>CM029595.1:106394248-107838547 GCA_017311375.1 Mytilus coruscus | reverse complement strand
TAGGTTTTTAAACTGTCTCATCATCAAAAGTTTTATAGACAATTTAATGTTTTTAACATAATATCTAGTGAATCATTACATTCATCTTATTCCTTTCTTCTATCTCTTTTTGTGCTAATACTTTGTACTTTAAATTTGAAATTGTCTTAAAGCATGCTTCAAGGTTATATATAGCCTGTTAATGTCACTGTTACATGAGCAGATTATGTTTCCGGTTACAAATATAAATGAAATGTACACCTTATCTCTTTCATTGCAGTAAAACATGAGGCCAAATGTAACATTTGTAAAAGTTGTCCTATTGTTGGATTCAGGTGAGACCAGTGTTATTTTTACATTTTTGTTAAATACTTGGATAGAAAGTGCAGAAAGTTATATTTCGGGGTCATGTAACAATTTTAAGATCAGTCATGTGTCGTAATATATTTTCTTATCGGTAAGTAAAAAAAGTTTCAAAAGAAATTTTCTTTTAAATTGCTACAAAAACCTTTTCAATTTGAAAACGTCAACAATACAAAATTGTAAGAAAGCAATTTGGTAGAATTTAATAAAGTCGATTAGAAAACAGCTTTACCCAAAAGATATTTTACTCATATCAACTTTTTCATATAATTCATCTTTTATCATTACATCTTTAAGGGAAAGCTGTTGCAAATATATTAAATTTACAGATTTTGTATTTTTAATGTAATAAGTTTGAAGGTCTAAACGAGTATTAAAACCTCCAAAATATTGATAATTGACAGACATGTCTTTTGAACATTTGTAGAGATTTTTTTTTTATAGTTTTGTAATACGTTTTGATTTTAGAATTCATTGGACCAAAAATTGGCCCAAGCAAATCTTATTGATTGATAAATTAAGTACCCGTATCTATATTCAATACATCGATGTTATGAGCAATAATCAAAATATTTTTGTTGTCATCCCATCTACATTATTATGTACTGCATTATTCATGACAGAAAGGTTTAGGGAGCAACAAAGAAGAGGAAAAGTTTTAAGATGTATATGTTCTGTTGTAGATATAAATGTCTGAAGTGTTTCAACTTTGACATGTGTCAGAATTGTTTTACACTGGAAGGACAAAGAAAACCCATAAACTAAAACATCCAATACAAGAGTACTGTATGGCTGTAAGTATGTTTTGTAAGTTAAATTGCTTCATTGTCCACAAATTTTTAACAATTTCAAAGCTTACATATACAAACTCATGGCAATTATTTCAGTAAAACTTAGAATAAGTTTACTAACACAAATGTAGAATACATTTCTGTACTTGTATGTAGATAATTACTAAATATAGATATACAAATTTCCCAAAGTAAAGGTAAAATGAAACCCATCTTTTAGCTCACCTGGCCCGTCTGTCGTCCGTCGTCGCCGTCGTCAATGCTAAATGTTAGCTTTTTACAAAATCTTCTCTGAAACCACTGGGCCAAATTTAACCAAACTTGGCCACAATCATCATTAGGGTATCTAGTTTAAAAATGTGTCCGATGACCCCGCCAACTAACCAAGATGGCGTCCATGGCTAAAAATAGAACATAGGGTAAAATGTAGATTTTGGCTTATATCTCTGAAACCAAAGCATTTAGAGTAAATCTGACATAGGGTAAAACTGATTATCAGATCAAGATCTATCTGCCCTGAAATTTTCAGACAAATCTGACAACCTGTTGTTGGGTTGCTGCCCTGAATTGGTAATTTTAAGGAAATTTTGCGTTTTATACGACCGCAAAATATTTTTGTGGTCGATATTGGTATGACGTTAGCGTTGTCGTCGCCGTCCGTCCGAAGACACATTGGTTTTCGACTCTAACTTTAGTTTAAGTAAATGGATCTCTAGGAAATTTTACCATAAGGTTCAATACCACAAAAGGAAGGTTGGGATTGATTTTGGGGTTATGGTACCAACAGTTAAGGAATTAGGGCAAAAGGGCCAAAATAAGCATTTTGTAACTTCCAGACAATTAACACTCTGTAAGTGTATGGATCTCTCTGACATTGTACCACAAGGTTCCATATCACAAAGGAATGCTGGGATTGATTTTGGGGTAATTGCCTCAAAATTTTAGGAATTAGGGGCCAAAAAGGGCAAAAATAAGCATTTTTCTAGTTTCAGGACAATAACTTGTGTGTAAGCCTATGGATCTTTCTGAAATTGTACTACAAGGTTCCATATCACAAAGGAAAGTTGGAATTGAGTTTGGGGTAATTGCCCTAAACGTTTAGGAATTAGGGGCCAAAAGGGGCCAAAAAGCATTTTCTAGTTTCCAGACAATAACTTGTGTTTAAGTGTATGGATCTCTGAAATTGTACTGCAAGGAACCATACCTCATTGAAGGCTGGGATTGAGTTTGGGGTGATGAATCATAAGGGGTTCAAAAATTGGGGGCGATTTTTTCCTTTTTCTTCCTTTTTCTTTTTTTTCTTTAAAATTTTCCATTTTAAGTTGGTTATTTCTGATTTATATTTAAAAGCAAATAATAATGATATGGCAGGAGATACACACCAAACAGGATGTGTAAATTATTATATAATAAGTATTGTACAATAGCAAGAAATTTTCAATTGCACAGTATTGCGCAATAGCAAGAAATCTTCAATTGCACAGTATTGTGCAATAGCAAGAAATATCCAATAGCACAATATTGCACAATAGGAAGAAATTGTTAATTGTACAGTATTGCACAACAGCAAGAAATATTCAATTGCACAGTATTGCAATTGCAAGAAATATTTAATTGCACAGTATTGTGCAAAAGAAGATACTTTGTATAAATTGCTTATTTCTTGACCAATTTCAATGGGGTTTTATTCTTGAATTCTTGGGGTTCTTTAATATGCTGAATCTAACCGTGTATTAAGTTTTTGGATTTTGGGCCCGCTTTTAAATTGGTCCACATTGAGGTCCAAAGGGTCCAAAATTAAACTTTGTTTGATTTCATCAAAAATTGAATTATTGGGGTTCTTTGATATGCCGAATCTAACGTGTATTTAGATTCTTAATTTTGGTCCCGTTTTCAAATTGGTCTACATTAAGGTCCAAAGGGTCCAAAATTAAACTTAGTTTGATTTTAACAAAATTGAATTCTTAGGGTTCTTTGATATGCTGAATCTAATCATGTATTTAGATTTTTGATTATGGGCCCAGTTTTCAAGTTGGTCCAAATTGGGGTCCAAAACTAAACTTTGTTTGATTTCATCAAAATTGAATATATGGGGTTCTTTGATATGCTGAATCTAACCATGTATTTAGATTCTTAATTTTGGTCCCGTTTTCAAATTGGTCTACATTAAGGTCCAAAGGGTCCAAAATTAAACTTAATTTGATTTTAACAAAATTGAATTCTTAGGGTTCTTTGATATGCTGAATCTAAACATGTCTTTAAATTTTGATTATGGGCCCAGTTTTCAAGTTGGTCCAAATCGGGTCCAAAATTAAACTTTGTTTGATTTCAACAAAATTGAATATATGGGGTTCTTTGATATGCTGAATCTAACCATGTATTTAGATTTTTGATTTTGGGCCCCATTATCAACTTTGTCCACATTGAGGTCAAAGGGTCCAAAATTAAACTTTGTTTGATTTCAACAAAATTTGAATATGTGGGGTTCTTTGATATGCCGAATCTAACCATGTATTTAGATTCTTAATTTTGGTCCCGTTTTCAAATTGGTCTACATTAAGGTCCAAAGGGTTCAAAATTAAACTTAGTTTGATTTTAACAAAATTGAATTCTTAGGGTTCTTTGATATGCTGAATCTAATCATGTATTTAGATTTTTGATTATGGGCCCAGTTTTCAAGTTGGTCCAAATTGGGGTCCAAAACTAAACTTTGTTTGATTTCAACAAAAATTGAATATATGGGGTTCTTTGATATGCTGAATCTAACCATGTATTTAGATTCTTAATTTTTGGTCCCGTTTTCAAATTGGTCTACATTAAGGTCCAAAGGGTCCAAAATTAAACTTAATTTGATTTTAACAAAATTGAATTCTTAGGGTTCTTTGATATGCTGAATCTAAACATGTCTTTAAATTTTGATTATGGGCCCAGTTTTCAAGTTGGTCCAAATCGGGTCCAAAATTAAACTTTGTTTGATTTCAACAAAATTGAATATATTGGGTTCTTTGATATGCTGAATCTAACCATGTATTTAGATTTTGATTTTGGGCCCTGTTATCAACTTTGTCCACATTGAGGTCAAAAGGGTCCAAAATTAAACTTTGTTTGATTTCAACAAAATTGAATATATGGGGTTCTTTGATATGCTGAATCTAACCATGTATTTAGATTTTGATTTTTGGGCCCGTTATCAACTTTGTCCACATTGAGGTCAAGAGGGTCCAAAATTAAACTTTTGTTTGATTTCATCAAAAATTGAACTCTTAGGGTTCTTTGATATGCTGAATCTAACCATGTATTTAGATTTTGGATATTGGACCATAATAGGTGAATGTCCAATTTAAAATTTTAAGTTCTTAGACCACATTCATTCTGTGTCAGAAACCTATGCTGTGTCAAATAGTCAATCACAATCCAAATTCAGAGCTGTATCAAGCTTGAATGTTGTGTCCATACTTGCCCCAACTGTTTAGGGTTCGACCTCTGCGGTCGATCAAGCTATGCTCTGGAGCATTTTATTGGTTATTATCTTGAATATTATTATAGATAGAGATAAACTGTAAACAGCAATAATGTTCAGCAAAGTAAGATCTACAAATAAGTCATCATGACGAAAATTGTCAGTCGACCCCTTTAGGAGTTATTGCCCTTTATAGTCAATTTAACAATTTTTCATAAATTTTGTAATCTTTACAACAATCTTCTTCTCTGAAACTACTGAGACAAATTTAACCATACTTGGCCATAATCATTATTAGGGTATCTTGTTTAAAAATTTGACGCCTTCCAACCATCATGGCTGATTTGGTTAAAAATAGAACATAGGGGTAAAATGCAGATTTTGGTTTATATCTCTGAAACTAAAGCATTTAGAGCAAATCTGACAGGTGGCAAAATGTTCATCAGATTTAATAGATTTATCTGCCCTGATTAATCCAACAACCCGTTGTTGGGTTGCTGCCCTGAGTTAGTAATTTTACAGAAATTTTACAGTTTTTGTTATTATCTTAGAAATCATTATAATATCTAATATCTAATACTATTAATTATGATTTTAACCATATTTTACATGATTTCCAAAGCATCAGTAAATACAGGTGAGCGACACAGGCTCTTGAGAGCCTCTAGTTTTAATTAAGTTTGAAAAAACTATCTTCATAAATGTAGATACATTTGAAAATAATATTATACAATTACTGTCTTTTGATGAGGTAAATATGCTGTTTATTGACCTTTGAAAACTGATATTCACTTTGGCCATCGGCCTCAGTGAATATCAGTTTTCAAAAGTCAATAAAACTGCATATTTACCTCATCAAAAGACAGTAATTGTTGTATTCCATATTCGAGAGAAAACAATGTATTTAATGACAAATATTTACCCAAACCAATTGTAGATCAAACATTTTACCATAACGTTACATGTAAAAGCGCATGAATAACACTTTTTCCAGGTGAATATGCTTTTTATTTAAAATCCAATTCATAGAGAAACCTACTAAAATAATACTAATATGGAATATATACATTTATAGCATGCACATATTTTAAAATAACCCTTAGTGCTACAACTTTGGAAAGGTTATAGTTGCCAACAGGGGTTAATAAGTTTTCCAATTGATAAAGCAAATAACAAGGAGGGTTCTTTTCTTAAGAGTTCAGGTTGGTGTCAAATAACTGTTTCTTTCAAGATAATTTGGCCTGATTTGTCATCAAAATCAACTGCTACAATAAGTAACCTTTATATAATTTATTTTTATATTTAGATCCTAAATTTATTTGCTAACATATTTATTATACTTTGTAGACAACAACAAAAGAAGACACAAAAGCATTTTTGACAACAGTTCGTAACAATTTGAGTAAGAAATACAGGCAGAAGTCTAAACTAAAGTATTTGCCTATCATGTCAGAAAACCAGTACTATCCTCATACATGGTAGGTTCTTAATATGTTAACTTCCTTGAAGCATGAAGAGTCTAGCTCTAGGCATTTGCATTATACTCCACATCAAAATGTTATGAGGACATATATATTTATCTTTAACCATTTATCCAGATGTTGTTAAATTGTGTTTTAGTTCATTTTTAGAAATGCTTAATTGTATACTGTAATTTTTTTGAATTTACATTATCAATTGCTCAAAATGAGTATGAGTAATGAACTAAAAAGTAATTGAAAATGTTAAAATGCTATGAAAATCATTACAAAAATCTGAAAATAGCAGTTTTATGATGTAGTGGAATAATCATTTATAATTTCAAATAATTTTTCCTTTGAATTTGAAAAAAAAGAATTGTTCACTTATAATTATTCGTGTGGTAGAAAAGTTAGTTACAAATTCAAGTATTCCTCGAAAAATGCAAATTTTCTATAGGCTTGCTTTCAGAATTTGTCCAAACCTTGAATTCAAGTATCCACAAAACAAACTTTTTTCACGAAAATTGAGACCCACGAAAATAAGTGAATCAACAGTAATCTCAAAATCAAATTTTATTAAGAAAAACTTTCTTTTCATTATTTTTACTTTGACAATTAATTTTCATAAGTTGTTAAGATGATGTTATTAGAAAGTTATTATGGATTTATGTAACTATGTTCCAAAATCTTGAGTCCAAATTTTAAACTATTCTTTTCTCATATTGCAACACATGATCTTGTCATGCAGAGAAAATGATAATCCAAACATGTCTGTGACAAGATTATTATAGTACAATTTATACCTCTTTTGAGTAGAAGATAGTGTAAATTATGTTTCTCGTTTTTTTACAGGAACAACAGAATTGAACCTCCTGTACCTAATATTCACTCAGCCATGACAAACAATGCTCACAAACTCACTCAAGCAGAAAAACATCCAAGTACATATGACTTGACACAAGAAGTTGGTACACCAAATAATGAAAACAAGGTAAAAAGGATATAAACTGTTCCATACCATGCATTGCTTTTCAGTTTACTAATGTATAGGATGCACGTAAATATGGTACAAAAATTTAATAATTTGACTTAAAATGGCCTTTTTCTACAAAAACCTGTCATACAAATTTTCTTTTAAAAAGGATATGTTACTGTCACTTAAATTTCTGTATCGTACATGTACAAAATGTATTGTTATAAAAAAAAAATTGGGGGTCACCGTTTACAATTGTATTTACAGGATTTTGATTTTGTTCAATTTTCCCCATAGCTAGATTTTTTAACATTCATAAATTTTTGTAAAATTTCCAATCTGTTACACACAGTTTGTCCCCCTAACTACTTTCACACCTTTGAACTAAAGCCATTTTACTTGTACAGAATATTTTCACATATACTGAATGTGTGCATATTATAAGAATTTTGAAATGTAATTGAACAATTGTAAATTTTTTGTGAAATTTTAGCATATAAATAAACCATTGAAATACATATTTAAATTCAAATATTCTAGAACACACAAGGAAATCATATGTATCCTGCAGAACAGAAACGGTATTGGTAATTAAAATACTGTTTTGGTGTCCACCTCCTTTATTCTATTTGAATACACAGTCATACTTCAGAGAGTATTGGATAAGTTGGAGAAGTATATATTTCTTGGCAAATGAGTTTAATCCAGTTTAGTATAAATGTCTTGGTCACATATTAGGTAATTAATTATCCTCATGTTTCTATTTCTAGGAAAACATGACTTTTACTGTTCAAGTTCATGCTGAAGATAAAAAGAGAAGAATTTCTGATACAAAAACAGAAGATTCAGATTCATTGATACAACAACGAAAGGAATTGGAAAAATTTATCAAACAACTGGAGGATGAAAACAGGTATTGTATGAAATAAAAAGCAAAAAAAGCTTGCTATTTCAGATAACTTCATTGTTATGTCATGAAAATATAAAGATATACATATATTGATGATGATAGGTTTTATAAAGAATGAATATTGTATATCACTTAATGTCAACTCGAGTTATATAATTTCATTATGATTATTGAAATTGTATAATGAGTTTATTCTTATTATTGAAATTAAATAACTAGAGTTGATATCAAGTGTTATCCTATTCTCATGAGTTGTTAAAACTATTTCTGATATTTTAAAAATTCCGTTTTTGCTAAATAAAAATTCTTCAAAAGGTTGTTCTTATCTTTAGTACCTAAACAGTTACATGTTATAATTCTGCTTCTAGCGTTAAACGTTAACATCAAACATTTTAAAGTTTTTTTTACGCTTCATAATTGAATCAGATTTGGCAAAAAGATAATTCAAGTGAAAATGTGAGTGTTTTGTACATTGTTATTGCAGAAATTACATATCTCCTTTACCAGGGAAGAAAAGTATTATGTTGTGACCTTTAAAAATCATTATTGACCTAACAAATAGCCAATAGAAATGTCACAATTTGGTTTCACGTTGCAGGATAGGCCAACCTAATTATTGGATTTCTGAATCACTTTCCTCACACTTCTTTCTGCTTGATTTTAGAAATATCTCTTTGTGCAGGAAAGATAACAGTACACAAAAATAAGATAATGTTCACTTTATTTTACTTGTCAGTTGATTTGCCCCTCAAAATTATGCAGATTAACATGAACCAGAGAATTTACTGGTATTCCACAAAAAAACTTACAAAACTCATTAGTTTCTATCATTATGCTCTACCTATTGTATATTTGTAATCCCTAATTATTTAATGGTTTCCTTCATAACTTTATAATTCTGAAAAGACATTAATTATTTTTTTTTTTTAATAAAGATTTACATTGTGTCATAGATCAAATTTATTCGTTCAGTGTATGTTCACTTGTTTTTGTTAATATGTCTTTTGATTGAGTTAAGCCATTTCAATTGATATTTTATAGTGTGTCTTTCTGTGTTGTGATATTACACTATTGTTTCAGGTTAGGGTGAAGGTTGGCACCTATTAAAACGTTTAAACCCGCTGCATTTGTTTGCACCTGTCCTAAGTCAGAAACCTGATGTTCAGTGGTTGTCGTTTGTTGATGTGGTTCATAAGTTCATCTCGTTTTTATATAGATTAGACCGTTGGCTTGCCTGTTTAAATGGTTTTACACTTTTTTGGGGCCCTTTATAGCTTGCTGGTCGGTGTGAGCCAAGTCTCCTTGTTGAAGGCCGTACTTTGACCTTTAATGGTTTACTTTTACAAATTGTGACTTGGATGGAGGGTTGTCTGATTGGCATTCATACCACATCTTCTTATATCTATATATAGTAATATAAAAATAAGGAGATTTGGTATGATTGCCAATGAGACAACTATCCACCAAAGTTCAAATGAAGTGGATGTAAGCAATTATAGGCAACCGAACGGCCTTCAACAATAAGAAAAACCCATACCGTATGGTCGGCTATAAAAGGCAAGACATGAAAAATATGAAACAATTCAATTGAGAAAACTAGATGCCTTATTTATAACAAAACAATTTACGAAAAACAAATATGACAGACATGAACCAATGACAACCACTGAACTACAGCTCCTGACTTGGGACAGGCACATTAAGAATGTGGCGGGGTTAAACATGTTTGTGAGCGCTCAACCCTCCCCTAACTTGAGCCAGTTGTGTAACAGTACAGGATAAGAAGAAACTATAAGATGGATACAAATAGAAATACATCTAACAAAAACACTGAGTGGACGTGGACATGGATGGGTACTTATACATCCTGACAACAAAAAGACACTAAGTACAGATCTGAGAGTACTCGCAGTTACTGACAGCTTGTTCAAAGCCAATAACAACTAATAAAAAAAATCAAGTATCTAAAATATCAATCAGTACATATCCAACATCCAATGGATTTAGTGTAAAGACATCATTAACAGTCAGAGAAAAACATGACCTTGTGCAATGCCAAACTATAGGTATCAACAGATTGTAGTTCCGTGAAAGTACATATGTGTAATATTTAGTATGGTTTTAATTTACTGATAACAAAATCAATATTTATACCAATAAAAACAATATTCAAAGATTTAATTACAGTGTTGAGTAGGTAACCTTTTAGAATAAGATTATTTAAAGAATTGATAAAATGTTTATTTTCAGACAGTTGCATCAACAGTTGGCAGAATTTAGAGAATCTTCTGATACAGAGAGTAACTTGTCAGGTGGTGAACCTAGAAAAAAGGTACATAAGGATTACTGTGAAATATATATTGAATATTATAGATTATTTAGTTTAATTGTGTTTCAGAGAAAGACATGGTAAAGATTTTTTTAAGGTTAATAATCATGTTTTATTATTGTATTTCAGAATCTTCCTTTAGCACCGTTAGAGAATACTTATTCTGTTGGTTTAAACAGTTATGAGCCAGCTAAGCCAAGTCCAATTAAAGCTGAAATCACTCAAGGTTATCTTCAACATCGCAGTCATACTCCACAGTAAGTTAAAAGTATTCTGTAATATTCTTCTACATCATTTATTACGTTCATCTCATGTTATTGTTGTATGTTGAAGATTTATGCTTGAAATTCTGAATAACAGTGGTCTGGGTTATCATCTCAGCCATTGTTTTGAAGTTCTCCATATGAATAAATAAAACAATGTACATTGTTAATTTGAGAAAAAAGGCTGGTTTTAATCTAGCCTGCAACAAAAGAATTGACAGTGGCTCAGCAAGGCTAAGGCATGCTGTTTCCAAAGACCTTGGAATCAACAGTTGTGAAAGTTTGTGATGAGGTCACACAGACATGACATTTCTCTCTGTTAACTGTTTATGTAATGTATACTTGCTATGAACTAATGTGATATTTAATAATAGAGAAATTTAA
The DNA here is from genome assembly GCA_017311375.1 of Mytilus coruscus. Lineage (NCBI taxonomy): Eukaryota > Metazoa > Mollusca > Bivalvia > Mytilida > Mytilidae > Mytilus > Mytilus coruscus. The sequence continues at coordinate 107,827,635 of CM029595.1, read as the reverse complement.
GTATGGATAAGAATAATGTAATCAGTGTAGAATAATGTTGTAGATGCTTAGGTATTTACACTGAACATAACATTTGATGTAATGTTATATATAATTATTGATCTTGGAAAACAAAGCTAAAATTGATAATTGGTTTCTGTAAATTCAGAAATTATAGCGATGTTTTTTATTATGCCAAAAATAAGACTGGGTGAGTATCGCAATAATATGAACTTGCATTCTGATAGCTGATACATATATCTGTGTGCAGCTTTTCCTGAAATCCTGGTTGGTCATGTCAAAAAAAATAAATGCTTGCAATAATTTCTGAATTTACAGTACTTATATCCTTAACATACAAGTAAGAAATCTCACACTGATAAAAATCAGTGGTAGTTTTTAAAGATAAAGAGGCAGATGAGAAAAGAAAGGATGTGGTATAAATGTACATGGTTCCACAATCTCATGAAATACAGTAAAATAAACATATACCAAAGGCTCATTTCTTTCAAAAAAAGTTCTTCAAAATTGAGTGCTACAAAAAAAAAAAAATTAATGGATTTGAATGATTTACTGTGTACTTTCAGAGTCTTAAGGGTTGTGTGTCATTTCAGTATGCTGCCAAGTGCTTTTCAGGATACCCCTCCTCCACCAATAAAAACTTGCAAAACCTCAAAATAACTTTTAGTGCTGAAAGTAGAGTTGAACACCAAAATTCAATCAATCAATCATTTCAGTATTTGTACAACAAAACGAAAGTAACCGAACAGCTTTGAGGATATATACAGATATATACAGAAATGAAAATGCAGTAAGCTATATGAATTGAATTTTTCAAAATTTTACAGGTATAGTCCACTTTCGTCTCCCGATGATCCAGACAAATTATCGAAATCCAAGATATCTGCCATACATCGATACTCAGACAGCTTCGTGACAGAACCATGTAGTGACAGCAGAAATAGAATGTCTTACGATAGTTTAGATTACATAGATGTCAGTCCGTCACATTTTACACTACCAAGCTATGCACACAGTAGAGCTTACATTGACGAGGAAGCAGAGATGGATAACCTTGTTCATAAAATGGAGCAGGTTTTCCCAAGCAACCTATCTTACTCAGGTATTGTTTATACATAAAATGGAGCAGGTTTTCCCAAGCAACCTTTCTAAGGTATTGCCTATACATAAAATGGAGCAGGTTTTCCAGAATAACCTATCATACTTAGGTGTTTTTCCTACAAACTAGAGGCTCCAAGGACCCTGTGTCGCTCACCTGATATTTTATTTACAATTGATGCATGATAAATGCAACTGTTGTACTGTCGTTTAGTTTCAGAGATATAAGACTAAAAAGTGCGTTTGAAACCTATGTTTTATTTCAGCCATGTGTGCCATGTTGGCAGGCAGGGTCATCATACACAGTGGTCCCTGGATATCCTAGTGGTAATTTAAACCAAGTTTGGTTTAATTTGACAGTAGTTTCAGGGAGATTTTTGTAAAATTTATCTAACGAAATGCTAAGTGATGAGAAAGTTTGTTGTGAAGTTTTGTTGTTGCAGAACACACCCCCAAAAAACAAAAAAACAAAAGGTAATAAAAATTATCATTTAAGGGCAATCTTTCCTATTAATGATTTCTGCAAAGTTCAGTTGATTGTGCAAGGGTTGTATAGCCAGCTGAGGTTGTTAAAACTCTCATTTGTTGTTGCAAAATTCAAGTGGTTTTGAATTGCTTTGTTGATCTTTTTGTATTCAACTTTTAAACAACAAAGTACAACAAATATGATGACTGATACTCATGACACTGAAAATAGATACTCATGACACTGAAAATATGGTCTTCATTCTTGTGAAGAAAATAGTAAGGTTTGAAATATTTCTTCAATATTAATTCAATACCAATACTTTAATTTGTATTGGATTTATCCCAGGAAATGAGAACAAGGGACACAATTAAATTAAATTTTTTTCCTAAACTTCTGATAAAATATAAAATGAAGAACTATATTTTTTAATGAGAATTTTTTTTAATAGTTAATTGATAATTTGAACAATATTAATTAAGTTTTAGATCTTGCATGGTTGATTAATTTTCTCAAAATTTCTGATATTCTATTAAAGTTTTAAATATAATATGAGGCAGGCATTACCTGTGAAAGGGATGAAGTCTGTATAAATTAGTGTAGGAATTCAAGCATCATTTGCACTTGGAATCTGTAGAAAATGAAGCCAAAGTACTGAAACATATCTGACATTCGACCTATTGTTCGGGATTATAGTTGTGACATCATTTTCAATGTAAAGAAAGAAACACCATCATCAGGTATTAATGTGTTTTTTTTCATGTTATAGAATTATCAATTATTTTTATTGCAAGTTCATTAGTAGATTGTTTTCTATATTGATTTTCTACTGCAGTTTCAGAAAGAAGATTACAAAAGGAAAACATTTTGTAAAAACTTACCAAAATTTACCAAATTAATGAAAATTGTTATAAATTGACTATAAAGGGCAATAACTCCTTAAGGGTCAACTGACCATTTTGGTCATGTTGACTTATTTGAAGATCTTACTTTGCTGAACATTATTGCTGTTTACAGTTTATCTCTATCTGTAATAATTTTCAAGATAATAACCAAAACGGCAAAATTTCCTTAAAATTACCAATTCAGGGCAGCAACCCAACAACCAGTTGTCCAATTCATCTGAAAATTTGAGGGCAGATAGATATTTACTTGATAAACAAGTTAATCCCTGTAAGATTTGCTTTAAATGCTTTGGTTTCAGAGTTACTAGCCAAAATGTACATTTTACCCTATGTTCTATTTTTAGCCATGGCAGCCATCTTGGTAGGTTGGCTGGGTCACCGCACACATTTTAAAACTAAATACCCTAATAATGATTGTGGCTAAGTTTGGTTGAATTTGGTCCAGTAGTTTCAGAGGAGAAGATTTTGTAAAAGATTACAAAATTTACAAAAATTGGTAAAAATTACTTTAAAGAGCAATAACTCCTTAAGGGTCAACTGACCATTTTGATCATGTCGACTTATTTGTAGATCTTACTTTGCTGAACATTATTGCTGTTTACAGTTTATCTCTATCTATAATAATTTTCAAGATAATAACCGAAAACGGAAAAATCCTTAAAATTACTAATTCAGGGCAGCAACCCAACAACCCATTGTCCGATTCAACTGAAAATTTCAGGGCAGATAGATCTTGACTTGATCAACAATTTTACCCCATGTCAGATTTGCTCTAAATGCTTTGGTTTCAGAGTTATAAGCCAAAATATACATTTACCCCAATGTTCTATTTTTAGCCATGGCGGCCATCTTGGTTGGTTTGGCAGGTCACCGGACACAATTTTTAAACTAGATACCCTAATGATGATTGTGGCCAAGTTTGGTTAAATTTGGCCCAGTAGTTTCAGAGGAGAAGATTTTTGTAAAAGTTAAACGACGGACGACGGACGCCAAGTGATGAGAAAGCTCACTTGGCCCTTCGGCCAGGTGAGCTAAAATGGAAAAGGTTTTCCAAAATTACTTATCTTATGCAGGTACTTTATAAACAGAAAAGGGAGCAGGTTTTCCTAAGTAACCTATCTTAATCAGGAATTGCTTATACAGAAAATGGAATAGGTTTTCCATAGTAACCTATCTTACTTGGGTATCGTTTCGTACAGAAAATGGAATAGGTTTTCCTAAATAACCTATCTTCCTCAGGTATTGTTCATACAGAAAATTGAGCAGGTATTCCCAAGTAACCTATCTTAGTCGGGTATTGCTTAAACATAAAATGGAACCTGTTTTCCCAACTAACCTATTTTATGTATTATTTATACAGAAAATGGAACAGGTTTCACAGGTATTGTTTTTACAAAAAACAATCTTTAAAATAATCTTTTTTATTCTGACATTATTGAATTGAGATTTCAGCATAGGTGGAATATTTATATGATAAAGATTAATTCCTCTTACATAAAGACAAAATCAAATCTGCCATTAGGTGGTGTGGTGGTTATCATTACAAATTACTGAACTGACAAAAGCAAACTATGAGAAATTTGATTTTAAACATTTATATTCGACATGAATAATCACAAAAGACAATATCTAAATTCTGTTCAGCCCTCCTATAGACAGGTTTTTCCGATTATCTGCCTTAGTTTGTGACGCGACTCCTAGGCGTCATCGTAGTACGATCGCCATTACAACCGTGAAAAAATATAAACAAGATATAGATCTAAATGCCCTGATCGCATATAATTAAATGTAAACACAAGAATGTGAACTCGTACTTGACCTCGGCAAAATTATATGTGTTATAAATAATAAAGTAATTAGATAAGGATTCTAAGTGTATTGCAGTAGAGTTGTCGTGTCCTTTACATATAATTGTATTTGATATGTTACACGCGGGACATAATAAATTTTATACGAATACTAATCCCAGGTTACATGTCGATTATAATCATTTGGTAATCATAATACTTAATAATTATAACGCATACATAAATAAAAAATAAATAGTCTTGACCGGTGGAATGTGATATATCAGAAAAATCAGGTACAATTTTATCAAATCATAGAAATTTCTGTGGTCAGACCTATAGTGAGACCGTCCTAAAATTTAACAATCCACTAATCCGACGTTCCTACAGAGACGAGAGTTTAGTGCTTTTTGCTTGACTTACGTATAATGCTCAAAATTGAGTGACATCTTCAGACATTTTGGTGTCCGCATGAATTGCGCTATATATGCTATCGATCGTCGGGCCATATGTAATATGGGCTTGAGAAGTTTTGAACTTTCACGGCCCATGTATTCCTATAGTTATTATGTGTTCGATTCCATTTCTTTTGCAGAAAATTACTCGACATACAACTACTATAGTATGTATAGTATATAACATCATGATCCAACCGTGCTTAATATAAATGAATGCCATTAAACCACCAAAGACACTAACATGTAATTTCAAAGCGATGATTAGTTATGTTTTAGAAGCGTCATTTAGTGTTTTGCCAACTCCCCTCCCAACCATTCCAAAACAGAGGTCTCGTAGATTTTCATCCTTAATCCGTATTAGACTCTTATACAAGTCCCCGATGTATATAATACAGTGAAATACAGTATTACAGTATAACATTAGGGGTGTATATCGGACCGTCGGACTACTGAACTGTCGGAAATTCAGGTTGTCGGATTATAGCTACGCTTTCGTAGGTTCTAGTAAACTATTTGAAAAATCCTTTCTAATGAATAAAATTTTAGAATTCATGCACAGAATAATCTACTGAGGAAAGTTCAAATCAACAGAACAGTGGCGGATCCAGAACTTTTTATAAGGGGGGGGCTCTGACTGACCTCAAAGGGGGCTCAGTCATGCTTCAGTGATTCCCTATATAATCAACCAAATTTTTCCCACAAAAGGGGGGCCAGGGCCCCCCTGGATCCGCCTATGACAGAAGTAACTGTATACGTCTTATAAAGAAAAAAAAGTGAATATAAACTATAAGCACACAGGCCTACATATATATATATAAAACCTTTAAGTTTTTCAGCAAGAACTGCACCCAGGAATAAAATATTTAACAAGCCTTACTTTTCGAAATATTAAAGCGCCGTCCCAAATAACCAAATATCAAACTAAGTGTTAACCTCATCAGTACGATCGAGCAACAGCTGATCTGCAATATCGTAGTTGAAAATTAAAATTTGTGTAGTAATTCCACTAAAGTTAAGAAAACTTAGTTACATAAGTATACAATAAGGCGTCACTGCCATTCATAATATTTCTTAAAACGGATGACAAGGTTCCCCTCCCCCCCTCCCCCCTTATTTAATTTTGAACTCCTTACTCCTCTGTTAACAATATTTTTGTCTGAGTTAATATTGTCCGAATGTCTGTCCATTTTGCAGCATAAAGATACTATAGAAGTAGTCATGAATGAAAAAAGTTCATCTCTTCACACTTGGTTGATTTGCTTGCAATTATAACTACATGTAGCCCCGGGGTTGGTTATTAGCTTCATTTATGGTTAATTCAGACATTTTACCGCTTCCACTACAAAAGTTTTGGGGCACGCGCCCTCCCCCCTTTTTTCAAAATCCTGGATCCGCATCTGATGTCGCGGTGGATCTTCTATACAAAAGAGACAGATGCACTGTAGTCATCAGATTAATTTTATAGATTAATTTAAGATTTTAACAGTCGTTTTACAACGTAAACATTCGTCGGCCAGTGTTATTTTACTTTCATAAAAGTTTTATTTAAAAACGGATTGTGTGCAGTGCCGCATCATCCAAAAAAAAATGTTCGGACCATACAAAACCTGTTTATGCACAGTTTTATTATGATTATACGGCTTTGATCCACTAAGGTTTGTTGGCTCGTCTGAAGGCATCACACAAGACGTATATGGAATCAAATGAGGGCAGTCATTGTGCATCTCGTTGTGTAATTCGTGATATTGATTTTTCCACACCTGAAGTTTTTACGATTATTTGTACAACTATTAACTGCACAAGAAATGCTTCCATGTTTTTTATAACTTTCGACAGCATCCATAGTAAAATAAATCAGAAAATGAAAGAAATACAAAATGAAATGTAAACAGAAAATCGATAATGTTTTGATCAATACACGTGCGTTATTTTTCACGGTTGTAATGGCGGATCGGTCACGTGAGAGGTTAATGGATGCGCCCATGTTTTTTAGGTCAATTACAGATAAACCCGTCTATTGCAGCATTATTTCAATAATCATATATTGTTTTATAATTTCAGCTTACTCTACAACAGCCAATGATGAAATGTTACAAGCAGCGTCTACAATAGGAGCCGCAATGTCAGACTATGTTAGTGAAGCTATTCATACTTATTACTAGCAGAGCTTCCATTAATGTGCAAGATTTTTATCCTTGGGCTATCTGTCTATTAAAAGCATCAAAGGATAGCCAATGTATGAAAAGAAATGATAGATTTTGTCACTGAAGCTATTCATAGTAGGTTATACATGTATGTCAAGTTAAAGTTATTTTTTTAAGTATATGGTTTCCAAATTGAGCTTTTTCAGTGGTACATGTATTCATATTGTATGAAATTGACATGATTTTGTTTTTTTTTTTAAATGTCATTGAAGGTTTAATGCCTTGTTTTGGTGTGGCTTACATAGTTGAGCAAAACATAGGAATAACTTTATGTCAACACTTCACACTTTTGTTAATCTGTAACTAAACTTCGTGGAAATCAAACAAACTTCCACACATGTTGAAGTTCAGCACACCTTATTATAATTTTTGATCACATTGATTTGAAGAAGTTTAATTAAACACAACATGACTCTAAAGTATGCCATTTAGTGAAAACCTATGACAGACAACACATTTCTTCCAATGAAAACCTATGACAGAGAACACATTTCTTCCAATGAAAACCTATGACAGACAACACATTTCTTCCAATGAAAACCTATGACAGACAACACATTTCTTCCATTGAAGCACCAAGTAAAACTTCAATAAGAACAGATTATCTGTACATGCTTCAGTCAATACACCAGATTTAAAAATAGAAATACTTCTATGGCAGTGCTTTAAGAACTTTCCACCTATGAGTGTCTTGCACCATTTGTAAATAAAGATAAAGTTTAAAAACTTGTATAACCTAAGGATCCTTATTTTTCATATTTTCTGTTGTGGATAGATATAGAAAGGTTGTAGCGATCAGTGTTGTGACAGTATTTTACATTTTGTGCAATATTTTTGTATTTGTATTGTTGATTTGTACAGCTTATATAGGGCATCTATTTATATGCAATAATGTTTTGATATATTTTACCTTTTATTGAAAGGACCCATGGCAAAACCCAACTATACTCGTAAGTTACTAGAAATAATAATCCCAAAACATTGTTTACAATACATGTATATCATTAAGGACAAGGTACAGTTTGGGGCCACATTTGCCCTAAAATTAGTTTTTTTTAAACTGTCTCAGATTTTCAGAATTAAATGTTAAATGTATGTACTTAAATAAAACAATGCTATTCTGGTTTAAAATATACCCTTTTCCCGAGTTTTACAGCCAGGCAATTAAGTATACAGTAAATTTGTTTAAAATATGCAAAATCTTGACTATATTACAATTAATACTGAACAAAATTTTTGCCCATAAAGATATTTAATTGAGGGTATTTTGTGTTAATCTATTTACTGGCAAAAAATATTTTGGGCGATGCTTGCGCTTTTTAAAAAATTCATAATAACCAAAATGTTCTTACGTCAGCCCCTTTTAGTTAAAAATAGTCAAAATTTGTAATCAAGGTTCACATTTTCTGGAAAGCCTTTCTTAAGATGCCTAAAGAGTGTGTATAGTAATGACATTAAGCAATGTTTAATTTTTGGTAAACATGCTTATTAGTCCCAAGTTGTCCTTAGATGTGAAATTTCTCTATACTACAGTACATATTTAATGTATGGATGTACATGAAAACATGTCAGTTCTTATCTATCAACAGGTTCATATGCTTGTGATGTTATGCTGACAGTGTACTCAGCAGTCATTTGTGAGTAACAGATAATGTTTAATAGAGTCCAGTAATAGCATTTGTATGGTAAATCTGTTCCTATTGTTAACATTACGTTAAATAAACATACTTACAGGATGAACAAAATTACTGGCTGGCATCATCATAGTAGTTTTGATTAACAAATTTTGACTAAGGGTTTGATAGGCTTATATCTTTGTATCTTGATGTTTTGAACATTGTCTTGCCAGTGTTATATAGATGTCTATTTTTGTTGGTGTTTCATGTCTATGCAATGAAGATGATCTATTTCTACCTCACAAATTACTAGTATTTTTCTAGTCCCTACTCTGAACATACTTATTTGTTAGTTCATTGCTGAATTATTGTTGAGTAGCAGTACACAATGTAATATTTGTAATTGTCAGTTTATATACATGTATTTTGAGAAATGCTTGCAATATTCGTTATTTATTTTCATATTCTGCTTTCATGATAGTCTGTGTTAGAGTTTTGTAATTTTCCGAGAATGTTTTATTATACAATATATCCTGTAGAAAGATTTTGTACAGTAACAATGCAGGATTTGACAGAAATTATCCTTATTCTTACATTGAGAGATAAGTTTTTCAGTCCTCAGTTACACAATTTCAAATCTTACTGGTAATATGCCTTTTATTTATATATACTTCTGTACAAAATCATAGTTTTATAAATATCAGGCAAATTTTATAAAAAATATTTTGATACTTAATAAAATTTTTAATTCATTGTTGAATGAAAGTTTTCAGTTCATAAAAAAATACTTTTCTTATATGAATATGCTGTAGATGATCCTATAATAGTATCCAGGCTTTAAATTAGATGGTCCCATTGGTGTTGTAGCATTTAAACAGAGGTCTGATTAATACTCATAACTGTAGTGCATCAAACATGCATGGAATATTTTACATAAGTCCTGAACAAAGTTCAAAATAAGGAAAATGAATAGGTTTGTGTTTTACACTCTATTCTTTAAATACTTTTAAAATATGTCTGTTAAACAGCCTACATTTCAAAAGTAAATTATCATTTGAAATTGTAACTGTGTTCACCAAATAAATAAATCTACTGTATTGAAATCCAACAAGCAAACAATTTGCTAAAATTTCACTTTTTTACCAGATGTTTAGTCAGAATGTGTTGTATTCATTTTTAAATATATGTTTTATTATAATGTATAGTACAATTTTGATAACTACAGCATATTTATTTTGTATTGGATTCAAGTGTAAAGTGCCATAAAATTTACAATGTATTTGACATTATTGTAATGATGCTTTAACTGATTTTGTACAATAAATTGTACACCTTAAGATAGTTATTCCTTGTTTCTTTTCATTTAAGATTTGGTCTTATTTGATGTTTTCTCAGATGCATGTACATCCTACACACATAAATATTTGATGTTTTCTCAGATGCATGTACATCCTACACACATGAATATTTGGTGTTTTCTCAGATGCATGTACATCCTACACAAATGAATATTTGATGTTTTTCTGATGCATGTACATCCTATACACATGAATATTTTGTGTTTTCTCAGATGCATGTACATCCTACACACATGAATATTTGATGTTTTCTCAGATGCATGTACATCCTACACAAATGAATATTTGAGGTTTTCTCAGATGCATGTACATCCTACATACATGAATATTTGAGGTTTTCTCAGATGCATGTACATCCTACACACATGAATATTTGATGTTTTCTCAGATGCATGTACATCCTACACACATGAATATTTGGTGTTTTCTCAGATGCATGTACATCCTACACACATGAATATTTGGTGTTTTCTCAGATGCATGTACATCCTACACACATGAATATTTGATGTTTTCTCAGATGCATGTACATCCTACACACATGAATATTTGGTGTTTTCTCAGATGCATGTATATTCTACACACATGAATATTTGGTGTTTTCTCAGATGCATGTACATCCTACACACATGAATATTTGATGTTTTCTCAGATGCATGTACATCCTACACACATGAATATTTGCATATCAGGATAAAAAAAGAACCCAAGTTTCATTAAGATATAATGAATCATCTTTGAGGAGTTGAAAAAGTAAAACTACTAAACAAAAAACTTTTCATATGTTCAGCAGTGAAAGATGAGGATAGAAAATAATATCTAGTATTTCAAAAAGTAACTGTTTAAATACTATGAAAACAGAAAATATCAAGTTTTACAAAACTGGATCTCTATGTGTCTGTTCCAAGTCAGTAGCCTATAATTCAGTGGTTATTGTTGGTTGCATTCTTCCATATTTGTTTTTCATTTATTGTTTCAGTATAAATCAAGCTGTTAGTTACTCTTGAATATAGATTCACATTTTGTCATTTTATAGCTACTAAACGGTATGAGTTTTTCTCATCGATGAAGGCTGTCAGGTGATTTGTAGTTTGTGACATCCTTGTCCTTTTGTCTCTGGTGAAGAGTTGTCTCATTGGCAATCATACCAAATATCGTTATTTTTATACTTACCATGACTTTTTGAGTGTGAACAGGTTAAGTTCTGATGAAAATTTAACAAGGTTCCAACATGAACCATCATTTTGGTTTGTTAATGCTACCAAGGGAAAAGTATCCTTGAAGTCTGGACTTTCGTTGCTCAAATGACAGAAAACAAAAATATGAATTATACTTATTTATTTGGACTGTAAAATCAAAATAACTTCTGACATACAGTTATCTAAACATTGTTATAGTTGTAAATTGTTTGAGTATATAAAACTACATATATTATGACATTCTGAGAAATAACATACACATCACATTAAACATGGAAGGGATACAATGGTCAACCTACTAGTTTTCTGAACTGTTAATACAACCTATTAATTCCCAGACATCCTTTAAAGCAAAGCAATAATACAACCTGGGGAACTATGTTTCAACAGTATAATATTTTCGGATTTTCTACTAAAACCTAATAATTTATGACTTTATTATTGTATTTCAGAAGTTTTATGAATTGTCCATATATAATTGTTTTAAATCTATCATCCATTACGAAATAATATGGCCATTACTAGTAAGTAATCCTATAAATATTCTACGGTATAATTTATGGCACATTATCTAATACTACTTGATGACATAAGAATTCCATATTTTAGTCACTACACAGTATAGAAGATGATTGTCTTTTAGTAAAATCGAAATTTGTACTATCAGTTTTCATTAAAAAAATTGGAACCATCTTTTACAGGAAATAAAACTTTAAACATACTTGTCAGTGGCGGATCCAGAAATTTTCATACGGGGGACCCACTGACTGCCTAAGAGGGGGCCCCCTCCAGTCATGCTTCAGTGATTCCCTATATAATCAACCAAATTTTTCCCACAAAAGGGGGGCCCCCTAAATCCGCCTCTGCTTGTTGATATTTGAATGACTGATTCATGTCAGAATATCTTATTGACTGAGTTTTGAAGTTACAAAACCTCACTTTTTATTCAACTTTTTATCTCACTGAAAAAATGTTTTGTTATATGATGCAAGAAAAGCAATCAAAATGGCTTTTTTTTGTAAACTATAAAAAAAACAAAATCATTAACTTTTAAATAACACATGACAAGTTAGTTCTGTAAATGTTCCTACTTTTGATTAAAAACTAGAGAATACATGCATTTACAGCCATTTTGAAACCATTATCTATAAGTATGAAAAATACATTTATTGCAATCAATGCAAATATCAGAAATACTAATCACTATTAGAACTATAGAACTACTTGCAAATACTTAACTAAATTTTCACAAATTTCTTTCTATAATTATGTTAGAGGTCAGGTGGTATCATAGAATTCTAAAAATTAAGAAAACTGATCATATAAGTTGTGAAATTTGAACAAATATATAAATACTTAACTATCTTTTAGAACAAAACAAAATTTGTTACAAACTAAGGAATTCATTAAATATATCAGATCTTATAACAAGACATAGAAATATGTCACTGGAAACAGAAGACTCGACAGATCTACAAGAACAGAGAAAAACATATAACCTGAGAAAGAGTGACTAGATATATAAATAAAATCTACGTATTGTCACTTAAAGCTATCACAATCATATATTATACAGAATTCTATTCATAAATCTAATAAGGTATATTTATTATTAGCACATAAGGCATCAGATTTTACCAGTAATCAAATGGCAGATATATTATGACGAGGTTCATTACTGTTAACCAATGAAATTAAGACATTTATCTGAGCCATTCCACCACTCAATTATACAACCTTAGCTCACATCCTCAGCTGCATACAAAAAAAAATCATTAAAGATCACAATTTTTTACAAAATGAGAAATTAGGCCGTTGATTTTCTCAATTGAACTGTTTCATATTTTTCATGTCCGGGCCTTTTATAGCTGACTATATGGTATGGGTTTTCTCATTGTTGAAGGCCGTATGGTTGCCTATAATTGCTTACATCCACTTCATTTCAACTTTGGTGGATAGTTGTCTCATTGGCAATCATACCACATCTGCTTATTTCTTTATTTATACAGGAATTTAAATTGAGCTCTGATGTTAAGGTTGTAAAATTGTCATTACAGTCACCTTAACTGGTTACCAGCTAATAAAAAGATTAAGGAGACCACAGAGCAAACATAAGGAAAGAATATCTTCAAAATAATTTTGAAATATTGAATTTCTGCAATTTAAAATCAAACAGAAACCACCAGACAGAATGGAGATGGGCCGAAAATCAAACTATAATTTTTAAAATTAGGGAAGTTGGAATAAATAGGTCGTGAAATCTTCACTGATTTGATGAAAAAGAGGCTATGTGAAAAACCCACAGGAAATTGGATTGGAATTAAAGATGGAAAAAATACTCTAAAGCTCAGAATGGAATTCTAACTTTAACTGGATTTATGGTTATCTCATTTGAAAGGTATGAAAACTTAGCAAGTATGAAGCTTTGTGATATAATATTTGTCTCTCTTGTAATTCAGAGGGACATTTTTTTGTAGGATATGATTATGCATATCTGCTATTTTTGACACAAGTCAGAAAAAAATTACATTAAAAACCTCAATATATGAAATCATGTGCAATATCACAGATATATATAAATACCATAAAATAAAGGAAAATATTATACATCATGCGACAGATTTCTACATACAAAAATATTTCAATAAAAAAAATGGAAAAACAAAACGTAAATAAATGCTCCCTTCATCACTGTATAATAGTCTAAGATGCTGGAAGAATGAGTGTTTTATAAAATTGCAAACAGCACTGAGCATTGTTCTTTTGAAACTATATATACCAGAATGAATAATCTTCAAAGAATGTGCTGATCTACACTACCCCAGATAGTTGATTTATTTATAATAAAAAGTGATGCCTTTCAGTGCTTTCAGTAAAAGAACAATTTCAAGCATTGTTTCTTTGCATTTTTAGATGTACTGGCTTTGCTTTTTTTCTAATGATTCTTCCTTTTGATCAATATCCAGGACCATTATTAAGGATTACAATGAACTAAAAGCTATACAAAATAAAATCATATGGAAGTGTTTCAATTTGTTACATCATGGTTCCCCCCTTTTTTCTTATTGGAAATTAAGGTTTTCTTACACGTTTCCATACTGATATAATTTAAATCCTAACAACTCAATAGGCTACAAAAATGACATATTAAAAATCACACTGTTTATATACTTGGTCAATTAACATGATATAAATAGTCATTGAACCTTCTAATGTGAAGAGCATAATGACTTGAGATGATAATACCGGTTCCCAGTCTTGAAAGCTTATAGAATATGCTTTCCTTTACACTCAGGTAACCAGTTTCTAATACAACTACCACAATTTTAATAACAATGTAGAAACAATTTCTGACATCCAGTGTTTTTAACATTTATGAAATACATTTGTATTACGAAAGCTTTTCAGGCCTTTTTGTAAAGAGTATTAGAATTCTGTAAAAGCAAAAAGCCCTTAATTCACTCCTAAAGTTAAATATATATATCTTAGAATACCTTTGTTAATGTGGTTTAAATTGAGGAGTCAAATTGACATGTGATTTTAAATTTTACAGTCTTAATGAAATCGTCATGGTTTCTCGTCTTTGTTATGGGCCAACTTTCATAAAAAGTTAAAATTAAATTTCAATACATTATATAGTGGGGAAATTTAAGACACATCCTCATATTGCAATATGACAGATTTGGGGTCAAATATATAAATACTGATTTTTTCATTACTACAATATAAATACATATCAAACCTTTTAATTTGATCTTATCCTCTAATTTACTAAACCTACTATATACATTTATGATACAACCTTATAATAAATATTTTATAATAACTATGTACACTTTCTGTAAATAACAACAATGATATTATTGCTGGAAATTAACATATATATTGCACAAATGTCAAGGGCAGGGAAAACAAACAAACATAAATATGCACCAACAAGGTTTTAAATGCATTAAATGACCAAACAACTTTGTGTCAAATCATGAAGTTTTGGTTAAAATAAAAAGAAGTGGTATTCTATCATATGGTTCTTTCACAAGAAACCAAAACATCCATTTTTCTTAACAACACATTAAATGAAAATTGCAACATAATTTGGTCCTTTAAAACATAAATAACTATCTAAAACATAATCCATAGAAAAACAACAAATTATTGCTTTTTTAAATTGCTACCAACCTTACAGCTAAGGATTATTTGTCATTTATATGAAAGGAAAGTAAAGAATTGCCTTAAAATAAAACAAATTAAAAGGACTTAAACAAAGAAAGGTCTTCTTTCTGTCTTAGACTTCTTACTTGTCTTTTGCCCACTTTTATCTGATGACTCACGAGTACTACCATATTTAGATGAAGAAGTTGTATCTGTAGTTTTACGTGGATATGATTCAGTCGACATTTTTCTAACAGGTGCTTGTTTACCTTTGGCTTGCTGTTTTGTAGGTGGTTCTGAAGCTACATTACTCTGTGAAGCTGCTCTCCTCCTCCCGCATGTGGCACAAGAAATATGCCCCGTCCTACTGCTATGGGCTGCACTTGTCCCCATCACACACTGACTATGAGAATGTTTACGTTCAGGTTTTGGATCAGATTTAGTAGATGTAACAGACTGTTTAGGACTAGACGATGAAGAGGAAGAGCTTATTGATCGCTGAGCACCACTACTGACCGCTCTTGCAGCTATTGCAGCTTTGCCCATCACTATACCTAATGGCCCTTTCTTTTTACGTTCTTTCACTACAAGCTTTGATTGGTCTGTTTTATTTTGAGCAGACTTTGTTTTGACAGTTGGTACAGCAGACTGTACTGACATATCCATATGACTTTCATCACCATCTTTACTTGAAATATCCGATGATAATGAGTGTGTATCTAGATCTAATGAAAACGTCACATTTTTTTTCATATCGGTTTTTTTCACATTCATGTTATCAAACATTCCTGATCTTACTGTCATATCTAAATCCAAAGTATTCTTTTCATCTATTTCCATTTTAGTGCTTGCAGTTTCATCCATTTTATCAGATTTATTCGCATGAATAGAAAGAAGAGGAGAAATACTCCCTTCTTTACTATCTAGTGAAGAAGAAGATCTTGTCCATGACCCAGACAAAGAACTACCCTGACCTGAGAATCTCCGTGACAATTTAGGAGATAAACTACCCATATGGCCATCTGCCTCTCTTGACTTATTCCCAATGTCAGTCAGTGAAGTCCTAAATAAAGGTGGAGATCGTTTAGCTGATGTATTTCGACGAAGTACAGGAGGTGATGAATTCCCAGCCTCTTTCTGAGCTTGCATTAAAGCATGCCGTTGAAGCAGTGGTGATGAAGGACAAGTGATTGTCAATGTGTTCAAGGGAGGTAAATCTGAAGGTTTTGGCTTTGTGGGAGCATTGTTATTTGAGTCTTCATCATCAGTTTTTACAATGTCAACCTGTGGTAAAATAACCTGCTTTTCCACAGCTAATGCATCTGTATCTGTTTGTGCAGTGGATTGAGATTTAAAATTCTCTATGGAGAATGTAGCTTTAGTAGCTTTTATCAATGCCTGGATTGTAGGCGTTTCTGTGGTAGAATCATGAGAAGCCATTGGCAATGGGTGGCTTTCTGACAAAGCATGAGTAGGATTGGATTGCATTGTTGTTTGGGCAAGTGTGGCAGCAAAGTTGTGCTGTGGTGGGTACTCTCTGATAGGACTACTTTCTATAACTGTAATTGTGGGAAGATTTATTTTTTTCTTTTCTAGTGTTAAAGCTTGTATGGTGGCAGGCTGTATCTTGAGTACTTGAGGTGGGGAACGTTTAACAAGTTCAGGCGGTCTAATAAAATGATTTCCATCAGCACTGTTCAATACCATACTACTTTCTCCTGAAAATAAGCGAAAAAAAATATATCTAATTTTCCTATAACAATCTCTTAATGATAATATCTACTATTGTTTTTTAGTTATAATGCATAAAAGCAGAAAGGAAGTACAATAAAAATTTCTAATTTAAATGCAAAACAAGAATAGATGAAAAATGCAAGTTTTGCATAGACTGTAAGATTAACCCATTTAAGATGCTTGTTATATAAGCATATGACAACACATATAACACTCTAGTCAATATTAGAATCAAAAGCTCAGTACACAACAAAATTAACAGGTTAACTTGGAGAGTGTAAATCACTGAGTTAAGAAAATAAGTTTGGGTGAAAATCTTTAGGTTTGAAGAAATAAATAAAGAATAAGATTAAATCATGCAAGATGACCATAGTTACAACAACATTAGGAAAACCTGTGACTGTACAAGCTTTTAAATTTATTACTTTAGATGTAAAGATATTTAAAAAATAGTTTTCATGGTAAACAACAATTTCTGTTAATATTGGTTTCTATAATTTTTAGTATCAAAATTGTTTCAATGTCAAATGTGAATATTCAAACAATTATCTTCAACAACATAAACCATATACTGTATAAATTATGATTGACAATATAGTATAGAGTAAATATTTCTTCAGTCATTTTGTTTACTAGTTTGTGCTTTTGAGAAGACACATCACCCTACCAAAGTGACAATCAAAATTACTATAAACAAAATAAGTTCTTCATTTGTATTTTTCTTTAAACTTTGACAGGTATCAATATAATAAAACAAATTTTAATTGTATGTTGAGGTTCATATAAATATATACAACAAATATCTGAAATAAATATTAAAACAGCTGTTGGAAACATTCACTAAACAGAATATTGTAGATTATTACACGCCATCTCCCATACCAGCCCAGATATCATCTAGAGACATTCATATCAACTAAGGCAGTAGCCGAAATCCTTAAATGTAGCTTACGGATAATATTGAGATTGCTATACAACATAATGTGTCGCAATCTCTTCAATTCAAACTCAATAATTTCTCACTTCTGCATGGAATTATATCACATTTATCTATGCCGTTGTTTAAATATGTGTCTTAATCTATTATTATAATAATTTCTTAAAATGAGAAACAGTCAATGAACTAGAACATCAAAGCAAGCCACGGATCTAACTATCAGAGAAAATTGTTTAAGCTGCAACTAACATGACTTATCAAATATGACATTGCACATGGGATTATTTTCTGAAGGGTTGCACAATCTGAGGCCATATCAGGGAGATAGAATGGTTTATCAAAATCTTTTAAATTTTAATTACTCTTTATCATGTATTCATTTATATATATTATCAACTACAAGTTATTTGGTCTGAGATCACTCATTATATTCAAGTGCAGTCAAACCCATTCCAGTGAAAAAGCATTGTTTAAGCACAAATTTAAAAGTGAAGTATATGTGTTAGGTGATACAAATATAAGTATTTGTCCTATGTAATATTAAATGTGTAAAAAGTTCTAAATAAATTGCCTTTTTTTAAAGGATAATGAAAGACTGCAGTATTTTACATCTAATTTGTAAGATAAGTATTCATGTTAGCTTGTTAAATAAACTTTTGAGATACTAATGAAAACATACAATTTTTTTCCTATGACAGACTAGTTTGATGTGTACTGTCACTGTTAATGAAATAGGTTTGTTCTACATTGGCAAATCAAAATCAATAGCTAACAAAAGCTCTGATTCCTTGTTCAGATTTGGCTAAACTTTAGGTCCTTTTTTTTTTTGATCAGCTCTTCAACGTTTGTATAAGTTAGTTTTTTTTTTAAATATTTAGGTCTTGAGCATCACTGAAGAAATAATTGTTGTCAAAATGCAACAATTGTAATGTCTGGTGAAGTAAATTGGGTACTGCTAATGTTGTCACATGTAATACAGTTAATAATTCAGAACATTTTCTGAAATTAAAACATGTTACTAGTTAGGTATTATAATAAGATTGACAACGTCCTATGTTATACTGATATTGAATGTTTTATGAATGTTTAACCAACAACTGACCAGGTAACAACAATAAACACACCATGCATTAGTTTACCTTTCCCATCACCTGGGCAGCTTACCTGTAAGTATAACTTACTGTCAGTTATATAACCAGAATAGGACAGTCACTGAATCTTTAACAATATTACGAAAAATTTATGTCCATGTAAATCAGAGTTTGAAAAGTGCCATCAATCAAGTAGTCATAAGTGGGGATTCAAAAGAGCATACCAGATCTAGACTTTGTTAATAAACTGTGCTTAAGACATGCAACTAAACTAAATTAATTTTATTTCTTTCAAACACTGATCTTAGTATAATCATGATAATATGAAATATCTGGTTGTATTTTAAAGATTCAGTGACTGTGTATTTAAACATTTCCTTAATTTCATACCCAACCCTAACTATATAACCATTAGATATACAAATCAGATGATATCTAAAACCCAAAATACTGGAATGTTTAGTTTACAAACAATTTTATCTGGCATTTACTAAACTGTGGAAGTAACTTTTTTCATGGATTCATATTTTGAATATTCGTATAAAATTACTAGTACATCAGTTAGGTGATCAATGACATCTAAAAAAAGACTGGTGCCCAATCCAGAAAACTATTTTCAAAGTTAGTTCGCCATTTTATTTGCAGAATTTTTTTTATAGAAGCTAAATACTGAATTTTGTATGTTAATCATTGTTCAATAACTCGTTTTGTTTTTGCACCCCTCTCCCCAAATAATTCCAAACTAGCGAGTATATGAGGGTTACACATATCATCAGCTTTCTGTATTTCACTGTACTCCAATACAAAAGCTGTGCTACAAACAAATAGTTCCTTTCTACGCCAATATTTGAAAGCCCTCCAAAAATGCTATGGGCCTAAAGTGATATTGTGCAATTGATTAAAAATAAATTTAAAAAAAAATGGTTTTGAAGTTGTTTACTTAACAAATAAAAAATTAAATATAAGATTTGATTTTAGTGAAAATACATATTGAACTGGGCTTACATGAAAGGAACTATAGTGAGGGTGTATATGGAGGGTAGGTTGAGACTTACACTATAAGTACCCATAATACTCTAGTTGAACTGTAAAGAAGACAAGATGCCATGTCAGTACTATAATGCTTAGACTACTAAAGAGCAAAATCACAATTTAACTACCAGTAAATATATTATGCTAAAATCAAAATAGTTCAAAGCAACAACAAATAAAACCACAATAGTTAGTAACTTAAAATACATGTAAACACAATACTGGTTATCAATTTATTCAAAACACAAATGTCAATTATCATTGTGCAAACACAACAGAAAGAAAGAAACATACTATGTGCAAATAAATACAACTGCAACCAGGTATTTGCTACATACAAAAACAAAATTCAATTAAAAAGTCTAGTTGAAATTTTTCTATACATAATGAATAAACTTGATGTACATCTTCATAACAAATTAAAAACATATGCCATTATTTGCCATAATGTCTATGTGATAACTGTCAACATACATACAATTTTTTTTTTTAAATATTCACAAATATTTGTCTCGCCTTTGAAACCTTTCTCCCCTAATAACTTTACAAAATGAGATAAGAACTGCATGAAATTTAAATATACTGCTTGTAACTTCATTGGATTCAAGGCAAAAGAAAAGTTTTTCACAATGTAATATAACAAGTTGTGAAATACAGTCATGCATACTGTGAATATCAAATATAGCAATAGAGGAAAGAGAATGTTTACTTTCTGGTAAATACTGACCCAAAGGTTAATATAAAGGTTTTCCCAAAGGTTAATATATAGGTTTATCCAGTCAATATATAGATTTAACCAGAGTTAATATATAGGTTTACTCAAAGTTAATACAAAGGTTTACCCAGTTAATATAAAATTTTACCTTAAGTTAAGTTTTAACCATAGTTAAGGTTTACCCAAAGTTAATATCTAAGTTTACCCAAAGTTAATATCTAAGTTTACCCAAAGTTTAATATATATTAGTTTACCCAAAGTTAATATCTAGGTTTACCCAAAGTTGATATATAGGTTTACACAAAGTTAATATCTAGGTTTACCCAAAGTTGATATATAGGTTTATAGGAATCATGTTTAGCATAATAATCTGCCATCTCCAACAGTAAAGGGACAGAATGTAAGACATATAGAGTTTGAAAACAATCAAGATTTCGTTTCTGGTCTAAAATTTATTTGTTTTCTCTTTCTAACAACAGCTGGATGGATACAGATATGAAAAAAAAATTCAAAGTACAATAAAATGTATCAGCAAACATGAAGTACATCTCTGCCAGATAAAAAGTAATCACATGTTACAACTCATTACAGTTAAGCTGCTGACCAAATATGAAATCTGTGAAGCAGCATGGAAGAATGTGTGACGAAAATATTAAGTCTATTCAACATTTTGAAAATTCAAAGTATCTGCAAACATGAGGTAGGTTTCTGACAGATAAAAACTACAACCACATTACAACCCTCTGACCAAATATGAAGTAATTCCATTCTGTATAATTTGTTGGATGAATTGACAGAGGAAGACAGAAGGACAAGGTAATTGCAATATAGCACTCACTCCTAGAGTGAGGGTATGATTTTATTGTTATAGAAAATTACATCTTATCAAATTATTTTTATTACCTTATTACATTTCTCATTATGAATTATCATTTGGGGTTTTCAAAGGTTTTTTTTTCATGTAGCCTATATGTTGATGCAATTTCATTTAAAATCTTTCCCTTTAAAGCTCAAATAAATAAATGGAGATGTGTCCCCATGGACACAGATGATGCCCCCGCTTGCATACAACATTATAAAGGGATGCTACCCAAATTTGTACTTGATCTGAGTTTTGTGGTAATAAGTATTGTGTATAGGTTTCATAATGTTTGGTTGGGGCAAACTTAAGTTACCAAACGGAAACTAAAAATTTTGCAATTTTTCGCTTTATAAAGGGGCATAACTCGATAATGGTTAAAGTGACGCCACCAAAATTCAACTTGATCTGTGTTTTGTGGTAATGAGCATTGTGTATAAGTTTCATCACATTTGGTTGAGGCAACATAAGTTAGAGAAGGAAACTAAAAATTTTGCATTTTTTTTTTCCATTTATAAAGGGCATAACTCGAGAATGGTTTTTCCATTTATAAGTTTCATAACATTTCTGAGGAACTTAAGTTAGAGTTAAAAAAGATTTATAAAGGGGCATAACTCTAGAACAGTTAAAGTGACGTCACCAAAATTCAAATCTGATCTGTGTTTTGTCGTAATAAGCATTATGTATAAGTTTCATAACATTTGGCAGAGGCAAACTTAAGTTAGAGAATGGAAACTAAAAATTTTGTAATTTTTTCATTTATAAAGTGGCATAACTCTAGAATGGTTAGAATGACGCTACCAAAATTCAGACTTGATCTGTATTATGTGGCAATAAGCATTGTGTATAAGTTTCATAACATTTGGTTGAGACAAACTGAAGTTAGAGAACAGATACCAATTTTGGGACGTATGTACGTACTGACAGACAAGGGTAAAACTTAATGCCCCCTCCGCTACGGCGGGGGCATAATAAAACTTTAAAAGACAACTAAATTGACAATCTAAACAAATACCGTTGGTAGATAGCAGATATATACAATTATGTGGTGTGAGTGACCATAGAAAATGGAGAATGAGTGCAGTGACCAAGTGGCTTCTTTATCACCATGTTTTGCTGGATGATTTAGGTAATTCAACTGATTTTTGTTTTCTACTAAAACTGAATATGCAGAGTCATTGATTGAAAAACTGAAAATTCAATGATAAAGAAGCCACTTTAATTAGTTGTGCTAGTTTCTCTACCTGTTAATCACACATCAGCAACAACGGTGTATACAATATCTGGATCAGATCCTGTCGAAAGTTAGTCATAATTAATTCATTTGCTGTCTAATTTTCATTCATACAAGTCAAGTTTCCATTAAAAAGAAATCAGATGTTCAACATTTTGTTTATTTTTTGTCAAAAAAAGAAATGATGTAAATTTAAACAAAAGTTTATATGATTGAAATTAGAAGCAAATGAAAAAATATCAAACTAAGAAATTATCTTAACACAATTGCAACCATGGCAAATTGTCATACAAGTGCATTACATATCTAAATCTGATTAACATAAAAAACAAAACTACATTGTGCTCATAACACAATATTTTTAAAATTTGTAGTCTAAACATATCACATTAATCTTTCTATAAAATAGTCATTATATTCACAACTAAATCACTTCAATTTTTTTTTTATTTCATGACAAACATGGATAAAGTACAGACTTTATACTTTCTATGAAAGCTCCTCTTATATGAACCTGGGGATTTCAAAACATTTTGTGGCCAGCTGGACATATTTTTATTGATTCCTCTCACTGTTATTGTTAAGTGTGGAAGTATTCAAAGCAGGCCCCATCAGAAGGTCCAACGACAAGTTATTTTTGGGGACTAAAAAGACTAATTAGGACTATTCTGTCAAAGGACAGATGTCTTCATGGGATTTAACCAATAGGAACAATTTTGGAAAATAGCCAGGGGCAAGAACTCCACCTCCATCCCGTTAATGACAACAAATACAAAAACTGAGGCAGAAAATCTATTTTCAAAATAGACTTATAAAAAAAAAAAAATGTTTTTAACTTATTTTAGTAATTAAAATCCTTTTTGTTAATAAGATAAAGAAAATACACTCCATGCTACATGTAGCTTTTGTCATTACTACCAATGATGTTTATTACATAAATTAACGAAATAGAGTACTGATACTGTGAATTCATTTATTTTGCAGGATACCAATTTTCATCAATTGAGGAACAACTGTATTTTTATGGATACCTGATTTCATTATTTTGAGTGTTGATACAAGCCAATATCAAATTTGTACTTTGTTCAACAATTGAACCCTTAAATTTGTAATTCACCTACACTCACAAAATCCCAGAAATTTTACTCCACAATAATAATGATTAAATAGTATACAAGAAAAAAAAAGAGGAATTAATCATAACACACCAGATGGATGCATACCTTTAAATGCATTGGAATGTAACGCATGCTGTGAGTCATCAGGTAACATTGTATCAGGCAGATCCTCATCAGAATCTATATCACCATTCTCTTCCCCTGTATCAGTAGTAAAATGCAATCAGAACTACATAGCATGACCAGATTTTTTTAAATTACATTTTGCAAATTCAGAAACTTCTGAATATATTGATTTTTTTGTAAATATCCACATGACCAAATGGGAAGTGTTTGATATGAATATAAATTTGAAAAATCTGATCATATCCAGAAAGTTAAGATAATTATTAAGATAATCATGCATAAGAGCATCTTCTATTTTAAGAAATTGTTAAACAGTATTCAATATTATTTCATTCAAATAACAGTAACTATTACATTGGTAGTATAAAATGGAAATGTTGCAATACATTATGTTGAAAAACCACATACAAAGAGAATCAAGGTGACAGCAATAGTTCATACACTCTGTATAAATGATGTCTAATGCACACATGTTTACAATATATAACACATATTATAAAACAAGAAAATGCTACATAAAGAATGAAATTATTAAAATTGGTTGATGAAATCAGTGAACCTAATCCACCCTGGTAATTGTTATCAATTTGTTTTGTTTTAATAACCCTCTTTCTAAATAAATTGAAAGTTTTATCAAGCTTAATTAACATCCAATATGGAGCATCTTCCTTTTAGTAGTAACATGCAAAACAAGGATACTAGTTATCAGCATATTAATTAAGACTCCACACACCATAAATAATTAATGCATCAAAAAACACTCAAGATACAATGTGCACAGTATACACTAACAATTACATATAACAAATATTTAGATCATGCATGCAGAGGTATGTGCTCTATAAAAGGATTTTTTTCAAATAAAACTTGATAAGTGTTAGTTAATTCTGATAATTAGCCTAAATAAATCAATATACGAAAATAGTTTATTACAATTTTAAGCAGGGTGAGATGAAAGTGTCCTCTGACTTTCATCTTCCTAGACCCTAAATTTATTTCTTAAACAGTACCTAGATCAAATACAATCTAATCAAAATTTGTTCTTTCACTGTGATCCACTAGATTTGTTTGTTGTGGCATGTAAAATCTCTCTTTTCTTAATCTAAGGCCAAATAACATGTCAAAATTGGCAGTAGAAGATCAAAATAGTGTTTAAACTTTCTGCATGACATAAAACATTAGATTCTTCTCTTCTAAAACAAAGCTTTAATGTGTTTATACTAATTAAAGAATAACATGTTTTCAAAACAAAATCTTTCAGTTCAGTTTTAAAGGAAGCAGTTTCGTCAAAACTCAGAAGATTCATTAAATGTCAATCTAATTGCTGTAGGTCTGGAATGCACTATTTAGTCATCTGGCACCCTATTACTATTTTAATGCCTATTTTAATGCCTAACTACAGAATTATTAAAAATGCATAAATTAAAAGTGCATTATGTCTCTTATAAATTACTTTCTATATCAAAAGTCAAAAGTGTAACTTGTGCTACAAGACTGTTAGTTGTGGCAGAGAAAAAGACTAGCCTATTACAAGACAAGATTTATTACACAACACATGATATTACCATCTGATAAAGGCACAATTTCTTTTTTATTACAATGAGCGCTCCCAGGTAATACAAAATCTGCGTCAGATGTCTGAAATCATATATACTTATCGGTAAAAGACTTAATTTCATACAACATATGTTTCCAATTACCGACTACTAAAATTAATTAAAACATATATTAGTACTTATTAGTACAAACAGGTACTGTATAATCTTTCAGTAAACTGTAGTAGTAATTAACACAAATCAACCAGCAGGTTAATAGTTTATAACTGTTATTTTTCATAACTTTAAAAATAAAATAAATTAAACAAAAACAATTCCAAGATACTTCTTTTCAATCATATGCATAGTCATTGTAACATCAATATATATAATTATTGTATTTTCTGGTTAATGATAAAACACAACATTGTGTCCTGACTTTTATTTTCCATAGTCAGTTAATGGGATAATACATTAAAACTAGATAAAACATTTTCTTGTTAGGGCAAAATAAAACCAAATCATGAGTACTTTTTATTTTTATACTAAAATTACCTTCAATTTACAAGAGTTATCTACAATTGTAGCAAGTATATAACAAAGCTAACAACTTTTGATTATCAAAATTCTTTATGATAATATTCACAAAATGAAAGTGCAATTTCAGTATTAGTGTCCAAAATATAAAATATAAATACTGAGTTTTTATTCTCAAGGAGAGTCCAACATATCATTGCCTGTATCTATTTTTATTCTAGTAAATTTTATTGATGAAACCAAATGATTAATTATGTTATTTTAGTTTATATTGTAAAAATAAAATAAAAATTTAAGTATTAATTAAATACAAGATTCTGAGATTCATTTTCTTATTAGTCAAAATACTATGATATAAACAAAATTTACAGAATTCACTTACATTTATTTTGTTAAACAAATTGATGTCCAGTTAAAGTCATCTTTGTAAAATGCATGCTTAAACAAAAATATCTCTTGTAAATGAAAAGGATGAAAGAATTAAGTAATGACAGCTTATTAATAATAACAATAACACTCATCCAATAAGCTACTATCCAAAAACTTGCAAACAGTGAATACAAAAATGTTTTTTATAATTTTTTTTAAGACAATACCATTATCAATACCCTGCTATTTCACATATGATGTGACTTCTCAATATTCTTAAACACCCAGTATCAGCTGTTTTTTTAATTTGTTTACTTTGAGAGCATTTAAAGTGACAAGTCACATGACAGTAGGCTAATGATAGTTATAAGCAAAGAAATAATTAAAACTGATGAGTGAAAAATATCAGGAAAGAAGGGGATTAACGAAAAGCAACAAAAGCAGTAAAATTTGTTATTCCTTTCATAATAAATATCATGAGGCCCTCCTTCCAACTCATGAATATTTAGATTAAAAAAAATCATATCCAATGATTGAGTAATAAGTATGTCAACTGTATCAAAAAGAAACTAAATACCATCTTTACTAATCATTTGTGATTGATTGTTGCCTTTTAACATCATAATCATTTGTGTGTGAATCATCAAAATAAAAACTTAGTTTAGCTAACAGATTGTTGGTAGCCCTTACTAAAGTTTTTAATTCCTTCAGCTTTTAAATTTGCATAATTACACAAAATGACATCTATTTAAGATATAAAAGTAATAATCTAAAATATACAGCTTTTGTTAACCAAACACAAAAAAATGCAAAATTAAGTGAATTTAAATTTGTCCCAGGAAAAATAGGAAAATCTGCCCTGTTTGAAATAAAAATCTGGAACTCAAATTTTGTAAGATATGTTCTGATATCTTAGATCTTTAGATAAAAGAAAATGTGATCTCGAAACCATCAACTGTGCTCAGTTTCAATTTCAAGTGTTACATTTATCCTTAAAGTAGACATAGAAGCCATTTATATCAGAAAAGGACAGAAAAAAATATTTCCACGAGCTTAAAACGAATAAGGAAGATCTAATGTAAAACATTAAAAGATGCACAATTATCTATGTTGGCCGTTTCCTGTTTCTATGATCCAACCAATGATTTAGTAAAGAAAGCAGTTGGTTTCATCTTCATTTGACCTTGAACTATATACTGACCTTTGATTGCACAGAATTATCATTGTCTCCCTGTACTAACTGATCTACTGTTTTCTCTGCAGATAAGCTGAAAAGAAAATAATGGATTTTTTCAAAGTTTTCCTATTTGACAGCAATCATAAATGTATAGGTTTTTAAAAACCTGTAACAAGAGTTACCTGAACATTTAAAAGTTCTACTAACCTCATACAGTTCTGAGATGGTGGGCTAGTATAGATACAGTCCTTTAATGGGTGAAAAAACTTGATCTAATTGCTGAAGTCATTACATACATGTACAGGTTAATGTTTCATAAAATTAACATCTTATTCTGTCCTAAATGCAGGATTACTAATACAGTGGATTCATTGATCTTATCACTATTTTTATTTCTTATTTTTTTGGTGGTATTTTCTAGGTATAAGTAAACCATGAATATCAATGCTCAACAAAATACAAGTTTCCTATAGATTTGCATGCAGAATTTGAGACAACCATGAAATTAAGTATCCACAAAATTGGAATTTGTTCTCAATACAACAAAGCTACAACACATTATAATAAATGAATCCACAATACACTTTCTACATATAATTTGGAAACAAATACTGTTACTATTTCAATTTGATACTTTAGTAATAAAATGTAAGTTGTGAATGTACTTTTATCTTAAAAGTAATGATTCAAATCTGCCTTTGTGAAAATGCAAATTTCCAAATTTTGTGAATAATTTCCAATTTTAATGTCAGATACAGAAATTTCATGCTACTAAACTTTTAAATTTAATATGTCTCTGATTAACTTTTCCCAACAAAATGTGTGAATCCTCAAAGTAAAAGTTGTAAAGCCTGCAATTTCCAAACAGTATATAAAGCAGAAATGTTCATATTTTGATATTGGAAGCCGCCAATAAAGGTACAATGATTACATAAATTTACTTACATATTAGGACTGGATGCTGCTTTTACATCATCTATAAATACACATAGTCATTTATTCTAATAGTCATTTCTTAATATTAATGAAAAGCTTTAATGTTCAAAAGAAAGCTGATAGAAATTCACTAATCTTTACACTTTGATAAAAAAAAATATCAAAATGTCATATTTGGCCGTGTATAGTATGCATTTGTGTATAAAATGCACCCCTTATCATCTCATTTCCCAAAATGATGAAAAAAAGTTTGATTCACTGTAAAAAATCAATATTTTTTTTCGTATGCATTGCATACTAGTAAAAACAATATTTCACTTGATTTAAAATATAAATATCAGGCTTTTCCTACTTTTGGCTTTCCATGTTCCTGATAAATGTAAAATCCTCAAAGGTTTCCAACTACAGTATATATGTTTTTAATCATTACTGTATAGTGCAAACTTTTGTATTGCTTTAGTTCCGTAATTCAGGACTACATCATGTATATTTGATTTTTATTTCCATATGTTTGTTGCATGCAAGTAATAACCTAATATTTGTTTTCATCCATTTGTTTGTCTGTTATTGCATTAAAACAGCTGGAGTTTCCACAATTTAATTAATTTTCCCCTATTTCATTGGACTATAAGTACTTTGCCTCATTCACCTTTATTTCAGTCTACTTCCTTAAGACTATTCTACCTTTTGTAATGACTTTTTTTGCACTAGTGTCAGCTTTTGGTTATGATTTAACACTACCCTACCTTTTGTAATGACTATTTTTGTACTTGTGTCAGGTTTTGGTTGTGATTTAACACTACCCTACCTTTTGTAATGACTTTTTTTGCACTAGTGTCAGGTTTTGGTTGTGATTTAACACTACTCTACCTTTGTAATGACTTTTTGTACTTGTGTCAGCTTTTGGTTATGATTTAACACTACCTTACCTTTTGTAATGACTATTTTGTACTTGTGTCAGGTTTTGGTTGTGATTTAAGACTACCCTACCTTTTGTAATGACTTTTTTTGCACTAGTGTCAGCTTTTGGTTATGATATTACACTACTCTACCTTTTGTAATGACTTTTTTTGTACTTGTGTCAGCTTTTGGTTATGATTTAACACTACCCTACCTTTTGTAATGACTATTTTTGTACTTGTGTCAGGTTTTGGTTGTGATTTAAGACTACCCTACCTTTTGTAATGACTTTTTTTGCACTAGTGTCAGCTTCTGGTTATGATTTAACACTACTCTACCTTTTGTAATGACTTTTTGCACTAGTGTCAGCTTTTGGTTATGATTTAACACTACCCTACCTTTTGTAATGACTATTTTTGTACTTGTGTCAGGTTTTGGTTGTGATTTAACACTACCCTACCTTTTGTAATGACTTTTTTTGCACTAGTGTCAGCTTTTGGTTATGATTAAACACTACTCTACCTTTTGTAATGACTTTTTTGCACTAGTGTCAGCTTTTGGTTATGATTTAACACTACCCTACCTTTTGTAATGACTATTTTTGTACTTGTGTCAGGTTTTGGTTGTGATTTAACACTACCCTACCTTTTGTAATGACTTTTTTTGCACTAGTGTCAGGTTTTGGTTGTGATTTAACACTACTCTACCTTTTGTAATGACTTTTTTTGTACTTGTGTCAGCTTTTGGTTATGATTTAACACTACCCTACCTTTTGTAATGACTATTTTTGTACTTGTGTCAGGTTTTGGTTGTGATTTAAGACTACCCTACCTTTTGTAATGACTTTTTTTGCACTAGTGTCAGCTTTTGGTTATGATTTAACACTATCCTACCTTTTGTAATGACTATTTTGTACTAGTGTCAGGTTTTGGTTGTGATTTAACACTACTCTACCTTTTGTAATGACTATTTTTGTACTAGTGTCAGGTTTTGGTTGTGATTTATCACTACTCTACCTTTTGTAATGACTATTTTTGTACTAGTGTCAGGTTTTGGTTGTGATTTAAGACTACCCTACCTTTTGTAATGACTATTTTTGTACTAGTGTCAGGTTTTGGTTGTGATTCAAGACTACCCTACCTTTTGTAATGACTATTTTTGTACTAGTGTCAGCTTTTGGTTGTGATTTAAAACTACCCTACCTTTTGTAATGACTATTTTTGTACTTACGTCAGGTTTTGGTTGTGATTTAAGACTACCCTACCTTTTGTAATGACTATTTTTGTACTAGTGTCAGGTTTTGGTTGTGATTTAAGACTACCCTACCTTTTGTAATGACTATTTTTGTACTAGTGTCAGGTTTTGGTTGTGATTTAAGACTATCCTACCTTTTGTAATGACTATTTTTGTACTGGTGTCTGGTTTTGGTTGTGACTTTTCTGTTATTGGTTCTATTGGTGTTTCTCCTGGTATCAACTCATACTCAGTTTCTGGTCCAAATATTAACTGTAACAGAATAATTGTATCATTCAAATTCATCATTTCATCCTCACAATTTTCTACTATATAATGGCCTTGATTATAAATAGTGTCAATATCTGATTTTCTTCAAATCCTGTTACTGCATCTACTATAATATCATATTATTTTTATGAGGATAGAAAATATTGTAGCATGAAAAATTAAAGAAAGTCTTATATTCATGAACTCAAGATTTCAAAAAGTTTCTTGATACTAACCCTAAGTTATAAGTGTTATATTTCATTTGAAACACGAGAACAAGCTGACTTGTGATTTTGTATTAAGAAATCAATAAAGAAAACATAGAAACTTGTCATCAGGACTCACTGCTGTTTCAAAATGTTTTTAATATTGCCTTCTACATATTAACTCCACAAGTAATACAAGCATTGTATAGCGTGCCACTCAATTATAACGTCATTATCGTTGACTAACTTCCTTTAGCTTTCTCAATACATTCATCAAACTAACAAGATGTCTGTTTATAAGTTCATTCCATTATACAATATCTTTTCCAAAGCTACATCTATGGTCTATGTATCAACCATCAAGGAAAGTCTTAGTAGCTATAGTATATTAAGAAACTGTCTTTTCTTTCATTTGTTTGGAAAAACATAACGTTTCCATTGTAAGAGGTGACTTTTTTTTAACAACTAACTTGTATCCAGAATACAAGCCCTCTGAAATCTTATAGCACTTTAAAATAGCAGTGCTCTTCCTCAAATAACTATTGACTTATATAATAGTTTTCTTACTTGTGCATTTGTTATAAGTAATTCTACAGTTCTGGTTTGATGTGGGGTATCTACCAAAGAGGCTAAGGATGCTGTGCCTTCTCTGAAAATATAAACATAAATCTGTTAACACTTGCTACTTGTATGGTTCTATCTAAACATTTTAGTGGCTACACAGCATCTTAAGTACACAATATGTTAAGTACTACAAATCAACAAGTTATATGGCACATTGATTGTGTTAATACAGGTTTATTGCAATATTGATGACCATTGTCCACTTCCCAGAGTCGAATACATGTATTAATTATATTGCAGGCAATCTGAATGTGTATGGGCATGAACTTTAAACATAAGGAATAAAATATGTATTTTGTTATGTAAATCTGTAAAATTTGTAAGGGTTCATGAACCCAGTGTCTCGCCTACTTTTGCTGTTAATCGTGAGGCTCAACAAAATGAGGAAAAAATTAATAAAAATATTCCTCTCTATACTATCTTTTGATTGTAAGTAGCTTCTGTCCAAGTTTGGTAAAATCCAGGATAGTTTATGAATCTAATAAATGTTTTAAAACTTAAACTGCAGACTGTATGTAATGTTAACTGGAAGAAAAACTAAGTCCATTTATAAGTAAAATACGGAAAAATGGAACAACATTTTAACAAAATTTCCTTCTAGATACTAGCTTTTAATCATAAACAAGCTTCTGTCCAAGTTGATAACAAATCAAAGATAGTTTAAGAAAGTTGTTAAAATTTTAAAACTTTAACCACAGAGTGAATGTAATGTTAACTGGCAGAAAAACAAAGTCCATTTATAAGTAAAATATGGAAAAAATATTTTTTTTACAAAATTTACTTCTGGCTACTATCTTATGATCATAAACAAGCTTCTTTCCAAGTTTGGTAGAAATCCAAGATAGTTTAAGAAAGTTATTAAAATTTCAAAAACTTTAACCACAGAGTGAATGTAATGTTTTCTGGCAGAAAAACTAAGTTCATTTATAAGTAAAATATGGAAAAAATGGAATTTTTTTTTTACAAAATTTACTTTTGGATATTATCTTATGATCATAAACAAGCTTCTGTCCAAGTTTGGTAGAAATCCAGGATAGTTTAAGAAAGTTATTAAAATTTCAAAACTTTAACCACAGAGTGAATATTTGTGACGCGCTGCCGACGACGCACGCCCGACGGAATGTAGGATCGCTATGTCTCGCTTTTTCTACAAAAGTCGAAGGCTCGACAAAAAAGATGTTGTTGGTATACAATTGAATGTAGTTACTAAAATAACTGATCAAGCATATCATCCACTTTATAATAAGGGTATAATAACATTGGATCAGTTAACAGTCAAATAATGTTCCGTACATAACAGCTTTGATCTAGCGGCAAATTTAGAGTACTGTAAATTCAAACATTTATGGTGCACTTATTGTTATGATTTTTGAACAACGGACAAAAACTCAAGATTAATTATTACCATTTTTGGAAATGCTATGAAAATTTAAAATGCAAGTTTTTATTTTTGTGAAACCTATCAGGTTGTAGTTTTCAAAATAATAAAACATCCTAAAAATTTCTGAATTGATAGTATTATAGAGATCTGAGTAGTGTACTCTATACATTTTTTTACATGTGAATAATGTTGTCAATCTATGTATGTATTGGATGTCTGTGTTAATGATAGTGTCTCATAAGATGTTTTCGGCTGGCATCCTTTTTAACTTAATGTTAGGTTTTTATGATATTGTGTATATATAGATATTGTAAAGGATGGTGACACTTTAATAAAATACATTATCTTAATCTTTATCTATAGTCTACAAGTTTTTTCAAACAATTACAAAGTAATTATATGTACCACTTCCTTGTTACAATAATATTGTCTTCATTAATCAAAGTAATGTATACATGTATTTTAATTTAAATAAATAAATGTGATACTGTTATAATAATCAACAGTTATTTCCCATTTCCATACAAAAATACAACACAAAAGAATTTTTACTTGTTTTTTTTACATTCATTCCGAGTATCATTTTAACTCTTCATATAACTCTAACCCTTTCATGAAAGACTGGTTGGCCTTCAACTGTATAACTAGGTTTAAAAAACTTGAAAGCATAGCTCTCATTTTGTAACATATTAAAGTATTAGGATTACATTGAAAGTTAGTATGCCATGATAATAAGTAATAGTTTGAATATTGACATCTACATACAAACTTAATAATTTGATGTAGTGTACAAATAAATTTTCAAATATCAATGAGCATTCCTAACATTTAATACTCCAATAGATAATAAAATTCAGTCATTTTTATTATTTTTTCAATACAGTATGGGCCATTGTTGTTGCTAGTTGTACAGCTGACTTTTTATGTTCACATTTAATTGAAGGACTATTTGGTGGGAGACTCATTTGAAATTACACCAAATCCCTTTAGCATAAATAAATGGACAATCAAGTGGTAAGAAAGTGTATAAAACCACAAAACGTGTGTATATGTGTCAAATCACTCTGTACTTACACAAATAATAACCTGTTTGATAAATATATACATCAGAACTAAATTTCATATCATTCTGTGGATTCCTTAATTCTCCTTGGTATCAATTTTTGTGATTTGAGAAAAAAACTTCCCTTTTAAGGAAATTTCATGGTTTCAGCATTTGCTACAGTTCAAGGTAGTATTTGATTAAGTATTAAATTAGTGATTTTCTCCACCCTCAAAGTCCTCAAGAAAAATTGGTATCAAAGAATACTAATAAATCTACAGTATACAAAAATTACAATATTAATATGATGTATGACTGTGCAAGCCCACAATTATCTATCTTTCAACTACAAGTATTACTCATTGATATAATCGATGAAAATTTCTGCTAGATGCTCAACACATTACATAAGTAACAGATAATATATTTATACTATTAAATGTGAATCATCTGTGTATGTAACTGAATTATGTATAAGACACAACAAGTAAACCTACCTTACACAAGTGTCAGCTTGTAAATGATATAATATTTAACTAAACAAACTTATGGTAAATAATAAGTTACTAAAAGAAGTCTAGCATAATATAAACTTGAAAATGTAATCACCCATTTTCAGGACCAAAGAATGTTCTGTACATTTCAATGTGCATCAAATTTTGAAATATAATATATATACAAACAAGTCTAAATTGAAAACAACGTTCAAACCTATGATTGCGTTGGATAAAAACCGCAATTTTTATACGTGTGCATGCAAAACAAATTTCTTGTTAGAGGGGTGTAAATACAGCACAAACAACATTTTCCAAAAGACCAAAAAAGTGAAAAAGTATATGTTATATATATATATATATATATATATCATTATGAAAAAAGTCCTATGCTTTATTTACTTCTTACAGTTTAAACAGCAGGTGTCAAAAGATTCATCAATATTTTTTCTGTTTCAATTTAAAATATCAATAATTTGTTCTGCAAGTGTCATGTTATTAAAAGTCATGCCATTATAGTCT
Source organism: Mytilus coruscus (assembly GCA_017311375.1). Lineage (NCBI taxonomy): Eukaryota > Metazoa > Mollusca > Bivalvia > Mytilida > Mytilidae > Mytilus > Mytilus coruscus. Next base: position 107,792,320 of record CM029595.1, on the reverse strand, counting down.
ATGTCTATGTGTATGGTTCTTGATTTAAAACATCAATAATTTGTTCTGCAAGTGTCATGTTATTAAAAGTCATGCCATTATAGTCTATGTCTATGTGTATGGTTCTTGATTTAAAATATCAATAATTTGTTCTGAAAGTGTCATGTTATTAAAAGTCATGCCATTATAGTCTATGTCTATGTGTATGGTTCTTGATTTAAAATATCAATAATTTGTTCTGAAAGTGTCATGTTATTAAAAGTCATGCCATTATAGTCTATGTCTATGAGTATGGTTCTTGATTTAAAATATCAATAATTAGTTCTGCAAGTGTCATGTTATTAAAAGTCATGCCATTATAGTCTATGTCTATGTGTATGGTTCTTGATTTAAAATATCAATAATTTGTTCTGCAAGTGTCATGTTATTAAAAGTCATGCCATTATAGTCTATGTCTATGTGTATGGTTCTTGATTTAAAATATCAATAATTTGTTCTGCAAGTGCCATGTTATTAAAAGTCATGCCATTATAGTCTATGTCTATGTGTATGGTTCTTGATTTAAAATATCAATAATTTGTTCTGCAAGTGTCATGTTATTAAAAGTCATGCCATTATAGTCTATGTCTATGTGTATGGTTATCAGCTACTAAGATCATACTTACAATGGTCTGAGCAAGGTTGGTCCAAACACTATACCTAAGTTACTAGAAGTCATCTGGTTTACACTATTAAAAGACGCAACTCTGAAAAATGCATTTTGATAATATAAACTTTGCTGCTAATGAAAACATGAATAAAATAAAATAAAAATAAATGCGGTTAAGATTTCTCATTTGGATTGTTTTACATTTGTCATTTTTGGGCCTTTTATAGCTTGCTATGCGGTATGAGTTTTGCTCATTGTTGAAGGCTGTATGGTGACTTATAGTTGCCAACCTTCTATGTCATTTGGGCTCTGGTGGAGAGTTGTCTCATTAGCAATCATACCAAATCTTCTTATTTCTATATTAATATAAAGGTTGTCATTTTGTTTATCTTTTAATATCCCTTAACATCATGACAAAACAACTTACACACTAGAAAACACAACTAAGATCAATATCATTGTGAAGTTGTTGTATGGAATGCACCAGGATTGTGTACAGGTTTCTTCCATTTATCAAAGTGAAAACTTTTCCAGATGTAGATTTCGAGTTTATAAATAAAAGCTATTTGTCAATTTTCTCAATATAGTCAGGTCTGAGAACCCTTTTACATTACAGTAGATTCCGGTTATTTGCATAGCCTATTTGTCAGAAAAAATTATGCAATAAAGCGGAGTATGCTTATATCCGGAATGCCAAATTACGGAGTCAAATAACATCGACAGTAAAGATCAGTAAAGGAAATCCCTGAAGAAAGATGAACGTTTATAATCCACTTACAACATACTGAATGTTGATTTATTCTAATAAAAGTTATATGTCTAGTGTCATACATGTTATTTTATTTTGTATTCTTTCAATAAAGATTATAAACACTTTGTGTTTTAGTTTATTTGCGTGCCGACGTTTCCTTTCCTTTACAGGGATACGAAAATAAAACACATTGTTCTAAAAATAGATTTGTTTCTATGACCCTTATGTACAATGTACATTGTTACGCTTTGATTAAAATAAACTGTTTAACAATACTACACAGTTTATAATCATTTTAACAATAGATGTGTAATGAACTGCCTTTAATATGCAGTATGTACAGCTTGCACAGTGAAGTAACACTGTTTATTTAACCTCATTAGTTTCGTATATGCAAAGCAGTAATGGGGCCCTGTACAGGTAATTTGCTGGACACGAGTGTTGAAAGTGAGAAAATATAATAATTAGAAGTAAATGCTCTTTTCATAGAACATTAAAAAATAAATGAATGATGTATAAAATTCTTTAACCATATATAAATGCCCTGTAATATTTAACACAAATGCAGATCACCCCAAGCCCAATATTACGAGAGTTCACATTGGATAATGATCGATAATTAGCAGGAGTTATTGTTTTTAAAATTCACCCCAAATGTAATCTATGGACATTGTTTGAAATCCAATCAATTATTAACACCTTTTGAGATAGAATGGTCAGTGTTTTTACAACAATTACCTGTTTATCATTTTTAAGACCTCGAGGCTTAAAATAGAACATGGGAAACTTTACCTGTGTAGACATTGAGGTTTATTTTTAAATCAAATTCCATCATATAAACACGAAAGAAACTGTTTTTAAACTGTATTTAAATAACACAAAAGTAAACATGATATAATAACGAAAATAATGATGCATTCATGAAAAATATACTCACCAAATTGCCGTTTCCGGTCAAAAATCTCGTCAGTTTTAACTAAGCATGTCTAGATGGCGATTATTTTCTATGCAATAAACCGAAAGGCCACTTGTAGAGCTATGCATATAACCAGACAATTTTTACATTAGATGAATGGGAAATGGTTTTGTGCAGGAGAAAACTATGCAATTAACCGAATTATGCTATTAAGCGATATGCAATTAAGTGGAGTCGACTGTATTTGTAATCATAACCTGATTATTACCTTTGTAAATGGTACATTAGCACTCCACAAGTTTTGAAATTGGAATAAGGAAGTTTTGATATTAAAACACCAAGTTTTTCTATTGTTTCATCTAATGTCAAAGCACCTGCAACACTCTCCTGAAATGAAATGATTTTTATAAATTTTATAAATATTATTGAAGTTTAATTCAAAATTTCAAGAACAAAAAATTCATTCATTCATTTTGTAATTTGGAGAATATTCTGTTCATGGTAGATCTTTTAAAATTTCTGCTTACTTATCAACAACTTTTTGAGTAGTAAAATAGTTCATTATAGAAATTCATATAATAAATGTAACTTACTTTTGCTAAATGGATAAATTCTGAATACATTTTAAATGTCAATAATGGTTCTGGAAGCTGGAATATAAAAACATAATAATAATAGTTGAAACCCTTACCAACAAGGAAAACTGTAAAACTTTGAAAACTTGTATCTATTTCATGTAAATTTCACAAATCTGAGTTTCTTGTTATCTGTGAAGCTTGCTTCTGTTAGATGTTCTATTTAAAATACAAAGAACTGATGGATGCCAAAAAGACAATAAGGTGCCTATTCACAGAAGAAAATTTTCTCCTGCATATTTATTTAGAGAATAAGGTTTAGGTACCAATCAACAGTTTGATTTCTGTTCGGTATTCTTTAATGGGAAAATCCTTGTTTTTTTTTGCATAAAAAAATATCAGAAGAAAACATATATCAAAATGAAGTCAGCCATGTTGGTTTTAGATTCTTGATGGACAAACTATGAAATGATTAGCATACTATATTCCTTGATTAAGAAATATATATAAATTGGTTGATTGATTATTACTTTAGGTTCTGTGGCAAATACAGTTTGTTCTTATGTTGTGTTGTTACACCCTCATTCCAAGTTAGGTGGAAGGTTGAGTGCTCACAAACATGTTAAACCCCTCCACATTCTATATGTGCCTGTCCCAAGTCAGGAGTCTGTAATTCAAAGGTTGTCATTGGTTACTGTCTTTTATATTTGTTTATCGTTATTGTTTTGTCATAAATCAGGCCATTAGTCTTCTTGTTTGAATTGTTTCTCATTTTGTCATGTCTTTTATAGCTGACTTTACTCATTAATGAAGACGGTACAGTGATCTATAGTTGCTTAAATCCACATCGTTTTGGACAGTTTGATAGCTATCTTATTGGCAAACAACATATTTGATATATATACTCAGGATAAAAACATATGAATATGATACTAACCTGCCTAAGATAAAGCTTTAATACATTAGATATAACATTAGGGTGTTCTTCTGACAGTTCTATCGAATCAGGATCCTTTTCAAATCTCTGACATAGACCCTCTACTTTACTTTTAACACCTGACACTCTGTATATACCCTGAAATTAAAACATTCTAGTGAATTGTTGAAGGAGAACAGACAATAAACATACATTTAACCTTGTTTTACTTGATTTGCCTAATTTGGATGCAACGGCTAGTTGAAAATTAAAATGTTTAATGGTTTTCTAAGTTTTGAAATATTAGAAGCCATGTTTGCTAGGGAGTACAAAAATTAAATTCAATATAAAATCTGATCACACAGAAAATAGTAAATTGGAGCAAAATCCAAAACAGTTTATATCTCAGTGAAGAAAAAACAAGTAAAAGTTCGGAATACTAAAACAAATGACTTTTTATGATCAAGTAGCATCAACAAATCCTTTATGAATATTATCATTGAAATCAAATTAAAAGACTGCTTTGACTTTTCTAATTATGAAATAAAGTTAGAGAACGGAAACAAAAAATTCAGCACTTTTTCCATTTGTAAAGGGGCATAACTCTAGATTGGTTAAAATGACACCACCATAATTCAAACTTGATCTGTATTTTGTGGTAATAAGCATTGTGTATAAGTTTCATAGCATTTATTTGAGGCAAACTAAAGTTAGAGAACGGAAACGAAAAATTCAGCAATCTTTCCATTTGTAAAGGGGCATAACTCTAGAACGGTTTAAGTGACACCACCAAAATTCAAACTTGATCTGTGTTTTGTGGTAATAAGCATTGTGTATAAGTTTCATAACATTTGGTTGAGGCAAACTAAAGATAGAGAACGGAAACCAACTTTGGGACTTACGTACTTACGTAATGACGGACAGACGGACGGATGGATGTATGTACAGACGGACAAGGGTAAAACTTAATGCCCCCTCCGCTACGGCAGGGGCATAAAAAAACATAGGTCCTTGATGAAATATTGAACAACACTATTTAATATAAAACTTGTTCTGTTTACCCTGAATAAAACCCTATAACATTTGCATATTTACCCTCAGAGTGATTCCCCTTTGTTCTACTTCCTTCAAACACCTTTTAACAATAGGAGGAACAGCTGATTTCCATTGTTCCACCTGCTCTTGGAAGTCTACACCAAATGTTGTATTCCTTCGTTTACCGCCTCCCTAAAATATTACAGTACAAATGTTACAATTTATTCACCTTTTAAATGATATACAGTAATAAAGTTTACAAGATATGGAGCCTATATAACACTTTAAAATTCCTTTTATCACCATGTGTAGAACTGATTCAATTTAAAACTAACTCAATCATTAATCAACATTCTAAGATTTAACTGTAAAAAATTTCGGAACTGTTAAACGTTACTTTAAATACTGTACCTTAGTCATACCCTGTATGGATACATCTACACCTTTCAGTATACATGGTGGTATCTGTAGAAAACCTGAATATATAAGTCAACTATTTTATACAAGAGATTGTACCGAGAGCATCTAATTCATGTATCTATACCATAGACAATATACAGAGAGAATAAATTTATAGGATAATGCTACTGAATATGTATCTTATTTCTGTTATTTCTGTATGAGCAAGCTAATGCAGATCTAACAAATTATTTTAGGATATATATTTGTATAAATGTAATACTTACAATTTACAATGGATTTTAATTTATTATATTTGCATGATAATTTGTCCAAAAACAAAAGGTGAAATATTTTAAAAATAAAAAAAAAGTGGGGAACAAATAACAGATATGCACATAAATTTGACAGACTAACCTCCTCCATGGTCTCCTTCAGTGAGTTCATCTAATGATTTTGCTGTTTTGAGTGTACGTCGGCCTGTTTGGTGTGGACTGTTACTAGGTGAAGATTTACTGCTACCACTGTCTGTATCACTACCAACAGGCCATGCCTTCACTGCTACCCTGTATTTATCTACAATGTCAAATGTTTGTATATTACAGTAAAATCTCACATAATATTAAGATTAGTTTTCACACTTTAAAGTTATTATATCCATTTTTTCAATTTTTATTTTAGAGTTTGATTTTTTTCTTCAAGAGTTCAATTGAAAATAAGAGGCTGTAAAAATGACAGCAGAACAGTTGTTTGTTACATTTATTAGTGTCATTGTTAAAGCAATGAAGGGCCATAACTCATAAGGACAAAAGTGAAAATCATTATTATCAAACTTTACTTAATTTTGTCATCTGTAACAGCATCTTAAAATTTGAATCTATGTGTGGTGCTGTAAATATAAACAATTTATGTGTGGTGCTGTAAATATAAACAATTTATGTGTGGTGCTGTAAATATAAACAATTTATGTGTGGTGCTGTAAATATAAACAATCTATGTGTGGTGCTGTAAATATAAACAATCTATGTGTGGTGCTGTAAATATAAACAATTTATGTGTGGTGCCAATAATAAATACAAATTACTTTGATATCAAAATTCTGTACTGAGATATAAGGTACATTGACGTATTTACACTTGTATGCAAATTTGTCCGCCATTACGTAAAATCACACAGGTTCCGTAAACTTTGACATCATAATTCAAAACATTTGACGTCACAATTAATAAAATGCTTCGCTGGGCGCAGCCTGATACGACCGCAGAGGTCGAACCATGAACAGTTGGTGCAAGTTTGAACACAATATTCAAGCCTGATACTGTCTGAATTTGGATTGTGATCAAATTTTGACATAATATAGGTTTCTGACACAAAATAAATGTGGTGACTTATCTAAAAATGTTAAATGGGTTAAAAATTTGTATTAAATTTCAATTGAAGATTTCTTGCTATTGCGCAATACTGTGCAAAAGAAGATTTCTTGCAATTAGGCAATACTGTGCAATTCAATATTTCTTGCTATTGCACAATACTGTGAAATTGAAGATTTCTTGCTATTGTGCAATATTGTGCTATTGGATATTTCTTGCTATTGCGCAAAACTGTGCAATTGAAGATTTCTTGCTATTGCGCAATACTGTGCAATTGAAGATTTGTTGCTATTGCGCAATACTGTGCAATTGAAGATTTCTTGCTATTGCGCAATACTGTGCAATTGAAAATTTCTTGCTATTGCACAATACTTAATATAAGTATTAAAATAGAAAATGACATCATAGTCATGGCTGGCAAATTTCCAATATACATAATTTAAAAGCAGTTTAGGTGAGATAAACAAAAAAGCTTCATCAGCAACATTTTATATTGGCAAATTTCCAATGAAGTTCATTAAACTAAAGTTATTGGCAAATTTCAATTGAATTTATTAATAATAAAGTTTTTGGCAAATTTCAATATACATAATTTAAAAGCAGTTTAGGTAAGATAAACAAAAAGCTTCATCAGCAACATTTTATATTGGCAAATTTCAATGAAGTTCATTAAACTAAAGTTATTGGCAAATTTCAATGGAATTTATTAATAATAAAGTTTTTGGCAAATTTCCAATATACATAATTTAAAAGCAGTTTAGGTGAGATATTCAAATGAGTTTCAATTACCAACCTTACACTGCCTTTTAAATTATGTTTTGTAATTAAGTAATTGTCCATTAACCTGAAACCCTTTTCCCCTTTTTGCACCTTATTCCTTAACAGTTTGAGCCATAACTCCCAAAGACAATTCTTACCATCCCTTTGTGGTATTCTAATATCCAAAATCTAAATACATGGTTAGATTCAGCATATCAAAGAACCCCAAGAATTCAATTTTGATGAAATCAAATAAAGTTCAATTTTGGACCCTTTAAACCTCAATGTGGACCAATTTGATAACCGGCCCACATATCAAAAATCTAAATACATGGTTAGATTCAGCATATCGAAGAACCCCATATATTCAATTTTGTTGAAATCAAACAAAGTTTAATTTGGACCCGATTTGGACCAACTTGAAAACTGGGCCCTTAATCAAAAACTAAGTACGTGTTTAGATTCAGCATATCAAAGAACCCCAAGAATTCAATTTTGTTAAAATCAAACTAAGTTTAATTTTGGACCCTTTGGACCTTAATGTAGACCAATTTGAAAACGGGACCAAAATTAAGAATCTAAATACACGGTTAGATTCGGCATATCAAAGAACCCCAATAGTTCAATTTTGATGAAATCAAACAAAGTTTAATTTTGGACCCTTTGGCCCCTAATTCCTAAACTGTTGGGACCAAAACTCCCAAAATCAATCCCAACCTTCCTTTTGTGGTCATAAACCTTGTGTTTAAATTGCAAACATGCAATAGTAGTATATTTATGCTGCAATCTTTTTTTTTATCAATAAATAAACATATTTCATATATACCAGGGAAGGTAATTGAAGGTAAGCAATTATTACAGAGTTAAATTTGGGATATTCAATAATTACTTATGTGGGGGTTAACGGAAGGCTCCTACTAGTAATAATATAGGAGTCTTGTAGTTAGAAACAACTTAAAAAAGCCAAAATAATGAGTATTCCTATTCATAGTTTAATTATAACAACTCAATCCACCAAAATTGGTAACTTACAAAATAGAAATGAATCAAAAGTACAAGAAGTACTAACCTGTACAGGTATAGGAGCCGTTACAGTTTGTAGTAAATGGAAGTATTCTATCGTAACCTAAAAACAACAATTTATATCATAAAACATCATAAAAGATATCTATATTTTTCTAATTCTGTGTGCATTTAAACAGGTTCAGACCAGTTTGATAAATTCTGATGAACCACTTGTTGGTTAAATTTCTCGTTTAATTTCCCACCATATCCATTCAGAACATTGTACTAAGCATTTTCAATCATACCGTTAGATAAACAGATTCTACCACTTTACCCCATTGACTACAATATTTATCATCTCTGGATACTCTGGGTAAAGTGGTTGAATCTATATTTACTCTGCCAATCTATGTAGCAACATTCCAGCAGCGCCTGCATACAGAGTATATATCTCCCAATTGATACGATATTCCGGGCTTGTGTTTCCTATCATGATTTCCTTGATAGAGGATTGCTGCTCACAAGGAAGCTATTAAACCAAGAGTTCCAAATGGTGAAGTTGAAATCATCCTTTCGTAAATTTTACGGACGCCATCACGAGTTGGTTGACCGTTATGGAATAACCGTTTCACAGATGATATCGGATATGTTCCTTATGTCGTAACTACAATACCCTTCCCTTTTCACGAATGTGACTGACCGATTTAGACTATTTACGGATTGTAATAACATAAGCAACACAACGGGTGCCACATGTGGAGCAGGATCTGCTTATCCTTCCGAGCACCTGAGAGCACCCCAGTTTTTGGTGGGGTTCGTGTTGCTTAGTCTTTAGTTTTCTATGTTGTGTCATCTGTACTATTATTTGTGTTTGTTTTTATTTTTGGCCATGGCGTTGTCAGTTTGTTACAGCTATCAAAGACAATAATATTTAAACCCTGAAATTAACATTACTTAAGCTGTTTAAAAGTTAATATCTTATACTATGGGTATGTAGTCATGTGACAACTACTGAGAAATGAATATAGATATAAGACTGTACTTACTGATTTTATTACTTGATCACACAGAAATATTTGCTCCCTTATTTTCGCTAATAATTCTGTCTGTAAAAGAAAGGAAAGTATGATTAATAATTCAACAATGCTTGATGAAATCGGGATATTTCCAAAATCAAACATGTGCTCTAGTCATCTTTAAGCTTAATTTAATTTTTTCAATGAATTTAACATTTTAGCAAATGTTTACTCTCTGTAGAATGTTGTAAAGCAATATACAAAATCTTGGTATTTTAAGTGGTACTCATTGGCCACTACTAAATGACAAATGTCGGGATGAATTTGTGAGAACAATACATTTACATTTCAAAAAGCTATAAATGAGATGTTCTACTTTATCAAATAAACAATGCTTAAATATCACCATGACAAACACTTTTAACAATTAAATTTTAAAAAGATTTCCTCCAAATGTAATGTATATTCTGGAATCTTTCTGATGAGAATTTCATACATCTGTTTGGGATATTCATGTCCTTTTCATTGTGTCGTTAATCACATTAATTTTTCTTTAAATACAATATAAAAAGGTATATTATAAAGGAAAATATCAGGCTACTTTAATGGCATTTTTTTAGTCCCTACACAATGCATTAATATAAATATTAGCCAACTTCAATAAAAACTGTCAATTATGATGTTACAGTGACAACATAAACAAGATACAGACCTTTTCAAAATATATTTCATTCTTGTTACATTTTGTTCAAGCTGCAATGCTAAGTGCACAATATTGTTTTATCTGTTACATTTAACTAAACATATATGTTATTTCTTCCTTTAGTAACATATAACTAAATTGATGCCATTTACCTTTGTATTCTCTAACTCTGTCTTCCTTGTGTTAGCCTCTACAATACATGCTTTGTATGTCGTCTCTGCTTCTGCTGCCTAAAAATCATAAACATATGTAATACAGCAAATTCAGAAATTTTTTGGATGCTTTTATCATTGCAAAATGTGACAATATATGTTTTCACAAAAATAAAAATTTGCATTTTTAATTTTGATAGCATTATTTGTATGCAGCCCTTCCTAAAATAATGATCATTAATCTCACAATTTTGGGCAATTGTCCAACAATCGCAATCATAAATGCATGATTTTACAGTAACTTGAAGAAAATATTAAAAAAACAAATGGAATACACTTGCTGTTTGCTATCTAACTCGTACTATTTAGGTGTAATACCACCAAATCATAGTACGTCACATCCGTGTTCATACGAAAAAGGGTTGATAAAAAATAATCCCTTGAATTTGACAGCTGTTCGAAGTTAACCCTGCGTTTCATTGCAGAAACAAATTTATGAGTCTTAAACATATAGCTTGGGTGCTATAAAATATTTTGGAAAATTGAGGTTACATGGTTACTAAAGCTTGTACACAGGAAAAAAAGGGGTGAAAATTTGATTGGTAAACTTCCAGTGATGGTTATTTTCTTAAATGCAATGAAACATTTTGTGAAATTTTGTCTGTAGTACTGGATAGGATAATCAAGTATTTCTTTATTTGAAACAAAGATAAATTCTGCACAATCTTTTTGAAAAGTGCCAATTTAACAAAGACTCTTTTGGAAAAGTGCCAATTTAACAAAGTCTCTTTTGGAAAAGTGCCAATTTAACAAAGACTAAAATCGATGGTGGTATTACTCCTTTACCAGTAATGTTATTCTAGTCAGCTATGTATATAAATTTAACTGAAACTTTTGATTCAGAAAAGATGATACAAATATTTTTTCTACTCAATAAGGTATCATATAGGAAAGAATAAAATCATCTTACAACTTCAGAGTTAAAACAGACAGATACTAATATAATAACAATGACTGGGTACAACTCATATCTTTACATCACAATTTACAAACCGGAATGTTGGTAAAATATGGACAAGGGCCATTATTCTGTAGAAAATTAGAATAACCAAAAGTCATTTCAAAACAGAAATATATTCTTATTCAAATAAATGCAAGAAAGTAGTCTGAAAAAAAGTTGTAAAAATGTTAAAATAATTATGTACAGACTAATTAAACCTCCATCATAGAGATTAATTAAATCTACCACCTTAGTCTAATCTGAGCATCTACTCCAAAGTTTAATCTCAATCACCACTATGGTATTGTTACTGTCTTAATTTATGTTAATAGGTTTAATATTCCATATAGATAGTAGCTTAGTACACCCATAATAATTAGTTGTTAATTAGGAATCAATGGAGGAAGAATATACCTTGTGAAATACTTTCTGAAAATAGCAAAGTTATCAAAGTTGACAAAGCATCTGGTATGACATGTCTTTACAGGTAACACAGTTATTTACAAATATATGATATATTTTTTTCTTTTAACATGGCAAATGACATGATTAATATGCTACAATGAAAATGTTATAACTATCTATTTCATAATAATTTTAAATATGTTGAACAGTCACAGTTTTCAAAGACAAATATAGAAGCTAGGAATATGTATCATGCATGAAAAAGCTGTGCGAATTCCACTACAAATTGTCATACAATAATACAAGTTATTATTACAACTAATTTCACCTTAACAAATATGACTGAACAGGCTGTGTACTACAACAAATTCTATTTATAACAAGGAAACAAGCATTTACTGTGGATTCATTTGCTTTCGTGAATATCAATTTTCGTGGATTGAGGAAAACTTGCATTTTAATGGATATTTGATTTCGTGAAATTGTCAAATAAAATTGAGAACGGAAACAGGGGATGTGTCAAAGAGACAACAACCCGACCAAAGAACAGAAAACAGCCCAAGGCCACAAATGGGTCTTCAACACAGCGAGAAAATCCCGCACCCAGAGGCAGGCTTCAGCTGGCCCCCAAACAATAAGGTATACTAGTTCAGTGAAAATGGACGTCACACTAAACACCTATACATATAAATGAACCAAAATTTAAAAAAACATACAAGACTAACAAAGGCCAGAGGTTCCTGACTTGGGACAGGCGCAAACATGCTGTTTGTTTTCAATCTTTTGAAAATGTGTACTTCATTGAACATTTGAATTCGTGGTTTACCTTCTAGACTAAAACTGCAAAAACTAATATCCCATGAATAATAATGAATCCACAGTAAGCCTCATTTGGGTTGAGCTGAAGGTTAAAAAACATTTGTACTGGTAAATTAATTTTTGATGAGGAATCAAGATGAAAATCTTCCGATTTGTCTTTCTTGAATAGAACACAATTATATTATACAGCTTTGTCAGATCAGGTGAAATGTGTAATGAATTGGAAGTTGCAACATTCAGTCAAAATATTGACATTCTTTTAACAGGCATGAAATATCTGTCAACATTAATCTTCAGTTTCTTAACATATAAACATACAAAAAATAAAAAAATCATTTTAAATTAGTAAGTATTGTTTCTTACTCTGTGCATAGCATCATCTTCTAACTTTCTCCGTTTGTCCATCTTGGTCAAAGCACTGGCACTACTCTGACTCAACATATCACTCTCCAGCTTACTGGCTTGTTCCTTGGCCTTCTCATATTCCTGTTGTCGCTGGAAATACATGGCCTGGGCTTTTCTGAGACTTTGTACAGCTTCATGCTACAAAAGAGAATGTAACAAATCTGTTTTTATTACTGTGGATTCATTATTCATTGGATACTAATTTTTGTGGGGTTCATGGGAACAGGTTAATCATGAATTTAAACATTTAAGAAGTAAAAATTTATATAGATTTATAAGCATACTTTGGCAAAACCACAAAATCAAATATCCAAGAAAATGCACTTGTTCCTCAGTTCAAGAAAATAAGTACACACAAAATGAAAGAATCCAAAGTAGTTCCAAATAAATGTGCACACTGAATTGACTTATACAAAGTATGAAAAGGTCAAAATGTTCATATGCAAACTTCTTACTTAGGTTCAAGGTGATTACTTCTTTGACAGATGATGGATCATAACAATTTTACACAATCCATAGCTAACGACTGTTAATATCAATAATGGCTTTCTCCATATGTCAAGATGCATTTTTCTACTAATAAGGGCAAATTGTGATGTTTTCAATTGAACTATTTGGATACATTATCCACTTAAAACAAGCAAAGCACAAATTTCATTTGAGATGTGGAACAAATGACCATTACTGCTATATGATACAAATAAACATAATGTTGATTAAAAAATAATAAATATAAATTCATACCATTTTCTTAACTTCTTTCATCCAAGAATCCTTCACAGCTTTTCTCATTTTGTCATGTTCCAACCTTCTGGCTGTCAATGGCTGTAATAATGAATACATATAAATAAGTATTCTGTCTAATTTTCACAGAGGACCGAGGCTTTCTAAAGACTCTTATAAGACAGAAGCTATCAATCAATAATATTTAATCTGCAATGTGCAGACAATCTTTATTACTTAATTTATATTTCTTAATTTTGAGGATTGTACACATGAAAAGTATAATACTTTTTTTTCAAAATTATCTCCCCCTTAAAGTATATGATTATCTTGATGACTTGGAAATGCAAGATTGCTTCAGAGTAGATAATATCCCTGGCTGATAAAGTTAGATTTCCATATCATTTACAATGCCAAGTGCCTTCACTCCTGTAAAAACTTTGAAGCTTCTGTGCAAGAGGGCAATAAACAGAAACATGCACTAAGGCAGCCTCCATATGGAAGCTAAAAAAATAAAAATATTTTCAATTATTTATACTTTTTTCTGTATTTAAGTGCAAAGCTCACTAGATGTTTCCAGAAAAGATTTTTTTTTTAACTTACCTCAACAAATTTTGAAGTCTGTAACAAAATTTGTGTGGCCTGACATGTACTAGCATACTCTATATCCTACAAAATAGCATTAAGGTCATTGAATTGTGAATATATTGTATATTTATTTGTTAACTCAGAAATATGTCTTGCTTGCTTTCCAGTGAAATTAAAAACAGTAATTTGGTAAACTTTCTTTTTACTGAATGTATATGAGAACATATTAACATGATTTTATAAAATTGCATGTACAGCTGGGAATACTAGAATTCCTTATTATATAATATTTGTTTGTGGATGTTTCCCCATGCATTCAGACTCTTGTGGGGTCTTTTAACAGTAGATCAGAAATATAATCATAGTTAGATAGGGTATCATCTACATTGCAATTCATTAATGTATGGATTGTGGATGATTTAACCCCCAAGACAACTTCGTTCTTGTGAGCTAATGTTTGAGAATTAGAGAATGTCCCTTTAGCCACATTCATAGGAAAACTCTGGTTAACATCAATCAGATAAGAACATAACAAAAGGAAACCAGAAAGTGATGGTTTGGAGTTTTGCGCATTTTTGAAGGAAGTATGTGACCTATTGTTGATTACATCCATGTCATTTGGATTCCAGTGGATAGTTGTAACATCACCTTTCAATCTGAATCATACCACATCTCCTTATTTTATTATTAACAGTGAAAAGACATCAAATTCAATAAATTAATAAATTAAAATTACCTGTGATAATACTGTACAATATACAGATTGTAAAGGTAAAAAACCCTGAAAGAATAAACAATAGTAACATGTATATAGCTGCTTTTAAAGTGAATTTTTGTTCAACTATCAAAATAGATATGTGTTTAATAAAGATTAAAGCCAATTACTTATACATTAAATATATCAATACTGAATCTCATATACAAGAGTTCTGGTTAAATTTACACAAGCAAATACTTTGATAACCCTTAAAAGTTGACTACATTTACTGAGTTAAATATATTTCCATGGTTACTTTTCAATCACATGTCTTAAAAGAATAAGAATGGGCATCTTCTACTTGCGCAAGATATTCTTCTTCTTTTCACCTAATTATGCTGCATTTGACTTGACACCTAGACATAATTTCTTAAACTTATGAACAAATTTTCGATTTTCAAAACAGAGCCTTACAACAACCTATATATCTTAAATATTATGTTGTTGTCAAGAGAAAGAATGATTTCCTCACATGGGATAATAAAAACATAATAAGTGCATTAAAATATTTCACCTCTTCTGTTAAAACAGGTCGCATTGTCTGTGCTAGTCTCGCCAAGTTTTTAGAATACTCTGTTTCTGTACAAAAGACAAACACTTAAATTAAATAAATAGCAAAACTATGGAAAATTAGTTTTTATTTGGGGGGAAATAAGCCAAACAATCGGAAAGTAGAACCATACTAGAATAAAATGCTTCGCAGGGCGCAGCTTGAATCGAAAGTGCAAATTGTTTGAGCTTGATCGACCGCTAAGGTCGAACCCTGAACAGTTGGGGCAAGTATGGACACAACATTCAAGCTTGATACAGCTCTGAATTTGGATTGTGATTGACTATTTGACACAGCATAGGTTTCTGACACAGAATGAATGTGGTCTAAGAACTTAAAATTTTTAAATTGGACATTCACCTATTATGGTCCAATATCCAAAATCTAAATACATGGTTAGATTCAGCATATCAAAGAACCCTAAGAGTTCAATTTTTGATGAAATCAAACAAAGTTTAATTTTGGACCCTTTTGACCTCAATGTGGACAAAGTAGATAACGGGCCCAAAAATCAAAAATCTAAATACATGGTTAGATTCAGCATATCAAAGAATCCCATATATTCAATTTTTGTTGAAATCAAACAAAGTTTAATTTTGGACCCTTTTGACCTCAATGTGGACAAAGTTGATAACAGGGCGAAAAATCAAAAATCTAAATACATGGTTAGATTCAGCATATCAAAGAACCCCATATATTCAATTTTGTTGAAATCAAACAAAGTTTAATTTTGGACCCCGATTTGGACCAACTTGAAAACTGGGCCCATAATAAAAATTTAAAGACATGTTTAGACTCAGCATATCAAAGAACCCTAAGAATTCAATTTTTGTTAAAATCAAATTAAGTTTAATTTTGGACCCTTTGGACCTTAATGTAGACCAATTTGAAAACAGGACCAAAAATTAAGAATCTAAATACATGGTTAGATTCAGCATATCAAAGAACCCCATATATTCAATTTTTGTTGAAATCAAACAAAGTTTAATTTTGGACCCCAATTTGGACCAACTTGAAAACTGGGCCCATAATCAAAAATCTAAATACATGATTAGATTCAGCATATCAAAAGAACCCTAAGAATTCAATTTTTGTTAAAATCAAACAAAGTTTAATTTTGGACCCTTTGGACCTTAATGTATACCAATTTGAAAACGGGACCAAAAATTAAGAATCTAAATACACGGTTAGATTCAGCATATCAAAGAACCCCATATATTCAATTTTTGTTGAAATCAAACAAAGTTAATTTTGGACCCTTTTGACCTCAATGTGGACAAAGTTGATAATGGGCCCAAAAATCAAAAATCTAAATACATGGTTAGATTCAGCATATCAAAGAACCCAATATATTCAATTTTGTTGAAATCAAACAAAGTTTAATTTTGGACCCGATTTGGACCAACTTGAAAACTGGGCCCATAATCAAAATTGAAAGACATGTTTAGATTCAGCATATCAAAGAACCCTAAGAATTCAATTTTTGTTAAAATCAAATTAAGTTTAATTTTGGACCCTTTGGACCTTAATGTAGACCAATTTGAAAACGGGACCAAAAATTAAGAATCTAAATACATGGTTAGATTCAGCATATCAAAGAACCCCATATATTCAATTTTTGTTGAAATCAAACAAAGTTTAATTTTGGACCCCAATTTGGACCAACTTGAAAACTGGGCCCATAATCAAAAATCTAAATGCATGATTAGATTCAGCATATCAAAGAACCCTAAGAATTCAATTTTTGTTAAAATCAAACTAAGTTTAATTTTGGACCCTTTGGACCTTAATGTAGACCAATTTGAAAACGGGACCAAAAATTAAGAATCTAAATACACGGTTAGATTCAGCATATCAAAGAACCCCAATAATTCAATTTTTGATGAAATCAAACAAAGTTTAATTTTGGACCCTTTGGACCTCAATGTGGACCAATTTAAAACAGGGCCCAAAATCCAAAAACTTAATACACAGTTAGATTCAGCATATTAAAGAACCCCAAGAATTCAAGAATAAAACCCCATTGAAATTGGTCAAGAAATAAGCAATTTAAACAAAGAATCTTCTTTTGCACAATACTGTGCAATTAAATATTTCTTGCAATTGCGCAATACTGTGCAACTGAATATTTCTTGCTATTGTGCAATACTGTACAATTGACAATTTCTTCCTATTGTGCAATATTGTGCTATTGGATATTTCTTGCTATTGCAATACTGTGCAATTGAAGATTTCTTGCTATTGCGCAATACTGTGCAATTGAAAATTTCTTGCTATTGCACAATACTTATTATATAATAATTTACATATCCTGTTTGGTGTGTATCTCCTGCCATATCATTATTATTTGCTTTTAAATATAAATCAGAAATAACCAACTTAAAATGGAAAATTTTAAAGAAAAAAAAAGGAAAAAAGGAAGAAAAAGGGGAAAAAAATCCCCCAAGTTTTGAACCCTTATGATTCATCACCCCAAACTCAATCCCAGCCTTCAATGAGGTATGGTACCTTGCAGTACAATTTCAGAGATCCATACACTTAAACACAAGTTATTGTCTGGAAACTAGAAAATGCTTATTTTTGACCCTTTTGGCCCCTAATTCCTAAACGTTTAGGGCAATTACCCCAAACCCAATTCCAGCTTTCCTTTGTGATATGGAACCTTGTAGTACAATTTCAGAAAGATCCATACACTTACACACAAGTTATTGTCCTGAAACTAGAAAAATGCTTATTTTTGCCCTTTTTGGCCCCTAATTCCTAAAATTTTGAGGCAATTACCCCAAAATCAATCCCAGGATTCCTTTGTGATATGGAACCTTGTGGTACAATGTCAGAGAGATCCATACACTTACACACAAGTTATTGTCTGGAAGTTACAAAATGCTTATTTTGGCCCCTTTTGGCCCCTAATTCCTTAACTGTTGGTACCATAACCCCAAAATCAATCCCAACCTTCCTTTTGTGGTATTGAACCTTATGGTAAAATTTCCTAGAGATCCATTTACTTAAACTAAAGTTAGAGTGCGAAAACCAATGTGTCTTCGGACGACGACGACGACGCCGGACGGCGACGGCGGACGGCGACGCAACGACGACGACGGCGACGACGACGACAGCGTAACGTTATACCAATATACGACCACAAAAAATTTTTGCGGTCGTATAAAAATTATTTCCACATAATCAGCTAGAAAGTAGAAAGTTAAAATCAAATTATTTGTCAAAATAAGTTTACAGCATTATTTTAGACATTACTTGGTTAAAATCAATTTTCATTGGTTTAAAAGGTCAAGCGATTAAAAATCTGCTATATGCAGACACTTGCAGGTACCTTCGAAATTTTTAATGATTCCTCAAGATCACAAAAACATTCTGCAGTATACCGTGTTATTTATTTTAGAAAAGTAAAATAATAACTTTCAAGAGAAGAATTTCTTTAGTGATAATGATGTATTACCTAAATGAGCCTTGCGTTCAATATAGGAGGTGATATCCTTCATGTACTTGGACCAAGCCTTTGCCCTCTGTAATGCAACGTCTACTCCTGCTTCTAATTGTGACAACACTCTGTCAATTTCATATGTTGATAACTGTTGCACTGGAAATGTACAATATTCACATTACTTAATCATAAAAGAAATATATGTTACAAGATAATTTATCTTAGACAACTTCAAAGGAATTCATAAAATATGTTCAAAACTATGAGCGAAATTTTAAATTTTGTATTGCTCTTAAGCAAATTTAACCCATAATTGCTCAAGAGATTCTTCTGACAAATTGAGTTCTTGGCAGTTTCCTTTCATCAATCACCTAGAGTTTAATAAACAAAAATTCTTCATGTAGTTTGTGAGGAGATTTTTGAAAAATTGACGAATTCCTTTTGATCTGAATCGTAAGAACATTATTGGAAGAGGATCTAAAATTCATCATTCTTGCCTTGTAAGGTTAAAATTGTACATGTATATTCAGAGAAGAAAATGAAAATGTGATTTTTAATAGGGTTTTAATGGTAAATACACACGAACAATGCTGCCATGTTTGCTATCCAATTAACATTTACAATGATGTTTTGTAGAGGGTCTTCCAATCGGACATAATTTTTTTAAAAGTTTAATAACATATATATATATTGCTTTGTGGTTCCACAGAAGATTTTTAATATTGACCAATCAGAGTAAAAGATGTCCTCTGGCACCCATGCATTTTAGTGAATCAAATACAAATGAGAATTTTTGTAAAAGATCTTCCATATAGTATTCCTGCAAAGTCTGGTTAAAATTGGCTAAGTGGTTTCAGAGAAGATGAAAATGTGAAAAGCTTAGACAACAGATGATGCTGGAATCCAAGTAATTAAATCTGCCATTTGCTTTTAAGATAAAAAAATTCATAATGAAAATTATAACAATTTTATTTAATAGTATTTTATAGATGAGAATGTATTTATACCTTCATTTTGATTATCTGCTCCTTTTTCTTCATCCTTGGCGGAAAGTAAATCTTCACATGACTAGAAAAGTAAAAGCAACAATATATGACAAAATCTGTCAAATATAACATCTCCACAACAAATTCAGCTTAATGATGTCAGCTCACTGCCGAAAGTGAAAGCAATATTTCATCAACTTGCAAATAATTGATTTCAAAGGGCTGTGAATAACAGTATTTCTTCATTCAAACAGGTTTTCAAAATAAGCAAGAAATAATACCCTGACTGTTTAATGTCAGTAGAAAATACTTGAGGTATACTCATGACGAGAGAAAATTAAACAAATAAAAGTACAAAGTGGTTCAAATTGGTTCCAGGAAGAAAATTTAAATTTCATATGGTAAAATGGTAATTTGAGTATGGTGGAATTTCAGGTGTACAAGAAGCTGACTTAGGACAGTTAGTTATTGCTAGCACTGTACTCTACAAAAAAATCTGAACAGGTTCCACGGAACCCTGTGTCTCGCCTACAATTGCTGCTGTCAGTGTAAAAGTGTAATGTTGACTTAAAAAGTGAGTCCATTTATCAGTAAAATACAGAATTAAAAAAAAATTCAAACTTTCTCTTTAGATGCTATTTCTTGGTCTTGATGATTAGCTTCTGTCCAAGTTTCATAACAATCCATGAAGGTTAACAAACTTATGTCAAAAAATTTTAATCCCAGACTGTCTGTAAATGTTAAGTGTAAAAAAAACTAAGTCCATCTATCAGAAAAATACTGAAAATGAAAATATATTTTCAAAAGTTTGCTTCAGACATTATCTCTTAATCAGAAAAGAGTTTCATAAAATTCTATGAAGGTTTAACAAAGTATTTGATGTGTAACAAACTTTAACCCCAGACTGTATCTACTTGTTAAATGTAAAAAAAAACTAAGTCCATTTATCAGTAAAATACGGAAAAATGAAAATAAATACTTTCAAAATTTTGCTCTGGATACTGTATTTTGGTCATTAACAAGCTTCTGTCCAAATTTCATAAAATTCCATGAAGTTTTGACAAAGTTATTGATGACTGAAAAACTTTAACCTCAGACTGAATCTGATGTTAAGTGTGAAAAAAAACCAGACTGAATCTGAATGTTAAGTGTGAAAAAAAACTAAGTCCATTTATCAGTAAAATACGGAAAATGAAAATAAATACTTTCAAAATTTTGCTCTGGATACTGTATTTTGGTCATAAACAAGCTTCTGTCCAAATTTCATAAAATTCCATGAAGGTTTGACAAAGTTATTGATGTCTAAAAAAAATTTTAAACCACAGACTGAACCTAAATGTTGATGACACCGACATCTGGATTCGCTATCGCGACATAAATGTTGCAGGCTCAACAAAAAGAGGAGGCATCAGATTTAATGTCCCCTTTCTGATTGTACATGGATGCATATTCACACATGGGTCTTAGTGCTGGACAAAGGAAGTAAAGGTGGTCATATTTGTATACCCCAGTCAACCTTGGGGTCAATTCTTCCTTGAGTTATCTACGCAATATACTGTAGATTCCTGTATTTTCATGGATACCAATTTTCATAGATTGAGTAAAACTTGCTTTTATGTGGATATTTGATTTCATGGTTTTGCCATAGTCTAAATACAACCTTTAAAAGATTTTCTCTTGAAAAATGAACTCCAGAAATGCATGAAAACTGGTATACAACGAATAGTCATGAACCCACAGTACACAATTTTTTAATAAATAATTATTAAAAAGACTTTTATATTGTTTAAAAAGTGTCTGCAATACTTATCTCCTAAAGTATTTTCGATATTTGAAATTTTGTTGTCTTTGTAGGTGTATCTTTCTATATTCAACATGTAAATAAATATTTGTTAAAACAGCATTATTTTTACCTTTGTTCCTTTTGTTTCTTTTTCCAAAAATGCACTACCCATATCACCCATGAGGTAGTCAGATACCCTGAAATAAATTTAAGAAGTATGAATTTCAATCATATTCCCATATAAAAACTAATATTTACCATCATTCAACTTAAATATTTCTATTCTCCTTTGTATATGACCAAATACAAATATGTCGTTGGTTAGTACAGCAAAATGTAATTTTTATTTTCTGTTTAATCCATATTTTTCAAAAATATATATGCATTTCCTTAAAAAATTTCCGTTAAAAAATCATTATAGTAAAGGCTTTTTCAAATTTCGATGTGAAAATCCCCATTGCATGAAAATTTCAACAACAAATAAATGTTCATTTTATAAAATTCCATAAATAAAGAAGAATGTGTCTAAGGAAATGAATACCCCTGCTCCAGCTTGCTTTTAATATGTGAAAATACTTTTGGGACGGACAGAAGGACAGATGAAAGGACGGTCAGAAAGACGGACGGACGGTCAAGGGTAACACTTAATGCCCCCTTTGCCTAGCGATGGGGCATAAAGTTTTCCCACAATGGCACAGCCAAGAATTCAATGGTATTTTTATAAACAATGCCACCTCAATTTCTGGGAGGATAAAAATGGACATAGATACATGATTGTTTTTATTAGTTGTTATTGGCTTTGAACTAGCTGTCAGTAAATGCGAGTACTAGTACTCTCAAATCTGTACTTAGTGTCTTTTTTGCAGTGGGGATGTATAAATAACCTGCCACATCAGGTCTGTGTTTTTGTTACTTGTTTTTCTGCTTTGTATCGATCTGATGAGTTTAGCCCTTTTCAACTGATTTTTATAGTTTATTCATATGTATGCTGCTACACCTCTGTCCCAGGTAAGGGGAGGGTTGGGTGCCTGCAATCATGTTTAACCCCGTCACATTCTGTATGTACCTGTCCCAAGTCAGGAGCCTGTAATTCAGTGGTAGTTGTTTGTTGCTGTATAACATATTTGTTTTGTGTTCATTTTTTGTGAAGGTAGTGTCAGATTCTTACTCATTTAGGCCTTAGAAGGACAGCTTTTCATATATTTACCTTACTTTAGAGGAAATATGTTGCTGTTTTTAAATGAATTACAAGAACTAATCCTGATTTTCTAATTGTTATTGATGAGCACAAGTACTTACCCACTACTAAATGCCAGTGCTAGCTGGTCAATAGCTTCAAACAAACTAGTATCTTTGACATCAGGATTAGAACCTCCTTGGTTATATGCTGAAAACAAAAATGTGTGGAGTTGAATTCATTGAAAAGTTGTAAGTGTACTGCAAGTTCATACCCCCTATCAGCCATTAAAAGAGATATGGCATAGTGCTCGCTTAACAATGTGAAACCAAAAAACTAATTCCAATCAAATAACTTTTGAAAGTTTCATGGAAAAAGAATCTGTAATGCGTAAGAAGTAGTTGATACAAAAAACTACCTCATGTAGATATGCCCGTGAATATGGCAAATTCAATGTTTCACTATGTGAGACCTCAAAAACAATGAGCATTGAGTTGAGAGACGTCATTGCTGGAAATCATGCAAATTATTCTATCTGGTTTTTAGTGATTTTTTGTTTACTTTTCATCAACAGAACATTGATAACAAATGCCATTCAATGAACTATTAAAGTGTATCCCTTATTTGTTGCCAATTATACATGCACATGTAAATATTTGTGTTGCATAAGGTACAATCTCAAATTGTTACAGAGTTGACACACCTTTTACATTGTTATAGAAGAATTTCCATAATTTGTTTACTTTTGGGAAATGTCTAGAGGGGATGCATTAGAGTATGCACAACTATTTAACTACACTGCTTAAATTCTGGTTGACCCCTGAAGACTACTATGTGACCTCTAGATGTTCATTTCGTTGTTACAATTATTATAATGGCCAGGGCTCACGCTACCAGGCAACTAGGGTGAAGAAGTCGCTTTCCCATCCGTCACTTCGCTTTGCTGACCCTCAAAAGCGAAAACAAGTCGCCCTGTTGTTTACGATACTCGCTTTCAGTCGCTTTCGTCATCGGACATTTTCAATTTTTACCAAGTTGATAAAACATCAATTTTTTATCGATTATTAAAGAAATTCAGACATAAACGATTCATTTTCTTAAGAAAAGAGGTTTAAGCATTGACTTTACAGTGTGTAGCAGGTTATTTAATTAAAAAGACAACTTTTTATCACTGTATGCACTTCCGGTACTTGTTACTCAGAGAGCGTACATCAATCTAACTTTCGACGGCAAAATAAGTTTGTTACTTCATTTGAAAGTGATAAAAGTTGCCTCCAGTAAATGTTTAATCCATTTATTGCATTAAAAACGTCATATTCCTTTCCAAATAGCTTGTCAAACATCGTTTATTTTTGTAAATTTTCTTCATCTGCCATTAATCGTTTACTAACTACGGATCGGAACCGGACCAGCTATGACCGAAATCTGTATTTTTACAATAATAACTACGGACGTATGAATGGAAAAGCTGACAGAAGAATATTGATCCCAAAAGGAAAAATTACACATTCCACACGCATTAATAGACTTTTGGTTAGATCTAATTGATTAATGTATATAATTCCATATAATTTATATGGATTGTTTCAAAATATTGATTAAAGTTGCTTAACTACTAATATCAATATATTATGGCCCAGCTTAACTTTGTATATCTTTTGATGAGAAACACTGAATTTCATAACATGATAAACAAGATAGTTTTTAATTGAATTGTAATTCACATATTATAATTTCTTTACCTTTTTGACATAAAAAAAAAATCTTTTTAGTGCTAGATATTTAGTAGGTAGTTTCTCACAAGAACCTAAACTTAAACAACTTTGAATTTGAACTGTTAATTTAATTGTATACTCAGATATGAATTGAAATATATAAAAAGAACATTATTTACATATGACCCTTTATACTATAGTAAAATCAAAACATTGTAGCGCAGCGTGCGAAGGAGCACTTCTCTTTCAAATCTCACCACTTCTCCCTATGATTCTGAAGTAGTGTGAGCCCTGCATGGCTACTGAATACTTTAAGTGTGCCAACCAAAAATCTCGCTTTTCCTAATTCAGAATTCAGACACCTGTTGTAAAGACTAATTATATGTTTATTGTGAACATAAATAATACTCAGGGTAAGTTAATGATTTTCACAGTACGTACATTTGACTTTAGTTATCAGACTTCCTGATGCTGCAAACAGTTCTGTAGATTGTAAAGCAGGATACTGATGAAGTATATTCTTTAATATGGACAGAACTTCTCCCAGTCTTTCATGAATAGTTACTCTTAAATCATCTGTAGAATCTGCAATTAAGAATACTTCAAACTATATGCACTATATATGTCAAGATATCCACAATACCTTATTCCTATTTTACTACCATGTGCATTGGTGAAAAAACACATACATGTACATGTACATCGATCCATTCTACAACAAACTCAGATAAAATGGGTTAAGTACATGTATAACTTTTAATCATATCAATCTTTGCTGATTCAGATTTTCATGAATGTACTGTTTACATATTTTTAGTTCTAAAGTGCATATAGTGTGATCAAATATTTCTTTAAACTTTTTTTAATTTCTTTTTTTCTATAGTATCCTAGTTAAAATGTCATCGTAAACTATTATACCACCTGCTAAAGTTAATTAAATTTCTCACATAAAACAACCATTAATGGCCTTGTTTATATCTGAATCAAGTTAAGAATTGGGTCCATTATCTTTGAAATTTACAACATAAATCACCCAAGCATGAAATTACTATTACAAAGATAATCAGGATACACAAAGATTTAATTTCAAGAAATGATGCATACTAAAGGGTTTTATTCATTATTAATACATAACTTACCATCAGCAAAGACAATAGACATTTAAAAATAAGAAAAGCAAATTGAATTTGATACATACAAAATTTAATAGTACACAAATTCATTTTCTACATACAAAAGCTGTTCCTTGGAGCAAAGAAATTAGTATCAAGGTTTATCCATGAAGGTATCTTAGTTTGTATATTTTATTATGGTACAATATATAATAATCATCGAATTTGGTTTTTAATATCTGCAGAAAATATGTAGGTCACGATGTATGTGTATCATTTACTCATTTCTTTCCTTTGATTCTGTTTTTGGTCACAGCAAAGATAAAAAAGTTTGAAGGAACTACTTTTCTCCTATGCTTACTGTATTTTCATATAGAAAATTAGTAAAGTATTTAAGTATAAGTAAAAGCATATATATAGTCAAATGGACAAAAACAGATCTTTACTTTCAATGAGGTTAAAAAACACATGATACAAGTACATTATACTACCAGGAAATATTTCTATTGTATAAATACCATGATCTTCAAATACTGCTTTCAGGCGATTGAGTCCATCAGAGAAACATTTAACATCCTGAGTGAGTGTAATGATATCACTCTGATCAACAATGAGTTTTTCTGGTTCACTGGTAGGTATACTGGTTAGTGAGGAACTTTTTGTCATTTTGTTTGTTGTGTCTACTGTATCACCTTCATCTGTAGAATTCTGAAATGTAATATGTATGTGTTAATAGTTTGAAGGTCAAATTCAAAAATTTTAGCATTTAACATACCTTGTATTAGTAATAGATAATCATGGTTTTGCATGATACAAATTTTATCATTTTGGGGGAATTTTATAGTTAATATTTTTTAAGAAGAGTTTGTCTGAAAGGCAGTGATTTTTTCCTAATTTACTTAATGCACATAAAACTATTTTGAACCCCTTCTTTTACAGCAAGCTTTTTGTCAGAAAACCAAATTTCATTTCATCTCTCTCCAAGTCATGTCAGTCAGGCGTGTAGCTAAGTTTATGTCAAAATGCTGGGTGTACACATGAATTTTTGAGAGAAAAAAAAAATTACCTGAATAAAAGAAAAGAAGTGGTTAAAAGCACATGAGCCTTGTAATTCTTTCTTCAAGTTATAGTTGAAGTTAAAGTTAATTTTATAAGGAAATTTACTTTTTAATCAAATGGATGTTCATTTTCTGTCAAAATCTAAATCTACTGTGAATTCTACTCAAGTTTCCTTTTGTTTAAAGCAATTCATTATATATGATATCACAATATTAGCTACTGCAGAAAGATCGTTTAGAGTTTTACGTACGCTGAAAAACTTACTTACACTTCTATATATGTACAGGAGAGACTATACGAATTAGGATTGATGCATATTCACCGAAAAATCCCAATTAACCTAAAGGGAGTTATAGAAACACTTGCTTCACGCAAAAACAGGAAAATTTCTCTGCTTTGCTAATACTGACTTTGCTCTTCAAATATATTTGATTTATTTAGTATTGACTGTCGATATTCATGCTCTCTGGATCACTTCATGTGCAGTGATTTATACAATTCTGTTAACTTTTATTCACAAAATTGACTTTTGTACAAACCTTAACATTTGATTTTTTGATAAATGAACTTATTAAACAAGTCTAAATTGAAAACAACGTTCAAACCTATGATTGCGTTGGATAAAAACTGCAATTTTTATACGTGTGCATGCAAAACAAATTTCTTGTTAGAGGGTCTAAATACAGCACAAACAACATTTTCCAAAAGACCAAAAAAGTATATTTTAACAAAACGCATTTGACTAACAGGTCGAACAACAAATGTTCTTAAACCCTGCTGACTGCCATTGGCGATTGCCAAATAAACAGATCACAAGGTGTAATAAATGGATCTTAACTATAAATTTAATATCAAACAGAAAACAATAAACTTGCGGCTAAGATAGTATACTGCAAACAAAGGTGCAAAGATTTTTTTGTACACCATATCCGGATTTCGACAATTAATGTCTCTTCAGTGATGTTAGGAATCGAAACGGTTATTGGAAGGCCACATAATTTACCTCAATTTAGGACAGACTCTTGAATTTTGAGGAGTCAAAATAGGATGAACGGATCATATAAACCCGAAGGCAAATATAATACAAGCCTAAGCGAAAAATATAAACAAGTCTAAATTGAAAACAACGTTCAAACCTATGATTGCGTTGGATAAAACTGCAATTTTATCGTGTGCAAACAAAACAAATTTCTTGTTAGAGGGTCTAAATACAGCACAAACAACATTTTCCAAAAGACCAAAAAGTATATTTTAAAAAACGCATTTGACTAACAGGTCGAACAACAAATGTTCTTAAACCCTGCTGACTGCCATTGGCGATTGCCAAATAAACGGATCACAAGGTGTAATTAATGGATCTTAACTACAAATTTAATACCAAACAGAAAACAATAAACTTGCAGCTAAGATGGTATACCGTAAACAAAGGTGCAAAGATCTTTTTGTACACCATATCCGGTGAGAGAACGGAAACGAAAAATTCAGCAATTTTTCCATTTGTAAAGGGCATAACTCTAGAACGGTATAAGTGACACCACCAAAATTCAAACTTGATCTGTGTTTAGTGGTAATAAGCATTGTGTATAAGTTTCATAACATTTGGTTGAGGCAAACTAAAGTTAGAGAACGGAAACGAAAAATTCAGCAATTTTTCCATTTGTAAAGGGGCATAACTCTAGAACGGTAAAAGTGACGCCATCAAAATTCAAACTTGATCTGTGTTTTGTGGTAATAAGCACTGTGTATAAGTTTTAGAACATTTGGTTGAGGCAAACTAAAGTAAGAGAACGGAAACCAATTTTGGGATGTATGTACGTATGTACAACGTACGTACAGACGGACAAGGGTAAAACTTAATGCCCCCTCCGCTACGGCTGGGGCATAAAAAAACAAAAGACTAAGAGGCCCGATTGTAACACTAGGCTAGTGAAGATGGTTATAAGGGTTGCCCGATTGAATCCCTAAGAGGGCTCTGCCCCTTTACCTTCTTGGCAGACACCAGACCCTTAACGCACCCAGACCCATCACCAAGCTTTGGGTGATGGGTAAAAAAATTACAAATTACCATAACATTCAAAATTTAGGGGCCGGCTGGGGCCCGCCTCCGGGTGCGGAATTTTTTCGCTGTGTTGAAGACCCATTGGTGGCCTTCGGCTGTTTTCTGCTCTTTGGTCAGGTTGTTGTCTCTTTGACACATTCCCCATTTCCATTCTCAATTTTAACTCAAAAAAGACAAACAAAAATTATGACTATCATGCAATTTATTTTTAAAATATTGCTAATTTTTTTGTAAAGTTCAACATGACAAAATATCAAAAGCTGTTTTGATTTGTATTCCATTGGATTTGCAGTATAATATTGTGGTATATATTTATTTCTAAGGTCATGAAGGTTTTCATTGTAAAGTTTAAACATTTAAAATAATCATGATAATGGTCTACCACTTAACACATGCTTAAGTATTTTTTTCAATCAAAAATATTTTTAAAAACAAAAAAAATAAATTGAATGGATTATCTCATCAATCACTGGTTCATTGGCCTTATTGTACATGTAAGATGGATCATAATGCCATATTAGCCCAGTAAAGATTACCTACTACTTAAATAAATATGCAATCATTATAATTTGTATAATTCATTGTTTATCAAAACATTTAAAGCTATCACATGATGATGCAATTAAGCCTAATTAGTCTAGAATAAACAAATGTAATATTGAAAATGTACATTTATTTAGCCATTTGACATGGTCAAGTTTATAATTTATTGTGAACATTGGGGCAATGGAAAGCTTGACAAGGACACTTTTCCAAGTGTGAGAGCAGAAGTGTACAGCCTTAACACTGCTTAAGGGACAAGACACTGCTTCTCTCCATTCTTAAGCTACATGTAGGAAGGACACTGGAAATTGAAGATTTTAAGTGCAGACCATCAGACACTATACTATCATGACTATGTTCACAATAAACTGTAGCTTCAGTCAATAGGGTACAATGATACTAAAAAGGAAACATAGTTTCACCTCATGCTAATGAACAGTTACTACAAACAAAAAGAAAATTTAGTTACATGTACATTAATAATTATAGTGCACTCTATGTCTTTCACTGGGGGCAACCAAAGGAGACATGTGTATCATGTGAATGCATACTTTTTTATAAGATGTTTCAGTCCCAATGCATATAACATCAGCTGAGATATATAGTTTTTGGCTGGCATACTAGCCTCCCAGTATGACATAATTAAGTTATTCAAATACTTTTTTGAAAGGTTTTGGATAGTACAGTTGTAGATGGAAACAATTTTGATGTTAATGCTGTAGTACAGTGAATCTTGATTTATCTTGATAAATTATGTATTTTGGAAATTTAATTTACATTATTGGTTTATCGTGTTTACCTGATCTCGATTATCTGTACCATTTGATTTCTTCTTAGATTTTGATCCGATGTGTATGCCTAGTATTCGTCCCTTTGTCGACATTACACGCCCACTTTAAAAGTGCATAATATGCATACGTATGAAATGAGTTAAGTCCTTTAATTTACACCATTATTTGCAGTAAAATGTGTATAATCAAACTATTTGAAACTTTTTGACATAATTTATGAAGTTTGCAAACTTTTCCAAAATGACAGACCGGATATTTACATTATCACGTGACATTATGTACATTCTTTATAGTCTATTTCATTATCTGTCAATCACGCCCTAGGTGTCTTCAACGACGTCCGATTTCAGTATCGCGGACGTCGCTGACGTAATATAGGTCACACGGATCCAATAACACATTTCTTTTAATTTATATTTTTGTTTGTCATTGCTGTGATCTAAAATTGTCATTATTAAAATCAAAGAAGTCATCCATATAAATAAGAATTATTAGCAAAGTCATCGATCAAGGATTGCAATAGTAAATATCCTAAGTACTATAAAAATCCTTTCCATGATAACAAGCCATTGTGACACCAAGTTCCTTTACACTCTGCATATTATGTCCTTTCCTTTTAATCTAATACAGTCTATTAAGAGTATGATTTTTATTTCCGATGGACAAAGCTTGGAATTTATCTGGATTCGCTTGCATTAAGCAAGGATTTGTATAGTGAGACTCGCTATACAAATCTTTGCCTTAAAGCTATTTGCAAATTAATCCATGATTTTTAAATTTCACAGTCATCATCAGAGTGTTCAAATTTGATCAATCAGTAATAAATAATATTGATGTCTTGTGACTAATGTGAATAGTGTACCATTATCACTTAATTTTGATCTGGAGATTCTTTTTTAAAAGAAACTTTTTTTTCGATTATGTTCTTTCCGTCATCGGAAGTTGATTAAGATGACATATATATGGTTTAAACCAACTACATATATCCAACCAAATAAGTACCTATTTGAACAAAAAGGTGCTTGATCATTTAAGTTGAAAACATTTATCTGTAGGTTGGCTCTACATTCTTGCCTCCAACATCATGGTCGCCAGTATATAGCACGAAGTCTCTCTCTGTTTTTTCTGGTATTTGAAACCGTAGTATATCAGAACTTTGCCTCCGCGGTTTCCTACAATGACCCTTTTGTAGCCATTTCTGAGATCTAATGGACAAGGGACAGCAGAGCCCTTTATACCATCTTTTCATGAGAACTTTCAACTCACTGAAAGATGTCAATTTTAAAACAAAATTGACATTTCTACAAAGGTAATGCAGTGCCATATTTTGACACTTCCTGTGCTTGCATCGTCAACCTGGGAACGCACATCACCGTCATCATTACACACGTGAAAAGTGTGAAATTCATGCGTTTTGGCTAATCTCTGTCCGTCCGTTCATACACATAGCTATACTGACATCAGCAATTTTTTCAGCCATGAGGTTTCAAATCTATAAAGAATGTCTTTTTTTATATTTTGGAAATTGACTTTTTTCAAGAACTGAAAAAACTTAAGAACTTTTGTGTTTTGTGAAAATACATAATGACCATTTTCCCTGGTATTCTGACAACTAGTAAATTCAAATGACAATTTCAAAATTCCCTTAATTAAATGACCGATTCTTCACCTTTTAAAAACAACCACGAAGAAGTATTGTTTGGATTTTGAAGTCACTAAAAGGAGACTAAGTCACAAATAGCGTATGTACTTTGCTTAGTTAGGTAGGTTCGTATGGAATACATTAAACCTTTATGAAGATTTTATATGCAGACAACTTTGCGTAGTTTTAGGTTTATGACGTGCATCGGTAGCTCAGTTGGTGTAGACAACGTAGCCATAACAAAAATATGAGAGGTTTTTAGTATAAGTCCCGAGTTCGTGTGATCACATGACAAAATTATGTCTAAGAGCTGATAGACAAAAAACTTTCAGCAAATCAGAAGACGTGTTCCATCCAAAATTAAATTATGTATATAAATATTGTTGACAGATGTTTTTGTGATTGTATGCGATTTATTGAATAATTTTAAGTATCAACATTCGGTTTTATTTTTATTTAAAAAAAAAAAACACTGTTTAAAAATTAAAAAAAACACAATACATTACATGTTTGATTGACTTAAGGCGCATTCGATTGTCTATCTCAATTATCGAACTTCACCAGCACGTATATGAACAAAATACGGGGAAAATTGGCCCCAGTCCTTTTCTTTTATGGTACAAATAGTTTTAAAAATTGCAGAAGTTCAAATAATAATGTATACTTTATGTTTGGTTGAACACATTGACACATGTGTATTGTTGGTATATTTTACGCTAGATCATAGTGGCGAATGAGAAAAGAAATAGCCGAGAGAAGTTTAGATGGATTAAAAAAAATTTTTTTAAACATTTAAAATTAAAACAATATATTAATAATGACAAAATTAAAAGGGAATAACTTTAGTCCACATAATGTTGTCGATTTTGTTTCTGTTATATTGTATGTCATTAGTTTTTGCCGACAAACGGATTTTAAACGAAATTTACCCGTTTACTTGGGGGAAGATCTGCTAGAGGACGAATAAAAAAAAACTCGTCCTTTTGGGCCGAAAGTGTACGATTGTAGTTGGTTATCGTACTTGCATTTTAACTTCCGCTTAGAAACTATGTAAACTTTCACTTTGTTGAAAAGTTATATTATCTTAAAACAGGACGAAGTCCTGTATGAACGAAGCAGGTATTGAGTTTAATGTTCAAAATGCATAAAATCGTAGCACCTGTCATGATGAGATGTTCATAAACTCGTAATCCATGCAGATTTTTGGATATCATTTGTCTTCTGTTTATCACTTCTCTGGTCTGAAAGCTGACACTAGCATGTCAAATGTTTTGTAGAACATCACTAATTTGGGCTGTTGTCTCCGTCATAAAGAATAAAACAAGAGTATTATTCCCCCTTCAGGAATTTAATATTTAAGTATTTTTCATCCAGCTCTTTACAGTTATGTTACATATAATTTATAAAGATACAAAGTTTAGGAATTGTCGTTCATATATTTCTCTTTGGCTTGTTGACAAAGGCTATACTGTTGTTTAAGTTCAATCGTTGTATCTTGTTATTTTGGGATTAACACAACCTCACTAGTTTATAGCAATACAAACCTCACTAACATGTTTTTTGTTTTGTTTTGCTGCATTGACATTCTGTATAGTTTGCGCAAGATTTGAGTCTTCCTATATAAAAATAACGAGATATGGGATGATTGCCAATGAGACATGGTACAATACTGGTTATTACATGCTAAATGAAGCCTTTTTACAGTATCCAATAACAGAGTATAAGATTGCATGATTTTATATCAACATTTATGCTGTTTCACCACTGTCTCTTGTTAGAGGAGGGTTGAACACTTGCAAACATGTTTAAGGTTTATGACCTCTTCTGTAGGCCTGTGTATTACACAATTTTCAAAGTGCTACAATATTAAAACAGCAAAAATACAGAATAAAAGTGATGTGCCATTTTGTACATATACCAAAGGGAAATGTTGTTCAAAGCAATACATTTTATTGTTTCATTGTATTTTATTGAAAATTGGGATTTTGTGGCGATTGATGTCTTTCAAAATTACTTTATTTTTATCAATAGTACCGCTTAAGTCGACGCTAGGGGCCGTCTTGACCTTGTTGTAGGGTATGAATGATTTGTTCATTGTTGAAGGCCCTACATCAACTGTCAAGATGAAGAACAGGAATAAAAGCCCTGTTCATTGATAATTTTCTATGTTTTCTATGTATTGTGTGCGATTTTGTCCCATGTACATTTACTCCATATCCTTTCATTTTCTATTGATTCTAGAGTTTGTCTCTAGTGCTGTGTGGAGGCAGTAGAACGTTTCCCGTGCTTGAGGTGTATGCTCTTATAATATTTACAGTTATGGTGTGCTTGTTCATGTGAAAATTTCTCATATTAATACACCGTCAAAATTTCATGTTTGGTTAAATTTCTTCAAAATACTGGTCTGGTCATCTGTTTTGTATATTGCCCTTTCATACTATTTTAAACTGCTAGGTTTTCTTACATATATTTCGATGTGCCCGTGCTGTCTATCATTTGTTGTTTAGTTATATATGTATTGTCTATCATTTGTTGTTTGAAATTAATGGTCTTTTGTTGGGCAATTTATGACAAATATATGTTCAAAAACCTCGCCCGTAATTATAAATTATGTAATTCATTGACCGCTCCCGACATGTGTAACTTCAAGGCATATTTTAGCGGCGATCGATGTCTTTCAAAATTACTTTATTTTTATCAATAGTACCACTTAAGTGGACGCTAGGGGCCGTCTTGACCTTGTTGTAGGGTATGAATGATTTGTTCATTGTTGAAGGCCCTACATCAACTGTCAAGATGAAGAACAGGAATAAAAGCCCTGTTCATTGATAATTTTCTATGTTTTCTATGTATTGTGTGCGATTTTGTCCCATGTACATTTACTCCATATCCTTTCATTTTCTATAGATTTCTACAGAAAATCCACAGACTTTATTTCAAAGATTTTTGTTATAAAATTTTATACATAGATTACTCACTTGTATGTCCAAGATGTGCTAGCATTTATTGTTTACAAAAAGTCATAAACAACTTTTAGAATGAAAAAGACCTTGTGCTGAGTCACTTAAGTTGCAGGGGCGGATTAAGGCGGGGGCTTGCGCCCCCCTAAAATTTGCAAAGCATAGGTTGTCCTCAGCTTAATAAAAAATATTTCAATAATTTTACCTCAAAAAAATGTTCGCCTCATTCCGCTCGACGAAAATTTAATTTGCGCCCCTCCCCTAACATAAAATCCTGGATCTGCCCCTGGGTTATGCCACCATAGAAGGTGTACTTGAATAAGTCCATATTTAAACTTGTTTTAACCAATATCTTTATTGATATACTTCTTTTAGGGAAATCATTGCATTCAATAATCCTTGATCTGTTAAGAACGAATTGTCAAATATAGGAGTACAAGGGGAAAGGCTGTGGAATTTTTATAAATTTTCATATCTTTAGCCTTGAAACAACATTTTGCTCATTGTTTAAGGCTGTAAGGTGTCCCATAGTCAATAACATCTACATCATTTGGTATCTGGTGGATAATTGTCTCATTTGTAATCATTAATACATCTTCTTATTAAATATTTTTATTTTTTATATTAAAGTACTTTGAGGTTGCTTTCAAAA
Organism: Mytilus coruscus; assembly: GCA_017311375.1. Taxonomy (NCBI): domain Eukaryota; kingdom Metazoa; phylum Mollusca; class Bivalvia; order Mytilida; family Mytilidae; genus Mytilus; species Mytilus coruscus. The sequence continues at coordinate 107,756,924 of CM029595.1, read as the reverse complement.
ACTGTGAGTATTTTCAGTTATGGTACACTATCATGATTTGTAAGAATTTTTTGTTTTGACATGTGTTTTGTTTTGTTTTATTCTATTACATAAGTGCTCAGTGGTTTCCTTTTCTGTTTTATTGCATGTTCTTCACGCATGAAAATCTATCTGAATTTAACGAATTTCTGGATTTTGACAAATATTTTCTCTATATATTCTTTTACTAAATATTCCATTTTTTCTCATTTCTATGTTTTGGCACCTTCTATATGGTCACCCATGGTTCTGTCATGTACTCTTAGTAATCAACTGATAACGATTAAAGGAGGGAGAGTTCAGATCTCAAAAAGTTAGTTTAACCCTGCCACATTTGCCATCCCAAAGTCTTTAACCTTATCATTGGTTGTGTTATGTCATATCCTATTGTCTTGCCATTTGGAGAACATGGTGCCCATGGAAGATTTCTCATAGATTCTGTTTATGATTTATTCACACTTTTTAAGGACTTTAAGCTTGACATATTGTACGGACACTATTTTTGAACACTGCATGTTGACCTCTAAATGTCTTTTTGTTATTTTGTGATGTGCAGTGGCTGTCTCATTTATGTATAGCCCCTCATCTTTTTGAATCCATATGCATTGTACATACTAGAATTGTCAGCAGCACATCTGATGTATTTTTAAAAGGTTGTGGTAAAGTAAGAAAGAAAAGTTTAGGATGCATTTAACTGTATGGTCAACAACAATGAATATATAACTTTACAATAATAGAAGCTCAAGGCAACTGATGCTCCATATGACTTCATGATATTCCACAGGTTTTGCATAACGTAGATGCACAAGGGTTTTCTCATACCTAAAAATGACAGTTTTTATGTGTATTTACAATTTCTTGCTGGCTTATTTTGTTTCTTTACAAATAGACTGACATCCAAAGAATAGATATACAGCTTAAGTAAAATCTATGCTTATGTATTTTTCATTTTCTAGAATTGAATAATATGTCATAGCAAAACAATGGCAAGAGGATTAAGCCCAGAATTTGTAGAAAACAGAATCCACACATTGACTCATGTTCCAGTGGAATGGAATGTCGACTTGCGAGATAAATACTATGAACTGGACTTGAAGATGAGTCAGATGAAAATGCTAGTCTTTGGTTTTCAATGGGGAGATGAAAGGTATTCAATAGATTTTTATGCTATATTCATTATTAATTGATTTCTTAAGTTCAGTATGGTTAAAATGTAAATGACAGTCAGTGATTTTACAATGTATTAGGAGGTCATTGCAGTATTTCTGCCTCCAAGGTTATACTTTGATAATGTCAAAACAAGGAATTATTTGAATCTGGAAAAACTTTGAATTCTGGAAAATTGATAAGAAATGTATGATGAAAACTAACCCAATTTAGGAGGAGTAAGTTAGTTCATACTGAAATATCAGTGAAAGTAAAATTAACCTTAGCCATGCACACATGGCTAACCCTCTTTAGTTTGGTTAGTTTTCATCATACATTTCTGATCAATTTTCCAGAAATCAAAGTTATTCCAGATTCAAATGATTCCTTGATTCAAACACTTTTAAACGGAGTTTTGATTTGAAGTTATAGAAGGTGGAGTACAAAATTCTGAGTTTGGAAATGCTGATAGATTTAAAAGATGGTATAAGAATACACAAAAATATTTGAGGATACTAATACCTCTTTGTATATATATTAAGTGAAAGTCTTTGTATGTGCCCTATAGTTTTCTACAAAACTAATTTATTATCTAAAGGATACCCTTGCTTGATATTTTTTACAATTACATGTAACAACTGTTTCAACTGACTTGAAAGATGGCCACTTTTCATTGACATCTTTTTCAAAAGATATTGAAAGATTTTTTAATCAAAACAACATAACATTTCGGCATCATACAATGAACCCCATTGTTAAATAATGACTAAATCGGGATGGCAGGAATTACTTAAACTTGACCTATGATACAATTATTATTTTTGTTTTTAATGACTATCAAAAAGGATGATTTTTTTAAAGGACAGTCTAAGATAATTAAACAAGCAATCTTATCATACCAATATTTAATGACAAAGTAACATGCTGTTTTAAAGTATATGCAATGTTATTTTCCATCAATTGCAGTGGACCATTGCCAAGACTAGCAAACATCACAGACACACCATCAAGAATTCTCAAGTTGGATCTGTCTTTAAATGAACTTATTGCATTAGAGCATGAAGGACTGCTACCTTTTAAACAAGTTAGGGAATTGAATGCCTCCCTCAACAGAATTAACAAGTAAGTCTGATATACTTTCTTTCAGGTTTGCCTATTTGTTTGACTGGTATTAAAGGAATAAGAAATACTCTTATGATTCTTTAGAAAAATCTTGGTTTAAAAATTATTATGCCCCCGCCGCAGCGGAGGGGGCATTAAGTGTTACCCTTGTCCGTCTGTCCGTCCGTATGTCCCAAAATTGGTTTCCGTTCTCTAACTTAAGTTTGCTTCAACCAAATGTTATGAAACTTATACACAATGCTTTTTACCACAAAACACAGATTAAGTTCGAATTTGGGTTGCATCACTTTTTAATACTGTTCTTGAGCTTACGTCCCTTTAGAATGTTATATGCAAGTGGGGGCATCATCTGTGTCTCATGGACACATTCTCCATTTATTTTTGTGATTAATTCTGTAATTGGTAATAGGTGATACAATTTGTTAGATAAACAGTATTTGTTTCTATCATTCAGAAACAATGAACTTATATTACCAGGTATTTTATGAAAACAAACAACCACTTGTAGATTTCTACTTTACTGTTTTAATTTCACATGGGCTGATTCATTGACTTGGATACCCAACATAACCTATTAATCATAATTAAATTTAGTACAATTATCTCTCCTTACTGTATAAAATGTGCTGTTAATGGTTATGTTATTTTTTTTTCAGATTTATTGGCATAGAAGTGTTAAAGAATTTATATTCCTTGGACTTATCTCATAACTCAATAAACAGAATAGAGAATTTAGTTGGACTATCCTCATTAGTCATTTTGAATTTAAGTATGAATGATTTAGAAGATATTTCATATATGCCAAGCATGGTCAGTTTGAAAGTACTGAATCTTAACAATAATCATGTAAGTGTCACACTTCTTTGTTAATACACTCAATTTATATCATTAGTTCTATAGAAGTTACTGCTTTGGGTGCATACGGATGAATAAACGGTTGATGATAAATATAAGATTTATAATTGAAAGTACCAAGAGACACACAGAGATATAGTTTCAAACTCATTATCATTTCTGATTGGTTTTTTTTTATATTTGACAACAACATCTTTACAATTAACGATAACAATTTTACTGCATCAGATTCACATTTTGACAATTAATGTCGTAACAGTGATGCTAGAGGCCAATTCTTTGAAAACCTGAAACCTGATGCAAATGTTGAAGATTGGATTATACCAAATTGTTTTGCAATAAATAAGGTTAAAATTGTTTAACTTGGGTAGAATCTGGAACTACATTCATATGACATACTCTCTTATATTTCAGTTGAAATCTTTAGATGGCGTCCAGGCATTGCCTAAATTGACAGAATTATCTGTACAGAGAAATAATATCGTAAGATTTATAAACTGTCATTTTTTAAGTGCTAATACCCTTTAGATAAGTGATCATGTGACATATCATGTCATATGTTTTGATGTTATTTAACCAATGACAGTGAAGGTTATTTTCTTTTATAAGAAGTTTTGAAAGCAAATTGTATATATAAGGATAACATGAAATGGCTATGAAAAAAATTCTTTGAATTCGATAATTTAGGGATGCATAATTTTATCAATACTGTATATAAGAACTGAAAATATTTCATGGTGTAACATTTAAGCCACATGCTAAAATTGGAATTGGCTCTTTATGATTCTTTGGTTTATTTGTCAGTGTGTAATGATAAAGATAAACAAAATCAAATGGAAAATAAATCTTTTATACTGTTATTTGTATCTCTAAACCTTTTTTCAAAACTCAACAAAACAGAATGGTTGTGCTATCGAAAACAAACGGTGAAAAAACAATTAATCTGTATCTTTGTAAATGATTTTATATTTTGCTTTATTATAGAATTCAATTGAAGATATTTATATTTTTCAGACAAATATACTTCCTTTAACCAGCTGCTTTCACTTACAAATACTAAATGCAGCATCAAACAAAGTGAACTCTCTCCATACAACAGTTGGTGTGCTGACTGAACTCAAAAGATTAGAGGTCATAGCTTTTCATGTAGGTATATGTCTGTTTTAGCTCACCTGGCCCACCTGTCATCCATTTATATGTTGTGATTAACTTTGAAACAAAATTGCCTTTGAAACAACTGGGCCTAATGTTATCAAAATTTTACTTGAATCTGCCTAAGGGAATCTAGTTTAGAAATTGTATCCAGGGATTTGATCTGTAGATAAATAGAACATTGGGGCAAAAAAGTAATGAATTGTATGAAGGGCTGATAATTGAAAATGTCACTGAAAAAGGGTATGTTAGATAGGAGTATAGAGATTTAGACTTGCAACAGGTCACCTACAGACCCCTCAAAAAGTTTTTCTAGTATTTATGAAATTGTTTCTCGTCTACATACAGCACATATCCTTTCTTTTCCAGTCATCAAAATAAAGCAATGTTGTTTATATCATCTAACACGAGTTTTATTTTCTGTGTTTAAAACAGGGAAATCCAATTGAAAGAGAGAAAAACTACCAAACAGATATTTTACGCAGTTCTAATGTAATGACATTGGATAATATATCAGTCAGACCTTTACCTAAAGAAAATTTACCAAGTGTATGTATAATTCAAAGCTATATTTGAAACACTTGTGTTTCAAATTTGAGGGAAAGTATCAATTGTATTAGCTGTACTATGGTAGGCATAACTTAAATTTCATATAATTATTATTGTTACATTGACCAGACCTACATATTATCACATGAATTTTATACACTGAAGTATCACTGTTATTGAAAATATATTCAAATTTCTATTTGTCTATAAACAAATGGTTGTACCATCTTGAATTTCCTGGTACATAGAAAACATGCACACCACATTAAAAATGCAAATTACTTTAGAAGCAACATACGAAGATTTTTAATATTTAAGAGGTAACATGAGGATATTATTTTGACCTATGATACTTGAAACCAGAAGTGGCTTTTTTTCTTTAAAAAACTAGGTAGTACTGTCTTGAATTCGTATTTTGATGTAAAGGTAACATATAACATTACAAATATGCTACCGTTTACTGTAAACCAACTTATTAAGCAGAAACTTAATTTTGGGATAAGTCTTTTCTTGCTGCCTTTGCAGTGATTATTTTTAGTAATATTTTACCTTTCTTGATGTACTTATATAAGGGAAGACCCAAGTTTTACATGTTCGTGACAATATAGATTTGCATTATTTAAAACTATTGTAAATATAGATAGTTGGTTTTCATGAATTGATGTTTACAGTATGATGCTGGTAGTGGCAGACATATACAGAATATAGAAACATTAAAAGATGCAGCAAAACAGGCTTTCCAAGAGAGAATGAAAGAGTCAAAAGGGAGGATGGAAGAAAATGTAAATTTTCTACAGAGACGAATAATGTAGGTTACAGATCTCATTGATGAATTATCGGTAGTTTAAAGATAAAATTATTAGAAATGTGAAATGCTCTTTATATGACTGTGGAGTTTTGCTTATGCAGTTTAGAATAAGAAATAAGAGTAATTTAATATTTGAAATCAGATTGTATGGTGTAAATGTTTAAAATAGTGAATAAATACCAATCTAAACTGTTCCAATACCTGTCTAAAGAAAGTTTTAAGATATTCATTAAATTTGCTATTAGTTTGAAGATTGATTGTACTTAGTGAGGTTTGACTGATTATAATATCATTTGTAGATTGTACTCCAGGCACTGCAATTGTGTCTAAAAGTTGTAAAGTATTTTGACATTTTCATGTTTGTTGATACTTTATTCCAAATAAATGTGAGTTGGATGATTTGCTGTGGGCCAGCTGAAATGCAATTCAATGCAAATGTCTTGCCTATGACAAAAGATTCATACGAGATTTGATAACTTATCCGGCTGTGAGAAATATTGCATCATACACATCTGGCAGAGATAGGAGTGACATACTTTCACCAAGATTAACAAAAAATTGTTGAGACCTTTTTCACTTGATGTTGGCCCCATTACCTTCTCCAGTAGTCAGTTTAACTTTTCATGATTAGGTCTATTCCCGAGTAACTATACATAACAGAGAAAGGAGTAAAATTCCATCTGATATGGTCTTGGTCTCATTATTTGTCCTATTATTAGAATCAAAATAATTTTTCCATGTCATGCCCAAAGAAGTATTTATAGAATTGCTTTGTTACCTGTTGTAATGTTCTGATTAAGATAAAAAAAAAAAAAATTTTACCCCTATTGCATATTTTGGTTTATGTCATAGGTAAGATATAATGTTTTTGTTTATGTCGTAGGTAAGAAAACATGTTTTTGTTTATGTCATAGGTAAGAAAACATGTTTTTGTTTATGTCGTAGGTAAGAAAACATGTTGTTGTTTATGTTGTAGGTAAGAAAACATGTTGTTGTTTATGTCGTAGGTAAGAAAACATGTTGTTGATGCTGCCTCTTCTTGATTTTATTTAAAATTTGGTATTGGTATTAGACATTTAATAATCTCGTAAATTAAACTTAATAGGGTTATAAGAGCTTTTTCATTTCAGAGCAGTATGGTGACCCTAGATGTCTATTTTGATTAACTTGTTTGTTGGTTTATTGTCTCATAGACAAATACCCCACAAGTCTTTAGTCATATTTTTTCTAATTTAAAACTACTCCAAAGGAGTAAAATACCAGCTATAGGTTGCATTTCTGTAAATATCAACAATGCAATTTCCCATTGGAACTCCTTTCACGGCTAAAACTGTACCACTTTTACTATGAAGTTTTGAAAAAAATTATATCCTAGAATGGAAAGTTAATATGCACTACTGTTTTTTTCAAAGGTAAAAATATAGGGCTGTGCGGCATATTTTCAACGTTTAAACTTACATTAAAATTCTATGGTACCCCTACCTTGATTTAAGGATTTCCACAGATTTTAACTTGATCACTATGAATATGTATATTTACTGGTAACATTCCCAAGCTATGTCTCTACGAGATGAAACATATCTTGTAACCAGTACATAAACAAAATTAATTATCTATGAATATTATATATATCTCCTCAAAAGAGGCGTGGTTTGAGAACCAGCTGTATTTACAAAGTGCAACCTTTAAAGGAGTTCAAAGATTTGTTTAATTTACTGTAGTCCTCTTCAAGATTTTGAAATTCAAAAAAAAAAAACCACATTTTTCTATTTCAGAGATTTACAGAATGAGTATGTTGATTATGAAAATAAACTGAAAACAGATTTAGATGCATGTGTAAGGTAAGATGACAATTAATTTGTAATAGGTTCTATATTTTATCAAATAAATTGGTCTACCAGGTTAAATGTAGGAAAATTAGTTATTTTTTTCCTGGTCTGTTAAAATACAAGATTATATATATTATCATACTGGAATTGAGTCATTTGTTAACTTGGGTATCTACCTTTTAACATTTTTGATTGATTACTGGTAAATTTCAGGTATTTGGATTCGCTGACAGCATCAGAAGTAGGTGGAGTGGACCATGATCAACTTAGAGGAGCAATAGGCACACCCAGTGCTAAACCTTGGCATGTAAGTTTATTTTTAATTCATCTGGACCTAAGGTGTATTGCCATCACTTGGGGTCTGTGGCTGTCATCATTATCATTGAAAAAAATCTTCTTTGAACCACCTGGACCAAACTTGGCCACAATCATTCTTAGTTTATCTACTAAAAAAATTATTGAATATAGAGGAAAAATGCATGTAATCAGCTTTTATCTTGAAAATGGTTTTAGATAGAAAAATGTGACGAGGCAAAATTGCTAAAAAATGTTAAGATCTACATACCATTAATTTAGAATTTTTTTTTAGATGAATTCATATAGGAATTATTGCCCTCTGCAAAGGACAGATGAACTACTGAACATCAAAATTAACAACCTAACTTCAGGAAAATAACATATATTATCCTTTGATATTTATAATGAATCTTAATATGTTAAATATGACTTCTATTTGGTATAGGTAAATTAATCTTATTCATCTATTTAACATATATATAAACATTATTCTTTCTGTTTCAGAGGAGAAAGGAAGGAAAGCCAGATTATGGAGGAATCAAAGACACAGACGAGGTAATAAAGTCATCTCTAAATATTTCATTTTTCAATTATGTATATAGGCAGAAAGTTGTGATAGCAGGAAGTAAAATGTATTCAGCTGGTCCATCTTTAATATTTGGTCATTCATTCTTGTCATCTGTTAAGATAGTATGAATTACCATCTCCTCATAAACTACTAAAAAGATTTCAAAGAGACAAAATAGGAAGGTTCTTCTTTAAAATGATGAGCATTTTGCTTTGCCTCTGAACGAAATGAATTGATCCAAGCTAAACTTACATCTCTTCTCTGCAATGAAGTGTGGTTGTGCATCTTATATTTCTCTTTTTCAGGTTGTAAAGGTTGATTTTTACTAGGAGTAAACATTTAATCCTATCTCATTTCAAACTACTGAATAAAATTTGAACAAAACTAATATAACTTCCTCACAGTTTATTGTGTTGTTAAAGACCACGTTTGGTTTCTGAATTCATGATTTGTGAGATGACATTAGTTTATTTGATATGTGCATTTTGGGTTCACATTAGGATTGAGATCTCATTTGAAGCATATGCATACTAAAATACCATGCTAGATGACCCTACGATTCATTAAGCTACTGGCACTCAGTATTTCTGATACAGACTATAATTCCTATATGAAAGAATTAAGGATATTTGATTTAAGGGTGGCAGGTATGACCCTTACCTATCTACAACTACCATGACTGAAGGATTATGTATAATCTATTAACATTCTGTTTTTGTTTGTTTGGTTTAGTTTTTTTTGTTTAACCCCAGCTTTCTTTGAGCCAGTTAACTACACCTATAAAATACTACGGAAATTTTTTTTTTTAAAGGCACACAATTATTTTGTCTTTTTTTAAAATTTCAGTTACTTAAAGCTACACAGAAGGAGCTTTTAAGACAGACTCCCGGCATGTGAAGACCATGATACATTAGATTCTTGGCATGTAAAGACTTTGATACATTTCTGCAATACTTGCATGCTGTATCTGTTGAACTGTGTTCATTATTTTCTACAGGAGATTGATGTTCTGATTCTGTTTTCATGAAGTTAAGACAAGAGAAAAACTGTTATTTTATTGTCTTATACTTGTCATAAGCCTTGCTACTATGCATTAAAATTATTAATTTTTAATTTGATTTGACTGTTGGTGTTTCATTTCACCAATTGCAGTTCAAAGTTTTGACTTGATTCCAATTTGTTACATCATATCAAGCTGTGCAACTGGTGAGAAAATAATTTTTCGCATATACTCATAACATTGACAACTTGACTGGGTTTCCTAGAGCAGTTTGGTAAAATTTCCCAGTAGTTGTACTGTTTAATTTGATAAAACTAATTTCAATTGGGTCAGAGGTTTTCCAATAAGACAAGTGTAACACTAACAGTCAAGTCACAGTAATTAATTAAATTAATCAAATTATTTATGCAGTACAAATTTAACAATTCTTTCCTGAATCACAAATAACCAACCATTCAAAAGTCTCAAAAGATATGAGAGTCTTCAAATGTGAAATAGAATATTATATTTTTATATTTTATGATTTAAGTTTGTCCGTTCTTCTGTCTGCACTTCTGTCAGTCTTGTCACATTTTTCTCAGGAACTACAAATCAGAGATCCTGAAATTTGGTTGCAAGCTTTATGTAAGAATGCTATACAGTGTGATGCATTTTCAAACTCATCTCTTATCAACTTCCTATATACCAAACGATTGCATATTCTTACATATATAAATGGCCATGTATGAAATGTTTATCACATTTTTCTCAGTAACTACAAAACAGGACTTTCTGAAATTTGGAATCAACCTTCATGTGAACATCCTTTACCATGTGATACATTTTCACATCCATTGCTCATCAACTTCCTATATTTACTGAATACTTATAAAAGGGGTATCATAAGTGACTAGTAGTGAGCAATAGCCCACAATTCAACTTGTAATTTCTATGGGAATCAACACAGCATAGAGAAGAAAATTTGAAATAAGCAGGGCTGAATAACAGGCATACTAATATTTCTAAATCTTTGAAGCTCCTTGTCACATTAAAAACCTATAAATTTATCATATGCTTGAAAAGCCAAAGTTATTTTTTTCAAGGAACTAGTTTAATTCCATTAATATCTCTGGGTAAACAACCTCTCCAAAGACAAAAATGTTACCAAATAGCAAAATATCTTGAATATCACAAAAATTTGAATGGTCATTATTTCCTATTCTTTTCTTTGATAAAAAATCTACTGGTAATTGACTGTTTAAGCCACTATGTATTTATAATGTTTAGAAATGGCTGACAATTTTAACCATTTGGAAGAAGCATGAATATCTACTTTTTATACGACGGCAAAAAATTTGCATTCGTATATTGCTATCACGTCGTCGTCTGAAGACATATGGTTTCCGGACAATAATTTTAGTTTAAGTGTATGGATCTCTATGAAATTCAACCAAAAAGTTCAATACTACAAAAGGAAGGTTGGGATTGTTTTTGGGGGTGATGGTCCCAACCGTTTCGGAATTAGGTCTAAAAAGGGGCCAAAAACAAGCATTTTTTTAGTTTCAGGACAATAACTTGTGTATAAGTATTTTCAATGCTCTGAAATTGTACCACAAGGTTCAATACCACAAGTAGAAGGTTTGGGATTCATTTTGGGGGTAATTGCACAAACCGTTCAGGAATTAGGGGCCAAAAAGGGACCAAAACAAGCATTTTTCTAGTTTTCAGACAATAACTTGTGTTTAAGTGTATGGATGTCTCTTAAATTGTACCACATTTTACAAAAAGAAAATTTCTTCAAATATTTTTTTTTTTGGAGGGGGGAAGGGGGTAAAAAAAAAATTTTTTTGGGGGTGGGTCAATTTTTTTTCCTCAAGATTTAAGAAATCATCAATTTTCCAACAACAAAAAATTGGGGGTCACAATTTATTTTGCTAATTCTTTGTATTTAGTCTGAAAACAGATTTATTAAGTATTGCGCAACAGCACTGTGTATTGCACAACAGCAAGAAATCTTCAATTGAATATAAATTCAAATCATATTACCAATTTCAAGTTCTTTGACTACATTTATTGTGTCAGAAACCTATAATGTGTCAAATATTTTTAAATACTATCCAAATTCAGACCTGTATCAAGCTTGAATATTGTGTCCATTTTTGCCCCAACTGTTCAGGGTTGGACCTCTGCGGTTGTATCCAGCTGCGCTAGGCAAAGCACATTTTTTTAATGTTCATTTAAACTTGTAAATTAAATGAAAGTGTTCATGAATTCTATATAACAAATAAGCTTTGATCAAATAAGCCTTGGAAGAATGATGGTCTCAGTTTTACCATACATTCCAATTATTTTTATTTTTTGTTTTTATTATAATGTTGTTATTTACAGTATATATTAATATATTTCTTCATTTCTGTAGTTGTTAAAAGTCTTCCATTTACTGTCCTGATCAATAGATGAAATGTATACTAGTAGATGACTTTGTCTTAAAAGGGTCTCAATCTTAATTGAGTCAAATTTGCATAAAAACTGTTAAATTAATGGTTATTAATTTTTTTCTTAATTATTTATGAACTGCATTCATATACTTTGGCAAAGTATTGTTATATATTTAAGACTTAGGTTAGATCTGTGTAGGTGATGATTTTTATTGGTTGAAATGGATATTTTTAATGATTACCTTCTGTGTAACTGGCAGGATCTATCAAAATTTCTTTTTTATCAAACAGCTGCTGAATTTATTTAAATATTTTTGATTTATATAATTTGTTTTCAACTCTTCATTGGTCAAAATTATTATGATGTCAGATATCCTTTGTGTAATCTGGCTATGCATGTCTTCATTTATTAAACAATTATAGAGATTTTGAAAGTCATATTTTGTTACAAAAGAATAGCAAGAAGAAGTCTGTAGGGAAAACAGTCTGTTCTGACCACTTAATATGAATATAACTGTAATATTGTAACCATATCATTTATAATAAAATAAACCTTATCTTTTAATGAACTTGACAGATTTGATATATATCTATATATACACTGTGCAATTTATTCATTTTATCTTGAATAATTGTGTATATTTGTGTTACCAGACCTAACCTCAATGTCCAGTATGAGTAATGACATAACTTAAGCTCTTTGTTTGGTGTTAAATGAGAATAACACTTTATAAAATTGGTGTTTCCATAGTGCTTTTTGGAGATTTATCTTCATCAAGAATGCTCAAAATAATGACAATCATTGATGTACAAATAAGTGGGGAGCCTTAAAACCAAAAGGTGCATGAAAAAGAAAAGCCAAATCCTTCATGTCACTTGTTGAAAAATCTACTTTAATTTTAGGGACTGTTTCCACCAAAGCTAAATATTAGTATTTGTTGGGTGGACTTTCTTGTAAGTGTCCACTTCCCATTTCTTAATCCTCCAACATCTCCAGGAAGACTCACCAAAGGAGTTAGTTAGCTGTTTAAAGCTTAGATCTTCATTAGTAGATAAGACAATATTTTGCCAACACTGTTTTCTCCGCTATAACCCGTCCTAGCAAAAATGTGACAAACTTTTTTATCCTCGAGGAAAATTGACAAAATATTTGTAACTTTAGAATATTATATTCAGATTGATACTATTTTTTAGTTGAATTTGTTTTCTTGTCATAGAACTAGTTTGTAACCCTTGCAAGCACAAGTGTTTGTTAAGGACACTTAAATAAATATATATTTAGGATACTGGAAACTGTCACATAATGTATTGGGATTGGCAGAGTGGTGACCAACAAAACAACAGACATCAAACAGCTCTGGTTCTAGTATATGATTGATACATTGTTTAAGGTTAAATCAATGAATTTTTGAGGTCAAATAGAATGGGACCGAGAGTGGTGCTGGCCACAGCAGTTCAATGCAAGAGAGCAAAAATTAAATTTTAATGGGGATTGGGATAGGGTAAGCATAATTTGAATCCCACCTACATACTAAATCATTCAAGAAAGTGAATATTTTAGAAAATCACCAATCCGGCCTTCTTTTCTTTGGTATTAACATAGCATACAGTAATGGAAATATTCCTTCTGGATACTGGAAACACAAAAATCCTTACAAAGAACTATTAAGTTGCTTTAATTTCATTTTCAGATATATCGATGATGTTCTGTCACTGTAAAACCCATATTTCTTTTTTTTTCTTCACTGTAATTGATTCTTTATTGCACATATTGCTGTTCAACAATTAAACTTGGTGTACAGCATTCCATCAAGAATCCCTGTTAAATTTACCACTGAATACCCAGGGAGAATATTCAGTAAAATTAACTATAAATAACATTAGTATAAATATCTAAATACATTAATAATTTTTAACCTCTTAACAGAAACGAAATGCGGTTAGTGACCTTGCACGTTTTTTCCTCTCTTCTTGTTTGGATATAATATTTTTATCGACCGCAAAATATTTTGCTTCAGAAGTTAATATAACAGCCTCCGGAGAAGCCAATACTTGTAGCTCACGATAACCAGAATTCACCCTTATGAACTCAATTGTTTCCATTTCCTTATTTTCAAAGGGACTAAGAATCATGAGTGCATCTGAAAGCGACATCGTGGATTTGTGAATACGTAATGTCTTGAGCTTTTTCAATGGCATCAAGACTCCTGCCTCTGCACTTTTGATATGGAGGCATTTTCTAAAATGTTATTCTTTGATATTTCGATGTAAATATGTTAACGTTCTATTTTCTAAATCATTTACATAGCAATAGTCGAATACTAGTTTTTAGATTAATCAGATTTGGCAAGCCTGCATTTTGGAAATCAGACTTATGAATAAGATCCATAGCAAGAAATTGCAAGTTAATGAGGTTACCTAAGAACGGATAATAACAATTAAAACTGTTGAAATTTCTGCTGATGTCAAGGTTACGTAATGATATCAAATTATTGAATACGTCACTGGCCGTATGTTCTGTTGAAATATTCAATTGTTTTTGCTTATATCGAGTGTAGTAAGTCTTGTTAATCCATTGAATGAACTTCACTGTACCGTTGTGAGCTTGTTTCCGTGTAAACTTATATATTGAAGTAACTGGTAACGTGCGAAAGCATTAGATTCTATTTCCTTAATGTTGTTTTTGCGCAAGTCTAGTCTTTGAATTGTTTCCAGCAATCGTCTCGGAACATCTGTTAAATTCCTACGTTCACAGTGTGCAGTACGTTTGTAAATTTCACACGTCGATTTACATACACTATTCTCCCAAAGCAATGCCAGGTGAAACAAAATTAAAACAAAAATAAACATTGTTTAAATATTCTGTCCTTTCTCAAGTGCAACTTAATGTAACAGTAAAGCTACACATTTTGTTCCTCATTCACTAGAATTTACATCTCTTTTGAGATATTTTTGTTTGAATAGATTATTAAATGCAATGTTAACATGAATTTGAACTTGAATTGTGTGTGGAAAAATATCAACTTCCTCGTCATGCACCAAGAAATTAAGGAATCGCCCCATTTTATGCTGTTGTAAAAACAAGGAAATAAATATATTTGATGTGAATACACTACCGTTTATCTTGAAATACGTCATTTTGACGTTGTATTCTAATGATGAGCTTTATAAAAGCATACCTTTAGACTTAAGTATTGCAGATTCCTTTTTTTATTGAACATTGTGTAGAAAAACCATGTATGTGTACGAGCTTTCTTTACATTTTGTATTTTAAGAGTAGTTGTTGTATTGATGGATTTCATGTTAAATTACATCGTCATACTACCTGTTCATGTAAATGAAAAGGTATAATGAAAATACCGAACTCAAAGGTGAATTCAACAAGCATTCTTAGAGTATTGCATAGCAAAAAAATTCATTGTACTGGAAGAAAATGCTAACTTGATCTGTGACTTGTCATGGTGTAAACTACATATCAAATTTCAAATCGATATCTTCATGAATGACGAAAAAAAGTGTGGAAAACTGATTATTTGCGTGAATTTTCTAAGCCAGAGGACCATATTTATGTGTCCCTCCTTATCTGTTTGGGGTTGCATTAATAAGCATAAGTGTTTCGAACAGGCAAAGAGAGGCACAGAAATTGACCAAAATATGCATTTCTGTAAAATTGCATTCAATTCATTGCATGAAATTTGGTGAACGGAAGCTGTATTTCAAATTTTATTCTATAAACCTTCTGTTTTCAGGAGAAACAAATATTGATTTTAACACCAAAATTTGTAATTTTCTTTGAATTGTGGGGTCAAGCGATGACATTTCGAAATAAAATTGTCGATTTCATTTAAATTGAGCGATAATTCAGAGTCTTTAGGGAATAGTCGAAATTTTTTTTAGTTTCGAAAACTTTGGAGCGAGCAGATCCGAAGAACAATGAATCAAATTGGAATGGCATGAGAGTAGATTTTGATATAGGTTTAATCTGTTTCCCTTTGTATTCAATAGAGTGATACCAATAATAGACTTGAAGCTAATTTTTATTAAGAAATCCGTTATTTTGAAATTTACAAGCATCCAAAAACGGCATAAATTATCAGACTCAATACCCTATATCCAGTTTATCTTTTTACGTCAAAATTTGATTTATTGAAAGTGTATTCTACCCCATGCATAGCTAGTGTTAGTCGTATTTGGCACAACTTTTCGGAATCAATACACAAGAAAAAATTTCAACAGAGGAAGTGTTCCCAATAAGTTTATCAGGTTTACTATTCCTTTGATATTTTTAACAAACATTTCATTGTCCTAACAATGTATACGACTTGTGTTGCGAGAAATTAAACTTACTCTGAGGGTGAGACTGTAATAGCAGCAGTTATCCACAATCCCGTCATCTTTTCCTCGAATGTGACCTACCGAATTATACTTATCACCGGGTTTGCAACACGACGGGTGCCGCATGTGAAGCAGGATCTGCTTACCCTTTCGCAGCACCTGAGATCACCCCTGGTTTTTGGTGGGGTTTGTGTTGCTCCGTCTCCTTTTATATGTTGTGTTTTGTGTACAGGTTTGTCTAATCGTCATTTTTCGTTTTTGCCATGGCAATGTCATTGGGTTTTTTTTTGGACTTTTATGAGTTTGAATATCCCTTTGGCATCTTTCGACTCTCTTTCACAGTCCTCAAAGGCGCAAGTCAACGGTATACTTTCTTACATTAGACAACAACCCCCTAGGTATAACCGAGTTTGTAAAATATGTATGGAAGCATCCATCTTCTGTTCTGAAATGACCAGTATTGTAACCTGCTGTAATCAGCGTGGTCTCTGGTAAAAGAAGTCTTTTCTTTACATGAAACCTTATCAACGATACCAGGAATAATGACACATTTTTAAGTTCTGACCTTATTATCATGTGCGCTACTATTACTCTTTTAAGTGGTACCTCAATCATAGCACTTATGATAGATAACCCACGTAGCAACATTATTAATGATATGTTTACATTTTGTTTCTGTTTATCACGTTGAATGATATTGTAAAATTCCTCAGACATAAAAATTATAAAAACAGATACAACGCTTTGAGAGCACATTTATTAAATGAAAATGTGAAATCATTTTTCTTTTTAAAAATTAATCATCAAATATTATAGTAAACAGATCTTCAAACGTCTCAACTTTCTCACAAAAACAACAAACCATCAGCAGTTATCGTACGTAACCGATCCAAGAAATCATCAATCGTGAATTTTGTTTTCTTTTCTAGGATTACTTTGTCCAACACGTGTATGACCCCATTGGTTGAGCTCATGTCACATTCAGTAATTTGTGAGCCTCCGATTTCAGTTTTGTTACCCATTTCTTGAACTGTAAATCGTTCTTCAGATATTGATTTTAGTTGCCTCGCTCCATATCCAACGTTTGCAGCAACTATGCTTAAACCAGAGCAACAAATCTGATCTGAAATTAAAACAATGATAGTTTTGCTCGTAATCCATAAGAAAATTATAATGCAAATTCATAAAATGTTTTCTGAGTGGATGACCAAAATATGGAGAATATTTTTGTACTGTAAATATCTATATTTGTCTGGGTAAGGTACACTTGATATGGCTATTTACATAAATGTTTTGCAACGAAATTCTGTTGTGCTTCGGTAATAAAATTTTAAAATACATAAATAGAAAAACAAGAACTACCACAAAATACTGGACACTGAGTGCATCAGATCACACAAGCACAGGTACAAACTTCCCCTTAACCTAACCAAGAAAACAAAGAAAAAAAATACTTAACATTCTCACAAATGTAGGCACAAAAAGATTCTTGAATAAGCAATTTCTAAAGCAATTCATTTCAATTAGATCAACTATCATTCCTAGCTGTAAGACCAGAAATATTTGAGTTACTGTAAAAGACTCAAAGTGAACATTAAGATTGCAAAATAGCAATACAAACACTGATTTTTTGTTTGCTGTGTTTCCTTTTATCATTGGAGGTTATTCATAACTACTGTACATTTCTCAAATATAAAAAAACCTTCATGCTACAGATTAATTGTCTTTTCAGATCAGTTTTTCTCAGATATACATTTGAAGATGAAAACATATTCATGTATTTTCAATAATTCAAGAGGTAAACTACTTTACCTTTAAATATGTGATTGTATAGTACATGTTTTAACTTCCCTTTATCGTTTACAATGTTCTGTAATTCTGCATCATCAACACGTTTGAAAGCCTGAAATAAAATAGTTCTCGATACTTTGGAAACAAGAATAATCTTTCATTCCTTACTTATAACACATTCCGATGTCCAATGTATACTGACAATTATTTGGAAACAACTATCACGAATTGGTTGATCTATGCGATGTGTCTGTGTCTCAACTCACGGGTGAATATCTTTTTGCACAGTTTAAGATTTCCAGATATATGAACAGTCGTATGGTCTATAAATTTGGGGATTGTGTCCTGTTCCCTATTGCTTGAGTCTGTATTCGCATGGAGGATTCGCACATATGCATAGAAATAAAAGCGCCTTTCCTATGCTGTTGGAAAATTCAGGTGCGCGTATTAATTTTGCCATATGAATTGATACACCATATCCTTTCTTTTCCATTAAAGTAGAAGACGCTTAGGCCACCCTTAAAACATTCCTTGTTTGATGTTGGCTACTCATGCCTTGTAGGGTTGGATAGATAGGTAAGGATTTTATTGGCCAACAACATAAGTTACATGTTTTAGACAAGAAAACGACCTGAGAGCAAGGAAAAATCTTGAAAAAAAAATTTGAAACGATTTATGTCATTAATGTTTTTGGGGAGGCTGCTTTTTAGGTGGGTAGGTAGGCAACATCAAACAATTTAAACTTTATTTTTGGCCTCACATTGTCGACGTAACCGGTTTCGTTCCGTTTGGAGTTCATGCGTTTTCTCTGTTTTTTTATTTTAATTCCTATATTGAAATTGATTTTCGAGATATGAAAATAGGTAAAAAGTAAAATAACAAAAATACCGAACTCCAAGGAAATTCAAAACGGAAAGTCCTATATGAAATGGCAAAATCAAAAGCTCAAACACATCTAACGAATGGAAAACAACTGTCATATTCCTGACTTGGTACAGGCATTTCTTTATGTAGAAAATGATGGATTAAACCTGGTTTTATAGCTAGCTAAACTTCTCAGTTGTATGACAGTCGCATTGAATTCCATTATAATGACAACAATGTGTGAGCAAAACAAACAGGCATAATAGGTAAAAAAGTAAAAAATTTGGGTACAGCAGTCAACATTGTAATATAATCTTAATCACTATAAAAACAAATAACTGTTTCAACAAAGAAACACAAAATGGCATATAGACAAAGTACATAAGCAATAAAATGCTCCGCAGGGCGCAGCTTGATACGACCGCAGAGGTCGAACCTTGAATAGTTGGGGCAAGTATGGACACAACATTCAAGCTTGATACAGCTCTGAATTTGGATTGTGATTAAATATTTGACACAGCATAGGTTTCTGACACAGAATGAACGTGGTCTAAGAACTTAAAAATTTTAAATTGGACATTCACCTATTATGGTCCAATATCCAAAATCTAAATACATGGTTAGATTCAGCATATCAAAGAACCCCAAGAGTTCAATTTTTGATGAAATCAAACAAAGTTTAATTTTGGACCCTTTTGACCTCAATGTGGACAAAGTTGATAACGGGTCCCAAAAATCAAAGAACCCCATATATTCAATTTTTGTTGAAATCAAACAAAGTTTAATTTTGGACCCTGATTTGGACCAACTTGAAAACTGGGCCCATAATCAAAATCTAAATACATGTTTAGATTCAGCATATCAAAGAACCCTAAGAATTCAATTTTTGTTAAAATCAAACTAAGTTTAATTTTGGACCCCTTGGACCTTAATGTAGACCAATTTGAAAACGGGACCAAAAATTAAGAATCTAAATACATGGTTAGATTCGGCATATCAAAGAACCCCAATAATTCAATTTTTGATGAAATCAAACAAAGTTTAATTTTGGACCCTTTTGACCTCAATGTGGAAAAAAATTGATAACGGGGCCCAAAAATCAAAAATCTAAATACATGATTAGATTCAGCATATCAAAGAACCCCATATATTCATTTTTTGTTGAAATCAAACAAAGTTTAATTTTGGACTCCGATTTGGACCAACTTGAAAACTGGGCCCATAATCAAAAATCTAAATACATGTTTAGATTCAGCATATCAAAGAACCCTAAGAATTCAATTTTTGTTAAAATCAAACTAAGTTTAATTTTGGACCCTTTGGACCTTAATGTAGACCAATTTGAAAATGGGACCAAAAATTAAGAATCTAAATACACGGTTAGATTCGGCATATCAAAGAACCCCAATAATTCAATTTTTGATGAAATCAAACAAAGTTTAATTTTGGACCCTTTGGACCTCAATGTGGACCAATTTAAAAACGGGGCCCAAAATCCAAAAACTTAATACACGATTAGATTCAGCATATTAAAGAACCCCAAGAGTTCAAGAATAAAACCCCATTCAAATTGGTCAAGAAATAAGCAATTTATACAAAGTATCTTCTTTTGCACAATACTGTGCAATTGAATATTTCTTGCAATTGCGCAATACTGTGCAATTGAATATTTCTTGCTATTGCGCAATACTGTACAATTGACAATTTCTTGCTATTGCGCAATATTGTGCTATTGGATATTTCTTGCTATTGCGCAATACTGTGCAATTGAAGATTTCTTGCTATTGCGCAATACTGTGCAATTGAAAATTTCTTGCTATTGCACAATACTTATTATATAATAATTTACACATCCTGTTAGGTGTGTGTCTCCTACTATATCATTATTATTTGCTTTTAAATATAAATCAGAAATAACCAACTTAAAATGGAAAATTTTAAAGAAAAAAAGGAAAAAAGAACCCCCAAATTTTTGAACCCCTTATGATTCATCACCCCAAACTCAATCCCAGCCTTCCTTTGAGGTATGGTACCTTGCAGTACAATTTCAGAGATCTATACACTTGAACACAAGTTATTGTCTGGAAACTAGAAAATGCTTATTTTGGCCCTTTTGGCCCCTAATTCCTAAACGTTTCAGGCAATTACCCCAAACTCAATTCCAGCTTTCCTTTGTGATATGGAACCTTGTAGTACAATTTCAGAAAGATCCATACACTTACACACAAGTTATTGTCATGAATCTAGAAAATGCTTGTTTTTGCCTTTTTGGCCCCTAATTCCTAAAATTTTGAGGCAATTACCCCAAAATCAATCCCAGCATTCCCTTTGTGATATGGAACCTTGTGGTACAATGTCAGAGAGATCCATACACTAACACACAAGTTATGTCTGGAAGTTACAAAATGCTTATTTTGGCCCTTTTGGCCCCTAATTCCTTAACTGTTGGTACCATAACCCCCAAAATCAATCCCAACCTTCCTTTTGTGATATTGAACCTTATGGTAAAATTTCCTAGAGATCCATTCACTTAAACTAAATTTAGAGTGCGAAAACCAATGCGTCTTCGGACGACGACGACGACGCCGGACGACGACGACGACGCCGGACGACGACGACGACGACGACGACGCCAACGTCATACCAATATACGACCACAAAAATTTTTTGCGGTCGTATAAAAATGAAAGACAAAAATTCAAAATTGACCATAGCACAATAACACAATGGTGGGATGTATAAGTACCGAGCCACGTCATAAGTATATAATCAAAAATGGACTAAACAGTAAAGGTTAAAAATATACATGGACAAAAAAGGGGGAAATTTAACACGTAATTAAGATGATAAACAACGTCAGTACCTAGAATCTATACTTCAAGACCATCATGTATTATTTGTGAAGTTGATACGGAATATTTATCAACAAGGTCTTGGTATCTTCCAATGAACTTTTTTAGAAAAAGGACGAGACGTTCTTTGACATAAACTTGGCTCATCAACTTTCTGCTCAGACACTAGTGACGTTTTATCAAGTCTGAGTAGCAGCTGCAAGCTCTTGAATACCGAATGAGTTGGGAAATGTATATCCCATATGCAGGTGAAGTTGGTATATTGTTGGTGTAAACTATATAACAAATATCAAGTCAATATCTTCAAGCATGACGAAAAAAGTGTGGAAAACTGATTATTTGAGTGAATTTCTAAGTCCAAGGACCATAACTCTGCACAAAAGCATCAGACTAGAACAAAATTCGAACTTGATCTGTAACTTGTCAAGATAAAACTATATACCAATTATTAAATCAATATCTTCATGCATGACAAAAAAAAGTGCGGAAAACTGATTATTTGAGTGAATTTTCTAAGTCCAAGGACCATAACTCTGCACAAAATCATCAGACCGGAACAAAATTCGAACTTGATCTGTAACTTATCATGATAAAACTATATACCAAATATCAAATCAATATCTTCAAGCATGACGGGAGAAAGTGTGGAAAACTGATTTGCCGGACTGACGGACGGACAGACAGACGGAGTGCAAACCTAAAGTCCCTGTCGACTTCGGCGGTAGGGGACTAATAAGAAGAGGTCGGCATGGAGAGGCGCACAGTTCGTTCCCATAGGAATGCCGACAACTTGCCGAAAACGTCTACTTCCAAATTCAACAAATATGTTGTCAATGAGAAACTCCAGCATACTGATCACTTGTTCCTCTGTGTAGCATGTTTTACCTTTTTGTTCACTATTAACAAAATATACCGTATGGTATCCCAAAGCAATAAATGTATAGCGTATGCTGCCATTTTAATATTGAAAAGTATTGTGGATTATTTCTTTTAGACAATTTTTCAATTTCACATGGGGAATGGTGGTATACAGGGTTGAAAAATCAAAAGATTTGATAGAATTAATTTCAGAGAAAGATCGAGATTTAAAATTATCAAGAAGTTCTTCAGAGTTTTTTAGAATCCACATATGGTTAATACCACTACGTGAATAAACAGTTTCACAGTATTTCTGAAGACCCTCTTTTTCTGCGGACATAATTTTTGTCAATCTAATGGACAATTCCTTTGTAGAACATGCAGATGAGCTGGTAATGTACCGTTGTTTTTACGGAATTTTTGTGATGCTTATGTATCCAATATAAACAAGGTAAGTCCTCATACTTGCTGTTCAATGTAATGTTCATTGAAGCCATAAACTTATGATTCGCCAAAATCTCATCCTTGTCAAATGATATGTTTTTGTATGTGTGATTACCTGAGTGCTCATTTATTCCTATTCATTTACAAGACACAAATTACTGTTGTGTCTTTTTAAACCAATATGAAGTTACTTCATATATGAAAATCGAATTCTGACAGTGTAGATTTACTATTGTAAAATTATAGGGGTTAAGTTAAAAATGAATTTCCTGATCTATAAATTTTGTATCTTTGACGAGTTTTTGTAAACCATGAGTTGATGCAACTGTTGGTAGACATTTTATCCTAGCGCAATGCTGACATGAAATAACATTGCCATGGTAAATCCTTAAATTTACTGTTCATAAAATGTAAAAATATTTCGTAACACTCAGGTTTTTCTACCTCAAGACATAGATGGTATTTTTTAACTTGGGTTTCAGTGCTATTCAACTGCTTAATAGATTTGACTTCCAAACAGTTTTGATTTCAAGCACCATTGATGAATCTTGTGTAGACGAAGTGCGCGTCTAGCGTAAATAATTATAAGCCTTTTATTTTGGACGAGTTTTCTTTCTATCAGCTCAACTAAAAACTCTTGAGCATTACTGAAGAGACTTCAAATTTCGAAATAAGCATCTAATACAGTTAAATTGTTTTATGTTATTACAGTGATATATTCAAAACCAGTACAATCGTCGATTAAACAAAGAACAAGAATATGACTATTTCTTTCTTTAATTAAAGGGTCCATGATGGGCGACGTGACTTTGACATTAACAGACATCATACTTTGATGTAATGATAGTTACACAAGGGAAAAAATATAAACTTTCCAAACATATTTCTATATTTCATATTAATGATTCAAGTTGCATTCAAGATCGAACCAGAAAATGGCGTACAAAATTGTAAGCCTGGTATATTTGTTAAGTTTTAGCATTAAACAATTGCAGACATTATCATATATGACATTTTCTTCCCGGTTGAATAATTCAAAATGAAGGGACCAGATATAAACTTGACTCTTTAATCCTTAGCATGCAAGTTTTACAGTTTTGCGTTGTTGCTTATAAATTACGTAACAAATTGCACTAATTACATTTTGGAGCGGTACAAATATCTACTGTAAAATAGACTTTCGGATTTTCAATGTTGGGGTATTTATCTTTAAAAAAGTTCGGTCCTTAACCCAAAAGGTGTTCACACATTTGGAAAGCAGGTGTGTGGTCTCAACATCTAAATTGCTATTATCAAATAACGGGGAGAGATCAAACTCTTTTCACTCTTTCAGCAACACAATACGATTTAAATGTGTGGTCTTTTCTGCATAACGACACTCCTTAAGCAACAGTACTAATTGATGTAATAAAGGAAAATTACGATATATATTTTGTTTGAACATTAATTAGAGGCAGGAGCTGGTCAGGGTTCGGGATGCAAAAGGTCCGCTTCTTTTAAGTGTGAATATTTTTGGTACCTCTATCACATTTATCTGTCCATCCATTTTTTACAAACATTACTGATATTTTCTTTCCCCTTCCACCTATTTTAAAAATCTAACATTGAAGTTTATACAGCCATACAAAACATGATGACCGGGATTTAATCACACTGAAACTGAAATGATGCTTTGCAATTAACATCAGTAGGCATTCCCTATCTTCCTCAACCCCTTCCAACAGTTACCGGGTACCTACAAAAATGCGATAAGTCACTTGTCTTTTAAAGCTTCAAGGTTGCTCAACTGTAAATACCGTACAACGGGTTTTTTACGCGTGTGTTTAATTCGCTTTGTTCGCGGCAGCTAAAGAAACGCGAAAATTTGACCTCGCTTAAATTTCCCTGTATATTCCAAGATTTATCGCTGTTTCCGCGTTTTATACAACTATATGCATTATACTGTTAATTATCGAGTATACACGAAATTGATATGTAAACTGTTTTCATCCTAGAAGTGAAGTAACATTAAATATAAAATCGTGCATATTTCAATTAGAATCTCTGTTTTCATAATAATTAGATTGCCTAATCATACATTTTGACAACACAGCAATCAGTGACATGTTCAAAAATGTAAATTAGCGAAGATATATTGGTTGTTGTCAAAACCCAAACTCCAATTCTGTGTATTTTAGTTTGAAGTACTTGTGTTTATTTGTAAAAGAGAGGCGAAAGATACCAAAGGGGCATTCAAACTCATAAGTCGAAAATAAACTGACAACGCCATGGCTAAAAAAGAAAAAGATCAACAGACAAACATACAAAACACCACACAGAAAATAAAGACTGAACAACACGAACCCCACCAAAAACTGGTAATCTATTATCTGTCAGTCAACTATTTTATGTTGTTTGCATCTTTTACAATAGAATGCAGTGACTTTTTCGCGTGTATTTTCCAATTTATCGAAAATTATCAAAAGTAAAAATTTAACTTTCCCATTTTGTCATCAAATCGCGAAAAAAAACGATATACGGTATACTCAAACCCCAAATGTCAAACGTCGGGCTTTTATCAAACAAAGTAATTACTTTTTCTATTTATCATTTATAACAGCATTGTTTATGCTTGAAGTGAAGTGTTAGTCAATAGTCTGGTATGATAACACCAAGGAGAAGCGAAATATAACAAAGGGATATTCAAACTCATAAATCGAAAACCAACTGACAATGCAAAAGCAACAAGCATTCTGTGAGTATTGCATGGCAATACATAGTCCCCTACCGGTTAAAAATTCATTGTAATGGAACGAAATTCTAACTAGATCTATAACTTGTCATGGTGAAAACTACATAAAAATATAAAGTCAAAATCTTCAAGCATGACGAAAAAAACTGTTGAAAACTGATTATTTAAGTGAATTTTCTATGTCCAAAGACCATAACTCTGCACAAAATCATCAGACCGGAACAAAATTCCAACTTGATCTGTAACTTGTCATGATAAAACTATATACTAATTATCAAAGCAATATCTTCAAGAATGACAAACAAACCTACCACTAAATCCTTCAAACAATTTACCAAAGAAAAGGAAAAAAATCCAAAATGTTATTTTGTCTTTTAAATTAAAAAAAAAAATGAGTTATTTCCCTTTGAACAGAAATCTACTAATCAATAAGTATTTCATCAAAACTTTATTTCTAGGGAAAGGGCTTAAACTGAACAAAGAGAAAAGCTAAAATCGTGAAAATTGAACTTGACCTGTAACTTGTCATGATAAAACAATAAACCAAATATCAAATCAATATCTTCTAGCATGAAGAAAAAAAGTCTGGAAAACTGATTTGCCGAACTGACAGATGGACAGACAGACAGACAGACGGACAGACGGACAGACAGACAGACGGACGGAGTGCAAACCTAAAGTCCCCTTCGACTTCGTCGGTAGGGGACTAAAAAACGAAAAACAACGAAAAGACAAACAACAGTACACAAAACACAACAAAGAAAACTAGACTGAGCAACACGAGCCACACAAAAAAACCCGGGGTGCTCCGGAAGGTTAAGCAGATCCTGTTCTACATATGGCACCCGTCGTTTTGCTCATGTACAAACCCGGTAATTAGTCTAATTCGGAAAGTCACATCCGAGAAAAAGAGGACGGGAAAGTGGTTACGAAAATCGGTTCCAGACTCTTGGTTCAATAGCTTCCTTGTAAGCAGCAACCCTCTATCAAGGAAATAATGGTAGGAAATGCAAGCTCTGTAATATCTTATCAACTGGGAATATATATTCCATATGTAGGTACTGCTGAAATATTGCTATATAGAAATGGAAATTTCACAATTGGGAAGCTGAAAACATCATGTGTCGTAAAGTTTTGTTCCCAACCGACCCTTATTGTCAATTTCTAGCCGCAAGTCAAGATATGAATCAGACTTAACTGTATCTGTTGTATCCTTTATTTCAAGTTCTATGGGATAGATTGCTTCAACATAGTCACCAAACTTTGAATTACTTAGTGATAGTGATTTTGCTGGTATTTTCTTATAAACATCGTTAAAAGTTTTAGAACCTTTTAAAAAATATGAACATAAAACCTTAAGAATATGTGTTAACAATTAAAGTTTACTACAAAACGATTTGGGAAATACGGTCGATTTAAGAAATTACTAATTTCTTAAATCGATCGTATTTTTCAAATTTTTTTGCAGTATTTAAATAACTGAATAAACCTGAATGTTTCAAATTTGGACATTGTCCACTGTGGTGCACTATATGTCTAGAAATGACTGACATTTTACTTACATCATTTGTAGGTGCAAATAGAGTAAATGGACCATCTTCCTCTAACATATCACCAATTTCTGCTATTTTGATCAGCTGTACCAATTCAGTAAACCTGTTGTCTAGAGCAAGAACATCCAGAAGTGTTCCAGCTGGAGGCTTCAGAACCTTTTAAAAAATATGAACATAAAACCTAAAGAATATGTGTTAACAATTAAATTCATTATTTGGCATATAGGTTCGTTTTGTACTGTCCCTAGGCATGTATGGCACAAGTTTTTGGAATTTCTGGTTGTCATTGGTCGTCAACTTGTATTTGATTTGGCCTTCAAGCTGTTTTAATTCGAGCGCAACTGGTGAGTCTTGTCAGACGAAACGCTCTTTTGTCGTAGTAAAAGCCTTGTATCTTTAATGCGTTTAACCATAGAACACACTGTCGACGCATCGAACTGGTGCACTTTAGAGTTCATGCAATTCCCGCAGTATAAAAATAAGATGTGGTATGATTGCCCATGTGACAAGGGTAAAACTTAATGCCCCCTCCGCTACGGCTGGGGCATAAAAATACTAAAACATTAGACCATACCTTGTCAATAATATGAATTATTCCATTACATGCTCTGATGTTTGATTTCTCAATGGTAGCACACTGTGCAGTTTGGACCCATTTCCAATCGAATCTCGCATAAGAAAATGGCTGAAAATGTCAATATTATTAAATTTCACCTGGTACATTGGGAAGATGAAACCATTAAAAACAAAAACAAAATACAAGCATGACTGCTTATAATGATTGAGAATACAAAATTAACAGTTATCATCATTAGAGCTTACAGCAAACATATTCATAATATTTTTGAGTAAATGTAATTATATGTGTTTATATCTTTTCTTTTTAGTGTTCGTTTTTCGTTTATTTTTATTTATTTTTTCAATCATTAGAATTTCTATTAGAACCAATGAAAACAGCGATAAAATACCAGCTTTGTTTAATTATACTAACCGTTGTATACTCGTTGAATCTGATTTGTTTTCCACTGTTTAGTGTATCTAGCTGTTGGTCATTGTACAATCTACAAGTATGTTCTTCAGATGGAACAACGTGGAATGTAAGCACTTTCATTAATTCTGTGGGATCAGTGGGAACCTTCTCTAAATTCTATAGACAAATTAAAACAGACTTAATGTTGTTTTTGGATGATTGGTTACTGGTACGTACCTGATCATTCAACGTCAAATATTCAGTTCAATCCATAATTATGATCCGTCAAATATTGAAAATACTTTATGTTTTTAAATCATAGATATTCTGACTTACAAGATCCTAGTTTATAATAAAAGACAAATTCTCAAAGTTATTGGTTTATAAACATTTTTATTTGCCTTTAATTTCTTTGTATTACAAGTAGAAGTCTAGAATAAATAAACCACCTGCAGGAAATGGAGCGATTTTATAAACCCTGTGAGTTTTTTTCAACCATTCGTTTTGTCTCGCCTTCAATGGAAGATGCTTTGGCGAGACACAGGGACTACAAATTATGTCAGTGGCATCGTCAATGCTTTAGGTTCAATCTGTGGTGTCTGATTTTTCAGACATAAATAACTAAATTTGTCAAACCTTCGTGGAATTCTATGAAAATTGGACAGAGTTTCTTTATAATCAAGAAATAGTATCTGGAGCAGAATTTATTAGTTTATGGCAACCGTGGGAACCAGTTGGACTTCGTTGAAAGTTACTAAAAATATTTTTAACAAGCATTCTGAGAGTATTGCATGGCAACACATAGTCCCCTACATTAATTGTATTGGAACAAAATGCTAACTTGATCTATAACTTGTCATGGTGTAAACTATATAACAAATATCAAGTCAATATCTTCAAGCATGACGAAAAAAGTGTGGAAAACTGATTATTTGAGTGAATTTTCTAAGTCCAAGGACCATAACTCTGTACAAAATCATCAGACCGGAACAAAATTCGAACTTGATCTGTAACTTGTCATGATAAAACTATATACCAATTATCAAATCAATATCTTCAAGCATGATGAAAAAAAGTGCGTAAAACTGATTATATGAGTGAATTTTCTAAGTTCAAGGACCATAACTCTAGACAAAATCATCAGACCAGAACAAAATTCGAACTTGATCTGTAACTTGTCATGATTAAATTATATACCAAATATCAATTCAATATCTTTAAGCAGGAAGAAAAAAAGTGTGGAAAACTGATTTGCCGGACTGACAGACAGACAGACAGACAGACAGACAGACAGATAGACAGACAGACGGACAGACAGACAGAGAGACGGACAGAGTGTAAACGGTAGGGGACTAAAAAACCCACTTTATCATAGCCTACCACATAGTATACATTTGCCAAGATACTTACACCAATGGCTGCATCACTAGGAGCAAACAGTGTTAGATTTTGTGTCGTCTGTAAAGTTTTGGCCAAACCTGTGTCTTCAATCAACTTTACAATAGCTGATGCTCCAGATCTTCTTGCAATTTCTAACACATCCAATGCTGAATATAAACAGAGGAATAGAAAAACTTACGAATTATTGTTTTATAAGAAATTTCCAAATACCGTCTTTAAAGAATTAAAAAAAAGTAATGCCAATTCAAAAAGTTCAGTGCTTCAGGTAGGGGGAGAATGTGAGTACACGCCCCTTTATTTCGACCAAATAGTTTATTACATTTGTATTTCAATATCAGGTAATAAAAAAAATACTCCTATCTTAAAAGTAAGTGATGATCATTATTTTTATTTTCTGAAATGTTTTACAATTTATTTTCAGGTTTTTAAAGACCAAATGATGTCAGATGATGTTTTACATAAAAAATGTAAATTTATTTAATATTTAATGCCTTACAATATTGTTATCTTATCTAAATTAAGGCGATAGTAGTTTGCCGATGTTCAAACCTCGCAAATTTATTAGGAAGAGACACATCTAGGTAACAAACAATAAAATGCTTCGCAGGGCGCAGCTTGATACGACCGCAGAGGTCGAAACCTGAATAGTAGGGGCTTGTATGGACACAACATTCAAGCTTGATACAACTCTGAATTTGGATTGTGATTAAATATTTGACACAGCATAGGTTTCTGACACAGAATGAATGTGGTCTAAGAACTTAAAAATTTTAAATTGGACATTCACCTATTATGGTCCAATATCCAAAATCTAAATACATGGTTAGATTCAGCATATCAAAGAACCCCAAGAGTTCAATTTTTGATGAAATCAAACAAAGTTTAATTTTGGACCCTTTTGACCTCAATGTGGACAAAGTTGATAACAGGGCCCAAAAATCAAAAATCTAAATACATGGTTAGATTCAGCATATCAAAGAACCCAATATATTCAATTTTTGTTGAAATCAAACACAGTTTAATTTTGGACCCCGATTTGCACCAACTTGAAAACTGGGCCCATAATCAAAAATCTAAATACATGTTTACATTCAGCATATCAAAGAACCCTAAGAATTCAATTTTTGTTAAAATCAAACGAAGTTTAATTTTGGACCCTTTGGACCTTAATGTAGACCAATTTGAAAACGGGACCAAAAATTAAGAATCTAAATACACCGTTAGATTTGGCATATCAAAGAACCCCAATAATTCACAATTTTTGATGAAATCAAACAAAGTTTAATTTTGGACCCTTTTGACCTCAATGTGGACAAAGCTGATAACGGGGCCCAAAAATCAAAAATCTAAATACATGGTTAGATTCAGCATATCAAAGAACCCCATATATTCAATTTTTGTTGAAATCAAACAAAGTTTAATTTTGGACCCCGATTTGCACCAACTTGAAAACTGGGCCCATTATCAAAAATCTAAATACATGTTTAGATTCAGCATATCAAAGAACCCTAAGAATTCAATTTTTGTTAAAATCAAACTAAGTTTAATTTTGGACCCTTTGGACCTTAATGTAGACCAATTTGAAAACGGGACCAAAAATCAAGAATCTAAATACACAGTTAGATTCGGCATATCAAAGAACCCCAATAATTCAATTTTTGATAAAATCAAACAAAGTTTAATTTTGGACCCTTTTGACCTCAATGTGGACAAAGTTGATAACGGGGCCCAAAAATCAAAAATCTAAATACATGGTTAGATTCAGCATATCAAAGAACCCTAAGAATTCAATTTTGTTAAAATCAAACTAAGTTTAATTTTGGACCCTTTGGACCTTAATGTAGACCAATTTGAAAAACAGGACCAAAAATTAAGAATCTAAATACACAGTTAGATTCGGCATATCAAAGAACCCCAATAATTCAATTTTTGATGTAATCAAACAAAGTTTAATTTTGGACCCTTTTGACCTCAATGTGGACAAAGTTGATAACGGGGCCCAAAAATCAAAAATCTAAATACATGGTTACATTCAGCATATCAAAGAACCCTAAGAATTCAATTTTTGTTAAAATCAAACTAAGTTTAATTTTGGACCCTTTGGACCTTAATGTAGACCAATTTGAAAAACAGGACCAAAAATTAAGAATCTAAATACACAGTTAGATTCGGCATATCAAAGAACCCCAATAATTCAATTTTTGATGAATTCAAACAAAGTTTAATTTTGGACCCTTTGGACCTCAATGTGGACCAATTTAAAACAGGGCCAAAATCCAAAAACTTAATACACGGTTAGATTCAGCATATTAAAGAACCCCAAGAGTTCAAGAATAAAACCCCATTGAAATTGGTCAAGAAATAAGCAATTTATACAAAGTATCTTCTTTTGCACAATACTGTGCAATTGAATATTTCTTGCAATTGCGCAATACTGTGCAATTGAATATTTCTTGCTATTGCGCATTACTGTACAATTGACAATTTCTTGCTATTGCGCAATATTGTGCTATTGGATATTTCTTGCTATTGCGCAATACTGTGCAATTGAAGATTTCTTCCTATTGCGCAATACTGTGCAATTGAAAATTTCTTGCTATTGCAAAATACTTATTATATAATAATTTACACATCCTGTTTGGTATCTCCTGCCATATCATTATTATTTGCTTTTAAATATAAATCAGAAATAACCAACTTAAAATGGAAAATTTTAAAGAAAAAAAAAAAAAAAAATCCCCCAAATTTTAGAACCCCTTATGATTCATCACCCCCAAACTCAATCCCAGCCTTCCCTTTGAGGTATGGTACCTTGCAGTACAATTTCAGAGAGATCCATACACTTGAGCACAAGTTATTGTCTGGAAACTAGAAAAATGCTTATTTTTGGCCTCTTTTTGGCCCCTAATTCCTAAACATTTCAGGCAATTACCCCCAAACTCAATTCCAGCTTTCCCTTTGTGATATGGAACCTTGTAGTACAATTTCAGAAAGATCCATACACTTACACACAAGTTATTGTCATGAAACTAGAAAAATGCTTGTTTTTTGCCCCTTTTTTGGCCCCTAATTCCTGAAATTTTAAGGCAATTACCCCCAAAAATCAATCCCAGCATTCCCTTTATGATATGGAACCTTGTGG
This sequence comes from Mytilus coruscus, assembly GCA_017311375.1. NCBI lineage: Eukaryota > Metazoa > Mollusca > Bivalvia > Mytilida > Mytilidae > Mytilus > Mytilus coruscus. The sequence goes on along the minus strand of CM029595.1, from coordinate 107,724,222 downwards.
TATAAAGTCAAAGAGATCCATACACTAACACACAAGTTATGTCTGGAAGTTACAAAAATGCTTATTTTTGGCCCCTTTTTGGCCCCTAATTCCTTAACTGTTGGTACCATAACCCCCAAAATCAATCCCAACCTTCCTTTTGTGATATTGAACCTTATGGTAAAATTTCATAGAGATCCATTCACTTAAACTAAAGTTAGAGTGCGAAAACCAATGCGTCTTCGGACGACGACGACGACGCCAACGTCATACCAATATACGACCACAAAATTTTTTTGCGGTCGTATAAAAACTGAGGGAATCTTATTTAAATTAGTCTAAGGGAGCATTTTTTTGTAATATAAATACAACAAGAATGTCCGTAGTACACGGATGCCCCACTCGCACTATCATTTTCTATGTTCAGTGGACCGTGAAATTGGGGTCAAAACCTAATTTGGCATTAAAATTAGAAAGGTCATATCATAGGGAACATGTGTACTAAGTTTCAAGTTGATTGGACTTCAACTTCATCAAAAATTACCTTGAACAAAAACTTTAACCTGAAGCGGGACAGACAGACGGACGGACGGACGAACGAACGGAAGGACGGACGAACGGAAGGACGGACGAACAGACGGACGAACGGACGGACGGACGAACGAACGGACGGACGCACAGACCAGAAAAAATAATGTCCCTACTACTTTCGTAGGTGGCGTATAAAAAGCCGTTTAGCTGCAAACCACAGGAAGAATCCCATCATCTTTGAGATTTTAGTCCATCTTAGGAATATATTCATCATAGTGTAATGTTTGTTAATTGGAATGTCATTTTCTCATCATGAGCCCTTAATTGGAATGCTAAATTTTCTTCATATATATTAGACTTCAACTGATATTTAGAAAAAATAGTGCAGAATATTACTTATCTTGACTTGTGAACAATTTTCTATTGTTGAAGATCAAATGTTTTAGCGTAATGATGGGTTTCTAATTGATGACAAAAATCTCATTTCGTTCATTGACTGGAATCGGTATAGTTATATCTTTTGTGAAAAAAAACATGTATAAACATGACATTTTGTAAATTTCCGTTACAACTTCGAATAAATTCTACTTCGCCATATGGCTTTAAGAACTTCTGATTACCTTCATCAGGGACCAACACATCATCTATCACATATAGTACACCATTTGTGGCCATGACATCGGTGTCAACAGACTGTGCGCCATTGACAAATAGTTTGTTGTCTGCAGCTCTTGTCAGATTAAGCATGTGGTTTAACATGTTTTTAGACTTTGATCTACCTTGTATGGCATGAGAACATATCACATTAGGAAGAATGTGATTTTGTAATAACTCTGAAAAGAAAATGAAATTCGTTTTTATTGTTTCAAATACTATCCCACAAAGAAGGACTTGAAATATCTTTTTATCATAAACGTTTCCATTGCCATTAAAGACTGCGTTTTTAACAGCCACATCTAAAAATGTATTAACAATATGAAAGAAAAGATGAAAAGAACAAAAATAAAAATGCACCAATGGTAACCCTTTTTATCTTTAAAGATTATGACGCATAATGGTGAATGAAGGGTATTTCTGAAAACAATACTTACTAATTAGACACTCGGTATCACCATCCAAAATTCTTGAAAGAAGGATTGGGTCTAATTTCCTGAATGCACTATTGCTGGGTGCAAACAACGTTAACTGGCCTTCATCACGGAACATCTTTCCAAGACCACTCTTGCCAATTGCTGTATTTAAAAGTTTAAAATATTTTGCTATTATAAAACTTCAATTAATTATTTGTTTACTTGAAAGTTTTGGAATATGAAATGCAAAAGTACTTATTATAGAATCATAGAGAAACAGAGACAATTATCATCTACTCACTATGTTTGAAGTTCATGCGATTTCATATTTGTCGCATTAAACAAGGACTTGCTTCGGTATTCACCTTCATATATACACCTACCACGTGTTCACGACTATATTAACTGTAACCGAAAGGTTAACTTCATTGGAAGTTATAATGAATGCATTGCATCAAAGGTTATACTGAACGATTAGCCTTCTTCTGTGGAACTGGTAAATGGTATACTTCTAACGATAGGATGAGTCCAAAGTAAAAACCACAGGCACTTGTCTCAGAATTTTTTTTTCTATATACCTTAATATAACATGTTATATTAAGGTATATATAAAAAAAAAATTCTGAGACAAGTGCCTGTGGTAAAAACTCATAAAAGATACCAGATTTTTAACTTTGTACGCCAGACGCGCATTTAATCTCCATAAGACTCACCAGCGGCGCCCAAATCAAACCAATTGACAGGCTTAAATCAATCAAAGTGCTACTTGTGAGCACTGAAGAGTAAAGATTGTTTTAATTTTGCAATTTTGTGATTTTTAAAATAAAACATTGAATTGTATTTTGCTAGGCAAATTAAAAATTTTAGTTGGAGTTATCTTCCTTTGTTCATGATTTTACATTTGTAGTTGAACCTAGTTAGGGGAGGGTTGGGCGCCTGCTAACATGTTTAACCCCGCCACATTCTGTATGTGCCTGTCCCAAGTCAGGAGCCTGTAATTCAGTGGTTGTCGTTTGTTGCTGTATATCATATTTGTTTTTCGTTCATTATTTTGTACATAAATCAGGCCGTTAGTTTTCTCGTTTGAATTGTTTTATATTTGTCATTTCGGGGCCTTTTATAGCTGACTATGCGGTATAGGCTTTACTCATTGTTGAAGGCCGTACGGTGACCTATAGTTGTTAATTTCTGTGTCATTTGGTTTTTGTGGAGAGTTGTGTCTCATTGGCAATCATACCACATCTTCTTATTTTTATATGATTCATACACCATGCATCACGTATGTAATTTTTAATAAAAAATGTTTTCTTGACAAGTAAGGTAACTCAAATACACATCATATTGTAACTTAAATATCAAAGTATAACATATCATCAATAAATTACATGACATTGCCTGGATAGCATTTACATAGTGATCACTTCACTGCACTATATTTGTTTGAACTATCAAAAGTAGTGATAAACCTTAGAAGATATAGATATCAAGTCAGTACCATATGGTTTTGAATGCATTTCATACAATCTTGACCCAAAAACGAAGTTGAAGGGCATTTAAAGAAGGTCATTTATCGGTATCAAAATTCTCTTGTATAATTGATTATTATCCTCATATATCTTTAAGAAATCACATGCCTAAATGTATGTTTGGCAAGCAATGTGGTAGGGCCAATTTTTACTGGATTTGTTCTACATCAGGGTCATTTTCAAAAAAGTCTTTAAATATTAACTTTAATTCACAGTTACAAAACCCAATGCGTGTAGGGACTTCAACAAGGACATGTAGCACTGAATAGCACTGGAAATATGTAAAAATTTTGAATATTTATATAGCATATGATAAATGACAATTTAATATTCAACATTCCGTCGGATTTGAAATCCTTTAGACTTTAACCCTGTGAGTGAAACAACTGCAGGAGAAATCGGTCCTACCTTTCAAAGCAAATATTTTTTCTGTGTTTATTTCGATGCATACTCAGTTTAATATGATATTAACATACCAGTTTTCATGTAGCTCATTTCAGGATCAGATGAAATAATTTCCATCAACGTCTCAGAAACAGGCTCTAGGACCTCTTCAACAACGTTTATTACTCCGTTTGTGGCTACTGCATCCCGAGATTTCACTTTTATGCAGTTTGCAGTCATAAGCTTAAGAGGAAAAAGAAAATATCTCAATGGAAATATAAAAAAGTTTTGAAAGTTGTACAAAAACTAGTATGAGGAAAATAAATAATCTGCCTATCAAATCTTTACAAAATATAGTACTAGTATTAGAGTATTTCGCAACTTCAATGAGTATTGCAAGCACATTTTTTAAATGTTATAATAAAATATTTTCTACCATTTTATACGTGTAAATGACATTCTCCATGGCTAAAGGCTGACACCACAACGTATATATACTTCGTCTGAAATTTACCCCAACAATGTTAAATCTGCAAATTTGCATTAGCCATAGTTTTTCTTCCCGTGGCGGGATTCGAACCCCTGCATCTGTGACATCGTGCCACCACCGTGTCTGTGCTGTGTCGACAGTCCAAGACCACTAATCCAACTAAGCGTTCGTTAGTCGTGTGATGCCTTTCCTCGTCGGCTTTATCTAAGATTGTAACACACTGCATGATGTGTTGTGGCAAGTATCGTCTAGAATAGACGATACTGCGCAGATAACGAAAAAATTAAAAAGTCTAAAGATTTGCGCAACGGTACTAATATAAGATGGTAATATACGAAGATGATGTTTATAAAATCGTGTTGACAAATAGCCTTCGTCAGTGTCAATAATTTTAACAAATTTTTTTATGCAATTTTAACAAAAACAGTATTGTTAGAATTATTGACACTGACGAAAGCTATTTGTTCATAATTTCGTATATTACCATCTTGTAATATTGTAATAGTACCGTTGTGCAAATCTTTAGACTTTTATATATATATATATAGAAATAAAATTTGCTTCCGCAAATTTGCAGATTTAACATTGTTGTGTTGATATTTAAAGTAATTTGAATATAATATGTGTTTCAGCCGTGTATCACCACCTTCACAGGTGATCCAATGGATGGATCTGTCGTAGAGTTGTCACTTGTTTAGACGTATTTATATATATATATCAGTACAAAAAAAATTAGATTTAACTAGTTATATTTCAAAAGAAAAAATACATAAACTTACTTCATTGTCATAGAAATTAATTCTGATTTTGTTTTTGTATGGACTAGCTGTATCAATAAGCTGTTCATCATTTAGTCTGCTGCTGGTATAGACCTCTGGAGTCAGATGACCAAGTAACATGGCCTTTAAATCAGAGATCATTGTATCAATCAGTGGCTGAGACACCATCAAAACGCCAGTATCCTACAGGTAATAGACAAAAACAAAACATTAAATCAGAGATCATTGTATCAATCAGTGGCTGAGACACCATCAAAACGCCAGTAACCTAAAGGTCATGGACCAATCGAAATTTAAATCAGACATCAATATACCAATCAGTGGCTGAGACATCATTAAAACGACAGTGTCTTACGGGTAATAGAACAAACAAAACTGCCACAACTTCAAAAAATTGATACTATATGCGGAAAATACATAGTTTAATTTTTAAATCATCAGACATTTGCAGATATTTATTTCATATCGTAAGGAGAGATACACTTTCTATGTACATATAAACGCATTTTTAATCTTTCTGATGAAATGAGTGATATGGTCAATTAATCCATAGGACAAACTCCTACATTAAAAGAGAAAGGAACAGTAAATTTTTGTTGTTTTTCGTCTCAAAGTCACAGCAAAGTGTCAAGACAGAGCAAACCCCACACACAACTTCAAATTCAAGACCTCCCTTGCAACGGTTAGAGTAGAATTCAATTATAAATGTCCGTGACGCTACGTTTTGATATGAAAAACAGATGAAGGGCAAATTCAATTTACAGACAAAAGGCGGGCAGAGAATCAAAGGAAGACTTTCAAAGATGATTTGTCAACAATCCCATGGTAAATTACAAATTGGAGATATCTTATCAGAAAATAAAGTTGAAACAGGACAAATAATTTGAATCAACCCTTAGCAATTAGACAAGACAAACTCGTCAACACAAAAAGGATATTTGATACTTTTCTAAAAGTATATAGGGCATAATTTATAGATGTGCCTTAAGTTTTGACCCTAATTCAGTTGCCTCTACATTTTGAGAAAATAAAATCATATTTACCTGTAGTGTAATCTGTGATTTAGGTGCCAAAAGATCAGACATCTGATCAAAGGACTTGTCAACAGGCGCAAATATTGTGATATTCCCATTCTTTATATCTTGTTCTAATCCAGCTATTTTCATCGCTTCTATAAACTTAGTGAGCTTCAATTCTTTTGCTTTGTCCAGCAGATTCTTTGTTTCAACAGCTAAATAAATCAGCGAAGAAAACTCAAATAAGCAACTACTAAGTATATGTGTATTTCTTTTGAAAATAAGCTTTGAAAGAAATTTGGTAACACGAATTACCTTGAAGATCTAGAAAAGAAAATAAAACACAAAGACATCTACATTTCAGCCATTCCGGAGCACCAGAGTTCACCGTTTTAAGTGGAGTTTTTGTTGATCAGTCCATACATTTTTGTGTAGTGTTTTTTGTTGTTGTTTGATTTCGTCGTTTTTCATTATGACCATGGTGTTGTCTGTTTTTATTGGAATTATAATTTTTTTTTTATTGCCGCCCCTTGATATATTCTTTTCTCTTCTTTCTCTGATTTTGATTCTGTAAAAACTCTATTTCAAATTACAACGACTACCAATTCAATTCATGAGAGTAAAGGAACAAAGTGTTCAAACGATATCCTTTAATAAAATTAAAATCATATACAGAATGAGTCCTGTTAATTTCTGAACCCAACTTTGTTGTTCGGAAATGAGAAGTCACGTGTTGGTTACATTTCCAGACTGTAAAAGTAATCCTAGAAATTCCATGAATTATTTCAACAGAAATGAACCCGATCATATTATCCAGGCTCAAACTCTCTGAACTAGGGTTGGCAATAATTTTACGTATCTTCTTGTTACACGACTTCTTACGTATATCATGCCAGTGTTTTTTAAATTCTGTAAATTACCAACACAACGTAAATTGAGACCAATAAACAAGTCTTCAATCGTATTATCCAAACAGTATTATGTGTTTTGACATTTCAGTTATTCTCATCTGATAACATTTAAAAATCAGATAACTTGTTTTTCATATAAGTGTCCATGAACATATTTTCTTGTAATTTACCGGCTTTGGGCTTTAAGCTTTTCCCATGAAGATTGAAGGCACTTTTTTATTCAAAATTTTAACAAAGAATTAAACAAAGTTGCAGTGTTGTTATTATTAAAAGTCCACATATCTGTCTTTATTTTACAAGAAAAGGATCGAAATACTGGTGAACATTTGCAGTATTGTCTTCATCATCAAATATTGAACGCCAAGGATTTCAGGTTAGATGAATATATCATTTCGTTTTTCTAGACTTCAAATTTTTTCTTTGACTGCTTCTTTATATACTGTTTTTCAATCTGTTTACAGAACAATCATATACATGTTAATTTCCTAATATTCAACTATACATACCAGTGGGGCAACCAATTTGATTTATCTTCCTAGTAAAGCCAGGACAACATTCTTTTATTTCTACAATCGTTTCCTCTTTACCGCCAACCACCAAACTGAAAGTCAAAGTTTAAAGTATAAGTTGGTCAACCCTATAAAACAAACGTACACTTTTTTGGCCTGTTAGTTGTCATAACGAAGAATCCTCACCTAACAGAAAATCAGTCAGCACCTAACTCGATATAGAGGTTGGTCTAGTCAAACGAAGACTGGTCAAGATATACACCCTATTATAAACTAATTACTAGGCAATTTGAAAAAATACAATGTATATTAATTTCTAAATTTTCTAAATTTTTTACATTTATAGAAGAGTGTTTGTTTTAATTACCAATTTTAATTTGAAGGCGAACTCTGTACATGTATATACTTTTCTACTGGCCAATATCTTAAAACATAAAAAGAAAACAAAAGAAAACCATTGAATATTGATATGAAATCATTCTAATATCGGTCACTGCACTTCAGCATATATCTCAGACAGCAGCACCGAACAATTTAGCCTAAGTCAAGTTCTTGTGCATTGCCCAGAATCAATCTAAACAGATTTCAATGTTTAAAAAATAGAAACCTTTCAGAAATGCTTCGAAACAAAAAGTTACCAAATGAATTATAGTTATCCTAAAATGCCAGACGCAATGCTTGAACAAAAAAAAGTTTAATTATTATATAGTGGTATATTTGTTGAACGATACTTTATACATTATGCACGAGAACATTTGTACTTTCTAGTGTATCTATGTATATGTAGGAGAATGGTAACTCCTTTGTTTATAATTTAGTACGAGCATTACCTATTAGTACATTTGTAGGAAGATCCTTTGTCATCACAGACTTGAGATCTAATCACGTGATGACTGGTAATCTCAATTTCGTCAGAGCTGGTTTCATTCTTGATTACATCTTTGTAAGTACAAATATTTGGCCTGAAAAATCCAAATTTACAAAATATACAAAAAATATCCAAATTGCAATGTCTAATATTGCCGAACATTTAAAAAGGGGAATTTCTTGTATACAAAATGTAGGTCATTGCGAATCAATTTATGAAAGAATCTTAAAAATGTACAAGGTGTATCGTAGGATCTTTACAGAAAGCGTTTGAAACGATATTAAAAGAATTTTGACAGTAAATATTGTATATTTAATATTTCGTCGTATTGTTTGAGTTTCTGTTGCTGTCGTGCATCCTTAAGCCTAATTTTGTTTAATTGTTGAGTCTTTAGCATTTTTCGTTTTCAAACTGCATAACAGTAAGTGTCAGCGTTTGTGTCATTATGAAGCCAACATAAAAACGCTATTGCTGTAAGATGTGATGAAGTTAAATAAACATAATGTATAAAGCAATAATGTGATATAAAACAGGCACGTGACATAGATTATACTTACCCTTCATACCATGGTTTTCTTGAATCAAAATTGAAGTCAAAATCAAAACCAAAATAAAACCCTCTCCTCCTGTTGTTTACTAAGTGAAACCTTCTGTTCCCTGGCCTAAAATCAAACACAGTTATTGAGTGTATGAATAAAGTAATAATATTTGATGATGGTGATGATGATAGATAGCTGTTTAACGTCCAGTGGCAAATTAAATGCATATTCAGGACGAGAACATGTTACATCTTATGTTACATGAATATTAACTTTGCTTTGTACTAGACCGACACGCTGAGCCGGATTTTAACGTTCCAGTTCACAACAGTCCGCAGGAAGACATGTCACCCTACCCGGCCACATTATTCTGACTCCTAGTCAACCAGTCTTTGCTCTTACTCCTTAATGCCGCGTGTTTAGTGGAGAAGCAGCAAATACCCACCTTTAATAAAGTCTTTCGTTTGACCCGGACGGATTCGAACCCACGATCTCCCGCACTCGAGGCGAACACTCTATGTTATAAAAAAAACTTGTTAAAACATGACTCAAATACTTGTGGTTAGTGTTGTTCATATTCAAGTGCTTATACTGTTTATACTTGTTTGTTACAACAACAGATAGAGTGATTTTATGGTAGTTTATAATAAATAATGCAATTTTTCCTTCTTGGGTTGATAGTTTCGATGTCAACATTATAACTGTTTTGTTTTGTTTTGCTCGTGATGTAAATTTATAAAAAAGTCAGCGATTACTTCAAAATTATAACGTGAACACTGAACGTGAAACTAGATTTATAAGATAAAAAAAAACTTGAAATAATCCGGAATAAATATAAAAAAGAATAACAAAAAATATGACAAAATAACAAATAACAAAAAAACCTTGATCTTCTTACCTGCGATTTGACCACCTATAAGAGTGTCTAAAAGGTCTGTCGCTGTCTTTCCAGTCTTCCCAGTCTTCGTCATTTACAACATGTCGTCTAAATCCAGGAGCATGCTTGTTTTTCCTGTTACGTCTCCGATAACCACATTCTATTGCTATCACCAAAATATGGCGAAAATCAAAACAACTATCGCAATCTTACTCATGTTGCTGATGATGAGGGTGTTGTGTCAGTACAGTTTATTTATGTGAAGGAGAATGGTTTATTCTATTTCGCCATGAGGGGGTTGAGAAAATGCATGATAAACAAAGAAAGACAGTAAGACAGTATGTTAATTTTGTTTATATTTTATGTGTAAAGCAATGGTTACTTAATTATTAAAAGATAAGTGAACGGGTTCTTTTGACATTGTTGAAACCTTAACAGTTATTTAAGATTTTGAACCTTCCCTGTAGGAAAGATCCAAATCCAAAACATGAATCATTATTGCTTATGTAACAGAAAATTTGCATACATTTATCTGTAGAGATAATTTCTCTTTCCGCTAAATGTTAACCGTTTTGCGCAGTTTTAATCCAAACCATCATTTTCTTTAAGAGAAGGAAATCTGTAAAAAGTCATAAAAATATTTACTTTCATTTCTTTTCTTTTTCTTTTTCTCTTCTTGTTAGATGTTTTACGTAAACTGACTTTGAAAAATAGTAAATCATTAAATATCACTTATGTGACCTCATAACACTGTAACCTTTCTGAAGTGTTCAAAACTTCGTTTATGCTGCAGATCAATTAAAGTTACATAAGAATATATAGAGTTAGTTATTCTTGGTAAAAATGTCCGAACCGTACATATTTTTTGACAAATTTGTTTTAATGTAAAATGAAGCACATTTTTGCTCTACACTTTGGAATTGTTTGTGCATGTTTACGATATTAAAGAACGTACTTCCTAACCTTTTGACCTGTGTTATCATGTGTTTGTTTATCCAGCGATTACAGACTTCTCAGAAAGATATTTTGATCCAGGGTGTTGTCTTTACTTTGAACCAGGGTTTTTCATCATGTTGTTCATCAATCATTTAACCTCACAGTGTAATATAGCTATACTATACGGTATGGATTGTACTTATTGTTGGAAGGCCGTACAGTGCATTGTCAACGTATATTTGTTCCGCCTAACAGAAGTTCCCCTGGAACCTTTGTTGTAAACAATGCCATAGTTTCTGTTCCAGTAGGAACAAATATTCTATACACTTTATTCCGTCAGGAACTTATACTGTAATATTTGTTCCAGTGGAAATACTATAACAGAATATTTCTTCTACTTGGAACTTATATTATAAAGGAACTTCTATTGCATGACAGCATGACCTATAGTTGCTTACATCTACATCATTTTGGTCTCTGTTGTATAGTTGCCTAACTGCCAATCATACCATACCTTCGGTATTAACTTTTATAAAATTCTCCGTCGATAAATTTAGAAATTGTTTAGAAACTAAGGTTCCAACTACCTCAGGCAAAGTTGACTTTCGATGGATTCAATGTCTATCATTTTTTGTTCTCTTTTTGGTTATATAGCCCCTGACGTGTTGAAGTATCTATCATCCTTGGTTTTCACATTTTTGGGTTTGAGTTTTCCTGGTGATGTTAGAATTTGACAGACGCGCGAATATTTTTAATTGTTATTTAATTTCATTCTTTTTATATTACCCAACTATCTGATGTAACAGCGGTTTACACTATTGAAACTAAACTTTAGAAAAAATTCAAAACTAAACTTTAGGAAAAGATTACAACAAAATTCTAGGAAAAATGTAAAACTAAATTCTAGGAAAAGAAATTAAATAGTCAAGGACACTTTTTATATTATCCAACCATCTGATGTAACAGCGGTTTGCACTATTGAAACTAAACTTTAGAAAAAATTTAAAACTAAACTTTAGGAAAAGTTCAAAACTGAACTTTAGGAAAAGTTCAAAACTAAACTTCAGGAAAAGATTCAAACTAAACTCTAGGAAAAATTTAAAACTAAATTCTAGGAAAAGAAATAATAGTCAAGGACACTTTTTCCAACACTCGTGAAGTAGTGTCGCATTCGTGAGAGGTGTTGTTTACAAACAAATAAATGATCGAAGTCAGACATAAACATCCGGAAGAGCGAGACATGGTATAGCAACTAAATGGTGGTACCAATCCTCTAGTGTGAAAAATTTCTATGCACTATTACACTATACGAGCTATGATAAACGAAAATGAACAAAATTGAAAATAACGTTGCGATTTTTGGACTAGTTATGGTTTTTTTTAGCGTCAAAATATGCAGGATGTCCAGGAAATGTGATAAGCTATATATAAATAAATATAACTTCCTGTTGAAACAATACTTATGTACTATTTACAATAACAAATAAAACCCCGATTGCATTTGAGAGAAGCCAGCATTGAAAGATAAAGTTGATCGATTGAACCACCTCGTCTGGAAAAATTTCTTGAGAACCAATGACAAAACCATATGAAAACCTCGAAGGGGTTTCGTTACTACAAATTACTTACAAAATTTTAAAACTTTTTTTCGTCGATAAAAACATTTGGTTTAGATGTTTGGTTGTACCTGTAGAAACCTTAATACAAATGGGATCTCTTATCTTATTTTTACGGTGATGTTGTTTATAGAGCCCTCAAATTTATCATTTTAACAATGTAGTAATTTCTTTGAATATTGTCTTCATAAGTTGAATTCTACATTGAACGACCTTTCTGTAAATGCGAGTACTCTAATCCCGGTTCTTTGTGCTTTCTTTCTTTTAGTCATTTGTTTTTGTTCTTCGTGTCGACTTGATGAGTGATGTGACTTATTTCTTTAATGTTATATCGTTAGCAGTTTACCTTACTTACAAGACTGGGTAGTTTTTTACACATTGCAACATTATCAAGGAACGTAAGATTACTGAAAAAGGCATATCCTACAATAAATCATGATTATCTTGGCATTAGTTAATTGTGATAACATTAACGGTACCAGTCTTACTGCACCAGATGCGCATTTCGACTTGTGTGACTTATGTGACTTATGTGACTTATGTGACTTGTGTGACTTGTGTGACTTATGGGATGAGTGAATTGTTTGATATTTACTCAACGGTTGTGTGATATTAAGAGGGACGTATTACCGAATGGAAGTTTTGAGAAAAACCAATCCTGTATATGTATGACATAAAAACTGTAATTTTCTTGTATATGTGTCTAAATAACTGCAGTTGGTGTTAAAATATATTTTTGTGGTGTGGTTATACATTTTGTTTGCAAACTAAATACATATACATGTAATTCCAATCGCCTGAAACTACCACCAGCAAACGAATAGGGAAGTACATGTATTTTAAGTGGTTCATACTTGAGATGAAGTTGCTTATGAACGCAAATGTACTTAAGTGTCCGTCTTCAAAGCTACTAAAAGGATGTTTTCATTTTCTATGTCTGAAGCTGAAAACTGTTATATATTTAACTTTCACTAGATTAACAGGAAGTACAAACTAGTAGTCCAATCGTTGTTTCTTGAATGTGGTTCCTTCTTTAGAGGAATGTACATACTAGTAGTCCAATCGTTAGCCACTAGAATGCGGTTCCTTCTCTAGAGGACTGTACAAAATAGCAGTCCAATCGTTAGTTTCTATCTATCTATAATAGTTTTCAAGATACTGGGTAATAGGCAAAAATGCTAAAAAATGGGAAAAATCGTCATTATAGGGCAATAATTCAATAAGGAGTCGACAGACGATTTCAGTCATGTTGACTTATTTGTAGATCTTGTCTTGTTGATCATTTTTTGCCGTTTAAGGTTTCTATCTATCTATTACAGTTTTTAAGATTTTAGGCAAAATGGCCAAAAAAAAAATGTAAAAATCGTTATTAAAGAGCAATAATTAACTCCAATAAGGAGACTTCTGGTGATTTCAGCCATGTTGGTTTATTTATAGATCTTGCCTTACTGATCACTTTTCCTATTTAAATATGCTATGTAATATAGTTTTCAAAATAATCATCAAAAATGAAAAAAAAATCTAAAATTTTACTCCTATAAGAAATCGTCGGACAGTTTTGACGTCAATTGACAGCAGGTAGATCTTAACATTTTGAACATTTCTGTCACTGTCAAATTTTCTTTATTCAGTGTGGTTTTTAAGATAATAGACAAAACTTGCATTCTACCCCTATGTTCTATGTTTAGCCATGTTTGGCATGTTTGTTTGCAGACAGGGTCATCGGACACAATTTTAAACTATATATCCTAATTATGATTGTGGTAAAGTTTGGTTAGATTTGGCCCAGTACGTAGTTTCAGAGGAGAAGATTTTTGTAAGGTATTAATCAAAAACTATGGAAGCGCATATGGTACACCCCTTGTTAAGTTATTTTGTTGCAAATAAGTCGGAATTATTAGTTATGTTGTGTGTTATAAGCTGGAATCAAATCATCATGAGGAGGCAACTTGTCGGAATGGTGAAGAAAAAAATGCATTACAATGTCGACTTGCTAATATAAATGTAATGACATAGTAATAAGAAGTCGACATGTTGAATTCAACTTGTTAATTGATTAAGTCGACAACTTGTTTATTTGATGATGAGGTAAAACCACGTGACAATTTTGGAAAAACATAGGTCTATTTTTAAATCGATTTCCATATGTTGTTTGTTTAATGTGCTTCGGATATGTGTCGCTATCCATTGAGTTAAAGTTCAAATTAAAGTTCGAGTTGATGTTCAGAGTTATTTGGATAAAAAGGGGGACTGGCAGTCAAATATCAGAAAAAAGTACTAAAAAAATAACAATATTTCGGACATAAGGGGGATATACCCACACCACTTAGGCCGTTTATTTTCCTTAGTTCTAAAATGGAATCAGTATTATAATAAATTCTTGAAGGATTCCACAGAACCCTCTGTCTCGCCTGATATTGCTGCTATCGGTGTAAAATTGTAATGTTGACTGTAAAAAAGTTTTTCTATAACATACAAGATTTTTTCTGTAGATGGTTTATCTTGATCTAAAAGATTAACTCCTAAACAAGGTATATACTTCGTACTATGAACATCAAAATTATTTATTTTGTAAAAATATTTCCTTTCTCTATTGGAACTGTACACGTATACCTAACAACAAAATTATTTTCATTTACCTGTATTTAAAGTTATTGCAAATGGCTGATATTTTTGTTCGAGCATATTGTTTTTCTTAAATTGTTTAACATTTCATACCGATATAACATGTTACTTTTATTATTCTTCCCTTAGTTTATTTATTTTGTATTTACATTGTATCATAGGTCAAATTTATTCATTCAGTGTATGTGTACTGGTGTTAATATGTCCTTTGATTGAGTTAAGCTATTTCAGTTGATATTTTATAGTCTGTCTTTCTATGTTGTGATGTTACACTATTGTTTCAGAAAAAGGGTGAAGGTTTGGTACCATTAAAACGTTTAAACCCGCTGCATTTGTTTGCACCTGTCCTAAGTCAGGGATCTGATGTTCAGTAGTTGTCGTTTGTTGATGTGGTTCATAAGTGTTTCTCGTTTCTTATTTTTTATATAGATTGGACCGTTGGTTTTCCCGTTTGAATGGTTTTACACTAGTTATTTTTGGGGTCCTTTATAGCTTACTGTTCGGTGTGAGCCAAGGCTCCGTGTTGAAGACCGTACTTTGACCTATAATGGTTTACTTTTATAAATTTTGACTTGGATGGAGAGTTGTCTCATTGGCACTCATACCACATCTTCTTATATCTATATAATAATTTATGGAGATTTACCAGGACAAAACAGTTTTATTATCTGCCAAAAATACCTTATATAAAAATAAGAAGATGTGGTATGATAGTCAATAAGACATCTCTCCACCACATACCAAATCACTAGTATAAACTACTAGTATATGTCACTGTATGGTCTTCATCAATGAGCAAAACCCTTACCGCATAAGTAAGCTATGAAAGATACCGAAATGACAAATGTAAAAAAAAAAAAAAAAATAACGAGAAACATAACAATCTAAATGACGAAGACGCCGATGCCATTACCGACGACGGATAAATGTTTGCTGTGTCTCACTTCGGCGACATAAATGTCGCAGGCTCGACACAAAACAAATGACTTGTACTTTATTCAATTTGTCAACAAATGAAACACTTTTAATCAACTCACACTCAAGTAACTTGGAAACAACAGATTATATATGTTCCAATTGCTGTATCCACAATTCCGTCCTCTTTTCCTCGGGGATGACCTACCGCATTAAACCAAATCACTGGGTTTGTAATTTTACGAATAACACGACAGGTGACTCACGTTGAGCAGGATCAGCTTACTCCTCCGGAGCATCGAGATCTAGACTACGCCGAATTTTGATGTATTTATATTGGTCAGTAATACCGATCTATTGAATTAGCCATCTGCAACTGATGTTGTGCTGTTACACGGCGGTCCCAGGTTAGGGTTAGTTAGAGTTGAGCGCTAACGGACATGTTTAACTCCGCCACATTCTTCATATGCCTGTCCCAAGTCAAGAGCCTGTAGTTAAAATGGTTGTTGTTGGTTCAAGTGTTTCATATTTGTTTTTCGTAAATTGTTTTGTTATAAATAAGACCGTTACAGTTCTCGTTTGAATTATTTCACATTTCCATAAGGTGGCCTTTTAAAGCTGACTATACGATTTGTTGCTGCCTATGATCGCTGACATCCTCTTCATTTAAACTCTGGTTGCTAGTTGTCTCATTGGCACTCACACCACATCTCCTAACTTTATTGAGTAGTGGCGTCGGCGTCTTCGTCATTTAGATTGTTAGGTTTCTCGTTTGAGTTGTTTTACATGTCATTTCGGATTCTTTCATAGTTTACTAAGCGGTAAAGGTTTTGCTCATCTTCTTATTTTTTTTAGCCAGCAGATCCCTCTCCGTGCGCTTCCTTTGTATATAATTTACTGCGATTCTACATAGATATTAGGGACACGACAATTTGTTTTTTTAATGCAATTTTTTCTTCATCATTCCGACAAGTTGACTCCACATGATGATTTGATTGCAGCTTATAACACACAATATAACTAATAATTCCGACTTATTTGCAACAAAATAACTTAACAAGGGGTGTACCAAATGCGGTTCCATAAAAAACACAAAAAAATATGGTAAAATTCGTCATAAAAGGGCAATAACTCCAAATAGGAGTCTTCTGACGATTTCGGCCATGTTTCATTTATTTGTAGATCTTGTCTGTCTGATCACTTTTCCTAACTGAAGGGTCTTTCTGTCTATTATACTTTTCAAAATAATAGGCAGAAATAAAAAAAAATCGGTAAAATTTGACATTTAAGGGCAATAACTCCTATGAGAAGTCGTCTGACAGTTTTGATGTAAGTGGACAGCAGGTAGATCTTCACATTCTGAACATTTTTGCCACTGTCAGATTTTCTCTATTCATAGCGGTTTTCAAGATAATAGACAAAACTTGCATTTTACCCCTATGTTCTATTTTCAGTCATGTCGGCCATGTTGGTTGGCAGGCGGGGTCATCAGACACATTTTTGAAAAACTAGATACCCTAATGATGATTGTGGTCATGTAATTTGGCCCAGTAGTTTCAGATGACAAGATTTTTGTAAAAGTTAACGACGGCAGACGACGACGGACGCAAAGTGATGAGAAAAGCTCACTTGGCCTTTCGGCCAGGTGAGCTAAAAAAGAATTCTCAATTTGTAGGGAAACTTAATTTATATCGTTCATCTTACTTAAACATTTCCTCTCTTATTATTGAAGCTGCTTTCATTAAGTTTTAAACACGATTTTACCATCAACAAAATATACATCATACTGATATTAAAGTTATACATCTATAATATTGGTTTACTCAGTTCATCAAAGTTTCATAATCGGATGTTCATTCACTTGTGTTAACTTGTAACATTATTATGTCATTTTACGAGAACATGCGCAATTCACCCATAATCTCAAATCAGTTAATCATAATTTTGAAGAGTTTCTGTACTTACTACATCAAAACAAAATGATTAAAATTCAGATCTATCATAGAGATCTATATTTTAATTAGATTGTACATCAAAACAGAAAAAAAAAGTAATGTGCTGAAAAGTTTAAGGCCAATACAAGCATTCTAGTGCATTTCATTTAGCGAAACAGTTGAATACATTACTGTCTGTCTGCCTTTACTTAACGGATTTAGGCAAATTTAGCCTTGGATAGATTTGACTTTTATTCTTTCATTATGTTTATATTGTTCCTCGCGGATCCAAGTTCTTATACATCAAACAAGTCCACAAACCACTTTATTCACCAATAGATAGCACTCATAACTATTTCGGATGATACTAAAGGGCTTAAGTTTCCTTCCAGGATTTCCTTGATAGTATGTTGCTGCTTATAATGAAGCTATTGAATCAAGGTCAAATGGTAAAGTTGACGACATCCCTTCAAAAGATTTCTGTACGCTATCATAATATGGTTGAACATTATTGAATAGGTTTATTTCGTTGTAGCAACAACACTGTCTTCTTTTCGTCGATAGTGACATCACCGGATGCAATGTGTCAGAAGATTCTACTCGTATCGAGTAATATAAAAATAAGGAGGTGTGGTATGATTGCCAATGAGACAACTATTCACCAAAGTTCAAGTTAAGTGGATGTAAGCAATTAAAGGCAGCCGTACGGCCTTCAACAATGAGAAAAACACATACCGTAGAGTCGGCTATAAAAGGCCCTGGAGCAGAAATGCTTAAATGTGTTGCTTTAACATAAGTTTTCAGTGTTGTATTTTGTGCGAATTTATTTTTGAATCTCTGTGTTGTCTCTAATTTTAAAAGTATTGTATTTTTTTTTAATGGAAAATCCTGCTTTCTCATTCACAAGTTCAGAAAAGAATTTACATGTACAGATGATATTTGAATTTTTGTGATGTTTAAGGGTTAGACAATACACGTTTATCTTTAACCTTCACTGTTTAGTTCATTTTTGGTAATATACTTTTGTCTACATAAGGCAATTCCTGTACCAAGTCAGGAATATGACAGTTGTTTTCCATTCGTTTTGATTTTGCCATTTGATAAAGGACTTTCCGTTTTGAATTTTCCTTGGAGTTCGGTATTTTTGTTTCAGTAAGCTATTGTAAGTCGTCTAGTCACTGGATATGATTCATTCATGGATGTAAACAACTTTAACAGTGCGGTAGTCACTATTGGATCAGGAACGACGGACCCTTCTTCACCTTAGTTCACTCAAAAGTTTTTGAGGGAGTTCGTGTTGCTCAATTTGTTGTTTTTTTGTGGACTTGTCTTTCTAGGCATGGTTTTTCTTTTCGGTCATGGTATTTTCTGTTTTCATTAATCATAGTTTTTGATTGCCCCTCCGTTTCTTCTCCCCTTTTTAGTGCTATGGTCTTCATCATGACTTTGTTAATTATTGCATATAATTCATCTCCAGAATAACACCAGCCATAGATTTCCCTCTACCTTGAATTAACTTTTCCCGGACCGGACATGAGTAAAACCTAGATAAGCGATCTTCTGGATCACCCCGAGTCTATTTCGTGTTTTCATTGGATTTCTGTTTGATCGTTGTGGTATTTGGTTTTATTATTTTTTGCCAGTATCATAGTTGAAAAGGTTCTTTACAGTCTAAATCGCTTTTATTATAGGAATTAATTAATTAGCAATTTTTCTTTCATATTAAATTAAGTAAGAAAGAGATGTTGATCCGTACTTTTAAGTGTCTATACATGGAAGTATTATATTCAATATACTTCCATGGTCTATACAGTCATAACCAAAACGTAGATATCAATGCATTTGCGAATCGAAATATCATACTTCCCATATATTTAACAAGTTGTTATCTTTACCATGTACCATCAGTATTAGACTCTATTACCTACACTGTTAGCTGAATCATGAAATCAGTAGTATCATGATATCATGTGGAGATCAGAGTGGAATACAAATAAAATTAACTAGAATGGAATAGAATAGATCTAATAGAATGTCAGGCTTATTTGACTTGACTTTTTGTATTGCCATTCATAAACTGCTCCTTAATAAAAGGGTACCCTTGCTGAACTGGGGTAATAATGATTCATGGTTCATCGAACAGCTTACTTAACCTTAAATAAAGCAAACAAACTGGTACATCTTATGATTAAAGCTAGACAATAATCTGATCAAATGGCTGAGAATTGGTCTACAACTTCTTCAGGAATTCAAGAATTACGATGTTAGTGTGTTATACTTGTCATCAACTCAGACAAATTTGGCTCGCCAATCTTCGACAAATATGTAAAAACAAATCCAGGATCAGTTCGAACAAGTAAGTAGTGTGAAGAAAAGACCACATGATTAGAGTTCCTTCATAACCCCCTTTTCCCCTAAAAAATAAATTGGATGCTCCCTTATTCAAAGAATACATTTTGTCTGTCAATTTGCAGTTATGTCATTTTGTTATTGTGTTAAAGCTTAGGCTGCAACTCTCGGGTTCCAAAGTCGACACAAGACAGTTTTTGCTGTTCACTTTAGGCCCTTTTGTTTCGTGTTGTACTCTCCGTTTTATATTTATGGCTTTCCAAACTTGTGATTTCAAGCGAACCTGTAAAAGGGTATTCCATACACGCAAGTCGTGTGCGCCTAAGCAATTAACGAATATTTCGTTTTAACAGACGATAGAGAACAACTGAACTCCATGCAAAATTTTCGTTTCGTAAATGACGACTTTTTATTATGGAAGATAAAGTCGACTTGATCTATTACAAAATCCTCTTGCTGGCAGCAAAAGCGACTCACCTGTTATTTTCAGCAACTTGCTCGACGTTCCGCTTGTACTTGGTGATAATATTCCAATTTTAAACCATAATTTTTCGACTCAGTTATTATGGTACTTTAGAACAGGATACAGAGGAAAAGATCAGTAGATCAGTAAGACTCCTTTTGATAAATTCCCAAAACTATGTGAAATTCAATAAGACTTGACCTCAACTTGTATAACCCCTAAGCTCATCCCATTTCAAAGTTGTTGGGTCCGCCCTGATCAGATCACCAAATGTTGTACCAAGGAATTGCTCAAGGAAAAATGAGTGCACATACATGTTCTAGGTATTGAAATGGCAGCTGAAGAAACGTCTGCATGACTCGAGTATTCTACATTAGATAATTGGCTGACCAATCAGCCTGTGCATTAAGAGACGAATCTTTTAAGCTTTTGACAAAAGGTATATTATTTATTACGAACGGAACATCACTGATCCTGACATGGACAAATATATAAATCTCTTTTAACACTACATTTCACTTTTTTATTTCACAACAAAGGTATGTACACGAAAATATATCAGAAGCATATGATACGTTAAACGAAAGTTTTTTTGTAAATCTAAAAAATCAACTAAATAATAAAAAAACTAAAATTTAACAATACAGGTTTACATTTTGGCAAACTTTACCTGTATATCTGCATAAAAAAATAATGATTTTCACGATTTATTAAAAAAAAACTTTGTAGTTTTTGGATACTCAGTAGATCATAAACAGAAATTTTCTAAACAGTTTTCAAGAAAGTGCATTTTCTAAATAACTAAAGTTTTTTTTCCTTTCAATTTACAAGATATAAATCTCCTAAAACCCAAAGGCTTCCTTGATTGCATTAAATATGACTGTGCAGAATGTTCCAAAAATCAAGTCTTCACTCATTTTTAGACTAGTATTTGTACTGAAAAACTCCGAAACACTGCAAAATATCACAAACGATCAAAATAAACGTAAAACAAAACTGGAAAAACAACCTATTACAACACAACAGTAAGACTATATTTGTGAAGGCAAATGACTGTAATTTCAGACATGTATACATCTTTCAAATTACACTTACAAACAAAAAGTATATAATGATACTGGTAATTGTCTACAGATTCCTTACGAATCAGAAAATGGATGCCTTTTTTTCGTTCCAAATGTGATGTAACCACTTGGGTATATTAAATATATTATTATTAAACCTGTAGATTCGTTCATATATTCTGTACGTGTGTACCTCCATATTATTAGGGAATTAAAACTTAGATTTTTTTTAGTGCCCGAAAAGATGTTTGGTATATGTCTCAAAAATCAGAATTCCTTTATCTATCATTGGATCATCATGTTTAAACAATAAGCATTTAATGTTCAAAACAGCATATATTGATAAAAATGTATGTCATATTAAACAAGAATAAATAAAATTTAAAATACATTATAAATATTTGTGTTTTAGAAGTTGAAAATTGAGAGTATAAAAAATCAAGTAAGCCACAACCATGATAATGCCTTTTCACTAACAAGAAATGTAAAGGACCTAAGCCCTTAATATACCCCTGTATTGGCGAGTGATCCGGGGAAAGCCCCAGATTATCATCAATTCCATAAAAAATTATCTGAGATATAGTTTACATCATACCAAATTACAACAAAATATGAAAACGCGCGCTGTTCTTCTCATGTGTACCCATTCAGGCCATGACGAGAACAAAATTTGACCAAGTGCCAAGATTTACATATAAATGATTACATTAGAAATGACATGAATTTGACGATTTCAAAGAACAATGTGTTCATAAGCCACTATAATATCGAACAGTTGCCCTTTTCTTTGAAGGGATTGTCTCCAGGTCTAGGAAATCCTTTAATTAGAACGTCTGTTTCTGAGTGCTGTTCACAGTATTTCATAATTTCTTCAATACATTCAGATACTCGTACCCTCTGAATGGCTGCTTCTTGCCTCAACTGTTCTACTAACTTCCGCTGTTGCTGGAGACCTTCTTGAAACTTGTTCATTTTTGGTTGTCCTAAAACGATAAACGATATATTTAAATTTTCTATGATCAAATATTAAAAGGCCATAAAATATTGGATACAACATGACATGCAAAGCGGAGGTGGGGATACACATCAGGCATAAAAAAAACCGAAAACATACTTTCATATATAAATTATCCTCCCAAAATAAAGTCGTAACCATAAACTGAAAATTCTGCAGCTTTCTATAAAACATTATCAACATTTGAAAATGAAGTTTCTGCTGAAATAAAACAGATGGGTGCCCTACCTAACCTTATGTATTAATTCAGAATGGACCTATTCGAGTGTGTAGTTATGATATATATATTACTAAGTTGCTTAATAGTGAGTTGACCATTGTTTTGTTCTTAGTGTTTGTAACCATAGTGACGGTTTCAACCATTTAATATGTAATATTTACAGGTGTTCAATTCATACAGATGCTGATCTGTAATTGGCTAAAAGATGAATAATTTGATTCCGTCATATGTATTCATTTAGTATGAAAACAACTCATGCCGTCTGAAAGCAGCCAATGCTGTATGAATACAACCCAAGATTCGACACTCATGCAAATGTGATGGTCACTTGCTTTCATCTCGTAGAAATTAGAAAAAAAAACAGAATTCAATTCTCTAGTAAATAAAACTGATAATTAAATTCCATGGTCCCCCTTTAAAAAGCGATTCGGACGCACTAAATTTATCAGTGGTTATTTCTTTTTCAATTCACAAACAAAGCAATAGTACTCAAATAGATAAAAAAGCTGTAATGGGATATCTGTGTATAATTTACAAAATAAAAATGGATGTTTTTCTCTGATAAACTCGTGTAAATGTAGCCATTATACTATTTGACAAAATAAAAACATGTACCAGAATTGCTAATTTGCCTTTACTCCAGAGTATATAAAAATCCTGTATCTAGAACCAAAATGTTTACCAATGTTTTCTCCAGAGACCCAACATACAGTATACAGAAAAAACTTTTTTAATGAAACCCACTTTAAACCCATTAGGTGTGGGGTTACATGGACAATAATATTGCTGAAAAATTTAAATAAAAACAACATTTTAAGTCAGGCTACTTTTTTCCAAAAATTGCTTTTTTTAGTAATAGTGAAATTGTATAGTCCTCTCCTTCCCTACCTCGTCCATTTGTATTAGTTACATTACAACCAAACAAGGGAAGCTCAAGTTTACATCTGTAAACTTATCATTTCCAAAAGTAACATAGTTTTAAAAAGTATAATAGACCTTGCAATTTGATATATTATTCCATAAATCAAAAGGCCTCTACCCCTCCCATATATCTTCCATGTGTATAAGTTTTAATTCAAACAGAAACTAAAGTTAGCTTCTGGAAAGCATTTTTCATTAATCGTTCTTTTTTTAGTTATGACCTTGAATTCGATAGGCTCCTTCTCCTCTATATCTTCCATCTGTGCAAGTTTCATTACAATCGTGCAAGAAAATGTCATGTTACCATCCGGAAACAATTTGTGTCGGACGCACAGACGGACGGACAAAGCGATGCCTATGTGATCTCAACATGTTTTCGATGCATCAAAAAGGAAATGTGGGCTATTCGTTTTTGACACCAGTACAAAGCGACAAAAAAGAAGACACATATAGAGGTCAGCAAATAGTCTTAAAAATACAATGGATAACTGGGGGTCAAGATAAACAGAGAGCAGCTCTTCAAGCAGCCAAGGTAAAAGACGATATGTTGTTTACATCAGTAACCACAAAAATTAAAGTAATTTCGATACTTAATTTGAATATTATTTATTATGTTGTTTGAAATAAGATGCACTGCATTTTGTTTCACTTTCAATATTTATTAAGAAAACTGCATGTAATTTTGTTACACAAATACTATTTGTTGCATTTAGATAAATCATAGCGCATCCGCACGAGTTTCTATCAAAAGCATTTGTAAACGGTTCTGTGGTGTCTCGCCTTGAACTGGTGCTATATATACAATATATGGACATTGTCGGGAAATATCAAATGTATTTGTACGAGCTTTAGAAACAGGACGGCAAGCGAGGCTCGCCGAGCATACCGAATATTTTTTTTTGTATTTCCGACAATGTACATATATTGTTTTTATCTGTTATTCATACCTATATATTGTTTGTATCCTGTAATTTAAACCTATATATTGTTTTTATCCTGTAATTTAAACCTGACATTTTAAGGTTTAGTTGTTTAAATCCAAATAGTTGTTTCTGATTTTTCAAAGAAATCGACATAGTTCAAACGCGCACTGCGAAGAGAACTCCAAAATGAACTGTTATCCAAAAAGAAAGATTCACATAACCGTTTGCTCAAGACAAAAGCAGAGTAATATGAGACTTTATTTGTACAAGTACAAATAAAGCAAAATATTATTTGTGTACCTGTTATTTGTACAATAGTTGGCTGATTGCAGGATAAAATGAATAAACAAATACAAAATTTGCTCATGGAGCTATTTCTCGATTTAATCAGGAAGACGGACAGGCGATACAAAAAAAACCAATCTCCTCATTTAGTATCATAGATGATCAGACACTTACATCCGTTTATAAAAAATATACGATTTAGGGAATTGGATGACTTATATATTTCGTATAAAATTGTCAGATTTAAGAAATTGGTTTCCTTTTTATGTATATATGTGTACTTATATAGAACGTGTTAAGATATTCAAAACATGTGGCAAGATCAAAGAAACCTGTTTGCTGTGTGAAATTTTGCGCCAATTTTTTTATTAGTATATAATAAAGGTTTGCTTCGACTTACCTCTATACAAACTCAGGATAAATGTTTGAAAGAAAGTATCAGTATGGTTGTGTATATTGAAATATAATTACTATTTATCCACACTAATTAATCCATTAATGCACGGCCATGGTGATTACTATATGACCCCGCTATTGCTGACGGTGCAATAAAATGAACAAGCAATTAATAAAAATGGTCAGATATATATACCCATTATTATATCTCCGAATTTTCTTAAGAGACTTAAGGGATAACAATTTGCAAACATACACCCAAATAAAAAGGATAGCGATTTCTGCTCCTCTCTGACTCTCGTCCAGCTGCTCAAGGAGTAAGGAAACATACACGGGTTCAGAGAGAAAGCTAATGCAAGCAGAGAAAACTGTCCATCTTATTCATTGCGTGACTTCATCAGATGACAACACCAGTACTAAAAATCTCGGCTTAAAAAGGCGTGCTAATTCAAATGAGTCACGGAATCGCGGACATTTGAATAGACTACTGGTCATGAACCCAGACTACTCCATTAATATTTTCATGCGCTCAAAATAGCATATTTCAAAACACCAATGTTAAAAGTATTCCTCGTATCTATTAAAGTCCCAGGGTAAAATCATGGGAATATCAATCTAAAATACCGGGTCTTCATGAACATAACGATTTCAAAGTTACCAATTATATCCAACCACTGAAGTGGATGATAAAGCTTCAATTCTGTCTGGAATGACAATTTCAGTTGTGTTGACCATCTGGTTGATCTTATCTTGCCCGATTTTTCTTGCTGTTTACTATTTCTCTTAAGTTCTCCAAAAGATTGCTAAAAAACGCAAAATCAGTGAAAATTGTCATAAATGCCTATAGGAATCGATTGTTTTCGGTCACGTTGCCTTAGCTGTTGATATTTTTGTTTTGCTGTTGGCAGTATCTCTCTATCTACTATAATAAAATTAAGAGGCTCCTACGTGCTTGAATCGCTCACATGTCTTGAATTGAAACCATAGGCAAAAACTCAAAAGTTAGTAAAATTTACTAGAAGGGGCCAGCCAATGGTTTCTGTCATAATGGCATTCTTAAAGGTCTTGTATACTGATCATTTTGCTGTAAACAGATTCACCCTATCTATTGTATTTTTTCACGATAAGAGGCAAATCCTCGAAATTTGGCACGATTAGAGGCAAATCCTTGAGATTTGGTTAAAAAATAGTATTTTAAGGGCAAAAACTCCGGTAAGGAGTCATCTGATAGTTATGGTCATATTGACATTTTTGTACATCTTGTATATCTGATCATTTTTGCTGTTCACATGTCCTACTTATATCTATTATAGTTTTTAAATTCAAAACTTGTCAAAATTCATAATTTAAGAGCGATAACTATAAGAAGGAGTAATCCAATGTTTTCGGACACTGCAAATTTTTATAGGTCTTGTATAATAACATTAAGTTAACGGTACCAATTTTTCTACCTATCTCATATAAGTGCAATAACTCATATACTTGACTTATAAGTACAGACTGCCGCAACTCCTTGTAAATGAATTGACGGAATTCCCAAAACTTCATCTATAAGACTTTTAAGACACAAAGCTGTGCACCTGCTACATTATGTTTTAACTAGGTTTATTTGGGAGGGTTTCACATGACAAAAACAAAAGGATGGATTTTAAATTTATAACTATATTTTTTGGAGGGTAGTCGACACAGGTCAGTGTCCTTTGAAAGCTCGACCCTCTCTCCCCAAACAAAAGAGAAAACAAATAGATCTCTGACTTGATAAGATAATCATCACTAAATAAGTACGTAAACAATATTGATAATCTTTTCTCGAAAACCACATACCGGTAGTAATTTACAATAGTTTTCGATGGCAAACATCGAGGAATATATCAAACCCCATTTTTGTTTATCGCAATGACCACAAGTTTTAAAGAATTAGGAAGTCATCGATTAGTGTTCGTGAATCGTTTTATATAGATCTATAGAATAATTTCAAGGACTTAGTCAAACGCGTATTCACCAATCAAATGTTTCGATATGACATAATTTTGCATTTAATTGGCCAGACACTTATAATACTGTATTATATTTCACTGAATTAACACACCCAAAAGGTGCCTTTTAAATTTCGACTTAATTTCCAGCATTACCTGGCATTGTTTTCATATAAGATTGATAACAAATATGGACATATGTATGATTGCCAAAGAGACAACTATCCAGTAGAGAAATGAAGTGGAGGTGAGCTATTACTGGCAACCGCATGGTCGTACTTTATTCTGTTATTATAAAGAATTTAAACCTGCTTGAATGGACTGCGCTCTTTTTTTTTTATTTCGCTAAAATGGCCAAATTTTAAAATCCTAAAAACGCCCTATCTATTCACTGACAGTCACTTTTTTCGCTTAAAATCTTATCCCAAATGGGAACACAGCTTGTTCTTCAGAAAACGTTACACAACAGCTTCTATCAATAACTACTGATGTAGGATATCTGTGACAAAATATGTTAGTATAATATGAGTTATCTCGGTAACGTTATGAATATTCATTAGATCAATTAATAACCTTTACGCAGGTGGTCATAGAAAAGCCGAAAAGATGGCGGTCATGTTTGTTGACTGTAATATGTTCTATTTTTAGCCACTGACTGACTACTGAAAACCCAAATTTTATACTTCATACCCTAAGAACCATTCACCCCAAGTTTGGTGGAAATTGGATCAGTAATTTCAGAGGAGAAGATCTTTAAAAAAGAATATGAAAGAGAAATAAATCAGTAAAAAATCCTTATTTAAGTTACAACTAAAGGAGTCATCAAATTATTCGATTGGACTAGGACTATTATACTAACGTTAGTATAATAGTCCCAGGATTGGATCAGTATTTTTGTAGATCTTGTATTTCTGATTATTTTTGCTGTATAGCGTTTTAACCCATCTGTTATATGAAAGACAAAAAATAAAATAAGTTAAAGTTTTCATTTACGGGCAATTACTCCTCAAGATGTCACGCAATGGTTTCGGTCGTATTGACCACGCAGAGGTCGAACCCTGAACAGTTGGGGCAAGTATGGACACTACATTCAAGCTTTATACAGCTCTGAATTTGGATTGTGATTAAATATTTGACACAGCAAATGTTTCTGACACAAAATGAATGTGATCAAAGAACTGAAAAATTTGAAATTGGACTTTTAAGCTAAGTTTTTAAAGGGATTCGCTTAATAAATAAATATATATATATATATATTTATAGCATTCTGAAAATTAATTAATTTATACAGAAAAATAAACAAACCTACCAAAAGTTATTAAAAGAAAAATGAAAAAAAAAACAATTTCCAAAATATAATTCCTCATTAATACAAAGTCTTTAAATAATCTATAAAATTACCTGTAATTATTTTTCAAAATATCTTATAATGAACAGTAAATTGTAAACTATATTTATACATAATTTTTCTCTAAAATTAGATTTTATGCTGCATCTATGTTTAACTATAACTCCACTTACAATTTTTTTTAATTGTGAATTAGAATTCTGAATATTGATTGTGATTTAATATTTGACATAGTATAGTTTCCGACACAGACTGAATGTGGTCTAATAACTTAAAAATTTGAAACTGGACATTTACCTTTTATGGTCCAATATCCAAATCTAAATACATGGTTAGAATCAGCATACCAAAGAACCCCAAGAACTCGTTTTTGATGAAATCAAACAGTTTAATTTTTTACTCTTAGACCATTTGATAACGGAGCCCAAAATCCAAAATCTAAATACAAGTTTGAATCAAATATATTCAATTTTTGTTGAAATCAAAACAAGTTTAATTTTGGACCCCGATTTAGACCAACTTGAAAACTAGACCCAATATAAATAAAATTCTAAAAACATGTTTAGATTCAGCATATCAAAGAACCTCTTGAATTCATTTTTTTGTTTAAATCCAACTCAGTTTAATTTTTGACTCTTTGGACCTAAATGTGAACCTATTTGTAAAACAGGCCCTAAAATAAAAAATCTAAATACACGGTTAGATTCGGCATATCAAAGATTCACAAAAATTAAATTTTTGATGAAATCAAATAGTTTAATTTTGGACCTTTTGGACCTCAATGTGGACCAATTCAAAAACGTGACTTTTTTACCCCTTTTCCCTAATTGGTTTGGGCCAAAAACCCCAAAATCAATCTTCCTTTTTTATATGGAAATTTGTGGTACAATTTCATCGAGATCCACAAAAGTTATTGTCTTGAAACAAGAAAAATGCTTGTTTTTGGCCCCTATTTCCCAAACAGTTAGGACAATAACCCCCAAAATCAACCCAACCTTCCATTTATGGTATGGAACCTGTGGTACAATTTCATAGAGATTCATACACGTATTCTCAAGTTATTGTCTGGAAACCAAATGTCTTCGGACGACGACGACAACAGGAAGTAAGTAGATCTTGAAATTCTGAGGTTTTATAAGATATAAGACAATTCATGTATTTTAATGGATAAAAATCCCCATTTAACTGGAATAAAGAGTTAAGTTGAACATTTAGATGACGGACAGGCTATATTATATGCTTTTTTGTAACTAAAACCCCTCTGGTAAATTTTTGTGACTTTCTCAGAAAACTTTTCTAATATTCTAGCTGTGAGACTAACTTTTATGGCCCTTGACTGGTGATGGTTAAATCATGCATGATTTTTTTATTAGTTGTTAGTGGCTTTGAACTAGCTGTCAGATAACTGCGAGTACTCTCAGATCTGTTCCTAGTGTCCTTTTGTTGTTTGGATGTACAAGTACCCTGCCACGTCCACTTGTATTTTTGTCCATCTGATGAGTTAAGCCTTTTTCAACTGATTTTTATAGTTTGTTCTTATGTTGTACTGTTATATCACTGTCCCAGGTTAGGGGGAGGGTTGGGATCCCGCTAACATGTTTAACCCCGCCGCATTATGTATGTATGTGCCTGTCCCAAGTCAGGAGCCTGTAGTTCAGTGGTTGTCGTTTGTTTATGTGTTACATATTTGTTTTTCGTTCATTTTTTTTGTACATAAATAAGGCCGTTAGTTTTCTCGTTTGAATTGTTTTACATTGTCATTTCGGGGCCTTTTATAGCTGACTATGCGGTATGGGCTTTGCTCATTGTTGAAGGCCGTACGGTGACCTATAGTTGTTAATTTCTGTGTCATTTTAGTCTCTTGTGGACAGTTGTCTCATTGGCAATCATACCACATCTTCTTTTTTATAAACACTGCGTAAAGACACACAACATCTTGACGGGAAAAGATTTTTGAAGATCTATATAACAAAATAGATCAGAACCATAAATGTCTTAGAAGCGTAGTGACGTTTGATAATAGACCAACATTTCTTTGAATATGCAATATAAAACGCAATGTTGACACATTACTCAGAGTGCTATCAATGAGACGACTAGGGAAAATTGATAAATTAAAGAACCTGCGTGACCACGCTGACATACCCCACGCCCTACATAGTTACGGGGCAAACAAAATCTCACCAGATTCCTTAGTTCAAAGACTCATAACTCTTAAAAAGGCCAATGATAAAAGTTTCATGAGGATATGCACATTTATATAGTACATCCTTATTAACTATTTAGTTTTATGAAATTCTGTTGTGTGGTTTCAGAGGAGTTGCAATAAAAGTGTTGCAGTAGTATATGTCGGCCAAAATTCTTTAAAAAAAATTGAATGTCCTTATTATCTACAAAGTTTCATGAAATTATGTTGTGTAAGTGTGGTTTCAGAGGAGTTGCGATGAAAAAAAAAACAGGACTGACGGACTGACTGGCGGGTCAAAAACATTATACCCCACGCACTTCGTTGCGTGGGGGTGTAATTAGATCTTTGAGGATGGTGATTTGAAAATGTCGCCTTTTTCAATATAAGCAAATATAATTGGGCAACTTTTAAGGGAACAACATTAAACCTTGAGGTGGGGCTATGGTTTCTTTCTAAAATTTTTATTCCAAACTTAGAAGAAAATAAATAGAGAATGTGTCCATGGGACCCAGATGATGCATCCCGCTTGCATATAACGCTATCGAGAACGGTAAAAGCGACGCCACCCCAATTAAAATTTGATCTGTGTTTTGTGGTAATAAGCATTGTGTATAAATTTCATAACAGTTGGTTGGGGCAAACTAAAGTTAGAGAACGGAAACCAATTTTGGGACGTACAGACAAGGGTAACACTTAATGCCCCTCCTCCAATTTTCTGATTAATTAGATATAAGAAGATGTGGTATGAGTGCCAATGAGACAGCTCTCCATCCAAGTCAAAATTTATAAATGTAAACCATTATAGGTCAAAGTACGGTCTTCAACACGGAGTTTTTGTAATTAAATTTAATAAGAAGTTTTAAAAAAAGATAATTTGATGCTTGTGTGGTATGAGCCCCCTCAATCACACACAAGGTTAAATGGTCGTTCCCAGCATTTGAAAAGCCATGTGAACTCTTTCAGATCTCCGTCATACACATAGTCTGAGATTGCTAATTTCACAATAGTAGACTTGGAAACAGTGAATAAAGATAGAACTTAAGGTTTGTTGAATACAAGGATTAAAATCTAGTTACTTTAGTTACAAAAAGTGTGTATAGTGAAGTTGCATGGAAGTATTCAGTCAACTATGAAAAACTTAAGGGTGCCTCATGTGTAGTAAACGAGCATTGATTATGGTGGATTGGTGTTAAGGCATACGATACAGTTACAGGGGAGGTCATGACGTTGCTAACGTAAAATGTTATTTTTCCGGCGACGTCAAACTGTGACATATCGGAAAAAGATGCATTTTTCGACTGATTTAACTTGAAAACGAGTTCATGGGCCCCTCTTTGTTAAAGTAAAATTAGGTTTCATTACATATGAAGATTATTTGTACCAATTTTTATGAACAGTCATTGATGAATTTTTTTTAAATTAAATAAATAAACAGCAAAAAATGCCGTTTTTTTCTAAAATCATCAAACTTTTATTTCCAAAGAATTGTTAAACAAATTTAAAGCAAACTTTTATAAAGAAGATTTTCCAAATGTTTTTACAAAAATCCGCTAGTGTTTATCTTTTGAAACAAAAAAGTTAGGTATGTCTATCCAAAGGATAGAAATGTAAAAAAAAAAAACGAAATTTTGAGTAAATATCTAAAATTGCGACCCCATTTATCTCTTAAAAGTATGGACATGAACATATATTTTTATTACATATGAATTTGAATTGTGATTGACACAGCATAGGTTTCTGGTGAAAATGGTCTAAGAACTAAGCAATTTTTCGTTGGACAAAAACCTATTATGGTCCAATATCCAAAATCTAAATACTGTTAGATTCAGCATATCAAAGAACGTAAAGTTCAATTTTGATGAAATCAAACAAAGTTTAATTTTGGTGACCTCAATGTGGACAAAGTTGCATATCAAGACATGTTGATGTGATATAAATATAAATACATGGTTAGATTCAGCATATCAAACGTGCTTATATTCAATTTAGAAATGTCACCCACACGGACACGTAATTCATTCTACTTGTACTTCCCTTTGTCGCCGTTTGACAAATTGTTATGCTTTTCAAATCTGGGCCCATAATCAAAATCTAAATACATGTTTAGATTCAGCATATCAAAGAACCCTAAGAATTCAATTTTGTTAAAATCAAACTAAGTTTAATTTTGGACCCTTTTGACCTCAATGTGGAAAAAATTGATAACGGGGCCCAAAAATCCAAAATCTAAATACATGGTTAGATTCAGCATATCAAAGAACCCCATATATTCAATTTTTGTTGAAATCAAACAAAGTTTAATTTTGGACCCTTTTGACCTCAATGTGGACAAAGTTGATAACGGCCCAAAAATAAAAACTAAATACATGGTCAGATTCAGCATATCAAAGAACCCCATATATTCAATTTTTGTTGAAATCAAACAAAGTTTAATTTTGGACCCCAATTTGGACCAACTTGAAAACTGGGCCCATAATCAAAAAATCTACATACATGTTTACATGTAGATTCAGCATATCAAAGAACCCTAAGAATTCAATTTTTGTTAAAATCAAACTAAGTTTAATTTTGGACCCTTTGGACCTTAATGTAGACCAATTTGAAAACGGGACCAAAAATTATTAATCTAAATACACGGTTAGATTCGGCATATCAAAGAACCCCAATAATTCAATTTTTGATGAAATCAAACAAAGTTTAATTTTGGACCCTTTTGACCTCAATGTGGACAAAGTTGAAAACAGGGCCCAAAATCAAAATCTAAATACATGGTTAGATTCAGCATATCAAAGAACCCCATATATTCAATTTTGTTGAAATCAAACAAAGTTTAATTTTGGACCCCAATTTGGACCAACTTGAAAACTGGGCCCATAATCAAAATCTAAATACATGTTTAGATTCAGCATATCAAAGAACCCTAAGAATTCAATTTTGTTAAAATCAAACTAAGATTAATTTTGGACCCTTTTGACCTCAATGTGGAAAAAAATTGATAACGGGGCCAAAAATCAAAAATCTAAATACATGGTTAGATTCAGCATATCAAAGAACCCAAATATTCAATTTTGTTGAAATAAAACAAAGTTTAATTTTGGACCCCGATTTGGACCAACTTGAAAACTGGGCCCATAATCAAAAATCTAAATACATGTTTAGATTCAGCATATCAAAGAACCCTAAGAATTCAATTTTGTTAAAATCAAACTAAGTTTAATTTTGGACCCTTTGGACCTTAATGTAGACCAATTTGAAAACGGGACCAAAATTATTAATCTAAATACACGGTTAGATTCGGCATATCAAAGAACCCCAATAATTCAATTTTGATGAAATCAAACAAAGTTTAATTTTGGACCCTTTTGACCTCAATGTGGACAAAGTTGAAAACAGGGCCCAAAATCAAAAATCTAAATACATGGTTAGATTCAGCATATCAAAGAACCCCATATATTCAATTTTGTTGAAATAAAACAAAGTTTAATTTTGGACCCCGATTTGGACCAACTTGAAAACTGGGCCCATAATCAAAAATCTAAATACATGTTTAGATTCAGCATATCAAAGAACCCTAAGAATTCAATTTTGTTAAAATCAAACTAAGTTTAATTTTGGACCCTTTGGACCTTAATGTAGACCAATTTGAAAATGGGACCAAAATTAAGAATCTAAATACGGTTAGATTCGGCATATCAAAGAACCCCAATAATTCAATTTTGATGAAATCAAACAAAGTTTAATTTTGGACCCTTTTGACCTCAATGTGGACAAAGTTGAAAACAGGGCCCAAAAATCAAAAATCTAAATACATGGTTAGATTCAGCATATCAAAGAACCCCATATATTCAATTTTGTTGAAATCAAACAAAGTTTAATTTTGGACCCCAATTTGGACCAACTTGAAAACTGGGCCCATAATCAAAAATCTAAATACATGTTTAGATTCAGCATATCAAAGAACCCTAAGAATTCAATTTTGTTAAATCAAACTAAGATTAATTTTGGACCCTTTGGACCTTAATGTAGACCAATTTGAAAATGGGACCAAAATTAAGAATCTAAATACACAGTTAGATTCGGCATATCAAAGAACCCCAATAATTCAATTTTGATGAAATCAAACAAAGTTTAATTTTGGACCCTTTTGACCTCAATGTGGACAAAATTGATAACGGGGCCCAAAATCAAAATCTAAATACATGGTTAGATTCAGCATATCAAAGAACCCCATATATTCAATTTTGTTGAAATCAAACAAAGTTTAATTTTGGACCCTGATTTGGACCAACTTGAAAACTGGGCCCATAATCAAAATCTAAATACATGTTTAGATTCAGCATATCAAAGAACCCTAAGAATTCAATTTTGTTAAAATCAAACTAAGTTTAATTTTGGAACCTTTGGACCTTAATGTAGACCAATTTGAAAACGGATCAAAATTAAGAATCTAAATACACGGTTAGATTCGGCATATCAAAGAACCCCAATAATTCAATTTTGATGAAATCAAACAAAGTTTAATTTTGGACCCTTTTGACCTCAATGTGGAAAAATTGATAACGGGGCCCAAAATCAAAATCTAAATACATGGTTAGATTCAGCATATCAAAGAACCCCATATATTCAATTTTGTTGAAATCAAACAAAGTTTAATTTTGGACCCCGATTTGGACCAACTTGAAAACTGGGCCCATAATCAAAAATCTAAATACATGTTTAGATTCAGCATATCAAAGAACCCTAAAATTCAATTTTGTTAAAATCAAACTAAGTTTAATTTTGGACCCTTTGGACCTTAATGTAGACCAATTTGAAAACGGGACCAAAAATTAAGAATCTAAATACACGGTTAGATTCGGCATATCAAAGAACCCCAATAATTCAATTTTTGATGAAATCAAACAAAGTTTAATTTTGGACCCTTTGGACCTCAATGTGGACCAATTTAAAAACGGGGCCCAAAATCCAATAAAATGCTCCGCAGGGCGCAGCTTGATACGACCGCAGAGGTCGAAACCCTGAATAGCTGGGGCAAGTATGGACACAACATTCAAGCTTGATACAGCTCTGAATTTGGATTGTGATTAAATATTTGACACAGCATAGGTTTCTGACACAGAATGAATGTGGTCTAAGAACTTAAAAATTTTAAATTGGACATTCACCTATTATGGTCCAATATCCAAAATCTAAATACATGGTTAGATTCAGCATATCAAAGAACCCCAAGAGGTCAATTTTTGATGAAATCAAACAAAGTTTAATTTTGGACCCTTTTGACCTCAATGTGGACAAAGTTGATAACGGGGCCCAAAAATCTAAAATCTAAATACATGGTTAGATTCAGCATATCAAAGAACCCCATATATTCAATTTTGTTGAAATCAAACAAAGTTTAATTTTGGACCCCGATTTAGACCAACTTGAAAACTGGGCCCATAATCAAAATCTAAATCTAAATACATGTTGAGATTCAGCATATCAAAGAACCCTAAGAATTCAATTTTGTTAAAATCAAACTAAGTTTAATTTTGGACCCTTTGGACCTTAATGTAGACCAATTTGAAAACAGGACCAAAAATTAAGAATCTAAATACACGGTTAGATTCAGCATATCAAAGAACCCCAATAATTCAATTTTGATGAAATCAAACAAAGTTTAATTTTGGACCCTTTAGACCTCAATGTGGACAAAGTTGATAATGGGGCCCAAAATCAAAATCTAAATACATGGTTAGATTCAGCATATCAAAGAACCCCATATATTCAATTTTGTTGAAATCAAACAAAGTTTAATTTTGGACCCTGATTTGGACCAACTTGAAAACTGGGCCCATAATCAAAAATCTAAATACATGTTTAGATTCAGCATATCAAAGAACCCTAAGAATTCAATTTTGTTAAAATCAAACTAAGTTTAATTTTGGACCCTTTGGACCTTAATGTAGACCAATTTGAAAACAGGACCAAAATTAAGAATCTAAATACACGGTTAGATTCGGCATATAAAGAACCCCAATAATTCAATTTTGATGAAATCAAACAAAGTTTAATTTTGGACCCTTTTGACCTCAATGTGGACAAAGTTGATAACAAGGGCCCAAAATCAAAAATCTAAATACATGGTTAGATTCAGCATATCAAAGAACCCCATATATTCAATTTTGTTGAAATCAAACAAAGTTTAATTTTGGACCCCGATTTGGACCAACTTGAAAACTGGGCCCATAATCAAAATCTAACTACATGTTTAGATTCAGCATATCAAAGAACCCTAAGAATTCAATTTTGTTAAAATCAAACTAAGTTTAATTTTGGACCCTTTGGACCTTAATGTAGACCAATTTGAAAACAGGACCAAAAATTAAGAATCTAAATACACAGTTAGATTCGGCATATCAAAGAACCCCAATAATTCAATTTTTGATGAAATCAAACAAAGTTTAATTTTGGACCCTTTGGACCTCAATGTGGACCAATTTAAAAACGGGGCCCAAATTCCAAAAACTTAATACACGGTTAGATTCAGCATATTAAAGAACCCCAAGATTTCAAGAATAAAACCCCATTGAAATTGGTCAAGAAATAAGCAATTTATACAAAGTATCTTCTTTTGCACAATACTGTGCAATTGAATATTTCTTGCAATTGCGCAATACTGTGCAATTGAATATTTCTTGCTATTGTGCAATACTGTACAATTGACAATTTCTTGCTATTGTGCAATATTGTGCTATTGGATATTTCTTGCTATTGCGCAATACTGTGCAATTGAAGATTTCTTGCTATTGTGCAATACTGTGCAATTGAAAATTTCTTGCTATTGCACAATACTTATTATATAATAATTTACACATCCTGTTTGGTGTTATCTCCTGCCATATCATTATTATTTGCTTTTAAATATAAATCAGAATAACCAACTTAAAATTGAAAATTTTAAAGAAAAAAAATGAAAAAAAAAAAAATCCCCTCCCCAAATTTTTGAACCCCTTATGATTCATCATCCCCAAACTCAAACCCAGCCTTCCTTTGAGGTATGGTACTTTGCAGTACAATTTCAGAGAGATCCACACACTTGAACACAAGTTATTGTCTGGAAACTAGAAAATGCTTATTTTGGCCCCTTGGCCCCTAATTCCTAAACGTTTCAGGCAATTACCCCAAACTCAATTCCAGCTTTCCCTTTGTGATATGGAACCTTGTAGTACAATTTCAGAAAGATCCATACACTTACACACAAGTTATTGTCATGAAACTAGAAAAATGCTTGTTTTTTGCCCTTTTGGCCCCTAATTCCTAAAATTTTGAGGCAATTACCCCAAAAATCAATCCCAGCATTCCTTTGTGATATGGAACCTTGTGGTACAAAGTCAGAGATCCATACACTAACACACAAGTTATGTCTGGAAGTTACAAAATGCTTATTTTTGGCCCCTTTTTGGCCCCTAATTCCTTAACTGTTGGTACCATAACCCCCAAAATCAATCCCAACCTTCCTTTTGTGATATTGAACCTTATGGTAAAATTTCATAGAGATCCATTCACTTAAACTAAAGTTAGAGTGCGAAAACCAATGCGTCTTCGGACGACGACGACGACGCCGGACGACGACGCCGGACGACGACGACGACGACGACGACGACGACGCCAACGTCATACCAATATACGACCACAAAATTTTTTTGCGGTCGTATAAAACTTAATACACGATTAGATTCAGCATATTAAAGAACCCCAAGAGTTCAAGAATAAAACCCCATTGAAATTGGTCAAGAAATAAGCAATTTATACAAGTATCTTCTTTTGCACAATACTGTGCAATTGAATATTTCTTGCAATTGCGCAATACTGTGCAATTGAATATTTCTTGCTATTGCAATACTGTACAATTGAATATTTCTTGCTATTGCGCAATATTGTGCTATTGGATATTTCTTGCTATTGCGCAATACTGTGCAATTGAAGATTTCTTGCTATTGTGCAATACTGTGCAATTGAAAATTTCTTGCTATTGCACAATACTTATTATATAATAATTTACACATCCTGTTTGGTGTGTATCTCCTGCCATATCATTATTATTTGCTTTTAAATATAAAAATAACCAACTTAAAATTGAAAATTTTAAAGAAAAAAAGGAAAAAAAAGAAAGAAAAAATCCCCCAAATTTTTGAACCCCTTATGATTCATCACCCCAAACTCAATTCCAGCCTTCCTTTGAGGTATGGTACCTTGCAGTACAATTTCAGAGAGATCCATACACTTGAACACAAGTTATTGTCTGAAACTAGAAAATGCTTATTTTGGCCCCTTTTGGCCCCTAATTCCTATACGTTTCAGACAATTACCCCAAACTCAATTCCAGCTTTTCCTTTGTGATATGGAACCTTGTAGTACAATTTCAGAAAGATCCATACACTTACACACAAGTTATTGTCATGAAACTAGAAAATGCTTGTTTTTGCCCTTTTGGCCCCTAATTCCTAAAATTTTGAGGCAATTACCCCAAAAATCAATCCCAGCATTCCTTTGTGATATGGAACCTTGTGGTACAATGTCAGAGAGATCCATACACTAACACACAAGTTATGTCTGGAAGTTACAAAATGCTTATTTTGGCCCCTTGGCCCCTAATTCCTTAACTGTTGGTACCATAACCCCCAAAATCAATCCCAACCTTCCTTTTGTGATATTGAACCTTATGGTAAAATTTCATAGAGATCCATTCACTTAAACTAAAGTTAGAGTGCGAAAACCAATGCGTCTTCGGACGACGACGACGACGCCGGACGACGACGCCGGACGACGACGACGACGACGACGACGCCAACGTCATACCAATATACGACCACAAAAATTTTTTTGCGGTCGTATAAAACGAAATTTTGAGTAAATATCTAAAATTGCGACCCCATTTATCTCTTAAAGTAGCACATGAAGGTATATTTTTTATTACATATTTGAAATGACTAGGTGAAAAATGGCTTGTAAGCAAATTTTCGTAAAAAATCACCGTGGGATCAAAACTGTATCGTATGCCCGTAAACGTCAAGTGGCAAATATTAGATGCATATCAAGACATGTTGATGTGATATAAATATAAACCCTGCTTGGTAGGATTTTAAACGTGCTTGTTTACAATTTAGAAATGTCACCCTACACGGACACGTAATTCATTCTACTTGTACTTCCCTTTGTCGCCGTTTGACAAATTGTTATGCTTTTCAAATCAAAATAATGAACAAAGTATTGGGGTCAATAATTGTCAGACACGCATACACTTCCAAAACCAGTCTTCCCACCAAATATTGTTGACCATCATCCTGAACTTACGGTCCAACATTCTGTTGATACTTATGTTTTGGCATTGCACAAGGTCCTGTTTTTTCACTGTTTATGGCGTTTTAAACTAAACTCATTGGATGTGTACTGATTGATATTTAAGTCTGGGAAACATGATTTATTTTTCAGTTGTAATTGGCTTTGAACAAGCTTTTAGTAACTGTGAATACTCATCGACCGATACTTTGTGTCAGTCGATTTGTTAGAAGTGTTTTTGTCGATCAGATAAGGTCAAGCCTTTTTTTAACTGATTTTTAAAGTTTATTCTTACGTTGTGTAGTTACACTACTGTCCAAGGTTATGGGAAGGTTGAACGCTCGCAA
Source organism: Mytilus coruscus (assembly GCA_017311375.1). Taxonomy (NCBI): domain Eukaryota; kingdom Metazoa; phylum Mollusca; class Bivalvia; order Mytilida; family Mytilidae; genus Mytilus; species Mytilus coruscus. The sequence continues at coordinate 107,683,901 of CM029595.1, read as the reverse complement.
ACATGTTTAACACCGTTCTATATGTGTCTGACCCAAGTCAGGAGCATGTTATAGACAACTTTCGAGTTCGATGCATTTCCGTCAAAAACTTTGGTTTTAGTGAACATCATTCGTGCGTTCAGGGACGTCGTCACTTCCGTTCCAATGTTGAGCAAGTGGTTGGAGAACTATGATGCTATATTGCACGAATTATTCGGCAAATTGAATTCTCATAATTAACAATCAGCACTGCTGTCATTAAGGAATTGTGATTAAGTACCTACGGAACAAACATTATTTCTAGTTTATCCTGCACAATGACGATCACTAAGACGCTTGATGAACGTAAATAGTGCAGGGATACAGGCGATCCCCTCTATCTGGTCAATGACGTCATAAAGGCGCGCATAATTGACGAGTTTTTTCCGGTGAAGGACAAACTCGAAAGTGGTCTATTCGGTAGTTGTTGTTTGTTGATATCTATCATATGTCTCTTCTTTTATAGTTTTTGTACAGAAATCATTGGTTTTCTTATTTGCACATAAGCTGTTTGTTTTCGCGTTTTACTGGTTTTACATTCTGTCGATACGGGGCCTTTTTAACTAATACTCATTGTTAAAGGTCGTATTGTGAACTATAGTTGTTTACATCTATGTCATTTGGTCTCTGGTGAAAAGTATCATTGGCGATCATACCACACCTTCTTATTTGTGTACTAATCGGAAACAAAAAGGATGAAAATGGGGTCAATTAAAACATATTATACATAATCAAATACTGTTGATCTATGCCATGAGTAGTTTCTGAGACGACGAAAAATGGTGTTTGGTTTCTAGTGGCAAATATCACATGCATATCAGGTAGCAATATCAATTCAAAAATTTAATTTCTGAAATATGAATGAAAATTGTCCCATAGGGTAATAAAGTTGATCTAGTACTTAGTTTAAAAGTAGCAATCTAGATTCAGATAGGTGACTTATAACAACAAATATACTTAAATGCAAAGGGAATTAACTGTTATTTATCTTACTTGGCTATGAGGCATTCCTACTGTAATTCGATTATCTCAATAAAAAGCTTCTTATTTGAGTTACAGTTTTTTTTCAGATATTATCTTATTCTTTCACGTTGTATATTGTAAAAAATATTGTTTATTTTCCAGTTCTGATGACACAAAATACGCTCTGGTCCGCTTTTTATGCAATCAAAACAATTTCTTCCATATATTGATCTACAGTTGAAAAGTTCGTAAAATTTTAAGCAATATTAGGATATATAATTTTCTCAAGTACCTAGATGTTAACTTAAATCTAATTACAATTTCAAATGCTTTTCAATGTTTCACAAATGATTTCTTGAACGTTTTGCAGCAAAATCTCCTATTATGTAACTTAATAGCCGTGTATAATTCCCCCTTGCACATATAAGCTGCCTAAACGACGGTTCGTTTAAGACTTTTTATGTGACCTAATGCAAATCAGCTTAAGAACAGGCCGTGCATCTGAGCAGGATCATTATCTAGCGTTATCAATTTCCCCTAGCTATAGTTGGTGGCTCTACATGTATGTTAAATATGAAACAATATGAACCGTGCCTTGTACCAAGTCATATTTTTAATGGGCTAGTTCACAAGGTTCTGCAGGAAGACACGTAACCATACCCGGACACATTATTTTGACTCCGCACCCAATAATATGTGCCCTTAATCCTAAATCACAGGCACGTGACTCTTCTCAATTTTTTTTTTACATAATACCATAACTTCATACAAGGTACAATCTTGCATGTTCGCGAAATGACACTCAGTTACGAAATTTCGTTATTTTTCTATTACCCGGTCATCTATCTCGATAAAATTTATCAAAGGTAGATATATTTTCAGAGGCAGATTAATGGAGCTACATATATAGTTAATACATAGGCTTTTTACATGTTCTACTCCTAATGTTGTCCCGATTAGGGCCACAGGGACTCAGTTAGCAGATTAAAATTTTGTTAATCAATGTTTTTAATTTTTTAGTATTTCCTGTCTATTTGTATTACTCTATTAACGTATTTGACGTTGACATCACTATTTCTTTGTTTTCTAGCAATGTGCAGTTTACTATCCATATCCGTATACTGAAAAATCCTAAAGGGATCTAAGTCGCCATCTTGAATTGCCTTCCCTACTTTAGATAAAAACAATTAAAATATTAATAAATTACTATATACCTTACAACGGCACTCATTTTCTTCCTAAATTATTCTTCTATCACATGCATATTTTGATTTTGGATCAACAGAACCCTTACGCAACTTCAATTGCATTCAGGTCACAATCTTGCCGGCGAAAGCAACGTAACTGGCAAACGTCGTTTTCAGTAAGAAACGAAATGGAGATAACTCTTGTCATTCGGAAACTTTCGGGTTGATGCATTTACTACAACGATAACTCCTCATAGACTGACGAGTGCTGTCCCTAACTTGATACCTACGCTCAATCGATCAGATACGAGACAGATTTACACGCCAAGAATCCTTCATAAAAATTAAATATCAAACGAAAATTTCCTCGAACAGTCATTGTATGTGTTGTTTCAATATCAGATTATTCTCTATCCTTCCGCCCATTGAAAATATCAAATGATTGTCCCCTAACTATCGGGGTTTTTTTCTTAAAGGAATGTGACTTTCTGTCAGACATCGTCCTGATATTTTCACATCAAGGATTTATGTAATACAACATGTATATAATCAGAGACGGATTTATGGGGACAAGGGCTAATGGAGCTTCATACATGCATGTATGATAAATGCATAGACTTTTTCAAAGTATTAATCCAAAAGTTAGCCTACCAACTTGCCCCCCTTTTTTAAATCCTGGTACTGTTACTGAACCTGGTAAATCCTGTTGAACACGTCAATATTTTTAGTAACTACTTCATTTTATTGATGTGTCTACCAAAAGTCAGTGATTTATGTTACCCCGTTTGCAGAAAGGTTCTATTCGTTATTAAATTTGCGCTCGATATTTATGTCAGGTGACAGCACTCGTCTCGATTTTCAAACTCCTGGATCCGCATGAAAAACGACATGGTTACGTTGTCCTAAATGCTGAAGTTGCGTAAGGGTTCTGTTGATCCAAAATCATGCTAAGGAAGAAGCAACAAATAACAATTTTCAAGTCTTTGGCTTTGATTCAGCTAGGACCCAAACCCATAAACTCCCACACTTGAGAACAAGACCACCGAGGTTAGTGACAGTAAAATACTGTATAGTCACTTGTCAATTGTTCAAGACTGTTAGTTGACTTCTTAATGAAAACAAGAAGATAAGATGACAACCGATATGTCAGACAGATATATACAAAATGTATCACAACCACTCTTCATTATACCAAAAGTTGATACTCATATACTGACGATCTGGCATGTGTCATGTATATATACTGATTGATTGATTGGTGTTAAACTACAATTTAAGCACTATTGTGATATTTCGTGGCGGTAAGATTTATTGGTGGAGGAAGCCAGAGAGAACTACCAACCTTCGATAGGAAAGCCGACAATCCTAGTCAATTAAGATTGGAGTCGAGCGCACCTGCCACTTGTGGGATTCGGACTCGCAACCTCAGCCACCGAGGCACCTGTATATATACTGAGAAAATGTCCTAAACATGTAGGGCCGGGGGAAACAGCACCACTATTTTATTACAGATAGAAAGACATTAATAATATATTGTCATTAGTATATTTGAACATCTGATTTTCGATCAACAATAAATTTTAATTACATGCTTTCAAATATCCCTATGGCCCATTTCAGTTTAATACAAAATCTTGATGACTTTCAGATATGCAGTGTTGATTCTTCATAAATGTTTATTTCCCACCAAGGTAACATACAGTGTATAAACGTATTAGATACACTTGGAGGGTGTTAGCCCGAATGGGTGTATCTAATTTACACCAAGATAATTATTGTCAATGCAGAATGATCATAGTTTTCAATAATTTAGGAGGGGGTCTTTCAGCGATTTGACCATGTGTTATTGAAAAGCATGATAAATGCAGTGTATCCAATTTCATTTAACGACATCTTGGTGTAAGTAACATTGCCAGTCTTTTAATGTTTGAACATTTGCATCTGGCTGAATTGAGATCTATGCATCATCACTTTGAACATCTGTTTTGTAACAGAATTTACTTATTTTAGGTTTACATTTTTCCTTAATTTTATCAATTGTTTTGATATTTTTTGTTATTTTTCCTTGAGATAAAAATTGTTCCATTATTTGCAGGTTTAAAGAACATGTGCTAAACCTTCTTAGCTTAGGACCTTTTATCTTCAGTAAAACATGAATAGAGAGTAGAAATTACTTATTCCTTCTGTTTTTGACATTTTTACCTATTGTGTCTGTTTGTTTTGTTCACGCATTGTTGTCAATATAATGGAATTTGATGGGACTGTCATACAAGTGAGAGGTTTAGCTAGCTATAAAACCAGGTTCAATCCACCATTTTCTACATAAGAAAATGCCTGTACCAAGTCAGGAATATGACAGTTGTTAACGATTCGTTTGATGTGTTTTGTTTTTTTTTTTGATTTTGCCATTTGATTGGGGACTTTCCTTTTTGAATTTTCCTCGGAGTTCAGTATTTTTGTGATTTTACTTTCTACTAAAGAAATTTTCAATTCAACTTCTACTACTTAGAAATACTGTAAGTCCAACTATTCATCAGTGCATTACCACTGACATGATTTATCTGAAACATTTTCACAGCTAATCAATTATTTTATTTTAAATACCTTTTCTCTGTCAAATAATTAATCCTGTCTTAACACATAAGATATGATTGGCTTGTTCATTTGAAGCAAGTATCACATTGGATGTTCTTGTCACAGAAATTTGTGACCTCCAAATTGATAAACTGCTTCGCCGGGCGCAGCTGGATACGACCGCAGAGGTCCAACCCTGAACAGTTGGGGCAAAAATGGACACAATTTTCGCGCTTGATACAGGTCTGAATTTGAATTGTAATTAAATATTTGACACATAATAGGTTTCTGACACAGAATAACTGTAGTCAAAGAACTTAGAATTGGTTATATGATTTGAATTAATATTCAATTTTTTGCTTTTGTGCAATACACTGTGCCTGTGGGAATTGACCCCCTCCCCAAAAATAAAAATCAACCCATTTTTTTTTTTGCTTTTGTGTAATACACAATGATGTTGCGTATTGACCCCCCCAAAAAAAAACATTGTACAATTTTGTTTTTGGATTACCTCCCTTACACTGCTTTTAAATTGTCCATTAACCAGGAAACCCTTGTTTTTCCCCCCTTTTTTGCCCCTAATTCCTTAACGGTTTGAGCCATAACCCCCCAAAGCCAATCCTAACCATCCCTTCGTGGTATGGAAACTTGTGGTATAATTTCAGAGAGATCCATACACTTAAACACAAGTTATTGTCTGGAAACTAGAAAAATGCCTTTTTGGGCCTCTTTTTGGCCCCTAATTCCTAAACTGTTATGACCATAACCCCCAAAATCAATCCCAACCTTCCTTTTGTGATTATAAACCTTGTGTTTAAATTTCAAAGATTTCTATTTAATTATACTTAAGTTATTGTCGAGAAACCAACTGTCTTCGGACGACGACGACGACGTGATACCAATCTACGACCACAAAATTTTTTTGCGGTCGTATGAAAATGGTGTTCTCCAGTTTTTTATTAGCAATGACATACTTACCCGAGTTACAAATGCATTACTTATACAAGTTCGTTAGAATTGGTTGTAACGCATGAATCTAGGATTTTGCAAAAAATGGAAATACAGAAATTTAACTACAGGTATTAAGTGTTTTCTCTACAAAGTTTTTGAAAGATTGGAAATATCTGAATTGATGGTGGTCATAACATTTGAAGGATTGGGATTTTTTAGAGTAATAGGGACTCTAAAACTTGAAAGTCTGGCATAAATTAATGCAAGAAATAGATTATTATCTAATGAAAATGATATTTGCCATTTCTGTTCAAAGGGAAATAACTCAATCATATAATAAGTATAACTTTTGGCTACTAAAAGGTCTACAGCTCAACAACAAGAAAAGCTAAAATCATGAAAATTGAACTTGACCTTCATTTAGTCACAGGAAACAACATATCAAAATTTGAAAAAATTTCATCAAAGCATTTTCATGTTAATGAACGGACACTGTTTGGCGCCCATCCGCCGTACCTCCGATTTTTCCTTAGAAAATCTGGTTAAAAATCATTATCAAGAATCACAAAACTTACATTTATTTTTTAAAATAATTCTCCACCTAATTTATGACTTAATCCCTTTGTGGCAGGGAAGCTGGCAACAACCATATCAAGTATCATTAAAATTAGTCAGGACTTTTTAATATTCTTATTCTGACAACTTAAAAGTGTTGAACAATGTTTCATTCTGTGTTCTTGGAAGGATGCTATTCCTAACTCCTTCGTTGTTCAATAGTTAACATATGAAGTATCATTTATATATTTCTAGATATTCAAAAGTTCTCAGTCTGAAACCTCATCTGATATATATTAGGAGAAACCGTATCTGTTTACTGGAACTTACAGAAATTGTATTCAAACCAGTGCCCCACATGATGTCTTGAACTTAACAGTGGGTTGTGGAATTTTTCTGTGTTGAACCTCACTGTGACTTTGAAAGGAAGTACACTTGTGTTGTGAGCACCAGTGAAACTCAACAATCCAGAAAATATACACTCTCTTTATTCAATTCTTATATATAAATAATGTGCATAATTCCCTAATATATCCTGGAAGACAATTAATTACACTGACGGATAAATTTAAGTATCTTATAGGTGTGAACCTTCAACATGGAAGATAATGAGCAGAATATTGACCATCAGAACATAAATAATAATACAGGTTAATTACACACATATTACAAGATTACTTTTATGGTACTGAGTCAATATTATTGATTTTATTCTGACAATATATCTGAAAACAACAATAATATGATATCTATAAGTCTTCCAAGTTTTACCTCATAAACTAATAACACAGTCAGGTTTACAAAATCAGTGGCGGATCCAGAACTTTTGATAAGGGGCCACTCCAGTCATGCTTCAGTGATTCCTATATAATCAACAAAATTTTCCCACAAAGAGGGGGCAGGTCCCACCCCACCCCTGGATCCACCTATGAAAATATTGTAATTCAACAGCACCAATTTTAATCCAGACAGAAAGACATTAATAATATATTGCCACTAGTATACCTGAAAATCTGATTTTGATCAGCAATAAATTTTAATCGCATGCTATCAAATATCCCTATGGCCCATTTCAATTTCAATTTAATACAAAATATTGATGACTTTCAGATATATGCAGTGATGGTTCTTAAAAATTGTATTTTTTCCCATCAAGGTCACATAAAATGTTATAAACTATACATGTATGTATCAATGTCAGTCTTTTATTGTTTGAACATTTGCATCTGGCTGAATTGAGATATATGCATCATCACTTTGAGCATCTGTTTTGTAACAGAATTAAAACAACCTTAAACCTTTCTGCAGACTTCACAAATAACTTTGAAAACTCAAACTTTATCTGTATGAATTAACTTCTTTCCAGTCTATAATTTCCCTGAATTGTATGTGCATTGCATTGTTATTTTAAAAATCTTTGAAGTGGTTTTTAATTACCTTTTCCCATTTTGTAATGAACAACCAAAGAATATGATTTATATGCTGATGCAGACAAATATAAGTATCTGTATACAAAGGTAAGCCACTACATTCATAGACAACTAATTAAAATGAACAAAATATTCTCAAAATGAAAAACAAATATTCTTCAAAAAAATTAAAATATAATTTTTCATGCTTGGAAAACACCCAAAAAAAATATTTGCATGTAAAGAGACACCTTAATGTATTTTTAGAGATGTAACCATATCCATCAAAACTAATTTTTAAATAGAATAAGACTTTAACAACCTGTATAATAAAATCCAAAAGCTTGAAATTAATATCTTCTGGCTTGACTTTATTTACAAGATAAGTACCCTAGAAAATTAAGTTCTCATTTTTTCAATTACCTAATTGGTAATTTTCAAAATCAATATGTTTGGGTAGTTATGCAATTGTATATGATGTCTTTACATGCAAATGCATACTGGTATTGTAATATACTTGTATTTAAGATGGAATATGTGTTTATTTCCAATTGAAGCAAGATTGCTTTAAATCTTATTATGGTTTGGAGATGTTTAAACTTTCTTCCAATACAATTGCCAAAGAACAATTTCAAACTATAATATCAAATTATACATTAACAACCAAATCTAAAAACTTTTCCTGAATGCTATTTTTTCTTTCTTTTTTGGGGGTAAAGGGGGCATCAATCCCTGAAGAATCATATAGAAGTGCCTTCAGAAATTCTCAATATTATTTGAGGAACACATATTTCATCTTATAGATATTACTGGTGATCATCTGTGGATAGGATATATAAATCAAAATCATACAATTACAACAAGTATGAACATGCAAACTAAATCCATGTAGACTCTTAAAATCATCTTGTAATTTTAATATGAAAAGTTAATGAAACATGAAATTGCATGTAACTTTGTGACTAAACATGTCAAAACACATGTAATGAAGTAACTTTTTAAATATTCACTATACCTATTATTTTTTGGCCTTGTGGCTATAGATATTTATGAACTTGTAACTGCCAGAAATTACAAAAATTTTAACAATTCTATTTTTTTCTTTCCAATCAACTGTTGATTTTTTTTTCTTAATATCTTTTTGATATGACAATAACAACTGTATTGCCAGTATGGTGAATAAATATAAAAGCTATTTAGTACATTATAAAAATTAACAGTGTAATATACAGGGTAGGTAAATCTCAATCAGATCTTCCATGACAACAAAATTCACAATGTCTACCATGTGCACCATTTAAATGTTGATACATTTGTAAATTCATAATATTGTACATGTTTTCTTGTCCTTGAAAGGGTTATCTTTCACAGGATGAATCAATGGGTCATCTGCCATTCTTTGATTACAAAAATGTATCATTTCTGGTAAAGTTTTTGTCATTCTGACTCTATCAATTTTGAGGTGGTATGTCATTTGTTCCCGTTGATTTTTCAGCTTGATAATTTGATCATTCTTTGATTGGAAAGGCATGGTGTTAGGAGTCACAGTTCCAAAACCTGTACAGTAAAAACAACATCAAATATCATGCAAACAGAAAAATTACAACACACATAACAGTAAACTTCAGTAAAAATGGGTATTAAAAAAAATCTTTATTTTAATAACCCATCTGAATACACGCTACCCCCTCCCCCAAATAATGAATTAAAATATGTTCGTTTTATGCTCTGTAATTCATATTCAACTGTTTAAAGACCTCAAAATTTTGCTTTATGTAAAAACTAATTGTAGCAAAATACAGAACATGTAAATAGTTGCTTTAGAAGATAATTCTCAACACCAGGAATTACTGAAGTTTTGGAAATAAAACTAAATAAATACAGATGGTATATTTCTAAAAACCAAGAAGACCATGGTTCATGGTAGCATGCTTGTCTCAAATGCAGGTTATTGGTTCTATCCTCAGATGGGTAAATTCTTGGTACTTGCTGCTTCTCACACTTACATTAAAAGTGATAGCAAACACTGATAAGTTTTTATTCAGAATAAAAAAATTTGAGAATGCTGATATGTATTCCAGAACTTACTCTGTACAAACACATTTAAAACCCACCCTGTATCTTTGCTTGGTACATACCATGTCATATGTCTGAATATACATTTAATAATTGATGCTGGACATACGAGTCATAATCAGCAATGTATTTTGACCACAGATAGTCAGCTTTTGAAAAAAACAAAATGTAGGACAGACCAAAAATGAATTGCAATGATGATTTAGTGATTGTGCTCTTCAGTAGATGGCACATTGCTCATCTCAACTGCATGCTAAACTGTAGTGGTATGTAACCACAAGTCATATTTTCTCATAAAATAAAATAAAATGCTCCACAGGGTGCAGCTTGATACGACTGCAGAGTTCGAACCCTGAACAGTTTAGGCAAGTATGGACACAACATTCAAGCTTGATACAGCTCTGAATTTGGATTGTGATTAAATATTTGACAAAGCATAGTTTTCTGACACAGAATGAATGTGGTCTAAGAAATTAAAAATCTAAAATGTATATTTACCTACATGTATTATGGTCCAACATCCCATATATAAATACATGGTTGATTCAGCATACCAAAGAAACCCATGAATTAAATTTTTGATTAAATCAAACAAAGGTTAATTTTGGACCAATTTGATAATAGGGCCAAAATCAAAATCTAAATACATGTTTAGATTCAGCATATCAAAGAACCCAAAGAATTCAATTTTTGTTAAAATTCAATTTTTGTTGAATTCAAACAAAGTTTCATTTTGGACCCTTTGGACCTCGGTGTGGACCAATTAAAAAACGGGGCCCAAGATCCAAAATTTAAAACATTCAACATTTAAAGAACCCCAAGAATTCAAGATTTTGAATTAAACCCCATGGAAATGGGTTAAGAATTTATACAAAGTATTAGAAAAGTATTGTTTTAGGCCCCTTTTTGGCCCTAATTAATATTCTTATCAGAGTTAGGGCCATAACTCCAAAAATCAATCCCAATCTTCCTTTTTTGGTATGAAACCTTGAGGTACAATTAGATCCATACACTTATACTCAAGTTATTGTCTGAAAAAACAAATGTCTTTGGAAGACGACGACATAATCATACCATAATGCCATTATACGACTGCAAAAATTTTGTGCCAGCAGTCGTATAAAAAAAACCAACAACCAGGTCAACTGTGATTATATATTGTTATACAACTGTCTATAATTACTGAGAGTATTAACTTAATTTCACTAATCAATTCACCTGTGGTGAACATACTTTTTATATATTTATAGATATAAGGGCAAGTCTTTCATCAAAATGATTTAAAAATTCAATCAATCCATCTGTTTTTGTTATGTTTTTAAGTATTCAATATGTTAACCTACCTTTAAACTACTGATCAAATTATATCAGGATATGTCAATGTGGAATGCTTAACAAAAGTTCACTTTCAACCTCGTTCTTTAATCAATTCTTATTTCATAGTACATGCACATACATGTTTACAGGACTTCACTTGTAACTACAATGAGGATTCCTTATTAATGCTCGTAATACTGTCTGTTGATCACAAAGCTTTTGTCCAAAGTTCATCAAATTCCATGATATTTGAAAATGTTATTGATTTCTGAAAAACTTTAAACCTTAATTTTACTATATCTAAATGTTGACTGCCAAAAAAATAAAATGCTTCCCTGAGTGCAGCTGGATACGACCGCAGAGGTCCAACCCTGAACAGTTGGGGCAAAATTGGACACAATATTCGCGCTTGATACAGGTCTGAATTTGGATTGTAATTAAATATTTGACACATAATAGGTTTCTGACACAGAATAACTGTAGTCAAAGAACTTAGAATTAGTTATATATATTGGATTTATATTCAATTTTTGCTTTTGTGCAAGACAATTTCTTTTTACCACCCCTCTTTTCCAAAAAAAATTCTTTCCCTCAAGATATGGTCATAATCTCAATTCAAATTTCCAATGGAGTTTGCAACCATAATTACCAATTTAAATACATCATGAAAGTCTTAAAATATAAAATGACCTACATAAGGCCAACCTTAAAAATATGTTTGTTTGCAGTTTCCCGACTGTACCTTCAGACTGAAGGGTCGGTAGGTAGGAAAATTATTTTATTTTATCAGCTAAAAGGTTTAAACAAGCAGTTACACAAACCAAGTTTCTTGTTAAGAAAAAAAAAACCTATTTTAAAACAACAAACACTGAAAACCAACATGAAATGAACAGGCATTGTCAGAAAAAAAAACTTTTTAACTAAAATTGAAACTTTAATTCAATTTATGACATAACATATGGTATTATTAAATACTGAAACACTTATAAACAAGGAATGACTAGAACTGTTTTAAAGAAATATATTCACGGACATATATGCTTCTTGACTAGAATGTTTTCATGAGTAGAGTATTTTCATCAAAAAATGTAGATATTAAAGATTTATAAGACAATGTATTAAAGAGTGTATTTTAATTAAAAAATCAGCCATTGAATCTTCCTCAATTGAAAAAAGGGCAACATAAAAAAGACTGTTTTCATATTTCTAACAATATTTAATTATATGTAATAAGATTATATTTTGAAAGATATGTTGATGCCAGGCTTAAATGAAAACTAAAGAAAACTTACTAGTTTGGGGTGAAATCCATAGCACCCCATTAAAGTAAATGGTCTGTACTGAAATGTTTTAACTGCATAAAAAAAATTGGCAGCATAGCTCCTAAGAACATGTTTTAGTTCAATTCACACAGTGACAGGCCACAAAGTTTGGGGATATTTAATATTGTAAGAAAGAGAATAACTGCAATGAGTGGGGCAGCCCCCCTTATCCTAAAGGAGCATACTCATTGCAATCGAAGATAGATTTAATATAGAGAGAGTATATTTATTTTTCAAGCTAATCATTCATTTTCTCTACATCTTTGTGTAGTTTGGGTGTCTTCTGATTGATTTGGCATGGTCTCTATCCATTTACATTTTAAATGAGCTCTTTCTCCGTACAGGCATGTTTACAGGTATCCATATATTCACGGAGGAGTGATTTCATCTTTGCCTTCTTCACAACGATTTATAGAAAATATGACATACTTCAAGCAGCTGTCGAATTGTTTAACCACTGAAACTGGTTCCATAAAGTCAGGCTCAAAAGATTCTGTACCCGATTTGTTTAAGACAGAAAGTTGACAAAGATGAGTCATCATGTCGGTTGTGAATATCCGCTGCATCTTCTTCAATGATATCATCAAAGACATCATTCCATGTGCTTGAATCTGTTTATTAAACTTTTTTGTTTGTTATATATATTTTTATTTGTCTTAAAATTGACAGAAGTCGACAGCGTAAAGTACTCCTGCATAACTTCATGGATACCTGTAAACAATTTCCATGTGCTTTATCATTAAATGGTCACATGAACGCTTGACGGGAAGGGAAGAAAAACCGAATTTAAAACATGTAAACGACCTAGACTTAAATCAATTCCAGAAAGGACCTGAATTTCCGGATCTCAGCAATAGAAGTTTTAAAAATAATTTCTTAAAATTTAAAGCAATAAAATTTTCACAGTCGGAGGGATTTTCAAGGGTCGGTCGGTAAACTGCAAACAAACAATATTTTAATTTAAGCCTAATCATGGCTAAAATTAATATTCCTTTAATAGTAACTTCTAAAAATTAATTGACAGCTAATTACCTCATGACAATACAACAACTTTATACATAATTTAAAAGCAATGTAAGGGAGGTAATCCAAATTTTTTTTTTAATACTTTAAATGTATTTGGATTACCTCCCCTACACGGCTTTTAAATTGTCCATTAACCAGGAAACCCTTGTTTTTCCCCCTTTTTTGCCCCTAATTCCTAAACGGTTTGAGCCATAACCCCAAAGTCAATCCTAACCATCCCTTTGTGGTATGGAAACTTATGGTTTAATTTCAGAGAGATTCATACACTGTTCCACAAGTTATTGTCTGGAAACTAGAAAAATGCTCATTTGGGCCCTTTTTTGGCCCCTAATTCCTTAACTGTTGGTACCCCCAAAATCAATCCCAACCTTCCTTTTGTGGTATTGAACCTTATGGTAAAATTTCATAGAGATCCATTCACTTAAACTAAAGTTATTGTGCGAAAAACCAATGTGTCTTTGGACGACGACGACGCCAACTTCATACCAATAAACGACCGCAATAAAAACAAAAACCCATTTACCAAAAAAAATATGGAAAATGAAAAAAAATCAATCAAATTTCTCTTCATGATACTGTTTTTTTATCACAAAGAAGCTTTAGTCCAAGTTTCTAAATGAAGGTTTGACAAAGTTATTGAGGTCTAAAAAAATTGAACCTTACTATCTTTAAACTCGTATTCTAAGTTTGAACCACAAAAAAACTTTAATCACAGATCTACAGAACCTTATTGTTGACAACAACAGAATGTATGATTGATTGTATGTCTTGATTCAGCAACAATAAATACCTACTGTTCCCACACATAAAAACCACAAAAAATAAACTGCTTCGCTGAGCGCAGCTGGATACGCCCGCAGAGGTCCAACCCTGAACAGTTGGGGCAAAAATGGACACAATATTCAAGCTTGATACAGGTCTGAATTTGGATTGTAATTAAATATTTGACATATTATAGGTTTCTGAATAAATGTAGTCAAAGAACTTGAAATTGGTTATATGAATTGAATTCATATTCAATTAAAGATTTCTTGCTGTTGTGCAATACACTATGCTGTTGCGCAATACTTTAGTAAATCTGTTGTCAGACTATAAACAAATAAAATTTATAAAATTCTAAAGAAAGCTTACATCAATAGATATAAACAATTCACCAAAGTTTCATAAGAATTACTGAAAGCATTTTTGAGTTATTGTCGGAAAACTGGAAAATCCCCCCTTTTTCAATGAATAAAACCACATAACTTGGAAATGTAAAATCTAAAATTTATAAAACTCTAAAGGGAGCTTACATCAATAGATATCAACAATTCATCAAAGTTTCATGAGAACTGCTGAAAGCATTTTTGAGTTATTGTCCGAAAACTGGAAAATCCCCCTTTTTTTATGAATAAAACCCTGTAACTTGGAAACGTAAAATCTTAAATTTATAAAAATCAAAAGGGAGCTCATGTCAATAGATATAAAAAATTAACCAAAATTTCTTGCAAATTGGTGAAAGCATTCTTGAGCTATTGTCTGAAAACTGGAAAATCCCCCTTTTTTTAATGAATAAAACCCCACAACTCGGAAACGTAAAATCTAAAATTTATAAAAAACGAAAGGGAGCTCATGTCAATAGATATCAACAATTCACCAAAGTTTTATGCAAATTGGTTAAAGCGTTTTTGAGTTAATGTCCGACATGTTGACGACGGACGGACAGACGGACAATGGTATACCATAATACGTCCCGTAAACGGGTGTATAAAAAAGAAAAACATGTGCTTTACAGCTTAGAAGTATTTAATTATGTACATGTATGCTAGTGCATATAATTGTAGTTTTAAATACTGTCAGAATTTTTTTTATAGGGTACAGAAAAGATTTTTTCAACACACGTCCACTGTTTTAATGAAATCTTTGCAAAAATGATATTTGAATTTTTTAAAAGACAACTCTTAAATTCATAAATAATAGAAATTAGAACCTTTTCATTACAATTATTAACCATGCTATTTGTCTTTGTCATTCTATCTTGCATGTGTCATGCATTTACCAAAGCTATCTAAAAACACTCATGCATGTAAAGCGTTTACATACATGACATATACATGTACATGTATATAAACAATGTATTTTAGAGACAATAAAAAAATAATGAGTTGTATATACATTTGTACACATGCTTTCATCAGTAAAAGTCGCTCCTTTTTTACTCTTCTTATATGTACTTGGCTTTCACTCTCTTTACTGCCTTTAGCCAGTTTTAGCACAAAAGATTTTGCTACAAATAGGATCAGACCTCTTTTTAAAAAATTCTGAACCTGCATACATGCAAATACAATGTATTGTATGTACTACACAAAATTGTGAACTTACCGGTACCTAGACTATCTAGATGTTACCACACAGTTTGGACTAGATCCTCTACCTGAAATACAAATCTAACTTATTAGTTGTTGAATGGAATGTAAAAGTTTCCTCTTAGGAGGTATTTTCTAAATAAGACTCAAAGTTACTTGATATGATATTAACTAGTTCTTCTCATACAAGCATTAATTTAGAGGGGGTTAAAGTGTTGGCAGAAAAACTGGTTAGATGACAGCATTGTGTCCGTCACTGTTTACATGGTTAAGAAATGTTCTATATGACAGAAATGAAATCGTTGAAAAGATTTTCATTTGTTGGAACTATAATCATCGAAGTGAATTAAAGGTACGTCATTATATAAGGACAATTTCAAATTTAATTTATGGTAAAAGTTATTACTAGTTTAACATCAAGTCTTGTTTGAGAAACAACAAAAATTCTTCTAATACAACATAGAATGACTTGTCTAAATCTATAGGTGGACTCCACTTTTAGGACACCCTTTGTACAGATATAAAGGCACTGTTCAAAGTGGATAGGGATCTAATCGAAATATACCATCCATTCATATTTACTGTTAAGTCTTAAGATATAAAGATATGTGTATAAGGTTACTAATCAAATTCCTTTTGTAATAAAATTATTACTGCTAGACTCAGTTAATAGAATCTTGATAGTGCCACTGCCTCATTCATCTTCTTTTTAAGTCGAGCTTTTTTTTCATTTTTTGATCGAAACAGTATTGATTTTTGGTACAAAAAAGCATGATCATTTAACACAACTAATTATCTTTTATGAAAAATAGAGAATACCAAATTGAAACTCAGACAGCTGGTCATTCATGTGGTGGTGTTGTAGATGCAATAAAAACTATACCAGCTATTCTCTTTTAACTTTAATTTTATTAAGATAACAACAGTAAGAAAGCTGTCGAAAATTCACGATCAATTTGACATCTCAACCGACCGATAACATGGATAAGTTGAAGTGGTCATATCTAAAATGAAAATATAAACAAACAGCTGAGAGGTTATGTAATGTTTATCCCATGCATCAAATATCAGAACGCAAACATTCGCTCTGTTCCCCTTTAAATTGTCTACATTTTAAAATTTCAAGAGGTACAGTCGATGTTATCCTTATTTGATTCAATCATCAAACATATTTGTATTCAGTTGCTTCAAAATTAATCAAAACAACAATGAAATTCAATAAAATGTCTGCTATTTAAATTTTAATTTCCTCCAGGGGCAAATAACTTGAAATGAACGTGTTAAAGAATGAATGACAGAACTGATCTTAAATTACGGCAAGGCATTATAAAATACAACAAAAAAAGGGCATGGTGCCAAATTGTTTTACAAAGAAGTACAGGGTGTCAAGAAAACACGACAGGGCATGGCTCCCTCCCGAAACACCCTGTAGGAAACACTATCTTATAACATTTTTATGATAAACAGTAAAATAAGGAGTTAAATCAAGTTTGTTGATGCGGATTTGGGGGGGGGGGCCTTATGGGGCTTCATTTATGAAATATGCATAGACTTTTTACAAGTACAATGTACAAATGTATCACTCCAAAGGTTGGCCCTTTAGGGAATGACTCATGTTCGCTGTCTGTCAATCAAAATAAATAATTCTAAAATGGTAGCATAGGTTAACCATATCGTTTATGATCGCAAACTATGAACTTTATTGTTTATTTATCAGAACAATCAATGTTTAAAAGTTTCAAAAGTTTGTTCCAAAATGTTCATATTGTTTTGCTGGCCATGGACAATGCCTTGGATATGAAATGTGAGCACAGAAAAAAAACCCAATTAACTGTATTATATCTGGGAACAGTATATCTAACGGGAAATGAATCTGATAGGCTTTTCAGTATAAAATTGATTAAATCTCGTACTCCACGAGACTTCGCGAGATTTATGGATTTTGGTGGCGTCTGACTGAAAAACTATCGGAACTGCTCGATTAACTAACCACATAATTCTAATCGTAAATAAATACAAGTTTTATCATAAAGTAGATACATTTTGTCATATAAAATGACCAAAATAAGTGTGATTTATTTGATGTGAAGTGTTTTATAATGTTTTTGAATTTGGGAAGGCAATCGGTACCATTTTTTTATTACCCTGTTTACATTCTGTGCCATTTTGTGATAAAATGAATGCGATTATAACAAATTTGAAGTGACAGAGTACAAGTTTTACACTGGCATCACTGTAAAACTAGTTTGAATGACATTTTATTGATATTATCAGAAATTATTAGGATAATAGCGAGTACTTTTTTAACACGTCCGTTTCCGTATCGTATCTTTATTACCTATGACCCGACGATAAAATCGGCTACAATTAGGTAGCTTTATATAAACGTATTTACACTTTTGGTATTTAGCTATATTTTGCCTCCGAATGACCTTAGATCGACTACGAATCACCTTTTGACGTCAGGCAACAATCACTTTTTAATTGTGACGTCAAATGTTTTGAATTATGATGTCAAAGTTTACGGGAACCTGTATGATTTTACGTAATGGCGGACAAATTTGCATACAAGTGTAAATACGTCTATAGTGTCAAGTCCCATCAATATATATGTTCCTGATTATATACATGTACACCAGTAGTATCACTTTGAAAAATGCTTTTAAATGTTTGCCATGCACACATAATTACCTACTGAAGAAAGACAGTTTACCAACTTTGGTAAAAATAGAAATAGTAAAATCATGTTGAACATGTTTATATATTATATAATGTATTTTGTGTGACAAAATTTCTACATATCATGACAATGTTGTTTTAAGTCATATATGTCAGACAAATTATATCAATAACCTAGTTGAATAAATGAATATCATACAAGCATCAATTTACGTAATTAAACATGATCTTAACTCCAGTTTTTTTACATTTCTACCTTTTAAAAGATTATTCAGCCGCATATTAGATCACCAGTCCATTCAAAGCCCCACCCAGATGTTCACTTTCTATCAAGTCTAAATGGTTGAAGTCTTACTCTTTGACGAATAAACAGTAAAGTTCATAGTCTGCGATCGTAAACGATATGGTTAATGCAGAAACCTATGCTACCATTTTAGCACTTCAAACATCATTATTTTTGACAGTTGTGTGCATAAATTTGTAAATATTCTATGTTGACAACGGATAAAATCATACTATTATAATCACCTTTACACCCTACAAATACCGAAATCTCTCGCTTTTTGGGTCTGCTTTACTGACTAAAACAAACATTAAATAACATAAAGCTAGGATGAATTTCGGTCGCCGACAGGTGCTTGCTTTCTTTCCAAACCAAGTCAAAATGGCGACGTATTGATTTCGATAAACCTATAGTCCGTTTCCAAATTTAAGACTGGTTCCGCTCTTTACCTCTTAAATATAGCGACCATTTACAAAGTTTATTTCTAGAGGGAGGACACTCAGGTGTTCTGTGACAAAAATGTTTTCCTTGCAAACATTGACGAAATGAACTCTTCAATGTTGGCTCTTCCCACAATTTCACAAGAGAAAACGTTCCAGTAAATGGTAACAGTAATAATAAACAAGGATCATGTTTTCAAAAAATATAATAGTCCCAGGTTAAATCAAGGATTTGTATAGTAAGATCTCGCTATACAAATCCTTGCTGAAACACACATGTACTGTATATTATAATAAATATCGGATAACCATATAAAATATTATCATTTCCCGATTAATATCGCAAAATCGGAGAACAGCAGACAACAATATAGCAGTTTTTGGCAAACTGGTATTGAAAGTTTATTTCATACTACCTTAAATTTATTTTTCTACTAGCTGTATACCGTAAGGCAGCAACCATTTGATTTTCTAGGGGGGGGGCTATGGATTTTTTTTCCCGGACAAACAATCTATTTTTTGGCGACAAGTCGAAAACAATATTTTTCTTTCAATTTTAGCATTACATATAGTGGCAGCTGAGGGTGAAACAAAACAATTTTTTTTTCTCAGGGTCAAAAACAAATTATTTTTTTCTCCAAAAACTGGAAACAAACTTTTTTTTTCCAAAAAATCCATAGCCCCCCCCCGAAAATCAAATGGTTGCTGCCTAACTGGAAGAAAATGAGATTATGTCATTATGTATAAAGGCGGGACACATCAGAGACTGTCTAGTAACTTCAGGTATATATATATTTTTTATTTGGCAATCGCCAATGGCAGTCAGCGGGATGTAAGAACATTTGTTGTTCGACCTGTTAGTCAAATGCGTTTTGTTAAAATATACTTTTTCACTTTTTTGGTCTTTTGGAAAATGTTGTTTGTGCTGTATTTAGACCCCTCTAACAAGAAATTTGTTTTGCATGCACACGTATAAAAATTGCGGTTTTATCCAACGCAATCATAGGTTTGAACGTTGTTTTCAATTTAGACTTGTATATATATATATATATATATATATATATATATATATATATATAAAGATTCTACCGCTGCATCGAGTGTGATACGATATTTATCCACTCGAGACAGTTAAATTTTCAAATTTAAAACGCGAGGCTTGCCCGAGCGTTTTAAATATTTAAAATTTAACTGTCGAGAGTGGATAAATATCGTATTACACGAGATTTGGTGGTGGAATCTGTTTCTCTAATGATTTTCAAACAATATGCAGGCAAACTTATTCCTTCTTTTCGAATGATCTGCAAAAAGATGTGTTCTTTCTATGTGACGTCATCAGGCATGGTAGCCTTTTTCAAGCCGTCACAACATTGTTGACAATAGGAAATTCAGAGGAAAGTAAGAAATTCGACGTCATAATCGGATTTTAACCAATGATGAACTGAGATCAAACGAACCACACGTTGATTAAATTTTTTTTATACAATGGGTGCAGAAAGGGATACATTCACGAAGAATTAGAGAAATATATTTATACAACTCGTCTAAATATCAGCCCAACAATGTTAGATCTGTAAATTTGCTTTCGCAAATGTTTTGTTCTTCCCTCGCCGGGATTCGAACTCATGCAGTTGTCACTGGTTCAGACGTACTTATAAATATAATTATTTCTGTGACTGTATCTTGCATTAATTTGTAGGATCCTTTACAATAGATATTTCAGCTGATCTGTAACAATTCCATCTTCATGCCTTATATATCATGTACTGTATTACGACGCTAGATTAAAACTGACGAGGAAAGGTAACACCCGGCCACCGAAAGCTTTATTTTTGTGAAGCCTATGTGGTCGAGTGGTCAGTGGCGGATCCA
Source organism: Mytilus coruscus (assembly GCA_017311375.1). Classification (NCBI taxonomy): domain Eukaryota; kingdom Metazoa; phylum Mollusca; class Bivalvia; order Mytilida; family Mytilidae; genus Mytilus; species Mytilus coruscus. The sequence continues at coordinate 107,662,884 of CM029595.1, read as the reverse complement.
GTGGGGGGACCCGCCTTTTTTCTTGATGATCAATGCATTTGAATGGGGACATATAGTTGGAACCCCCTTATCCTGGGTTGGGAACCCCCTTTTAAAAATGGCTGGATCCGCCCCCTGGTGGTCTAGCGCATCGGATACAGTGCAGGCGATTTGGTGTCACGATATCTCAGTAGCATGAGTTCGAATCCCGGCGAGGGAAGAACAAAACATTTGCGAAAGCAAATTTACAGATCTAACATTGTTGGACTGATGTTTAGACGAGTTTTATATACAGAATGTACACAGCCATGTATCACCATCACTGCTGGTGATCCGATGGATAAATCTGTTGTTGTGTTGTCACTGGTTCAGACGTACTTATATATATATATATATATATATATATATGGCTCTGGTAACTCTGGGACATAATTATATATTGATATTAAGATTGCTAGTAAATGTATAATAGTCACAGGGTAACTTTAATTCAAAAGTGAAAATCTACATATTAATCGATACTGTATACGGATATGGATAGTAAACTGCACATTGCTAGAAAACAAAAAAATATTGATGCCAACGTTAAATTCGTTAATTATGTAAAATAGACAGGAAATACGAAAAAAAAAAAATGAAAAACACTGATTAACAAAATTTTAATCTGCTAACCTAGTCCTTGTGGTCCCAGCTGCTACCCCTCTATCGAAATCTTATTGTTAAAAATAAATGGGGAAAATCTAAGTCCATGACCAAAGCGCATGTGCGTCTCAGATTCGCGTCATTATGTCTACTTTCGAGCCAGGAATTACAGGACTAGAAGAGGCGCACTTTGCAATTTGGTCTAGATAGCATGCCAAACTGATCGGGATTGGCTTCAGATAGCCGGATTGATTCAGTAACTTATAGGGGTTACACTAAAGACCTGAATAGACCTGAAGATATACTACTCGATTTATTTAAATTACAATAACTTCTTTATTTTCCAATGGATTTTCTTCAAGTTAGAATTTTATTAAAGGTAAAGATCCACATTTTATTAGAAATAAAATGTTTCAAATAAAAAACAAATTTTTGATTCCAAAACTTGGACCTAAACGGAGAAATGAACTTGATGACCTGAACGGACCTAAAAATGTATGGTTGGACTTATTCAAACTTCAATAACTTTTCAAATATTCAATGGATTTCTTTCAACTTTAGATTTTGCAAAATAAGAATTCAACATTTTGTTAGAATGAAAAAATTAAATAATGAAAAATATGTTTTGGGTGCCAAAACCCGTACCTGAACGGAGAATTAAAAGCCTGAATATGGACCTAAAATTCAACTAATATATTTTTTCAAACTTAATTTACTTTTTTATCAAAGAATTTCCTTGAAATCTAGATTTTGTTAAAATACAAATTGAATATTTTATCAAAACGAAAGAAAAATTTTAAAGAAAAATATTATTTTGGTGACAAGACTTGGACCTGAACGGAGAATTGAAAGACATGAATAACATGAAAATACATTATTGAAGGCCGTACGTTGACCTATAGTTGTTAACTTCTATGCCATTTTGGTCTCTTGTGGAGAGACACACTCAATGGGATCAAACCACATCTTATTTTTCATTCAGCCAAGCTTGATCTATGTGATCACTCCGGATTTTGAGATGGTGCAAAATTCTAAGTTGAAGACATATCATGAAACTGATTGTGTGTTGTTATGACTTTATACACCATTGCAACTTAATTTATCAAGCGAGGAGCCTATAATTCAGTGGTTGTCATTTTTGGTGTGTATAATATTTGTTTTTTGTTCATATTTGCCACGGTACATAAACTGAGGCCGTTAGTTTTCTCAGTTGTTGGAATTGTTTTACATTTAAGTCGTGTAACAAGATTAAATGATAATCCAATTAAAAGATTAAAAAAAATGAAATGTTTGTTTAGACAAATCATCACCTAATACAAGGTGTGAATTACAGCCGGCACACGTTCATGTACTTAATACATTCCAATCGACGAACACACGTCTTTAGATTACATGGTTTATGTGCAAATGATACTTTTATTTTCAATATATAAATATAACAGTTTAAAACCTGTTTTATAGAAGTTTATAATAAATACAATTTAAACAAGTTAATTAGTTTGTATAATTTTCCACAGACAATCCTGTTTGCCCTTCAGGTCCAGATTTCAACATCAGCATGGTATTTATTATTTTAAAAAATCCTGTATATATAAAATCAGTCATTTTCTTTAACACAATTTAATTTAGAATAAAATCAATTGAAAAATAAAAAAGCTTTGTAAGTTCAAATACATCTACCCGTATTTTTCAGGTCCATTCGGGTATTTTCATTTCCCCGCGGTTAAGGTCCGATTTTTGGAACTAAACCAATATTTTTATAAAATTCTTCATCACTTCAATAAAATATATTACCTTTCCTATTACAAAATTCAAATTTCAAGGAGATTGAAAACTAAAACAGTTATAGAACTTGAATAAATCTAACCGGAGATTTTCTGAATTTCAGGTCAATTCAGATAATTTAATTTCTCGTTCAGGTCCGAGTTTTGACACCTCAAAAATATTTTTCATAATTTCTTTTTTAATATTATTAATATATCGAATTTTTCGTTTCACAAAATTTAAAGTTGAAGGAAATCCATTGAAAAATAAAACTGTTATTGAAATTAGAATAAGTCTGATCGTAGAATTTCAATCCGTTCAGGTCCGAGTTTTGGCATCAAACATTTGTTTTTTATTTAAAACATTTCATTTTTAACATCATGTGGATCTTTACGTTTAATAAAAGTCTAACCTGAAGAAAATCCTTTGAAAAATAAAAAAGCAATTGTAACTTGAATAAATCGACTAGTACATCTTCAGTAGCCCTTTTCACAAAAATCTTAAGTGTAAAATTTATCGTAAGTCTGAAATATTCCTTAACAATTCAACTAAATATTTTTATCGTAAGATTAATTTTACACTTAAGATTTTTTAAAAGGGCTAAGGTCTATTCAGGTCTATTCAGGTCCACGTTCAGGTCTTTAGTGTAACCCAACTTATAGTACTTCCGGTAAAAAGGATACTTCCTGTGATGAAAAAATTGGTACGAACTTTTGAACAGTTTGACTAAAATTCAAAGAAAACATTAGTGTTTGTTTCTTGTGTTATACAATTAATTTCATTTCTGTGGTGACAAAATAATTTTATTTACATACATTCCGTAAATATACCCTTTACCTTTATTCGAAAACGCAAGCAATGCCAATGACGAAAATGGCTGTGTTTACTTCATGAAATTTTCTCTGAGTACAGACAAATCTATGTAACTTGAAAAGTTTTAAAGCCTGGCAGCACCTAGATATATACAAGTTGTATTCATTTTGTGTTTTAAAAAGATAGAAAATTTTGTGGATTTAGCTAAACATTTTTTTCCTTGCCGCATGTGGTGTAAAAGTAAACAAAGTCAGGTGAAATCTTTGAGATGGTCCCCCTCAGGTAATGATGAATCCGGGTCCGTTCGCCCTCATGCACGTTTGCCCCCTTTCACTTTCGCACCCAAAGTCCGTTCGCACCCTACACGTTCGCGCCCAATTTTTATTGGTTTTGTGTTTAATAATTTTGTTAACGAGTTTTGGTAAGTGTATTGCTATAAATATATATTTTTTCATTGTTTCTAAATAAAGTGAGATTCTGACAAGGTTTTTTTTTGTGTCATGGTAAATGTATTGCTATAAACATTTTTTTTTCATTGTTTTTAAATAAAGTGAGATTCTGACGACCAGTATTTTATTTTTGTGTTGAATAATTTTTAATCATGTTTAGGTAAGTGTATTGCTCTATATATACATATATAAATTTTCTTTTTCATTGTTTCTAAATAAAGTGAGATTCTGACAACGTTTTTTAGGTGTTGATAAAATCTTAATCATGTTTTGGTTAGTGTATTGCTATAAATATTTCTTTTTTACTGTTTCAAAAGGAAATGGGATTTTGACAACGTTTTTTTTTTTTTGTTGAATAATTCATAATCGTGTTTTGGATAGTGTATTGCTATAAATATATTTTTTCATTGTTTATGAATAAAGTGAGATTCTGACACACATGAGATCAAAGGAGCCAAGCTGTTAAAACAATTATCTTTCATGTTTTTTATTTAAAATCTTCAAAGTTTTACTCATACCTAGCTAAATACATGCAGTATTTACATTTAAAGCAAGTTAAAACAACCATGACAACAATCATGATTTTTAAACACTCAACAATAACACCAAATTAGGCTGTGTATAAATACCAATTAGCAGTAATCATACATAATTAACATTTAATAATTAATCATCAAATCAATTTAAAACAATATTTCATTTAAAAATTCCCGAATTTTTATTCATGAAAATAAAAATATTTTGATATAAACATCTACAAAACATCTAAAAATTTATCAGGTTCTTGAATAAAAAAAAGGGTGCGAACGTGTAGGGTGCGAACGAACCTAGGGAGCGAACGTGTGGGGTGCGAACGTGTAGGATGCGAACGTGTATTGGGCGAACGGACCCGATACCGGTAATGATTGTATTGTAACATATTGATTGAAATGGACAATAGAGGGACAATAGAAATCAACACAACAAAGGTGATTTAAATAGTGTAAATGAGTGGACTTTATCAAATAAAACTCAGGTGTTTGTTTATTTTACCATCTTCTGTGGCAAGGAAAGAAAATGTTCACCAAAATCCGTAAAGATTTTAACTTTTAAAAACATAAAGTGGATGTAACATTTATTTATCTAGGTCAGTCAGGGGTACTACTTATTCAAGTAATTTTTATTTACTTGAAGAAGTAAAAAAAAATATACACATATAAGTAAATTTGTAGGATACTTATACAAGTGAATTTTATTTACTTGTATAGGTAAAAAAAAAAAATGTCTTAGTTATGTCCCTTAGACATTCAGAATTTTTTACTTGAATAAGTAAAAAAGTCATCCTTTCTTCCTTTCTTGAATTCTTAAGATTTCTTTGCTCTAATAGAATTTTAAATTGTGTACCCTTTGCAGATGTCTTTACCAATGATTTAAGTGTAATTTCATGGACAATGAAAATCCCATTTGTCTGTTATCTTCATAACACTGCTCATTTACAAGCCCCAAAGGAGCAATTTTTGAAGGCCTTACCAAATATACAAGATCTTTGCTCAATCAGTTTCTTTGTTGAATTAATGAGATGAAACATTGAACTTTAATAAAAAAATTTGAGCAAACCTGGGAAAAATCATTAAAGGCATGATTTTACATCTCAAAACTTGAGGATTTTTGTGGGATTGTAAGAAAAATTTACTTATACAAGTAAATTTTTGAGAAAATTAAGGGGAGATTATTCAAACGTTATTTATTTACTTATATGTGTATATTTTTTTTTTACTTCTTCAAGTAAATAAAATTAACTTGTATAAGTAGTACCCCTGACTGCAGGTGCTGCCAGGCTTCAAAACTTTTCAAATTGTTCAGTTTTGTCTGTATACAGAGAAAATTTTATGGTGTAAAAGCAGCCATTTTTGTCAAAGTGTATTGAACCTTAACTACATACTATTGTCAACTTGTATCATGTCAATTACACCAAAAGTAACAAACTCATACCATTGTCATCGTATCTATCCAAACTTATAATCATCCTCAACTTCAGAATCTGTTAAAAAAGAAACTGAAATACGGAAACGTTTCCGATGTTGGTCCTGTTGTTAGAGATTTTAGTTGTGACGTCATTTTCAATGAAAACAGAGAAATGCTATAATTTCATTAGTATGTTGATTTTTATATTGATTTTTACAGCGGATGACTGTGAGGGCATTCCGGTGTTATGTTGCCGCAGACATTTCTACCCATGTGATTTGTGTTTTTGACTGCTAAACCAACGTATTTCGTATAATTACGCGGATATTATTGAGTGCAAAATAACAGTCCTTATCGCTTGTTATATATTAATTTCATCAATGAATATTCATGAAAATAATTTTTAAGAACATAGATAAAAGATATGAAAATGTTTTGTCGTGAGAAATATATATATATATATCAATAACAAATCAAGAATACGGAAAATTTGTGTTAAAGCATGCGGAAGAATATCTCAAGAACGTTTTGCAACAAACACTGGAAAATATGAATGCCTACTCAAATCCAATTTATTAGAAAAACGAATCATTACAGATGAGTGTTCACCATGCACTTGCACTGCACTATCATTAGAATAGTAGAATAGAATAATGTACAAATGGATGAAAATTATATATAACTGTTATACAAATATTAATATAATATATAACAACAAACCAGAGTATACTGATAACAAATGATTATATCACTACAATTTAATAGTTATTACGGTGAGGTTGAATTCCCTGTCATTTATTCATCATCCACATATGAACTTGTCTCAGAAAAAAATCTATGTACCTTAACCTAACTTTCAGGTATAGTGATGTGATTTTTTTTTTCTGAGACAAGCGCTTGTGACCATCCACCAGAACTTGCGGTCATCCGATGTTCAGTACTTCAGTACTTTGATTAGTTTTATTGATTTGCTTAATGTTGTAAGGCACGTCCCCATAATATTTTACTCAAATCCTGAGATAAACGATACGGGAAAAGATTTCTGCGCAGATGCAGGAAAATAAAAAAGTTAACGATTTTGAGTTCATTAGTAAATTGATTTTTTTTTAAAATTTTTTATTGATTTTTCTATTGTAATTAGGGACTTTGTCCCAATATTATGTCACAGTAAGAACCTATTCTTTAAATACCAATCAACATAAATATGCTGTGTATGTGCTTGAAAACATTTTGATTATATGTGAAAACAAATTTATCAGGTTGGGGAGGATCCCCATGACATAAATGGGTATTATACCCCCAAAGCTGGTATCAATTTTCAGTGATGAAAATATAAACTTTGGATGTACAGACATTTTCTGTCATGGCGCAAATGGGTAAAAGACAATATTTTCCCTAACGACTGAAATATCATCAGGATAAAAGTCGGATTTTGGGAGACCATTATCTTTTTGTTCAGTTCTCATTTGAACTATGATCTTAAAGGGAAAAATGTTGCCATTTATATAAATATTTGCGCCATGACAGCTATCATGATGAAATTCAAAATTCTATTTTTTTATCACTGTAAATCAATACCTGATTTTGTGTATAATACCCATATATGAGGATCTTCCCCAACCTGTATATATGTTGTATGTTGATGAAGTTGTCGATAATTAAACAAAAATACAAAATTTATGCTGTGAATGTGCTTGAAACCATTTAGATACTATGATGTGATTTGTTGTTGATGTTAGATTATATGAAATTGTGGAAAATAATACATTAAATAAAAAATCACTCTTTGTTTTTATGGTCCCATTATACCTACTAGTCAAGTAATAATCAGATGAACATCATATACTACACACATATAAACAAAACTTATTTAAGGGTTACAATTTGGTCAGATTACATTCAAATTATTCAATTTTTGAAAGATGCTCAACCACAAATGAACTTCTGATTTATTCAGTTGAATTTGAAAGTCAAGTTTTAACACAGCTTCATACCAATACCAATGTGGATGCTTTTAAATGCGTTCTTACAAATTGTGGGGGCATGAGTTTGCAGATGTACAAATGTATGAGTTGCCTATTGGTGGTACAGGTTGACATTGGTACAAGTTGCAATGGTGCACCTTTCATGACTGATTAGTTGAATATTAGATATACAAATATAAATAAATAACACCAACCCAATTTTGATTACTAAAAAAAAACAACATGTTTTTCAAATGATTCAACTCGTACCTGTCAACCTGTGACAGTAAACATGAACCCCATTGTATTTGGGAAAACAGTATCTTTTCAAAATGTGTTCAAATCATTTAAGTTTTTGAAGAACATGCTATATCAGAAATATTTCTTTAGGAGAGTAAATCTCACTCAATTGAAGGATTTTTGCAGTGTAAAAAAAAATTTGATTGTGAATAATTACATTATATTTAAAATATCACATACTCGAGAAAAATACAAAATAATAAGAAATTACTTCTTAGGGAATCTGTCTGTAATGGTTAATATTTTGGTGAGAGAATTATTTTTGGGGACAATTTTATGCCCCAAAAAATGAATTCTTCAATTTAAGGAGTAAGAAGAAACCTATACGAGGAATATATATTCATTTTGGTAGCTATTCTCTTTATGATGGGATTCTGAATTTAAAGATTAGAGTGAAATTTTTTCAATGGTTGAAATTTGCACATGTCTTCAAAATATTCACAAAACGTCATCTACATGTATGTACATGTAATCTAATGATAAATATTTTCTTTCGTTTCTTTTCAAGTATATACCAGCTTATTAAATGAAGCTGATGTTGTATGGTAATATGTTCTCAATGAAACACATTTGTTGTTCGACCTGTTAGTCAAATGCGTTTTGTTAAAATATACTTTCTCACTTTTTGGTCTTTTGGAAAATGTTGTTTGTGCTGTATTTAGACCCTCTAACAAGAAATTTGTTTTGCATGCACACGTATAAAATTGCGGTTTTATCCAACGCAATCATAGGTTTGAACGTTGTTTTCAATTTAGACTTGTATATATATATTTCTCTAATTCTTCGTGAATTTATCCTTTCTGCACCCATTGTATAAACAAAATTTAATCAACGTGTGGTTCGTTTGATCTCAGTTCATCATTGGTTAAAATCCGATTATGACGTCGAATTTTCTTACTTTCGTCTGAATTTCTTATTGTGACGGCATGAAAAAGGCGACCATGCCTGATGACGTCACATAGAAAGAACACATCTTTTGCAGATCATTCGAAAAGAAGGAATAATTTTGCCTGCATATTGTTTGAAAATCATTAGAGAAACAGATTCCACCACCAATCTCGTGTAATACGATATTTATCCACTCTCGACAGTTAAATTTTGAATATTTAAAACGCTCGGGCAAGCCTCGCGTTTTAAATTTGAAAATTTAACTGTCTCGAGTGGATAAATATCGTATCACCTCGATGCAGTGGTAGAATCTATATTTCTCTAATTCTTCGTGAATTTATCCCTTTCTGCACCCATTGTATAAAAAATTTAATCAACGTGTGGTTCGTTTGATCTCAGTTCATCATTGGTTAAAATCCGATTATGATTCCGGAGCACCTGAGATCACCCCAGTTTTTGGTGGGGTTCGTGTTGCTCAGTCTTTAGTTTTCTATGTTGTGTCATCTGTACTATTATTTGTCTGTTTGTCTTTTATTTTTGGCCATGGCGTTGTCAGTTTGTTTTCGATCTATGAGTTTGACTGTCCCTCTGGTATCTTTCGTCCCTCTTCTTACTTTCCTCTCAATTTCCTATTGTGACGGCATGAAAAAGGCGACCATGCCTGATGACGTCACATAGAAGAAACATCTTTTGCAGATCATTCGAAAAGAAGGAATAAGTTTACCTGCATATTGTTTGAAAATCATTAGAGAAACAGATTCCACCACCAAATCTCGTGTAATACGATATTTATCCACTCTCAACAGTTAAATTTTCAATATTTAAAACGATCAGCAAGCCTCGCGTTTTAAATTTGAAATTGTAACTGACTCGAATGGGGAAATATCTTTTCACTCGATGCAGTGGTAAATTTGAAAATTTAACTGTCTCGAGTGGATAAATATCGTATCACACTCGATGCAGTGGTAGAATCTATATATTCTACCACTGATATAGATTCTACCACTGCATCGAGTGTGATACGATATTTATCCACTCGAGACAGTTAAATTTTCAAATTTAAAACGCGAGGCTTGCCCGAGCGTTTTAAATATTTAAAATTTAACTATCGAGTGGATAAATATCGTATTAAACGAGATTTGGTGGTGGAATCTGTTTCTCTCATGATTTTCAAACAATATGCAGGCAAAATTATTCCTTCTTTTCGAATGATCTGCAAAAGATGTTCTTTCTATGTGACGTCATCAGGCATGGTCGCCTTTTTCATGCCGTCACAATAAGAAATTCAGAGGAAAGTAAGAAAATCGACGTCATAATCGGACTTTAACCAATGATGAACTGAGATCAAACGAACCACACGTTGATTAAATTTTTTATACAATGGGTGCAGAAAGGGATAAATTCACGAAGAATTAGAAAAAATATTTATACAACTCGTCTAAACATCAGCCCAACAATGTTAGATCTGTAAATTTGCTTTCGCAAATGTTTTGTTCTTCCCTCGCCGGGAATCGAACTCGTGCTACTGAGATATCGTGACACCAAATCGCCTGCGAAAGCAAATTTACAGATCTAACATTGTTGGGCTGATGTTTAGACGAGTTTTATATACAGAATGTACACAGCCATGTATCACCATCACTGCTGGTGATCCGATGGATAAATCTGTTGTAGAGTTGTCACTGGTTCAGACGTAATTATATATATATGGCTCTGGTAACTCTGGGACATAATTATATATTGATATTAAGATTGCTAGTAAATGTATAATAGTCACAGGGTAACTTTAATTCAAAAGTGAAAATCTACATATTAATCGATACTGTATACGGATATGGATAGTAAACTGCACATTGCTAGAAAACAAAAAATATTGATGCCAACGTTAAATTCGTTAATTATGTAAAATAGACAGGAAATACGAAAAAAAAAAAATGAAAAACACTGATTAACAAAATTTTAATCTGCTAACCTAGTCCTTGTGGTCCCAGCTGCTACCCCTCTATCGAAATCTTATTGTTAAAAATAAATGGGGAAAATCTAAGTCCATGACCAAAGCGCATGTGCGTCTCAGATTCGCGTCATTATGTCTACTTTCGAGCCAGAAATTACAGGACTAGAAGAGGCGCACTTTGCAATTTGGTCTAGATAGCATGCCAAACTGATCGGGATTGGCTTCAGATAGCCGGATTGATTCAGTAACTTATAGGGGTTACACTAAAGACCTGAACCTGGATCTGAAAAGACCTGAATAGACCTGAAGATATACTACTCGATTTATTTAAATTACAATAACTTCTTTATTTTCCAATGGATTTTCTTCAAGTTAGAATTTTATTAAAGGTAAAGATCCACATTTTATTAGAAATAAAATGTTTCAAATAAAAAACAAATTTTTGATTCCAAAACTTGGACCTAAACGGAGAAATGAAAAGACCTGAACGGACCTGAAAATGTATGGTTGGACTTATTCAAACTTCAATAACTTTTCAAATATTCAATGGATTTCTTTCAACTTTAGATTTTGCAAAATAAGAATTCAACATTTTGTTAGAATGAAAAGTTAATTAATGAAAAAATGTTGTGGGTGCCAAAACCCGTACCTGAACGGAGAATTAAAAGCCTGAATATGGACCTAAAATTCAACTAATATATTTTTCAAACTTAATTTACATTTTAACAAAGAATTTCCTTGAAATCTAGATTTTGTTAAAGTACAAATTGAATATTTTAAAGAAAATATTATTTTGGTGACAAGACTTGGACCTGAACGGAGAATTGAAAGACATGAATAACATGAAAATACATTATTGAAGGCCGTACGTTGACCTATAGTTGTTAACTTCTAACGTGAGGGTACCCAAATTGCACCTATTTTGACAGTTTTTAACCTACGTTTATTTATGCTGCAGACAAAAGTTTTCATTATGTGTTTATTTTGTAGATGTATCATTACTTACTATATGGTTTCACCAATTTAATTTTGAATCCATATGGAATCATAGAAAATTGGTCTGAACTGACCTCCAAACCATCAATGATTCTGTAATGAGGAGTACCCAAATTGCATCCATGCTTAAATTCGCATCGTCAAAAGTCGAATAACAGAGCTTTTGTTTAATTTTTTCAAATATTTTGAACAATTGGATATTAGTCCATGCTTACTCTTCATTTTTTAAGAAATGGATACTTGTAACATATTGTATTTGCTAATTTTAAAAAGATGACGTTTTGATGACGTCGCATGGCGACGTTTCCGTACATTTTGCTTTTTCAGTAAACACTTCATCTGTTGATAAATACTGTGAACGTTTTGTGTATATCTAAATATTTTTACCTATGTTGAAAGACGTGCATAGTATCAAATCATAAAAATACAAATTGTTTAGTCTCTAGGAAATCTTGTAAGATTTCCGCTGCTATTTTTGCTAAATAGGTGCAATTTGGGTACTCGGTGCAATTTGGGTACCGTGACGTTATGCCATTTTGGTCTCTTGTGGAGAGACACACTCATTGGGATCAAACCACATCTTATTTTTCATTCAGCCAAGCTTGATCTATGTGATTACTCCGGATTTTGAGATGGTGCAAAATTCTAAGTTGAAGATATATCATGAAATTATTTAAAACATTTCATGTTTAATATCATGTGGATCTTTACGTTTAATAAAAGTCTAACCTGAAGAAAATCCTTTGAAAAATAAAAAGTAATTGTAACTTGAATAAATCGACTAGTATATCTTCAGGTCTATTCATAGACTGGGATCCCGCTATGTATAATCACCTTGTTCTATGCACATTTATCTAGACAGGAGAACCAGTCTAGTCTATTCAGGTCTTTTCAGGTCCACGTTCAGGTCTTTAGTGTAAGCCAACTTATAGTACTTCCGGTAAAAGGATACTTCCTGTGATGAAAAAATTGGTACGAACTTTTGAACAGTTTGACTAAAATTCAAAGAAAACATTAGTGTTTGTTCTTTGTGTTATACAATTAATTTCATTTCTGTGGTGACAAAATAATTTTATTTACATACATTCCGTAAATATAGCCTTTACCTTTATTCGAAAACGCAAGCAATGCCAATGTTTCAACTTTCATTTTATTAATATATTATCACGCGTGAAAGTATGTAAAGCGAAAATAATGATTTAAATATGACAATATAAATTTTATATGGCATCATTACGATAGAAGATGGTCTATATTATATAGACTCTATAATAAATTTTACACTGATAAAGGAAGGACGTCATTCAACACCAGAATCGCCTCATTTCTTAGAATAATCTGGATGCAAGTTAAGGTTCATCTATACACTTTGACAAAATGGCTGTGTTTACTTCATGAAATTTTCTCTGAGTACAGACAAAACTATGTAATTTGAAAAGTTTTAAAGCCTGGTAGCACCTAGATATATACAAGTTGTATTCATTTTGTGTTTTAAAAGATAGAAAATTTTGTGGATTTAGCTAAACATTTTTTCCTTGCCGCATGTGGTTTAAAGTAAACAAAGTCAGGTGAAATCTTTGAGATGGTCCCCTCAGGTAATGATTGTATTAATATTGTAACATATTGATTGAAATGGACAATAGAGGGACAATAGAAATCAACACAACAAAGGTGATTTAAATAGTGTAAATGAGTGGACTTTATCAAATAAAACTCAGGTGTTTGTTTACAAATGTATTTTACCATCTTCTGTGGCAAGGAAAGAAAATGTTCACCAAAATCCATAAAGGTTTTAACTTTTAAAACATAAAGTGGATGTAACATTTATTTATCTAGGTGCTGCCAGGCTTTAAAACTTTCAAATTGTTCAGTTTTGTCTGTATACAGAGAAAATTTTATGGTGTAAACGCAGCCATTTTTGTCAAAGTGTATTGATGAACCTTAACTACATACCATTGTAAACTTGTATCATGTCAATTGCACCAAAAGTAACAAACTCATACCATTGTCACTTTAACAAATCTAAAGTCGTATCTATCCAAACTTATAATCATCCTCAACTTCAGAATCTGTTAAAAAGAAACGGAAATACGGAAACGTTTCCGATGTTGGTCCTGTTGTTAGGGATTTTAGTTGTGACATCATTTTCATTGAAAACAGAGAAATGCTATAATTTCATTAGTATGTTGATTTTATATTGATTTTTACAGCGGATGACTGTGAGGGCATTCCGGTGTTATGTTGCCGCAGACATTTCTACCCATGTGACTTGTGTTTTTGACTGATAACCGAACGTATTTCGTATAATTACGCGGATATTATCGAGTGCAAAATAACATTCCTTATCGCTTGTTATATATTAATTTCATCAATGAATATTCATGAAAATAATTTTAAGAACATACATAAATGATATGAAAATGTTTTGTCGTGAGAATATATATATATCAATAACAAATCAAGAATACGGAAAATTTGTGTTAACGCATGCGGAAGAATATCTCAAGAACGTTTTGCAACAAACACTGGAAAATATGAATGCCTACTCAAATCCAATTTATTAGAAAACGAATCATTACAGATGAGTGTTCACCATGCACTTGCACTGCACTATCATTAGAATAGTAGAATAGAATAATGTACAAATGGATGAAAATTATATATAACTGTTATACAAATATTAATATAATATATAACAACAAACCAGAGTATACTGATAACAAATGATTATATCACTACAATTTAATAGTTATTACGGTGAGGTTGAATTCCTGTCATTTATTCATCATCCACATAGGAACTTGTCTCAGAAAAAAATCTATGTACCTTAACCTAACTTTCAGGTATAGTGATGTGATTTTTTTTTTCTGAGACAAGCGCTTGTGACCATCCACCAGAACTTGCGGTCATCCGATGTTCAGTACTTCAGTACTTTGATTAGTTTTATTGATTTGCTTAATGTTATAAGGCACGTCCCCATAATATTTTATTCAAATCCTGAGATAAATGATACGGGAAAAGATTTCTGTGCAGATGCAGGAAAATAAAAAAGTTAACGATTTTGAGTTCATTAGTAAATTGATTTTTTTTTTTAATTTTTTATTGATTTTTCTACTGTAATTGGGGACTTTGTCCCAATATTATGTCACAGTAAGAACCTATTCTTTAAATACCAATCAACATAAATATGCTGTGTATGTGCTTGAAAACATTTTGATTATATGTGAAAACAAATTTATCAGGTTGGGGAGGATCCCCATGACATAAATGGGTATTATCTTCATTTATGGGTATTATACCCCAAAGCTGGTATCGATTTTCAGTGATGAAAATATAAACTTTGGATGTACAGACATTTTCTGTCATGGCGCAAATGGGTAAAGGACAATATTTTCCCTAACGACTGAAATATCATCAGGATAAAAGTCGGATTTTGGGAGGCCATTATCTTTTGTTCAGTTCTCATTTGAATTATGATCTTAAATGTTGCCATTTATATAAATATTTGCGCCATGACAGCTATCATGATGAAATTCAAAATTCGATTTTTATCACTGTAAATCAGTACCTGATTTTGTGTATAATACCCATAAATAAGGGTAGTACCCATATATGAGGATCTTCCCAACCTGTTTATATGTTGTATGTTGATGAAATTGTCGATAATTAAACAAAAATACAAAATTTATGCTGTGAATGTGCTTGAAACCATTTAGATACTATGATGTGATTTGTTGTTGATGTTAGATTTTATGAAATTGTGGAAAATAATACTTTAAATAAAAATCACTCTTTGTTTTATGGTCCCATTATACCTACTAGTCAAGTAATAATCAGATGAACATCATATACTACACACATATAAACAAAACTTATTTAAGCGTTACAATTTGGTCAGATTACATTCAAATTATTCAATTTTTGAAAGATGCTCAACCACAAATGAACTTTTGATTTATTCAGTTGAATTTGAAAATCAAGTTTATGTACAGCTTCATACCAATACCAATGTCGATGCTTTTAAATGCGTTCTTACAAATTGTGGGGGCATGAGTTTGCAGATGTACAAATGTATGAGTTGCCTATTGGTGGTACAGGTTGACATTGATACAAGTTGCAATGGTGCACCTTTCATGACTGATTAGTTGAATATTAAATATACATTCCCATTTCCATTCTCAATTTTAAATATAAATAAATAACACCAACCCAATTTTGATTATTAAAAAAAACAACATGTTATTCAAATGATTCAACTCGTACCTGTCAACCTGTGACAGTAAACATGAACCCCATTGTATTTGGGAAAACAGTATCTTTTCAAAATGTGTTCAAATCATTTAAGTTTTTGAAGAACATGCTATATCAGAAATATTTCTTTAGGAGAGTAAATCTCACTCAAATGAAGGATTTTTGCAGTGTAAAAAAAAATTTGATTGTGAATAATTACATTATATTTAAAATATCACATACTCAAGTAAAATACAAAATAATAAGAAATTACTTGTTTCCTTCTAGGGAATCTGTCTGTAATGGTTAATATTTTGGTGAGATAATTATTTTTGGGGACAATTTTATGCCCCAAAAAATGAATTCTTCAATTTAGGGAGTAAGAAGAAACCTATACGAGGAATATGTATTCATTTTGGTAGCTATTCTCTTTATGATGGAATGCTGAATTTAAAGATTAGAGTGAAATTTTTTCAATGGTTGAAATATGCACATGTCTTCAAAATATTCACAAAAACGTCAACTACATGTATGTACATGTAATCTAATGATAAATATTTTCTTTCGTTTCTTTTTCAAGTATATACCAGCTTATTAAATGAAGCTGATGTTGTATGGTAATCTGTTCTCAATGAAACTTTGATGAATGAATTGTATAGTGTTGCTATCTTTTACTTTTATAGTGTAAGCAGATAATTTAAAGAAAGATGTTTGGTGGAACCTCAGCATTCAGCACCACAGCAAGTACCAATGCTAATGCAATGAAAGATGTGGAGGTATGGTAATACATGTACAATGACATCCAAATTCTGTTGTAACATTAAATAATAGCTTATTTATTATCCTTTTGATTTATGTGCTGAAAAATAGTGAAACTAGCTAGAAAGTACATGTACTGCATTTACTCATATATAGAACTTATCAAAGTAACACATATAAATATCTACAAAACAGAGGGAGTATACATGTACACAAATACAATGTATATTAAATCCATTATATTGTATATAGTTGGAATGGATTACGCACACATGTAAGAACTTTTGTACAAGAGGAAAGAGTTGATGAAATTATACATCTCATTCTGTCATGTCTGTATGCATACACTTAATTTTTGAAAGTAGAAAATAGTGAAATCAGTGACAATACATGTATAAGCTACTTGTAATAATACTTTTTTAGGGCCTCCATCAAACAGAAATTAAGAAATGAGACCAAATATCTTATCAACTTAGCAGAAGTTAAAGCCTTGAAACAAGCATATTTTAATATGATTATGATAATGTACTGAGAATGACAAATAAAATGATTTGGAAATCATATGATTTCATAAACATGATTGTCTACATTATCAAACAGTTTCCCTAAACATGCATGGAATATTTGTCACTGGATGTTAAGCAACCAACAATCAATCAATCTAAATTTAACTGGAAATTGACATGATCTACTGTGGATTTATTTTTATTTATTGGATACCTATTTTTGTGGATTTTGTTGGCACAGGTGAACAACAATTTAAATGTTAAACAAATTACAAATTTTCTATAGATTTGTATGCCAACTTTTGCAAAACCATGAAATCAAATATCCACATAAATGCAAGATTTTCTGAATCCTTGAAATTTGGTACCCATGAAAAATTAAATTAATCTACATGTACATTGATAAAAATTCAAGATTCATGTTACTAAGGTACTGCACTGTTATATATCTATATCAAGAATTTAAGCAATATAAATGTATCATATTTGACTTTACACTAAAAAGGTTTTGTATTTTATGGCATGAAATAATTTTATTTGATTTTTTTTCACAGGTTCAGAGTCCTCCAGATGACAGTGTGAGCTGTATTAAGTTCTCTCCAACATCAACAGGTACATCCAGTTTTCTGATTGCTGGGAGTTGGGATAATAATGTAAGTTTACTGATTAACATAATTCAATTTCAGGTTTTAAGAGTGGATAAAATTTTACTTTTACAACTTGTGAGTCATTTACTGTTCTAGAGTTATGCCCCTTTTTAACTAGGAAAAGGAAAATTGCAAAGCTTGAACAGGGGCATTCGTGTCCTCCAACACATTCTTCTTTTATTTAAATGTATATCTCTGTGTCTATAGTTTACTAAAGAGGATAATTTATACCCCTACTCTAGAAGTTTGGGCTACATTGCAAATACTTGTCTGTCCATTTATCTTTTTGTCCACTCATCCTACAAATGTTTTAGTCACACTTTTCTCAGAAACTACTGAAAAGAATGATTTCATATTTGGTCAGAAGCATGAAATTGATGAGTTGTTTAGTGTGAGCACCTTTCACATCTTTCAGATATTTCCTGTTTGCTGAAACTTTGAATTTTTAATATGTAAAATGAGGTTAAAAAAATGTTGTCACACTTTTCTCAAAAACTACAAAACAGAATGACTATTATTTTTTGCTGTTGAACAGTGAATATTTGTAATGTTGTGGGCAGACATCTCCATCCTGTTTTTTCGTTACTTTGAATTAGGAGAGGGAATATGTATAGCACAATATCATGCGTATTTGTGTTATACTTCTGACAACAGTGGCGTAACAAAACAGTTTTTTAAATACTTGAATGCATTTCTTATAAGCCTTTGACTTGAAAGGAATGTTACTTTATGTCTTCAGTTGTAGAAAGATTATTTTGAATTGTCTATATAATATCAGAATAGGAATTTCTAGCTTGCTAGTTGATTTTAGCACATTATGGCAGATGACATTTTAATCAATTTTAAGTCCCATTTTGTGTACCAGTAGAGGGCATTTTCATTTATTTTTAAAGCCCCATTTTGAGTAGCTTTTAGTTAAATGTTCTTAAAAATAAATTGTTCTTTTGCTATATTTGTATTATGTATGTTGTGCTCTTTGGAACCCTAACAGGTGTGTGGAAATATAAAACCTCTTCACTTTTCCAAAGACAAGTCATAAAACTAAAATTTTCTTACCAAGAAAAATGTTTGACATGTTCCTTATGTTTTAGCTATTACAGAAATAGCTTGTCCAGGACAAGTAGTTGACACATATTTATTTGTCTGGGAGATTTAGAGACAACCGGACAAGTAGAGCATGGTATTTCCACAGCCCTGCCTAAACTACATGATACTTCTTGTATATACATGTACTTCATCTTCTCATGAAATGAACTTCTAATGATACTTTAGGTCAGATGTTGGGAAGTAACACATCAAGGACAGACAATACCTAAAGCTCAACAGACACATACAGGTCCTGTCTTAGACTGTGACTGGAGTGATGTAAGTACCTAAAGCTCAACAGACACATACAGGTCCTGTCTTAGACTGCGACTGGAGTGATGTAAGTACCTTAAGCTCAACAGACACATACAGGTCCTGTCTTAGACTGCGACTGGAGTGAGGTAAGTACTGTAAATTCAGAAATTATTGCGTGCATTTATTATTGCGATTTTGTCATTTTAGACTAAAATGCGATTTTAATTTTTGCGATATTAAGAAAAATCCTGTTTAATTCATATAAAAAAAATTCAAAATGCGAGTTTAAATTATTGCGATTATAACCCTGTCGCATTTTTCGCAATAATAAAAACATCGCAATAATTTCTGAATTTACAGTACCTTGAGCTCAACAGACACATACAGGTCCTGTCTTAGACTGTGACTGGAGTGATGTAAGTACCTTAAGCTCAACAGACACATACAGGTCCTGTCTTAGACTGTGACTGGAGTGATGTAAGTACCTTAAGCTAGACATACACATACAGGTCCTGTCTTAGACTGCAACTGGAGTGAGGTAAGTAGCTAAAGCTCAACAGACACATACAGGTTCTGTCTTAGACTGTGACTGGAGTGAGGTAAGTACCTAAAGCTCAACAGACACATACAGGTCCTGTCTTAGACTGCGACTGGAGTGATCTAAGTACCTTAAGCTCAACAGACTCATACAGGTCCTGTCTTAGACTGCGACTGGAGTGAGGTAAATACCTAAAGCTCAACCGACACATACAGGTCCTGTCTTAGACTGTGACTGGAGTGAGGTAAGTACCTTAAGCTCAACAGACACATACAGGTTCTGTCTTAGACTGTGACTGGAGTGAGGTAAGTACCTAAAGCTCAACAGACACATACAGGTCCTGTCTTAGACTGCGACTGGAGTGATGTAAGTACCTTAAGCTCAACAGACACATACAGGTCCTGTCTTAGACTGTGACTGGAGTGATCTAAGTACCTTAAGCTCAACAGACTCATACAGGTCCTGTCTTAGACTGTGACTGGAGTGAGGTAAGTACCTAAAGCTCAACAGACACATACAGGTCCTGTCTTAGACTGCGACTGGAGTGAGGTAAGTACCTTAAGCTCAACAGACACATACAGGTCCTGTCTTAGACTGCGACTGGAGTGAGGTAAGTACCTTAAGCTCAACAGACACATACAGGTCCTGTCTTAGACTGCGACTGGAGTGAGGTAAGTACCTTAAGCTCAACAGACACATACAGGTCCTGTCTTAGACTGCGACTGGAGTGAGGTAAGTACCTTAAGCTCAACAGACACATACAGGTCCTGTCTTAGACTTTGACTGGAGTGATGTAAGTACCTAAAGCTCAACAGACACATACAGGTCCTGTCTTAGACTGCAACTGGAGTGATGTAAGTACCTTAAGCTCAACAGACACATACAGGTCCTGTCTTAGACTGTGACTGGAGTGAGGTAAGTACCTAAAGCTCAACAGATACATACAGGTCCTGTCTTAGGCTGTGACTGGAGTGAGGTAAGTACCTTAAGCTCAACAGACACATGCAGGTCCTGTCTTAGGCTGTGACTGGAGTGAGGTAAGTACCTAAAGCTCAACAGACACATACAGGTCCTGTCTTAGACTTTGACTGGAGTGAGGTAAGTACCTTAAGCTCAACAGACACATATAGGTCCTGTTTTAGACTGTGACTGGAGTGAGGTAAGTACCTAAAGCTCAACAGACACATACAGGTCCTGTCTTAGACTGTGACTGGAGTGAGGTAAGTAGCTAAAGCTCAACAGACACATACAGGTCTTGTCTTAGACTGAGACTGGAGTGAGGTAAGTACCTTAAGCTCAACAGACACATACAGGTCCTGTCTTAGACTGTGACTGGAGTGAGGTAAGTACCTAAAGCTCAACAGACACATACAGGTCCTGTCTTAGGCTGTGACTGGAGTGAGGTAAGTACCTAAAACTCAACAGACACATACAGGTCCTGTCTTAGACTGTGACTGGAGTGAGGTAAGTACCTAAAGGTCAACAGACACATACAGGTTCTGTCTTAGACTGTGACTGGAGTGATGTAAGTACCTTAAGCTAGACATACACATACAGGTCCTGTCTTAGACTGTAACTGGAGTGAGGTAAGTACTTAAAGGACAACAGACACATACAGGTCCTGTCTTAGACTGTAACTGGAGTGAGGTAAGTACCTAAAGCTCAACAGACACATACAGGTCCTGTCTTAGACTATGACTGGAGTGATGTAAGTACCTTAAGCTCAACAGACACATACAGGTCCTGTCTTAGACTGTGACTGGAGTGAGGTAAGTACCTAAAACTCAACAGACACATACAGGTCCTGTCTTAGACTGTGACTGGAGTGAGGTAAGTACCTAAAGGTCAACAGACACATACAGGTTCTGTCTTAGACTGTGACTGGAGTGATGTAAGTACCTTAAGCTAGACATACACATACAGGTCCTGTCTTAGACTGTAACTGGAGTGAGGTAAGTACTTAAAGGACAACAGACACATACAGGTCCTGTCTTAGACTGTAACTGGAGTGAGGTAAGTACCTAAAGCTCAACAAACACATACAGGTCCTGTCTTAGACTATGACTGGAGTGATGTAAGTACCTTCAGCTCAACAGACACATACAGGTCCTGTCTTAGACTGTGACTGGAGTGATGTAAGTACCTAAAGCTCAACAGACACATACAGGTCCTGTCTTAGACTGTGACTGGAGTGATGTAAGTACCTTAAGCTCAACAGACACATACAGGTCCTGTTTTAGACTGTGACTGGAGTGAGGTAAGTACCTAAAGAAGTACCTAAAGCTCAACAGACACTTACAGGTCCTGTCTTAGACTGTAACTGGAGTGAGGTAAGTACTTAAAGGACAACAGACACATGGTTTGAGACTCAAAGCTGTAGGATTATGTACCCCTTTGTTGTCTAAATGCTAAATAAATGGAAATTTTAAAGAAAATCCACAGGCTTTCCAACTGCACACTCAAATATAAAACTTATTTACTTAATAAATAGAGAGCTACTGCATGCAATGCTAGCAATTATTTCACTAAAAACTGTAGCATAACACATTCATAAAATCCCTGTAATAAAGTCTAAAAGTTTTCTGCAAAAATCTTGTCTTGAATTGCCACAAAATTTACATATTCCATTGAATGCAATGTTTCAATAAATATAATGTCCCTAAATGATGTTTCTTCATTGTTTTGGTACAAAAATCTATTTTATCCATTTTCTTAACTATTTTGATATTCTTACGGGTATTAAAGGATCCAGGATTTTGAAAGTGGAGGTGGGGGTTGGAGGGGATTGCAATGTTAGGAGTGAGACTTGTTTAAAGTCTATGCATTAAAGGGACCAGGCCCCTGACATCCTGTAAATCAGTCTCTTTATTTCACATTGTAATTACACAAGAAGATAAACCTAAACTTAAGGGGGTAAATAGAACAAATTACAGTACATTTATCAACTATACACAAGCCAATCTATTAGACACCTATTCAGCAATTTAAATTTCTGAATATCAATTCTTATAAAACAGAACAGTACAAACAATGTTTCAAGGAATGAATCTTCTTTGTAATTCTTTGATTGATATGTGTATGCATTTGGCACGTTATGAATATAAGATTATGTGTATAATGCTCAGTAGATTTAGATCATTGACACACTTTCAGAATTCATTTTTTTGCAAGTTGTAAAAACTCTTATGTTATATATTTTACAGGATGGAACCAAAGTGTTTACTGCATCTGTTGATAAAACAGTCAAAATGTGGGACTTAAACAGTAACCAGGCTGTACAAGTAGCACAGGTAATTAATTTCTATATATGTACCTATATGGCAGTCATATTAAGGTATATCATTGTCAACTGTCTGTATGTCCAGCTAAAAACATTATATACACACTAACTAAAGTATGGCTCACTTCTATGTCATTTGGTATCTGGAGGAGAGTTGTCGCATTGGCAATCATACCACATCTTATTTTTAAAATATTGGATTTACTCAAACTTTTTCAAATGAATGAAAACGACTATAGGTTTTAATCTTTGAAAAAAGTAACTGTTTTTTTTAAATATTGAAACTCATGTATGCTGTCATCAATTTTAGTAACCTTGATGTTCCAGTGTTGTGTGACTTCAATAATCAAAAACTAGGCAGTTTTCACATGTTTCAATATAATTAAGTATGCTTTCACAAATGGTTATGAAATTTTTACACACTGTTTTGTTCATTCAATAACTCTGTATTCATTTTACTTTCACTGATTTGGTATATCACACATTCCTGGCACACCTATTTACTTTAGTGTAAAATGTAAGCTACTGTAAATTCAAAATCAAATGTGAGTTTTTTTCTGTCAATGTATAAGTGATTGTAAGTTTAAACTTGTATGATTACATTTAATTGATTATTTGTACAGGAAAAGTGGTTAGATGATTTTACCAAATTCATATCACTTAGTTTTAATGTACAGTTACGTCATAAATGAGTAAACACACAAATCTCATAATAATTGCAGAGAGTAATCTGACACGTTTATGTAAACTAGTAACATGGCAAATATACACCTTACAGTAGATTTATTGATCATAGTCAGGTACACATTAAAAATTGCACTGTATGCCTTTAGAAGAATTCTGAGTTGGTGTGCAGTATAAAATTAAGGAGATGTGTTATGAAGATTTCCAATGAGACATATATCCACCATAGTTTAAATGATGAAGATTAAAGCAATTACAGCCTTCAACAATGAGAAAAACTCATACCGCATAGTCAGCTGTAAAAGTTCCAGACATGAAAATGTGAAAAATTCAAATGAGAAAACTAACAGTCTAATTTATAAAATAAAATTTATGAAAAACAAATATGACAGACACGAACCAATGGCGGGGTTAAACGGGTTTTGAGTTTACAACCCTCCCATATCCTGGGACAGTGGTGGACAGAACTGCACACGATTTTCACTTAGTACTTAACATTATGTCGAGATTTTTCCTGATCAAAAGCATATTTGAAAAAAATATTGATCAACTCACTAGAATCAATTTATATACAGAAACAAAATGCTAACAATAACTACATTTTTTATCAGCATGATGCTCCTATAAAGACAGTCCATTGGATAAAGGCACCAAATTACTCCTGTATAATGACTGGTGGCTGGGACAAATTACTTAAAGTAAGATTATTAATGTATGACATTTACAGACAATACCATTATCACAGACAAATCTCTTTCAGAAATATGTAGAAGAATGTCGATACCAATTATAAATATTTAATTCTATTAAATATAGTTCCAGTTAACAAAGTGAAATGGGTGAAAAGTAAGGAAAGCTTATTCAATGTGAAATTTCATATCTCTTGTGAGCACTAAGAGAAATATCTATAAATGTATGTCTGATAGTTAATTAATTAAAGTATCTAAAACTCAGTTGGCCCCATTATTTCAAAAAGTCTTTATGTTCTATGCAAAGCACAAGTTTGAATTCTACAATCGTCAGAAAATGCTAGTCATCTAGTACATTCTTCAGATGATAAAAACAGGTTTGTACATATTCCCTTGCATATGGACATTACAAAAATAACTTATTACACCCCGGCAATATAGGAATCTGTCTGTCTTGGATGTAAAAATTGCTTACTCGCTACAACTCAACATTATCAAGCTGCAGACCAAATATTAAATCATTCCTTTGGATAGGAACCAAGAAAACGCTGATGAAAGTTTGCTTTGTAAGTGCAACTTAAAAGGAAAACAGACTTACAATCAAAGGCATGGAAAACCAAATAAATATTAACATTTAATCATAAAGGTAAAAAAAAATGACAGATTATTAGAATACAAACCCAAAAG
This sequence comes from Mytilus coruscus, assembly GCA_017311375.1. Classification (NCBI taxonomy): domain Eukaryota; kingdom Metazoa; phylum Mollusca; class Bivalvia; order Mytilida; family Mytilidae; genus Mytilus; species Mytilus coruscus. The sequence goes on along the minus strand of CM029595.1, from coordinate 107,637,830 downwards.
TTGTCATCAAAATTAGACTGAACATTTGAATTTTTTATTCTTCATCCAAATTATAAAAAAAAAGCCCAGTAATTTTTCAGTTAGTATTAATATAAACATAATTTATATCTTTAGTTTTGGGATACAAGATCACCTACACCCATGGACACAATCCAGTTACCTGAGAGATGTTACTGTGCAGATGTTGTAAGTTACAGGAATTAATTAAGGATTTATATTTGCTCCTTATCAATGTACAGAAAGTATTTATATCTTATCGGGATTATGAAGAATTAAATTATGTCTACAGTATGCTTCAAAAAGTCTGTCATGAAGTAGATTAATCAATATGTTTTTTGTGCTGTGATTTTCCAACTGGATGTTATCTCTTGATCAGCTTGAATCCGGGAAGCTTATGTAAATGGTAATTTGTGTATAGTCTTCAATCAAAGATATGTGCCTTTACAAGAAAGACTCTAAGGAGATATAGTGTATACATCAATGAGACAGCAACCAAACATCACAAAAAGCACAAGATATCTAAAGGTCAACATAATTATAATTTTTAAGTATAGACAGCTGTGGATTAATTTACCAGAGGCTAATAGAGATCTGTCATTAACACCAAATTATCCAAATGACAAAAACACATGCCAATTTATACAGAAAAGACCTGTTCACTATGTCTAATGTTGTCTGAATTCACATGTATCAATATTTATTTGTTAAATATTAGCTGAAATCACTTTTGTTTTGTCCAGTCACAAAGGAAAGCTGGGTTTGAGTTTGGGGTATTGCCCTAAACGTTTAGGAATTTGGGGTCAAAAGGAGTTTTGATCCCAACAGTTTAGGAATTAGGGGCCAAAAGGGTCCAAAATTAAACTTTGTTTGATTTAATCGAAAATTGAACTATAGGGTTCTTTGATATGCCGAATCTAACCGTGTATTTAGATTCTTAATTTTGGTCCCATTTTCAAATTGGTCTACATTAAGGTCCAAAGGGTCCAAAATTAAACTTAGTTTGATTTTAACAAAAATTGAATTCTTGGGGTTCTTTGATATGCTGAATCTAAACATGTACTTAATTTTTGATTATGGGCCCAGTTTTCAAGTTGGTACAAAAAAGGGGAAAAGGGTTTGCAGGTTAATGGACAATTACTTAAGTACAAAACATAATTTAAAAGGCAGTGTAAGGTTGGTAATTGAAACTCATTTGAAGATCTCACTTAAACTGCTTTTAAATTATTTATATTGAAATTTGCCAAAAACTTTATTATTAATAAATTCCATTGAAATTTGCCAATAACTTTAGTTTAATGAACTTCATTGGAAATTTGCCAATATAAAATATTGCTGATGAAGCTTTTGTTTATCTCACCTAAACTGCTTTTAAATTATGTATATTGGAAATTTGCCAAAACTTTATTATTAGATTTCTGATTTATATATAAAAGCAAATAATAATGATAAGGCAAGAGATACACCAAACAGGATGTGTAAATTATTATATTAAGTATTGTGCAATAGCAAGAAATTTTCAATTGCACAGTATTAATAATAGCAAGAAATCTTCAATTGCACAGTATTGCGCAATAGCAAGAAATATCCAATAGCACAATATTGCTAATAGCAAGAAATTGTCAATTGTACAGTATTGGGCAATAGCAAGAAATATTCAATTGCACAGTATTGCGCAATTGCAAGAAATATTCAATTGCACAGTATTGTGCAAAAGAAAATACTTTGTATAAATTGCTTTTTATTTATTGAAAGTAGTTTTCCCATATAATCTAACTCAACACTGGGCTTCTGAATTGCATGGCTATCAAAATTGATTTGAATTAGACAGCTCAATTTCTGTGATACACTCAGCTAAAATATTTTATATCTTGCCTGTGACGAGGCTAAGTAGATAGAGAAAATGCAAGTTGCCAGAAAATTTTCAACTCCAGCTAGCTAAGTCATATAGCTAACCATATGCATAATTTATGATGTTTTGTTTACAGTTAATTCATTTTTATGCCCCCGCCGTACGTCCCGAAATTGGTTTCCGTTCTCTAACTTTAGTTTGCCTCAACCAAATGTTATGAAACTTATACACAATGCTTATTACCACAAAACACAGATCAAGTTTGTATTTGGGTGGCGTCACTTTTACTTTTGTAAAGTTATGCACCTTTACAAATGGAAAAATTGCTGATTTTTTCGTTTCCATTCTCTTACTTAAGTTTGCCTAAACCAAATGTTCTGAAACTTATACACAATGCTTATTACCAAAAAACTTGGATCAAGTACGAATTTGGGTAGTGTCACTTTTACTGTTCTTGAGTTATGTCTCTTTATAACATTATATGCAAGCGGGGGCATCATTTGTGTCCCATGGACACATTCCCTATTTATTTACATGTTTGATTTCACCAATTTCATATCAAGTTAATAAATGTTTCAGCGTTACCCAATGGCTGTGGTAGGAACAGCTGGCAGAGAACTCATTATATACCAGTTAGAGAACAGACCTCAAGAGTTCAGCAGAATAGAATCACCATTGAAATTTCAGGTTGCTAACAAGAAACTCTTATTTTGTTATTTAAAAGTTCTCAGAAGCAAATGAAGCATACATGTCTTTAATTCACTAAGTACTCCATGTTTTGTATAAGTTATTTTTCATGTACATTAAAACCTGCATCATACATCTTTATCACTGCACACCACATTATCAAAAAGACAGAGAATTTAATTTTCAGCAGGACAAATTTTTTTCATAAAAATTTATTTATTTGACATTAATGATTATAAAATTTTATTAAACACACACTTATGTAATTTCACTAGTTTTCAGTCTGAATTTTTAATGATTCAACACTTAATGCAGTTAGCACCCACATAATTCTGGACAACTTGATATTTGTTATTTCAGCATAGATGTATCAGTATATTCCTTGACAAGAAGATCAACTCACCAACAGGTTTTGCATTAGGAAGTATTGAAGGGAGAGTAGCAATACATTACGTCAACCCAACCAATCCTAAAGATAACTTTACTTTCAAATGTCACAGATCTAATGGTGCCACCAATGGCATGCAGGATATATATGCTGTAGGTTAAAATTATAAATTTGTACATCAAAGATAAATGAAAGTAACCCTTCATAAATTTCTGCTGTCTAAACACTTTTCTGGATTATGTTCAAACTTAAAAATTTGAAAGTCAGGAATGTATAATATGTAGAAGTGTCAGGAGCTATATGAAAAAGTTATATTGTTTATAAAAATAGTTGTTTTTAATCTTCATATAGCATTGAAGCTTTTATTTAATCAAAACCCTTTGATTGGATCCTAAATAACTATGGCTAATATGATACACATACCTATAATTGTGATTAGATTTTTGATAGAAGGATAATTATTTATTTGTTTCTGTTTGGTTAACCAGTGTATGCTTGTGTATTCTCAATCTTTCATTGCTGGAAAAAGGTAAAACACAATGTTTCAGATCATTTGTAAGAACATCAAAATTATAAATAAATTTTTCCAAAATTCATTAGAGAAACAGATTCTATAACTGGATCTTATATGATACTATATCTCACTACTTAAATTTCAAATATTTATAACCATTAGTTTTTCAAACTTAATCACTCTCTTTAATGGTGAATTATTCTGTATTTGTAAGTATACGTCGTAGTAACCAATATTGGTTTAAATACAACAGTTTATATCATACTTGGTGGTAGATAATATGTATATGAAATGTGTTCGCATTTTGAACTTGACTTAAAATTATAACATTGATTTTGTTTAGGTGAATGACATATCATTTCACCCTGTTCATGGTACCTTGGCAACAGTGGGTTCTGATTGTAAGTTCAGTTTCTGGGACAAAGATGCCAGAACTAAACTGAAGACATCAGAACTGTTTGATCAGCCAATTACAGCATGTAACTTCAATTCACAAGGAACAGTTTTTGCTTACGCAACTAGTTATGATTGGTCAAAGGTTTGTACAAATAATATTTATTTATATTAGGAAAGATATTCTGTCCATATATTTATTGTTCATTTCTGTGTTGTAAATTTAAGTTCAAAGTAAAAGTCATGAGATAAATTGATTATTTATCTCTACCCAGAATGCATTAGAAAATTTATGGTGACATTATTTTGTTGCTAACTATAGCAGGATCTCAGAAGCTTTGACCACTGTTGAAAGTAGTGCCTTACTGTATATGAGATTTTATAAATTCCCATAAAATATCAATTATTACATGTCTGACACTTGTGTCTATTATATTCAGAGTTGTCTTTAGTTGTTGGACTTCCATGGTGTAGGTTTCTAACAAAAATTTGGTAGAGGATATTTATTTAAAAATATTAGCTTTTGAATTGAAAATCAAAAAAAACAAAATTTTCTAGATTAGAATAACCTTCATCTGGTTGATTTTAATAAAAAAAAGAATAAAGTGCAAAAACTGTTACCCCTACAACTAAGAGAACTGCATTAATATATGTATTCTTTCAAACTATTACCCCTACAACTAAGAGAACTGCATTAATATATGTATTCTTTCAAACTATTACCCCTACAACTAAGAGAACTGCATTAATATATGTATTCTTTCATTGCAATCATTGTTTTCCATTTACTTGCATTAACACGTAGCCATTAAATTTCAGGGCCATGAAGGATTTGATCCACAGAAGAAACCACACATTTTCTTACGATCCTGTTTTGATGAACTGAAACCTAGTATGAAGAAGTCATAAACATAACTGGTCATGTCCAACAAAATTGTTGGGTGTGGAAATCAGTACTTAATGTTAAGTACAAGACATGCCAGATTGAGTCATATATTGACTTGTCAATTAAAAAATGTTGTATTGTTTGAGTGATTGTCTTTCAAGTCTTTTTTTTTTATAAGAACCATACTAAAGAGAAAAAAAGCTTAAAGTCATCCAAAGACGTTTTTGGACTGACCATAGATAGTACCAGTATATTGCTCTTGTTAATTAATCTCATAGAATAATCTAAGTGTATATCCTGGCAATATCTCTACAAAATGTTAATTATGAATTTTAAAATATTCTTTTGGTACATCTATAATATCTGTATACCTAATGTGGTTTTTACTACTATTATATAGTATTCGATGTTTTCAAGGTTATAGTTCAAAATTGAGTGGTTAGTGGATGCAAAGTTATCTTGAATAACATTTTATAAATTACATTTATTAAAATATTAAGGGGGTATTTTATGGAAACACATTTGTATTAAAGAAAAACTGTATTCATTTTATTGTCAATGATTGTGGTCTTTACGGTCAATTGTGTATTTCAAATTTTGTTTGCAATATTTCTTGGGAAAAAATCAATTAATATTACATTTCTTTGGACATGATACAAATTACTTTAACTGAAAAATTCTTATTTTTGTAATTTTGCATCATTGTCATTCCATAGTCATTTATTAAATGTAATTTTGTTTTTTGACGGACTATCTTACAAAAACGATTATTTATAGCTACATAAATCTCCCAAACATGTATATAGTCACTTGCATGAATTGTTTTGAGGATTTTGGTATATGTGTTATATTGATCTTTTTTCAGATTTCATAATGAATTGATGTTGAAAAATACATTATAGCATTTCCCATCAGTTAGATGAAAATATGTATTGTTTACAATATGATTGGTTTAAAAAAAAATTGATGTTGTCAAATTTATTCCTTTATACTTTAATATGTCTTGATTTAAAGATCTTTGCTGATGATGCAGTGATGAATAGCAAAACTACATCTGTATCTTGAATAAATGGTTAAGTTCATATAATGTATTGTCTTTTTTGCCCTTAAGTAGTTGTGATATATTGGTTATTCATTGTTTTGAATGTTTCTCCAAGTCATTCTTTATGTCTAGGTTCAGAATCTGGACTCCCCAGCAAAACTGTGATTCTGTAAATTCAGAAATTATTGCAAGGTTTTTATTAATGTGAATAATGCGACACTGTGAGTATGGCAATAATAAGAACTTACATTCTGATATCTGGTACATATATTTGTATGCAGCTTTTCCTAGAATCGCAATAATAAAATTCGTCTTTTTAGACGACCGCAAAATTTTTGCGTTCATATTATGTCATGGCGATGTCTGTGTCGTCATTTTGGTTCGCAGACAAAAAGTGAGTATAAGTGTATGGATCTCTATGAAATTCTAGCCCTAGGGTCCATACGTCAAAAGGAAGGTTGGGATTGATTTTGAGGGTTATTGAAGTAGCTATTTAGTAATTAATGGCCAAAAAGGGGCCAAAAAAAAGCATGTTTTGGTTCGCAGACAATAACTTGAGTATAAGCGTATGGATCTCTATGAAATTTTAGCACAAGGTTCCATACCACAAAAGAAAGGTTGGGATTGATTTTGGGGGTTATTGTTGTAGCTGTTTAGTAATTAGGGGCCAAAAACAAGTATTTCTCTTCTTTCAGGACGATAAGTTGTGTATAAGTGTATAGATCTCTATGAAATTTTACCACAAGGTTCCATACCTCAAAAGGAAGGTTGAGATTGATTTTTGGGGTCATGGCCTAAATCGTTTAGGAATTTGGGGCCTAAAGGGGCCGAAGACATTTTGGTTCACAGACTATAACTTGAGTATTAGTGTATTGATCTCTATGAAATTTTAGCACTAGGTTCCATACCACACTAGGAAGGTTGGGGTTGATTTTGGGGTTATTGTCGTAGCTGTTTAGCAATTAAGGGCCAAAAAGGGGCCAAAAACAAGCATTTTTCTTGTTTCACTCAGGACGATAACTTGTGTTTAAGTGTATGGATCTCTATGAAATTTTACCACAAGGTTCCATACCTCAAAAGGAAGGTTGGGATTGATTTTTGGGGTCATTTAGGAATTAGGGGCCAAAAAAACTAGGATTTTGTGGACAATAACTTGAGTGTAAGTCTATGGATTACTATTTAATTGTGCCACAAGGTTTTATACCATAAAAGGAAGATTGGGATTGATTTTGGGGGGTTATGACCCTAATGATTTAGGAAAAAGGGGCCAAGAACAATACTTTTGTAATTCTTTGTATAAATTGCTTATTTCTTGACAAATTTCAATGGGATTTAATTCAAAGTCTTATTCTTGGGGTTCTTTAATATGCTGAATCTAGGTATTAAGAATTTGGATTTTTGGGCCCTGTTTTTAAATTGGTTCATATTAAGGTCTGAAGGGTCCAAAATTAAACTTTGTTTAATTTCATCAAAATTTGAATTATTGGTGTTCTTTGATATGCTGAATATAACCATGTATTTAGATTTTTTGTCCCCTGTGCAAGGCGTTGCTAGGGACATAGAAATACCGTCCGTCTGTCCTGCTTTGTTAGCGCTCTCACATGTACAATTCTTATCAGATTTTTATGAACTTATATCATAGGTTTATTTTAGCAATGTCTTGGATGGGTTTCAAAATTAGTGCCGATCAATTATTTTTAAAGAGTTATGCCCTTGGAAACATTAATTATATGGATAATTGCATTGTTAGCGCTCATATGCACAATTCTTGCCAGATTTTTATGAAACTTATATCATAGGTTAATATCAACAATGTCTTGGACGAGTTTGTAAATCAGTGCAGATCAATCATTTTTAAAAGAGTTATGCCTTGGAAACATTAATTATATGGAAAATTGCATTGTTAGCGCTCTCATGTGTACAATTTCTGTCAGAATTTTATGAAACTTATATCATGGGTTTATATCAGCCATGTTTTTGACACTTACGAAAACAAGTGCTGGGCAAATACTTTTAATGAGTTATGGCCCCTTGGAAATATTAATTATAAAGGAAATCGCATTGCATTTGCTCTGAAGCCTTCATTTCTCTATAAAAGTTTTAAAGAACAAAAAAAGTGTGTTCATTAGCTCACCTGGCCCAAAGGGTCAAGTGAGCTTTTCTCATCACTTGGCGTCCATCGTCTGTCGTCCGTTAACTTTTACAAAAATCTTCTCCTCTGAAACTACTTGGCCAAATTTAACCAAACTTGGCCACAAATCATCATTGGGGTATCTAGTTTAAAAAATGTGTCCAGTGACCCGGCCAACCAACCAAGATGGCCGCCATGGCTAAAAATAGAACATAGGAGTAAAATGTAGATTTTGGCTTATAACTCTGAAACCAAAGCAATTAGAGCAAATCTGACATGGTTAAAATTGTTTATCAAGTCAAGATCTATCTGCCTTGAAATTTTCAGATGAATCGGACAACCGGTTGTTGGGTTGCTGCCCTGAATTGGAAATTTTGCCGTTTTGGTTATTATCTTGAATATTATTATAGATAGAGATAAACTGTAAACAGCAATAATGTTCAGCAAAGTAAGATCTACAAATAAGTCAACTTGACCAAAATGTTCAGTTGACCCCTTAAGGAGTTATTGCCCTTTATAGTCAATTTTAACCATTTTTCATAAATTTTGTAATCTTTACAAAATCTTCTCCTCTGAAACTACTAAGACAAATTTAACCAAACTTGTCCACAATCATCATTAGGGTATCTAGTTTAAAAAATTTGTCAGATGACCCCGCCGGCGAACCAAGATGGCCGACATGGCTCAAAAATAGTACATAGGGTAAAATGCAGTTTTTGGCTCATATCTCTGAAACCAAAGCATTTAGAGCAAATCTGACGAGGATAAAATTGTTCATTAGGTCAAGATCTATCTGCCCTGAAATTGTTTAGACCAATCAGGTAACATGTTGTTGGGTTGCTGCCCCTGAATTGGTAATTTTAAGAAAATTTTGCAGCTTTTGGTTATTATCTTGAATATTATTATAGATAGAGATAAACTGTAAACAGCAATAATGTACAGCTAAGTAAGATCTACAAATAAGTCAACATAACCAAAATTGTCAATTGACCCTTAAGGAGTTATTGCCTTTATAGTCAATTTTTACAATTTTCATAAATTTTGTAAATTTTTGTAAATTTTTACAAAATATTTTCCACTGTAACTACTGGGCCAAGTTCATTATAGATAGAGATAATAGTAAGCAGCAAGAATGTTTAGTAAAGTAAGATCTACAAACACATCACCATCACCAAAACACAATTTTGTCATGAATCCATCTGTGTCCTTTGTATAATATGCACATAGACCAAGGTGAGCGACACAGGCCCTTTAGAGCCTCTAGTTTTAGTTATTGCCCTTGTACCTTAGATAGATAAAATATGTGCAATGCGGGGGACATTGGAACTCTGTTCTTTTATAATTTTGGGGCCTGTCTTCAAATTGGTTCATATTAAGGTCTAAAGGGTCCAAATTTAAATTTGTTTGATTTCATCAAAAATTTAATTATTGGTGTTCTTTGATATGGCCAATCTTACAGAGTATTTAGATTTTTAACCGGATTTTCGAAGTAAAAATCGGTTATTGATTTGGGGTTGTACGGCAGGCGGATGGGCGGCTGCCAAACAGTGTCTCTTCAATAACATGAAAACCCTTTGACAAAATTTTTTCAAATTTAGGTATGTTGTTTCCTGCGACTAAATGAAGGTCAAGTTCAATTTTCACGATTTTAGCTTTTCTTGTTTGTGAGTTATCGCCCTTTTTAATATCCATAAGTGGTATTTTTTTGTGATTGAGTTATTTTCCTTTGAACAGAACTTGTTTTATATACATAAAGTTTGATTACACTAAGCTTTTATAGATAATTTTCACCTGTTTATATGTCCTGTTATCAGTTTACTAAACATATGGTTAATGTCTTATCTTGAGTGACAGATTTATTTGAAAATTTTCTGTTTTCTAAGTGTTGATGATTAAAAGCTATATAGGAGTAAATATAGTTAGAAATTTACTGTTCATTATTAGACATTTTGAAGATAATTACAGATAAGTTTTATCGATTTTTAAAAGACATTGTATTAATGATAAATAAAATTTTGATTTTTTTTTCTTTTCTTTGGTAAATTGTAAATTGTTTGTTATTCTGTAAAAACTAATTTTCTGAATGCTATATATATTTTTTTGATTAGGTGAACTCCTTTCAAAACTTAGCTTATATTGTCTATTAATAAACATATATTTAGATTTCTGATTTTGGGCCCAGTTTTCAAGTTGGTCCAAATCGGGGTCCAAAATTAAACTGTGTTTGATTTCAACATAAATTGAATATATATAGGGTTCTTTGAAATGCTGAATCTAAACCTGTATTTATTTTCATTATTAGTTAGATAATACCACATCGAGGTACAAAGGGTCCTAAATTAAACTTTTGTTTAATCAACAATTGAATTCTTGGGTTCTTTGATATGCTGATTTTAACAATGTTTGAGTGTTAAATCATATCTATTTTAGAGAACTTAGTCATCACTGGTTGTTGTTATGATATTATTGATTATAATTTGAAAAATTACATCATATCTAATTTTATAGAACTTAGTAATCACTTCACTGGTTTATTGATTATAATATCTATTTATCCAGTTTGAGTTATTTCCTTTGCACAGAAAATATATGGATAAAATTAAATTGTGTTGCATTTCAACTTAAATTAAATATATATAGGGTACTTTCAAATGCTGAATCTAAACCTGTATTTAAATATTAGATTTTTGGGCCCAGTTTTCAAGTTTGTCCAAATCAGGGTCCAAAATTAAACTTTGTTTGATTCACAAAAATTGAATTTATGTTGTTCCTTGAATGCTGAATCTTACCATGTATTGAGAGATTTTGGATTGTGAGCTCCTTTATCAAATTGGTCCACTTTGTGGTCCAAAGGGTCCTAAATTAAACTTTTGTTTGATTTCATCAAAAATTGAATTTTTGGAGTTCTTTGATATGCTGATTCTGACAATGTACTTAGATTTTGGATATTGGACCATAATAGGTAAATGTCCAATTTCAAATATTTCAGTTCTTTGACCACATTCATTTTGTGTCACAAACCTATGCTGTGTCAAATATTCAACCACAATCCAAATTCAGAGCAGTTTTAAGCTTAAATGTAGTGTCCATACTTGCTCAACTGTTCAGGGTTCGACCTCTGCAGGAAAATCCGGTTTGCTGTCACTCTGACAGCCTCTTGTTTATTTTTGGAGTGGTTGGTCCACATTAAGGTCCAAAGTATCAACAATTAAACTTAGTTTGATTTTAACAAAAATTGAATTCTTGTTGTTCTTTGATATGCTGAATCTAAGAATATATTTAGATTTTTGATTTTGGGCACAATTTTCAAGTTGGTCCAAATTGGGGTCCAAAATTAAACTTTGTTTGAATTCATCAAAAATTGAATTATTGGTGTTCTTTGATATGCCGAATCTAACAGTGTATTCAGATTTTTATACGACCGCAAAAAAATTTGCGGTCGTATATTGGTATGACGTTGGCTTCGTCGTCGTCCAAATACACATTGGTTTTCGCACTCTAACTTTAGTTTAAGTGAATGGATCTCTATGAAATTTTACCATAAGGTTCAATACCACAAAAGGAAGGTTGGGATTGATTTTGGGGGTTATGGTACCAACAGTTAAGGAATTAGGGGCCAAAAAGGGGCCAAAAATAAGCATATTGGTAACTTCCAGACATAACTTGTGTGTTTGTGTATGGATCTCTCTGACATTGTACCACAAGGTTCCATATAACAAAGGGAATACTGGGATTGATTTTGGGGGTAATTGCCTCAAAATTTTAGGAATTAGGGGCAAAAAAAAAGAATTTTTCTAGTTTCATGACAATAACTTGTATGTAAGTGTATGGATCTTTCTGAAATTGTACTACAAGGTTCCATATCACAAAGGGAAAGCTGGAATTGAGTTTGGGGATAATTGCCTAAAACGTTTAGGAATAAGGGGCCAAAAATAAGCATTTTTCTAGTTTCCAGACAATTACTTGTGTTCAAGTGTATGGATCTCTCTGAAATTGTACTGCAAGGTACCATACCACAAAGGGAAGGCTGGGATTGATTTTGGGGGTAATTGCCTCAAAATTTAAGGAATGAGGGGCCAAAAAGGGGCAAAAAACAAGCATTTTTGGGGAAAGACGGCTTCAAGCCGTCAATCCCCTATGTGGTTGACCAGACTGACATCCCCTCACGTCATTCATTTTGTTTTTATAGTGTGGAAAACACCCCCAAAAATCTTACTGAGATTGATGAGAAGGAGACACACAAATGAATAGATTGACTTTAAACACATTTTAACACATTTCCCTTCTGTTTCTCGCGAAATTATCGTATCTTCAGCTCTCCCTTACACTATTTACGTTTCTTTTACAATCCGGAAAATCAGAATGACGAGATATTCTAAATATATCCAACCTACATTATAGTGACGTCATTGTTGGAATGCCACACTACGTAGAAGCAGGGATATCCTTTACTGATTATTTAAATCATTCTCAGAGTTCGTGTACTAATTTAAAATTGGTATTTGTTCAATTTGAACATTCAAACATCAACAGGCAATGCTTTAATTTGTAGGTCAACTTGTAACTTTCACAGTAAACAATGGCCGTGGGGATACATGAGATTGGGGAGAGAAACGACAGTTTTCATTTTCTGTAAAATTCTGTTTTGAGAACCTTCCTCCAATACAGGAGCACCTCAATTGATGAGTAATAATCCACTAAAATAAAAGTTAATGTATCAGAACACTTAAAATGTGACATTTAGTATATGATTAATAGTCTTCCATTAAAATTAAATTTTGTGTACCAACATAATCATTGTAATGGTAAAAAATAATAATTAAAAATGTTGCATTTTGTAGTTTAAACTTATTTATTCATGAAATTTACAAATATATCAACATGTGGTCTGAAACAAGCTTCACACAGTTTACATCAATCATATTGGTTTTATTAGTACCTGTATCCCTGTGATGAGAGTTGTAACTGGGAACTTTATCAATGAAAATTTCAAACTGAATAGATTTTTCAGTCCTCACTTTCTTGAGAAAAAAATAAAAATCTTAGAGTACTGTCACAAAAAGGAAAATGGCCCTAGCCTGCAGTTCAGTGGTACACAATTAAAATTTCAAAAAATATTGTAGTAGTTGTTAAATGATAGAATTCAGTTGAATTTTAGATAATCAACTTTCAACTTTAATCAAATGTTTTGATTTAGAGTTAGAGGATGCAGATCTCTTCCATTGGTCCAAATTGAATCCTTAACTAAGGAAACGAAATTACATTACACAACAATTGATTTCAATATTGTCAACCTTTCTACATATTCTAGGTGTTCTTTTTTTCATTCTTTATATGAAGACTATCAAAAGATAAACACCACCCCAAAAAAAAAAGAAACAATGGCCGTCTTTCCCTCAGAGCTCTTCAGCTCTTTGATTCTAGTTTCAGGACAATAACTTGTGTGTAAGTGTATGGATCTTTATGAAATTGTTCCACAAGGTTCCATGTCACAAAGGGAAAGCTGGGTTTGAGTTTGGGTGTAATTGCCCTAAACGTTTAGGAATTTGGGGCCAAAAAGGAGTTTTTATCCCAACAGTTTAGGAATTAGGGGCCAAAAGGGTCCAAAATTAAACTTTGTTTGATTTAATCGAAAATTGAACTGTAGGGGTTCTTTAATATGCCGAATCTAACCGTGTATTTAGATTCTTAATTTTTGGTCCCGTTTTCAAATTGGTCTACATTAAGGTCCAAAGGGTCCAAAATTAAACTTAGTTTGATTTTAACAAAAATTGAATTCTTGGGGTTCTTTGATATGCTGAATCTAAACATGTACTTAGTTTTTTGATTATGGACCCAGTTTTCAAGTTGGTCCAAATCGATGTCTAAAATTAAACTTTGTTTGATTTCAACAAAAATTGAATATATGGGGTTCTTTGATATGCTGAGTCTAACCATGTATTTCGATTTTTGATATTCGGGCCCGGTTATCAAATTGGTCCACATTGAGGTTTAGAGGGTCCAAAATTGAACTTCATTTGATTTCATCAAAAATTGAATTCTTGGGGTTCTTTGATATGCTGAATCTAACCATGTATTTAGATTTTGGATATTGGAATACCACAAAGGGATGGTAAGAATTGTCTTTGAGAGTTATGGCTCAAAGTGTTAAGGAATAAGGTGCAAAAAAGGGGGGAAAAGGGTTTGCAGGTTAATGGACAATTACTTAAGTACAAAACATAATTTAAAAGGCAGTGTAAGGTTGGTAATTGAAACTCATTTGAATATCTCACCTAAACTGCTTTTAAATTATTTATATTGGAAATTTGCCAAAAACTTTATTATTAATAAATTCTATTGGAAATTTGCCAATAACTTTAGTTTAATGAACTTCATTGGAAATTTGCCAATATAAAATATTGCTGATGAAGCTTTTTTGTTTATCTCACCTAAACTGCTTTTAAATTATGTATATTGGAAATTTGCCAAAAACTTAATTATTAAATTTCTGATTTATATATAAAAAGCAAATGATAATGATAAGGCAAGAGATACACACCAAACAGGATGTGTAAATTAATATATTAAGTATTGTGCAATAGCAAGAAATTTTCAATTGCACAGTATTGCGCAATAGCAAGAAATCTTCAATTGCACAGTATTGTGCAATAGCAAGAAATATCCAAAAGCACAATATTGCGCAATAGCAAGAAATTGTCAATTGTACAGTATTGCACAATAGCAAGAAATATTCAATTGCACAGTATTGCACAATTGCAAGAACTATTCAATTGCACAGTATTGTGCAAAAGAAGATACTTCGTATAAATTGCTTATTCCTTGACCAATTTCAATGGGGTTTTATTCTTGAATTTTTGGGGTTCTTTAATATGCTGAATCTAACCGTGTATTAAGTTTTTGGATTTTGGTCCCCATTTTTAAATTGGTCCACATTGAGGTCCAAAGGGTCCAAAATTAAATTTTGTTTGATTTCATCAAAAATTGAATTATTGGGGTTCTTTGATATACCGAATCTAACCGTGTATTTAGATTCTTAATTTTTGGTCCCATTTTCAAATTGGTCTACATTAAGGTCCAAAGGGTCCAAAATTAAACTTAGTTTGATTTTAACAAAAATTGAATTCTTAGGGTTCTTTGATATGCTGAATCTAAACATGTATTTAGATTTTTGATTATGGGCCCAGTTTTCAAGTTGGTCCAAATCAGGGTCCAAAATTAAACTTTGTTTGATTTCAACAAAAATTGAATATATGGGGTTCTTTGATATGCTGAATCTAACCATGTATTTAGATTTTTGATTTTTGGGCCACGTTATCAACTTTGTCCACATTGAGGTCAAAAGGGTCCAAAATTAAACTTTGTTTGATTTCATCAAAAATTGAAATATTGGGGTTCTTTGATATGCCGAATCTAACCATGTATTTAGATTCTTAATTTTTGGTCCCGTTTTCAAATTGGTCTACAGTAAGGTCCAAAGGGTCCAAAATTAAACTTAGTTTAATTTTAACAAAAATTGAATTCTTAGGGTTCTTTGATATACTGAATCTAAACATGTATTTAGATTTTTGATTATGGGCCCAGTTTTCAAGTTGGTCCAAATCGGGGTCCAAAATTAAACTTTGTTTGATTTCAACAAAAATTGAATATATAGGGTTCTTTGATATGCTGAATCTAACCATGTATTTAGATTTTTGATTTTTGGGCCCCGTTATCAACTTTGTCCACATTGAGGTCAAAAGGGTCCAAAATTAAACTTTGTTTGATTTCATCAAAAATTGAACTCTTGGGGTTCTTTGATATGCTGAATCTAACCATGTATTTAGATTTTGGATATTGGACCATTATAGGTGAATGTCCAATTTAAAATTTTTCAGTTCTTAGACCACATTCATTCTGTGTCAGAAACCTATGCTGTGTCAAATATTTAATCACAATCCAAATTCAGAGCTGTATCAAGCTTGAATGTTGTGTCCATACTTGCCCCAACTGTTCAGGGTTCGACCTCTGCGGTCGTATCAAGCTGCGCTCTGCGGAGCATTTTATTTATTTTGGGCCGGATTTAAACTGGTTTAGATTAAGGTCCAAAGGTTCCAAAATTTAACTTTGTTTGATTTCATCAAAAATTGAGTTATTGTGTTTCTTTGATATGCTGATTTTAACCATGATTTTGGATATTGGACCATAAAAGGTATATGTCCAATTTTAAAATTTTTATGTTCTTAGTCCATATTTATTCAGTGTTAGAAACTTATGCTATGTCAAATAATTAATCACAATCCAATTCAGAGATGTATTGCACAATTAATAGAAATTGAAAGTAGAATCATAGTTAAAATATTCTAATTTTAGAAATTATGTATAAATAAATATTATAGTTTGAAATTTACTGTTCATTATTAGATATTTTGAAAAATAAAGGTAAGTTTTATAGATTTTTTTAAAGACATTGTATTAATGATAAATGATATTTTGGAAATTGTTTTTATGCCCCCGCCGTAGCGGCGGGGGCATTAAGTTTTACCCTTGTCCGTCTGTACGTACAAACGTACGTACATACATCCCAAAATTGGTTTCTGTTCTCTAACTTGAGTTCGCCTTAACCAAATGTTATGAAACTTATACACAATGCTTATTACCACAAAACACAGATCAAGTTTGAATTTTGGTGGCGTCACTTTAACCGTTTTAGAGTTATGCCCCTTTTTAAATGGAAAAATTGCAAAATTTTTAGTTTCCGTTCTGTAACTTAAGTTTGCCTCAACCAAATGTTATGAAACTTATACACAATGCTTATTACTACAAAACACAGATCAAGTTTGAATTTTGGTGGCGTCAACCAACCGTTCTAGAGTTAAGCCCCTTTATAAATGGAAAAATTGCAAAATTTTTAGTTTCCGTTCTCTAACTTAAGTTTGCCTCAACCAAATGTTATGAAACTTATACACAATGCTTATTACCACAAAACTAAGATCAAGTACAAATTTTTTGTTTCCGTTTTCTAACTTTAGTTTGCCTCAACCAAATGTTATGAAACTTATACACAATGCTTATTACTACATAATACAGATTAAGTACGAAATTTGGTGGCGACACTTTTACCATTCTTGAGTTATGTCCCTTTATAAACATAAAAATTGGTGAATTTTTCGTTTCCGTTCTCTAACTTTAGTTTGTCTCAACCAAATGTTATAAAACTTATACACAACCGTTCTAGAGTTATGCGTGTTTACAAATAGAAAAATTGCTGAATTTTTAGTTTCTGTTCTCTACTTAAGTTAGCCTCAACCAAATGTTATGAGACTTACACACAATGCTTATTACCACAAAACTCAGATCAAGTTCAAATTTGGGTAGCTTCACTTTTACTGTTCTTCAGTTATGTCCCTTTATAACTATATGATATGCAAGCGGGGGCATCATCTGTGCCCACATGTGGACACTATCCACATTTATTTTTCCTTTTTTTTGGTAAATGTTTTAAAGAACTTTATGGTAGGTTTGTTTGTTTTTCTGTATAAATTAATTTGCAGAATGCTATATATAAATTTGTTTTTATATGAAGCGAACTCCTTTAAAAAAAGCTAATTTTGTCCATCAATAAATAAATGAATTGAATTCTTGATGTACATGGATATGCTGAATCTAACTGTAATTAGATTTTGGATATTGGACCATAAAAGGTACAAGTCAATTTCACAAATTTTTCAGTTCTTTGACCACATTCATTCTGTGTCAGAAACCTATGCTGTGTCAAATATTTAATCACAATCCAAATTCAGCGCTGTATCAAGTTGAATGTAGTGTCCATACTTGCCCCAACTATTCAGGGTTCGACCTCTGCAGTCGTATCCAGCTGCCCTCAGTGGAGCATTTTATTGTTCATTCTTCAAAAATCGCAATAATAAATGCACACAATAATTTCTGAATTTACAGTAATTCATAGAGAAATTGTATTATGTCAGGATAATGAAGATATGCAAATGTTGGGTCCTTGACCTTCAGTTTTTGTTTTGGAAAGTTGAAATATTTCTTAGGTCCTATATGGCTGTTAAAACACAGAAGTTTAAAGGGTGTCAAGTATTGTTAAATTACCAATATAGTATGATAAATGATTTTTAACTGCTTTAACTCTTTATATTGGTGTGTCTTATGTGCCTTATGTGTCCTTCTCTGTTTTTATACGACCGCAAAAAAATTTTGCGGTCGTATATTGGTATGACGTTGGCGGCGACGTCGTCGTCGTCGTCGTCGTCGTCCGAAGACGCATTGGTTTTCGCACTCTAACTTTAGTTTAAGTGAATGGATCTCTATGAAATTTTACCATAAGGTTCAATTTCACAAAAGGAAGGTTGGGATTGATTTTGGGGGTTATGGTACCAACAGTTAAGGAATTAGGGGCCAAAAATAAGCATTTTTGTAACTTCCAGACATAACTTGTGTGTTAGGGTATGGATCTCTCTGACATTGTACCACAAGGTTCCATATCACAAAGGGAATGCTGGGATTGATTTTTGGGGGTAATTGCCTCAAAATTTTAGGAATTAGGGGCCAAAAAAGGGGCAAAAAACAAGCATTTTTCTAGTTTCATGACAATAACTTGTGTGTAAGTGTATGGATCTTTCTGAAATTGTACTACAAGGTTCCATATCACAAAGGAAAGCTGGAATTGAGTTTGGGGTAATGGCCTGAAACGTTTAGGAATAAGGGGCCAAAATAAGCATTTTCTAGTTTCCAGACAATAACTTGTGTTCAAGTGTATGGATCTCTCTTAAATTGTACTGCAAGGTACCATACCTCAAAGGGAAGGCTGGGATTGAGTTTGGGGGTGATGAATCATAAGGGGGTTCAAAAATTTGGGGGATTTTTTTTTTCCTTTTATCATTTTTTTTCTTTAAAATTTTCCATTTTAAGTTGGTTATTTCTGATTTATATTTTAAAGCAAATAATAATGATATGGCAGGAGATACACACCAAACAGGATGTGTAAATTATTATATAATAAGTATTGTGCAATAGCAAGAAATTTTCAATTGCACAGTATTGCGCAATAGCAAGAAATCTTCAATTGCACAGTATTGCGCAATAGCAAGAAATATCCAATAGCACAATATTGCACAATAGCAAGAAATTGTCAATTGTACAGTATTGCACAATAGCAAGAAATATTCAATTGCACAGTATTGCGCAATTGCAAGAAATATTCAGTTGCACAGTATTGTGCAAAAGAAGATACTTGGTATAAATTGCTTATTTCTTGACCAATTTCAGTGGGGTTTTATTCTTGAACTCTTGAGGTTCTTTAATATGCTGAATCTAACCGTGTATTAAGTTTTTGGATTTTTGGCCCTGTTTTTAAATTGGTCCATATTGAGGTCCAAAGGGTCCAATATTAAACTTTGTTTGATTTCATCAAAAATTGAATTATGGGGGTTCTTTGATATGCCGAATCTAACCGTGTATTTAGATTCTTAATTTTTGGTCCCGTTTTCAAATTGGTCTACATTAAGGTCCAAAGGGTCCAAAATTAAACTTAGTTTGATTTTAACAAAAATTGAATTCTTAGGGTTCTTTGATATGCTGAATCTAAACATGTACATGTATTTAGATTTTTGATTATGGGCCCAGTTTTCAAGTTGGTCCAAATCGGGGTCCAAAATTAAACTTTGTTTGATTTCAACAAAAATTGAATATTTGGGGTTCTTTGATATGCTGAATCTAACCATGTATTTAGATTTTTGATTTTTGGGCCCCGTTATCAACTTTGTCCACATTGAGGTCAAAAGGGTCCAAAATTAAACTTTGTTTGATTTCATCAAAAATTGAACTCTTGGGGTTCTTTGATATGCTGAATCTAACCATGTATTTAGATTTTGGATATTGGACCATAATAGGTGAATGTCCAATTTAAAATTTTAAAGTTCTTAGACCACATTCATTCTGTGTCAGAAACCAATGCTGTGTCAAATATTTAATCACAATCCAAATTCAGAGCTGTATCAAGCTTGAATGTTGTGTCCATACTTGCCCCAACTGTTCAGGGTTCGACCTCTGCGGTCGTATCAAGCTGCGCCCTGCGGAGCATTTTATTGTTGTTGTGACAAGATCCTGAAAGTCATAATGGATATATGGTTTGAGACTTGGCTTTGATGACTTAGTGAAATGATTTTTAAAAAAATAAGAGTTATATGGCCAGGGTTGCAAAGTATGTGCTTAATCAATGTAGAATGGTTTACAATGTAGTGACTAAGTTCCAAAGTTCAGAAAAAAGAAAAATTTCTCAAACAATTCCATAATAACAGTTGCGCTAATTCAATATTTGTGAATTCTTTCTGTGAAGTTTCAGGTATCTGGGTTAAAAACTGTAGTAGGAGTTGATAACACAAAACTGATAATATCTTTTGTAAATTTTGCTGAAAAATGTTCCCAAAGTGGAAAAATTAGAAAAAATATTGTGACACAAATTCTACAATAGCATGTGCATAACTCCAACGTGTATGCAATATTTCTGTGAAGTTTAAGTTACCTGGGTTAAAAACTAGGTGAGACGATTACACAAAATAGGTAGCCACTTCTCTCTGATCTTCTGCCCAACATCACCGTACTATGAGCAGTGTTTAACTTTGTCCATCCTAGGCAAAAATAACATAAAACTTGACAAAATGTGAAACTGATATGAAAACAGTTTATAGGGCAAAGGATAGACAAAGATAACACAATATACAACATAAAAACTAAAGCAACACTAGCCCTTAAGAGCAAATCTAGGGGTGAACTGAAGTGCTGCAGAACGGTAAACTGATCCTACTTCACTAGTGGCACCTGTCTTATTATTTTACTCGTTGGGCCAGGTGAGTTAAAAATGAGATTCGGATGAATTTATCAAAAACTGCAAACACATCACTAGATTTTTCTCGACTGGCGGCGATGAATGTGAGACATAGTGATGATAATCAGACAGCAGTGGCGGCGGCATTCGCTATTTGCATAAAGCTTTATCTTCAGTCCTGGATATTTTAAATCTTGTATACAGATTCCTTATGTTACGAGGTTTCTATATGTATATCTTTATTTCTCAAAAACCAAATTACATTGGTACATGTATAGAGATAAGTTTTCCGTCTGACATATAACCATTGTCCTAAATCTCATTTTCATGGTTTAGCGAATGCTTTAAAACACGAGTTTTACTGTGAAGTGATTTTTTTTTTTTCAATTATTATGAGAAGTAGGAAAACTATATTTGGTATACATGTACAGATATATAGAATCATGAAAGATATACATGTCGGTCAGACAGGATTCATCTGTTCACCTTACATTAATCAGTGATCATCATTTTCTTGAATTGGTTCATTTCTGAGATATTGGAAAACGTAGGTGAACTATATTTGATGTATTGAATGATTGTAAGTTACACGTGTCTGGCAGTGTTCATCTTACCTTGACCTCATGTTCACGGTTCATTGGTCAAAGTTACGTTTTCAATTATTCCCTGATGCTTTTAAGCGATGGCCACCTATATGGCATCATGATAGATGACTACAATATATTCAGTATTACGTCCCACTGCATACAAGTTTTCATCTTGGTCTACGGAGATACCGAGTGGGTCAACAGCGCACTTATATCACGGAATATCCACAGTAGCGGTCACAGATCAATTCTAAAACTGATTATAATCAATGACCGCTGTGGATAGTAAACTATAGGTATCCTCACCAATAAACTACCACATCAAATGTACGACCGATAATCTTTTAAACTGTCGTATTTAAATACACTAGTGATTTTTCTCCGAATTAAAAAAACAACATAAATTTATCATATTATCACCAGAAAAGCCTAACCCTATTATTTCATAGATTCACCACAAGAAAAACTATGTCTTATCACTTCGGACCTTCACAGGAAGATTGCCTATATGTTGAAGTTGTGCACCTGCTATTATGGAACAGTAGTTTAAAGAATTCATTCACATTTTAAACATTCTACATTAGTTTATAGATATTGCAACCCGGCCATTTGAAACTTTGACCAATTTTTAATTGTTACGGATATTCTGAAGAATTGGTAATTTCATCTTGCATTAAACCCATATTTCAAAGATTCGATCAAATTTTATTTTTATCTAAATCCTTTAAATTTCAGTTTGGTCTTGGGAGTCTAGGCATAGAAAATCAGAACCACATCAGTATTGGTAATTTTCAAGTGTTTCTCTTCAGAGTTTTCCTTCGATTTTAGTGTTTTATGACTTCCAAAAGTACAAAATGTATCTCTATTAGTCTATTACATTAATGTAAAACAATGCCCACATTCGCGCACCAGAAAATATTGTTTTTTTCTTTTTAAAATTTATATTAAATACATTTAAGAGTGGCATATACATCTGCTGGCACCCACCAGAATCCACCAATGCACAAGTCATGATCAAAATTGACCAATCAGACAACACACGTCTATGTCCACACTTGTAAACAAACATATTTTTCAGTTGTTTTTATAGCAATCAATATGAGTCAATAAAGCAAAAGTTGGTGTCTGATGATCAGTGATCAAGTCAACCTACTTGGACTGGTGTATACAAACAAAACATTAACATTTAGTACCTTGGTATCACAATTTTAACACAACATTAAACAGAACGTTCCATTATTTACAGAGAAAAAGTCAGCATCTGTAAGACATGTTTTTGTCTGAAAGCTTGAACAATCATAATTATGTATGTTTACAATATGTGTTAATTTGAGAACAATGTAACAGAGGTTTTCGTCGTTCCTGTTATAGTAAGAATTCGGGGGGTAACTCACTGGCTAAAGTCAACAAAACTAACGGTTAAGCTTTACTGCAAAACAATTACAATAAAAGTTCAACGGTAAATATTCCAAAAAGATAAACAAGTTGCTTTCTTTAAAAAAAGAAATGCAATCGTAAACCCAAAATGCATGTTTGGTATTAAATATTAGATATTTTTAAGAAAGAGTTAGTTTCTAGGCTTAATAACAAATTAATGATTTTTGTGCTTATAAAAAAGAAATGCAATATGTGAAACTTAATAGCTGTTTTTGGGGAATTTGAGATAC
Source organism: Mytilus coruscus (assembly GCA_017311375.1). NCBI lineage: Eukaryota > Metazoa > Mollusca > Bivalvia > Mytilida > Mytilidae > Mytilus > Mytilus coruscus. The sequence continues at coordinate 107,614,860 of CM029595.1, read as the reverse complement.
ATAACAGCCTGTGTTTGATTTTGCTTTTTCCACCTGCCCACCCGTGCCCACTCTAGCTATAATCTCTTTTATTGTAAAAATATTGATTATAAATGCTTATCTGCTTTTTTCAAGTGATTGTACTTGCATGTTTTTTAGATTAAACAAAAGAAACTACATGCCCACTCCTATGGGTGGGCAGAGTGGACAAGGTAGAATTTTTGCCCATCCGGTGCCCACTCCTTTGGTGGGCCGGTAGACAAAGCAGAATCCACCTGAGCTGTAGTGTATGTTCAAAGTTATTTGAACAAGGACTTGTTATTGTATTATTAAGATCCTTACACCAGCTCTGCAAGGTTTTAGTGATGCTTGGGGTTGTAAGCATTGGCAATTTAAAGTTGTGTGATTTGTGCTATGAAAAGTTTAAGTTCTTACAAATAAACAAACTAAATTGAAATTCAAATTAAAAAAAAATTAACATATACAAACTGAATTTATCACTGAATACCCTTTGTTAAACATGAGTTTGTTTTAAATTCACAATTATGAAAATTGTAAGGTGTTCCTTTTTATATTTGAACATGTTCTTTCATTAACTTTTAAAAAAGTGTCTTTTACATGGTATAGTTACATTAATGTTTTATGGTATGTATGTAAAATTTTTTAAAACAGGTATATTCATAAGCACATGTCTTTGTCAGAAGCATGTTGTTTGAATTGTTATAACAGTGTTTTGGTACCCTTAGAAGGATGCACTTCAAAGTGAGCCAAATATTGAAGGCTGTATTATAACCTGTAATTCCTTACTTTAACTACACTGTATCTTACTGGAGAGTTCTCTTTGGTATTCCTACCACTTTAAAAACACATTTTCTCTCTGACATTTGATTATTTCATTAGAATAATCTAAATATTTTAATTGAACTGAAGTAGCCTTGTAGGTTTCTTATATTGACCTATCCTTCTTCTCTTATACTAGTCTAGTCATTTGGGTGCACTGTATAACCTACTGATCACTGAGATGGTTTGTATTGAAAGAAAAATGTAACCTGTAAATTTACATTTTGCCTAATTGTACCACATTGTGTCAATGACATTCATACCACATCTTCTGAATTTTAAAGCGAATCTGTTTTGAATGAAAATTAATTGATTTCCAAAATTGATTTTTTTAACTCAAACCAGCTGAATCTAGAAAGTAATCTCCAATTATATATGTCATTCAATGTCAAGTTTCTTGGTGCTTCTATGTTTGTTCAGTGTGAGCCAATTAATTTATAGAGAAATAATGTCCAGTTATAAAATTTACAGCTCTTAAAATATTTACAAGAGAGCATGATTCTGTTAAAGAAGTTCCAATCAAAGTTTACTTAAAACTTAAAAATCATGCATTTATTAATAAAAAAGCAAGTTTATAAAAATATTTCTATACATATTCATATATATATACACTCAAGTCTGAAAATCTTTGCTATGATTAAGTACAACCAAAATACATTCTTCAGAAAATACTTCTAAGAACACATAAGAACACATATTTTAAGAAGTTAAACAAACATGTACACCTGCTTACAATGTAGCTATTATGTCAGCAACAAATGGTAACAACAGGCGTCGCTCTATATAATTAAGAATCTCTCAGTATCAATTAAAAATAATTTTATACTCACTTACTGTCTTGTTAACTAATTAATTAGCACAACAACCGATTTGTTTTTGCAAGGCTAATTTAACACCACAAAGAAACACATACAACCCATACACCGTAGCGATTGGTCTATTTTTACTTTTTTTTGTCAAATACAATACATTTTCCTGCTAAAACTATATAAAATATAAAATATTTTTGCATTTTTTCCTTGATTTAATAGCAGATTATTGTATCTTTTTTAAAATTTTACAGGTAAAAAATATGACTATAATTCAGAAATAAACTATAATTGTTAAAACAACAAATCCCCTATGTTTACATATGCATGTAATTAAAAGTGGGCAAACCAGGATGACACCATATAAGACATCAGAGGAAGTTTAGTTTACACAGTTATGAGAACTGTTGACCAGGAGCTTTTAATTAATTTATAGAGAACGCGTTTATATCAGTACATTATCAAAATGATCACACAAAGCTTTGTTGCTTTTGATAAAAGTTTAAAAAATTATCATTAATAAAACAAACTTCAAAATTTCATAAAATTATTTTACATGCATAAAAACCTAAATATCAAATTTATACATAATCTATTAAAACCGAAAATTCATTATCTGATTGTTTTCACAAAAAATAATTATTTTGTTTTTATAAAGAGGAACATTTTAAAATTAATTACTACAGAAGTGATAATTAGTTCCTGGCTAAGGTAACTATAAATAAAAAGTATTTGTGGCTAAGGTAACTATAAATAGAAAGTATTTGTGGCTAAGGTAACTATAAATAGAAAGTATTTGTTCTTATCTCTATCTGCATCTGTCATCACTCGGTATCTAAAAATAGACATTTGATATCTTATCGCTGACCCTATTAAGTCTACCGAAATTGCATGCATGATTAATTTTAAGATTTATGATCGTAATTAAAGCGGCACTTGTTACTAACTAAAGTTTTGAAAACGTTTTGAGGCGTTTGTTGTTATTTTCTAACTGCTACAGAAGTAGAAACATCGTTTAATAATTCTTTTCTGATCCTATTTGAACTTTCAATAATTCATGCTCATGTTGCTGAAAAACATACTTTTTATAAAAGTAGAAAAAAAAAATTCGTTTAAACAGGTTCAAGTTAGAAACAAATTAATGTTTGCATGTATTGTATTAACAAACGAAAACGACAAAACATTTGCATAGTCAAGTGTTTTTTTTTTAATATATTTTAGTTGTAGGTTTCCGTTTTATTTTATTTTTCATATTCAATATCTATTTAATTACATTTTAATAACCATTTTTTTTTTTTTATTAAAGTTGCAATATTTAATCACAAAAATAACTGCAATTTAATCATATGCAAGAAAGACTTCCTTTAATTTCAGTATAAAAATAAATAGCTTGCTTTTTACATCATGTACATCTTCCTAAACTTAAAATCTAAAATAAAATGCTACTAAAACTCTTTCTAAAGATTTTATTTTTAATTATTCTCGTTCAGAATATAAAGCGCATTGTTTACATGAAATCTTATCTCATATCTAAACACAGCTGGTTTCAACGTTTGACTCTAATTAAAATACTACGCATGTAGGTTAATATTAGCAGCTTGTAATCGTGTGCAAGAAAATATTATATCATAATAAATTTCAGATCATACGTAAAATACCTCTATAGCAACTTAAGATGCTAATGCTTATTCAACAGATTAGTAAGCTATTGCGCATGTATTTGAAAGGTGGTCATAGAAAGAACAGAAGTGTTCCGAATAACATCCGGTGTTCCGAAAGACTACATCTATCGTCCAATATATACTGCGTAAACCCTCGGGTTTACGCAAACAAATAGTAATTCAATAAATGTTCTATACTAAATACAATGAATGTCACTGTATTGAAATGCACGGCGTCAGTACAGCTTGACCGCTGTTATCAAACTGACCATTCGCATAGAAACGATATAATATGAATTACGTCATCTTACTTAATCATAACTACATGTAATAATGAAATTTGTCACCTAATGCTATAAACAAATGATACAAATTAAAAACTAAAAACATATATATGATAACAAGAGTTAGTCAATACTATGATTAAAATGGATTAACTTCTTAACATGTAAGCTAACAATTTGAAGAACAATAGTCGCTTGCTTTTAGATAAAGTTTGAATTTCAACGACGCTATCAATCAAATTATTTTTTTTTCAAAATTTAATATTATAAGTTAAATGGTCGTTCCCTTAAGATCAATGCTTTCAAAATCCTATACAATTTCAAAAAGAAGCGTTCGATTCTTATAATTGCATTTAAATATGCTTCAACTATGAAATTATTAGTTATACCAAGCTTTTAGGTTGATTTCCTGTGAATTGTAGTGGCGTTGCCATGGTTGCATTTTATTGCGAAATACAATTTTTTTTAAATGCTTCACGATGGTTGTTAGCCAATCAAAAGTACAGATTTTTACGAAACATGCATGCAATGTATATATTACTGAATACTACTATACGTTTATTTAAATGAAACCACGCCCACTGACCGTGTAATAACTATACAAGGTCCACGTATTAGCGTTTAACCAATGATATTCCTAGAAGTTTATTGGAGGCAAGATAAAATGCTTTATTGGTGCAAATTAAAATCGAGTTCATTGATCATTTTTTGTTAAACTGTGCCCAATTCATCCATTTGTTCTCCTGATTGTTAACAGTTGGTTATGTACTCGCGTATTTACAAAACACAATGATAACATACAACAAATCATTTTAATGGTATGAAAAAATGTTCATAGTTTGTCTATTATTGAACATCCACAAAAATCCACATTTATCAATAGCGATAGGATTAGTTTCATACATATTCAGTCCATGATATCTATTATTTAGCAAGTTTCGCAGAAAAACACCATTTTCAGATAAAATATCGATTACACCAATGTTACAGTCCGCTACTAAAATATGTCCGTAATTATCAACAGTTAAACCTCGGAATCTTGCACAGGATCGCGTAAATGTGTTCAGAATTATTCCATGCTTATCAGTAATTACAATTGTATCATTGCGCCATGACATGACAAGATTTGAGTTCTTACTTTCAGCTATTATATCAGTACTAGTAAAATTGTGAGTGTTCTGCAGTTTATTTTTTGGATCAGTGATTTTTATTTTGTTTTGAACACCTTGTTGTTCGGATACTTCACATAATACTTTTTCCTCTTGATTATACACAAGTAAATTCCCATTTTGAATGAAACAACCAACCGATCCGTTTTGAAATGGAACTTTGAACCCTTCTTGATATTTCGTGTTTACTCTCTTCACTGCCGACTGTCCAGTCCAGAACCATAATTCATCTGCAGACTTTCTGAGCATTCTTCTGCTTTTAGTTGGTGATGCACAAGTAGAACGCACAATCCCATCGCGATTATAGAGACTGACTGAATCCCCAAGAGTATCCACATATTGTCGCTATTTGCGGCAACAATATCTGTGATATTTTTCAATAATTCATGCTCATGTTGCTGAAAAACATACTTTTTATAAAAGTAGAAAAAAAATTCGTTTAAACAGGTTCAAGTTAGAAACAAATTAATGTTTGCATGTATTGTATTAACAAACGAAAACGACAAAACATTTGCATAGTCAAGTGTTTTTTTTTAATATATTTTAGTTGTAGGTTTCCGTTTTATTTTATTTTTTCATATTCAATATCTATTTAATTACATTTTAATAACCATTTTTTTTTTTATTAAAGTTGCAATATTTAATCACAAAAATAACTGCAATTTAATCATATGCAAGAAAGACTTCCTTTAATTTCAGTATAAAAATAAATAGCTTGCTTTTTACATCATGTACATCTTCCTAAACTTAAAATCTAAAATAAAATGCTACTAAAACTCTTTCTAAAGATTTTATTTTTAATTATTCTCGTTCAGAATATAAAGCGCATTGTTTACATGAAATCTTATCTCATATCTAAACACAGCTGGTTTCAACGTTTGACTCTAATTAAAATACTACGCATGTAGGTTAATATTAGCAGCTTGTAATCGTGTGCAAGAAAATATTATATCATAATAAATTTCAGATCATACGTAAAATACCTCTATAGCAACTTAAGATGCTAATGCTTATTCAACAGATTAGTAAGCTATTGCGCATGTATTTGAAAGGTGGTCATAGAAAGAACAGAAGTGTTCCGAATAACATCCGGTGTTCCGAAAGACTACATCTATCGTCCAATATATACTGCGTAAACCCTCGGGTTTACGCAAACAAATAGTAATTCAATAAATGTTCTATACTAAATACAATGAATGTCACTGTATTGAAATGCACGGCGTCAGTACAGCTTGACCGCTGTTATCAAACTGACCATTCGCATAGAAACGATATAATATGAATTACGTCATCTTACTTAATCATAACTACATGTAATAATGAAATTTGTCACCTAATGCTATAAACAAATGATACAAATTAAAAACTAAAAACATATATATGATAACAAGAGTTAGTCAATACTATGATTAAAATGGATTAACTTCTTAACATGTAAGCTAACAATTTGAAGAACAATAGTCGCTTGCTTTTAGATAAAGTTTGAATTTCAACGACGCTATCAATCAAATTATTTTTTCAAAATTTAATATTATAAGTTAAATGGTCGTTCCTTAAGATCAATGCTTTCAAAATCCTATACAATTTCAAAAGAAGCGTTCGATTCTTATAATTGCATTTAAATATGCTTCAACTATGAAATTATTAGTTATACCAAGCTTTTAGGTTGATTTCCTGTGAATTGTAGTGGCGTTGCCATGGTTGCATTTTATTGCGAAATACAATTTTTTTTAAATGCCTCACGATGGTTGTTAGCCAATCAAAAGTACATATTTTTACGAAACATGCATGCAATGTATATATTACTGAATACTACTATACGTTTATTTAAATGAAACCACGCCCACTGACCGTGTAATAACTATACATGGTCCACGTATTAGCGTTTAACCAATGATATTCCTCGAAGTTTATTGGAGGTACCGTAAGATAAAATGCTTTATTGGTGCAAATTAAAATCGAGTTCATTGATCATTTTTTATTAAACTGTGCCCAATTCATCTATTTGTTCTCCTGATTGTTAACAGTTGGTTATGTACTCGCGTATTTACAAAACACAATGATAACATACAACAAATCATTTTAATGGTATGAAAAAATGTTCATAGTTTGTCTATCATTGAACATCCACAAAAATCCACATTTATCAATAGCGATAGGATTAGTTTCATACATATACAGTCCATGATATCTACTATTTAGCAAGTTTCGCAGCAAAACACCATTTTCAGATAAAATATCGATTATACCATTGTAACAGTCCGCTACTAAAATATGTCCGTAATTATCAACAGTTAAACCTCGGAATCTTGCACTGGATCGCGTAAATGTGTTCCTAATTATTCCATGCTTATCAGTAATTACAATTGTATCATTGCAACATGACATGACAAGATTCGAGTTCTTAGTTTCAGCTATTATATCAGTACTAGTAAAATTGTGAGTGTTCTGCAGTTTATTTTTTGGATCAGTGATTTTTATTTTGTTTTGAACACCTTGTTGTTCGGATACTTCACATAATACTTTTTCCTCTTGATTATACACAAGTAAATTCCCATTTTGAATGAAACAACCAACCGATCCGTTTTGAAATGGAACTTTGAACCCTTCTTGATATTTCGTGTTTACTCTCTTCACTGCCGACTGTCCAGTCCAGAACCATAATTCATCTGCAGACTTTCTGAGCATTCTTCTGCTTTTAGTTGGTGATGCACAAGTAGAACGCACAATCCCATCGCGATTATAGAGACTGACTGAATCCCCCAAGAGTATCCACATATTGTCGCTATTTGCGGCAACAATATCTGTGATATTTTGTGGAAGTTGAAAGCTATGTACATTTTCTACCTTTGTGAACAGTTCAGGAATAGGCAATGGTGTATATATAGGTGTTACAACATTTACCTCCGAATAAGTATTAACCTTTCCAAGCAATTTTTCTACGGTAGCTTCAGTGAATTCCTCACAGTCGTATTTCAACTTATGCAAAGTCAAAGGATTTTTCACAGTTTTGTTCAGGACTTTGTCGAGTTGACTACCGACTGTAAAAAAATCCTCCATGAATTGTTTATCTGGAGACCTGGTGATGAAATCCTCTGATGTCTTGATGAGACCAGCCAATGACAATTGTTCTCTTTCTATCTCATTCAAGTACGTGTCCATTACTTTAACATCTTTCTTTTTAATCTTGTCGACATTAGCCAAACTTTTGTTTGTCAGTACATCAACGGTATTACAAAATACATCTTTCATACTTGAAGTGTGTGCTATAAAATCCTTTTTCACTATGTTAATGTGTTTGTAATAGTTATTTTCTTCTTGTTTGACTAACTCTGCAGTGTTTCCAAGAACCGATATTCTCGATTTCAAGCTTGCAGTTCTAGCCAGTAGAATTTTCTTCCTAGTCTCAATCAACAGCGTCAGGTTCTGGGTATCGTGCAAACCATGTGCCTTTTCTGAACACTCGCTACACAACAAGATATTACAGGCTTTACAAAATATGATCAACTCTTTTCTATGTTCCTCGCATTCGTTTACTGAATCTTTATCATGTTTGTTCGATTGATCTAATTTCAAGTTTTCAAGCGAGTGATTCTGTGACGTTTTAAGTTTCTTGTGGTAGTCACGACAGTTCAAGCATAAATTTATCCTACAATCTAGACATTTAGCAACCACAAAATTTTCTTCCGAACATAATTCGCAAATGTCCGTTAATTCATTGTCACTGTGAGTTGGTTCAACGTTGAATGGATAAGATTTTAAACCACTTACCCCTTTTTCTGGTATAGAAATTTGAGTCCTACATAACGGACAAGTCAAACAATTATCAAGAACATCCAGTTTTTCGAGACACGGTGTGCAAAAAGTATGGAAACAGTCCAAAAGTCGCGGTTCTGTATACGGAGACAAGCAGATCCCACATTTTGATTCAATATCAGAATAGTTTCCATGCGCCATGTTAAATCGTTGCTCCTTGGCAACAAAACCAAACAAGGAAGTTCAACTATATCCGAGTATTGTCTGTTCAAAAAGTTTGACCTCGTATTTTAAAAATAAATATACAAATGTATAGCTATGAGGGTCTGGATTTGGAGTCCTTAATTTCTGTAATCTTTAATTTCTTATGTCGTTTTTCTCTATCCTTTATATGCTTTGCTCAATATACTCTATTCTTTATTTTCTAGCACCCCATTATTGTCTATTCTTTATTTGTTTGTCCTATTTTTCTCTATTCTATAATGTGTTTGTCTTCATTCTGCACTTTTGTCCATTATTATATCTATTCTGTAAACCACACCCAGACCCCCAGCTATTGGTATCTCGGGGGGCCACTTCAATACTTAATAGATTGGGGTGCCGCTAGGATTCTGTCACCCCACCCTTTTCATATAATTTAGATCTTAAAAATGTATACCTTTTCATATATTGCGTGGGTAAAAATGTAACCTTTTCCCATATTGGTTGGGTTTCGTGTGGTGTGTGGGAAAAGTGGAATATTTGAGGCTTAGATTCTTTATGTAATGTTTACTTACGGCTGTTAAAAAAATGACAGGGCTTTTCATATACAAGTTATTGGAACTTTATTGACCTTATCATATATTTTTGATAGTTTCCCCCACCTATTCACATATTTTCAAGCTGGAAAATGTGACCTATTCCAGCGGTACGTCCTATCACCTTTTATATAAGAAGTGCCCCCTTCCCCGATATTGGTATCTATGTGTCTTCAGTGCAACAGTGACGAAAAGAAAAGGTTTACAGTGCATAATTTAAGTATATAGCAAAAAGGAAGAATCTGTGCTGATAAGTAATTTTAAGCTGTGATTTATCCAAATGAGCGTTGCAGTTGGTTCCGATTATTGGTAATAGGGGAGAATAGTTTCAATATTTGTTACCAGTGATACTAGATCTACTAGTCTTGTTAGAGACTGAACTGGTCCTTTAATTAGGCTGAAACAGGTCCACGAAACATAATTTGCAGCTGGAATATTTGTAAAAAATCCCACATATGTAGTCATGTGTTTGCATTTGTATTGGTAATGTGAATTGAATCTCATTTCATTTCAAAAACATTAGAATTTAGTCTCTAACCTATTGAAGACTTTCTTTTTCTTTAAAAGTCCGATTAAAATACAATCTTCATGTAAAAACAGGAAAGTTACATATAATTCATTTCAAATCTCAACTAACCTAATACGCTTTTTGATTGATCATCTTTGACACTAGAGTTGACCTGATTTTACTCCAAAAGAAAGAAGATTGTTATGTTCCCAGAAACATATAATAGTTACAGTGCAGTTATTTTATAAATAAAAAGTCCACTCATGGTACAATATATCTTTATAAATAAATAGTGAATGGATATGATAAAATGTACCACATCTACAAAATAATATAAAAGCGAATGTATTGTTTGTATTTCCGTGAGCTTTCTTCCAAGCTATAAACCACTGAAGTACATACTCAACCTGTAGATGTAAAAATTATAAAATAACTTTTGTGAAAAGTAGTCCAAATCTATATTACATATATATCACAATGACATAGACCTGCGTGAATCGCTTATTTACATGACGTTCTGTCGGAGTTTGGTTTGTTTAATCACGTGTTTAAAGTAATATCAATGCCCTTTTAATTTTTCAAATCTCAAGCATAAGTCATCTGATTAGTCAGTTTTAATCTGTTGTGCGAATTAATTTCTGATTGTACCCTAAAACTTTTCTTAAGGTTTTCAATTTTATATTGTAGATAAACAATAGACTACAACACACTATACACAGCAAACTAATGAAAGAGCAACACGAACCTCACCAAAAGTGATCTCATATGCTCCGGAAGGGTTAACAGATCATGTTACACTAGTGGCATTGATCATGTTGCTTGAATAGTAGTTATGTAAAAGAAACAAAAATGATTATGTGAGTCTGGCGAAAACGTTTGAAACATCGACTCTCATTCGTCACAACTCGGCCGATTCCGTACCTCAGAAGGAGAGTAGCAGATTCTACCGAGGATTGCCGAATGATCGACTCTGTCAGTACTACTTACATGAATACAAATGTCATTAAAGTTGGCTCTGTGTTTCTGTTTCCGCGGTAATGCATTTACTGAAAATATATAGACTACAATATCAAATGAAGTAGTACAAAAGGGATTAATGTAACCCAACTTCTTAAAGTCCGTTTAACCACAAGGGTATATCGAGGGGGGAAATGTTGTTGGTAATATATAACCTTTGACAGTCTACATTAATCTCTTAAGTTGGACAATAACATTGCTGATAAACATTTCTTTCCCGAGATGTTTATTTACTTTTTCAACGGCTTACAATTGTCCGTCTTGTATTACACATGTTCGTGCTTATGAAAGGTATATTTCAATCTTATTAAAATACAGACCCTGTGGGTCCAAGCTTCGCTTACAAGTTCTGAAAGCAAAGCATGGTCATTTTGGTGTATATTTATGTCAATATTTTGGGCTATATATGAATTGACATATTAACTAAGTGAATTTTACATTAACGGTATGTAGAGAGTATACTCTTTAGTATTTATTGTGTATGAATACAAACTAAACTGTTTCAATCAAAGGCAAAGATACAATGCTATTTTATTACAGTTTGTTGCATTCTTTGTACTGCCTCGATGTGAAGAAACTTGATTAATTATAAACAAGACTATAATATGGACAACACTGTATTGATTTGCTTATTTTTGAAGTTTTTATTTATCTTATTTCTTGTTGGGGCAATCAAGTTATTTTATGCGAATATGGAAAAGGGGAATGCGTCAAAGAGACAACAACCCGACCAAAGAGCAGAAAACGCTGTATTGTTTTGCATTTATTTTGAAGGTTTATTCATCTTGTTCTTGTTGGGACAAGATAAGCATTTTTATGCTTATATTTCAAACTACAACATTAAAAGACAATGTCTACATACAATGGTTGAAATGCAATTTTCACAGCTGAATATGTTTCCTACCCTGTGTATATATAGGAAGGAAAACCCTTTACTCCAAGCCCGGTCACTTTGAATACAGATCCAGTTAGTGGAAACTTTTCCACATCTTCTTCGACACAACAGGTAACGTATAGCTCGTCATTCTTTGTACCACCAAAACAACAAGATGTAATTCGCTGTGCAGGCATTTCAACTGTACTGATTTGTTTTCCTAAATATACAAACTGTATGCTTAATTGTCTTTTGATAAATCTTTGTACGTTGCATTCTGCTCAAAACACTAGTTCAGATTATTAGTTACCGCTGTGGATAGTAAACTAGCAAGTGATAGTGAATAGTAAACAAATGTTGTTTCTAGTATATTTATGTAGATCTAACATAGAAAAACACGAAAATACTAGAAATTAAAAGAAAACAACAAAATAACGGATTTAATTTTAGGAAAAAAAGAGGACAAAAAATTGTCTTGTCACCAAGTTCTTGTGACCCATATGAACTTAGTCGAATGGGTAAACTGAAGTGATAAGTAACAACTTTCTCTTCATCAAGAAAATTTGAATATCGTAAATTATATACCTCTTAAATTAGATTGATAAGCGGAGAGAAGCAGAACTAGTGCACCTAATTTAATATAGATTTGCAATTCGTCAAAAAGAAAATTAGAAAAATTAACAACCATTTTTTTTCAGTTGCATCGATGAATAAAAAATCTACTTTTTAGATTGGAGTCGAGCTTGACCTGCTTTTGCCGTTGCTGATGCAGGTAAAATATAATGGATAGTTCCTGCTAGAGATATCTTTCGATGGGGTAGTATAACCTTTGTTGAAACCTTAATGTAAAGAATTGAAGTTTGTCTGTGGTATCGACATTTTGACCCTTCATAACATTTTTTATTCATTTTTAGTCAAAATTGACTACACCTATTCCTGTTCAAATATCATGTCTATATATTCTTAACTCATTTTGACCTGAACATGAATGAAATATTTGCCACAGGGCAGCAATTATATTCTTTCAATCAATCGCATATCTATACTTGGATGTGGAATTTATTTGTATGTGCATGCTTATCTTAATGTAATACTGTAACCATTGTGCATACAGAAGAAGATTTCATAAAATGATAAAATTTGTGTCTGATCCCATTTGTACCACTGATCAAATAAAATAATTATAAAATAACCAATTACACTAACAAATCTAAAATTAAGTCAAAATTTAGCAAGGACCATAAAATATCATTGGAAAAGAGAAGCGAAAGATAGCAAAGGGACATTCAAACTCATAAGTCAAAAATAAACTGACAAAGCCATGGCTAAAAAGAAAAGGACCAAAAGACAAACAACAGTAAACAAAACACAACATAGAAAACTAAAAGACTGAGTAACACGAACCTCACCAAAAATCGGGGTGGATCTCATGTGCTCCGGAAGGGTAAGCAGATCCTGCTCCACATGTAGCACCTGTCGTGTTGGTAATGTAAGAACAAATCCGGTAATAAGACTAATTCGGTAGATCACATTTGGGGAAAAGAGGACGGGATTGTGGAAACGACAATTGGAACATATCCGTCATCATCTGTGAAACAGGTATTTCATAATGGTCAATAGTAATAGAATGTGACGAGTAAGATGGAAGACATGCATGACTTTGATGGAGAGTTGTCTCATTGGCACTCATACCACATCTTCTTATATCTATGAAACAATCTTTAGAAATACTAGAAAGATTAAGCCAACAAAAAAGGATAAATTTTCATATTATTGCATAAAATAAAGATTCGACATCAATATTCTTAATTGAATTATTCAAATATAAATTAAATTAAACATAATCGAAAATTATGGTAATCAAAGGATATTTTCGAGGATTTAGGTCAATTCACAGTGGTTGATATAGACCTACGAGTTATATAAATAAAATAAATTTATATTTGTACTTAAAACATATTTGAATGTTCCGTTCAAAACCTTATTTCGTCCCATTGGTATCCTCTATCTCTTTTGTTTTATATGTTATTAGGCATTTCTTATAGTTGGATTTCCATATTCCGAAATGAGTCCGTTTATGTAATGAATTGATTCTTTTAATATTAAAATAAGTCACTGAAAATAGCAAACCTGATTCAGGGTCAATTCTAATCACCCTTCCACCAAAGAAACATGCTATCCATAACATACCGTCAGTGTCGATTGTCATACCGTCTGGAAATGGTGATCCGAATGGACCTTTTTCAAATTCAACTATAGTTCTTTGCCTACCTACATTGTAAAATAGAATTATTTAAATATTTTTACATGACGAATAAGAACATATAAACAATTTATTACTCATCATGTTCCATATCAGACTCAATATCACTTAAAGTCTCCAATATCAATCAGAGTAAAAATGGAGGTCCAATGACGATACATACCGTTTTCGGGATTTATACGCAAAACAATGTGCAAAATCTTTTTTCAAACATTGCAATGCAAATCTTCTTTTTGCGGCAATAAAGGCATTTTACATCATTTCTCGCAAAATTGTCTTGTGTGGAATGTGGAAATAATGTGGCTTCAATTGCTTTGCCTAATAGGGAAATTAGTCCCACTAATATTGTGACAGTATGGCCTAAAGTGGCATATTTTCTTCTGGCCATTTCACAAGGATAAAAAAGGCATGTAAACGCTAAACGCGCGTATATTAATTTCTAAGACTCTTATACGGAAATTATTATCTATTTGCACAAAAAACCCAAGTTAGAAAACGGTAATTGGTCAAAATTTAATCTCACATAATGTGTATTTATTTCACATAAAGGTGATCATAGATACGTACAGATTGTCCCGTTATCAATATCATAGTCAAATGCATATACAATTCCTGGTACAGAATCAATATAGTACATAGTCTTGTTGTCAGGTGACCATGCTAGACCGTTGGAAATAGTGATATTTTCGACGTGCTTTTTGATTGTCCCATCCGTGTCTAGAGAATACAGTGATCCTTTTTCCTTTGGTGTTAGAGCCAAATCTTTCCCGTTACCCATTGTACCTAAAACAGAAATATCCATTGTGTATACAATCATTAAAAAACAAATATCAAAGGAGAAGGATGGAGCATATTATTGAAACGCTGATGCCGATCTGTTACAGTTATTTCATAGGTAAAAAGTTTATGTAATTGTTAACATCAGAAACCCACTAGTCTCGGGTATTGAGATCTGTTACCATTGAAAGAAATATGTGAGTGATTTGTTTATTTTATCAATATTATTATTATACATGTAGCGTCATTTGTCCATAATTCTCGTCACGTCTCAAAGCCATTATAAAAAAAAAAAAAAAAAACGTAGCTACTGAGCAGGGTAATATTGAGCAGGAAAGTGAGATAGCAGTGATTTTCATGTACATATCAAAACGCCATGCTTTTGGAACAATATACTATTAGGTATCAATTTCAATTTTGCATGAGCATGTTTACTTTCGGTCTTTTTATTTGGTCAAACGGGCAACTGTTTTAATGATTATTCCTAAATGTATGATACTAAATATAATATTCAACGATACTAATTTTATTTCATCTGTTGCTCATATCTACAAGTAATGCATCTTCCATGATGCTCGGGGTTAAAGCTGTAGAGCTAATTTAACCGAACAGACCATAAGTATAGCAAAACTCGGAAAAATAATCAGATCTTGGAAACTTTTCTTTATTCTTAAATGGTTACCTAAGTTTTAAAACAGCATAATATGTCATGTTATAAAAGTATACTATTTTGATAACATGATTTTTGACCAACCTGCCCATATCCTACCACGCGGATCGCATTTACCATCATTGAATCTGTTGTCAAGTCCATCATCAACTTCATGTAATATTGTAGTCTTCTCTGTGTTCCAATCCAAATGTGTTAGAGTCTTTCCAAGACCAACTATAACACCTCCTTTCGCCCATGGAACAACGAATCCGACGGTGTTATCTCAAATATAATAAGTAAAATTAAAAGCGAGAAATGAAAAAGAGAGCATCATGGATTTCAAACACATGTGGGAAAATGATGCACTAATTTTTTTAATCTGTTCATTTTAAAAGAAAAATCAAAAACAAAGATTCCGACAAATTCACAGAAAATACTTTCTTATAACGTCTTTAACGGTACAAATTTTACTTCAACAGATGTGCATTTCGACAATTTATGTCTGTGAGTGATTGTGATGCTGGAGGTCAAATATTTGAAGGTCCGACACCTGGTACAAACGTTGACGAGCTTATAAAAAAATCAAAACCAAAAACAAAAAAAGTAAAGAAAAACTCAGACTTACAAATCTTGAAATTAGGACATCATATCCAGTACATAAAATTGCGAAATGGGTTTTCACTCATTGTTGAAGGCCGTACGGTGACCTATAGTTGTTAATTTCTGTGTCATTTGGTCTCTTGTGGAGAGTTGTCTCATTGGCAATCATACCACACCCTCTTATTTTTATATTTACTATTTTTTTTTGATGAAACCGTTCATAAATTCAACGAACACTGTATTTAAGTATAAAATTTGGTAACGTAAGCTAAATAGTAAAGGGACTAAAGTAATAAGATAAATAATACCTAGAACAACTTTTTGTTCATCACCAGTGACAGTGTTCCATCTATGTACACTATTAGCACAGATGTCAACAAAAAATAAGGACTGCGAATCTTCGTCCCAATGAGGTGCTTCACCTATTGTACTGCATGCATTTTTTCTGACGACTTCAATCGGCATGGTCTACAGCTTTTTTTATAACTTTTAAAAGATATTGAAGATTCAGTATGTACTCAACAACAATTAAACCTATATTTGTGTTGCATTAGACCTCCCACAAGGGTGTTATATGTAAATCAGTAACTGTCGTGCGTTCCAGTGACCCCGTTTCTTAGAATTGTACATCTTATTCTGTGTTCCATTGTTGTGTACGACATGATATATTCCGAAGTATTTATTAATTAAGTTAGGCTATTCTTTGTATTAGTATAAAACTTTATATTAACAGATAAAATATTGAATAATTCAACTTTGCTCAAATCTTACTTTGTCAAAAACGCTCTTGTTCTAACAAAAAGTGGACGGAAACTGACATCATCAAAATACTAGTACTCGATTTTTTATTGAAATATTATCATTGTTTGCTGGACGAGTTGTTCTACACGGGAAGTCTTCTAGGAACCAGTTTTTGCTACGTCCTGCAACCTTTTAACTACATTTGTATAAAGCAGACTTCGTAGAGGGCTTCTTAAGAAGAATAACAGAAACTATCACTAACCTTTAACTTTAACCTTTAACTTCACGTTTGCCATTAGTTCATGGTTTTTAAATGAAAAATAAAAAAGATTCGACAGCAAAATCGACTGCACCTATCTCACTGAGCTTGAAGAAAAGGATACCACAGCTACATATTGGCCTGTTTTATGTTGGGACATGTACCTATAACACGACCGATTGAACACTTATACTTATGACATACATGTAAGATGGCTTAAGTTTTAAAATTGTGAATTTTCCAATTGTGTTGCCATATGCAGAATATCTTGCATATGGACATTGAACCTTTTTACTGTAAGTTGATAACATTCCTCATAACTTCTTATAATTTCAATCAGATATTCCTGACTTAGAAGTGCTGACCTGAACTCGTTATTAAATATTATATATATATGACAAAATGCTAATAGCAGTATTAATAATTTCTTGTGTGTGAAATATTCTTTGATAAGCTATGATATTTGGAAGGTTAGTTTGTCTCAGTTGACAGTGCATGATTTTTCTACCCTTTATAATAAACAACCACGCATTCTTATTTAAGACAAATGTTAAAGAAATGGTATTTTAACAAATTTGTGGGTAATTGTATCGGTTGCAGTCTTTACAGTTCCCGTTTAATTATAAAACACAAATTGGACTGGCAAATAATTGAGTCAATTCATTAATTGATTGCTTGATAGTAGTTATGCTCGTTTTAGAGATGAAGTATATTCATAAGCGATGTTTATGCCGATGGGAACTAACGGTGCCCCTCACATCGCAGAGTTTAATTCTTTACTGTTATGAATCCCAATTTATAGCAAAGATTCATACAAATTTATCAAAACAACACTGGATAGATATTTTATCAAAATAAGCAGATCTCCTTTAATTAAAAAATTAATGCTTCTTTTTGTAATTTTATTGGTGTGTAAAAGTGTTGACCGAAGCACATTTTGTATAAAGCGCTTCATTCTAAAAATGTGTGCACGATCAACACTTTTACACCCCAATAAAATTACAAAAAGAAGCATTCATTTCTTATAATTACATTTTTATGCTAATAAGACCATGAAAAAAAGTTTTATCAAGTTTTTCTTTTATTTACCTGTGTACTTTTTATGGAAGCACGTGTCATCACGAATGTAACATTTCATTTTGATATGAAGGTTAATTTTTGAATGACGCGCGATTGTTGTTAGCCAATCAAACTAACGGATTCTCGTGAAACCTACATGTAATGTAATTATTAGAAATTGATTATATAATTTCACATAGTAGTATCCATACCAACATATGTTATAAATATTATGACTTTTCTTTTCCAATTGTTAATGTTCCTTTCGTTGATGGTGATGTTCCATTTTCTCCTTCTTATTTATATTTTAACACTTTTACGGCCTGTATACAGATGTCTAAGTCAATCAAAACTTTAAAAAAAATGCATTGCTTCCTCGGGTTAAAAAGCAATGTTCAAACTCGGCTTCAGAAAACAGGTAATGTTTCGATGCACTCATGTGTACCTATATATCGTAAGCTTCATATTGATAATACCATATTCCAAGACAACGAAGACTATGTACCACAAATATTCATACATTTAGTGCAATCTTGCTGGGGAAAAAATACGGCTGCAATGTAAATTTGGGGAAGCAAGTGAAATCATTTTCATTTGTGATAATTTGTATGTTCTTCTGATATTTGGCGTCTTCTTCCCAAAATTGCACACCAACTCTTCGTAACTTATTTTTGTGAATTTTCAGTTTTTAAAAATAATGTAATAGTACTAAAAGTAAGGTTTCAACTCCCTAGGGCAAAATTCATCTTCTGCAAGACCTATTTTGTTTTGATGTTTTTTAATTTCTAACCTGACCTACCAGTCTTTCGTTTTCGGGCAAAACTGTTGAATGTTTTTTTTTAATAGGCATTAAAATTGATATCGCACTTAATATTAAGAGATAGCGTAAAAACTTATCAGTATACTCACGGTCACTTTACGTGGATGGTGTTATCTCCAAATTGATACCGTTTTGTAAATACAGAATGTGAGTGATGTCTAGGCATATTTTAAATTAATATCATGTTTCTATTCAAATCAAATATTGAGCGAAATAGCTTATTTACTTTTTTTTTAAATATAAAATAACTGGGACATTTAATTCACCGTAATAATTCCTATAAAGTTGCTTATGATTTTTAACAAAAAATTCTACTCGTTCAAATACTTTATCAAGTTCTAAATAAATAAACAAACTTTTTAAAAAACATCCGATTTAAATGGGTAGTATTATTCTTTATAAATTAGATTCGCTATGTAGGCCGAATGAGAACAACAGTGATCGATATTGCAGCTAAGGAGAGAGACTTCTTATGTTATTATCAAGGTCTATAAACATGTGAGAACAATATGCAACAAATAGTACTCTTTTTCTTCTTTGTACCCCCTCAATACTTTAATTATGTAGTTAGTTAACTTGTCATCCCTATTTGGCGTTATTTAATCAAAGATAAAAATATTCCAGTGATTTGTTATTTAAATAATGAGCTGTCCAATAAAGGCAACAGTAGTATACCGCTGTTCAAAAGTCATAAATCGAGTAAGAGTAAAACAGGGTTTACAAACTAAAACCGAGGGAAACACATCAACTATAAGAGGAAAACAACGGAACAACAGAAACACTGAACTGCAACAAAAACAAACGCCAACATACATAGAAACGGACTATTTGATAACAACTGCCATATTCCTGACTTGGTACAGGACATTTTATGAAAAAATGGTGGGTTGAACTTGGTTTTATGGCTAGCCAAACCTCCCGCTTATATGGCAATGTTAAAAACACCGCTAAAATGACAACACTACGTGACAGGAATACAGTACAAACAAACGCAAGAACACTCAGCACAAAGAAATACATAAATAAATAATATAATAGTACATTACAACATGTAAACCGCAGAATAACAACGGACATCTACCATGAATTAAGGGCATACGATACAGTAGAGATCCTCGTTGATTTTTCTTGAAATTTTGGTAGAAGGTCAATTTCAATGTGTACTTTTGAAATATGCAAAGAAAATATACCTTCATGACTTACTTTTGAGATAATTTGGTTCGAAATTTGCATATTTGAAGGAAAACCCTGAAATATCATAAATAAGGACTTTTAAGGAAAGTAACAATACTTTTGAACGAACAGTCATAACTTAACCGGATTTTTGTAAATGTTCACTTGATCCATGACATCAGCATGCTGTTACAAGTTTAAGATTAAACCAAATTATTATTTTCTGAATTTATATTACTATCTGTGAAATAAAGAAATTGACAATATTTTTGGTCTATTCAGAAGTGCAGATAAAATTCGATCGTTGATTTTTCTTAAAATTTTGGCGGAGCGTTCTATAAACATTACTTGATTGATTGCAAAGAAGAAACTGGGGGTCCATGTGCTTATTTTTCAATAAAAGCAATAAACCTTGATTTTAATGGCAAACAAGGCGCTAAACTACGTTGAAAAAGTTTTAATCGCAACAACGTTGTGAAATCTTTCCGCCGTTCACGACTACGCTGTCAAGTTCAGTGGTATAGCCAAGGTTTTTTCGAAAGCAATGATATTAATCATCAAAATTTATAAAGCTGGTTACTCGTAATAACATAAACGGTACCAATTTTCTGCACCAGATGCGCATTTCGACAATCAATGTCTCTTCAGTGATGCTCGAGGCCAAAATATTTGAAAATCCAAATCTTATTAAAAGATGAAGAGCTATAAACCAAAAGGACAAAAGTTTAGCCAAAGCCGGACAAGGAATCAGAGCTTTGCATGAGGGAGATACATTCCTTAATTTTAAATAATTTCCAAAATTTTGTAACAGCAAATTTTAATAACACAAAATCCGTATTTTCATGCCAGTCCTGAAGTAAATAGCATAAAACATTTGCCATACCTTTATGAAATGTTACGAAAATTGATAGAAAGTATAAAAGTATTCTAATAAATTACTTTTAGAAAAGAAATGTTCGGAAACAAGAAAGATAAATCTCTGTCCAACATTAGTCCTACAATGCATGTAGACAACACAGCTTGAGCATAGTTTTAATTATTCAAAAGGCCCCGACATGACAAAATGTGAAACAATTATAAAGTAAGTGGGATAATATAAAAATAAGGACATTTGGTATGATTGCCAATGAGACAACTATCAACCAAGCCACACCGTATAGTCGGCTTTAAAAACCCCGTCATGAAAATGTGAAACAATTCAAACAAGAAAACTAACGGCCTACTCTATAGGCATTATTTAAACTCAAAACCATACCAACATTAACTCGGGCCAGCTTAGAAACTACTCTGAACATGTTTGAAAAGAATATTTAAAGCTGTTTCGAGCAAATTTATGTCGTAGTTGTCTCAATATAGTCCATTACGTGTAGTATAACATTTCATAGGAAGTACAGCAGTCGATATTAGAGCATGAAATTGCACGATTCTGTATCAATAGATAAGTTACCTAAGCTTGTCTTCATGGTATTTTTTTATTACGGTACATAATTATTGACTTATTTGTCTGTATTATACCTCCAATCTAGGGTGGTGCAACCACATTGTTTGTCCGTCCGTCCGGTGGTCCAACAAATATTTTGTTCCTTATCTGAGAAACCACCTTACAGAAAGACTTCGTATTTGGTCAGCAGCTTAACATCAATGAGTTGCAACGTCTGAACACTTTTCTGGTCTGTCAGATACCTAATGCCTGTGTGCCGATACTTCTATTTTTCCTCTCAATATGTACATAGGAGATATGCTTAGCACATCAACGGGCGCGTTTTTGTTTTGACCTATAATACGGGCTTGTAACTGTGTCTTTTAACTGGCAGTTCTTCTTCATACACATATATATTCCACTGGGTTAAATTCTAAAAATGCCGTTATATTTTTGATGTACCTAATTTAAATCAGGAACAGTATGAGGCGTTGTCTTTATTTATTATCATGGTATTTTGTCATTTTGTTGATAGTCTCTGTTAAATTTATCCGTATAATTCTCCATACGATTTAGAGTTTGCCAAATGGTGTAGATTCTATATTTTGATCAACGCAGTACGTTGATATCTAAATTACTTATTGGTATTTTGTGGCGTTGGGTTTCTGTCTCATCGACGTATTATTATTTACATATCTTTTATTCATTTCCTATATTTTTCACATTTCAAGTTAATACTGTTGACTTCATATTAATGAATAAATATAACAATTCTCGTGATATGGCCGTACAGGTACTTTTTCAACTTCGCACAACCGGATTTATGACGTCAGTGGATTTTCCGCAAATGTGACTACATCTAAAGCGACGTCGCGAAATGTAAACGTTCTTGTTAGAAACATCGCAAAATTACAACGTTCTGATTAACAACGTCGCGAAAACAACACGAAAAGTTTTGAAAACGTTATTATCTGCCCTGCTACTGTATCGTATGCCCTTAACGACAGTACAGGACACAACAAACTGCGCGTCACATGTATAGATCAACGCCACAAAAAGTGACGTATATATTATCAAAAATACATATATACAATATATATATATTGTATATATGTATTTTTGATAATATATATATATATACAATATAAAGCAATACATGTCAAGCTTTAAATACCTTTTATTCCGATTCTAAATGTGCCTCCATTTTATCCTGTACAGACAATCAAAGTATAGTCACAGTAAAAAAACAAGAATGGATTTTTAGGGTGCATCTGAGAGACATGTTTTTCTGGGAAAAGACGGTCATAATTTAGCGAACCATTGTGTCAGTTTTTAATATGGAACTGCTGTATAATTGTATAGTTTTCAAGGATAATGACTGTCATATATAAAAATTCTTCAGATTTGTGCAACGATATAAGTGCTGAATCGTCGTTCAATCCGATATGCTTTCAATTTGCTAGCTGGTTGTTTTCAATAGACGTCACAATATATATACATACACCACATCTTCCTATATCTATATATATTTATACATATATTTTAAATTCATTTTGCGAGAACTGTAGTTTTTTCTCAGATAAAAGAAAAAAATAGAGTTTCATTATCAAGTAAGCAAATTCTGAAGCTAAGGTTAATTTAGAATAAAAACTAGAGGCTCTAAAGAGCCTGTGTTGCTCACCTGTATTTTCTGATGCTTTGGAAATCATGTAAAGTAAGGTTAAAATCATAATTTATAGTATTATATCTAAGATAATAGCAAAAAACAGCAAAATTTCCGTAAAATTACTAACTCAGGGGCAGCAACCTAACAACTGGTTGTCGGAATTGTCTGAAAATTTCAGGGCAGATATATCTAAATCTGATGAACATTTTTGCCACCAGTCAGATTTGGTCTAAATGCTTCAGTTTCAGAGATATAAACCAAAAACTGCATTTTACCCTATGTACTATTTTTAGCCATGTCTGCCATCATGGTTCACGGGCAGGGTCATCGAAAACATTTTTTAAACTAGATACTCTTATGATGATTGTGGACAAATTTGGTTACATTTGTCTTAGTAGTTTCAGAGGAGAAGGTTTTTGTAAAAGATTACAAAAATTAAAGAAAAATTGGTAAAATTGACTATAAAGGGCAATAACTCCTTAAGGGGGTCAACTGACCATTTTGGTCATGTTGACTTATTTGTAGATCTTACTTTGCTGAACAATTATTGCTGTTTACAGTTTATCTCTATCTATAATAATATTCAAGATAATAACCCAAAACGGCAAAATTTCCTTAAAATTACCAATTAAGGGGTAGCAACCCAACAACCGGTTGTCCGATTCATCTGAAAATTTCAAGGCAGATAGATCTTGACTTGATAAACAATTTTAACCCATGTCAGATTTGCTCTAATTGCTTTGGTTTCAGAGTTATAAGCCAAAATCTACATTTTACTCCTATGTTCTATTTTTAGCCATGGCGGCCATCTTGGTTGGCTGGCCGGATCACCGGACACATTTTTTAAACTAGATACCCAAATGATGATTGTGGCCAAGTTTGGTTAAATTTGGTCCAGTAGTTTCAGAGGAGAAGATTTTTGTAAAAGATTACAAAAATTTAAGAAAAATTGGTAAAATTGACTATAAAGGGCAATAACTCCTTAAGGGGTCAACTGACCATTTTGGTCATGTTAACTTATTTGTAGATCTTACTTTGCTGAACATTATTGCTGTTTACAGTTTATCTCTATCTATAATAATATTCAAGATAATAACCAAAAACGGCAAAATTTCCTTAAAATTACCAATTCAGGGGTGGCAACCCAACAACCGGTTGTCCGATTCATCTGAAAATTTCAGGGCAAATAGATCTTGACTTGTTAATCAATTTTACCCCCATGTCAGATTTGCTCTAAATGCTTTGGTTTCAGAGTTATAAGCCAAAATCTACATTTTACTCCTATGTTCTATTTTTAGCCATGGCGGCCATCTTGGTTGGCTGGCCGGGTCAACGGACACATTTTTTAAACTAGATACCCCAATGATGATTGTGGCCAAGTTTGGTTAAATTTGACCCAGTAGTTTCAGAGGAGAAGATTTTTGTAAAAGTTAACAGACGACGCCGGACGACGACGACGACGACGACGGACGACGGACGCAAAGTGATGAGAAAAGCTCACTTGGCCCTTTGGGCCAGGTGAGCTAAAAAAAGTAATCCTTTTTTTTTCTTACTTGAAATGCTTTCAGATAGTATCCAGGATATAGTTTTATAAGTCCACGAATTAATAGCGCACGCTATCAGAAATCTCTACATTTTTGTTTCTTTAAATGTTATACAATCCTCAGTTCTATGATTTTCCAAGAAGCGTCTTATATCCACAATCACCGAATCAATTATTTTACAAACGACAGCGGACAACTTTCCAGATAAATGAAATATCTTGGTGATAATCCACGCATTGAACGCTCATCGCGGTAAAAGCCACAATGACGATTGTATACAAAATACAGCTGTGTAAAAGAGCAAAAGAGAAGTCTTAGTCATTACTGGTGCAAATCTCGAGACAAATCATCGATTGAGCAAATTTGGGACATAATTGGTCGTCGTGCTACGAGAGAGATTACCGCTAGTTCAAATTAGCTCAAGGTTTGCAGCAGGAATGGCAGAGACTATCACAAGACAAACGCAATGTTGAATGATCCACGGAATTAGAAAACGATTAGCATTGGTGATTCGTGTGAACGATGGTTTCACTCTGTATTGGGCATTGTCATGTTTATTGTAACCACTGACATATTCTTGTTTTTCCAAACAAAACGAATTCTGATATAGAGCTTTTCTACTTGTAAGCATTTAAAGATAAACACATTTCATTTTAAGTACCCAATACATCCTCTTATTTTCCCAAAAATTAATAAAGTTATTTAAATTCGGTATTTTTCATCAACCTTTTTGAATCATTTTTGCTTTTGGTCTTGTTATTAATAGAATGTGTTAATTCATATACTTTCCGGGCAATAAATAATGTAATATTTTATTATATATTGGTTTGTGAGAAAAACTAGGGTCGTGCGATACTTTTTTCCAGGTGATTAAGGACGTTAAGCAACCAACCATCAACCAATCCACGTGATTAAATTGAAACAATAGTGCATAACTAGCAGATGTAATGTCATTGAAAAGTCATTAAAGAGTCGAAATTGAGATATTTGACGTAATATGACCATTTAACTCGTAGCTTTTGGTAGAATTAATATGAGCCACAGCACAACCAAGAAGGATACTTATGAGCTTAGATGGTCCCTCTTGTATCATCTGCCTCTTTTTTAGCACATTTACAACCTTATATAATGACCTTGTACTTGCAGCAAAATATTTCCTTTTTGTAATTCTTTGGGTGCATATCGAAATGCTATTAATGAAAAGAACTCAAATTGAGGCTTTTGGGGGCATTCTTGCAGTTTTGCTTTAATGCAACAAGTTAGAAAAACAAAAATATTAACCCTGATATCTAACAGACTACTTTCATGTGAACATCTGAAGGATTTATAGTACGTTTTGTCATGTTAGATAAAAGCTGACAACTGTTTTGTTACAAATTAGGCCGTGAGTTTTCTCAATTGAATTGTTCCATATTTTTCATGTCGGGGCCTTTTATACCCGACTATACGGTATGGGTTTTTTCTCATTGTTGAAGGCCGTAATAATTGCTTACATCCACTTCATTTGAACTTCGGTGGATAGTTGTCTCATTGGCAAGCATACCACATCTCCTTATTTTTATATACAATCCGTATTATACTTTCAAGGTCAAGAAATTTGATAGATTTAAGAATTTTAAAAATAAAACACATTGCAAGTAAACTATAGGAATTCTACACCTCATGTCCATAAAGGCCAGACAAAATAAAAGTTAACTATTTCTTGTCATAAATTATATTTTGGTACAAATAAAACAAAATGATGTATTCTTGTCATAAATGATATTTTGGTACAAATAAAACAAAATAATGTTATACTGTTCGATATTAAGTTTCATGCGATGTTTGCTTGATCATTTATCCCTCGTACATCACTGATGGACAACCCTTAATGCCTAGTCCAGTTACTCTAAATACCGAACCAGACAAAGGAAACTTGGATAATTCGTCTAATGTACACCAATGTCGACTACATGTTACGTACATATCGTCATAATCTTTACCACCAAAACAAACTGATGTGGTCCTTAGTCCAGGTATCTCTACTGTCTGAATTTGTTTACCTTGAAAAAAATAAACAGTTTCTATATTCAAATTTAATCAGAAATCAGTATTTTCCGAAGATAAACACCAAACATAACAATGAAATCACATGAATATCTAAGTGTTATCTGTTTTCAGTTTTACAAAATTATTTGGAGAAAATAATGTAAAAAAAGGTTTAAACGCTGTGCAAACAACACAAGAATGTTGAATAAGTTGAATGTGTATACCGATTGATACTTTAGTCAGTGAGAACATGATTATTTATTAGCCGATATATAGTGTCTGTATTGATGAGTACACTTTTGAATACTTAAAAAAACATGAAACCAGTTTGTTCATATATTTAATGTTGTTTGTTTACCTCAGTAAGTATTATTTTATAAAATTATTTTGACGAATAAATTTACTATTTTTACGAAATTGTCCGAAACTGAAGACTATTTACCGGTTACTAGTTTCGAAAACTACTATTGAAATAACTTGGTGTGAACTATTTACTGGAAGCAAACATTTTCCCGTAAAATAGATATAAGAAGATGTGGTATGAGTGCCAATGAGACAACTCTCCATCCAAGTCAAAATTTATAAATGTAAACCATTATAGGTCAAAGTACGGTCTTCAACACGGAGCCTAGGCTCACACCGAACAGTAAGCTATAAAGGGCCCCAAAAATTACTAGTGTAAAACCATTCAAACGGGAAAACCACTGCTTACCGGTTTCAAAAACTATTTACTGAAGCAAACATTTTCAAGTACTTTTTGTATAATAAAACACATATTTCGCGGAGGGAAATTGTTGGTTTCGAGGGGGACAATAAACTAGCTATTATATAACAACTGAGCAGAAACATATGCGTGGTCAAAAATGGCCATAACCGGCTTATGAATACCTCTCGTTATTTTGCATTTTTATCAATTCTAAAATTATAATTATAGTTAGAATTTGCTTATGCATACCCTTTTAACTTGTTTGTTCTTTACTGTACGTGCTTAAGAAGTCTTGCTATTCGAATTACAACAAATCTTTAATGATTTAAACACAAACCTGTCTCAGGATCGTATCGTGCTACCCTTCCAGCATAGAAACATGCCACCCATAATTTTCCTTCACTATCAATTGCCATACCGTCCGGATACCCTAACGTGCGTTCTGTGTCTGGTGGCAACTGTACAACGATTCTTTGATTACCTGATGATAAAATGGCATATTTTAGCATGCATATGTTATCTCATAAATGTTTCATAACTATCTTCTGACTTTGTTAAGCAAATGCAGTATATCTTTTTATATTCGTCTTTGTTTTCTGTCAGTAAATTATTTCCTTAAACAGAAACAATTCGTTCATATTTTATTAAAAAATCAAATTTTCCAAAAAGTGCTGACCCACGGATCTATGAAAAAATGGAAAAAATTATGAATGTAGGATTATACATGTTGAGGCACAGAAAGAACGACACTACCGAGGCTAAAGTAAGAGAAAATCAGACAGAAAAACCACATTTCACAATCATTACATAGAAAACTAGAGCGTTAGAGACAGGAACCGATTAATAACCAGTTGTGGACAATGACCCTCCGGTAGGGTAAGCAGTTCCCGTTCCTCTGTAGACGTATTCAGTGAGTGTCAATTTCAGTGGAAAAAAGACGGACTTGTCTTCTTGGATATGACAAATGGAACTAATTTGTTTAAATTTATGATACCAATACCTCATTTGAGAGAGCTATATGTCTTTGTCACTAAGAACCCTTGGCTCAGTAGCTTCCCTTCAGGCAGCTGTCATATATAAAAGAAATTCAGACAAGAAGCACAAAATCTCTTTATACTGTGTCAAAATATATATTTAACATATGCAAGATGCTGTTTAAATGTCAGTTCATATCACTGGAAAGTTTTAAAATGGTTTTGTAATCAACTCTTTTGTCCTTAAGTTTAGTTTTAACCGTTCCTCATTGAATTTTCTATTTCTGTGCTGCAGATTGCCGAATAATCTCGATTAGTGAAATAACAAGATACAGAAATACGGAAAATAATCAATTCAGAAGACGATCTTAACATAAGAAAGTAGGAATTAGAAAACAAAAACACAGGTACAATTAAAAACAGTATGAAATAATATCACATTACATGATGATAAAAACATTGATAGCGAACTCAAAATTATTTAAACTGCTGAAGTAAAATTCATGCTTTTCCAGACTGTAATATCTGTCGACATGCTAACAAGTTAGTTTCATGCAGCAACGTCAATTAAAGGATAGTTCAGAAACAACACAATGTTGTTACCTATTTCTTGTGCAATTTTCAAAAAAATGAATCCATGTGTCCCAAAATGGTAAGCAGTGGTGAATCGATATCAGTTTTAACATACAAAGAAAGACAAGACGCATTGATTTGACAGCACGGTTTAATTATAGCCTTCTTAATGAGGTAAAAAAAAAAATGAAAAACAATTCATATGCATGTATGTTTTAAATAATATTACAAGAAAACCATTTTTTAAAACACGTTCAGTGTGTTTTCTACTTACTGGGGCTTCCACTGTCGATATCATAGTCAAAGGCATAAACACATCTTGGTATAGAATCAATGTAATACATAGTCTGGTGGTCAGCTGACCAGGCCAAACCATTGGAAATGCTCACTTTGTCAACATGTTTCTTGATAGAACCATCAGTATCAATACAATATAACGAGCCTTGTTCCTTTTCAACAACAGCTGACTGCTTCTCAAGTCCCATTGTACCTTTAATTAAAAATTATATTTTATCAAATAATTATAATACCGCCATTATCCGATCGTTATTGAAAAGGGGTGGTCAGTACACATCCAACGACGTCATACACAGGCTGAGTTAAGTATGACCTTGCTGAAAGCCAAAATATAGAGGTCATAACTGCATTGCAATACATATATTTATCAAAAGCAAAGTCAATGCAATTACAAATAAAATTAAATGGCAATTACTGGGAATTCCCTTTTTTACAGAAACATTTAAAGGCCAGAATGTACATAACATCTTCTAAAATCTACAAAATAAATGATTATTAAGATATTTCATCGCAAAAAACAAGCACAATCTTAACCTTAAAATATGAAGCGCAACTAAGTCCTGCCATCAAGATGTTTCCATCGAAATAAAGTGTATGTTAAAAGCTTTTACAAAATAAATTTTAATTACCCTTATGCGGTTAAAATAAATTAGCGTTATTGACTTCACAGACACGAACGCTGCAACTGCTCTAGACCAATTTCTTGTTCATGCGCAATCATATTTATTAATCGATATATTTATTTTTACAGATATGTATTTCCTAACAAATGTATCATCTACATCGAAGATTTAACCAAAATACAAGCTATTATCCATTACGGAGATGGTCGATAGCAAAATTTTCAATAGTATTTTCAACGTCAAATGAATTTTCCTACCTGCCCATATTCTTCCCCATGGATCACATTTTGCATCATTAAATCTGGTGCTTTTATCCTGATCAACTTCGTGTAAAACAGTAACTTTCTTGGTATCCCATTCAAGACGAGCGATTGTCTGTCCCAAACCAATAATTACATCCCCTTTCTTTGACGGTATGACAAATCCTATAGTCTTCTCTAGATAATAAAAAATAAGGAAATCTTTTAATACTGCTTTGCAGCCTTGTGTAAAAATAATGATATCTTTCAATAATGCTTTACTTTTTTGTGTGAACATAATGATATATTTTAATAATGATTTACTGCTTAGTGTAAATATAGTATCTTTTGATAATGCTATACTGCTTTGTGTAAAAATAAGGATGTTTAGTATATCTAACTATTACAAGTTTGAGCTTTCTAAAAAGCTGTGGACTGCTTCGCTCTATCCTAATTTAAGGTAATATGTGTGTATGTGGTTGTTGATTTAGTAGTGGAAATGTGGTATTTTTAGATATTGATTGATATAAAATGGATGTCTTAGACTTGGAATATCAATTTTTGTATATATATTAAGATGAACTTTTCTGAAATTTTAAACTGGCTGTTCAGTGTTTAGTTGTCAATGTGTTTTTGTGGAGTGTGGTTTTCTAGTTCTTTCAGCTGGTCATTGACTTGCGATTTTGATTGCTAATTCTGTATATAATTTATTTAGATATATATGAATGTTTAGGTATGTTGATTAAGAGTAACATGATTTCGAGTGATTAAGACAATAACTATCAAAACCAAGGCATTTACAAAAGACACGACTCTGGAGGTGTGCCTCTCTAGAGGTGTGCCTAGATTGGCAGAAGTTATGAAATCCAGATAATGCATTTTTGTAAACATTGTATAGGAACATTGTTTAGCAAAACAAATCGTGCGAATTGCAGATTAACAAAGCAAATAAACACGTATTAACAATTGATATTTCAATATTGAATTTCAGTGTGCAATATATGCATAATAAAACGAACATGAATTAATGACAGTTGATCGGAACTGAAATACACATAGTAAATTTTCCGGCATTTGATGTCTTATCCTGAGACGAGAAAAGTCTGTAATTCTTTATCTCATTTAAGCCAATAGCTGTTGCTGTATCTCAGCCGCATCATAAAGCAACCAATCAGAATCTATATGTGATAAGTAATTATTTCAAGATGGCGTGTATATCGACTGAAACTAATAGCTCCGCACCGTGATGCGAAGCAATAAATCGTAAATTGTAAGAATCAAGGATGTTTAGTATATTTAACTATATAAATCGTTGATTGTAAGAATCAAGTCTATGTCCAGACTCATTTGTGTGTCCTTTTATCAAATCCATTTCCTATCATGATATTACGTCATTGACATCACAAATATATGTCAATTCTTTTCTCAAATCTGTCTCCTTTTCACCAGGATATGCCTATTCCTTTTTTTTCTAATTTATATTGCTCAGTAAGTAATGTTTAAAGGTTTGATAACTTATAAAAAAGGGTTTGTACTAAGTAAACATCCGAAGAACAGGAGTCCATCTATAAACACGTGAAAAGCTAAGACACTAAATACATGTATATAGTTTTCTGTTTCCGTTTCGTGTTCAGTTTCCGCCTTTTAGCAACAATCGTGTATAAATTGAGTTAAAAGAAAGTCTACCTTAAAAAAAGGGGCAGATTTGAAGTATTGCATAAACATTTATGTATACTTACTTTCTATCAATAAGGAGATGCCAACAATATGGCTGTGTTTTACTTAAACAGACGTGCATTAATTTTATTGATTTTTATAGTACTTGTTTTATTAACAGAGTGGTCACGTGGTGGCGTGCTCGCCTCAATTGCAGGAATGAGGTCGCCGTTTCGATACCTGGCCATGCCGTAGTCAAACCAGAACTTGGAAATTGTTATTTTCTGCTACCCCACTTTAAGCGGTATTAAGGAGGAAGAGCAACAACTTGTCTGCTCAGAGTCGGAATAATGTGTCCTTGTTTGGTGAAATTAATTTAGTCTTGCGGACTGTTTCCTGGTGCAGTAACACGTATAAAATCCGACTCATCATGTCTGTCTTGTATAATTCAGGGTTAATATTCAAAACACCATAAAGTGTTTTCGTTCCGAGATACATGCAATATCTGTCACTGGACGTTAAACACTAATTCATCACTATCATCCAAACGCTAACAATCAATTCTAAGGTTTTAAATGCAAAAGGATAGCATATATATATTTCATTTCGTTATTATGATATATTTGATGAATTTTGATTTGATTTCGTTTTATTTCTTTTCGTTTCGGTAATTCCCTTTTCGTTGATTTCGTTTCTTTTTGTTTCGTTTTGTTTCTCTTCGTTACGTTTGGTTTCATTTCGTAACCGCCTTATACTACTTTGGAATTTGGATAAATGAATGCTGGTGCAAAATTAATTAACTATAGCAAAAATGCAACGGACCTTATCACTATATAATGCTATTATCACGTTAACTTGAATCAAGCAATTAGTACGAATAAAAGGAGATGTTCGGTAAACGTTAATTATACAGCAAACCAACGACTAAAATAATCAAAAGACAATTAGAGGGTAACATAACACGCAGCCTATAGAATCAATGTAATACATAGTCTGGTGGTCAGCTGACCAGGCTAAACCATTGAAATGCTCACTTTGTCAACATGTTTCTTGATAGAACCATCAGTATCAATACAATATAACGAGCCTTGTTCCTTTTCAACAACAGCTGACTGCTTCTCAAGTCCCATTGTACCTTTAATTAAAAATTATATTTTATCAAATAATTATAATACCGCCATTATCCGATCGTTATTGAAAAGGGTGGTCAGTACACATCCAACGACGTCATACACAGGCTGAGTTAAGTATGACCTTGCTGAAAGCCAAAATATAGAGGTCATAACTGCATTGCAATACATATATTTATCAAAAGCAAAGTCAATGCAATTACAAATAAAATTAAATGGCAATTACTGGGAATTCCTTTTTACAGAAACATTTAAAGGCCAGAATGTACATAACATCTTCTAAAATCTACAAAATAAATGATTATTAAGATATTTCATCGCAAAAAACAAGCACAATCTTAACCTTAAAATATGAAGCGCAACTAAGTCCTGCCATCAAGATGTTTCCATCGAAATAAAGTGTATGTTAAAAGCTTTTACAAAATAAATTTTAATTACCCTTATGCGGTTAAAATAAATTAGCGTTATTGACTTCACAGACACGAACGCTGCAACTGCTCTAGACCAATTTCTTGTTCATGCGCAATCATATTTATTAATCGATATATTTATTTTTTACAGATATGTATTTCCTAACAAATGTATCATCTACATCGAAGATTTAACCAAAATACAAGCTATCATCCATTACGGAGATGGTCGATAGCAAAATTTTCAATAGTATTTTTCAACGTCAAATGAATTTTCCTACCTGCCCATATTCTTCCCCATGGATCACATTTTGCATCATTAAATCTGGTGCTTTTATCCTGATCAACTTCGTGTAAAACAGTAACTTTCTTGGTATCCCATTCAAGACGAGCGATTGTCTGTCCCAAACCAATAATTACATCCCCTTTCTTTGACGGTATGACAAATCCTATAGTCTTCTCTAGATAATAAAAAATAAGGAAATCTTTTAATACTGCTTTGCAGCCTTGTGTAAAAATAATGATATCTTTCAATAATGCTTTACTTTTTTGTGTGAACATAATGATATATTTTAATAATGATTTACTGCTTAGTGTAAATATAGTATCTTTTGATAATGCTATACTGCTTTGTGTAAAAATAAGGATGTTTAGTATATCTAACTATTACAAGTTTGAGCTTTCTAAAAAGCTGTGGACTGCTTCGCTCTATCCTAATTTAAGGTAATATGTGTGTATGTGGTTGTTGATTTAGTAGTGGAAATGTGGTATTTTTAGATATTGATTGATATAAAATGGATGTCTTAGACTTGGAATATCAATTTTTGTATATATATTAAGATGAACTTTTCTGAAATTTTAAACTGGCTGTTCAGTGTTTAGTTGTCAATGTGTTTTTGTGGAGTGTGGTTTTCTAGTTCTTTCAGCTGGTCATTGACTTGCGATTTTGATTGCTAATTCTGTATATAATTTATTTAGATATATATGAATGTTTAGGTATGTTGATTAAGAGTAACATGATTTCGAGTGATTAAGACAATAACTATCAAAACCAAGGCATTTACAAAAGACACGACTCTGGAGGTGTGCCTCTCTAGAGGTGTGCCTAGATTGGCAGAAGTTATGAAATCCAGATAATGCATTTTTGTAAACATTGTATAGGAACATTGTTTAGCAAAACAAATCGTGCGAATTGCAGATTAACAAAGCAAATAAACACGTATTAACAATTGATATTTCAATATTGAATTTCAGTGTGCAATATATGCATAATAAAACGAACATGAATTAATGACAGTTGATCGGAACTGAAATACACATAGTAAATTTTCCGGCATTTGATGTCTTATCCTGAGACGAGAAAAGTCTGTAATTCTTTATCTCATTTAAGCCAATAGCTGTTGCTGTATCTCAGCCGCATCATAAAGCAACCAATCAGAATCTATATGTGATAAGTAATTATTTCAAGATGGCGTGTATATCGACTGAAACTAATAGCTCCGCACCGTGATGCGAAGCAATAAATCGTAAATTGTAAGAATCAAGGATGTTTAGTATATTTAACTATATAAATCGTTGATTGTAAGAATCAAGTCTATGTCCAGACTCATTTGTGTGTCCTTTTATCAAATCCATTTCCTATCATATTACGTCATTGACATCACAAATATATGTCAATTCTTTTCTCAAATCTGTCTCCTTTTCACCAGGATATGCCTATTCCTTTTTTTTCTAATTTATATTGCTCAGTAAGTAATGTTTAAAGGTTTGATAACTTATAAAAAAGGGTTTGTACTAAGTAAACATCCGAAGAACAGGAGTCCATCTATAAACACGTGAAAAGCTAAGACACTAAATACATGTATATAGTTTTCTGTTTCCGTTTCGTGTTCAGTTTCCGCCTTTAGCAACAATCGTGTATAAATTGAGTTAAAAGAAAGTCTACCTTAAAAAGGGCAGATTTGAAGTATTGCATAAACATTTATGTATACTTATTTTCTATCAATAAAGAGATGCCAACAATATTGCTGTGTTTTACTTAAACAGACGTGCATTAATTTTATTGATTTTAATAGTACTTGTTTTATTAACAGAGTGGTCACGTGGTGGCGTGCTCGCCTCAATTGCAGGAATGAGGTCGCCGTTTCGATACCTGGCCATGCCGTAGTCAAACCAGAACTTGAAATTTGTTATTTTCTGCTACCCCACTTTAAGCGGTATTAAGGAGGAAGAGCAACAACTTGTCTGCTCAGAGTCGGAATAATGTGTCCTTGTTTGGTGAAATTAATTTAGTCTTGCGGACTGTTTCCTGGTGCAGTAACACGTATAAAATCCGACTCATCATGTCTGTCTTGTATAATTCAGGGTTAATATTCAAAACACCATAAAGTGTTTTCGTTCCGAGATACATGCAATATCTGTCACTGGACATTAAACACTAATTCATCACTATCATCCAAACGCTAACAATCAATTCTAAGGTTTTAAATGCAAAAGGATAGTATATATATATTTCATTTCGTTATTATGATATATTTGATGAATTTTGATTTGATTTCGTTTTATTTCTTTTCGTTTCGGTAATTCCCTTTTCGTTGATTTCGTTTCTTTTTGTTTCGTTTTGTTTCTCTTCGTTACGTTTGGTTTCATTTCGTAACCGCCTTATACTACTTTGGAATTTGGATAAATGAATGCTGGTGCAAAATTAATTAACTATAGCAAAAATGCAACGGACCTTATCACTATATAATGCTATTATCACGTTAACTTGAATCAAGCAATTAGTACGAATAAAAGGAGATGTTCGGTAAACGTTAATTATACAGCAAACCAACGACTAAAATAATCAAAAGACAATTAGAGGGTAACATAACACGCAGCCTTTAACAACAGACAGGGGTCTGTCTATACATTGGCAAGCTCTAATACGTCCATGGTCTATGATAGTTGTGAATAAATGACGCAGAAATAATGAAAGTTCGGCCATCAACACCCAAGTATACGTTATTTGGAGAATTTCCTTTAAAAAATCTAAAGCGAAATTTTAAGCAATCTAGAGTTTGACATATTGCGCATCGGTGGTCTATTGTTGAAGACTGTTTGATGACCTCTAGATGTCTTATAATTTTATATGTCATCGGACCATATCTCAATTTATTCAAAATAATAAAAAAAATAAGGTTTTATATCTCGCTTCTAGACAATACTCTATGTTTTGCACCATTAATATATGCATGAATTAGACAAGGAGTGACGGAGGGTTTATAAATCCACATTGGCAAACTGCACGAGACATTAGCAATTATAATGGAGTAAAGTTTGATGGAACCAACACTCACGCTTCTAACAACCATATAAATGCACTTTTAGACGAATATATCTTATTTTAGCTTTTTTAGCACCGAGTTTGATGTAGAACGCTTGACCTCATCTAGTTTCTTTGTGTATCCCTTTACTCAATCTATTTCTTATGCATTTAATTCTATGGAAATGTGTAACAATGTGAATCCTTTATACATAATAATAATTACCTAATTTAATTTTTTGTACCCCCCCTGTAACTGAGTTCCATCGAGATACACTTTTATCTTCTATATCAACATAGTATAGTGTCTGTGAAGCTTCGTCCCAATGAGGTCCTTCTCCAATTGTACTGCATGCATCCTTAACTGCTACTTCTAAAGGCATTTTTAACTAACCTGCTTCCTATACACAAATTTGGAAAAAAAACATGTTCATATTGAATCATTTTAGCTATCTTGGTTCATGTGGTAAATGTGATAATTTCAATGTTTCATTGAGTTCTGAATGCGTTGATTCTGAGGAATAAAACAGTGCAACCGCTGATATAAAATATATCAAAATAAAGATACCTACATTTTTATATTAACGTATATATCTGTAATATTTTTTTTATTAACATAACAAAGCAATATTCAATTCTTAATTTACATGTTTCCAAAGCCCCCCTCCCCACCCCAAAACTAAACCAAATGTTTCTCCCCTAGAAGTAATCAAATATAGACCATTGAAATAAGTTTTTGATCTCAATGTGTTTGTTTGTCAATTTCGTTGTTTACGTATAAAAATAAGGGGTTGTGGTATGATTACCCATAAGACAACTGTCCACTGAAGTTCAAATGACGCTGATGTAAGCAAATAAAGTGTGAAATAATAAACGAACAACAAATATTGCAGACAACAACCAACGACAACCACTAAACTTCAGCTTTTTTTCATGCGTCTGACTTGGGACAAGCTCATAAGGAAACAACTTGGATGTTGTGTGTGGAAATTATGAAAAAAAAGCAAAATTGGCAAAAAAAATCATCGGTCAAATTTTTATCAAATTTTTGTTCTTCGATGTGAACAACTACAGGTCATTGTATCCTGCAACATTGAGCAAATAAACTATAAAATGCCTAGGTATGACAAACTTTGAAAGAATTCAAAAGTCAGAGAAAACAAATGACCTGGTTTATACAAGTGATCTTTCCTTTGGTCTATAAATAGTTGTCTCATTGACAACTCCTTATTTTCATATACATTAGATTGAAATATCTTTTACTCCAAATTATCTAATAATAGAGGAGCACTTTGGAGTTAATAAAACGAGTGTGCGGTTAGTCAACCGATGTAATAGACACCATTTCAGTGCTAAAACTGGGATGCATCTGAGCACCACAAGATCGTTCTTGTTTTTGAAAATGTCAAACAATTGAATGAAGTTGGAACAAGCCGGACTCTTTCAAGAATTAACACCAAGAAATTATCAGCGTCTGGGGCCTTGGCGGTCCGAAACGCCTGACTCAATACCGCCTCCTCCACAACAATAAGTCTCGTGTACGGACACTTTGTATTTCTGTTTTGCGGATATTTATTGCTATAATAATTTGGAAAGTATGCAAGTTGTATTATATCAATTTTCGATATTCAATTCCTCTCAAACCGGATCAAGGAGCCATAAGCATTACACCATGTTAAAAGCAATGCATCAAAGTACAGAACTATATACTTACTATCTTCGTCTCTCGTGTATGCCACCTTAGTAGTACGAACGAAAATACAATGTTATCAATTGACCTAGATAACCTTTATCTGCAATATCACTATGTCAATAGATAAAGAAGATTGGTGTGTTAGAGTCTTAAATTCATTATTTTAGGCATAAAAACTACAGTATAGAGAATTATATATAAATATCATATATATATTAAGTAAAGTTATGAAACTCACAAGGCCTTACAGACACCTAGAATTATGATACATTGTTCAACCTTATCATTACTTTTGTTAAATCTAAATTCAAGTTAATGGTAATTACGCCACTTTTATGCCACAATTTAAAAACTGCATGCTCCTATTTTCATTAACATTTTTTTTTAAAGTTCACTTTTTATATCTTTTCTACATAACAAAAAGTTTGAAACAAAAAAAATCTTTTTTTCATTTCAAATTCAGTCAAATACTAGAGTATCATCTTTCAAATTTCTTTTAGTCTAAACAATTAACAGTAATTGACCTTTCTGTTGAAAATCGATAACCATGAACAAATAAATTGGATTTACCATTTCATCAGAATTAATGTTATTTTTGTAAAATTTTGTGTTATATAACTTCAACCTTAGCCTTGTGCAGAAAAATATTGAAAGAAACAATTGAATTGACACAAGAAACGAATACTTTCTGCATGCACACCTACTTTATAGTATTAGCTTAAGTCATGCCAGGTATTGTCATCACTTTTTGTACACTGTCTGTAAACTTTCCACATTTTAATATTTTGCAAAACCTTTCTTGCTTACTAAAAAAAAAGTTGTCCGGAGTCTTCATGTTTGAAGCTCTTTGATGCAGTTAATTTTTTTTGGATTGAATCTTAATTTTTGAGGTAAAGATCAAAACCCTTATGGTACTGACTTGATATATATATCTTCCAAGGTTTATCACTACCTTTGATAGTTCAGACAACATAGTGCAGCGTAGTGATCATTCTTTAGTTGCTATCTAGTCAATGTCATGTAATTTATTGATGATATGTTATACCTAGATATTTAAGTTATAAAACATGATTTGTATTTGAATTACAATACTTTTTTTTTATCATAAATTACATAAGTAAAGCATGGCGTGTGAAACTGGTATAAAAGTAGGTTTAACTACAAATGTACATCAACCAAGTAAGATAACTCTAACTCAAATCAATAACTAGCTAAATACAATTCAGTGTTTCATTTAAAATTCACAAAATTGCCAATTGAAAGCAATCTTTACCCTTCAGCGCTCACAAGCATTTTGATTAAATAGGTGTAAGGGCCAAAAAGGTATTCTGATTACACGAAATTGCAAAGATCTTCTGAAGATCTCTTGGAATACAGATTTAGAATATAATAGGAATGATCCATAGATAGTCTAAACCAAATTTTGAGTTTTGTTGCTGATCAAAATTTCAAATGGCCACCACAATTGAACAAAGTTTAACATACAACTTTAAATACATACATATAGCTTCATCTCAAAAACCATCTCACACATTTAAACGTTGTACTTATAATACATGTTGTACAAAGGTGATCCTTTACTTATTTCCTTTTTTTGTTGCAAAACTAAAATAAAAAATGACCACTGCAGTGGAACAAAATAAATCCATATAAGAGAGATCTATTTATTTGCGTTCCGTTATGTCATTAAGGGGGTTTCCCTTACTTGGTATTTTTCGCGGGTTATGTTTTTGCACGGGTGGTTTCGGTTGAGGGTATATAAGGAATTTGTATGGGTCCGTTCGATT
Organism: Mytilus coruscus; assembly: GCA_017311375.1. Classification (NCBI taxonomy): domain Eukaryota; kingdom Metazoa; phylum Mollusca; class Bivalvia; order Mytilida; family Mytilidae; genus Mytilus; species Mytilus coruscus. The sequence goes on along the minus strand of CM029595.1, from coordinate 107,574,772 downwards.
AATGCGACGTTTGTTACAAAGTTTGAAAGGACGTGTACTTTTATAAGAATATTCCAGTTGTTTGCGTTAGCTTTTTAGTTAAAAGTGTTCGGTTTGTGAAATGTCCGATTCAGGTGAAGAAATAACTGTCGATAATCATACAAATGTGCAGAACCCAAAAGACGCTAATGAGTTCAGTGCAGTAGACTTCAATACCAAAATAGACATTGCTTTAGACAAACAGCGTTCCTCTATAGTGTCAGAACTGCAAGAAAAGCTGCAGGTGAACACGGAGATTAAAGGGGAGGGGATTAAAATCCAGTTTTCGTTCAACCAAGAGAGACTCAGTAATCTTGACCGCATAAAAAACTTTTTGTCAAAGGGTAGTGTGGAAGAAGTTTTCGAGTTAATCGACTCAGAGAAGAAGGCCCTTTCTCATCGTAATAAATTACTCAGAATAGCAGACCGACATGGTTGGGGGACGGCTAAAGAATACTCTGATTCTGATCTTACTGACAATAGTGAAGACGCCTCCAAGAAGAAACACAATCATCTTTTCAGCGTACTAGACCATGAGTTTCGACGGCATGTCGAATAACCAGCTTTTTCTCGGCTCTCAAAACTACGGCCAGCGCCGATTCTTCACTCCAAGACCACCATTTCCAAGCTACAGACAAAACTTCGCCCCAGGATCGAACGTTATCTGCCACTACTGTAACCTGCCCGGGCATTTCGCCAAGTTCTGCCCCTACATAGCCCAATCGCAACGTAGACAACCAGCCTCCGCTACGGTCACCAGTCCAGAACCTTTCAACAAACAGCAGTAAAGTTGAGTATTCTAATTTTATACTTTTAGATGAACAATCTGAGTTTGACGATAATTTTCGTTCAAAGTCGAAAACTGTTAAAAATAGTCTTAAGAGTTGTTTAGAATTTTGGAGAGATACTTTAAAACCGTCAGACTTTATCTTAAACGTTATTGAGTATGGTTACAGGTTGGAGTTTGTTACCTTGCCGCAGAAAACATTTCTTAGAAATAATAAATCGGCTTACGATCATTCAGATTTTACAGAAATCGCCATTAAGGAACTTCTAAAAAAAAAGATCTTGTCGGCGAGGTTTTCGAGCCTCCGTACTGTGTGAATCCTCTGTCGGTGTCTGTACAACAGAACAAAAAATCAAGACTTATTTTAGACCTAAGACATGTCAATGCTTGTATTGTTAATAGAAAGATTAAGTTTGAAGGTTCATTAGAAGGCCTTTTTTATGCTAAAAAGGGAAATTCTATGCTAAAATTTGACCTAACTAGCGGATATCATCATATAAGTATCCACCCTGATTTTCATACTTATTTAGGTTTTTCTTGGAAATTTAATAATAAGACACGATTTTTCGTATTTTCAGTTTTGCCTTTTGGCCTTTGCAGCGCTGCTTATATATTTACAAAAACCTTAAGTCTCCTTTTGGAGGTCTCAGGGTATAAAAATTATCATGTATCTTGACGACGGGTGGATGAGGGATGATTTACAGAGTTGTAAGTCGGCTAGTGTTCATTTACAAAATGATCTTAAACACGCAGGTTTTCATGTGAATGAGGAGAAAAGTCAGTGGCACCCGGTTCAAGTTTTTGAGTGGTTGGGCTTTACCTGGAACCTTTTGGAGGGGGTCATTGATATACCTGTTCATAAACTTGAAAACCTCCGCGTTAAAGTGCATAACCTTAGATTTAAGTCTTTTGCTACGGCTAGGGAACTTGCATCCGTGGTCGGTTCGATTATTTCTATGAGATTCGCCTACGGTCCTATTTGCCAGATTTTTACTAGACAGTTATCTATGCTTATTCCAGTAAGGTTTTTTGGGACGCAAAAATTAGTCTGCCGCCTGAAGCTAGAGATGAGCTTCATTTTTGGTCTCAAAATATTGATAGTTTATCACCTAGAGTTATTTCCCCTTGGTTCAGACTACCAGAGCGGATTATTTACACGGATGCAAGTGACGACGCTGGAGCTGGTATTTTACTAGATGAGTCTAGCGAAACATTTCACTGTATGTGGGACGATTTTGATAAAGCACAAAGCTCAACATTTAGAGAGCTAAAAGCTGTAGAGTTGTTACTGAAAACAATGGGTTCAAAACTTGAGAACAAATTTGTAAAACTATATTCAGACAATCAGAATGTAATTAGAATTGTTCAAGTTGGCAGTATGAAGTCACCGCTTCAGTGCCTGGCGTTCTCTATTTTTAATACCTATCTTCTTTTTAATATTGATTTATCAGTTGCTTGGGTGCCCAGACTTCAAAATTGTACAGCTGATTTTGTAAGTAAGATCTTCGACTTTGACGATTGGGGTATACATCAGCGTATATTCAGATATTTTGAAAAATTATGGGGTCCCTTTACCTGCAACCTATTTGCTAGTAGCAACAATTACAAAGTTGCAAAATATTATTCTTTATTCTGGACGCCAGGCACTAGCGGGGTTGACGCTTTCGCTCACAATTGGGCACTTGAGAATAGCTGGATAGTTCCACCTATACATTTGATCAACAGGACGATTAGATATTTAATTTTTTGTAGAGCTAAAGGCGTACTTGTTGTGCCTAAATGGATATCGGCCTCTTTTTGGCCATCGATTGTTGATATGAATGGAAAATATTTACCTTGTATTGTAGACTACGTAGAATACAAATATCCTACGAACTTTTTTATACCAGGTTCAGATAAATCTAGCATTTTCGCTACTCAGACTTTTCAAAGTAGCATTTTAGTTTTACATTTCGACGCTAGTATTTGAATATTTTTCATGTTATTTAACACATCTATCTTGGTTTCGAGTTATATATAATAAGAGAGGACTGCACTCTATATTATCGCTAAAAACTAGTAATGCATGTGTATTGACACGAAATATGAAATATGAAATATTTGTGGAGAACTGTGCTCCCTATAGAGAGAAAACTGCACTCTATTTTATTGCCAAAAACTAGTAATGCATGTATATTGACACGAAATATGTAATATGAAATATTGCACTCTATTTTATTGCCAAAAACTAGTAATGCATGTATATTTACACGAAATATGAAATATGAAATATTTGTGGAGAACTGTGCTCCCTACAAGAGAGGACTGCACTCTATTTTATTGCCAAAAACTAGTAATGCATGTATATTTACACGAAATATGAAATATGAAATATTTGTGGAGAACTGTGCTCCCTATAAGAGAAAACTGCACTCTATTTTATTGCCAAAAACTAGTAATGCATGTATATTGACACGAAATATGAAATATTTGTGGAGAACTGTGCTTCCTATAAGAGAAAACTGCACTCTATTTTATTGCCAAAAATTAGTAATGCATGTATATTTATACGAAATATGAAATATGAAATATTTGTGGAGAACTGTGCTCCCTATAAGAGAGGACTGCACTCTCTATTGTTTTTGTATATATGGAATATTAATAAATGATAAATTGTGCTCCTAATTAAGAGTTTTGCGCTTTTTTATAGTTAAAATTTATGCACGATTTCACATTCTTATTAATGAAAAGATTGTTTGCTTTGAGCTATTTTGCTTATAGTTTGTTTTTCTTTTGAATATTCACTAACACATGTACATACTTATATTATTATTCTTTATGTTTAACTTTCATATGCCCGTATCATTTATTATTCTGATATTTTTTTACAGGTTCTACACGCTTGGCTAGCCATTGGATAGAACTGGAAAAATACAAGTGTCATCCTCATTTGGCTAGATCTGTACACGCTCTTCCTACCATAGTTAAAAACGCTAGATCTACTGGAACGAACAAAAAATATGACTTATATTTTGAAAAAATTCCGAAAATGGTGTATTCAGAACTATTTTTCTTTTTTACCTGCAACGGTGTCTTCAGTTGCATTGTTTTTAGGAGGACTTATACAACAAAAAGTGTCCGTTTCAGTTTTGGAAGCTTATTTTTATTCTATTAACTGGCAACATAAAATTTCTCTCAACGTTAATCCTTGTTTAGATGATTTTCTTACACTTATTCTGGAAGGCGGAAAACGAATGTTGAGCAAACCTTTGAACAAAAAGGAGCCTATTACTAAAGATATTTTGTTAAAACTAGTTCAGCACTATACGGTAAAAAACATAATTTATTATTTTTGCGCACTTGTGTCATGTGTCTTCTCGGGTTTTCTGGTTTTTTAAGATATAGTGAACTATAAAATTAAATTTTTTGGAGATTAAAATTCCAAAATTAAAACTGATTTATACAGGAGAGGTAATTCGGTTGTTATTGCGAAAACACGCAACGAGCTTTGTCCTGTTTTCTGGTTAAGAAAATATATTGCGTTAGCGGGTATTATAGAGAAGTCCGACGAATTTCTCTTTACTGCCATAAACCTTATGAAAACTTCAGGCGAGTACAAAGCTACTAATAAGTCTAAACCCCTTTCTTATACCAGATGTAGGGAGATGCTACTGTCAGCACTTAAAGATATAGGTTTGGATAGTTCCCTTTACGCCCTTCATAGCCTTAGAAGTGGTGAAGTTTCGGCAGCTGCTAATAACAAGGTACCTGACCGCCTCCTCAAAGTTCATGGGCGTTGGGCTACAGACAGAGCTAAGGACGGCTATATCAAGGATAGCATTGAACAAAAGCTTTTGGTATCTTTAAATTTGGGTTTGTAATTTCCTCCTTTTTTTATAACCCCCTTTTGCTATGCGATCTTTGTAACGAACGCACAACCCATTTTCTTGTTTGTTGTTTATTTTAGTTAGTTCAGAAAATATTTATTTTAGTACGAATGAAATGAGGTAGAAAATAAATCTATTTCTTTGTGTTCCGTTATGTCATTAAGGGGGTTTCCCTTACTTGGTATTTTTCGCGGGTTATGTTTTTGCACGGGTGGTTTCGGTTGAGGGTATATAAGGAATTGTATGGGTCTGTTCGATTAATGCGACGTTTGTTACAAAGTTTGAAAGGACGTGTTATAAGAATATTCCAGTTGTTTGCGTTAGCTTTCCCTCCCTCCCCCTCCTTCTAGTAGTAGCTTTGTAATCTTGATACCTATGTGATTATATAACATGTTAACATTTATACATATGTATGATCTTTATAGTTTTTTTGTTGACTCGTTCATTACTAGTATATAAAATTTATGCGATCTTTGTAACAACCCATTTTCTTGTTTGTTGTTTATTTTAGTTAGTTCAGAAAATATTTATTTTAGTTAAACTTAAATTTTCGCCGATCGGAGCGAGGCGAAACTTTTATTTGAGGTAAAATTATCGAAATATACTTTATAAAGCTGAGGACAACCCATGCTTTGCAAATTTAAGGGGGGCGCACGCACGCCCGCCACGCCCCCGCCCCTGAGAAGCATTCAATTCTTAGATTTTTTTGTTTGTTACCGGTATAATGGCCTAGGCAATCAGTAACTGATGAAATTTATTTTGCATGTGTCTTTAATAAATTAAAGCTTTGCTGCACACTGTCAGGTGTTGAGTTTATTTGGTAAAAAAATATGTTCGTTTGAATTTATGAATTAGAACATAAAGATAACGTGTTTGCTGCGTACGATCGTGTATTTCTTGATAGACCTTCACCGTCAAAATGTTTTGAAAGCATATCCCTTCTCGCATTTTTCCCTGCCTCAGGACGTGGGTCGTCTTTTCTTCTGTATATATCCCCCCGACCCCGTCTAGATCCGTTTTTTTCACCGGAGGAACAGCTAGCCGTGGCAGGATTTTTCCACAGCCGCACTTTATGTCTATAACAGATAGTCGTTTTCAACATAATTGCTAGAACCGTATAATCTAGATAAAAATCGTCGTTTCAGGACAATAACTCATATAAAGATTAAATTATCTATAGATTTTGTAATGGTGATTGTTTTGGCTGTTTACAATTTCTGTCTAATTTTTTATAGGCAAAACGCTAAAATTGGTAAAATTTGCTATTTAGAGACATTTACTCATGCAAGGCGTCGGACTATTTGAATCTTAATAGATGGTAAGTATAGGTCTCGATGTTTTGATCAATTTGCTACTGTCAGATTTTCTCTATCTGTCATGTTTTTTTTTTAAATATCCAACGATTAACTGCAATTTACAACTAGTTTATCTTTACAGCCTAAGCTGTCATGCTTATTTGAGCGGCGGGCATAATAAACACATTTTTTCTAAAGTTAGACACCCTTAGGATGACTATGGCAAACTTTGGCCAAGATTTGAAATTTGGCTTCAGATGAGATTTATAAAAGAATAAACTACGACGGACGATGACGACGACAGACGCCTATTGATTGCAATAGCGCACTTGTATCAATTCATTGCAAATACCAAGAAATAAACGGCTGGGGTGATGATGTATGGGCTCGTGGATTAAACACAGATTAATAACAGTTCTATATATTTTGTCTAAATTATCAGTTCCCTTCATTTCAGTTATTCTATTTCTGAAATGTTTACTAAAATGTGTTGTTTAAAACCCTTTTAAGTGTTTTCCAAAGAATATCAAAGTTCAATGTGTGTACATTAAAACGTTTAAACCCGCTGCAATTGTTTGCACCTGTCCTAAGTCAGGAATCTGATGTTCAGTAATTGTCGTTTGTTGATGTAGTTCATAAGTTTCTCGTTTCTCCTTTTTATATAGATTAGACCGTTGGTTTTCCCGTTTGAATGGTTTTACACTAGTAATTTTTGGGGCCCTTTATAGCTTGCTGTTCGGTGTGAGCCAAGTCTCCGTGTTGAAGACCGTACTTTGACCTATAGTTGTTTACTTTTATAAATTGTGACTTGGATGGAGAGTTGTCTCATTGGCACTCATACCACATCATCTTATATCTATATAGTTTTGTTTTATTATGAGTGTTCTTTAGTCTTTCCGTTTTTTTTTTTCAAAAGTAAATTGGTGTTTCCTGTTTTCCTTTTTTGTACAAATGCGTCTCTGTCTATTTTCAGTGTATCATTACATCAAATATACCATTTTCATAAGTAATAATAACAACACTGATTTTGATGCTTGAAAAAATTGAAGTTCATAAAAACCCAAATCAAAAATATAATGCCCATTCAAACTGCTATGATCAAAATGTTTATGCGATATTTTAAGTTTTACAGAAAGCAGCGCACAGTAAGTATACAAATCTGCTTACAAAGACTATAATGATACTAAATATTAATAAAATTGACTCGTCAATATATAGTTAACATAGTGTATTCAACTATCCTTCAAACTTAAACGGCGGATTTCCTTTGGCTCCAAGATCAGTCACTTTGAATACAGATCCAGACAATGGAAACTTTGATAACTCTTCTTCGGGGCACCCGTATCGACTGCACGTCACGAACATCTCATCGTAATCGGTACCTCCAAAACAGCAAGATGAAGTTCTGTATGCTGGCATGTGTATTACACTTAGACGTTTACCTTTAAAGAACAGAGAGGCAAATTTATAAATCATAAACTATACAAGTAGATAAATTCCTTGTTCACAGGGCCTCTTTAAATTCAGTATCACTTATAACCATAATTGACTTATCAGTAATAGGTAACGTTATTTTTTAACGAAAAAGGATGAAGTTTATTGAAATGTTACAAAGGCGTGCACACCATATAACCAGAATCACGATACAAAACGAAAAAAAATACCCCCTGCCTCCAAATAAAACAAAATAAAAAGTGGGGGCTGGGTAAAGAAAGGATTGGTTAGTTTAATTTACATATCATCAGTATTTGTCAATGAGGCATCTATCTAACGACAAAAATAACAAAAAGATATTTATAGTCTTAAATGTAATTATAAAGAGACTGTCAAAGATCTGCCATCAATATGAAATTCTCCAAGTCAACAAAAGTCCTTAGTATGTGACAATGATGACCACTGACGAGGTTCCTTACTGTGAAGGGACATACACGCTTGATAGATTTAAACTAGTTTATGAGAGCCATGGTTTTATAATCTATTCTCAACGTTCACCTTACAGATTTTCATATTTGATAACATTTGTATATTGAGATATTCTATCTAATTCACGCTTTAATATAAGTTCCCACTAATTAACACAACCAGCAACCATGATGTCAAATGCCAAGTGTGTAATGCTTTGATACTGTATGTACATCGTTCTGCATGTTTCATTCCAATTTTAGCATTGAATCAAACAAAATATACTAAAAAGTCATATTCTAGAAATTGGACTATCTTAGTATTGGCAACAGTAAGCAGACAGACTCAAGTTATACATGAAATAGTGGTCACCATACGTTAGGCAAACACAATAAATACATGTATCGCTATTTTACGAATTTTTCCTTTTATCTTGCTGACTGATAATTTCCTTTCTCAGCGGAGTCGAGTGATATGAAAATTATCGCTAGAAACTAAGGGAACACGTGCCGTTGTCAAGGAAATTAACAACGTCTTCATAGGTAAAATAGCGATAAACAGATTATCATTGGTCATCTCAACTCGATTGCATTTCTCACTTTCGCCGTCCCGGCTCAAGCGAGAAAATCAATCTCGTTGAGATAACCAACGATAATCTATAAATATTTTCCAAATAACCTGATATTACTTTCGGTTATATTTAAAAGAACATCAAAATAAGAATATACATGTGTTCCATGATTACCAATGAGGCAACAATCCACCAAAGAAAAAAGCACGAAAATGTAAACAATTGTATGTCACCGTATACGGCCTTCAACAATGAACAAAACCAATACCGTATAGTAAGCTATAAAAGGTCCCGACTTGAAAAAATGTAAATCCATGATAAATAACAAACGAAAAACAAATATGACAGCTACTGAATTACAGGCTCTTAACTTGGGACAACTAGCACATACAGCATGTGGCGGAGTTAAACATGTTTACGAGCGCTCATCCCCTCTTAACCTGGGATAGTGTTGCAAGAGAACAACATAAGAACAAATTGTAAAAATCAGATAGAAACGGCTTGACTCGCCAGGTCGGCACGAAGCAAAAAAAAAAAAAAAAACTCACAAAAAGGTTAAGATAAAAGACAAAAAAGATAAAAGACCTAAAGAACCTATCTAACAGTACTCGCAATTACTGAAAGACAGTTCAAAGTCCATAAAAACTAATAATAAAATCATATTTTCCAAGAATAAAATATCATTCAGTACAAATCCAATATATTTAGAATAAAGACGTCATACAAAGTCTGAGAAAGCATGACCTTATGCAATGCCAAAATATAAGTATCGACAGGATGTAGGACTAAACTGTTCATAACGATATAGCAATAAATATCTAGCTATTTTGTAGTATATTAATGACAATAAACAACACAACCGTAAAAATAGAATGTGGTATCTCGTTTGTTCTACAGGTACAGCCAAACTTCCAAACTATGACAGAATTTAGTAAAGGTTTGAAGAAATTTGTGGTAACAAAATCCCTGACTTTATAATTTAATTTAAAACGTCACTACATACACAGGCATATCGAACGATTTTGAAAATATACACATCGTGAGAAAGGGCCAAAGGAATATTCCAGTCAATATGAGAAAAATAATATTAGGAAACGAAAAATCGTTCATTTGTCGTAAATAGTTTCACGTGTAAAACTGAAATATCCAAATCTATAGAGATAATGACAGTTTTTGCTGTTTATATTAGATTTATTTGAAATAAAGTTCGCTTTGGTGATTGTCTGCAGTATAATTAAATTGACTGTTTAGTAAAGCAATCATACCATCAATAAAATGGTATATAGACAGATCTGTAATGAATTGGGTTCATAACAATACAGAAACAAGTTTGTTATGAAAGTGGTGTAATTGTTGCCTGTAGGAATACATACAAGATGTCGATAAAGTTTATTGCCGAAACTTACTTAAATGTTCACAAGGAGATAATTTACAGCTTTAATCAAATTCAATTAACATCACAATTTCGTAGTTTTAATTTTTATCTTTGTAAGTTCACTGCCTGTAACCGAGTACGGCAGAAAGTGATTTTCCCTCGATTACAGTACTGATTTTCCCCGATTGATTACTGATTTTTCCTGATTTTCCTATGTAGAGAACATCAAAAGGGTAATTATATATGAATTAAAGAAAATCTGTGTCAATAATTATGCAACCTTCCTTTTCATTCATTCATTTTTATCATTGACCTCCAATGGGCAATATGGATTTTGATGACCAATCCTAAAAATAGAAACTTTTCCGAAGCAAGGAAGTCATGGGAAGTGATTTTCTTATATTATTCAAATATCTAAATGTTATTTATCTAATTATAGAATCCTTATTCAAATGTGCAAATTAAGTAAACTTAGAGCTGGAAGTACTTTTTTAAGGAGATTAGGAAAATACTAAAAAAAATATGATTTCAATTTCTGATGCAGTGTACTGATTGTCCACTATCAGTGTACAGATTGTCCCAGAGAAAATAAAGTTAATTACAGATTTTCCTTCATTTTCTCTTATAGTATCACAAGGAAAAAGGTTCATTCTAAGTTTTATTTTTAACTGTTACTTGCGAGAAAATATCAACATAGCTTTAATAGCTTTCTAAAAATGTCATCTTTGAAGAAATAGTAGCTCATCATCAGAAGACACATCCATCTGAAAAACTTGTCATTTGGAGAAGACTTGAAGAGGGTGGTGAAACATAATATACCATGCATTCATTCAAGAACTTCTTGACAGAGAAGGAAAAACTTTTATTAAAATACAAGATGAAAAAATTATAATTTGTTACTTATCAAAAAATACACCACAAAAGATTATCAAAAAAAAAGGCAAATCATCACAATCTCCAACCATTTCAGACAATTTATCAAATATCAAATTCACCAAACTATGAATCCAGAAATATACAAACAGTAAGTTATGAACCCCAAGCAAGAAGAAACCTGTTTAAAGTTTCCGAACCAACCAATGAAATATCAATGAACAAAAAAATCTCTAATTCAATTTTATATATAAAATTGTAGAATTACAGGTTTGCAGGAAAATTTTTCATATATTCCACTATTTTTATTAGCACATGCCTAAGTGTAATGATGATCCACATATTAGCTTTATTTTTGAAGGATTAGCTTTTTCAAAATCGGGGACAATCTGTATAGGTATCAGGGAAAATCTGTAATCAACACAAGCTGATCGGGGACAATCTGTACACCAAAGCTCAAGTTTAATTGCTAGTTTTTTTCCCATTTAAATGCTTATTTTGTCCAAATTTCTACTTGCATTTTTCCGATTATTATATTTGAAAAAAATTTCATGAAAAAAAAATCTAATTTATACTCCCAGTTTTCTTAAAGCAGACTAAAACAGATTTTTTTTTACTCAAATCAGCTGCAACAGCATCAAAACAAAGAATAAGGAAGGTTATGATGTAACTTCAAGGCAATCCTTCCTCAGGATATCATGCACTTACTAATGACTGCTGACCAGACCGAATAAATGATCTTTAACCAATTGTTTAGTTCAAGCTACTTGAATTAAATAACAGAACTAAGTGTAAAATTTATCATGAAAAATCAGTACAAAATCGAGAAAAATCAGTATTATAATCGGGGGAAAATCACTTTCTGCCGTACTCGGTTATAGGTAGTGAAGTTGTTTACATGATATGTGCATATCTTTTCATTGTGGGCTAGTTTTCGTCTTTCGGGGGTTTCTTATTTATAGTTTGCTTGTTATTGTCATTTCCCTTGTTACATGGATGTTATGTCTTTAATTTCATGAATTTCTACAAACCTGTGTCAGGATCGTATTGAACAACTCGTCCACCAAAGAAACAAGCAACCCATAATTTTCCATTTGTGTCCATAGTCATACCATCAGGGACTCCTAGTATACTCTCTGTTCCTGGCTCAAATTTAACCAGTGTCCGTTGGCTGTCTATAACAGAGATATATATCTACGTATAACAATAATATAATGGCATTGTTTACAATGATTCCATACCTCGAAAACGTTTGAAGTCACAAGGGTATAGACGTATTACAAATAATCACAAGCGTAGTTTCCTTTAACACCTTTTATTCGATTTCGACCATATACAAAATGTATTGCACGTAAAGAAATATTTGCTCATCTTTCTGTGAGCATTTTATATATATACCATTTTTGATCGACGTTCCTATCCCCCATTCAGGAGCACTCATTAATATCATTCCCGCTATCACTGGGAGATTTTTTCCCAACAATTCGTAAACGTCTTGTATGTTACCTGACTTGTCTGTTTTGTGCATTGCCCTCTAAAATACAATATTTAATTACCCTATAAACATAGTTAATTAGGTAAATCTTGTTAAGTTTTTAATTTTCTAAAACATAAAATATATTTGAATTTTATTTATCTAGGGCATGCTATGTCTTAAAAATTTTCCAGATACACAGGTTTGTCTGTACTCAAAGTAAATTATGAGGTGAAAATGCAGCCATTTTAGCCAAGGGGTCCACATGAACCTTGATAATTAATGACCTATTATCTTGGTCTAGGTATAACCTGAAACAGTTATTCATATAGACACCATTGTCAAATATTGATGTGAGTATATGAGCAACATCGAAATAACCGTCTGTTGAGAGTGGTTTTTTATCATTTTCTAGTACAAAACCTAGTTTCTAACCTAGCACTAATTAAGCTTTCGTTTGAAATCATTCAAGAATTAATTGTATTCCACCATATAGAGTTGTCGAGTAAAGTTCAATATAATTGCCATGGCCTATCATAATTATTGTTGAACAAAAAATAGAATGTTTAAAATATTTCTAACTGTATTAAACAATCCAATGATTTCCAAAACAGTTAATCATCAAGAGAACGATAAGAAAAAACATGTATTTTTACCAGTTTCAGTTATTTTACTAAGACATATTATGAATGTAAACATCTTTATGATACCAAACATTTGAGTACATTCTTTTTTTTTTATTAAGACACATTTGGCATGCAGTTATACAATTAAGGCAAATGAAAACTTTCAATCTTGATGTCCATAATCTAACAACAAACAATGAACTACAAATACACATCCATTTTTTATAAGTATACAAAATGTACTTTCAAAACATCATAAAACAAAAAAATAAAATTGGCATAATCTTAATTGACTTTGTACATACACCCCTGTGGTAGACTATAAGATAGTTATATGTTGTTATTATTTGTATTTGTCACAAGTATCATGTTTTACTTATATGACAATAAAGAATTATTATTTATAATATTATAGTACAATCTAGTTAAAACACTATATCTTATGTTGATATAATCTGTTTCCAGCAGTAAAATGAATGATATTCAAGTATTATCTTTCCCAAAAAATCATGACTGATATACCAGTTGTTACTTACTAATAGTTCCACTGTTTATGTCATAGTCGAATACAAAAATACATCTTGGGATGGAGTCGATGAAGTACATGGACTTGTTGTCAGCTGACCAAGCTAACCCATTAGCACAGTCCAGGTTTTCTAGATGCTTCTTGACAGACCCGTCCGTGTCGAATGAATACAAAGAACCTTGACCTTTCTCTACTATACCTGGTGTATTTTCCATTCCTACCGTACCTATAATGAATGGTTGTGATGTTAAACTGTTCTTCAACACTATGTCATATATGATAAACCATTTTGTGATTAAGTATACACCCGCTATGAGAGATAGACTAATAGAATCTGAAAAAAATTGGTATCAGTGTATATAAAGTGCGAATCCAGTTTGTTCATTTTCACTGTTGTATGCGAGTATGTCTATTGTAGAATAAAGGATGATGGGAAAAACTGCGTTTGTTTACTTTTTGAAAATACAAAATAATAGATTTGAATGTATGTTTTAACAGAATTTCATTAGAATATAACTTTTTAATGTATAATAACCAAAAAAGTGTTATTTAAGCAGCAGAATCCATAATATTGATTACTGAATGCGATTCATTTTAACTATAGATGCGATGAATTATCACTGTAAGTGCAATCATTTCTGATGTGGAATTTTTGGAAGTGCGATGAATTTTCATTGTCGTTTTATATGATTATTCGACATACAACAACTGAAAATAGTTTTTAAATGACTTTAATATTGATGATATTTACAATTTGAAATGCAAGCTAGTCGTAGATGCTTACTTGAATATACACGGGTATAACCACGTTCATATCATGAATGTTCAAATATTGTTGGTGAATTTGCTATTAGCTTGTCGTGGATCCGAAAATTTACTGGAGCAGAACATCCATGAATATCACGTTTTTCTACGACGAATTTTCTTTGAAAAGTTTTATAACTCGTTTAAAAAACTTTGAACATTTGTCACGCCGTGTCATGATACATATTTCTACCGTATTGATAGGCTTTTGCACAACGAAAAGTACAAGAATGTACAACGAACGGTACTAAAGAAAGAAAACAAACTACAAAGAGAATGGATCGTACAGTGTCAAAATTCTGAGGTAAGTTTTTCAAGTAAATGTCTTCAAATAAAATTAAAACAACGGGTTTCTCATTCGTATTATGTATTTCAACAACAACAAAGCACAGAATACACAGTCGCATTTAGTGAAAGAGCCAACCAACTATGCTCTATTTGTAGTTTAATCAAGTGTGAGTTACACATAGTGTTTGTTTCGCGATGTTTACAAGTAATTCACAGACCTGTCTATCTAAAAAAGCCATATGGTGCTCATGTAATATAAATGATATACAATGCTGCCAGGAGCAGTAAACTTTGTTTTCATAAACATTGAATACTTAACTGAACAGTTAGTCAATTAGTCTTTGGTGTAAATATAAGAACGGTATATCTACCAACATTGCTTCGCAATGTAGCGATTAACGTCCGGAATCAACTGTACGCCAGTTATACCCCGTGGTATAAAACCATTTAAACATGTAACAATAAACTGTTTTCAATATTTCTTTGTATTCTCACAATTGCGTATTGGCTTATTTGTAACACCAACTTACAAGAAATTCAAGCGTATTTAAGCTGACTCGACTGTTGCTCGAACTTTCTTTACTGTATAAGATTTATACACAATGACATGATAAATATCAATTATCCAGTCATCCAAGCGTCAATTGTTTGTGCAAGATGAAAATGTTTCCACTCATTCAATCGTGAAATGAAGATCGTTTTCAGGGGCGGATCCAGCCATTTTTAAAAGGGGGTTCCCAACCCAGGATAAAAGGGGGGGGGGGTTCCAACTATATGTCCCCATTCAAATGCATTGATCGTCAAGAAAAAAGGGGGGTTCCAACCCCCGAATCCCCCCCTCTGGATCCACCACTGGTTTTGTAAATGCTCTTTGTTATCTCAAATGCACCCATTAGAACTATTTTCCTAACGCTTGTAGTTTTAAGGTTTGGTTGGTTTGCTTGCTTTGAGTGTATAAACGTTTGTTCAATCTTAATTACAATGCTTAGGCAACATTTACACAATCAAGGCCAACCAAACCTTTTAACCAAACGCATTAGGAAATTAGCTCTAATCAGAGGCGCATTTAGAGGGGGGCCCAGGGGGCCCGGCCCCCCCCCCCCCCTTTTCTGGGAAAAATTTGGTTGATTATATAGGGAATTACTGAAGCATGACCGGATCGGGCCCCCTCTTAGGCAGTCAGTGGGCCCCCACTTACGAAAATTTCTGGATCCGCCACTGCTAATGACGTTTAATTTATTAGTATGTGATGTAGATTTAGACCGAAACAGAAACTTTGCTTTTCCGGTGCCGTGGGTCGGCTTAACTGTCCAAGATATATGTATTTAATGATGACGTGTCATAGGAAAGAATAAATCTTATCCTACATATAGATCAGGACAAATTATTTGAGAAAATAGAATTGACTATATAAGCAATAAATACCATGTTTAAGGAATTTATTGATATATTACCTCAGACTTTCACTCACAAAGTATGCATATATAATCAATCCTTCTGACTTCATACATTTTGTTAGAGAGTCGGCTGGATTAAGACCTTATATAATGAAAATTAATTAATTTCCTTCTGTGAAAATGCATCGCATATACAATAGAAATGAATCGCCCTACAGTGAAAATGAAAGTCTAGTATCATTATTCGACAGTAAACATGAATCGCATAACGAAAACAGCATAGTGGAATTTGATTCAATATCAACAAGCTGCATAACAAAACCTATTTAAAGTGAAACAACATTAATGATTATGTTAAAAGGTACATTTTTCTGCAAATGAAACTTAACTGCTACTTTTAAATCTCTTGCACTCTCTGTTCGTGAACTATTCTTAATATTTATCTATTTGTGTATCAATTTTGCACCTGGATGTCTGTAGGCGCGACGAAAACCCGCCCGCATCTCATACCTATATCATGAATTTATAAAAACAGTACACATTATATATTATTTCTTATTTTATTCAAAAATCTTGAATTTGTCGTCTGTTTATTTATCATTCTACATCAGAAATTCATCACGGATACAGTAAAAATGACATTTTAGGATTCGCACATTACATACACTGGGTATACTTTGCTGCATAAATTTCATCAAAATGTTTCATGTAGTTTTGGTTTAATTTAACATGAGAAAGTCTCCAACACGATATTTGCATAAATTATAACAACGTTTCTGAATAAACAAATTATGGTTAAATATGTTTTGGGTAAAGATGTTGCTCATATCTAAATATTAACAGAAAGATATTAAACTGAGGCAATTTGGAATTTTTGCCTCAATATATATAGATTTGATTCCTGATATCGGAAATAGTAATGTTTTGTAAACATGTGCAAGTATGTTGAACCGGATCAATTACTAGTACTTACCTGCCCATAACCGACCACGGGCATCACATTTTCCATCATTAAATCTGGTCGGTTTATTCTGATCCACTTCATGTAAAACAGTGACTTTCTTGCTGTCCCATTCCAGACGAGAGATTGTTTGTCCCAAACCAATTATAACATCACCCTTTTTTGACGGTATCACAAATCCTATTGTTTTGTCTGTAAATATAATTGTAAAACATTTATTATGTACATTTATCGTTTTTTAATATTAAACATTTACAGTCTTAAATAGTGAGCATGATTTTCCATAAAATGAATTCTTACAATTTAAAATATAACACTTACATCTTTCCCCAAAAACAGGCGTTTTGGTCATTGGGTTACTGTCTCATTTATGAATATCCTGGATCACCTCTAATTCTTATTAAAACATTTCGTACATGAGTAGCTTTTTCTAAGCTTTATATTATTCATACAGAGTTTTCCCTCTTAAGATTAAAAAATACCATGCCTTTTCCTTTTCACAAACCGATTTTAATAAAAAAAAGAAACCAAAAAAAAAACAACATCTTAACATATAATTTTTAAGCACATGCAAAGATCGGTTGTGTTGAGGCAACAACTTGGAAATCGACCCAAAAATTCCACATTCATAAAAACTGCTCATTGGGTAAAATTTTCCTTGGACATGCAGTACTTTGACATACAGCAATTCATGGTATACCTAGTGTGATCTTCTGTACTTCCTTTGTAACGGAGTTCCAGCGAAAAACACTGTTGGCATATATGTCTACATAAAACAGAGTGTTGGTAGCTTCGTCCCAGTGTGGACCTTCTCCTACTGTAACACAGGCATCTTTCACTATAATTTCTACGGGCATCTCTTTCCCTGTAATGTAGTAATAACTTATATTATGAATGTTAGAGAATTGAAAATGTAATGCACATGGTAAATTTTGACATGTTAACACTTTAACGACTCGGAAGTTACTTTGACATTCATGCTATAATATGCATGAAATAATTTCCACTGGACGTTAAGCATACATCAATAAACGAATCAATACATCTATTTGTTTTTATGCTTTGTGCCTTAGATTGCTTTCAATAGCTTTTTTTCTCGTATACGGGATCAGTAATTTGCACTATATTCTCTGCTCGTCACATTGAGCTAGACTCTAAATGTTGCTCTAAGCATTTGCCTTTGTGGTGATAAATATATTTTGACCTTAAGAATTGCAATGTATATGTAAAAACCAATGTCATTCGAATATGTCAAATGGATCAAAAAGGATCTTAAAATTAAAAAACAAAGACGCACACGAGAAAAAAAAAAAAAAAATACACGAAGGCACTCAGCATAATATAATTTAAGAAGATATTTTTCAACCGATTTCAAGTTTTGTTTTGTTTTGTGTGTTTAATCGGCGGGTGACATCCACAGACACTTGTCTCTGAAAAAAATATACCTATATACTTTAATGTTATATTAAAGTATATAGATTGGATAAAAAAAAACAAAGACAAGTGTCTGTGGTGACACCGTATATGGCTTCATGACAGACTAAGGGTTTAATTACTTTTTACGATTATTAGTCTTTGTTTTTTTTACAGCGACATTAACAAAACTCATCAGAGATATATAGATTCCACCACTGCATCAAGTGTGTTACGATATCTCTCCACTCGACAGATAAAACTTTTCATATTTAAAGCGCGAGGCTTGCCGAGCTTTTTAAATAATTATAATTTAACTGTTGAGAGTGGAGAAATATCGTAATACACGAGTTATAGTGGTGGAATCTGTTTCTCTAATGATTTTTAGACGATATCTAAACAAAGTTTATCCTTCCTTTTCAAAGATTTGAAGAAAGTTGTGTTCTTTATATGTGACGTCAGCAGGCATGGTCGCCTTTTTTCATGACGTCACAATAGGAAATTCAGAAGAAACCAAGAAAATTTGACGTCATAAATAAATTTCGACCAATCATTTGCCGAGAACAAAATTTTCTCTAGAGATGAGAAATCTTTTTCTCACACCGATCAAGAAATGTGAAAAAGCATGAAAATTAGAGAAATCAAGACTCACCACTGGCACTCGAATCAAAAAAGTCAAAAGGCAAAAATCAATTACGAAGTTGAAGAGGTTTGAGGACGAACAACTTCGAAAGATTTTGCCGAATACGGCTAAGGTAATCTATTCCTGGGATAGATAGAACAATTCAGAGTTTTGTTAAAGATTAATTTATAGATATGAACATATCAATGATATCAGTCAGGTCAACACAGAAGTATTAACTACTTGGCTAGTGAAATCATCGGGGAAGAATCATTTAAAAAAGTATAAAAGTTAAAAGTGTTAAAGAGTTTAAAATGCACCATGGCTCAAATTGTACAACCAAAAAAGTATTGAGTTTTCACATTTTCTACTTTATTGACAGTGACGGTAATTTTGATGACAGACTGTGTGTCTGGTTGTACTTTACTTTAAGGGTTTCCCTAACACTCATTAGGCAAACAAGTGCTATTATATATTAATTGTATCTTCCCACCCCATTAACAGTACTTCAGTCTGAAAGATATCAGTTATAATATATTTAAATCAAACCCCTAATCTGTATGACGTCATGTGATCTACATTTACAATGGTTTATCAAACACCTTAGGGGACGACCATTTGATATTCTGGGGCAGGAGGATTTGTTTTGGATGGGTTATTTATTTTTGCGGACTAAAAGGACAGATTATTTATGTTCTGCGCTGTTGAAGCATGATTTTTCATTTTCACGAAAACAAGGGACTGATTATTTATTT
This sequence comes from Mytilus coruscus, assembly GCA_017311375.1. Lineage (NCBI taxonomy): Eukaryota > Metazoa > Mollusca > Bivalvia > Mytilida > Mytilidae > Mytilus > Mytilus coruscus. Next base: position 107,555,219 of record CM029595.1, on the reverse strand, counting down.
TTCATAATTATATTCATATTATTTGAAAATACACAATTTTTAAATTCATTTTTTTATTCTTAAATAAATAACATAGTCAAGTCATTATGTATCATTTAATCAGAATTGATCATCATCCTCTGGAAGAGAATCTTCTGAATTCCAAACTACATATATTGCATATGTACAAAAAACAAGCATTCTGAGAGTATTGCATGGCAATACATAGTCCCTCACCGGGTAAAATTCATTTTACTGGAACAAAATGCTAACTTGTTCTGTAACTTGTCATGGTGTAAACAAAAGTAAATATCATGTCAATATCTTCAAGCAACACTAAAAACAGTGTGGAAAACTGATTATATGAGTGAACAAAACATTAGATATGATTAATAGTTCTCTAAAATTAGATATGATGTAATACAGTGTATATCTTTTTTCAAATTATAATCTAATATAATTAATAGTTCCAAATATTTTTCTTTCATTTGTCACATACTAATATAGATTTGTAACTTATCTATAAAATGTCAACAACTTTTATCTACACAATGTAATGTATTGAAATATATACATTAATAAAACTAGATTATTATCTAATTAAAGGATTTCTCTTCATATTTTTTTTACATATATAGCAATCAGAAAATTAGTTAATACTAAATAACAAACAAACCTGCCAAAAATTTTTCAAATAATTTAACAAAGAATGTCTTTTAAAAATGAGTTATCTCCTCTGTACAGAAATATGGTTTAACATAGTACTCTAACATTAGATATGGTCCGGAGTTATGGTCCATAACTCTGGACTAAATCATCAGACCGGAACAAAATTCGAACTTGATCTATAACTTGTCACGATAAAACTATATACCAAATATCAAATCAATATCTTCAAGAACGAAGAAAAAAGTGGAAACCTGATTTGCCGGACTGACGGATGGACAGACGGACAGATGGACAGACGGACAGACGGACGGAGTGCAAACCTAAAGTCACCTTCGACTTCGTCGGTAGGGGACTAATAATATAGGTTAAAATGGGACAAGGTATTAAAGCAAAGTCGTGACTATCCACTTTTAAAAAGTTATGCAAAATAAATAAAAAATTTCTGCGAGGGATTTGGGTGCCGCTGAAGGCTCCCTAGAAGCTCTGAAAAAATTGACGCAAAATCATGCGTTTTGAGCGTTTCCCAGACCCTTTCTTAATCTGAAAAGCAAGTTTTGTTTTAATTACTTTTTTTAACAATATTCTGGTCTCAAAGCAAAATATATAGATTCAGTATAAGACTTTTAGTTTTTAGGGACAACATCATAGTTAACTAAGTACGTGTTTTTAAATCATTTGATTCCGGGAGATTTTTTTTTTCACTTTAATTTAACCCATGTCAGCTCTTTAGTTTTATTTATAGAAAAAGAGTCAGTTTTGTATTCTTAAATATAAAGTTTGATTTTCCATGAAAAAATGACCAATTTTCTTAAGTCTACGCAAAGCAGAGAATGAACGTTTACAGCATACAGATGTTACAGGAAAACCAAGAACCAGTCTTTAACCAATATTGAAATGACATCTTGGCTGCGTTCAAACCGTTAAAACTAAGTCACTACTGACGAAATAAATTATAATCGGGGCCTCCCCAAGCCCCGATAATCGTTGGCTTATCTACACCGTAAATAGTCTTAGGGCTACTGACTTTAAATATGGACAATGTTAGCCATACATTGCAACTAACTATTAAAAAAAAATCAATCTCATCAACACTAATCTGCCATATACAATTATCAAAGGAATATTAGACAACTGGAGCGTTAGTCATAAAGATTGATTGATTGATTGATTGATGTTCGCTTAATGCCGCATCAGAAAAAAAGGCAAGAGCTAATTTCAAATATTTTTACAATTTAAAGTAGTTTTTAAAATAAGACAAAAGGTCCTTAAATATAATAAAACTAAAGTTTAAAACAAATTTACAAAATTACAAATGGAATGCATAAAGAAGACAATTAATTAACAAAAGACAAACCCGGTAACAAATAAGAAACTTAAAGTTAAACAATAGACAATCAACACTGAAAACTAAAAATAAATGAGAAACATGGATCCCGAAAAAATCAGGGGCTACTTCAGAGGATGAACAGAACTTGCTTCTTGCAAGACACTGACATTGAAAAGTGAAGTATATACATTATTAAAAGATTTGGAAAGTTTTCTCGAAAAAATATGAAAAAGACGAATTTTGGTAGAATCTGGTACCATCTCATACTTTAAAATAGCATTTATAAAATGGCTGAAAAGACCTGCCGAGTTATTTATTTTCAATACATTGTAAGTCAGGTTATTTATTTCAAACTACCACAGCACAATCCATTCATGTTTGCTATTATCAAGGCTGAGTTATTTATTTTCAAAATCCTCCCCCAACCCAGAATATCAAATGGTCGTCCCTTATCAGTATTGCGTCATGTCACGACCTAACGTTAAAACATCTATTTAAGTTATATAATAAAGTGTATATGAAATATATTGTCTCGGGTTGATACGGATGTGATATTGAAAAGGCCATATTTTTTCTCTATTTATTTGAAGTATTTTCAATAAACCTTTAGACTTTAACGTGACAAAACGACCTCTTTTTGAGATATGTTGCAACATGTCTTGTTGAAAGATGTTGGTGTAAAAGAGAGGCGAAAGATACCAAATGGTCATTCGAATTCGTAAGTCGAAAACAAACTAACAACGCCATGGCAAAAAATTATAAACGACAAAAGACAAATTACTGTATACAAAACACAACATAGAAAACTAAAGACTGAGGAAACAAAAACCCACCAAATTATATTCATATTATTTGAAAATACACAATTTTAAATTCATTTTTTATTCTTAAATAAATAACATAGTCAAGTCATTATGTATCATTTAATCAGAATTGATCATCATCCTCTGGAAGAGAATCTTCTGAATTCCAAACTACATATATTGCATATGTACAAAAAACAAGCATTCTGAGAGTATTGCATGGCAATACATAGTCCCCCACCGGGTAAAAATTCATTTTACTGGAACAAAATGCTAACTTGTTCTATAACTTGTCATGGTGTAAACAAAAAGTAAATATCATGTCAATATCTTCAAGCAACACAAAAAACAGTGTGGAAAACTGATAATATGAGTGAACAAAACATTAGATATGATTAATAGTTCTCTAAAATTAGATATGATGTAATACAGTGTATATCTTTTTTCAAATTATAATCTAATATAATTAATAGTTCCAAATATTTTTCTTTCATTTGTCACATACTAATATAGATTTGTAACTTATCTATAAAATGTCAACAACTTTTATCTACACAATGTAATGTATTGAAATATATACATTAATAAAAATAGATTATTATCTAATTAAAGGATTTCTCTTCATATTTTTTTTACATATATAGCAATCAGAAAATTAGTTAATACTAAATAACAAACAAACCTGCCAAAAAATTCTTCAAATAATTTAACAAAGAATGTCTTTTAAAAAATGAGTTATCTCCCTCTGTACAGAAATATGGTTTAACATAGTACTCTAACATTAGATATGGTCCGGAGTTATGGTCCATAACTCTGGACTAAATCATCAGACCGGAACAAAATTCGAACTTGATCTATAACTTGTCACGATAAAACTATATACCAAATATCAAATCAATATCTTCAAGAACGAAGAAAAAAGTGGAAACCTGATTTGCCGGACTGACGGATGGACAGACGGACAGATGGACAGACGGACAGACGGACGGAGTGCAAACCTAAAGTCCCTTCGACTTCGTCGGTAGGGGACTAATAATATAGGTTAAAATGGGACAAGGTATTAAAGCAAAGTCGTGACTATCCACTTTTAAAAGTTATGCAAAATAAATAAAAATTTCTGCGAGGATTTGGGTGCCGCTGAAGGCTCCTAGAAGCTCAGAAAAATTGACGCAAAATCATGCGTTTTGAGCGTTTCCCAGACCCTTTCTTAATCTGAAAAGCAAGTTTTGTTTTAATTACTTTTTTTAACAATATTCTGGTCTCAAAGCAAAATATATAGATTCAGTATAAGACTTTTAGTTTTTAGGGACAACATCATAGTTAACTAAGTACGTGTTTTTAAATCATTTGATTCCGGGAGATTTTTTTTTTCACTTTAATTTAACCCATGTCAGCTCTTTAGTTTTATTTATAGAAAAAAGAGTCAGTTTTGTATTCTTAAATATAAAGTTTGATTTTCCATGAAAAAAATGACCAATTTTTCTTAAGTCTACGCAAAGCAGAGAATGAACGTTTACAGCATACAGATGTTACGGGAAAAACCAAGAACCAGTCTTTAACCAATATTGAAATGACATCTTGGCTGCGTTCAAACCGTTAAAACTAAGTCACTACTGACGAAATAAATTATAATCGGGGCCTCCCCAAGCCCCGATAATCGTTGGCTTATCTACACCGTAAATAGTCTTAGGGCTACTGACTTTAAATATGGACAATGTTAGCCATACATTGCAACTAACTATTAAAAAAAAATCAATCTCATCAACACTAATCTGCCATATACAATTATCAAAGGAATATTAGACAACTGGAGCGTTAGTCATAAAGATTGATTGATTGATTGATTGATGTTCGCTTAATGCCGCATCAGAAAAAAGGCAAGAGCTAATTTCAAATATTTTACAATTTAAAGTAGTTTTAAAATAAGACAAAAGGTCCTTAAATATAATAAAACTAAAGTTTAAAACAAATTTACAAAATTACAAATGGAATGCATAAAGAAGACAATTAATTAACAAAAGACAAACCCGGTAACAAATAAGAAACTTAAAGTTAAACAATAGACAATCAACACTGAAAACTAAAAATAAATGAGAAACATGGATCCCGAAAAAATCAGGGGCTACTTCAGAGGATGAACAGAACTTGCTTCTTGCAAGACACTGACATTGAAAAGTGAAGTATATACATTATTAAAAGATTTGGAAAGTTTTTCTCGAAAAAAATATGAAAAAAGACGAATTTTGGTAGAATCTGGTACCATCTCATACTTTAAAATAGCATTTATAAAATGGCTGAAAAGACCTGCCGAGTTATTTATTTTCAATACATTGTAAGTCAGGTTATTTATTTCAAACTACCACAGCACAATCCATTCATGTTTGCTATTATCAAGGCTGAGTTATTTATTTTCAAAATCCTCCCCCCCTCCAACCCAGAATATCAAATGGTCGTCCCCTTATCAGTATTGCGTCATGTCACGACCTAACGTTAAAACATCTATTTAAGTTATATAATAAAGTGTATATGAAATATATTGTCTCGGGTTGATACGGATGTGATATTGAAAAGGCCATATTTTTTCTCTATTTATTTGAAGTATTTTCAATAAACCTTTAGACTTTAACGTGACAAAACGACCTCTTTTTGAGATATGTTGCAACATGTCTTGTTGAAAGATGTTGGTGTAAAAAAGAGAGGCGAAAGATACCAAATGGTCATTCGAATTCGTAAGTCGAAAACAAACTAACAACGCCATGGCAAAAAAATTATAAACGACAAAAAGACAAATTACTGTATACAAAACACAACATAGAAAACTAAAGACTGAGGAAACAAAAACCCCACCAAAAACCGGGGGTGATCTCAGGTGCTCAGGAAGGGTAAGCAGATTCTGCTCGTCGTATTACTCATGTAAGTACGAGGTGACTTTGATCTTTAAGATTACCGTATATCAAGAAAATCTCAAGGACAGTTTGTGTACTTATTTGTATTATTAATAATATCGTCATAACAAATAACAATGGTGGTACGATATGGTCAAGTACACTGGCATAATGGCAAAAAATAGTACCAAGTAAAAGAGCTTTCTGTTGAATGGTCACAGAGGAGTTGCATTCACATGGTGTTATTGTCGTAATTACACCTATGTAAGAATCCTGGGTTTTGATTGGTTGATAGCCAGTGTATTTTTCACCAATTTACTTTTATCAAATGAATATCGTTCATTTTTAAACAGCGCCGGGGTATACGCAAAAAGGATATGCCTTTTTTACCCTCTCGGCCTATTTGCCAAAAAATACTCTATCCGACTGGACGCTTGTAATGTCACGATCATCAATGCGTTTTATGTCACGATCATCAATGCGTTTTGTACGTTAACATTCGGTGTAATTAAACAGATATAGCATGTTCTTGAGAGGTAGTTGCGAAAAATACCAGTCTCGAGAATGAAATTCCTTCGCCTTACGGCTCTCGAAATTTAACATTCTCTCGACTGGTATTTTTCGCAAATACCCCTCCTTAACATGATATATCTGTTCAAAATACTCCGAATAATGAACAGATATATCATGTTAAGGAGAGGTATTTGCGAAAAATACCAGTTGAGAGAATGTTAAATTTCGCGAGCCGTAAGGCGAGGGAAATTCATTCTCAAGACTGGTATTTTTCGCAAATACCCCTCAAGAACATGCTATATCTGTTTAATTACACCGAATATTAACGTTCAAAACGCATTGATGATCGTGACGTTACAAGCGTCCAGTCGGATAGAGTATTTTTTGGCAAATACCACGGCAGAGAGGGTAAAAAAGGCATATCCTCTTTGCATATACCCCGGCGGCGTTAAAAAATGAACGATATTCATTTGATAACAGTAAATTGGTGAAAAATACACTAGCTATGAACCAATCAAAACCCAGGATTCTTACATAAGGTGTAATTATAATCAAAGTCCAATTAACTCCCATAAATATGGTGGGACAATACGGTCAACATCGCTAAATGGCTACCAAATCCTACCAAATATATGACAGCTTTCTGTCGAACGGTCTCAAAAGAGTTGCGATCACAGGGTGTTATTGTAACAATATTCTAAAAAAAATCGAATCCTAATGGCAGTACAATATGGTCAACTACATATGATGACAAACAATTCTACCAAGCATGAGAGCTTTCTGTTTAACTGACTCAGAGGAGTTGCATTCCCACAAGGTGGTATTGTCACAATACTCAAAAAATCGTCAAAGTCCCATAACTCCTGTAAATATTGTTGGATCATCATTCTGGATTAATTTGGTTAATTCACATATGTGACAGTTGGTGACTTCCAAACCTACCATATATATGGTGTACACACATTTTTGCACCTCATATTTGCGGTATACCATCTTTTCCGCAAGTTTATTGTTTTCTGTTTGGTAATAAATAAATAATAAGATCCATTTTGTTACGTGCTGATCCGTTTATTTGGCAATCGCCAATGGCAGTCAGCAGGGCTTAAGAACATCAGTTGTTTGACCTGCTAGTCAAATGCGTTTTGTTAAAATATACTTTTTCACTTTTTTGGTCTTTTGGAAAATGTTGTGTGTGCTGTAATTAGACCCAAGAAATTGTTTTGCATGCACACGTATAAAAAATGTGGTTTTTATCCAACGCAATCATAGGTTTGAACGTTGTTTTCAATTTAGACTTGTTTATATTTTTTCGTTTGGACTTGTATTATATTTCCCTTCGGGTTTATATGATTTGTTCATCCTATTTCGACTCATTCAAAATTCAAGAGTCTATCCTAAGTTGAGGTAAATTATATGGCCTTCCAAATACCGTTTCGATTCCTAACATCACTGAAGAGACGTTAATTGTCGAAATCCGGATATGGTGTACACATTTTTGCACCTCATATTTGCGGTATACCATCTTTTCCGCAAGTTTATTGTTTTCTGTTTGGTAATAAATAAATAATAAGATCCATTTTGTTACATCTGGTGATCCGTTTATTTGGCAATCGCCAATGGCAGTCAGCAGGGTTTAAGAACATCAGTTTTTCGACCTGCTAGTCAAATGCGTTTTGTTAAAATATACTTTTTCACTTTTTTGGTCTTTTGGAAAATGTTGTTTGTGCTGTATTTAGACCCCTCTACCAAGAAATTGTTTTGCATGCACACGTATAAAAATTGCGCTTTTTATCCAACGCAATCATATATTTGAACGTTGTGTTCAATTTTGTACATTGACCTATAATGGTTTACTTTTATAAATTGTTATTTGGATGGAGAGTTGTCTCATTGGCACTCACACCAGATCTTCCTATATCTATTGGTTGTATATATGAGAGCTTCCTGTCAAATGGTCTTAGAGGAGTTGGGTTCAGAAGGTGTTATACTATTAGAATCAAATAGTAAAAGTGCTATAACTTCCGTAAATGTTATCAAATTAAAATGACGGTATAATATGATTAAATACACAAAATGGCAAACAAGCCTATATACTAAGTATGAGAGAGTTGCGGTCACAGTGTGTTATTATTACAATACAAAAAATATAGTCGAAGTCCCATAACTCCTGTAATGATCGTTTCAGAATGGCGGTACGATATGTCAACTACACATGATGGCAAACAATTCTCTGAAGTATGAAATCTTTAGGTCAAACGGTCTTTGAGTATTGATGTTTTCGGACGGACGGACGGACGGACAGAGATCATAACCATATCCCCGAGGCGCTACGCGGGGACAATTAAAATGAATAATTTGGGATACTGTATAACTGCCGTTTACCCAAACCCTTCAGGAGCACCTGAGATCACCCCCAGTTTTTGGTTGGGTTCGTGTTGCTCAGTCTTTAGTTTTTCTATGTTGTGTTTTGTGTACTATTGTTTGTCTGTTTGTCTTTTTCCTTTTAGCCATGGCGTTGTCAGTTTATTTTCGACTTGTGAGTTTGAATGTCCCTTTGGTATCTTTCGCCCCTCTTTTTCCTTTTATACATAAACAGTTCAAACTTTATCAATCTATATGTAAAACTTTTTTGAAATCATATTGGAATTGGTATTTTAAAATAAATATACAGATTAAAATAAAAATATTATTAACAGAGAATTTCGTTTTTATTATCCGCTACAAACTTGTTTATGTCTTCTTAGTATAAAAAGACTTCGGTTATGTTCTGCAATATATGACACCTCGCATGCACTTAGTCAAATTCCACATTTCTTGACAGTTTTATTTATATCTTTATGGAAATATTATAAAGTGGTAAACAATATTTTCTAATGGACTGCTCGACAATAATTTTCATTTAATGTATGCTGTGAAAAGAGCGCGGAAAGTTTTTCTAAACAAATCCCTAATTAACCACCAAAAATGCTGAAATATCTTTCTTATATTATAATTGAATTATATGTTGAAATTGTCTTACTACGTGTACCAACTACGAATAAGAACTCGAAAACAAAAGACTAAAAACAAATCTAAATTCAATACATGTTTCTTCCCTAAGTGATTATTATCTATGTAATCAAACGACCAAGGAGGTCAACATACATATACAGTGGCAGCCCCGCGCCCCCAAAAAAAGAAGAGAATATAACGTTATTTCTGACAATTTTAGTTACATACGGTTTGTTTTCATAAACACTCTATACAGTTTTGGCCTGTAGTTTCATGTGAACTTGTTTTTTAATTGGCTAATCAGACTCAAAGATTGCCTCTGGGGATAATGATTTTCATTTGAAGGACACCAAATAAGGATCATTTGTAAAAGACAATCCATACCTATCCTCCCTTGAATGCTTGGTTAAAATTGCCAAAGTAGTTCTAGATGAAAGTGGTATAAAATGTAATTTCCCTTATGGTTCCAATGTGTGCTGACCTAATTACAACTGATGTAACATTAAAAGAGGACCGTCTGTAAAAGGTCAACCAACTGAAGTTTCAAAATATTTCGCCTTGTAGTTTCAGGGGAAAATACTTTCAAAATTGGCCTATAGGTATCAAAGATTGCCTTTGAGGCCATGGTCAATTGTAAAGGACTTTCAATGCACCATTCCAACAAATTTTTGTTAAAATCATCCGAGTAAATTCCCAGCAGAAGATGAAACTATAATTTTTCCATGCATATAGTTTCAATCAGTATCATGTGAAACTTTTGCCGTCATGTTTGCCGACCGATCAACAATAAATGAGGATCATTTGTAGAGTTGCTTACAACCATTAATCTCATCAATCTTATAAATTGTTTCGTAACATTTTGCTTTGTAGTTCGATAGGATTTGAAAAGTGGTCAATTTTTAAGGCAAAGATTGGCAGGCAATTTGCCTTTGGCGGCCAGGGTTTTCATCCGGCGATCAGTATCAACTGTGATTTTTTTATGAAAGACCTTGCGTTATTTATGCCTGCCAAAAAGTTTTAGATGAGACGATGAAAATGTAATTTTTTTAAAAGCGGACGGACGATGGACAAAAAGTGAAGACTATAGCTCAGTTCAGTATTTTTGTGATTTAACTTTTTTCATATACTAGTAGCCCTATGGTCAGGTGAGATGAATAGCAGCTCTGTTCATTAAAAAGTTACAATCATTTGGTCTAAGTAGCGGTGATTCCATGATAATTTGAGAGAACTTTGGCAATGGAAATTTCTGACATATTTAGTTTCAATTATAGTTTTCTTGAAGAAAACAATATTAGTATTCGCGTAGAAGGCGTACCATAAAATCGTCCCCAAAAAATCGCCTCTCTCCGCTCGGTAGAATATATTCCGTTTTCTGGAATTACGTCCCCTTTAAAAAAAATTCTGGATCCGCCCATGTTTACTATATTTTGATATCCATTAATAAGACGAAATATATTTTTTTAACGTATATGTGTATATAAGAATGTTGTACGTTTAATATGCTATAAACTGTATACAAGAATGTTGTGCGGTTATAAATACTATAAACAATAAAAAAACCTAGACAACTGACAAGATTATCTTTCATATATCGTCTGTTTGGGGATTCATTTTTTGGTTTAAATAAATAACTATTACCTCTTTTGTCGTTTCACGGATAATACCAACCATTAGACATTTAATTGTAAAGGTAAGGCTGAAGTCGACAGCATCCCATCGTTAAACTAGAGGCACCCAGCATGGCAGGTAGGTAAATCTATTAGCAGTTACTTTAAAAGCAGTTACTAATGTTTACAATACTTTTTGTTTCGTGCATTGCTAATGCAATAGGCCACGTGGTTGTCAAATATCAATGACAATGAATCAAGTGCATTTACGTGTTTTCAAAATCAAATATATCAATGATAGCAAATATATTATAAAATACAGTTGGATCGTCACTTATAAAATTTCATAAAATATATTCATGACTTGTTTGACTGCCTGTTTACAAAAACAAAATACTCCTCAACATTCCTGTTGTTTAATAACTGTTATATACAGATTTGGTCAATCAACATGTTTTATACTATATAAATAGGCAGACAAGGGGGTTTAATTGAAATCATAAAAAAAACAACTAAGTTAACCATTGGTACTGCGAGCAAAGTTCACAAAATAGTACCGACGTTTCCAAAATGAAGCATTGGCAAAGACTAATATTTGCTTAGGGAAACCCCAAAAATAAATAAGATAAAACAGCAAAATTGTAGGCGTATTATAAGGGGAAGATCTTTAGAATGTTTTTAAAAGATATTTCGGTGGAATTCCGTTTACTAATGGGTAGCCCAGATAAACAATGGTAAATGTAATGATTTGTTAATGGAAACCACAAAACAAACTGAAATAATGGGAAAAAAGGAAAGGGATACCTGGAGGAAAGGATGGGAGAGAGAACGGGATAGATCCCCTCCGTTGTGCAGAATACTGAACACTGCTTTTAGTCTATCAGTGTGTGTTTCTCCCTTCTTCATGAATAGATATCGCCTCAGTGGCCTCGTGGTAATGTATTAGCCTCTAATGCGGAAGGTCGTGGTTTCGAACCCCAGCCGGGTCAAACCAAAGACTTTAAAGTTGGTATTTGCTGCTTCTCCGCTAAGCACGCGGCATTAAGGAGCAAGAACAAAGACTCAGAGTCAGATTGTGTCCGGATATGGTGACATATCTTCCTGCTAAAAATCGGGGTTAAAACTGTCAAGACAAGAAATAGGCTGTGTGAAATTATAGTATAATCACCACAAAGAAAAAAATAAAATAGAGAATAAATAGAGAAAAATTAATACAATTTTGTGCTTGGTGTCAATCTGATGAGTCAAGCTATTTCTTGCTGATTTTTGCATTTTGTCCTTATTTCGTTCTGTTACATCACTGCACCAAGTTAGAAGAGGGTTAAAAACTCATAAAGCTGGTTTACTCGGCCACATCCCATATGTGCATGTACCAAGTCTGGAGCCTGTAATTCAGTTGTTGTCTTGTCGGGGCTTTTTAACGCTGACTATACGGTATGGGTTTTACTCATTGTACAGGGGTCGACCTATACTGCTTAAATTCATTTCATCTGGACTCTGTTTGATAGTTGTCTCATTGTCAATCATACCACATCTCCTTATTTTATAAAAGTAAAAATTCAAATAAATAGTTTCTTATTAAAAAGGTTTCTGATTTTCAATTAATGTATACAGTTGAGCTCTTCTTTATACTGGTCTTCTTTATCCCTCACTTATTTTGTAGACGACATCTTAATATAAAGCAGGACTGTGATCTAATGCAGGAATATAAACTTACTGAATATTATTAATGGGAATGCTGTCGATTGACTTTGACCATGGACACATTTGAAATTTATTAAAAACAAACATATAGGGCGAAAAATTTGCGGTCTTTGGAAGATTTCTGAATTTGGTTTATATCATAACTAAGAAGATGTGGTATGAGTGCCAATGAGACAACTCTTCATCCAAGTCACAATGTATAAAAAGTAAATAATTATAGGTCAAAGTACGGCCTTCAACACGGAGCCTTGGCTCACACCGAACAGCAAGCTATAAAGGGCCCCAAAATGACTAGTGTAAAACAATTCAAACAGAAAACAAACGGTCTAATCTATATGAAAAACGAGAAAAGAGAAACACTTATGAACCACACCAGTAAACGACAACCACTGAACAACAGGCTCCTGACTTAGGACAGGTGCATAAAAATGCAGCGGGTTTAAACGTTTTAATTAAGGGCATACGATACAGTTACAGGGGAGGTAATGACGTTGCTAACGTAAATTGTTATTTTCGCGACGTCAAACGGTGACTTATCGGGAAAAGATGCAGTTTTCGGCTGATTTTTATCATTCAAACTGATTTAACTTGAAAACGAGTTCATGGACCCCTCTTTTTTAAAATGACATTTGGTTTAATTACGTAAGATGATTATGTGTACCAATTTTCATGAAAACGTAAATAGTGCAATTTTTTTAAATTTGATTAATATACAGCAAAAATGACGGTTTTTTCCTACATTCATGAATATTTGATAAATTTGAGTTATTTGTAAAAATAAAATGTACAAATTTATGCAATATTTATATAACACATAAATTACAAATAATTTAACAAAACCAGATCGTGTTTATCTTTTAAAACAAAAAGTTATATATTTCTATCGAAAGGAAAAATACGTCCACAAATCCGTATTTTGAGGAAATATCTGAAATTTGAACCTCAATTTACTCAAAAGTAGCACATGAAGGTATATTTTTATTACATATTTGATTTAATCAGGTAAAAATAGCCTACATGCAAATTTTCATCAAAACTTAAATACGGGATCAAAACTGTATCGTATGTTTTCATTACAAATTGTATTTATTACACTATTAGTTGTTACTTTATGATATGGTACAAAATCAACCAAAAACATCAATTCGTTTTGGCCCCAGATGACTTTTAAAATGTTTATATCATTGAAAAGCTCCAAATTATCTCCTTTGGTGAAAAATGCCATTTTGCATTAAAATTCTAATATCTTTTAAACTCATCCAAGCAAGCTGTACTTAAACTAAACTATTGAAAATTTAAGCGAACAGGCCCGCGAGCCAGCCTTCACCCTAACCTGAGAGAGTAGTGTAATAATACAACATAAAAAGACTACCAAGATCAGTTGTTAGTGTTTGCCTGGGCTATACTGAACACTATATAAAAACATGCTGGTTTACCAAATCAAATCGTGTATACAACAGTAGTTAAACAACAGAAATCATTTTAATGACATGGACTACATATATTTTTGAAACCATTTATGTGACGATCCAATTGTGATTTTTAACTCAACTTTGATGATTGATACTTCTGTTGATAATTGAAGTCATTACCTCATTTTTGAACAAAACGCAGCGTGAAACATAAAATATTTTTATTGAAGTATTGTAAACAGGAGGAGAAAACGCGAATTAATTTTCCATTCCGAAAAACAACTATTTCAAAGTAAGATCAATGCATTGGCTATGGAAGATTTGATGATTTTAAGACAAATTAAAGAAGTTTTTTGTCGGTTTTATTAGCTTTCTATACAAATTCACATCTATTTTGAAAGAACTATTTAGTATTTTTTCTGAAAATAGAATAGATAAGTAATGTGCATTATTTTTTCGATTTTCAGTTATTGTTTTACGAGTCGTATGCAAAATTTTACGAAAACCTGTGACATATATCCGGTTTTATGTACATTGCCCTTAAATAATACAAGTAACACTACGACTAAAGACTGGTCAGTGGTATGAAATCAAAAGTTTGAGGCACGTATATGTATATATGTATAAAAAAGAAGATGTGGTATGATTGCCAATGAGACAACTGTCCACAAGAGACCAAAATGACACAGAAATTAACAACTATAGGTCACCGTACGGCCTTCAACAATGTGCATGTTTTCCCAGATTCTTAAGCATATACAGATAAGGAGATCGTGATACGATTGCCAATAAGTATCATGCACAACGTCATGTTTTTCTCAGTCTGTTTATCACGTCTTTAAACTACATCCACGTCATTCGGTCTCGTGTGAATATAAAAATAAAACCCAACTACATGAATCAAAAAGATAAGACCCAAAGTACCAATATAAGAGTACTTGCCGCAGTTACTGAAAGCTAGTTCAAAGCTAATGTCAACTTATAAATAAATCATGTTTTTCCAGAATAAAATATCAATGTTTTTATCGATAAGATATAGAACCACTAACTCGGGTCCGGTCTGAAAGATCATACTGGTAGGAAAAAAGTAACATATTTCAAACAAGATAGTTTCTACGCATAGCTGTAACGTTGTAAATATTGAGTATTAAGTAAAATATTTGGTTAATTTTGTTATGAAATGAAAGCTTAAGGACTTTGAATCACTTTAGAACCCTTGTTGAAAGTTTGTTATGAATAATAAAAAAAAATATATATGAAATTAAAATAGGGTGGTATATTTGTCCTGTTGTTCAGATCAAAAGTACCTGTTTTTTGTACTACCAAACTTCCGGGAACCAGTGCGCTCTAATATTAAAAGTCCGATGAATTTTTCAACACAAGTCAGGATAAGGTATAGTTTTAACATGAAATGACTGTCACTTTATTTGACAGAAGCGGATTTAGAGGGGGCCCAGGGTGCCCCCCCCCACCTTTTGTGGGATAAATTTGGTTGATTATATAGGAAATCACTGAAGCGTGACTGGAACGGGCCTCCTCTTAGGCAGTCAGTTCCCCTCCCCCTCCCCCTTATGAAAATTTCTCGATCCGCCACTGTTTGAACTTTAGGCAAAATAGCTATAAATGCTCGAAATTGCAGAATTTAACATAGAAAGCAATGGGTCTATGAGTTAGTGGTTTTGTTCCATAAAAACAATATTCAAAGAAATTACTGCTGTAACAGTGTTAAATTGACATCCGTTAGCAATACATTTATTCAAAGGATCAATACGTTTATATGGGTCGTATCTAAGTTTACGGACTCTATAAACAACATTAGCGTAAAAACTAGGATGTGATATCCCGTTTGTAAAAAGTATGCTGTTTTGGCCAAAAAAT
Source organism: Mytilus coruscus (assembly GCA_017311375.1). Lineage (NCBI taxonomy): Eukaryota > Metazoa > Mollusca > Bivalvia > Mytilida > Mytilidae > Mytilus > Mytilus coruscus. The sequence continues at coordinate 107,539,451 of CM029595.1, read as the reverse complement.
ATATACTTGTGTCCTGCCTCCACGCAGAAAAAAGTAAGGTAGGTAGGTATAGGTATATTTGTTTGTTTTTAAATTTCTGTAGACTATAAAAGGAAATGTTCTTGACTTAAAAAAACTATGATTAACCAAAAACATTGTCTGAAAAATGTTCATAAATATAAAAATTAGAAGAAATGGTATGATTGCCCATAGATGTAATACCCATGGGTATTACATCTATGGATTGCCCCACTAGAGACCAAATGACGTAGAAGTTATAGCAACTATAGGTCACCTATTAATATCTGAAATTGTATGATTTGTTTAAAAATAGATAGCTTATATTATAAACTGTTTATAATTATTCTAAAGATACGTGTAACATGTGGTTATTAAGTCTCCCAAACAAAGTTTGGAGACTTATTGTTTTTGCTCAGTTCTTATTATTTTCTTCTTCTTCTTCTTCTTCTTCTTCCGCCGCTTAAAAGATGAACTTGTCCTCAGCGGTTCTCCAAAACCGCTGGTCAGATTTACTTAGGGTTTCATAAAATGTAAGACTAACATGTCTAGGGGAGCCATCAATCTTTCGTTTGTGCATTGGGGTCTATTTAGGGGTATTTTGAGGGTCCTAAAGAAGGGAGGGGTTTACTATAGAACCCTATGGGATTTTATTTTTTTTAAATTTTCAAATGACTATAACTTAAAAACAGTAAGTGATAGACACACGCGGTCTTCAGTAATGATCACAGGACAATAAAACAAATAAAATAAAATATAGGGTGAGTCACTGGGGCTCACCCCCACCCCCCTTCAATTTGAGAATGTGCGTTTATCTTGTAAACGGTCGAGATCCCCACCCCTAAACCATATATATTATTGTATGGGACTATAAAACAAATCAAATGAAATATTTGGGGAGTCCCCGGGGTCACCCCACCCCCTTCTGTTTGAGAACTTGTAAACGATCGAGATCCCCACCCCTAAACCATATATATTCCTGTATGGGACAATAAAACAAATCAAATGAAATATAGGGGGAGTCCCTGGTGGTCATCCCCACCCCCTCTGTATGAGAACTTGTAAACGGTTGAGATCCCCACCCCTAAACCATATATAATCTTGTATGGGACAATAAAACAAATCAAATGAAATATAGGGGAAGTCCACGGGGGTCACCCCCACCCCCCTCCTTTTTGAAAACTTTTGTAAACGGTTGAGATCCCCACCCCTAAACCATATATATTCTTGTATGGGACAATAAAACAAATCAAATGAAATATAGGGGGAGTCCCTGGGGGTCACCCCAACCCCCTCCTGTTTGAGAACTTGTAAACGGTCGAGATCCCCACCCCTAAACCATATATATTCTTGTATGGGACAATAAAACAAATCAAATGAAATATAGGGGAAGTTCGTGGGGGTCACCCCCACCCCCTTCTTTTTGAAAACGGTCGAGATCCCCACCCCTAAACCATATTTCTATATGCAGCTATCATGGCAGTCTTCGTACATGAATTCTTTTAAAGTTTGTTTCTTATTTTTTCCTGGGGGAATCAATTTCTACGAAAAAGGTCAAACAAGAGGGTTGAGACATTACTTTTATACAGAACCGGACAAAGTACGTACTAGGGCCGTAGGAGTTTAAACCAGGTGAGGTGTACGTCCCGAGACCATCCGGCGACTGAGACTCCATTTAAAGGGAGTGCTTAGATCGAAGCTTGTAGTTTGTTTTATTACAAAAAATATGGTATTTTCACGTATGAAAGGAAATATGGGTTAACCGATGACAATGAAACAAGAACCCAACAACACAAGTCACCGCCTTCCACAATAACTGACCCATAGACTAGCGCTTATAAGTCAAGATGTGATAATTAGATATAGGTCATACCAAACTTTGTTTTAAGAGAAATCAAAATCGACATCAGCAAGACAGTACATGAATAAGAAAAAGCTATAGCATATATAAAATATTTGCCTTTGAAGGAACAAGAAAAATTATTCTCGAACAGGGAACGCTTATCAAAACCACGGTAGTTATAGTGTCCGGCTAAGATCGTGTTTATTCGAGTGAATTGGTCCACTTTTTTCGAGTGTAGACCAGGTTTTTCGAGTGATATAACATGCGATGAGATCGGCTTACTGCTATTTCGCAAGTATAATAGTTTTATTCATGACTTTTCATCGTATTCTGAATACTATACATGTTCAGAGCACAAACGACATTGTCTGTGTTTTTTCGAGAGCAACATTTAAAACTATGGCAAGCCGTTCTCGTCAAAAACTATGTTTAAACCATTTTTTCGAAAAAATTACGCACTGAGAATTTAAAAAATCACACTGAGATTTAAGAACCTTAAATAACACACTGATAAATTGAAATTACACACTGAGAAATCGAAATTACACACTGAGATTTTATAATTACACACTGAGATTTAAAAATATGAAAAACACACACTGAGAATTTAAAATTACACACTGAGATTTTAAAAAGACACACTGAGATGAAATAAATTGAAAAACACAAACTGGGAATTGTTAATTACACAATGAGATTTCAAAAATACACACTGAGATTAATATGCAAATTACTAATGAATATTCATGAGATGAATAATTCAACAGATTAATATCTTGGTCTTCCGAACTCTTGTCATTATAATGAAATGCGGTTCCTACAACCAACATTCGTAATAAATTTCAAGACTTAACAAATTTTTTTGCTAACTCGTATTCATAAGTTTTTTTGCCTATAATTCAGATTATTACTACCAGTATATCGAGATTTTTGCTTAAAACTGTTTAAGCATGGTCCCTTTTCAAAAGTCTTTCAACTGTTACCCTGATTTCGCAAGGTAATCTTTTATATTTTTGTTACGTATATATGCTATAATAGGCACTTGGGAAAAAAATTCACTGCATTGTTTGTATTTTTGCAGATTGTTCCAACGCTTTCTTATAATTTTAATAAAGTTTTTCACCATTTGGTTATATTTTTACAATGAGAGTAAGTGGGTATTTTTCTTGTTCTATTGGTCTTTAATAACGTAGTTTTTCTATACGTTGTATTTTTAATGTTTTTTGTAAAACATTTAGCGCCAAATTGAAGGACTAACGAGTTCTGTCCCGTAGTTGTGTTAAGTTTGTAATAGATTCAGATTAATTATGCTAATTAGATATGTGCGCATAAAAAGTGCGCACAAATCTCAGTGTGTAATTTTAAATTCTCAGTGTGTAATTTCAAATTCTCAGTGTGTGTTTTTCAGTTTATTTCACCTCAGTGTGTCTTTTTGAAATCTCATTGTGTAATTTTCAATTCTCAGTGTGTGTTTTTCATTTTTTGTAATCTCAGTGCGTTTTTATGAAATCTCAGTGTGTAAATTTTAATTCTCAGTGTGTGTTTTTAGGTTTTTTAATCTCAGTGTGTGTTTTTTTTAAATTCTCAGTGTGTAAATTTTTCGAAAAAAACATAGTTTTGATGAGAACGGCTTGCCATATAAAACGTTTAGGTTTTTTAACAAATGGTCCGGGTTCTTTTGATAGAAAATGTGAATGAGAAAGAAGACATTCTTGGTTTGATAAACGGACCTTGTCTAGTTTATAACTGTAATCTGTGAAGGACGATATCTCATATTCATTCCCAATAAGTCACAAAAACATATCGTACTATCCTGATCAAATATATCCATTTGAAAAAAAAATGTGATGCTGATTTTCTGTTCTGAAAATATTTAACATTAACCTTGCAGTATTAAGATATATTAGAAATCACTGGATCCTTTATAGAACGGTCTTTAGACCCAAGTGCATGGGACTCATAATCTTTTCAATTTCATTCAAGCTATATTTGTTTTTACAGTCAATAATAATTTATGATCGATATAAATTACAGTGGCGAACCCCGGAATTTAAAAAAATTAAGAAGAATGCAATACAAACATAAATATTCAACTATAGTCTACTAAAAGACACCTGTGGCCAGCCCCACCCCTCCCCAAAAATACAGTAACAAAAAACACATTGAATGGAATATACAATAAACAAGAATGTGTCCATAGTACACGGATGCCCACTCGCACTATCATTTTCTATGTTCAGTGGACCGTTAAATTGGGGTCAAAACTCTAATTTGGCATAAAAATTATAAAGATCATATCATAGGGAACATGTGTACTAATTTTCAAGTTGATTGGACTTCAACTTCATCAAAAACTACCTTGACCAAAAACTTTAACCTGAAGCGAGACAGACGGACGAACGGACGCAAAGACCGAAAAACATAATTCCCCTAGGTGGGGCATAACAAATGAAATAAATATTCTATAAGCTTTATTCTGATGAAAAGAAGGCTTTAGCTAGCTATAAACCAGGTTTAATCCACCGTTTTCTACATAAGGAAATGCCTGTACCAAGTCAGGAATATGACAGTTGTTTTCCATTCGTTAGATGTGTTTGAGCTTTTGATTTTGCCATTTTATAAAGGACTTTCCGTTTTGAATTTCCCGTGGAGTTCGGTATTTTTGATATTTTACTTTTTATTGTTGTGTGACCGAGTATGCTTGATGAGGCTCCTCTTCAAAATAGTAGCATTTGAACATTGTTCTTGTTTCCCATTTCTAGAAGGATGAAACAAATTACCATCAGGTAAAATAGTAATTGAAACATTTAGGATGTATTTTCACTTAAAAAAACAAATATACCCGCTTTACACACTATATGTGTGTACGTCTCAATCCAACATATCTGTGCTCATATAAAAGTTGCTTACATCAGTAATATTTACTGTATGAAATCAGGGCGGATCCAGACATTTTTAAAAGGGGGGTTCCCAACCCAGGATAAAAAGGGGGGGGGGGGGGTTCCAACCATATGTCCCCATTCAATAGCCTTGATCATAAAAAAGGGGGTTCCAACCATATGTCCCCATTCAATAGCCTTGATCTTAGTTACCTATGATACTACCTTGTTTGCTTTTGATACAGGTAGGAATGAGACATTTACACATATGGTCCATAAGGTATCACCCCCTAGTGTCAGCTGCCTTTAGGAAACCATAATGTTTTCCAATTTGCTGCTGACACAGGATGGCCCGTAGACATGCTTAACTTTTTTTTTGCTAGTTGATTATATGTTAATCTAAACTAATTATGTGCTATATATATATGGATATCTATTTTGGCTGTTTGTTTGTTATCTATATCAACCACACTTGCATATTAATGCATTAAACATTTAAAATTATAGGTTCTTTATCTATATAATACTTTAAGAACTTAAATTGTTCTCTATTTTATTTTTTTGTTTTTTATCTCATTGTTTATAAATAATTGTATTATGAAAATTATTGATGTTGTAATGTGTATGCCCTTTGGGGCCCATAATTGGAAATAAAATATTCTTCTTCTTCTTCATGGGTGTGGACATGTCAGATCGATTCAAACATACGTTAACCTGAGTGTGTTGAATACAGTGGTCGTGCATGAGATGAACAGTCTATACTTGGGCGCAGACATGTCTTTCATCTATCTAATTATTTCTATTTATTAAAATATACAGTCTGACTCGATTCAAACACGTTAACCTGCGTGTGTTGAATACAGTGGTCGTGCATGAGATGAACAGTCTATACTTGGGCGCAGACATGTCTTTCATCTATCTAATTATTTCTATTTATTAAAATATACAGTCTGACTCGATTCAAACACGTTAACCTGCGTGTGTTAAATACAGTGGTCGTGCATGAGATGAACAGTCTATACTTGGGCGCAGACATGTCTTTCATCTATCTAATTATTTCTATTTATTAAAATATACAGTCTGACTCGATTCAAACACGTTAACCTGCGTGTGTTGAATACAGTGGTCGTGCATGAGATGAACAGTCTATACTTGGGCGCAGACATGTCTTTCATCTATCTAATTATTTCTATTTATTAAAATATACAGTCTGACTCGATTCAAACACGTTAACCTGCGTGTGTTGAATGCAGTGGTCGTGCATGATATGAAGTCTATAACTTGGGCGCAGGCATGTTGATCTATATATATCCAAATATACGTATGCAGATGTCCATGTATTTTATAAGATATAGTAAACAACAATATATATAAATGAACGATCTTTTCTTATGAAATGTACGTGTTAATACAACATTATATGAAACTGGTTTAATGCATTGGTTTTTTGCTTTGAAAAGTACTTTATTTGAACCTTTTCATTGTTTTGTTAAACGTGAATGCACTGACATATAACATTTATCGACATAGGAATTTGCTTATCACTCGATAAAACCTGGGCCGCACTAACAAAAACCTGGACAGCTCTCGAAAAAAACTCGGACATATAAAAAAATATTTATTCTAAAAATGTCATTCTCAATGCAATAACAAGAGTTATTGTAAAGTTCATGTGTATCTTATGATATATAGATTCTATGTATGCATTTCCATTGATATTTCCATTGGTATGTGTATAAAAAAATGGTTTTATTTTATAATTTTGGAATAAAACCATTGAAAGGCTAAATTAAACTTTTATAACACTAAATAGTGTAGGATTGGTAATATCTTTTTATAACAAATACTAACTTACCTTGTAAGATATTGTATATTAATTTCAAGTATCTAATTCATTTCTTATTAGAAAAGAAGTCTGTTTCTTTACATGTTTGGTCAAATTCACCCGCAAATATGTGGTCGCACTCGAATAACCCGTCAAATCAATCGAAAAAAAACGATCCCAGCCGGACGCTTCTGTGAAAATCGATAGTTTAATATGTCGCCGAACCGATTGTTTGTGTAACACCAATACCAATATCTACATCAGAAATAGCAAATCATGGGGATTAAAAAAAATGTACTAAACCAGGTTTTACTGCGCGCCAATGTAATCACTTGTAAGACCATTAATGTGTTCAATTTGATTATCAGTCTTGGAGTTAATTTCTACCTCTATTTCACAATCAGTTTTAATTAATTGAATCACTAGAAAAACAAGCTTTCTGAGAGTATTGCATGGCAATACATAGTCCCCTACCGGGTAAAAATTACATTATACTGGAACAAAATGCTAACTTGTTCTATAACTTGTCATGGTGTAAATAAAAAGTAAATATCAAGTCATTATATTTAAGCATGACTAAAAACAGTGTGAATAACTGATTATATGAGTGAATTTTTCAAGTCCAAGGACCATAACATGCAAAAAATTATCAGACCAAAACACAAAATTTGAACTTGATCTGGAACTTGTCATGATACAACTATATACCAATTATCAATCAATATCTTCAAGCATGATGAAAAAAAGTGTGGAAAACACTCTTAACATTGGATATGATTAATAGTTCTCTAAAATTAGATATGATGTAATACAATGTATATCTATTTTCAAATTATAATCAAATATAATTAATAGTTCCAAATATTTTTCTTTCATTTGTCACAAACTAATATAGATTTGTAACTTATCTATAAAGTGCCAACAACTTTTATCTACACAATGTAATGTAATGAAATATATACCTTAATAAAAATAGATTATTATCTAATTAAAGGATTTCACTTAATAATATTTTTTTATATATAGCATTCAGAAAATTAGTAAATACAAAATAACAAACAAACAAACTGGCACAAATTTTTCAAACAAAATACTAAAGAATTTCTTTTAAAAAATGAGTTATCTCTCTTTGTATAGAAATGTGGTTTAACATAGTACTCTAACATTAGATATGGAATTATTTTTATGGACCATAACTCTGGACTAAATCATCAGAATGGAACAAAATTCGAACTTGATCTATAACTTGTCATGATAAAACCATATAACAAATATTAAATCAATATCTTTAAGAACGAAGAAAAAAGTGTGGAAAGCTGATTTGCCGGACTGACAGATGGACAGACAGACAGACGGACGGACGGACGGACGGACGGACGGACGGACAGACAGACAGACAGACAGACAGACGGACGGATGGATGGACAGACAAACAGACGGACGGAGTGCAAACCTAAAGTCCCCTTCGACTTCGTCGGTAGGGGACTAATAAATGCTTCATACAAAAATAAGGAAATGTGGTATATGATTGTCGATAAGACAGCTATATTCAAAAACCAAGGATGCCAACCACTACACTTGGTCACTTATAACCTTCAATAGTGAGCAAAACCAGTCACACATTGCTCTGACGTCTGACTGCCTCTTTTAGGACTTGCTAATTAGCGTGCCACAGCAAGTAATAAAAATCCGTCATATGTCAGAGCAATCTCGGACCAACAAAACCCATACCGTAAAATAAGCTATGTAATAATTGTGAAACAATCCAAAAGAGAAAATAAACAGCCTGACTTGTACTTAATCGAACGATTCGTACGAAAAGCAATTATGGCAGACAGCATGCAACGACATCCAGTGGATTACAGGCCACTGGCTTAGGATAAGCGCATAAAAAATGTGACGGGCTTAACATTTTTGTCGGCGCAGGCTCATAGCTTTCACCTTATCTATCTATGACAGTGGTGCAACAGCACCACATAAGAACAAATAAAGAGTATCTGACATCACCCCAGTTTTGTGTGGTGTTCGTGTTGATCAGTCTTTAGATTTCTATCTATAGTGTTTTGCAGTTTTTTGTCATGGCGTTGTCAATTTCTCTTCCATTTATTAGTTTTGAATATCCCTTTGGTATCTTCCGCCTATACTCCGCTTAACTCATCAGTCGGTATTAAGCACGAAAATAATTGTAGCAAAAATACAAAAGACACAAAATAACGATCTATGAGTACTCACAATTAATGAAAGCTTTATCTGAGAAAAGCATGATCTTGTGATATATCTTTTTTTTTTCTCTCAAAATTCAGATACAGTTCAAAATCTTAATATTCCCATTTAAAATCTAGAGGTTCTAAAGTGCGTGTGTCGCTCACTAGTCGTCCTGAACATGCATGAAATACTTGCCACTGGACGTTAAGCAATTAACAATCAATCAACAATGGTCACTCTCCAACATTGTAGACTAGAGTAGAACTCATGACAAAAATCCCTTTTTTTGTTGACCTTGTATTGCTGATACATTTTTTCTGATTACAGTGTCTCTCTGTCTTCTTTAATTTTTGCCCAAAACACAAAATAGGGTTTAAAAAAATGTCATTTAAGGGCAATCACTCCTATAAAGAATCTCTTAACGATTTCAGCAAAATTGTACGTATTTATAGATCTTGTCTTGCTGATCATTATTTGTAAAGTGCCTATCTTTCTTTATAGTTTTCAAGATAAAGGCAAAAATGAAAAATTGTCATTAAAGAATGATTGATTGATTGTTGATTGCTTAACGTCCAGTGGCAAATATTTCATGCATAAAATTGAGAATGAAAATGGGGAATGTGTCAAAGAGGCAACAAACCGACCAAAGAGCAGAAAACAGACCAAGGTCACCAATGGGTCTTCAATACAGCGAGAAAATCCCGCACCCGAAGGCGGGCTTCAGCTGGCCCCTAACAAAAACGTGTACTAGGTCAGCGAAAATGGACGTCACACTAAACTCCGAAACATATAAATGAACTAAAATTAAAAAAAACATACAAGACTAACAAAGACCAGAGGCTCCTGACTAAGGCAATGTTCAGGACGAGAACAAATTAACAATAAATACAATAGGTACTAGTATGTCTTGTAGTAGAGGCCGTCCGGGATGAAGGTCGGGGAAATTTCGGCTGCTACTGGAAAATGAAGGTAAATGGTGGCCGTCATTAAAGAGAACCACTTTAACAAGGAGTCGACTGACGGTTTCTGCCTTGTTGACAAGTTGTAGATCTTGTCTTGCTTGCTGATCCCTTTTACTGTTTAAATTAGTGTCTTTCTATCTTTTATTATTCAAGATAATAGGGAAAGACACTAGACATTGGTAAAAATCGTCATTAAAGAGCAAGAACTAAAATAAGAAGTCGACTGACGATTTCTGAAAGTTTTACTGATTTGTAAATCTTGTCTTGCTGATCCCTTTTGCGTTTTAAAGTTCGTCTCTTTCTATTATGTTTTTTTTCAGATATAAGACATAAAGGCAAACAAACAATCATCATTAATGGGCAATAATTCCAATAAGGAGTCGTCTGACCATTTCGACCAAGTGACTAATTTGTAGATCTTGTCTTGCTGATCATTATTGTTGTTTAAAGTTTCTCTATTGATATGTCAAGATGATAAGCAAAAATGAAAAAAAAGGAAACATTCGTCATTTAAGGGCAATAACTCCTATGAGAAGTTGTCTGACAGTTTTGATGTAAATGAACAGGAGGTAGATCTCAACATAATGACAATTTCTGGCCGATTGATTGATTGATTGTTTTATGGTGGACTTAACTATTCAAACTGTTTATTCCGATAACCTTTGTGAATACAATGGTATACAAAAAACAATAGCAACAAAGTTACCCTCTGTCACAACAATGGTGAAACATGAGGTTTACATAGAAATATTTAAACATCATGATCTGAACATGTACCGGATTGTCTTTAAAATAAAAAGATTAATAGCAAAGTTATATTTTAACGAAATAATGTTCCCTTTTCACATTTGAGTAGAATAACTTGCTTTCATGTATAACACATGTTGTTTAAGAGGTGCGATAATTCAGATTCATGACTTAGTGTTGATCTTTTGTACTGTTGTGGTATATTTTGGCTATGCATGATACTATCGGCACATGCATATTGTAGTTTTTTCGTTTCCAGCTATTTCAGTATTCGGTTTGAACAAATTACCATCAATATACAGTTTGTCTCTTACCAGGAGTACTTTCCTTTTTTCCCTTCTGGCCTGTTTTGTTTTTTATTTTCCGTCACAACAGTAGTGTTTTTTGTCGATATATTTTATTATTACATGCAGAGACATATACATGTCTCTGTTTCATGTATATAAATTCTTAGTATTTTATTTAGTTTTTCAACGATAATTTGTCAGAGGGCCTCAGGGAAGAGACATTACTTATTTGCTTATTTACTAACACCCTGTTAGATAAAAAAAATAATAAGTTCCGCCTGGACCGTTCTATCGTAACCCCCGTACTGACCCCCATGCAGTTAAATTTCCCATATTGAAATATTAGATTATTATTTTTTTTGTATTTTTTAGCAAAAATGAAAAACTTTTTTCATATTAAGAGTTAGAGGTGATAGATTTCGTGTAATGATTAATATAAACTTACTTAATCTGGTAATATATTATGTGTATATTCATCCGCTTGTTACTAAAATAAGCACTTCCGTCAGAAGGTGCAAAGTTTCATTTCCGCTGAACATTGCATTGGATGGTCGCAAAAAACAGAAACGACCAACGTCAAACAGGGTTGTGTGGGAATATCTCGTAGGGATTGAATTTTTCACTGAGGTCTACATACAGTAGACAAAATTACGCCGAAAAAGGTTTCAGTTGGTTGTGAGCCGTCAGTCCAGGTAAAATATTAATCTTAGACTTAGAAAATAGGCTGATAACCTGACACTTTTAAACATGTGACATTTGCATGATCAACTTTATACACGTTAGATGTGCAACTTTAACGGTTTTCCGAATGAACTCAGGCCTTTACTTGAAATATAGGCACACATAACGAAGAAGTACTTGAAATATAGGCACACATAACGAAGAGGTGAAGAATACAAGACCGATTTTTCACAGATTTCTTCACTAAAGTTTACTTAGTCTAAAGTGGCAGTGACCAAATTATATAAACCGGGAAAATATCCCCCAAAAAAGTATTTACACCATAACTTGGTATAGGAAGGCTCTCTAGATGGTCCACTGGCGCTACTAAAATTATGCCTGACAGCCCTGTCCAATTTTCGAAATGGCCACAACAACCTTCGAACAGTAGACTTCTCTGGTCAAAATGTAGGTTTGAAATCAGATCATGACCGATGCAGTGATTTTTCTAACTTTTTAAAAGTGGGGCCTGGTCCCTAGGCAATTGGAAAAAATGTGTTGTCGAATGTGTGAATAGTCTGTTTGCCATTCCTGTAATTAGAGATCCATTTTTTCAGTTGTCTCCCTTTAGGAGTGACATACATATTCATTGGTAATGGAGAGCTAGTGACAACCTATATTTTGAACCAAATGGTACAAACAATAAAATTAGCTAGTTGTGCCTTTGGTAAAGTTTTCAGGCATGGCAGGAACTAGATAATTAAATTTCAAATGCATTTTGTTTCAGAAAATTTAAAACTTGTCATGATTTTGAAATTCCTTTTTTTTTCGTTTCCCTGAGAGTGCCAAAATAAACAAACACCTGAATTTAGCATTTGCTATGGTCTACTCATTTACTAAGTTCAAATCATCTATTGTTGTGCAGGTATCTTTTCTCCATCTATTATCCATGTCAAATTAAACAACTCACTTACAAACATGTATAATATTATGATGCAGGACGCGACATCCATACTGCCACATCGTCCATACCTCGAAAAGATGTATCGGCCATAGGACAACATCGTCCATACTTTCTGAAGACGCGTAATCCATGGTTTTTTTTTGATATTATATGTGCAGAAAATTCTTTTTAGAATGTTTTTTAACTCGGTGTTGTCTGTTGATACCTCGTCTGTAACTTGGAATTTCAATCAGTACCGAAAAACATGTAAAAATATTGTTATCACTTAATAGTAACATATGTCATGTATGTGATGATGGAACTATTTTTAAGTGCACATACACTATGGTCTGGTGCTGTCAACAATCATGTATGAACATTTGAAGCTTTTTATATCACGATGGTACTAACAAATAGAAATAATTATTTCTTTGGTTCATAAATTAAAAAAAAAAAAAAATTTATTTAATCTTGACTTTATTTTCAACTTTATTTATGTAACAAGAAGAAAATTCAAGCAATGCACAGGGCTCAAACTACTTCAGAATCATAGGGAGAAGTGACTTCTCTTTTTGTAACTGATAGGGAAAAGTGGTGAGATATGAAAGAGAAGTGATCGTTTGCTGTCGGCACTACAATGTTTGGTTTTTGTCTCGCCTTGACGGCGTCAAAAAGCGAGACATAGGTATGCTGTTTCCTGGGGCGGCGATGACGTCATCAACAATGTATTAGTTTGTGATTAGGTCTAGTTTAAGGTGAACCACTGGTGGTTGGTCAATGATATTTGGTATGCAGTTGTATTAGCACTGGCACATCTCATTTCCATGGAGATTATTTGGCCCTGCCCCATCAGTCATGGTCTATTGACTTTGAAACTTTTACTTAGTTTACAGTACACACAGAGAGTACTTATTCTCATACTCCAAACACTGTGTAAAAACTTGGTGTCACACCAAGAAACTCCAGCAACTCTCTCCAAATCTTTGGAGGAAATTGGGAGAAACTTGGAGTAATTCCTCCCTAAAACTCCTTAATTGTTTATTACCTTGGTGTCTTTCCTCCCAACACCATGATTTTTATTGCTATAATTACCTTTGAAGTGTGCCATTAGTTGTTGACTACAATAAACATTTCTTGTGTTTCCTGGCAGTCACATTGATTCGTAAAATTTGAAGTACATCAAATTTATATAGAAAATATTAAAATGTCACATGTTGATATAAGATGATTATAATTATTAGAATTTAAGACATGTTATACTGAATTTATTCAATCTTCCTTTTAAATTTGAATGAAAACTAAAGGAAGAAATCTATATTTTCAATTTTTACAGACATTTATTATTTGTTTTTTCATTAAATAATTTTTTAATCTGACTACAAATGAAAATAGCCATTCTTGATAATGTACAAATGATGTAAGAAAGTGAATAATTTTCCAATCTTATAAGATAAACAAAAACAAAATAGCTACATATTTTATATAAATTTTAAAATTTCATTTCATTACTTTTTAAATTATTTCAGAAATAAAACTTAAAGATAAATATTTCAATAGGATGAAGTAATTAGAATAGTTGACCTTTAATTACCTGTCAATGTCAGACCATAGTCATGCTTTGTTGATTTTTATTACTATTACCTGCAATCAACAAGTCATAAAATCCTCCCAGATGGGAGTAATTACTGGGAGTTTTTTGGGAGAGAAATCTGTGTTTCATAGTGTGACACTATGTTACACCAGAATCAGTGTTGGGAATATGACAATATGTCCATTCTGTGTGTACTGTACATGTATTACTTTGTGATTAGGTCAGTTTATGGGGAACCACTAGTGGTAAATCAATGATAATTGGTATGCAGTTGTATAAGCATTGGCATATCTCATTTCCATGGAGAATATTTGGTCCTGCCCCCTGCAGTCATGGTCTATTGACTTTGAAACTTTTTCTTAGTTTACATGTATTAGTTTGTAATTAGGTCAGTTCAAGGGAACCATTAGTGGTAGGCCTATGTTAATCGGTATGCAGTTGTATAAGCATTGGCATATCTCATTTCCATGGAGAATATTTGGTCCCGCCCCTTGCAGTCATGGTCTATTGACTTTGAAACTTTTATTTAGTTTACATGTATTAGTTTGTGATTAGTTCAGTTCAAGGGGAACCATTAGTGGTAGGCCTATGTTAATTGGTATGCAATTGTATAAGCATTAGCACATCTTATTTCCATGGAGAATATTTGGTCCCACCCCTCAGTCATGGTCTATTGACTTTGAAACTTTTGCTAAGTTTGCATGTATTAGTTTGTGATTAGATCAGTTTAAGATGAACCGCTAATGTTAAGTCAGTGATATTTGGTATGAAAATATTTTGGCATTTGCAAGTCTCGTTTCCATGGAGATTATATAGCCCCACCCCCTCATCATGGTTCATTGACTTTGAAACTTTTACATAGTTTACAAGTCAAAGTTTGTGTTTAGGTTTGTTGAAAGGGTACGACTTATGATAAGTCTATGGTATTTGGTATGCAGTTGTATTAGCATTGGCACATCTCTTTCCATGGAGATTGGTTTGCCATGTACCTTCAGTCATGGTTCATTGACTTTGAATATTTGCATAACGTGAGCCCTGAATGCACATATGTGAAGTTGTCAATAATCCCACATATTATTCATAAAATAAAATTGTTTAAACAGACTGTTTTTGCCATATAAAAATAAGATGTGGTATGATTGCCAATATCAGGGCCTAATCTAGGATTTTTGAGAGGGAGAAGTGACTTCTCCTTCCATGAGAGGAAGTGAGATTCCATTACCGTTTCGGTTGCATAGTGTTTTCGTGCTTATCACTAAGGAAATTGTTATAGATGCAATAAAAAATATATTTACAGTTATTTCATGTTATTGTTCAAAATGTATATATAGAAAGTTCTTAATAAAAAGGTTTAGACAATATAGTTGTTATTTATTTATTGATACCATTTATACTGTCAACTTGAATTTAAGTCTAAATAAAGTTTGTTGCTTGGGACATGAGGGAGTAGCCTAGTAATATTATGATGCATTAAATTCATGTGCATCTGCCTCAATTTATTTTTAAAAGTCCAGAAAAATATGACTCCCAGTTTACCTGATGAATTTCACTTGACTGGGAATTTAATTTATATCACCACTTGTCATTATTTTGTAAAATATTATTGAATGTCCAGGACATCATGTTAGTTGTAAATTGAGATTCTCGTTAAAGATTGTAATCCTATAAATGAAGATATCTGTCAATTGCATATTAATTAACCGATAAAGAGCTAATTTCTATCATTTTTTAAAGATATCTTCCATATCAACGAAATGGTCATGAGAAAAATCCACTGCTGATCACAAGCTGGTCGAGTGTCGTACGTTTGCAATCACATTATCCATCATCTGTCTTTCTACCTTTTATATTTCAATTTTGATTCAATGAATATAATAAATCTACTGTTAATTCCCACCCTTAACCGACCGAATAGTCCAATTGATCGACTCGTAATAAATAAAAATAAAACAAATCAGCTGAGTGATTACGCAACATCCTCAGATGAAAATCATCGTAAAATGATAACTTAAACAGATGGTCAGTTTTTCTGTTTGAATAGTTTTGAATCTACATCCGAGGATGTTCAAAGTCGCCGTTGTATTTATTTAATTTGATCGTCGACAGTATTAGTCCTGGGTAGTTTCGAAAATCTCGATTTTCCTTGTTAGTCGCCATTTTTTTTTCACCTGTGCGACTTATAAATCACAAGTTGTCTCCCTTTTACCGATTTTGATAGCGATTTGACTTGAAGTCAGTCCGAAGGCGAGATTTAGCGATTTTCAAAATTCTTTGGCGACTTAAATCGTCATTTCGCCGGCAAGATTATTGCCTGCAATGTGACAACTCTCCACCAGAGACCAAATGATGTTGAAGTTAATAGCAATTATAGTTCACCCTACGGCTTCAACACGGAGCAAAAATTAAAATCGCATTTTAGTCTGAAATATCAAATCGCAATAATAAATGCACGCAATAATTTCTGAATTTACAGTATATATTAACCTGGTATGAAAATACATAAATGGTCATGTTCAAATTTTACAAAAATGGGAAATGTGTATGTTCACCATCAAAATGAACACCAAAATATTGAAAAACTATCCAGTTATAAGAAGAAAAATCCAGCTGAAAAAGTTTCAATCTCCAGTTGTTACTAGGCAATTTTATCACAGGTCTACAAGTCATACAAAATTCTGAAACTATGACATAAACCACCTGAGTAGTCTTACGTACATGTAATCAAGAAGATTAATTATCATTTTGGACATTTTTGAATTAAATTTAAAAGTCCTAAATTCATGACTTAATTGACAGCAACTATGTAAACATCAAGCAAAGTTTCAGCTTTACATCTTTTAAAGACATACACTGACATAATTAATGACAAACATTATCACTGACTGTGTGTTGATCTTGGACATTATATTTGAAATATTGTATCAGGACATTCATAATGTAGATTAAATTCACATGTTTTAAAATGAAAACAAATTAAGATAAACAAAATTTAATTTGAAAACTATGGCAGTGATTTGTGATTGAATGTACATATAAATTTGATTTAAATGAATATCAAGAAAAATGTCTTGCACCAACAGGCAACTTCACTGTAGCAGTAAATTTACAAAAACACTAAAGTTCTGTATAAATATTTAAAATACTTTCAGTGATTAGATAATTACACAACCAGTGTCCCATTTTCCAACTGGCAAGCCCATTGTATATGTCATTTTTAAGTAAAAAGGCAGCTATAAAAATGTAATTTTACACATGATGCAATACTCTCAAAATTTCATCAAACTATTTTCAAACATTATTCATTTGCAAAGAATTATATGACTGAGTTATGACAAGGTAAGAGTTTTATAAGCTTTATTTTTCACTGGTAAAACAAATTTTGTACACTTTTGTTCTCTGGTGAAACATGATTTTCGTACACATTTTGTGTACATATAAAAGACCAGAAATAAAAAAGGGGGAATGATATTCAGGATGAACACACTGGATAGAGCAATACTCATAAAACCTGGGTTTTTGCAATGCCAACCCTATTCAGGTAGCATCACAATCAAGCAAATTTAAGCAATATACATGTAGGATCACATCCACACATTACCATGATGTGAAAAGACCCTGATGATAGCGCTGATGTTATTCATGTTATTTGCGTAAGAATTTGAACCTATTTCACTATCTTTGTCCAAGTCTTTAAATTGCATAGGTCAAAAACAACAATTTTATTAATTGCCTAAAAATTAAGAAATGATTACCGAATTCAGGCTTGTATAGTCCGCAGTTTTATTCTCCAAATTTCAATCTGCCAGACAGGGGTGCAGAGTATAGAGTATGATAAGCAAGAAAACTCGATTTTTGCAAGGTTTGTTTGTTCTGCCATGTTTGTTATTGGAATTGTTGGGAGTGCTCTTATCATTTTCAAAACTAATAATTTACCTAATCCATATTAATGCAACTTTTTTTCAAATCTAGTATAAACTGACAAATTTCAAAACTAAATGCTTCATTACAAATTTCTCGTTTCTTTTCACTGCACTGCATTGCATGAAATGAACTGGAATCTGCTTGAATTAAATGAACAATAAAAGTGTATCAGTCAGCCAGGAACCAGCTTATGCATACGAATATATAACAGACCTGGGGTCAATTACATGCCAAAGTAATTAATTACATTTCAATTACATTGCTTTTTAAATGTAATTAATTACATCACAATTACATTGATTTTCAAATGTAATTAATTACATTACAATTACTTTTGTCCAAAGACATACAAGAGCTATATCATTTATAATAAAATCATAAAAATCATAAAAATGACATCAGGCTAGAATAGAATGAAACTTTTATAAATATACATGCACTTTTGAAATGTGAAAATATTTGAACAAGTTTTCTAATATTTTAAGTCATTGTTGCATTTATTCACCATTAAATTTTCAATGCTCATTATTTGATTGCATTTCTTATTGTTATGGGAAAAAAATAGATCCAGATTAATTTAAAAATTCGTATTCTTAAAATAATTTTCTTCAAGTTCAAATTTCTCCTAAAAATGTTAATTTAGATTTCTTATGAACCTCATGAGTCATGTGAAATTTGAAGCAACTTTAAAGCTTCCATTTATTACAGAAGAAGTAATGGTTGCATTTTTCAGACTTGTCTTTTGTCAAGTTTATTGGACTCCATTCTTGTATGTTTTGACTGCTGTTCTTGAAATTTTGAAGAAAGTGTTAAAATAAAATCCATCTTTACAGATTTTAACATACATGTATAAATATGAAAATTATGATGGTTTAAAAAAATTGCCTTTGGCATTTTAATCAAGGGACAAACTTGTACTTCATAATTAATAACCTGAGGCTAAGATTATTATACGACCGCAAAAAAATTTTGCGGTCGTATATTGGTATGACGTTGTCGTCGTCGTCCGAAGACGCATTGGTTTTCGCACTCTAACTTTAGTTTAAGTCAATGGATCTCTTTGAAATTTTGCCATAAGGTTCAATATCACAAAAGGAAGGTTGGGATTGATTTTGGGGGTTATGGTACCAACAGTTAAGGAATTAGGGCCAAAATAAGGGCCAAAAAAGGGCCATAAAATAAGCATTTTGTAACTTCCAGACATGACTTTTGTGTTAGTGTATGGACTTCTCTCTGACTTTGTACCACAAGGTTCCATATCACAAAGGGAATGCTGGGATTGATTTTTGGGGTAATTGCCTCAAAATTTTAAGAATTAGGGGCCAAAAAGGGGCAAAAACAAGCATTTTTCTAGTTTCATGACAATAACTTGTGTGTAAGTGTATGGATCTTTCTGAAATTGTACTACAAGGTTCCATATCACAAAGGAAAGCTGGAATTGAGTTTGGGGTAATTGCCTGAAACGTTTAGGAATTAGGGGCCAAAATAAGCATTTTCTAGTTTCCAGACAATAACTTGTGTTCAAGTGTATGGATCTCTGAAATTGTACTGCAAGGTACCATACCTCAAAGGAAGGCTGGGATTGAGTTTGGGGTGATGAATCATAAGGGGTTCAAAAATTTGGGGGGGATTTTATTTTTTTTCCTTTTTTCCTTTTTTTTCTTTAAAATTTTCCATTTTAAGTTGGTTATTTCTGATTTATATTTAAAAGCAAATAATAATGATATGGCAGGAGATACACACCAAACAGGATGTGTAAATTATTATATAATAAGTATTGTGCAATATCAAGAAATTTTCAATTGCACAGTATTGCGCAATAGCAAGAAATCTTCAATTGCACAGTATTGCAATAGCAAGAAATATCCAATAGCACAATATTGCGCAATAGCAAGAAATTGTCAATTGTACAGTATTGCATAATAGCAAGAAATATTCAATTGCACAGTATTGCGCAATTGCAAGAAATATTCAGTTGCACAGTATTGTGCAAAAGAAGATACTTTGTATAAATTGCTTATTTCTTGACCAATTTCAATGGGGTTTTATTCTTGAACTCTTGGGGTTCTTTAATGTGCTGAATCTAACCGTGTATTAAGTTTTGGATTTTGGGCCCCGTTTTTATAAATTGGTCCACATTGAGGTCCAAAGGGTCCAAAATTAAACTTTGTTTGATTTCATGAAAATTGAATTATTGGGGTTCTTTGATATGCGAATCTAACCGTGTATTTAGATTCTTAATTTTTGGTCCGTTTTCAAATTGGTCTACATTAAGGTCCAAAATTAAACTTAGTTTGATTTTAACAAAATTGAATTCTTAGGGTTCTTTGATATGCTGAATCTAAACATGTATTTAGATTTTTGATTATGGGCCCAGTTTTCAAGTTGGTCTAAATTGGGGTCAAAATTAAACTTTGTTTGATTTCAACAAAATTGAATAAATGGGGTTCTTTGATATGCTGAATCTAACCATGTATTTTGATTTTTGATTTTTGGGCCCGTTATCAACTTTGTCCACATTGAGGTCAAAAGGGTCCAAAATTAAACTTTGTTTGATTTCATCAAAAATTGAACTCTTGGGGTTCTTTAATATGCTGAATCTAACTGTGTATTAAGTTTTGGATTTTGGGCCCCGTTTTGAAATTGGTCCACATTGAGGTCCAAAGGGTCCAAAATTAAACTTTGTTTGATTTCATGAAAATTGAATTATTGGGGTTCTTTGATATGCCGAATCTAGCGTGTATTTAGATTCTTAATTTTGGTCCCGTTTTCAAATTGGTCTACATTAAGGTCCAAAGGGTCCAAAATTAAACTTAGTTTGATTTTAACAAAATTGAATTCTTAGGGTTCTTTGATATGCTGAATCTAAACATGTATTTAGATTTTTGATTATGGGCCCAGTTTTCAAGTTGGTCCAAATCGGGTCCAAAATTAAACTTTGTTTGATTTCAACAAAATTGAATATATTGGGTTCTTTGATATGCTGAATCTAACCATGTATTTAGATTTTAGATTTTGGGCCCGTTATCAACTTTGTCCACATTGAGGTCAAAAGGGTCCAAAATTAAACTTTGTTTGATTTCATCAAAATTGAACTCTTAGGGTTCTTTGATATGCTGAATCTAACCATGTATTTAGATTTTGGATATTGGACCATAATAGGTGAATGTCCAATTTAAAATGTTTAAGTTCTTAGACCACATTCATTCTGTGTCAGAAACCTATGCTGTGTCAAATATGTAATCACAATCCAAATTCAGAGCTGTATCAAGCTTGAATGTTGTGTCCATACTTGCCCCAACTGTTCAGGGTTCGACCTCTGCGGTCGTATCAAGCTGCGCCCTGCGGAGCATTTTATTGTTAATTGTCAAAGGAACAAATTTACAAATTATATGTAAATAAATTGGTATTGTTTTTAATTTATGAGATTTTTATGGAAACATGTGAAAAAATCAATGAATTGAATACAAAAAAAATATTATACATCCTATAAAATGAAATATCAAGGAATTTTATATTTTTTTCATCATGTTAAATGTTTAAAAAGCATTTTAAAAAATCAAAGTGCCAAGTGCATACTAAATATAGGAAAAAATAAAATTTACAAGTTGCATCAGAATAGCCAAAATTGGTAAAATTTCCCTGCAATTATTTAAATGTAATTCAAAGTAATTGAAAAGTAATTCATAATTACATGGCAAAAAGGCAATGTAATTCATTACTTTCAATTACATGTAATTGAAAATATGCTCAATTACACATTACATTAAATTACTTTCAAAATTGTAATTAAATACAGCTAATTAGGTCTTTCCACTTTTCTGTGGAAAGACCTATTGTATTTGTTCTGATTATTATTATTTTCTTCTGCCAAATTTTGTTCTCGCGTAAAATTTTTGTTTTGCAAGATGTCGCTTAGATATTTCTTATATAGTATCATACAGTTTATGCGCTTTTTATTTTCACCCAATCTTAGCCAAACAATTTTCTTTGTAGGAGTTATCTCCCCGAACACTGTTTTTCTTGTGACTGCATCTCCTCCGTAACCGTAAAAGAAAGCAACAAATTTATTTTATAAAATTGCTCGTTATATCTTGTCCTAATTTGATCGAAGCGATATGAATATTCCATATGAAAGTTATTTCCCCTTATGCATTTGATATAAGTGATATGCATTTCTATCTTGTAAACCATAAGTGTTAGAGACCTAGGATCTTTTGATTTGAGGTCCTTGATCCAAAAATAAAAAAATTAGGTCAAGGTCATATTTTAAATTTTGATTTTGACTTATTTTCAATTCTTTTCAAAAACCATATAAGATATCGACAACATATTTTTACTAAATTGTAAGTTGCAACATGTCGTAACACATAAATTTTGGTTAAAAGGGTATGCTAACATTAAATTGGAGTTTCTTCCTCTTTTATTAAAAGTTAAGCATATAGTGATATAACTCATTAACCATATATAGTTAAGACCTATAGTCTTTCGATTTGAAACCCTTGGTTTATGACCTTGAAATTGAGTTCAAGGTCATAGGTAAAATTGACATTCTAGATTTTGACCTTTGCTTTTACCTCATATGTATACATGATAAAGCCATGGGACTTTTGCATTACGTGGCAAGCCACTTGACCACTGAAAAGCCAACCGGAAGAGACCTGGTGTAAACCGGATATAGCAATTTTTGTACTTATTTAATGTAAAAGTATATTGAACCATATATTTTTGGAATCAGTATCAAGTAAACTATCAAATAAAACCGAAGTGACATTTTCAAACCGAAGTAACAATTTATCTCCTTATTTAGAAAAAATGTATAGAAACCATATATTTTGGAATCAGTGTCAATAAGCTATCATTTGACGCTGGATATGATATATCTAACTGAGTTTTAATATTACAATATCAAAATTGATCTTTATGGGTGGAAAGACCATAATTACAATTACATTTTTAATTACCCCAGGTCTGATATATAAACTACGAAATGTAATCGGTTATTTGTTCCATTTTGGTTTTCATACTGATGAATGTGTTTTGTTCTAGCTTAAGATTTTACAAACATTAATGTAATAGACATGTTAAACATTAATTTACTTAAGGATGGTACTGTTTTACTTTCAAAGTCGTATTCTTGTGATATCTATTAAGATCTTTTTTTTCGATTTACACATGCATATGCTATTCGAACTTCCGGTTAAAACAAACACAAGTTTCACATTTGTCTTGTTTGTATGAAATTGACTTATTAGTCCCCTACCAACGAAGTCGAAGGGGACTTTATGTTGGCACTCTGTCCGTCTGTCTGTTCATCCGTCAGTCCGCAAGTCAGTTATCCACACTTTTTTTATTCGTTCTTGAAGATATTGATTTGATATTTGGTATATAGTTTTATCATGACAAGTTACATATCAGATTTGAATTTTGATAAGGTCTGATGATTTGTGCAGAGTTTGGACTTAAAAAATTCACTCAAATAATAAATTTTCCACATTTTTTTTCCGTCATGCTTGAAGATATTGACTTGATATTTGCTATATAGTTTACACAATTACAAGTTATAGATCAAGTTAGCATTTTGTTCCAGTACAACAAATTTTTAACTGCCAGGCAATACTCACAGAATGCTTGTTTCAAAATATTGAAACTCATGGTCAAGTGTTGTGGAATCAACAAGCATTTTCAACTTTTAATTGATGATGGAAAACAGGTTTTTCCATGAAAATACCAAGAACAATCACACATGATTTAAAATTATGGGTGTGTCATTAGATTACAAAAAGTTTTTTACCTGAATTCTTGTAGCTAAAAGGGGGTGCGGGCAATGTACCAGTGAGAACTATACAATGCTGATTACGGTAAAATTGAAAAAGTGAATTTTTATGTACAAGTATACTAATTAGTAATAAAGAAATCAGAACAGTGTCCCTGAAAGTATTTCTTTTTTTGGAAAGGAAGAAAATCTTTATTTTTCATAGTGCTAAATATTTCTTGTGATTGCATATATCTTTTTCTGACATTCTGTTTCTGCAATCAGAGGAATTACAATCATGACAATATTCAAATTAATTGTGTACTTCTCAGTTCGCATGCATTTATAATGCAATTGTGAAATTATAGTCTGAATATATATAATTTTATACGACCGCAATCGTATATTGTTATGACGTCGGCGCCGCTGCCTGAAGACACATTAGTTTTCGCACTCTAACTTAAGTAAAAGTGAATGGATCTCTATGAAATTTTACCATAAGGTTCAATACCACAAAGGAAGGTTGGGATTGATTTTGGGGTTATGGTACCAACAGTTAAGGCCAAAAAGCATTTTGTAACTTCCAGACAATAACTTGTGTGTAAGTGTATGGATCTCTCTGACATTGTACCAAAGGGCCAAAAAAGCATTTTGTAACTTCCAGACAATAACTTGTGTGTAAGTGTATGGATCTCTCTGACATTGTACCACAAGGTTCCATATCACAAAGGGAAGGCTGGAATTGAGTTTGGGGTAATTGCCCGAAATGTTTAGGAATTGAGGCCAAAAGGGGCCAAAATAAGCATTTTCTAGTTTCCAGACAATAACTTGTGTTCAAGTGTATGGATCGCTCTGAAATTGTACTGCAAGGTACCATACCACAAAGGGAAGGCTGGGATTGATGATGGGGTAATTGCCTCAATATTTTAGGAAAAGGGCAAAAACAAGCATTTTTTTTGATTTCATGAAAATTGAATTATTGGGGTTCTTTGATATGCCGAATCTAGCCGTAGTATTTAGATTCTTAATTTTTGGTCCGTTTCAAATTGGTCTACATTAAGGTCCAAAGGGTCCAAAATTAAACTTAGTTTGATTTTAACAAAATTGAATTCTTAGGGTTCTTTGATATGCTGAATCTAAACATGTATTTAGATTTTTGATTATGGGCCCAGTTTTCAAGTTGGTCCAAATCGGGTCCAAAATTAAACTTTGTTTGATTTCAACAAAATTGAATATATTGGGTTCTTTGATATGCTGAATCTAACCATGTATTTAGATTTTAGATTTTTGGGCCCCGTTATCAACTTTGTCCACATTGAGGTCAAAAGGGTCCAAAATTAAACTTTGTTTGATTTCATCAAAATTGAACTCTTAGGGTTCTTTGATATGCTGAATCTAACCATGTATTTAGATTTTGGATATTGGACCATAATAGGTGAATGTCCAATTTAAAATGTTTAAGTTCTTAGACCACATTCATTCTGTGTCAGAAACCTATGCTGTGTCAAATATGTAATCACAATCCAAATTCAGAGCTGTATCAAGCTTGAATGTTGTGTCCATACTTGCCCCAACTGTTCAGGGTTCGACCTCTGCGGTCGTATCAAGCTGTGCCTCATGGAGCATTTTATTGTTAATTGTCAAAGGAACAAATTTACAAATTATATGTAAATAAATTGGTATTGTTTTTAATTTATGAGATTTTTATGGAAACATGTGAAAAAATCAATGAATTGAATACAAAAAAAAAATATTATACATCCTATAAAATGAAATATCAAGGAATTTTATATTTTTTCATCATGTTAAATGGTTAAAAGCATTTTAAAAATCAAAGTGCCAAGTGCATACTAAATATAGGAAAAATAAAATTTACAAGTTGCATCAGAATAGCCAAAATTGGTAAAATTTCCTGCAATTATTTAAATGTAATTCAAAGTAATTGAAAAGTAATTCATAATTACATGGCAAAAGGCAATGTAATTCATTACTTTCAATTACATGTAATTGAAAATATGCTCAATTACACATTACATTAAATTACTTTCAAAATTGTAATTAAATACAGCTAATTAGGTCTTTCCACTTTTCTGTGGAAAGACCTATTGTATTTGTTCTGATTATTATTATTTTCTTCTGCCAAATTTTGTTCTCGTAAAATTTTGTTTTGCAAGATGTCGCTTAGATATTTCTTATATAGTATCATACAGTTTATGCGCTTTTTATTTTCACCCAATCTTAGCCAAACAATTTTCTTTGTAGGAGTTATCTCCCGAACACTGTTTTTCTTGTGACTGCATCTCCTCCGTAACGTAAAAGAAAGCAACAAATTTATTTTATAAAATTGCTCGTTATATCTTGTCCTAATTTGATCGAAGCGATATGAATATTCCATATGAAAGTTATTTCCCCTTATGCATTTGATATAAGTGATATGCATTTCTATCTTGTAAACCATAAGTGTTAGAGACCTAGGATCTTTTGATTTGAGGTCCTTGATCCAAAAATAAAAAAATTAGGTCAAGGTCATATTTTAAATTTTGATTTTGACTTATTTTCAATTCTTTTCAAAAACCATATAAGATATCGACAACATATTTTTACTAAATTGTAAGTTGCAACATGTCGTAACACATAAATTTTGGTTAAAAGGGTATGCTAACATTAAATTGGAGTTTTCTTCCCTCTTTTATTAAAAGTTAAGCATATAGTGATATAACTCATTAACCATATATAGTTAAGACCTATAGTCTTTCGATTTGAAACCCTTGGTTTATGACCTTGAAATTGAGTTCAAGGTCATAGGTAAAATTGACATTCTAGATTTTGACCTTTGCTTTTACCTCATATGTATACATGATAAAGCCATGGGACTTTTGCATTACGTGGCAAGCCACTTGACCACTGAAAAGCCAACCGGAAGAGACCTGGTGTAAACCGGATATAGCAATTTTTTGTACTTATTTAATGTAAAAGTATATTGAACCATATATTTTTGGAATCAGTATCAAGTAAACTATCAAATAAAACCGGAAGTGACATTTTTCAAACCGAAGTAACAATTTATCTCCTTATTTAGAAAAAATGTATAGAAACCATATATTTTGGAATCAGTGTCAATAAGCTATCATTTGACGCTGGATATGATATATCTAACTGAGTTTTAATATTACAATATCAAAATTGATCTTTATGGGTGGAAAGACCATAATTACAATTACATTTTAATTACCCCAGGTCTGATATATAAACTACGAAATGTAATCGGTTATTTGTTCCATTTTGGTTTTCATACTGATGAATGTGTTTTGTTCTAGCTTAAGATTTTACAAACATTAATGTAATAGACATGTTAAACATTAATTTACTTAAGGATGGTACTGTTTTACTTTCAAAGTCGTATTCTTGTGATATCTATTAAGATCTTTTTTTTCGATTTACACATGCATATGCTATTCGAACTTCCGGTTAAAACAGACACAAGTTTCACATTTGTCTTGTTTGTGGGAAATTGACTTATTAGTCCCCTACCAACGAAGTCGAAGGGGACTTTATGTTGGCACTCTGTCCGTCTGTCTGTTCATCCGTCAGTCCGGCAAGTCAGTTATCCACACTTTTTTTTTCGTTCTTGAAGATATTGATTTGATATTTGGTATATAGTTTTATCATGACAAGTTACATATCAGATTTGAATTTTGATAAGGTCTGATGATTTGTGCAGAGTTTGGACTTAAAAAATTCACTCAAATAATAAATTTTCCACATTTTTTTTCCGTCATGCTTGAAGATATTGACTTGATATTTGCTATATAGTTTACACAATTACAAGTTATAGATCAAGTTAGCATTTTGTTCCAGTACAACAAATTTTTAACTGCCAGGCAATACTCACAGAATGCTTGTTTCAAAATATTGAAACTCATGGTCAAGTGTTGTGGAATCAACAAGCATTTTCAACTTTTAATTGATGATGGAAAACAGGTTTTTCCATGAAAATACCAAGAACAATCACACATGATTTAAAATTATGGGTGTGTCATTAGATTACAAAAAGTTTTTTACCTGAATTCTTGTAGCTAAAGGGTCGGGCAATGTACCAGTGAGAACTATACAATGCTGATTACGGTAAAATTAAAAGTGAATTTTATGTACAAGTATACTAATTAGTAATAAAGAAATCAGAACAGTGTCCCTGAAAGTATTTCTTTTTTTGGAAAGGAAGAAAATCTTTATTTTTCATAGTGCTAAATATTTCTTGTGATTGCATATATCTTTTTCTGACATTCTGTTTCTGCAATCAGAGGAATTACAATCATGACAATATTCAAATTAATTGTGTACTTCTCAGTTCGCATGCATTTATAATGCAATTGTGAAATTATAGTCTGAATATATATAATTTTATACGACCGCAATCGTATATTGTTATGACGTCGGCCGCGCCTGAAGACACATTAGTTTTCGCACTCTAACTTAAGTAAAAGTGAATGGATCTCTATGAAATTTTACCATAAGGTTCAATACCACAAAGGAAGGTTGGGATTGATTTTGGGGTTATGGTACCAACAGTTAAGGAATAAGGGGCCAAAAGGGCCAAAAAGCATTTTGTAACTTCCAGACAATAACTTGTGTGTAAGTGTATGGATCTCTCTGACATTGTACCACAAGGTTCCATATCACAAAGGGAAGGCTGGAATTGAGTTTGGGGTAATTGCCGAAATGTTTAGGAATTGAGGCCAAAAAGGGGCCAAAAATAAGCATTTTTCTAGTTTCCAGACAATAACTTGTGTTCAAGTGTATGGATCGCTCTGAAATTGTACTGCAAGGTACCATACCACAAAGGGAAGGCTGGGATTGATGATGGGGTAATTGCCTCAATATTTTAGGAAAAGGGCAAAAACAAGCATTTTATACGACCGCAAAAATTTTTGTGGTCGATATTGGTATGACGTTGGCGTCGGGCGTCGTCGTCGTCGCGTCGTCCGAAGACACATTGGTTTCGCACTCTAACTTTAGTTTAAGTAAATGGATCTCTAGGAAATTTTACCATAAGGTTCAATACCACAAAAGGAAGGTTGGGATTGATTTTGGGGTTATGGTACCAACAGTTAAGGAATTAGGGGCAAAAGGGCCAAAATAAGCATTTTGTAACTTCCAGACAATAACTTGTGTGTAAGTGTATGGATCTCTTTGACATTGTACCACAAGGTTCCATATCACAAAGGGAATGCTGGGATTGATTTTGGGGGTAATTGCCTCAAAATTTTAGGAATTAGGGGCCAAAAAAGGGGCAAAAAATAAGCATTTTTCTAGTTTCAGGACAATAACTTGTGTGTAAGTGTATGGATCTTTCTGAAATTGTACTACAAGGTTCCATATCACAAAGGAAAGCTGGAATTGAGTTTGGGGGTAATTGCCCTAAACGTTTAGGAATTAGGGGCCAAAAGGGTCAAAATAAGCATTTTTCTAGTTTCCAGACAATAACTTGTGTTTAAGTGTATGGATCTCTGAAATTGTACTGCAAGGTACCATACCTCATTGAAGGCTGGGATTGAGTTTGGGGGTGATGAATCATAAGGGGGTTCAAAAAATTGGGGGATTTTTTTCCCTTTTTCTTCCTTTTTTCCTTTTTTTTTTCTTTAAAATTTTCCATTTTAATTTGGTTATTTCTGATTTATATTTAAAAGCAAATAATAATGATATGGCAGGAGATACACACCAAACAGGATATGTAAATTATTATATAATAAGTATTGCAATAGCAAGAAATCTTCAATTGCACAGTATTGCAATAGCAAGAAATATCCAATAGCACAATATTGCACAATAGGAAGAAATTGTCAATTGTACAGTATTGCACAATAGCAAGAAATATTCAATTGCACAGTATTGCGCAATTGCAAGAATATTTAATTGCACAGTATTGTGCAAAAGAAGATTCTTTGTATAAATTGCTTATTTCTTGACCAATTTCAATGGGGTTTTATTCTTGAATTCTTGGGGTTCTTTAATATGCTGAATCTAACCGTGTATTAAGTTTTTGGATTTTGGGCCCCGTTTTAAATTGGTCCACATTGAGGTCAAAAGGGTCCAAAATTAAACTTTGTTTGATTTCATCAAAAATTGAATTATTGGGGTTCTTTGATATGCCGAATCTAACCGTGTATTTAGATTCTTAATTTTGGTCCCGTTTTCAAATTGGTCTACATTAAGGTCCAAAGGGTCCAAAATTAAACTTTAGTTTGATTTTAACAAAAATTGAATTCTTAGGGTTCTTTGATATGCTGAATCTAATCATGTATTTAGATTTTTGATTATGGGCCCAGTTTTCAAGTTGGTCCAAATTAGGTCCAAAATTAAACTTTGTTTGATTTCAACAAAATTGAATATATGGGGTTCTTTGATATGCTGAATCTAACCATGTATTTAGATTCTTAATTTTGGTCCTGTTTTCAAATTGGTCTACATTAAGGTCCAAAGGGTCCAAAATTGAAAATATGCTCAATTACACATTACATTAAATTACTTTCAAAATTGTAATTAATACAGCTAATTAGGTCTTTCCACTTTTCTGTGGAAAGACCTATTGTATTTGTTCTGATTATTATTATTTTCTTCTGCCAAATTTTGTTCTCAGAAAATTTTTGTTTTGCAAGATGTCGCTTAGATATTTCTTATATAGTATCATACAGTTTATGCGCTTTTTATTTTCACCCAATCTTAGCCAAACAATTTTCTTTGTAGGAGTTATCTCCCCGAACACTGTTTTTCTTGTGACTGCATCTCCTCCGTAACCGTAAAAGAAAGCAACAAATTTATTTTATAAAATTGCTCGTTATATCTTGTCCTAATTTGATCGAAGCGATATGAATATTCCATATGAAAGTTATTTCCTTATGCATTTGATATAAGTGATATGCATTTCTATCTTGTAAACCATAAGTGTTAGAGACCTAGGATCTTTTGATTTGAGGTCCTTGATCCAAAAATAAAAAAATTAGGTCAAGGTCATATTTTAAATTTTGATTTTGACTTATTTTCAATTCTTTTCAAAAACCATATAAGATATCGACAACATATTTTTACTAAATTGTAAGTTGCAACATGTCGTAACACATAAATTTTGGTTAAAAGGGTATGCTAACATTAAATTGGAGTTTTCTTCCCTCTTTTATTAAAAGTTAAGCATATAGTGATATAACTCATTAACCATATATAGTTAAGACCTATAGTCTTTCGATTTGAAACCCTTGGTTTATGACCTTGAAATTGAGTTCAAGGTCATAGGTAAAATTGACATTCTAGATTTTGACCTTTGCTTTTACCTCATATGTATACATGATAAAGCCATGGGACTTTTTGCATTACGTGGCAAGCCACTTGACCACTGAAAAGCCAACCGGAAGAGACCTGGTGTAAACCGGATATAGCAATTTTTTGTACTTATTTAATGTAAAAGTATATTGAACCATATATTTTGGAATCAGTATCAAGTAAACTATCAAATAAAACCGAAGTGACATTTTCAAACCGAAGTAACAATTTATCTCCTTATTTAGAAAACAATGTATAGAAACCATATATTTTTGGAATCAGTGTCAATAAGCTATCATTTGACGCTGGATATGATATATCTAACTGAGTTTTAATATTACAATATCAAAATTGATCTTTATGGGTGGAAAGACCATAATTACAATTACATTTTAAATTACCCCAGGTCTGATATATAAACTACGAAATGTAATCGGTTATTTGTTCCATTTTGGTTTTCATACTGATGAATGTGTTTTGTTCTAGCTTAAGATCTTAAAAACATTAATGTAATAGACATGTTAAACATTAATTTACTTAAGGATGGTACTGTTTTACTTTCAAAGTCGTATTCTTGTGATATCTATTAAGATCTTTTTTTTCGATTTACACATGCATATGCTATTCGAACTTCCGGTTAAAACAGACACAAGTTTCACATTTGTCTTGTTTGTGGAAATTGACTTATTAGTCCCCTACCAACGAAGTCGAGGGGACTTTATGTTGGCACTCTGTCCGTCTGTCTGTTCATCCGTCAGTCCGCAAGTCAGTTATCCACACTTTTTTTTCGTTCTTGAAGATATTGATTTGATATTTGGTATATAGTTTTATCATGACAAGTTACATATCAGATTTGAATTTTGATAAGGTCTGATGATTTGTGCAGAGTTTGGACTTAAAAATTCACTCAAATAATAAATTTTCCACATTTTTTTTCCGTCATGCTTGAAGATATTGACTTGATATTTGCTATATAGTTTACACAATTACAAGTTATAGATCAAGTTAGCATTTTGTTCCAGTACAACAAATTTTTAACTGCCAGGCAATACTCACAGAATGCTTGTTTCAAAATATTGAAACTCATGGTCAAGTGTTGTGGAATCAACAAGCATTTTCAACTTTTAATTGATGATGGAAAACAGGTTTTCCATGAAAATACCAAGAACAATCACATGATTTAAAATTATGGGTGTGTCATTAGATTACAAAAAGTTTTTTACCTGAATTCTTGTAGCTAAAAGGGGGTGCGGGCAATGTACCAGTGAGAACTATACAATGCTGATTACGGTAAAATTAAAAAGTGAATTTTCTGAAAAAATGTAAACATTTTTTTTATGTACAAGTATACTAATTAGTAATAAAGAAATCAGAACAGTGTCCCTGAAAGTATTTCTTTTTTTTTGGAAAGGGAAGAAAATCTTTATTTTTCATAGTGCTAAATATTTCTTGTGATTGCATATATCTTTTTTCTGACATTCTGTTTCTGCAATCAGAGGAATTACAATCATGACAATATTCAAATTAATTGTGTACTTCTCAGTTCGCATGCATTTATAATGCAATTGTGAAATTATAGTCTGAATATATATAATTTTTATACGACCGCAATCGTATATTGGTATGACGTCGGCGTCGTCGTCTGAAGACACATTAGTTTTCGCACTCTAACTTAAGTAAAAGTGAATGGATCTCTATGAAATTTTACCATAAGGTTCAATACCACAAAAGGAAGGTTGGGATTGATTTTGGGGGTTATGGTACCAACAGTTAAGGAATAAGGGGCCAAAAAGCATTTTTGTAACTTCCAGACAATAACTTGTGTGTAAGTGTATGGATCTCTCTGACATTGTACCACAAGGTTCCATATCACAAAGGAAGGCTGGAATTGATTTTGGGGGTAATTGCCTCAAAATTTTAGGAATTAGGGGCCAAAAAGGGGCAAAAAACAAGCATTTTCTAGTTTCATGACAATAACTTTGTGTGAGTGTTTGGATATTTCTGAAATTGTACTACAAGGTTCCATATCACAAAGGGAAAGCTGGAATTGAGTTTGGGGTAATTGCCGAAATGTTTAGGAATTGAGGCCAAAAGGGGCCAAAATAAGCATTTTTCTAGTTTCAGACAATAACTTGTGTTCAAGTGTATGGATCGCTCTGAAATTGTACTGCAAGGTACCATACCACAAAGGGAAGGCTGGGATTGATGATGGGGGTAATTGCCTCAATATTTTAGGAAAAAGGGGCAAAAAACAAGCATTTTTCTAGTTTCAGGACAATAACTTGTGTGTAAGTGTATGTATCTTTCTGAAATTGTACTACAAGGTTCCATATCACAAAGGGAAAGCTGGGTTTGAGTTTGGGGGTAATTGCCTTAAATGTTTAGGAATTTGGGGCCAAAAAGGGGCAAAAAAACACATTTTTCTAGTTTCCAGACAATAACTTGTGACCAGTGTATGAATCTCTCTGAAATTGTACTGCAAGGTATCATACCACAAAGGGAAGGCTGGGATTGAGTTTGGGGGTGATGAATCATAAGTGGGTTCAAATAATTTGGAGGGGGGGATTTTCTTTTTTTTTCTTTTTTTTTCTTTTAAAATTTTCCATTTTAAGTTGGTTATTTCTGATTTATATTTAAAAGCAAATAATAATGATATGGTAGGAGATACTACGGTGGCAGATGCGACCATGAAAGAAAAAAAAATGTGTTGTTCCCTCAAGATACTATGTCGTTCCCTCAAGATTCTATGTCGTTCCCACAAGATAGTTATATCGTTCCCTCAAGATGCTATGTCGTTCCCTCAAGATACTATTTCGTTTCCACAAGATAGTTATCTCGTTCCCTCAAGATACTATGTCGTTCCTCAAGATACTATGTGCGTTCTCACAAGATAGTTATCTCGTTCCTCAAGATGATATGTCGTTCCCTCAAGATGATATGTCGCTCCTCAAGATACTATGTCGTTCCCTCAAGATGTTATGTTGTTCCCTCAAGATGCTATGTTGTTCCCTCAAGATGCTATAACCGTTCCCTCAAGATGTTATATTTGTTCCTCAAGATAGTTATCTCGCCCCTCAAGATACTATGCTGTACCCTCAACATCAAGATGATATGTCGTTCCCTCAAGATGATATGTCGTTCCCTCAAGATATTATGTCGTTCCCTCAGGATACTATGTCGTTCCCTCAAGATACTATGTCGTTTCCTCAAGATGTTATGTCGTTCCCTCAAGATGCTATGTCGTTCCCTCAAGATGCTATGTCGTTCCCTCAAGATACTATGTTGTTCCCTCAAGGTACTATGTTGTTCCCTCAAGATACTATGTCGTTCCCTCAAGATGCTATGTTGTTCCCTCAAGATACTATGTCGTTCCCTCAAGATGTTATGTTGTTCCCTCAAGATAGTTATGTCGTTCCCTCAAGAAACTATGCTGTTCCCTCAACATCAAGATGATATGTCGTTCCCTCAAGATGTTATATCGTTCCCTCAAGATGCTATGTCATTCCCTCAAGATACTATATTGTTCCCTCAAGATGTTATTTGTTCCCTCAAGATGCTATACGTTCCCTAAAGATAGATATATGGTTTCCTCAAGATGTTATGTTGTTCCTCAAAGAGTTAGTTATCTAGTTCCTCAAGATACTATGTTGTTCCCCTCAACATCAAGATGATGTCGTTCCCTCAAGATGATATGTTGAGAAAGAACATAGTATGTCTTTGAGGAACCAGATAACTATCTAGAGGAACAACTAACATCTTGAGGGAAGCATATAATTGCGAGAACAACATAACATCATGAGGGAACATAGTATCTTGAGGGAATGACATATCTCTGAGGGAATGACATATCTTGAGGGAACCATATACCATCTTGAGGAACTAGATAACCATCTTGTGGAAATGACATAGTATCTTGAGGGAACGAGATAACTATCTCTGTGGAAACGAAATGGTATCTTGAGGGGAATGAACAGCATCTTGAGGGAAAGAGATAATTATCTTGTAGCCATGACATAGCATCTGAGGAACATTATAGTATCTTGAGGGAACAATATATTCTTTCATTTCGTGACTGCATTCTGCCACTGTAAGATAGATACACACCTAACAGGATGTGTAAATTATTATATAATAAGTATTGTGCAATAGCAAGAAATTTTTCAATTGCACAGTATTGCTGTGCAGCAAAGAAATCTTCAATTGCACAGTATTCCACAATAGCAAGAAATCTTTAATTGCACAGTATTGCGTAATAGCAAGAAATATCCAATAGCACAATATTAGCAATAGCAAGAAATTGTCAATTGTACAGTATTGCGCAATAGCAAGAATATTCAATTGCACAGTATTGTGCAAAGAATGCTACTAGGATAAATTGCTTATTTCTTGACCAATTTCAATGGGGTTTTATTCTTGAATTCTTGGGGTTCTTTAATATGCTGAATCTAACAGTGTATTAAGTTTTTGGATTTTGGGCCCCGTTTTAAATTGGTCCACATTGAGGTCCAAAGGGTCCAAAATTAAACTTTGTTTGATTTCATCAAAAATTGAATTATTGGGGTACTTTGATATGCCGAATCTAACTGTGTATTAAGATTCTTAATTTTTGGTTCCGTTTTCAAATTGGTCTACATTAAGGTCCAAAGGGTCCAAAATTAAACTTAGTTTGATTTTAACAAAAATTGAATTCTTAGGGTTCTTTGATATGCTGAATCTGAACATGTATTTAGATTTTTGATTATGGGCCCAGTTTTCAAGTTGGTCCAAATCGGGGTCCAAAATTAAACTTTGTTTGATTTCAACAAAAATTGAATATATGGGGTTCTTTGATATGCTAAATCTAAACATGTATTTAGGTTATTGATTTTTGGGCCCCATTATCAACTTTGTCCACATTGAGGTCAAAAGGGTCCAAAATTAAACTTTGTTTGATTTCATCAAAAATTGAATTCTTGGGGTTCTTTGATATGCTGAATCTAACCATGTATTTAGATTTTGGATATTGGACCATAATAGGTGAATGTCCAATTTAAAATTTTTAAGTTCTTAGACCACAATCATTCTGTGTCAGAAACCTATGCTGTGTCAAATATTTAATCACAATCCAAATTCAGAGCTGTATCAAGCTTGAATGTTGTGTCCATACTTGCCCCAACTGTTCAGGGTTCGACCTCTGCGGTCGTATCAAGCTGCGCCCTGCAGAGCATTTTCTTATATATGCGTAGCATATAATCTTGTTTTAATTATTATATACCATCATTCCTTTCTTTCAGGGAGGTTTTACAAAGGTCTACTACATAGAAAGTCCAGAGGGGCTGCTTCGTCGAGGAGAAAAGTTTAACTTCAACGACGAACCACCGTGGGATCCCAGCTAATATTTGCTAAGTGCAGGTGTTCCTTCTGGCCAGGTAAATTCTGCAGCTGTATATGTAGAGATATACATTGTATATAGATTACAGTTGTACATGTTTATATCTGATTATAATATAGTTTCAAATATTTCATGTAGATTTCTATGAAAATTAGAAATGGAATATTTGCCGATATTTTTACAGGTGTTTCTTCATTATTATTACTAAAACTGGAGCATTATAGATGAGGTAAAAAATTATTGCATCTTGACCGATATTACATTCTCACATTCTCCTTAAAGATTGTCCTGCATTAGAGAGGTTCTGTAAAGAAATAAAAATAGAACCCGCTGTTATTGATCTATAGATAGAAAAATAAGATGTGGTATAATTGCCAATGAGACAACTCTCCACCAGAGACCAAATGTAAAATGAAACATCAAACCGTATTGTTTATAAAACTGTTCAACATTATATTTATAATAAAAGTGTACTTCTGTTTATTTGACCTGCAGTATTTACCGCTTGCCACACCATTTCATTGACCTTGATACTTTCCGTATATTCAAACTTTACACACGTTTTTGTTTGACACAAGTGTTGAACCTCAGAAAATATACATCTTAGAAGTAAATGCATTTTTCATCAATCATAAAAATAAAAAATTTTTTTTTTAACTTCAGCACAATTTTCTGTTAATTGTTTTTATTCTGATTACTGTGTCCTTGGCACAGAAACAATCTCGTTCAATTACTACAGCAATCCTGAAAGTGTTGTTGTTGTAACACGGACAGTCTTCACATAAAATTTTTAATTTATGAAAGTCTTAAATCGTATTTTATTTTCCTGTCATGTTAAAAATGAAAACAAATCACCCCAAGCTTTATTATGAGAGTTAGATAATGTTCATTATAAAGGTGATTAATTAGTAGGAGTCATTGTAACATTTGTTATAAAATTTATCAAGAAAGTAATCTATTGATAATGTTTGAATTCAAATAATAATTAATACCTTTTGAAAAGATTCAAATTTACCCCTACACACACATTGAGGGAAAATAGATCAACATCACATCATATAAATCAAACTGTTTCAAACTTTATTTACCTTACACAAAACCAGAATACAAGATATAAACCAAAATGAGAATCCAAGCAAGAACAATGATTTTGAAGAATGTACTTGCTTTCATAGCAAATTCTGGTACATAATCGTAAGATTTTAGCTTGGCATATCTAGACACTGACTTAAATCTATGTATACAGGGTATATGCAATTAACATAAAGGGCACTTGTCAGGCTATGCAAGTAACCAGATTTTTTTATGCCCCATGCCGCTAGGCAAAGGCGGCATGAAGTGTTACCCTTGATCGTCCTTCCTTCTTTCCGTCCTTCCTTCCATCCGTCCCAAAGTATTTTCATATATTATAAACAAGCTTGAGGGGGGCATTTGTATCCGCAGACACATTCTTCTTTTATTTACATGGGAGAATAGGAAATGGTTTTGTGCAGGAGAAAGTTATGTGATAAACTGGAGTTGACTGTATTTTTAAAACACCCCCTTTTAATCATTAAGCCAAACATGGTGTTTTTAATATCTTATAGATAAATTCCTTTACACATGTTCTAAACTTGTGCACATAATGTGTTTCCTTTCCTAAACTGTTCATAAAGTAAGATGTAAATTAAATGCTTACAGAGAATTATTTATGAGACAGTAACCCTTTAAGTTCAAGACTAAAATTAGTTAACTTACAATTTCTGTTTTTAATGGGAATTTTGTTGTTTTGTTTTTCAGACTGTTTGTACAACCTGATAACTATTTTTGGACTACGACTCACTTAACCAACCATGAAACATTATTTTGGTAGCAATACCATTGTTGATATAACATCACATCAGAAATCCATCAGTACTCTTATTCAGAAGACAGTTGATAATCATCAACATGAGGTATTTATTTGGAAACATAGAGGATAATTTTCTTATTTTTGTCCCTACCATCATGACCATATTTCTATTCACACCACCCAGATGGTCCTGAGGTACCATGCTGGCCTTAGTGCAGTTTGTCATGGGTTTTGTCAATCTGAAGTCTTAAACTTGTATTTGCTGCTTTTCCGCCAAGCACACAGCATTTATGATAAGAGCAAAGACCGCTCAGCATTGAGTCAGAATAATGTGTATGTAGGATGATGTGTCTTGCCATGGGCTAAAAAATTGTCAACTAGCATGTTGAAAATCAGACTCAGCCTGTTGTCCTAGTTATAAGCAGGGTTTATTATAATTGTCTTCATATGCATGTACAAAAAATGTAATATTTGCCACTGGAACTTGAACAACCACCAATCAATCAATCTTTTCCACATTCTTCTCATTTTCTGTTTCTATACTCGCTCTATACTAATCACCTTACACCATAAGCCCATCCATACCCTTTTTAAATTCAATAACCAATTATCTGTTATGATTTTCCAGTGTGAACTGAAAGTTTAGTTATAGTATACATACTAATAATATGAAAACTGTAATTTACAATAAGAATGTATCATGTAAATCAGAGTATTCTACTGATGCATGGCTTCTGGGCAGATGGTATCTAGGGGACCAGCAGTGGCAATAATCCAGGAGAAGTAATATAAACATATGATACAACAATCCTGTACCATTTTGTATTTGTAAACACATTACATTTTATTCAATACAGCAGTTTTCCCTTTACATTTGTACAATTTTCTTATCCTCTATCTAATTTTGAATTTCACTAGAACTTACAGAGATTCCAAACACCATTAAACATTCATTATTTGATTATAGACAGGGCTGTGCTGGTCTCCAAAAGTTGGAGCCTGAAGAAGTAAATCAGAACCATATTTTTGGTCCTATTCCAAACATTTGAACAAAGACTACTCCCCTCTCAAATACAAATAAAGTTTTGATATATGGTACTAAGTACTAGTTTATCTGATTAATGTACGATGATACACGTTCTCAGTTCCTCAAAGTTGTACTTTATGGTTTGCTGAAAAGTCATATCTTTAAAATGTCATGAACAGACTGGAGATCTTTTTATTTTCGTGGGTACCAATTTTTGAGGATTGGGAAAACTTGTATTTGGATATTTGATTCTTGGTTTTGCAGTCTGCATATTTATAATTCTTTGAAAATTTGAATTCCCTAGTTCACCTGTATCGACAAAATCTTAGATTTATTATGTCATGATTATGTCATCAGATAACTTGTAGGTTTTGTGTATTATGAAGATTATGAAGAATCCTCAATTTGACCTAGTTTATATGGTCATGATTATGTCATCAGGTAACTTGTAGGTTTGTGTATTATGAAGATGATGAAGAATCCTCAGTTTGACCTAGTTTATGAGTCATGATTATGTCATCGGGTAACTTGTAGGTTTGTGAATTATGAAGATGATGAAGAATCCTCAATTTGATCTTGTTTTATGGTCATGATTATGTCATCGGGTAACTTGTGGGTTTGTGAATTATGAAGATGATGAAGAATCCTCAATTTGACCTAGTTTTATGGTCATAATTATGTCATCAGGTAACCTGTAGGTTTGTGTAGTATTTCAGAAGATGATGAAGAATCCTCAATTTGACCTAGTTTTATGGTCATGATTATATCATCAGTTAACCTGTAGTTGTTGTGTATTATGAAGATGTCCAGGAATCGTCAATTTGACCCTATTTTTATCGCCGACCGCAAAAATTTTGTGGTCGTATGTATAATATAACGTTGGCGTCGTCGTCATCGTCGTAAATGATAGTCCGGCGTCGTGCCGTAAATCGTCCGAGCGCATTGGTTTCGCACTCTAACTTTAGTTTAAGTGAATGGATCTCTATGAAATTTTACCATAAGGTTCAATATCACTTAACCAACCATGAAACATTATTTTGGTAGCAATACCATTGTTGATATAACATCACATCAGAAATCCATCAGTACTCTTATTCAGAAGACAGTTGATAATCATCAACATGAGGTATTTATTTGGAAACATAGAGGATAATTTTCTTATTTTTGTCCCTACCATCATGACCATATTTCTATTCACACCACCTAGATGGTCCTGAGGTACCATGCTGGCCTAAGTGCAGTTTGTCATGGGTTTTGTCAATCTGAAGTCTTAAACTTGTATTTGCTGCTTTCCGCCAAGCACACAGCATTTATGATAAGAGCAAGACCGCTCAGCATTGAGTCAGAATAATGTGTATGTAGGATGATGTGTCTTGCCATGGGCTAAAAATTGTCAACTAGCATGTTGAAAATCAGACTCAGCCTGTTGTCCTAGTTATAAGCAGGGTTTATTATAATTGTCTTCATATGCATGTACAAAAATGTAATATTTGCCACTGGAACTTGAACAACCACCAATCAATCAATCTGTTCCACATTCTTCTCCACATTTTCTGTTTCTATACTCGCTCCATACTAATCACCTTACACCATAAGCCCATCCATACCCTTTTTGGAAAGATTGGAACTTGTTCTAAATCTTTCCTAAGGCACTGGCCTCCCTAGCAACAAGTAACTAAGCACAGGTTAGCTACTAAATCTACAAAATGTATACACACTGAAATATAGTTCCCTATAATTCTCATGTCTGTGCACATATACACATATAAACTGTGAAAAATTTGGGTATATTTTGGAGCAGTTCATTCAAGTATGTATGTCTTTAAGGTGTGTTGATGTGCAGGCTTTTTATTATTTTGATTAGGTAACTAATTGAGTAATGATATAATACTAGCATGATTGACAGTTGTCATGCTCATCAAACAATCAGAGACAAGGTGGGAACTTAATAACAATGCCCCACCTCCTTAAATGCCAATCATATTGACCACATTACTAATCAACCTCAGTCTTACATAATTATATAGACCCTTCAATATACATCTCAATACACAAATATTTGACCTCATAATTGAATACACAAATTTATATATTAGATGTTTGATATATAACGTCACAGTACCCAAATTGCACCCATTTAGCAAACAAAGCAGCGGAAATCTTACAAGTTTTTTAGAGACTAAACAATTTGTATTTTTATGATTTGACATTATGCACGTCTTTCAACATAGCTAATTATATGTATACGATTTTTAAGGATGTGAATTTAAGCATAGATGCAATTTGGGTACTCCTTATTACAGAATCATGGATCGTTTGGAGGTCTGTTCAAACCTATTTTCTATGATTCAATGTGGATTCAAAATTAAATTGGTGGAACTATATAGTAAATAAGGATACATCTACAAAATAAACCCAGGATGGAAACTTTTGTCTGGATCATAAATAAACGTGAGGTGAAAAAACTGTCAAAATATGTGCAATTTGGGTACCATCACGTTAGAGATGATAGATTTATTCATTGCCTATCACTTTTGATCTACGCTACATAAAGTGATTCTGTAAATTATGTCCGAAAGATAAATGATTAATTAAGGATTAACAAGATCTTTTTTTTTTTTAAATAAAATAAAAATAAAATGAAATTTGAATATAAATGTATAAAAGGTATTCGAGTAAGGCCTATAATTTACTTGATAAATCTGCAATAATCATCGGTAATTAAGTAACAATTTAGGTTAGTTCACTTATTTTAAGTCTCCCAAACAAAGTTTGGAGACATATTGTTTTGCTCAGTTCTTATTATTATTTTCTTCTTCTTCTTCAGCGGTTCTCAAAACCGCTTGTCAGATTTACTTAGGGTTTCATAAAATGTAAGACTAACATGTCTAGGGAGCCATCAATCTTCGTTTGTCATTGGGGTCTAACTAGGTGTATTTTGAGGGTCCTAAAGAAGGAGGGTTTACTTTAGAACCCTATGGGATTTTATTTTTAAATTTTCAAATGACTATAACTTGAAAACAGTAAGTAATAGACACACGCGGTCTTCAGTAATGATCACAGGACAATTAAACAAATAAAATAATATATAGGGTGAGT
The DNA here is from genome assembly GCA_017311375.1 of Mytilus coruscus. NCBI lineage: Eukaryota > Metazoa > Mollusca > Bivalvia > Mytilida > Mytilidae > Mytilus > Mytilus coruscus. The sequence continues at coordinate 107,497,194 of CM029595.1, read as the reverse complement.
CCTTGGGGCTCCCCCCTTTCAATTTGAGAATGTGCTTTTATCTTGTAAATGGTCGAGATCCCCACCCTAAACCATATATATTCTTGTATGAGACAATATAACAAATCAAATGAAAATTGGAGAGTCCCGGGTCACCCCACCCCTTCTGTTTGAGAATTGTAAACGGTCGAGATCCCCACCCCTAAACCATATATATTCTTGTATGGGACAATAAAACTAATCAAATGAAATATAGGGGAGTCCCTGGGGTCACCCCACCCCTCCTGTTTGAGAACTTGTAAACGGTCGAAATCCCAACCCCTAAACCATATATATTCTTGTATGGGACAATAAAACAAATCAAATGAAATATAGGAAGTCCAGGGTCACCCCACCCCCTTTCTATTTGAAAACTTGTAAACGGTCGAGATCCCCACCCCTAAACCATATATATTCCTGTATGGGACAATAAAACAAATCAAATGAAATATAGGGGAGTCCCTGGTTGTCACCCCCACCCCCTCCTGTATGAGAACTTGTAATCGGTCGAGATCCCCACCCCTAAACCATATATAATCTTGTATGGGACAATAAAACAAATCAAATGAAATATAGGAAGTCCCAGGGTCACCCCCTTCTTTTGAAAACTCGAACGGTCGAGATCCCAACCCTAAACCATATATATTTTGTATGGGACAATAAAACAAATGAAAATTGGGAGAGTCCCGGGTCACCCCCACCCCTTCTGTTTGAGAACTTGTAAGCGGTCAAGATCCCCACCCTAAACCATATATATTCTTGTATGGGACAATAAAACTAATCAAATGAAATATAGGGGAGTCCCTGGGGTCACCCCACCCTCCTGTTTGAGAACTTGTAAACGGTCGAGATCCCAACCCCTAAACCATATATATTCTTGTATGGGACAATAAAACAAATCAAATGAAATATAGGGGAGTCCCTGGTTGTCACCCCACCCCTCCTGTATGAGAACTTGTAATCGGGAAGTCCACAGGGTCAACCCACCCCTTCTTTTGAAAACTCGTAAACGGTCGAGATCCCCACCCTAAACCATATATATTCTTGTATGGGACAATAAAACAAATCAAATGAAATATAGGGGAAGTCCACGGGGGTCACCCCACCCCTCTTCTTTTTGAAAACTCGTAAACGGTCGAGATCCCTACCCTAAACCATATATATTCTTGTATGGGACAATAAAACAAATCAAATGAAATATATGGGAGTCCCTGGGGTCAACCCACCCTCCTGTTTGAGAACTTGTAAACAGTCGAGATTCCCACCCTAAGCCATATATATTCTTGTATAGGACAAAAAAACAAATCAAATGAAATAAAGGACTTTGCCCAATGTCAGGCGACCATGTGAATGACGAATTATGGGAGCTTTGTTTAGAGACTACGTAACAGCATCCTGTTACGATTATTTCTTGTTTTGTCAGTGATTGGCTTGAAACAGTTAGTAAAATTTTAGAACTCTTAGTTAGAACAAACTAAATTTTTTTTAGTTTATTTCCCATCAAATGTCTGATAACAATGTTAGTCATTTGAATATAAGAAGTGTGTATATTTTTGCAATTCAGAAAGAATCCACATTTCAATAAAATAAGTTTTTAAATTGTTTAAGTTGAAAAAGTACATTTTCAATGCCCTTTGCTGAAAAATATTTAAGTTATAAATTGATTAAAATACACTCTACAAATTTTAATCTTCAATGTCATATAATCATCATAATTGTAAGCAATTCTAAGAGGAGAAAAATAGAACACCTATGTTTCAACTTACAAAATGCCCCAAAACAACCTTTTAAGATTATTTTTTGACACAATAAAGTTCTTAGCTTCAAGTCTATCTGTTAGTCCTATGTCTTACAAGGATAATTGATAAACTTTATTAGAAAAATTTTTGTTTGTTTCAAAAGATAATGTAAACGTGAAATATGTAGCTTTATTAATGTTCTTTTTTGTCCACACCATATCTAAATATGATTTGAAATAATATTCAAACTACTCTTCCAATCTTTCCATGAGTGCTTTCCATCACTTTGATTAAATTCAATAACCAATCATCTGTTATGATTTTCCAGTGTGAACTGAAAGTTTAGTTATAGTATACATACTAATGATATGAAAACTGTAATTTACAATAAGAATGTATCATGTAAATCAGAGTATTCTACTGATGCATGGCTTCTGGGCAGATGGTATCTAGGGACCAGCAGTGGCAATAATCCAGGAGAAGTAATATAAACATATGATACAACAATCCTGTACCATTTTGTATTTGTAAACACATTACATTTTATTCAATACAGCAGTTTTCCCTTTACATTTGTACAATTTTCTTATCCTCTATCTAATTTTGAATTTCACTAGAACTTACAGAGATTCCAAACACCATTAAACATTCATTATTTGATTATAGACAGGGCTGTGCTGGTCTCCAAAAAGTTGGAGCCTGAAAAGTCGTCAGAACCATATTTTTGGTCCTATTCCAAACATTTGAACAAAGACTACTCCCCCTCTCAAATACAAATAAAGTTTTGATATATGGTACTAAGTACTAGTTTATCTGATTAATGTACGATGATACACGTTCTCAGTTCCTCCAAAGTTGTACTTTATGGTTTGCTGAAAAGTCATATCTTTAAAATGTCATGAACAGACTGGAGATCTTTTTATTTTCGTGGGTACCAATTTTTGAGGATTGGGGAAAACTTGTATTTTCGTGGATATTTGATTTCTTGGTTTTGCCGAAGTCTGCATATTTATAATTCTTTGAAAATTTGAATTCCTAGTTCACCTGTATCGACAAAATCTTAGATTTATTATGTCATCAGTTACACCATGTAGGTGGGTATATTATGAAGATTATGAAGAATCCTCAATTTGACCTAGTTTTTTGGTCATGATTATGTCATCAGATAACTTGTAGGTTTGTGTATTATGAAGATTATGAAGAATCCTCAATTTGACCTAGTTTTATGGTCATGATTATGTCATCAGGTAACTTGTAGGTTTGTGTATTATGAAGATGATGAAGAATCCTCAGTTTGACCTAGTTTTATGGTCATGATTATGTCATCGGGTAACTTGTAGGTTTGTGAATTATGAAGATGATGAAGAATCCTCAATTTGATCTTGTTTTATGGTCATGATTATGTCATCGGGTAACTTGTGGGTTTGTGAATTATGAAGATGATGAAGAATCCTCAATTTGACCTAGTTTTATGGTCATAATTATGTCATCAGGTAACCTGTAGGTTTGTGTATTATTTCAGAAGATGATGAAGAATCCTCAATTTGACCTAGTTTTATGGTCATGATTATATCATCAGTTAACCTGTAGTTGTGTGTATTATGAAGATGTCAAGGAATCGTCAATTTGACCTATTTTTAATGTCATGATTATGTCATACGTTTACCTTAGGTTTGTTATCCTTAAAAATGATAAAGATGAAAAGTGCATGTAGTTGTTTCATTGGTAATCATACCACATCTCTCTATTTTTATGTAATTCAGTGTGACAATTGATAAACAGTGTCATAACAAAGAATTTATTAATTGATAACAATGATGTCTTTTTATAAGAATTGTAAAGTATCTATATTTGACATTTATATAGTTCATGTATGTTTTGTGACTTAACATTCTTTTACATGTTTAAAGGAAGATGCATTCTTTATTGGTGACTTGGGTGACATCATCAAGAAACAGAAGTTATGGCAGGAATGTTTCCCAAGAGTTGAACCATTCTATGGTAATTAGTTTCATACTTGTAATTTACAATTGTACTAGAAATATAAACTCACTTTACTAATTTCAGTTCTCATGACACATTTCTACAAATACAGTTGACGCTTGTTATCTCAAAGTTGTCCGAACCGTAGAAATGTTTCAAGATACCTTTAGTTTGACCAAAACAAATATTGGTAGTTTGACATATCAAGGGACACAACTCCTACTAAACTTACGGAAAGGCTAAAACAAAATAGGCATGATATGAGTAAGTTTGTTTACTCTTTTTTCAATTTTTTTACAAAAGATAAGACACAGATCGAGTAGTTTTGAGTTGCTCCCTAAATCCTCACTTTTTCACTACCAAACTCATAAACGTATGATTAGAGTTAATTGATAATGAAGCATGTTGATTACATTTTCATAATCTAGAACAATGTTTCACTAATTAATTACGACTGTTATGGAAGATGATCTCGGGTAAATCAAAACAGTAGTGTCACTCTTTGACCTGAAATTCAATGACAGATATTTTGTCAGATTAACTCTGCAATCCATTTAAATCTTACCATACCAACTAACCGTAAGATCTTTTATAGAAATCTAAGTTGTATTGTATATAACCTTTTCTCCCAACAAAATAAGTCCAGAAGGAGTATATGACATTATGATTATTCAAACAATGTTAAAAATACTACAAAGCTTTAAATATTTTAGAAAATGAAATGCAGTGTGACAGCTACAAGAAAGTGAAGCAGTACAGACATGACACATACAGGAGTTCCTTAAGATCATATAATTGACATCATTATGCCACAGACTTTAATAATTTATTATTAAAAAAGTGCTTTTGAATTTCTTACAGCTGTGAAATGCAATGACCATTATGCTGTTCTCAAATTGCTGGCTGATATGGGCCTCTCGTTTGACTGTGCAAGCAAGGTATTTATTACAGAAATGTCTTTAGTGAAGTACATGTTTGGCCTTTTTTGAGAGCTATGGTTTAAGAAATAACAGTACTGTTTGAATAGATGCGGCATCAGTTATTGTTAAAAATTTAAAGTCAACTGATTGGATTCATTTATTTTTTTGGGTACAATTCAGGAAATATTATATACTAAGTCTTGAGTAAAAATTCTTTCTATATCAGTGAATAATTTAATTTTGAATGTAACATGTCTTCTTATTGGCTGAAAGTTTTTTGTCTATCAGCGCATAGACATAATTTTGTCATGTGACTGTGACATCAAAAATGATCAATGTTTTTTCATGCTTTACTCCTTCAAAATGGAATTTAGAATTAAATTATAAGGAATGACAGGTTATTTATTCAGTGTGTACCACATTTTTGGTATTATTTCTTCATTGACAGAAAAAATATTAGTCATTCCTTAACAGGGCTCACACTACTTTAGAATCATAGGGAAAAGTGACTTCTCTTTTTGAAACTGAGAGTGAGTGATGAGATTTGAAAGAGAAGTGCTTGTTTGCTCGTGGCACTACAATGTTTAGTTTAATATTTAATTGCACAGTATTGTGCAAAAAAAGATACTTTGTATAAATTACTTATTTCTTGACCAATTTCAATGGGGTTTTATTCTTGAATTCTTAGGGTTCTTTAATATACTGAATCTAACCGTGTATTAAGTTTTTGGATTTTGGGCCCGTTTTAAATTGGTCCACATTGAGGTCCAAAGGGTCCAAAATTAAACTTTGTTTGATTTCATCAAAAATTGAATTATTAGGGGTTCTTTGATATGCCGAATCTAACCGTGTATTTAGATTCTTAATTTTTGGTCCCGCTTTCAAATTGGTCTACATTAAGGTCCAAAGGGTCCAAAATTAAACTTAATTTGATTTTAACAAAATTGAATTCTTAGGGTTCTTTGATATGCTGAATCTAATCATGTATTTAGATTTTGATTATGGGCCCAGTTTTCAAGTTGAATTAAATTAGGGTCCAAAATTAAACTTTGTTTGATTTCAACAAAAATTGAATATATTGGGTTCTTTGATATACTGAATCTAACCATGTATTTAGATTTTTTGATTTTTGGCCCCATTATCAACTTTCTCCACATTGAGGTCAAAAGGTCCAAAATTAAACTTTGTTTGATTTCAAAAAAAATTGAATATATGGGGTTCTTTGATATACTGAATCTAACCGTGTATTTAGATTCTTAATTTTTCGTCCGTTTTCAAATTGGTATACATTAAGGTCCAAAGGTCCAAAATTAAACTTAGTTTGATTTTAACAAAATTGAATTCTTAGGGTTCTTTGATATGCTGAATCTAATCATGTATTTAGATTTTTGATTATGGGCGGTTTTCAAGTTGGTCCAAATTGGGTCCAAAATTAAACTTTGTTTGATTTCAACAAAATTGAATATATGGGGTTCTTTGATATGCTGAATCTAACCAAGTATTTAGATTCTTAATTTTTGGTCCTGTTTTCAAATTGGTCTACATTAAGGTCCAAAGGGTCCAAAATTAAACTTAGTTTGATTTTAACAAAATTGAATTCTTAGGGTTCTTTGATATGCTGAGTCTAAACATGTCTTTAAATTTTGATTATGGGCCCAGTTTTCAAGTTAGTTGGTAAATCGGGTCCAAAATTAAACTTTGTTTGATTTCAACAAAATTGAATATATGGGGTTCTTTGATATGCTGAATCTAACCATGTATTTAGATTTTTGATTTTTGGGCCCGTTATCAACTTTGTCCACATTGAGGTCAAAAGGATCCAAAATTAAACTTTGTTTGATTTCAACAAAAATTGAATATATGGGGTTCTTTGATATGCTGAATCTAACCATGTATTTATATTTTTGATTTTTGGGCCCCGTTATCAACTTTGTCCACATTGAGGTCAAAGGGTCCAAAATTAAACTTTGTTTGATTTCATCAAAATTGAACTCTTAGGGTTCTTTGATATGCTGAATCTAACCATGTATTTAGATTTTGGATATTGGACCATAATAGGTGAATGTCCAATTTAAAATTTTAAGTTCTTAGACCACATTCATTCTGTGTCAGAAACCTATGCTGTGTCAAATAGTCAATCACAATCCAAATTCAGAGCTGTATCAAGCTTGAATATTGTGTCCATACTTGCCCCAAATGCTCAGGGTTCGACCTCTGCGGTCGTATCAAGCTCGCCCTCACGAGACATTTTATTTTTATTTTGTTCAATTTGTACCTGGGTATACAATTAAAGTTACAGTTCAAATTCAAAGTTGTTTAATTTGATCATATCTAGCTGCACAATCATATTAGTCCTCTTGTCAGAATAAAACAATTAAATATCTGGCAATAATAAAGAGATTTTTTTATATCAAAAGGAAAAGAAAGTTTTATATCAATTAAAATTCAATTATGTTTATGAAATTTAGTATTTCTCATTAAAGAGATATTTAAATTTAACAGTTTTATTAAACACAGTTAAGCTTGGACATAATATAATTATATTAGTGTTATAGTCCCAGAGTTGAGCAACTTTAATTTATAAATTGAAACAATACATATACATGGAAATATATGCATTAATCAAGTGAATATAACCAACAGTATATTAATGCTTGTGGAATGTGAATTCCGGTCCTAGCTGGTCTGTTCCGGTGAAATCCTGACACACGATCAACAGTTGTACAATAATTTGCCCAAAAATATCAATGGCGGATTTAAGAAAATTTACATAAATAAATGATGTTTGACACGCTATTTGGAAGGGAATATAGCGTTTTTAATGCAATATAAGGATAACAAATTTACTTCAGGCAAATTTCATCACGTTGTAATGTAGTAACAAGCTTATTTTGCCGAAAGTTAGAATGATTTGATGTATGCTCTTGAGTAACAAGTCCCGGCACTGATAAAAAAAATTGTCTTCATGAAAATTACATGCAACCAACTTTAAAATCAATGCTTTAACCTCTTTTCTAAAGAAAATAAACCATTTATGTCTTTAAATTTCTTTACTTTCAAATGAAAAATTGCTGTTTCATTGACTTGGTAAATGTTGGGAAAGACGGCTTGAAGCCGTCAATCCCCTATGGTTGACCAGACTGACATCCCTCACGTCATTCATTTTGTTTTTAAAGTGTGGAAAACACCCCAAAAATCTTACTGAGATTGATGAGAAGGAGACACACAAATGAATAGATTGACTTTAAACACTTTTATACACATTTCCTTCTGTTTCTCGCGAAATTATCGTATCTTAAGCTCTCCCTTACACTATTTACGTTTCTTTTACAATCCGGAAAATCAGTATGACGAGATATTCTAAATATATCCAACCTACATTATAGTGACGTCATTGTTGGAATGCCACACTTCGTATAAGCAGGGATATCCTTTACTGATTATTTAAATCATTCTCAGAGTTCGTGTACTAATTTAAAATGGTATTTGTTCAATTGAAACATAATTATGTTTGCTGTAGTGTAGATGATTACATCACCATGCAATGCTTTAATTTGTAGGTCAACTCAGTAAACAATGGCCGTGGGGATACATGAGATTGGGGAGAGACGACAGTTTTCATTTTTCTGTAAAATTTTGTTTTGAGAATCTTCCTCCAATACAGGAGCACCTCAATTGATGAGTAATTATCCACTAAAATAAAAGTTAATGTATCTGAACACTTAAAATGTGACATTTAGTATATGATTAGTAGTCTTCAATTAAAACTAAATTTTGTGTACCAACATAATCATTGTAATGGTAAAAAAAATTAATTAAAAATGTTGCACTTTGTAGTTTAAACCTATTTATCCATGAAATTTACAAATATTTCAAAATGTAGGATCTGAAACAAGCTTCACACAGTTGACATCAATCATATTGGTTTTATTAGTACCTGTATCCCTGTGATTAGAGTTGTAACTGGGAACTTTATCAATGGAAATTTAAAACTGAATAGATTTTCACTCCTCACTTTCTTGAGAAAAAATTAAAAATCTTAGAGTACTGTCACAAAAATGGAAAATGGCCTTAGCCTGCAGTTCAGTGGTACACAATTAAAATTTCAAAAATATTGTAGCTGTTGTTAAATGATAGAATTCAGTTGAATTTTAGATAATTAACTTTCAACTTTAATCAATTGTTTTGATTTAGAAGATGCAGATCTCTTCCATTTGTCCAAATTGAATCCTTAACTAAGGAAACAAAATTACATTAAACAACAGTTGGTTTCAATATTGTCAACCTTCTACATAATCTAGCTGTTCTTTTCTTCATTCTTTATATGAAGACTATCAAAAGATAACCCCCAAAAAAAAAAAAAAATTAAATAAAAATAGAAACAATGGCTGTCTTTCCCTCAGAGCTCTTCAGCTCTTTGATTACTATAATACAAAGAGCCATATGTATCTTATTTTTTTATTTTGTTCAATTTGTACCTGGGTATACAATTAAAGTTACAGTTCAAATTCAAAGTTGTTTAATTTGATCATATCTAGCTGCACAATCATATTAGTCCTCTTGTCAGAATAAAACAATTGAATATCTGGCAATAATAAAAAAGATTTTTTTTTTTATATCAAAAAGGAAAAGAAAGTTTTATATCAATTAAAATTCAATTATGTTTATGAAATTTAGTATTTCTCATTAAAAAGATATTTAAATTTAACAGTTTTATTAAACACAGTTAAGCTTGGACATAATATAATTATATTAGTGTTATAGTCCCAGAGTTGAGCAACTTTAATTTATAAATTGAAACAATGCATATACATGGAAATATATGCATTAATCAAGTAGATATAACCAACAGTATATTAATGCTTGTGGAATGTGAATTTCGGTCATAGCTGGTCTGTTTCCGATGAAATCCTGACACCGATCAACAGTTGTACAATAATTTGCCCAAAAATATCAATGGCGGACGAAGAAAATTTACATAAATAAATGATGTTTGACACGCTATTTGGAAGGGAATATGACGTTTTTAATGCAATATAAGGATAACAAATTTACTTCAGGCAAATTTCATCACGTTGTAATGTAGTAACAAGCTTATTTTGCCGAAAGTTAGAATGATTTGATGTATGCTCTTGAGTAACAAGTCCCGGCACTGATAAAAAAAATTGTCTTCATGAAAATTACATGCAACCAACTTTAAAATCAATGCTTTAACCTCTTTTCTAAAGAAAATAAACCATTTATGTCTTTAAATTTCTTTACTTTCAAATGAAAAATTGCTGTTTCATTGACTTGGTAAATGTTGAATATTGCCGATGACGAAAGTGACTGAAAGCGAGTATCCTGAACCGGGCGACGAGATTTCGCTTTTTATGGTCGGGCAAAGCGAAGTGAGGGACGGTAAAGCGACTGTCGCCCCAGTTGCCTGCTAGCGTAAGCCCTGCTTAAATGTAATATAAGTATTTCCGCCAAATGAGTCTTTAGTAAAAAAATCTTTACTATATCCTTGAATGTAATATAAATATTTCCATCTAATCAGTCTTTAGTAGTAAAAATCCTTTCTATATCTGTGAATGTAATATATGTTTTTTTCTTTCATCAGGAATTAGTAGGAGTCTTTTCTATATCTCTGAATATTATATAAGTATCTTGTTTTGTAGGCTGAGATCCAAAAAGTTCTAAAACTTGGAGTAGACCCATCAAGAATTGTGTATGCTAATCCCTGTAAGCAGACATCATTCATTAGATATGCTGCAAAGAATGACGTGTCATTGATGACCTTTGACAATGAGGATGAACTTGTTAAGGTCAAAGCAGTTTATCCTGCTGCCAGGTATAGTTTCATTAACAGAGTTGTAATCTACAACATGTACCATCATTCTTGCATTATTAAAGAAATATTACTTGTCAATGTTAAAACATTGTTTCAGTTGAGAGGATCACAAAGACATCTTGCTTTCTTATTCTCCCCTCATTGGTTGGTTGAAATTCATTATAATGAATCAAAATTCACAGTCATTATGATTATGATTTTGCAAATTTTACAAAATGAAAAAAAGTGACCATGCTAGTAACATAATAAAAAATATTTTGAACTGTTTTCATGTATAAATATAACATTAGTCTTGAGAAATATGTTTTAAAGGCTAACACTGTTTAAAAAATGTTTTTAAAACAGGGATGATTCTACTATATAGTTTAAAATCGGCCAGCGGCCCAAAAAAAAATAATGTGAATATAAATTCCCAATTCAGGAAAAATAAAATAAAAATCGATATTTCCGGAAATGTATCCGTCACCGATTTAGGCAACTGTAATTTTTCATAGTTTGTCGTCACAGCGTTTTAAAATCCAGATGAGAATGCTGTCAACAATCGCGTTTTATTAACAACGATTTAATTATGTCAACATGTGATAAAACGATTTTAGCAGCCAGAAAATGTAATTGGAGTATTTGATCTCGTAAAAGCAGATCGCTCAGTAGGTCGATAAAAAGATGCTTTTTGTCAAAATGGGTCTCATTTAAGCAGACCTCGGCAGAGAGCAAAATTTCAATTTAGATATAACATTGATGAATAAATCTTAATTGGCGCCGATCTCGTAAAAGCAGATCGACCAGCAGAGTCGGTTATATACTATGACGAAAACTTTTTTTTGTAAAAGAAATTAATTTATATTTTGTCAGGCTCTATCTCCTCAAAAGACACATGTTTGAGCGTTTTTGAAAATACATGTGGATGATTATTGATAGATCATTCATGAAATGGATGTCAACATTATGGAACTTTTTCAAAAGTTGTGAAGTCTGAAGATGATCCAAAATATAATAATATTTAAATACAATGGTTCAATGCATTAATTTCCTGTTTCTTAGGGTTACACCTAAAGTAAAACTATGGCAGCCTTCTACATATTAAATAGCAAGCAAAAATCACAAAAATATCTTATCAATTAAGTACTTGAACTTTTGTAATTGCTTTTCTGAATTCGACAATTGGTCAGTTCAATTTGAAATCCATTTGAATCAAGGTAAATTTATAAAGATGACCTGTTGTTGAAAAAATTACCCAATGGATGATTTTTTACAGTGGTTTATGTTAGCTGTTATATATGTAAAAGGAATAGGTTAATACCATAGCTAAGAGAAGTTAGTGCATCATGTGCAATGATCTTCATGTAACAACTTCCCTGGTCCCAATCCAATAACTGTCAAGCGATCTGGTAATCATAAACCGGTATATCATAATCAGTAGCCCGTCCAGGATTATTCAAAATGTTACAACTTATTACAGCAGTGTACAGGTGAAACTTAATATACATTTTCCGTTATTACAGGAAAATAATGTTTTTTTCGTCTTAGATTTTATGCATAAAAAATTCCCAATTAGGATGAAACTTCCCAATTTGATGGTCAAGGGACCCATTCGAAAACACTTGGAATCATCCCTGTAAAGTATAAATTTATCAATCAGAAATAGAAATTATGATTGATAAATCTGCTATCTGATTTTATAGCAAGTGTGTTACATTAATGTGATTTTAATTAAAAAAATATTTTTGTAAAAAAAAGGTTTAAAAGGAAAATACAGTTATTATTTATTATTACTTTTGTTGAAAATGTGGCATCCATTGTCAATCTGATTTTTTTTTATTTTAATTTTTGTTAACTTTATGAGTTGTTTCCTTCAATGACTACTTTTGATTAATATCTGGATGTTGTCTGGAAAAACTAACAAATAATCTGAAACGGTAAACTGCAAAATTATCAGCAATACAAGATGTACAAAAAATCCAACATGACTGAAACATTTAAAATTGACTTATTTAAGGAGTGATTGCCCTTAAAGGAGGATTTTTGACCAATTTAAGCTTCTTTTATTAGGTTAGTTCTTCGGATACTACCACCATCTAATTTCAAAGTTCAGTGTGAGCTAGGCATGAAGTTTGGATGTCTCCTGGTAAAGCCTACCATCTATTAGAAGCAGCTAGGAAGCTTGACTTAAATGTTGTAGGTGTCAGGTAAGTTATAAGTTCTATTTTAGTTTTAAAATGACCTGTAAGTGGAACCAATATATTTTTGGTAAATATTAAGTATACTTTTGTTGCGTTGTTGTATCATGAACATATACTGTGTATCTCTTTTTTTGTGTATTATATCTTTTTAGCATACCTAAGTATGGAGACCTCAATTTCTTTTTTATTTTCGAAATCACATTTATCTATACATGTATCCTCTCATTTATTTTAAAATTATTATTATTGTTTATTTTTTGTTTCTATTCACACAAAAGTGATTTTCCTTCTTTTTTTTTTTTTTACAAAATCTGACAACTTTGCACAACCTGTAGCTGAAAAAAAAAAGCTTCATGACATTCTTTTTATTATATCTTTGCATATACCATGATATAAACTACATTTTGGCAAAGTAGTGACAAATTCTATTGTTCTTAGTTTAGACCACCACATCTTCTGCCCCACCCCAACCCTAAATCTACTTGAAGGCTTTAAGCATTCTTCTATGCACATGGAATAACCTTCTCAGATATATTGGCTGGAAGTAGGAACTATGTACTGTAAATTCAGAAATTATTGCAAGGTTTTTATTAATGCGAATAATGCGACTGGATGCATATCGCAATAATAAGAAGCGCATTATGATATCTGATACATATGTCTGTAGGCAGCTTTTCCGAAATCGCAATAATTAATCATGCATTTTAGTCCATTTTTTAAAATCGCAATAATAAGTGTATGCAATAATTTTTGAATTTACAGTAATTGTGTATTTGTTTTTATAGAACAGCCACGCTAAAATAATACTTAAGTCAGTTTCAAATTTGAAGTCCTAGAGAACAGCTGACTGACAGTTAAGAAGTATTCAATTGTTATTCAGGTAGTTGTCACCAACTGCATTTATTTATTTAAAGAGGTACTAAAGCGCACATAACAAGTAATTCTTATCTAAAAGTTCAAATAATTGATAAAAATGCAAAAACCCGATGCAATTTGGTCCACTAATTACAGAGATAATAGCGTGTAAAGTTCAACTATTTGTACCTTAGGAAAATCCAATCAACACTACTTCCGGAAACAGCACTAAAACCAAATCTACCGGAAGTGACGCACTGTGGGTCACTTCTTCGGCTTATCTTAACGTTGTTTAATAAATGAACTTTCTTCTGATCACTGCCAATGAATTTCGCTACCCATTCAAGGCTCATTCTTTATTATGACCACTTTGTCAAAAGGAACAAAATATGTTTCAGAAGGAAGTGTATTAATAAACGTGTTTCAATAGAAAAAGGGGATGGGGTTGGGATAATTCAACATTGAGTTTTCAACTGAAAACAATGTTCCTGATCGTGAGAACTGAGACAAATTGACGGTCAATATGATGGACTACAAATTTTATGTACAAAGCTCTTCACATTTCACATACATCAAACAGGCCGTTCGACCAGTTCCTAATTACAACACATTTTGCACATTTTTCTGTGATAATCTACTTTTCTCTACATTCAGAGTTCACAAATGGTTAATAGAATTTGAATTAATCATAGAAACACAAATATCAAAGCATAAAAGCTGTCAGATAGAAAGTCAGCATGCCTCTTAGGCATAAAATGGAAACTGCTATAAAATGCTTATTTTAGCCGTATAATGCCAAAATGGGACATTTTAACAGAATTTCTTTCAAATAAAGATTTAAATCCTTTACTTTTATTGAGTTTGACAAATTGAAACCAGCAAATCATTCAGGGAAGTTGCCAAAGTACAGAATCTTGATTTCCTGAATTCATCTCTTAGGCCCGAGAACACAATTATTTCGTAGTGCATTTCTTTTAGACAATAAATTCCAATTAAAAAATCGCACCTGCTCTATCTCAAAAGATTTTACAGTGTAGTGTACTACTATTGGGACAAATAATATCAAAATTATAGAAAAGTCTACCAGCTCTAACTCAAAATATTGACAATTCTATGTTAAGGGGTCTAAAATTCAGTTTGACAGCTTCAGACATATTAGTTTTGACCTTTTGAACTGGACCAAATCACTACTTAACATAAAGATTCAGCACCCCAATTTTTTAACATGTAATTTCATCCCTTTACTTAATATTTCATGCATAAAATATAAAGAAATAAATTTGGAAAGTGTATGAACAAAATTTGCAAGTTATACACTGTCCACACTAGGGACTATATTTGTAGACAACGAAAATCTAAGGACGATAACTGTGTCCTCGGACCAGAAAATGTAATTGGAGTATTTGATCTCGTAAAAGCAGATCGCTCAGTAGGTCGTTAAAAGATGCTTTTGTCAAAATGGGTCTCATTTAAGCAGACCTCGGCAGAGAGCAAAATTTCAATTTAGATATAACATTGATGAATAAATCTTAATTGGCGCCGATATCGTAAAAGCAGATCGACCAGCAGAGTCGGTTATATAATATGACGAAAACTTTTTTTGTAAAAGAAATTAATTTATATTTTGTCAGGCTCTATCTCCTCAAAAGACACATGTTTGAGCGTTTTGAAAATACATGTGGATGATTATTGATAGATCATTCATGAAATGGACGTCAACATTATGGAACTTTTTCAAAAGTTGTGAAGTCTGAAGATGATCCAAAATATAATAATATTTAAATACAATGGTTCAATGCATTAATTTCCTGTTTCTTAGGGTTACACCTAAAGTAAAACTATGGCAGCCTTCTACATATTAAATAGCAAGCAAAATCACAAAATATCTTATCAATTAAGTACTTGAACTTTTGTAATTGCTTTTCTGAATTCGACAATTGGTCAGTTCAATTTGAAATCCATTTGAATCAAGGTAAATTTATAAAGATGACCTGTTGTTGAAAAAATTACCCAATGGATGATTTTTTACAGTGGTTTATGTTAGCTGTTATATATGTAAAAGGAATAGGTTAATACCATAGCTAAGAGAAGTTAGTGCATCATGTGCAATGATCTTCATGTAACAACTTCCCTGGTCCCAATCCAATAACTGTCAAGCGATCTGGTAATCATAAACCGGTATATCATAATCAGTAGCCCGTCCAGGATTATTCAAAATGTTACAACTTATTACAGCAGTGTACAGGTGAAACTTAATATACATTTTCCGTTTTTACAGGAAAATAATGTTTTTTCGTCTTAGATTTTATGCATAAAAAATTCCCAATTAGGATGAAAATTCCCAATTTGATGGTCAAGGGACCCATTCGAAAACACCTGGAATCATCCCTGTAAAAGTATAAATTTATCAATCAGAAATAGAAATTATGATTGATAAATCTGCTATCTGATTTTATAGCAAGTGTGTTACATTAATGTGATTTTTAATTAAAAAAAATATTTTTTTGTAAAAAAAAAGGTTAAAAAGGAAAATACAGTTATTATTTATTATTACTTTTGTTGAAAATGTGGCATCCATTGTCAATCTGATTTTTTTTTATTTTAATTTTTTGTTAACTTTTATGAGTTGTTTCCCTTCAATGACTACTTTTGATTAATATCTGGATGTTGTCTGGAAAAACTAACAAATAATCTGAAACGGTAAACTGCAAAATTATCAGCAATACAAGATGTACAAAAAATCCAACATGACTGAAACATTTAAAATTGACTTATTTAAGGAGTGATTGCCCTTAAAGGAGGATTTTTGACCAATTTAAGCTTCTTTTATTAGGTTAGTTCTTCGGATACTACCACCATCTAATTTCAAAGTTCAGTGTGAGCTAGGCATGAAGTTTGGATGTCTCCCTGGTAAAGCCTACCATCTATTAGAAGCAGCTAGGAAGCTTGACTTAAATGTTGTAGGTGTCAGGTAAGTTATAAGTTCTATTTTAGTTTTAAAAATGACCTGTAAGTGGAACCAATATATTTTTTGGTAAATATTAAGTATACTTTTGTTGCGTTGTTGTATCATGAACATATACTGTGTATCTCTTTTTTTGTGTATTATATCTTTTTAGCATACCTAAGTATGGAGACCTCAATTTCTTTTTTATTTTCGAAATCACATTTATCTATACATGTATCCTCTCATTTATTTTAAAATTATTATTATTGTTTATTTTTGTTTCTATTCACACAAAAGTGATTTTCCTTCTTTTTTTTTTTTTACAAAATCTGACAACTTTGCACAATCTGTAGCTGAAAAAAGCTTCATGACATACTTTTATTATATCTTTGCATATACCATGATATAAACTACATTTTGGCAAAGTAGTGACAAATTCTATTGTTCTTAGTTTAGACCACCACATCTTCTGCCCCACCCCAACCCTAAATCTACTTGAAGGCTTTAAGCATTCTTCTATGCACATGGAATAACCTTCTCAGATATATTGGCTGGAAGTAGGAACTATGTACTGTAAATTCAGAAATTATTGCAAGGTTTTTATTAATGCGAATAATGCGACTGGATGCATATCGCAATAATAAGAAGCCGCATTATGATATCTGATACATATGTCTGTAGGCAGCTTTTCCCGAAATCGCAATAATTAATCATGCATTTTAGTCCATTTTTTAAAAATCGCAATAATAAGTGTATGCAGTAATTTTTGAATTTACAGTAATTGTGTATTTGTTTTTATAGAACAGCCACGCTAAAATAATACTTAAGTCAGTTTCAAATTTGAAGTCCTAGAGAACAGCTGACTGACAGTTAAGAAGTATTCAATTGTTATTCAGGTAGTTGTCACCAACTGCATTTATTTATTTAAATAAAGCTTAAGCATTAGTTATTATTTTGAATATATTCATATGAAGCTTTGCATTATTTTCTTAAATCAGTATTTTCATTGAATAATAGATCATTACTTGAATTTAAACTATCCCAAATCATAAATACCACTGGGAATATTTACTTCATTTAATCCTAAAGAGTTCATATTATGTATTTCCCTGGATATATTGAGAAGGAGTTCATAGATATAGGAAGATGTGGTATGAGTGCCAATGAGACAACCCTCCATCCAAGTAACAATTTATAAAAGTAAACCATTATAGGTCAAGGTACGGCCTTCAACACGGAGCATTGGCTCACACCGAACAGCAAGCTATAAAGGGCCCCAAAAATTACAAGTGTAAAACCATTCAAACGGGAAAACCAATGGTCTAATCTATATAAAATGAGAAACACGTATGAATTACATAAACAGATGACAACTACTGTACATCAGATTAGCACATTTTCCATTGTCGGTAGCCGGTTCCTGATTATGTGGAGGAACTTTCTTAGTCACCTAGTAAATACGCTTTTCTTTCTTAAGCATGGCCATATGCTACACAGCTTCCATATTTGCACATTATTTGGCTATCTGGAATTTTGGTGTTTGTTTTTATGCCCCTGCAACTGAAAGTTGGGGGGGCATATTGGTTTACCCCTGTCCGTCCATCCGTCCGTCCTTCCGTCCCATTATGGGTATATAGCTATTCCAGATAACTTCTCCTACAGTTTGACTGCTAGGAAGTTTTCACTTTGCTTGCTAGCTGTTTGTACATATATTGAAGGTGTGCATGTGGTCAGGGTTTTGATTTTTATTGATATTTGTTCTTTTGCGAGATAGTTGAACTTTGTCATTTTTGGAGCATTTACTTGCTTTTACTTACATAAGAGATGCATAGCGTTTCCAGATAACTCCACCTACAGTTTGATTTTTGGAGCATTTACTTGCATAAGAGGTGCATAGCGTTTCTGGATAACTCCTCCTACAGTTTGAATTCTAGCAAGTTTTTACTTTGCTGGCTGTTTGTACATATATTGAAGGTGTGCATGTGGTCAGGGTTTTGATTTTCACTAATATTTGCTCTTTTGGGAGATAGTTGAACTTTGTCATTTTTTGGAGTATTTACTTGCCTAAGAAGTGCATACTGTTTCCGGATAACTCCTCCTTCTGTGAACCATAGACTTGTGTGCTCCGATGCTCATCTTGGTGTATTTTAAAATAACACTTTGCATCTGCAGGGGCATCACTGTGTCTCCCAGACACCATTATATCTCAAAGAAAGTCCTACATTGACTTTGTTATAATACAGTTACTTCACAGAGTAGTGCGGGGGCATCACTTTGTCTAGTTGTACCCAGGCTTTAAAAAAGTGGGTGTATACTGTTTTGCCTGTCTGTCCGTCCATCTGTCAGTCTGTCCGTCTGTCCCATGAATATTTTTCGTCGCGTCTTTCTCAGGAACTACATTACAAGGATTTCTGAAATTTGGTTTCAGGGTTTATATAAGTCAGCTATACCATATGATGTGTTTTCAGATTCATCACTCAACAACTTCCTGTTTACCGAACACTCACATCATTTTACACATTACATCCAAGTTGAAAATTTTGTCACATTTTCTCAGTAACTACATTACGAGGATTTCTGAAATTTGGTTTCAGGGTTTATATAGATCAGCTATACCGAGTGATGCGCTTCAGATTCATCACTCAACAACTTCCTGTTTACCGTCAAGAATTTGGGCAGGGGTATCATCAGTGAGCAATAGCTCGCAGTTTCGCTTGTTTTTTTGTGTATTGACAGAATTGAAGAAGGAATGACGGTGCACACATTTTTAATATACAGCCTTTCTGCACTTTGTGCAAAATTGGCTTCAGTCAACTCATTTACACTACAAAGAGAATCATGAAGTAACTGTATTTACATGATATTCTGTTATTATTGCAGCTTTCATGTAGGAAGTGGCTGTCAAGAAGCTGAGGCATTTGAAGCTGCCATACAGCAGGCACGTGATGTGTTTGACATGGGACTAAGCATGGGATTTGATATGGACTTATTGGACATTGGAGGTGGCTTTCCAGGACATGAATGTGGAGGAGTTTCAATCGAAGAGGTATGTATTGTAACAAGAAAACTAAAGCTAGAAATGTTTGATTTAGCCATTAATTATTAATTAAATATTTATACAGTACATGTATATATTTTTAAGTATAGATGCTATATAGAAATGATAATTTCTCAATAACATGTCCTAGACAGATTGTACAAAGTATAAGGCCACCATTAAAAAAACTACTTCTTTTCATTTAGTCAAATTATTATGTGTGTGTCATATTATTATTGTTTTCTTTTTAAAGATTGCTGAAGTAGTCAACGTAGCACTAGACAAATACTTCCCTGGGGATGGTGTTAGATTTATTGCTGAACCAGGACGTTTCTATGTTGCTTCAGCCTTCACCATATCTACTAACATCATAGCCAAGAGAATTGTGGCAAGAGATCAACGTGGAAACAGTAAGCATATATCATTTTTGTCTGTGACAAAAGTTGCAGAATGCGAGAGGTAATCTTATTGACTGTGTAAATTATTTGTATAAAGTTTTATATTTCAGAAGGTGGAAGACCTGAATGCTTCATACCTTGTATATAGATCCCTTCCGTTTGTCATAAGTCTAGTTTCTTTTACCTCATTTTCACCATTCAGCTATTGTTTAAAAACAATCTTGTTGTCATGTGAATTTCTCGTTTATTATGAGTATCTGAAAAATAAAATTTGGTATAGATTCAAACATGTCTGGCAAGCATTGCTCTAAGAGGAAATTTATCAAACAATTCCATCAAAAGATGTCTGATAAATCATGTGGAATAACCTTTGACTTAAGATAATTGATTCATTTATGATCCCTTTTCAGATTTAATTGTAGATAACCCCAACACTTTTAAACATTTTAATTGTAGATAACCCCAACACTTTTAAACATGGATGCAACTCTTTGTTGAATAATAGAAAATTTACAGTAACCCAAATCATGATGGAAAATTTGACCCAAAAAATTTGAATAAAATAATCTGAAAATCATTGGTTAAATAAGTAGCAGTTTTATACTGTAACCTACTGGAACCACAGCAAGTGATGCAGAGCTTGATACTGAAGTCTTATGTAGTTACTTGTTGTATTTCTTCCTCCACTGAGACTGTTAAGTTTATCAGTAGACTTATATACCTTCATGCTTAAAAACAAAAATTGAATGGTGAGGTAGTTCCAATTTTAAGAGTAATTAATTATCAAGAGAAAGAAAGTTTTTTCTGAATTTAAAATAAGAATATATAAAGGAATACATTGTACAATTATACATGTGAACTACTTGAAAATGGTGTAGCCAGTGATATAAGTAATAAACCTGAATAAAAACAAAACTGTTTGCAGTCTAAATATAAAATAAATATTTGTTGTGATTGATCTTGTTAAAAAAAAAAAAATCTCCATAAAACTATTTGATTACAATTTTATTTTAGATGCGGAACCTGTAGATTTCCCTACAGCTGACGATGAACCTGCCATGATGTATTATGTTAATGATGGGGTGTATGGATCCTTCAATTGTCTCTTGTATGACCATGCTGCTGTTGTACCATCACTGCTGAAGGTATATACACCTCAACAATTAACTCATAAAAATATATATAAATAACTTCAGACAAAAAGTTAAAGAGTGTCCTGCACTAGCATATTACATTATTACCAATTGTTTCTAATGCAAAATTAAGATTAAATGAATGGGAATCTTATCTTAGCAGCACAGGATAATTAGGGATCCGCCGAATGGCAGACGCCCTATAGTGATCAGTCTGTCCATCCGTCCGTCCGTCCGTAACAAATTGTGTCCGCTCTATATCTAAAGAACCGTTATGATTTCAAAGTTTATACTTGACATGTATATTAACCAACACCAGAGGGTGTGTCATAATGTATGTACAACTTCCTAGGTCAAAGGTCAAGGTCAAAAACTTTGGTTTTAGTTGACAACCCCATGTCCTATGGTAAAGATCGTGTCCGCTCTATATCTTGAGAACCGTTATTATTTCAAAGTTTATACTTGACATGTATATAAACAAACACCAGAGGGTGTGTCATAATTTATGTACTATTTCCTAGGTCAAAGGTCAAGGTCAAAAACTTTGGTTTCAGTTGACAACCCCATGTCCAATGATAAAGATACATTTTTTTACCACACATTATTCACAGAGGGGCCCACAGAGATGGCTCCCATCTCAATGATATCTAGTTATAACAATTTTTCTTAAGTTTGTTATTTTTAAATTCAGAATTATGATGATGACATGCTGTATACCAGTAGCATATGGGGACCAACATGTGACGGACTAGACTGTATCATGCCAGAATGTAAACTTCCAGAGCTTAGGAGTGGAGACTGGATATACTTCAGAGACATGGGAGCCTACACACTTGCTTCTGCATCTGGATTTAATGGCATGCCAGCACCAAATCAGTACTTTGTTTGTACAATGGATCTATGGTAAGTTGGTTATCTGCAGAATAAATCCACTACCAGTAATTTAGCACCAAATGAAAAACATGTAAGAAGATGTATAAGTTAGTATAACTCAGAAAATTTTGAGTCTAATAATGAGTATTTAAGGGAAGTATAAAATATTAAGAGGCAAGCAATATGATATCTCTTTACTTTAAGGCTTAAATTAAAATATTGTTTGTTTGCAGTTTACCGACCGACCTTCGAAAATCCGCCCGACTGTGACCATTTTATTGCTTTTAATTTGAAGAGATTATTTTTAATACTTCTATTGACTCGATCCAGAATTTCAGGTCATTTACGGAATTTATTTCAAGTCTAGGTTAATTACATGTTTGAATTTCGGTGTTTCTTCCCTTCCTGTCAAGCGTTCATCGGACCCTTTAATGGTAAAGCACATGGAGATTGTTTACAGGTATCCACGAAGTCATGGAAGAGTACTTTATTCTGTCGTCTTCTGTCAAGTTTAAGACAAATAATACACAGAAAAGTGTTTATACTGATTCAGGCAGAATTGCACACGGAATGATGTCTTCGATGATATCATTGACGATGATGCAGCAGATATTCATAAAACCGACACGATAACTGTTTCTGTCTCAAACAAATTGGATACAATCTTTTGAGATGGACTTTATGGAACCAATATCAGTGGTTCAACAATTCGACAGCAGTCTGAAGTATGCCATATTTTCTTTAAATCGTCGTCGTGCCAAGATGACAAAGATGAAACCACTCATCTGTGACTTCATGGATACCTGTAAACACGCCTGTACGGTGGAAGGACGCATTTGAAATGTTAAATCAATAAGAAGCCACACAAACTACACAAAGATGTAGAGAAAATGAATGGTTGGCTTGAGAAATAAATATATTCTCCATGTTTCAAATCTATCTTCGATTGCAATGAGTATGCTCCTTTAGGATAAGGGGGGCTGTACGTCCCACTCATTGCAATTATTCTCTCTCTTACAATATTAAATATACCCAAACTGTGTGGCCTGTGTGAATTGAATTGAAACATGTCCTTAGCTAGGAGCTATGCTGCCAATTTTTTTTATGCAGTAAAAACATTTCAGTACAGACCATTTACTTTTAATGCGGTGCTATGGATTTCACTCCAAAGCTAGTCTTAAGATTTTTGTTTGTTTTGATTAAAGCCTGGCATCAACATATCTTTCCAAATATAACCTTAAAAACAGTCAGATGTCTAATAAATTTTTTTTAAGTTGTCTTTTTTTTTCAATTGAGGAAGATTCAATGGTTGATTTTTTTTAACACACTCCTAAATTGTCTTTTGAATCTTTAATATCTACATTTTTCTGATGCAATTACTCTACTCATGAAAACATTCTAGTAAAGATGCATATATGTCAGTGAATATGTTTCTTTACAACAATTCTAGTCATTCCTTGTTTATAAGTGTTCCAGTATTTCATAATACCATAATTTTATGTCATAAATTGTATAATGACACTATGTGAAGTTTCAGTTTTGGTTAAAAGGTGTTTACCTGAAAATACCTGTTCATTTCATGTTGGTTTGTTTTAAAATGTTTTTTCTTCACAAGAAACTTGGTTTGTGTTAAACTCCTTGTTTAAACTTTATTCTGGCTGATAAAATAAAATATTTTTCCTACCTACCGACCCTGCAGTCTGAAGGTACAGTCGGAAAACTGCAAACAAACATATTTTTAAGGTTAGCCTAAGGGAAGCAGCTGTAATGGTTTTTATATGCCCTTAAATGATTTTTATGCCCCTGCCGTAGTAGAGGGGCATTAAATGTTACCCATGTCCATCCTGTCTGTCCGTCCCGAACGTTCCCAAAAATTGGTTTCCATTCTCTAACTTAGTTTGCCTCAACCAAATATTATAAAACTTATACACAATGCATATTACCACAAAACACAGATCAAGTTCGAAATTGGGTGGCGTAACTATTACTGTTCATGAGTTATGCCCCTTTATAAACATAAAAATAACTAAATCTGTTGTTTCAGATCTCTAACTTTAGTTTGCCTCAATCAAATGTTATGAAACTTATACACAATGCATATTACCAAAAAACACAGATCAAGTTCGAAATTGGGTGGCATCACTTTTACCGTTCATGAGTTATGCTCCTTTATAAATGGATAAATTGCTAAATCTGTCGTTTCCATTCTCTAACTTTAGATTGCCTCAACCAAATGTTATGAAACTTATGCTTATAATCACAAAACGGTCTTAAAGTTCTACATGAATCCTGCATCTGTATGTGGAAGTTGACTCATGCGTTTTTACAAGAGGGGCATCTGTGGCCCATAGACATTCTCCATTTATTTTATTATTGTATATGAATTATGATTGTTGTCTGTCCACTTATGTCTTTTTGTAACTTTACACAATTTAGGTAATATTTGTTTGACAATATAAGAATACGGAGATGTGATATGATTGCTAATGAGACAACTATCCACCAGAGGCCAAATGATGTGGATGTAAGCAACTACTGTTTATAGTGTGACCTATATATTTGTTTCCAAAAAGTAAGAAATATACCAGATATGAAAACTGGGCATTCATTTGACACCACAAAGTTCTATTGGATTTAGTTTATTATTTCAAGCCCTGCGCCCACATCCTGATAACTTCTCTTTCTCATTTAGTAACATATCCAAATACCCCAAAAATGTTTGAAGTATAATTCTATTGGTTGTTTATTTAGGGAAGAAGTATACCCCAATATTGAGATGGATGAAAAACCAGTGGAAAAGATAATACCAGTCATGAAATCTGGACATTATCCATATGAAACCATGAAGTTTAACCAGAATGCTCTTCCAGAAGGGGTTACTGTTGGAGATTATGAAGTTGACATGTAAACACCATATATTGTTTTCTGTGAATCAGTACATTGTTTTATGATGCTTTCATTTTAAAACTTTATGTGAATGTTTTTTGATTATCAAGTGTACTCTTGTCCTGTAACCAAGACTTTCAAATTCTAGTTCATTTACTGATATAAAACATGTTTTGGGGATAATTTTGAAATTGTATAAACATTATTAGGAATGACTATTGCTTTCAAACAATTTTCATGGGATCAGCATTATTTTATTTCATATTTTTACTTTTTATATGTACTCATCTATATATTTTTTTCTATATTTATTTTATTTATACAAGACCAGATAACAAAAAATATTCCTTTTACTTAGTTAAATGAATTAGAATTTGAAATGACTGATTAAGTTACAATATAACAATACAGTTATCAGGCTGTACAGACTGTAGGATCACCTGCATCAGATCACCAGATTGGCCAGACATCATTAAATAAAGTGTTTTATAAAACAAAAATAGTTTCTTTTATGTTTATAATTTGTTGTTTCTATGTCTTAACAGCGCAGGAGAATAAAATGCTTGGGGATCCATTTGTCTGTACTGTAAACGCTTTAGCAAATATATTTTGCTTCAAATTTTGATGTTATTTATTCATAATGTTCTGCTAAATCATAGCTGAATCAATATCATATTAAACAGTATCCATTTTATGGCAATAGATGCACATGATGCTCGAGGCCAAACAATCTAAAACCTAATGCAAATGAAGGAGCTGACAAAACCAAAAAAATTGGAAAGTGTATTGCGGTACCCAGTGTCTCACCTGCAATTGCTGCTGTAAGTGTATAAGTTAAATTTTGACAGTAAAAAGTTATTCCATTTATCAGTAAAATGCAGAATTAAAAAGAAAAGAATTAAACTTCTTCTTTAGGTGCTATTTCTTGATTTTATAGATAAACTTTTGTCCCAAGTTTCAACAATCCAAGACTGATACAGTCTGAGGTTAAAGTTTGTTGGACATCAATAACTTTGTCAAATCTTCATGGAATGTTATAAAACTTTCGCTGAATCTTTTTTATGATTTACAGATTATGTCTGGGTTTTTTTTTTTTCATTTTTCAGTATTTTAGTTTTTAACAGGATTTTTGAAGGATTATTGATTTGGGGATGTACGGTGGGCGGGCGGCTGCCAAACAGTGTCTGTTCATTAACATGAAAACGCTTTGACTAAATTTTTTCAAATTTAGATATGTTGTTTCCCTTGACTAAATAAAGGTCAAGTTCAATTTTCAGGATTTTAGCTTTTCTCGTTGTTGAGTTATATCCCTTTCCAATAGTCAAAAGCGGTACTTATTATGTGATTGAGTTATTTCCCTTTGAACAGAAATGGTTAATTATATATATAAAGTTTCATTACACTTAAAGATAAGTATTACAGATTTTAAAAAGACATTGTATTAATGATAAATGACATTTTGGATTTTTTTTTTTCTTTTCTTTTGTAAATTGTTTGAAGAATTTTGTGGTAGATTTGTTTGTTATTCTGTATAAACTAATTTTCTGAATGCTTATATATTTTTTTTTGATGAAGTGAACTCCTTTAAAAACTAAGCATACTTATATTGTCTATTAATAAACATATATTTAGATTTCTGATTTTGGTTTAATTTCATCAAAATTGTATTCTTGGGGTTCTTTGATATGCTGATTCTAACAATGTGTTAGTGGTTAAACCTATATCTACATATCTAATTTTATTGATTACAATTTGAAAATATACAACATCATACCTAATCTTAGAGAACTATTTGTTTATCATTTATTCAGTTTGAGTTATTTCCCCTTGAACAGAAAATTAATAAGTATATGCATAACATTAAACTGTGTTTCATTTCAGCATAAGTCAAATATATATAGGGTTCTTTCAACTGCTGAATCTAAACCTGTATTTAAATATTGGATTTTTGGGCCCAGTTTTCAAGTTGGTCCAAATCAGGGTCCAAAATTAAACTTTGTTTGATTTCAACAAAAATTGAATTTATGGTTTTTTTTGAAATGCTGAATCTAACCATGTATTTAGAGATTTTGGATTTTGGGATCGTTTATCAAATTGATCCACATTGAGGTCCAAAGGGTCCTAAATTAAACTTTTTTTTGATTTCATCAAAAATTGATTTCTTGGGGTTCTTTGATATGCTGATTCTAACAGTGTACTTAGATTTTGGATATTTGACCATAATAGGTAAATGTCCAATTTCAAATTTTTCAGTTCTTTGACCATATTCATTTTGTGTCACAAACCTGTGCTGTGTCAAATATTCGATCACAATCCAAATTCAGAGCTGTTTTGAGCTTAAATGCAGTGTCCATACTTGCTCAACTGTTCAGGGTTCCACCTCTGCAGGAAATCCAGTTTGCTGTCACTTTGACAGCCTCTTGTTTGAAGTTAATATTTACATGCAGGACATGTACAGGATTAAAATTTTTTGACATGATAAATTTTTAAACCTTCAAGGATTGTTGTGAAACTTGGACAGAAGCTAATCTTTAAGATCCATTAATCGCATCTTGCACACTTCTTACAGTCAACATTACACTTTTACACTGACAGCAGTAATTGCAATTAGCCAATTCAAACTCAAATAAGTAAAGATACAAAGCAAACAAATGAATGTAATTGGAGACACTATTTCATCTAGCTTTTTATATGATTTGCGGTCTTATAATGGTATGGCGATGTCGTCTTCGTCGTCCAAAGACATTTGGTTTCCAGACAATAACTTGAGTAGAAGTTTATGGATCTCTATGAAATTGTACCACATGGTTCAATACCACAAAACTTTGTTTGATTTCAACAAAAATTTAATTCTTGGGGTTTTTTGATATGCTGAATCTAACCTGTATTTAGATTTTTAGTCCCCTACCGACGAAGTCGAAGGGGACTTTAGGTTTGCACTCTGTCCGTCTGTCCATCCGTCATTCCAGCAACTCAGCTTTCCACACTTTTTTTCGTTGTTCTTGAAGATATTGATTTGATATTTGGTATATAGTTTTATCATGACAAGTTATAGATCAAGTTCGAATTTTGTTTCAGTCTGATGATTTAGTCCAGAGTTATGGTCCATAAAAACACTCTATAACTAATGTTAGAGTACTATGTTAAACCATATAATCTGTACAAAGGGAGATAACTCATTTTTTAAAAGACATTCTTTAGTAAATTGTTTGAGGAATTTGTGGCAGGTTTATATGTTATTTTGTATAAACTAATTTTCTGAATGCTACATGTATATATATATATATATATATATATATATTTTTATACGACCATAAAAATTTTTGTGGTCGTATATTGGTATGACGTTACGCGTCCGTCAGTCAAAGACACATTGGTTTTCGCACTCTAACGTTAGTTTAAGTGAATGGATCTCTAGGAAATTTTACTATAAGGTTCAATACCACAAAAGGAAAGTTGGGATTGATTTTGGGGTTATGGTACCAACAGTTAAGGAATTAGGGGCCAAAATAAGCATTTTGTAACTTCCAGACAATAACTTGTGTGTAAGTGTATGGATCTCTCTGACATTGTACCATAAGGTTCCATATCACAAAGGAATGCTGGGATTGATTTTGGGGTAATTGCCTCAAAATTTTAGGAATTAGGGGCCAAAAAGGGGCAAAAATAAGCATTTTCTAGTTTCAGGACAATAACTTGTGTGTAAGTGTATGGATCTTTCTGAAATTGTACTACAAGGTTCCATATCACAAAGGAAAGCTGGAATTGAGTTTGGGGTAATTGCCCAAAACGTTTAGGAATTAGGGGCCAAAAATAAGCATTTTTCTAGTTTCAGACAATAACCTGTGTTCAAGTGTATGGATCTCTGAAATTGTACTGCAAGGTACCATATCTCATTGAAGGCTGGGATTGAGTTTGGGGTGATGAATCATAAGGGGTTCAAAAATGGGGATTTTTTTTTCCTTTTTCTTTTCTTTAAAATGTTCCATTTTAAGTTGGTTATTTCTGATTTATACTTAAAAGCAAATAATAATGATATGGCAGGAGATACACACCAAACAGGATGTGTAAATTATTATATAATAAGTATTGTGCAATAGCAAGAAATTTTCAATTGCACAGTATTGTGCAATAGCAAGAAATCTTCAATTGCACAGTATTGCATAATAGCAAGAATATCCAATAGCACAATATTGTGCAAAAGAAGATACTTTGTATAAATTGTTTATTTCTTGACCAATTTCAATGGGGTTTTATTCTTGAATTCTTGGGGTTCTTTAATATGCTGAATCTAACCGTGTATTAAGTTTTTGGATTTTGGGCCCGTTTTAAATTGGTCCACATTGAGGTCCAAAGGGTCCAAAATTAAACTTTGCTTGATTTCATCAAAATTGAATTATTGGGGTTCTTTGATATGCCGAATCTAACCGTGTATTTAGATTCTTAATTTTTGGTCCCATTTTCAAATTGGTCTACATTAAGGTCCAAAGGGTCCAAAATTAAACTTAGTTTGATTTTAACAAAATTGAATTCTTAGGGTTCTTTGATATGCTGAATCTAAACATGTATTTAGATTTTGATTATGGGCCCAGTTTTCAAGTTGGTCCAAATCGGGTCCAAAATTAAACTTTGTTTGATTTCAACAAAAATTGAATATATGGGGTTCTTTGATATGCTGAATCTAACCATGTATTTAGATTCTTAATTTTTGGTCCCGTTTTCAAATTGGTCTACATTAAGGTCCAAAATTAAAACTTAGTTTGATTTTAACAAAATTGAATTCTTAGGGTTCTTTGATATGCTGAATCTAAACATGTATTTAGATTTTGATTATGGGCCCAGTTTTCAAGTTGGTCCAAATCGGGGTCCAAAATTAAACTTTGTTTGATTTCAACACAAATTGAATATATGGGGTTCTTTGATATGCTGAATCTAACCATGTATTTAGATTTTAGATTTTTGGGCCCGTTATCAACTTTGTCCACATTGAGGTCAAAAGGGTCCAAAATTAAACTTTGTTTGATTTCATCAAAATTGAACTCTTAGGGTTCTTTGATATGCTGAATCTAACCATGTATTTAGATTTTGGATATTGGACCATAATAGGTGAATGTCCAATTTAAAATTTTAAGTTCTTAGACCACATTCATTCTGTGTCAGAAACCTATGCTGTGTCAAATATTTAATCACAATCCAAATTCAGAGCTGTATCAAGCTTGAATGTTGTGTCCATACTTGCCCCAACTGTTCAGGGTTCGACCTCTGCGGTCGTATCAAGCTGCGCCCTGGAGCTTTTTATTTATTAAGTGAAACCCTTAAATTAGATAATAATCTATTTTTGTCGAGCCTTTCGACTTTTGTCGAAAAAGCGAGACATAGCGATCTACATTCCGTCGGCGGCGTCCACAAATATTCACTCTGTGGTTAAAGTTTTTGAAATTTTAATAACTTTCTTAAACTATCCTGGATTTCTACCAAACATGGACAGAAGCTTGTTTATGATCATAAGATAATATTCAAAAGTAAATTTTGTAAAATAAAAATTCCATTTTTTCCGTATTTTACTTATAAATGGACTTAGTTTTTCTGCCAAGAAACATTACATTCACTCTGTGGTTAAAAGTTTTTGAAATTTTAATAACTTTCTTAAACTATCCTGGATTTCTACCAAACTTGGAAAGAAGCTTGTTTATGATCATAAGATAGTATCCAGAAGTAAATTTTGTGAAAAAAAAATTCTATTTTTTCCGTATTTTACTTATAAATGGACTTAGTTTTTCTGCCAAGAAACATTACATTCACTCTGTGGTTAAAGTTTTTGAAATTTTAACAACTTTCTTAAACTATCCTGGATTTCTACCAAACTTGGAAAGAAGCTTGTTTATGATCATAAGATAGTATCCAGAAGTGAATTTTGTAAAAAAAAAATTCCATTTTTTCCGTATTTTACTTATAAATGGACTTAGTTTTTCTGCCAGTTAACATTACATTCACTCTATGGTTAAAGTTTTTAAAATTTTAACAAATTTCTTAAACCATCCTGGATTTGTACCAGACTTGGACAGAAGCTTGTTTATGATTAACAGCTAGTATCTAGAAGGAAATTTTGTTAAAATTTTGTTCCATTTTTTCGGTATTTTACTTATAAATACACTTAGTTTTTCTTCCAGTTAACATTACATACAGTCTGCAGTTTTAAGATTTTAAAACATTTATTAGATTCATAAACTATCCTGGATTTTTACCAAACTTGGACAGAAGCTACTTACAATCAAAAGATAGTATAGAGAGGAATATTTTTATCAATTTTTTCCTCATTTTTGTTGAGCCTGCGATTAACAGCAAAAGTAGGCGAGACACTGGGTTCCGCGGAACCCTTACAAATTTTTATTAAGGTATATATTTCATTACATTACATTGTGTAGATAAAAGTTGTTGACATTTTATAGATAAGTTACAAATCTATATTAGTTTGTGACAAATGAAGAAAAAATATTTGGAACTATTAATTATATTTGATTGTAATTTGAAAATAGATATACATTGTATTACATCATATCTAATTTTAGAGAACTATTAATCATATCTAATGTTAGAGTGTTATAGGTTTTCCACACTTTTTTTCATCATGCTTGAAGATATTGTTTGACAATTGGTATATAGTTTTATCATGACAAGTTACAGATCAAGTTCAAATTTTTGTTTCAGTCTGATAATTTTGTGCAGAGTTATTGTCCTTGGACTTGAAAAAATTCACTCATATATTCAGTTTTCCACACTGTTTTTAGTCATGCTTGAAGATATTGACTTGATATTTTCTTTTTGTTTACACCATGACAAGTTATAGAACAAGTTAGCATTTTGTTCCAGTATAATGAATATTACCCGGTAGGGGACTATGTATTGCCATGTAATACTCTGAGAATACTTGTTCATTTTGGGCCCTGTTTTCAATTTGGTCCCCATTGACGTCCAAAGGGTTCAAAATTGAAATTTGTTTGATTTTAGCAAAAATTGAATTTTTGGGGTTCTTTGATATGCTGAAGTTAAACATATTTAGATTTTTATACAACTGCAAAACTTTTGCGGCTGTATAATGGTATGACGTCGTCATCTGAAGACACAATAACTTGAGTATAAGTGTATGCATCTCTATGAAATTGTACCACAAGGTTCCATACCAGAAAAGTCAGTTTGGGATTGTTTTTGGGGGTTATTTTCCTATTTGATTAGGAATTAGGGCCAAAAATATGCATTTTTCTTTTTTCATGACAATAACTTGTGTATACAACAAGGTTCCATACTAAAAAAAGAAGGTTGGGACTGTTTTTGATGGTTATGGCCTTAACTGTTTAAGAAAAAGGGGCCAAAAACAACACTTTTCTATTACTATGTATAACTTGCTTATTTATCCTTAAAATATCTTTCAGTGCAATAACAAAAGTTGCATATAAAATTTAGTACAGAAAAAAAACAATGAACTCTCTGAATCTTGTATAATAGACAACAAAAACATAGGTATATAGAAAAAAATACCAAATTATAAATTATATTGTTACAAAGAACCAAGTATACATTTTAAACTGGGAGGCAAACATTAAGGTAAAAATCATACAGCTACATCATAAATCATTAAGGAAGGCAAGACCTTCTGGGTAGATATCATACAGTTTAGGAAGACAAGATCTTAGTAGATATCATAAAGATTAGGAAGACAAAATCTTCTGGGTAGATATCATAAAAATAAGAATGAGCAAAATCTTCTAGGAAGATATCATACAGCTATATCATATACAGTTAAGGAAGACGAAATCTTCTGGGTAGATAATATACAATTTAGGAAGACCAGATATTCTGGGATGGTATAAAGATTAGAAAGATATCATACAGCTACATCATATACAACAATGGAAGATTAGATCTTCTGTGTAGATATCATACAGTTTAGTAAGACAAGATCTTCTGGTTAGATATCATAAAGATTAGGAAGAAGAAATCTTCTGGCAAAAATATCATATACAGTTTAGGAAGAAGAGATCTTCTGGTAAATGTCATACAGTTTTGGAAGACGAGATACAGTTAAGGACGACCAAACCTCGTATACAATTTAGGAAGACGAAATTTCTGGTTACATATCAAAGACTAGGAAGAAGAAATCCTCTTGCAAGATATCATATACAGTTTAGGAAGACGAGATCTTCAGGTAGATATCATACAGTTTAGGAAGACGAGATCTTTTGGGTATATATCATTCAGTTAAAGAAGACGAGATCTTCTGTGTAGATATACAGTTTAGAAAAACGAAATCTTCTGGTTAGATATAAAGATTAGGAAGACGAAATCTGGCAAGATATCATATACAGTTTAGGAAGACGTCATTTTCTGGGAAGATATCATTAAGATTAGGAAGATGAGATCTTCAGTGCAGATATCATACAATTTAAGAAGATGAGATACTCTGGTAGATATCATACAGTTTAGGAAGACAAGATTTTCTGTGTAGATATCATACAGTTTAGGAAGACGAGATCTTCTGGGTATATATCATACAGTTTAAGAAGACAAAATCTTCTGGTTCGATATAAGGACTAGGAAGACGAAATCTTCTCATATGCAGTTTAGGAAGACGAGATATTATGGGTAGATATTATTCAGTTAAAGAAGACAAGATCTTCTGTGTAGATATCATACAGTTTAGTAAGAAAAGACCTTTGGTTAAATAGTATAAAGATTAAGAAGACAAAATCTTCTGGAAAGATACCATATACTGTTTAGGAAGACGACATGTTTTGGGTAAATATTAAGATTAGGAAGACGAGATCTTCGGGGGTAGATATCATGCATTTAGATTAGGAAGACTAGATCTTCTGGATAGATTTCATTCAGTTCAGGAAGGCGAAATCTTCTAGGAAGATATCATACAGCTACAACATGTACAGTTTAGTAAGACGAGATCTCGTGAGTAGATATCATACAGTTGTGAAAGACAAGATCTTCCGAGAAGATATAAAGATTAGGAAGATATCATATAACTACATCATATACAGTTAGGACGACGAGATCTTCTTGTTAGATATATAGTTTAGGACGACGAAATTTTCTGGGTTATAATATTCCGACTCCAAACTAAACGAAAGCCTATGAAATTTTACCATAAGGTTCCACTACCAACAGTTAAGGAATTAGGGCTCAAAAGGGCCAAAATAAGCATTTTGTAACTTCCCTAAATGCCTCGAACTTGACGGAGAAACAGCAAATACCTATTTTCTTGGGATTGAGTTTGGGGTGATGAATCATAAGGGGTTCAAAAATTTGGGGGTTCTTTTTTCCTTTTTTTTTCTTTAAAATTTTCCATTTTAAGTTGGTTATTTCTGATTTATATTTAAAAGCAAATAATAATGATATGGCAGAAGATACACACCTAACAGGATGTGTAAATTATTATATAATAAGTATTGTGCAATAGCAAGAAATTTTCAATTGCACAGTATTGCGCAATAGCAAGAAATCTTCAGTTGCACAGTATTGCGCAATAGCAAGAAATATCCAATAGCACAATATTGCTAATAGCAAGAAATTGTCAATTGTACAGTATTGCTAATAGCAAGAAATATTCAATTGCACAGTATTGCTAATTGCAAGAATATTCAATTGCACAGTATTGTGCAAAAGAAGATACTTTGTATAAATTGCTTATTTCTTGACCAATTTCAATGGGGTTTTATTCTTGAACTCTTGGGGTTCTTTAATATGCTGAATCTAATCGTATTAAGTTTTTGGATTTTGGGCCCGTTTTAAATTGGTCCACACTGAGGTCCTAAGGGTCCAAAATTAAACTTTGTTTGATTTCATCAAAATTGAATTATTGGGGTTCTTTGATATGCCGAATCTAACGTGTATTTAGATTCTTAATTTTGGTCCCGTTTTCAAATTGGTCTACATTAAGGTCCAAAGGGTCCAAAATTAAACTTAGTTTGATTTTAACAAAATTTAATTCTTAGGGTTCTTTGATATGCTGAATCTAAACATGTATTTAGATTTTTATTATGGGCCCAGTTTTCAAGTTGGTCCAAATCGGGGTCCAAAATTAAACTTTGTTTGATTTCAACAAAATTGAATATATGGGGTTCTTTGATATGCTGAATCTAACCATGTGTTTAGATTTTTGATTTTTGGGCCCGTTATCAATTTTTTCCACATTGAGGTCAAAAGGGTCCAAAATTAAACTTTGTTTGATTTCATCAAAATTGAATTATTGGGGTTCTTTGATATGCCGAATCTAACCGTGTATTTAGATTCTTAATTTTGGTCCCATTTTGAATTGGTCTACATTAAGGTCCAAAGGGTCCAAAATTAAACTTAGTTTGATTTTAACAAGAATTTAATTCATAGGGTTCTTTGATATTTTGAATCTAAACATGTATTTAGATTTTGATTATGGGCTCAGTTTTCAAGTTGGTCCAAATCGGGTCCAAAATTAAACTTTGTTTGATTTCAACAAAATTGAATATATGGGGTTCTTTGATATGCTGAATCTAACCATGTATTTAGATTTTTATTTTGGGCCCGTTATCAACTTTGTCCACATTGAGGTCAAAAGGGTCCAAAATTAAACTTTGTTTGATTTCATCAAAATTGAACTCTTGGGGTTCTTTGATATGCTGAATCTAACCATGTATTTAGATTTTGGATATTGGACCATAATAGGTGAATGTCCAATTTAAAATTTTTAAGTTCTTAGACCACATTCATTCTGTGTCAGAAACCTAAAGTCTGGGTGGGTCAAACAGGTGACCTACCACAACATAGGCCATCAGAACAATTGTTTGTGAAAGGAGTATTATAAAGAGCTCACAAAACAAGGACATTTTAAATAACCATCTGTAAGGATACGGCGAGTAACATGTATTTTTCTGAAGCAGTCAGTATAATTTCGGTATGTGACCCATTTATAAAGGACGCTTCACTATGGTAACGGCATGCATGATGTCACAAATATTTACTCTGATTGGACGAAATAACGGAATTGAACAAAAAACAACAAAAAAGATATATGCTACAATAAAAGGAAAACATAACGGACATAAAATCAAACTTAAAAATGAAATTATCCAGATAAATAATAATAAAAAAAAAAACCACATAACAACTGCGACACATAACTTAAAAAGATAGTTATATACAAAAATTTCGTCAAAGCGTTTTCATGTTAATCAACGGACACTGATTGGCAGCCGCCCGCCCGCCCGCCGTACATCCCCAAATCAATAACCGATTTTTTCCTTCGAAAATCCGGTTAATAAATTCAGGAAAGAAGTTGTCATTGTCACCTCTTTCAAATTGTTTGGATTTTGTAGGCTTAGCCTTTAATACACGACTAGGTAAATATCAAGATCTACCAGGTGAGTTAGGCTATTAGGCTATTTAGCTATAAATTATATCTTCCAAGGCGTGATAACAATCTCAAAGAGTACAAAATGTACTTGAAATGAAGAGTGTCAAAATATATATATCGGAAATTTAATTACTTGTCAAAAGCTGCATTAGATCATCTCTCTTTGCCGTCCCCGATATACACACCAAAATAGGTTGTATCTCTAATTGTTAAAGTTGTTCTTTGACATTTCTTCATGGATCTCAACTGTTTCAGGTTTGTTATTCATTACAGATTGTAACCTACTAATATCTTATGTGTATGTCTATTTCACAACTATAGGTACTTCTTTATCTCTGAAAAATACTTATATATATATATATATATATATATATAGTGCCTAGAAAATCAACCTAACGATGTTAGAGTAGATTTGATTCGTAACTTCCTCCCGGCGCCGGGATCGTTAGGTTGATTTTCTAGGCACTTTATACATATTCTTAGGCCTGGTATTTTTAATCATAAGAAATCCGATGGACAAGGTATAATTTGCAGTTGTCACTATATATATATATATATATATATATATATACATTAGTTAAGTACCATGCAGTACAGATTTTAAAATTCTTTAGAGAAAAGCGCATATACTCAACTTGCAGAATCGCCAGCTTTTTGCCGTCAAATAGTGTGCATTTTTTTTTTAAACTATGATTAAAATAAAACTGATAAAGATTCATGGTTTGTTTTTAAACTATATGCTCACATCTGAATGCGTCAGATATCTTTTTTAAAGATAGTACTTGTTTGGAATCAGTTTCCGTAACAAAACAGGGTTATATCTGGGACAATTTTCGAAGATTCTAAAAATCTACTATTCGATTATCCCATGAAGAAAGTTTTTTCTCATCAAAATTAGAACACAAAATACAACGTATCACACTGAACAGAGAAGAGTATTATAAAAAAAGTTTAATTTTTTATATACAGCTGAGGAAGGCGAGATCTGCTGGGTAGATATCATACAGTTTAGAAAGACTAGATCTTCTGGGTAGATATAAAGATTAGGAAGACGAAATCTTCTGGGTAGATATCATACAGATCAGTAAGAAGACATTTTCTTGGTAGATATCTTAAAGATTACGAAGACGAGATCTTCTTGATAGATATCATATAATTAAGGCAGACGAGCTCTTCTGGGTAGACATCATACAGCTTCATCATATACACTTTAGGAAGACGAGATCTTCTGTGTAGATATCATACAGTTAAGGAAGACGAGATTTTCTGGGTAGATATCATAAAGATTAGGAAGACAACAATTTCTGGGAAGATATCATATACAGTTAAGGAAGACGAGATCTTCTGGTAGATATCAAACAGTTTAGGAAGACGAGCTCTTCTGTGTAGACATCATACAGCTCCATCATATACACTTTAGGAAGACGAGATCTTCTGTGTAGATATCATACAGTTAAGGAAGACGAGATTTTCTGGGTAGATATCATAAAGATTAGGAAGACAACAATTTCTGGGAAGATATCATATACAGTTAAGGAAGACGAGATCTTCTGGTAGATATCAAACAGTTTAGGAAGACGAGCTCTTCTGTGTAGACATCATACAGCTCCATCATATACACTTTAGGAAGACGAGATCTTCTGTGTAGATATCATACAGTTAAGGAATACGAGATCTTCTGGGTAGATATCATAAAGATTAGGAAGACGACATCTTCTGGGAAGATATCATAAAGTCTAGGAAGACGAGATCTTCTCGGTAGATAGCATACAGTTTAGGAAGACAAGATCTTCTGGGTAGATATCATACAGTGTAGGAAGACGAGATCTTCTGGGTAGATATCATGCAGAAGTAACACAAAACGAAGACATTTTAAAAAACCATCTATAAGGATACGGTGAGTAACATGTAATTTTTCGCACTCAGTTTCCTTAACATAACGGTGATATTTGGGATAATTTCGAAGTCTCTAAAAATCTACTAGTTGATTATCCCATGAAGAAAGTTTTTTCTCACCAAAATTAGAACACAAGGTACATATGGAACAAAACATTATAGTTAGAAGTCATCTCTTCGAAATTTTACGTATATCATCAATGAATTGTTCGACCGCTATGGAACATCTTTGCCACAGAATACCACGTTTATATTCCACTTGTCGTAGCCATAATCCCGTCCCTCTCTCCTCGCTCATAACACCATTGAATGTGGCCTATTTGGTATGTACTTACCACGAGATACACGACGCATGACTAGTAAAATAGAAACTGTTAATACTCTTCAAGAGTCCACCCCAAAAGGGACTCAGTTAGCGGATATATATTTGTTTAATCATTGTAATTTTAATTTGTTTCGGTATGTCCCGTCTATTTGTTTTAAAACGTTATCACCAAAAGTTGCATGTTAACTAGCGATGTACATTTTACAGTATACTTGAAAAATCTAGCGGTATTTGTTTCCATAGAGTATCCTTGATAAGTGTATGTAAAGCATAGAAAAGCCTTGGGTTATTAATGATGCCTCGTGTCTTCAAAGGCTTGGTTTCCCCTTTCGGTATAGAATTCAAATTTAACTTTTAAACAATTTTTTCACCAATTACACTAGCGCATTCATGTCAGATCAAAGCCTACAAGTGCAAACAAAATTAAAAACAACATTATTCTGAAAAATTATAGATTTTTTCGTTACATTCGACGATAGGGGAACGTACTACAACTTATGTTGTCGGATCAACATCTTCTCAAATCTGATCGATCTAATCTGGGATTTAATATATGTTCCAGATCTAATTTAGCTAAATTGAGAGAGAGAGAGAGATGTATATATAATGAAATTGCTAGAAATGTAAGATACGAATACGAAAGTTTTATTTTGATTCGGTTCACATATAACAATATAAGCTCTTGAGAGCTTTTGACCGAATATAAATAACACATGTATAACATTAAAACACAGAACATGCAGATAAGATATATAAGCAGCTACTATTACAGTGGCGGATCCAGATTTTTTCATAAAAGGGGGGGGGGGGCTCTGACTGACCTAATGGGGGCCCGCTCCAGTCATGCTTCAGTGATTCCCTATATAATCAACCAAATGTTTCCCAAAAAAGGGGGGCGGGCCCCCAGGCCTCCCTTGGATCCGTCTATGCATTATTTTAATGCATAGATACAACATAGGCATATTGAAAATGCATGCAAAGGACTACTAAACTACACATCTAAACATGCCAAAAACTGAAGCATAACTTAAATAAAAGCACAACTAAAATTTAAGCACAAATAGAAAATAAAGCACACATGCAAAATTTAAGGCATGATGCAAACATTTAGAGCTATAACTAAAAAATAATATATTAAAGCTTATCTACATGCAGAACAACGGCATTCCGATCCATTCCAGGACTGTACGGGCTCTTGAATTGTGAAAAACTATTTTCAGACCTGAAATGGTCAGGTAGGCTGTTCCACAGAGTAGTGCTCAGCTGCAAATTTAAAAATTTCTTACCAAACTGTGTTGTTTTTACATGTGGAATATCCAGTATATAACTATATCTGAAAGAATATTTACAATCTTTTGCATTTAATAGATCATGCTAACAAACAGGTGCTAATTTATTAACTATATTATTAGTTACATGGTGTGTTAGTGACCTAAATACGATATATATGGGGTTAGTAAATTCCATATGGGGTGAAAGCGAAGCTCGAATCCCCATATGGAATTTACTGACCCCATGTATATCGTATTAGGTCACTAGCACACCATGTAACGAATTTATCTTACCGACTATCTTCACATGTGGTATTTAGACAAGCGGCCTATCAAAGTGGTTAAGTCTTTAATACTTAGTATTAAGAACCTACTTCCATTTGTCTATACAAAAAAAAAAACAAATGCCAACAATAACAACTTGTTAGCTTTAGATTTGTTTTATGAATTTATTTTAATCGCTCATTATCAATTTCTTTGTCTGTTGAAACTTTCTGATTTCCTTTTTGTTTTGAAAGGAAGTAACTCCTTACTAACCCCATATGGTAACTAACCCTATATGGTAACAAACCCCATATTTTTAGGACACCCTATATCAAATATATGTAGTCACCACGTGTAGTCCTTTAATCAATCATATCCCCAGAAATCTATAGGAGGTAAGATAATAAAAGTTTTAATTGCCATTGATCTTTGTCTTTTAATATGCAGTGAAGGCATCTTAGCCTGTTCAAATAAGTTCCCAAACATTTCAAAATATTAAGTTGCTGAGATGCCTTCCTGCATATTTTACCGATACGAGTATCAAAATTTAGCTGATAATCAATGTCAGTGCCAAGAAGTTTGACAGTTGACTCACACGAAAGATCAGCACTTTGAATACGTATACATGAATTTTTGTTATATCTTTTCCCAACTGCTAAAACCTGAAATTTGTCAGGGTTTGCCTGCATTTTATTAATTTTGAACCATTCAATAAGTTTAAGAGATTCAGATTCTAAAGTAGAAATTAAAACATCATAATCTGGATTACAATAAGATAAAGTATTGTCATCTGCATAATTATACAGAGTTCCATTTTTATAAATAAGAATATATCATTGATAAAAACATTGAACAGTAGGGGCCCAGGATAGAACCATGGGGAGCCCCCTTATGAATGTCAACCCATGGAAGTATTATATTGATATAATACTTCCAAGGTCAACCCAACTGCTAAGAATACTATTTATTTCAATTTGTTGTTTCCTGTTTGACAAATAAGATTGAAGAAGTGAAATCGAATGAGAAGAGACACCACATGCTGATAATTTATCAAGCAGAATTTCATGTGGTAGCTAGGTTATCAAAAGCCTTTGAAAGGTCCAATACAACCGCAGCTATATAATGGTTATTATCTAATGCTGCACGCCAATCTTCTAGCAGATACTTAACAGTGTGGTCTGACACCCATGGCTACGTCTAAAAGCATCACCAAGTTGTATGTCAAACACCTGTTCATAAATTTTAGAATAAATCGGTAGAACACTGACAGGAGCCGCCTATAGTTGGCTTTGTCAAGTTGGTTATTTTTTATTTTTGAAATTTTGAAATTGACGAACGAAAAATAAAATTGATCGAGACGAAAACCACTTCATATGGATTTGTCAAAATCATAAAAGAGAAAGAGAAGCCCTTGAGATTAAAGTATTAAAATGTATTTAAATTTTAAAACTGTTAATAGTGAAAGTGTTAAATAAAAATTGTTATTCAACAGCCTGACTCTGAGCATAGATATAATAGCCTATTATATCTATGCTCTGAGTGAGTCGTTACACTTGAAATAATAAATTTGTTTTCTTATAGTTCTGAATTTTCTAAAGTTAAAAATGATTTATTACATACATATGACTATCATTACATACACTTTTTTATCTTGTTATTCATATTAGATGTCACGAGTCATATATTTTATGCATTGTATTTTGTACGAGTCTACAGTCTTGTTATCACTGCCTGTAACCGAGTTCGGCAGAAAGTGATTTTCCCCCGATTACAGTACTGATTTTCCCCGATTGATTACTGATTTTTCCCGATTTTCCTATGTAGAAAACATCAAAAGGGTAATTATATATGAATTAAAGAAAATCTGTTTCAATAATTATGCAACCTTCCTTTTCATTCATACATTTTTATCATTGACCTCCATGGGCAATATGGATTTTGATGACCAATCCTAAAAATAGAAACTTTTCCGAAGCAAGGAAGTCATGGGAAGTGATTTTCTTATATTATTCAAATATCTAAATGTTATTTCTCTAATTATAGAATACTTATTCAAATGTGCAAATTAAGTAAACTTAGAGCTGGAAGTACTTTTTTAAGGAGATTAGGAAAATACTAAAAAAAATATGATCTTAATTTCTGATGCAGTGTACTGATTGTCCACTATCAGTGTACAGATTGTCCCAGAGAAGATGAAGTTAATTACAGATTTTCCCCGATTTTCTCTTATAGTATCATAAGGAAAAAGGTTCATTCTAAGTTTTATTTTTAACTGTTACTTGCAAGAAAATATCAACATAGCTTTAATAGCTTTCTAAAAATGTCATCTTTGAAGAAATAGTAGCTCACCATCCAGAACTTTTTGACAGAGAAGGAAAAACTTTTATTAAAGTACAAGATGAAAAAATTATAATTTGTAACTTATCAACAAATACACCACAAAAGATGATCAAATGAATGGGGAACATGTCCATGGGACACAGACGATGCCCTGCTAGCATATCATATAAAGCTATAAAGGGACATATAACTGAAGAACGGTAAAAGTGACACTACCCAAAGTTGTACTTTTGTGTATAAGTTTCATAAAATTTGGTTGAGGCAATTTTTCCATTTGTAAAGGGACATAACTCTAGAACGGTTAAAGTGACGCCACCAAAATTCAAACTT
Organism: Mytilus coruscus; assembly: GCA_017311375.1. Taxonomy (NCBI): domain Eukaryota; kingdom Metazoa; phylum Mollusca; class Bivalvia; order Mytilida; family Mytilidae; genus Mytilus; species Mytilus coruscus. The sequence goes on along the minus strand of CM029595.1, from coordinate 107,454,571 downwards.
GATCTGTGTTTTGTGGTAATAAACATTGTGTATACGTTTCGAAGCATTTGGTTGAGGCAAACTAAAGTTAGAGAACGGAAACGAAAATTTAAGCAGTTTTTCAATTTTTCAAGGGCCATAACTCTAGAACAGTTAAAGTGACGCCACCAAAATTCAAACTTGATCTGTGTTTTGTGGTAATAAGCATTGTGTATAAGTTTCATAAAATTTGGTTGAGGCAAACTAAAGTTAGAGAACGGAAACCAACTTTGGGACGTACGCACAGACAATGGTAAAACTTAATGCCCCCTCCGCTACGGCGGGGGCATAAAAAGGCAAATCATCACAATCTCCAACCATTTCAGACAATTTATCAAATTCACCAAACTATGAATCCAGAAATATACAAACAGTATATTTTTTTTACTCAAATCAGCTGCAACAGCATCAAAACAAAGATTAAGGAAGGTCGTCAATGTCGCTAAAGACCCCCGAAGTAATATTGTCTATTGTAACATTCATACGTCACGATGCTCTTGACTTGTTGGTTTAAAGTAACCCGAATAATTCAGTCCCTCCCCGTGATCGACTCTCCCACTCGCGAGGGAGTTAATGTAGCCATCGTAGAGCAGTGGAATATAACGACTGAATTATTCGGGTTAGGTTTAAAGATGTTCAAGTAAAAGACAATTTGATGGGCTTGTTTTTGAGAAATAAAAATTACTTATTTTCTCTATGAGATTTACGAGTATTCTATACGTTTGAACCATGGAAGTATTATATTCCAGGTTTGTACTTATGTCAAAATTTCTAAACCTTTTAAATAAAAAAAAATATCTGTCCGTAACATTTAACAGAGACATATAATCATATATGTCTCTGCATTTACCCATTTGAACCTCAACAGAATAAAAAAAGGGGATTATTTTGTATCAACACCGTTTTGTGTGCGTGTTTGTGTGGTGAATTCACAGTTATATTATTATTTTCAATATAGTTAAAGAAATAATCTTTTATTTTGAATCATCTTTTCTATAAAATACTTTTAATTTATTCATTTATCAAATATTGCACTATATCGCGGATGTATATATTTTTATACTGGTTACTTTTTACAAACAGACATTCTCCGTCCGATATCCTTTTAGAAACCAGTTTAAGATTAAAAGTAGTTCGTCAGAGAGCACGCGTTCTTTTTCCGACATAGCTTGTTCAAGACAGAACACAAAATCAAGACAATGGCTCAGCAACAACAACAGCAAGAAACTTCTCTTGGAGAAGCAAGCTCTAGTTTGGTAGAGGCCATGAAAAGTGAAATAAGCCAACTGGATGCAAACTGCCAGCCACATGGAATAAGACTCTTAAACGATGGTAAATAATTAACAACAAAAAAACTACTTTGTCACGCTGGTTTTCAACGTGCCGATTTCCATGTACGCTGTCTTTATTTCAGCCCCGCTTTTTGGAGACTAAATTTTTGATTTAATTGCAGGTTTCAATTGATATTAACCGTGTTTCTTTATGTCTTAGACTCTTTAGCTAATTTTGCATCGATATGCGAGCAAGGTTGGCAAAAAAGCGGTCAATACTAGTATTGACCATGCCTGCGGTAAATACCGGGAAATACTGGCAAATACCGGCAAATACTGGTCGATTGAAATTTTGAGTGGACATAACTATAAAAACCACTCTCTATTGGTCAATTACTTTTAGTAATGAAATAATGAAAGTGTTAAAGTCATTTTAAATGTTTTGATTTCTATTTTTATTGTAAATTCTTAATAAACAGTGATTTACAATTATTTATTAGTACATAAGATAAAAATGTTTCGTCCCTGGCAAGGAAACTCATCAGGTTGCTTTTGCACTGACTATAGCTTTGCAATCATTACATTTTGCACTGGTTTTGTTGTTGTCTTATATTGTATAGAAGTTCCAAATAGGGTCTTTAGGTTTCAGTTTGGTGCTAAAGGTCAAAATGGTTGTACTATGTGTATGTAAATCATGTAAATATTGATTATGTAAAGGTAAAATTTATACTACATTATATATTTTTTAGTTGAAAACATAAATTACAGTTCAGCCATAAGAGTAAAGGTCCTGCATACCTTCCGTTTCCTGCATAAAGATGATTTTGTCTCACATTTAATAGACACGTACATTGACCTATAATGGTTTACTTTTATAAATTGTTATTTGGATGGAGAGTTGTCTCATTGGCACTCACACCACATCTTCCTGTATCTAGGAAATATTTTATTGTTTAAGTGAGTCTTCAAATATCACTTTTATTACTTTCAACCATGTTTTGTCATCATTTATTGGGGGCTGTTGTTTTTATAGTAATTAAATTTTCACACCTAGCAATGCCAGGTGATAGGTAATAAGACACCTGTAACTTCATTTACCTGTAGTTTTATGTACCTGTAAAAATTATGCATTTTCAATAAAAATTATCTTGATTGAAAAATGTTGTAATGATTAATTTGTCAATTCTTTATATATATCCAAATATACAATATCATAACTTATAAGGACTAAATAAGTAGGTTTAAGTGTTAAAATGAATAAAACATATCAAATTCATTAATTTATATCAGCTGAAACATGTCAGAAGAAAAAGTTTAAATATATCTTACTTTTATCATTTTTTACTTCAATAAATAGTAACCATGAAAATTTCAATCGACCAGTATTTGCTAGTATTGTCCAGTATGCGAGGTAGGGATATTTAATGAAAATTATGGGAATCAAGTTATATATCACTGAAAGAAATAGGCGGAGACATACATGTATACAAATGAAATAATTAGATGATAGTGCGTAGGAAATGAATATTCAAACCTAGATTAATGTCTGAGAAAAATATCGAATGAAACGAAATATTTACAGTTAATAACCTTTTCAAGACCGCATGAACATGGGTCACTATTTTCTATTAACATAAGAATCTTTAACTCTGCAATTTGCAAATGCAAAATTTTGTTCAAGAACCATATAAGAGCTTCGGTTCAGCAGCTATCTTGGCTATGATTCTATGTCTTTAGTGGGCAGCCAATTAAGGAAAATCTCAAGGGACATAGAATCCCAAAAGCCGATAGATAACATCGTTATTTGGGAATCTGTGACACTTCGAACTATTGGCACCATACAATAATAACTTTTCCCTTGTGGCGTAAGACGTTTTCTATTGTGACATCAAATTTTTCGGGAACCTTTGTGAAATCCAGTAATGGCAGAAAAATAGCGATATGGTGTATTAGTTGGCATTCCACCTTGTCCTGATTGCACCATTATCCTTAAAAAAGCTCTAAAACACAATTTTGTGAAAATATACATGTAAAAATTGTTGTTTCCTGATTTGGGACTTGTCTGATGTGAGATGATCAATAATTAGCCAATCAGAATTGGTATTTCATGTGATTTTTATACGACCAAAAAATTTTTGTGGTCGATATTGGTATGACGTTGGCGCTGTCGGCGTCGTCGTCCGAAGACGCATTGGTTTTCGCACTCTAACTTTAGTTTAAGTGAATGGATCTCTATGAAATTTTACCATAAGGTTCAATACCACAAAAGGAAGGTTGGGATTGATTTTGGGGTTATGGTACCAACAGTTAAGGAATTAGGGCCAAAATAAGCATTTTGTAACTTCCAGACATAACTTGTGTGTTAGTGTATGGATCTCTGACATTGTACCACAAGGTTCCATATCACAAAGGGAATGCTGGGATTGATTTTTGGGGTAATTGCCTCAAAATTTTAGGAATTAGGGGCCAAAAGGGGCAAAAACAAGCATTTTCTAGTTTCATGACAATAACTTGTGTGTAAGTGTATGGATCTTTCTGAAATTGTACTACAAGGTTCCATATCACAAAGGGAAAGCTGGAATTGAGTTTGGGGTAAATTGCCTGAAACGTTTAGGAATTAGGGGCCAAAATAAGCAATTTTCTAGTTTCAGACAATAGCTTGTGTTCAAGTGTATGGATCTCTGAAATTGTACTGCAAGGTACCATACCTCAAAGGAAGGCTGGGATTGAGTTTGGGGTGATGAATCATAAGGGGTTCAAAAATTGGGATTTTAAAAAAAATTTTCATTTTTTTTCTTTAAAATTTTCCATTTTAAGTTGGTTATTTCTGATTTATATTTAAAAGCAAATAATAATGATATGGCAGGAGATACACACCAAACAGGATGTGTAAATTATTATATAATAAGTATTGTGCAATAGCAAGAAATTTTCAATTGCACAGTATTGCATAATAGCAAGAAATCTTCAATTGCACAGTATTGCGCAATAACAAGAAATATCCAATAGCACAATATTGCGCAATAGCAAGAAATTGTCAATTGTACAGTATTGCGCAATAGCAAGAAATAATCAATTGCACAGTATTGCAATTGCAAGAAATATTCAATTGCACAGTATTGTGCAAAAGAAGATACTTTGTATAAATTGCTTATTTCTTGACCAATTTCAATGGGGTTTTATTCTTGAACTCTTGGGGTTCTTTAATATGCTGAATCTAATCGTGTATTAGGTTTTGGATTTTGAGCCCATTTTTAAATTGGTCCACATTGAGGTCCAAAGGGTCCAAAATTAAACTTTGTTTGATTTCATCAAAATTGAATTATTGGGGTTCTTTGATATGCCGAATCTAACCGTGTATTTAGATTCTTAATTTTTGGTCCCTTTTCAAATTGGTCTACATTAAGGTCCAAAGGGTCCAAAATTAAACTTAGTTTGATTTTAACAAAATTGAATTCTTAGGGTTCTTTGATATGCTGAATCTAAACATGTATTTAGATTTTGATTATGGGCCCAGTTTTCAAGTTGGTCCAAATTGGGGTCCAAAATTAAACTTTGTTTGATTTCAACAAAATTGAATATATGGGGTTCTTTGATATGCTGAATCTAACCATGTATTTTGATTTTGGGCCCTGTTATCAATTTTTCCACATTGAGTTCAAAAGGGTCCAAAATTAAACTTTGTTTGATTTCGTAAAAATTGAATTAATGGGGTTCTTTGATATGCCAAATCTAACTGTGTATTTAGATTCTTAATTTTGGTCCCGCTTTCAAATTGGTCTACATTAAGGTCCAAAGGGTCCAAAATTAAACTTAATTTGATTTTAACAAAATTGAATTTTAGGGTTCTTTGATATGCTGAATCTAAACATGTATTTAGATTTTGATTATGGGCCCAGTTTTCAAGTTGGTCCAAATCAGGGTCCAAAATTAAACTTTGTTTGATTTCAACAAAATTGAATATATGGGGTTCTTTGATATGCTGAATCTAACCATGTATTTTGATTTTGGGCCCTGTTATCAACTTTGTCCACATTGAGGTCAAAAGGGTCCAAAATTAAACTTTGTTTGATTTCATCAAAATTGAACTCTTGGGGTTCTTTGATATGCTGAATCTAACCATGTATTTAGATTTTGGATATTGGACCATAATAGGTGAATGTCCAATTTAAAATTTTAAGTTCTTAGACCACATTCATTCTGTGTCAGAAACCTATGCTGTGTCAAATATTTAATCACAATCCAAATTCAGAGCTGTATCAAGCTTGAATGTTGTGTCCATACTTGCCCCAACTATTCAGGGTTCGACCTCTGCGGTCGTATCAAGCTGCGCTCATGGAGCATTTTATTGTTTATCAAGTTGAAAATGGCCAACTTGTGGTTAGGGTATGTACACATGTTTAATACACGAGCAAGTTTCGGTGATTTCAATATTTTCTATAAAAACACCATTGTATGGCAAATATAAAGTGAATTGTGAATTTTGTTTATTATAGTACTTGGCAACAAACCAAACATGAATTTTAAAGGACCTTAAATATTTTTTGGAGGGAGAGGAGGCTAAGTTACAGCTACATGCATTATTAAAATAATACCTCTGCTTTCTGAATTCTAAGATGTTTTAATCCCTGTTTAAACAATAGTTCATTCAGATCAAAGGAATTTTAAATTACTGGGACAAACAATTTTAAGGGCATATCTTAAAAATATATGTTATTTGGTCTTTCTTTACAGAGGTGAAAAGAATAGAACAAGGAGGGCCTAAGAAACAAGTGCCACTAGTTGAAGCTCATCACAACCGCCCTCAGGCTGTTGCATTGAAAGTAAAAATACCTGTTTCAGATTTTCCAAAAGTGAGTAAAGTATTGTTAATTAATATTGTTTTATTAGCTTAGCTGAACTGACTAGGATGGACTCAACTGCATTGCAATTTCTGCAACAACCAACAGCACTATCAAAAGAAATACTCTCTGTGAACTCCCATTAATAATAATGCATTAGACACTCAAGTTTGTAGCACACTTTGGTGTAAAGAAGGGAGTCTAATCCCTGTACTTTTAAATTAGGTCAACCTTCCCTTTCAAACATCTAAATAATAATAGCAATAAGTAGCTGCTAATTTTAACTCTAGTTCATCATAAAAATTAAAGGGCAGTCATAATTAATAAGAATTTAATGATTTGTGTCATATTTTAACTTTTAAATTTCTTTTCAAAAGAGCCCAAAATAGAGACTTATATATAAACAATATTTGTACCTTTTAATTACAAAATAAAAAGCTCCAAGTGTCTGTATGCAGAATATTTTCTGAAATATATTGCGGGATGCTAATGTCTTTTTAGTGGAATGTGATATTCATACATGACGCAACAGAGCAAGATAAACTCAAGACCATAGTGCTGATAGAGATTGTCAATTCATCTTTATCAGTCTCCAGTCTTTGTTACAGTTATTCTTATGCCACAATATGTTAATCTGTTTCACATCTGGTCTATTGGGTTGGAGTCAAAATAGTCTCCCGTTTAAAATTCATATCTTCCAACTGATTGGAAAGTTAACTTAAATTCTTATATACCACAGGTACCTTTACAGTTCACTACTTTAATCGCATTCCGAACACGTGTAAAATTCATATAAATGTAAACACACCACAGGCGATTATACAGTTCACTACTACACACTGCTTATTAGTTAGCTACTGCAGCTGGATTGTAGGTTAACTACCAGAGATAATTTGCAGTGTGAGAATTTTTACAGCGATGTTATCAGTACTCTTAATTAAATGTGGACTTATTCAGCTATTACTGTATGGAAATTAAAATAAAACATGCATACATTCAGTATGTATACTAAAGAAATTTATCCTGTTGAACTTACTTTAAATAAAGCTAATACTAACAATGACCACTGCCCTTTCCTCGATCTTGATATCTATATCATTAACGGAAAGCTTAATACAAAAATTTATGATAAAAGAGATGATTTTCATTTCCTATCGTTAATTATCCATTTTTAGATGGTGACGCCCTTGTCACCATCTTACGGTGTTTATATATCTCAACTTGTATGATTCGCTCGTATGTAACAACGTTTCAGATTTTAACGAAAGAAATTTATGTATTACAGAAAATTATTACACCAGGGTTTTCGATATCACAAACTAGTCAAAACATTTACTAAATTTTATCATTGGTACAAGGACATCATTCAGTAAATATAGCTCAACATGCAGACTTCTTATACGTTCAGGTATTTCACATCCAATCTTTTATGGTAATATTCTTTATAAAGCACTAAAATGTCAGTATTCACCTCAGAAGCTAACAAAACCTTTAAATAGACTTATTAAGAAGGGATATAGTTACGATACTGTTGTCAGGTCATTAAAGATTGCATATTTTGGCTTTAATATTGATTCACTTATAGGGTCTTTGCATCGAACTAAACACATTTATTTAAAACCAGTTGTTGGCATGACACGGGTTATGCTCTTCTCATATATTTTATGATGGTATGATACTAAACCCTAACGGGAGGGATTGTGCCTGATATTCATATGATGAAGACATAATCTTTCAATCAGTTTAATTGAAGTCTGGAGCTGGCATGTCAGTTAACTGCTAGTAGTCTGTTGTTATTTATGTATTATTGTCATTTTGTTTATTTTCTTTTGTTACATCTTCTGACATCGGACTCGGACTTCTCTTTAACTGACTTTTAATGTGCGTATTGTTATGCGCTTACTTTTCTACATTGGCTAGAGGTATAGGGGAGGTTGAGATCTCATAAACATGTTTAACCCGCCGCATTTTTGCGCCTGTCCCAAGTCAGGAGCCTCTGGCCTTTGTTAGTCTTGTATTATTTTTACTTTTAGTTTCTTGTGTATAATTTGAGTTTAGTATGACGTCCATTATCACTGAACTAGTATATATAATTGTTTAGGGCCAGCTTAAGGGCGCCTGGGTGCGGAATTTCGCTGCATTGAAGACCTATTGGTGACCTTCTGTTGTTGTCTGTTCTGTGGTCGGGTTGTTGTCTCTTTGACACATTCCCATTTCCATTCTCAATTTTAGTAATCTCTGAATTCTTTGAATTTTTATATTCCTGATTTTAATCCAATTATGTATACTAATTAATCCAATAAAATATGTTGAAACACAAAATTTTGTTATAATTATATATAATATCATAAAAATTCCAATATATATTCCAATTTTTATACATGAGTAATGCCACAGCTTCACTTTAACAGTTCCTCATGGTATATGAAAAAGCAGTCATTCTTAATGCAAAGTTTTACATTGCATTGTTTGCATCCAATTGAAGGTTCATGTCTTCTATTTTGCTTGAGACATTGTTTGCATCTGCCTGGTTTTTCAAACTTAAATGGCCAGTCCACAGCTTCCAGTCACTGGTGGAGATTTTCTTTTCCTTACATATCTGAACTGCCCTAACATCTGCTGGGCCAATGCTTTTCTGAATTCCAGTTGAGATAATTTAGTTTCTTTATTAGTCCTGGAAACTTTCCTATGATTTGGCAATTCCTGCATACAAATCAGGGCATTATCAGTGGCAAGATCAAAACAAAACCAGAACAATTACTTGTACCATTTCATGGCTTCTCTGCAAGTAGAGTACTGCATCCTTTTTTTTGGTCAGCCAAGTCAACCCCAAACATGTATTTGTTGTAAGACTCGGACACAGATGGAGCAGGGACATCATGGACTGTGCCATCTTTTTTTTGGTCAGCCAAGTCAACCCCAAACGTATTTGTTGTAAGACTCAGACACAGCTGGAGCAGGGACATCTTGGACTGTGCCATCTTTTTTTCGCCTTCGTACAGTTCTTGTTTGAGTAGGATCACAGTTTGTACTGAGATATGTTACAATCTTTTTGTCTTTCCAGGCAGTAGCCACCAGATTCCCCTTTTGCATAGTAAGTGTCTGTCCTCTTTCCTTAAGCTTTGCCCCTTTGATGGATTCAGGCATTCCATGGCAGTTGATTCTAAACGTGCCAGCACAATATATCCTGTTTTGCAAAAGCTGATCGAACAACTCTGGACTTGAAAAAAAAAATTGTCCATGTATATGACATGATATTTGCCACCAGATTTCTGGACAGGTCTTTACAACCCTTGAACCCCAGACCATCCTCAACTCGAACACCAGCTACACGAATATAAACTTAGAACTCATGCACATATCCATTGTGTGGGAGGCAAGTTCCCAAACTTTGATTCCAAATTTTGTGGGTTTTGCGGGAGGTATTGTTTGAAAGCAATCATGCCCTCATCAATGGATTGCTCTTTATGTGGCCTATAGTTTTCTAAGAGTATTCAATGCAGGTCTAATATGGCAAAGTTTATCATGCCCTGGTTGTCCTCTTGGAGGATTGTTAGAAGTGTCTTTTATGTGGAAATATCTTGAGATTCTTTCAAATCTTGTTCTTGTCATGATTGTTGGGATACTTGGAATCTCAAAGGGCCATTGTTTTTTCCATGCCAAAGCATAATAATTAGGAACTCCTAATACTGAAAAAAACCCATGTATACCAAAAAAGGCCATCAACTCGAGTGCAGTTTTTTCAACCCACACTTTGTCAGGTGGTTTTGTTAATATGCATTTACGTGCACAATAGTTTGTTTCTTCCACTAATTTTTCAAAAAGTGCAAAAGGAAAGAATTTGTGAAAGAAATCTATTGCTTTCTTTTCCTTTGAGATTAAAAGCTGCCCCAAATGTTGTGAAAACTCTTTGACTGGGGGTTTATACAAATTATTTGTCCAAATCTGGTTATCTAACTCCAGTTCCTCGTCCTCAGATGACTCGCTTTCTAGTTCTGATAAACTAATATCACTGCCGACATTTCTAACTTCACTTTCGTCAATATCAGACTGCGAAAAACCTTAAAATTCTTCATCTTCTAATTCGAAGAATGAAGCCCGTTGATCCGCCATTGTTTCAATCGCAGTCTGCAAACAAAAACGTGTAAAAAACAATGTATTTTAATGTAATCCTATTACCTTTTAATGAAAAGGAATGTACGAGGTGAAAGTTTAATTATTTGTAAAACCGAATTTGATTGGTTCATTTCGGGATTCCCCCTAGGTATTGTCCAATCTAAAGGGTTTTAACAGTGGTATATTTTTATGGAAATATCCGTTACTGCGACTGCGCATGTGGTTGTTTACAGTGGATAGGTCAGTCACTGCGAATACACAGGTGATTTGGCAAGCGATTTATCAGTCACTACGAACTAAACATTGTTAAATACCCGTATATATCCGTCAGTGGTAGATAAAGACTTAAATAGCCATAACTTACAGACACTGCAACGCTGTCTTCAGTGTTAAAGTTAGAAAATGATCTCATAGTATATGCATTTGTACATGTACTTTGAAAAATTTGGGGTTTATACATCTCGTAAAGAAAGTTATTTAATCCTCTCATCTTTATGTACATGTACCTTAATCTGAGTTCCGAATGTAGAAATTTAATTGGATGGTTTCATAGGAACAATTTTAACTTAATGGAAATACATAGTAAAGAAATTTATCAATATTAATGTTTTCTGATATAATTTACAGTTTAATTTTGTTGGAAAACTGCTTGGTCCCAAAGGAATGTCATTAAAAAGACTGCAAGAGGAAACTGGAACAAAGATGTCTATTCTTGGTAAAGGATCAATGAGGGACAAAGGAAAGGTAATATAGAAATACATGTACTAAAGGGAGTCCCATTTACACATTTATGACATATTCTCTAATGTTGGATTCCTCTTGAAAACCACCCAAAGTTGTCAGGTCATTAAAGATTGCATATTTTGGCTTTAATATTGATTCACTTATAGGGTCTTTGCATCGAACTAAACACATTTATTTAAAACCAGTTGTTGGCATGACACGGTTATGCTCTTCTCATATATTTTATGATGGTATGATACTAAACCCCTAACGGAGGGATTGTGCCTGATATTCATATGATGAAGACATAATCTTTCAATCAGTTTAATTGAGGTCTGAGCTGGCATGTCAGTTAACTGCTAGTAGTCTGTTGTTATTTATGTATTATTGTCATTTTGTTTATTTTCTTTGTTACATCTTCTGACATCGGACTCGGACTTTCTTTAACTGACTTTTAATGTGCGATTGTTATGCGCTTACTTTTCTACATTGGCTAGAGGTATAGGGGAGGTTGAGATCTCATAAACATGTTTAACCTCACGCATTTTGCGCCTGTCCCAAGTCAGGAGCCTCTGGCCTTTGTTAGTCTTGTATTATTTTTACTTTAGTTTCTTGTGTATAATTTGAGTTTAGTATGACGTCCATTATCACTGAACTAGTATATATAATTGTTTAGGGCCAGCTTAAGGACGCCCGGTGCGGAATTTCGCTGCATTGAAGACCTATTGGTGACCTTCTGTTGTTGTCTGTTCTGTGGTCGGGTTGTTGTCTCTTTGACATTCCCCATTTCCATTCTCAATTTTAACTTAAATGGCCAGTCCACAGCTTCCAGTCACTGGTGGAGATTTTCTTTTCCTTACATATCTGAATTGCCCTAACATCTGCTGGGCCAATGCTTTTCTGAATTCCAGTTGAGATAATTTAGTTTCTTTATTAGTCCTGAAACTTTCCTATGGTTTGGCAATTCCTGCATACAAATCAGGGCATTATCAGTGGCAAGATCAAAACAAAACCAGAACAATTACTTGTACCATTTCATGGCTTCTCTGCAAGTAGAGTACTGCATCCTTTTTGGTCAGCCAAGTCAACCCCAAACATGTATTTGTTGTAAGACTCGGACACAGATGGAGCAGGGACATCATGGACTGTGCCATCTTTTTTGGTCAGCCAAGTCAACCCCAAACGTATTTGTTGTAAGACTCAGACACAGCTGGAGCAGGGACATCTTGGACTGTGCCATCTTTTTTCGTCAGACAGTTCTTGTTTGAGTAGGATCACAGTTTGTACTGAGATATGTTACAATCTTTTTGTCTTTCCAGGCAGTAGCCACCAGATTCCCCTTTTGCATAGTAAGTGTTTCTCCTCTTTCCTTAAGGTTTGCCCCTTTGATGGATTCAGGCATTCCACGGCAGTTGATTCTAAACGTGCCAGCACAATATATCCTGTTTTGCAAAAGCTGATCGAACAACTCTGGACTTGAAAAAAAAAATTGTCCATGTATATGACATGATATTTGCCACCAGATTTCTGGACAGGTCTTTTACAACCCTTGAACCCCAGACCATCCTCAACTCGAACACCAGCTACACGAATATAAACTTGGAACTCATGCACATATCCATTGTGTGGGGAGGCACGTTCCCAAACTTTGATTCCAAATTTTGTGGGTTTTGCCGGGAGGTATTGTTTGAAAGCAATCATGCCCTCATCAATGGATTGCTCTTTATGTGGCCTATAGTTTTCTAAGAGTATTCAATGCAGGTCTAATATGGCAAAGTTTATCTGAGTTCGAATGTAAAATTTAATTGGATGGTTTCATAGGAACAATTTTAACTTAATGGAAATACATAGTAAAGAAATTTATCAATATTAATGTTTTCTGATATACTTTACAGTTTAATTTTGTTGGAAAACTGCTTGGTCCCAAAGGAATGTCATTAAAAAGACTGCAAGAGGAAACTGGAACAAAGATGTCTATTCTTGGTAAAGGATCAATGAGGGACAAAGGAAAGGTAATATAGAAATACATGTACTAAAGGGAGTCCCATTTACACATTTATGACATATTCTCTAATGTTGGATTCCTCTTGAAAACCACCCAAAAAGGAGACCCATATAAAAACAATTTTTTTTTACTAATATTTGTATCCTGTGATAAGGCAAATAAAAGCTCTAGTGTCTGTATGCAGAACATTTTCTGATATATATTTCGGGATGCTAAAGTTTTTTTAGCGGAATGTTATATTCATACATGATGCAACAGAGCAAGATAAACACAAGACCATAGTGCTGATAGAGATTGTTAATTCATCTTTATCAGTCTCCAGTCTTTGTCACAGTATTTCATATTATGTGTTTCAAATAATGCTGCAATGCTATAACTCTATTTTGAAGTGTTGACTATTTTGCAATTAATTTGCAATTTTAATCCTCATAGAGAAGAAGAAACATTTTCTGTTGTATAAATCTTAGTTTCTTGTTATAATAATAGAAATATGTCGGTTAATGGAGACATCTCTTCTTTGTAAACTATTACTTAGTGTGGGATCACACGGCATGGCCACATGGTGGTCTTATATTTATATATTTGTGTCACCTTAATCTGTTCTCCAGAATATGACGAAGGATCTATACTAAGATGATTATGCCAATGAATTAAAGGTTTTATTTAGGTCTCAGTATACCAAGTTTATGTCATGGGGGATATTTAATGAACATAAGCTCTCAATTCTTGTTAGATGTGTTTTTGTCGCGCTTTGACGGAGTCAAAAAGCGAGACATAGGTATGCTGTTTCCGGCGACGGCGGCTTCAACAATGTATTAGTTTGTGATTAGGTCTAGTTCATGGTGAACCACAAGTGGTAGGTCAATGATATTTGGTATGCAGTTGTATTAGCATTGGCACATCTCATTACCATAGAGATTATTTGGCCCCGCCCCCTCAGTCAAGGTCTAATGACTTTGAAACTTTTCATAGTTTACATGTATTAGTTTGTGATTAGGTCAATTTATGGGGAACCACTAGTGGTAGGTCAATGATATTTGGTATGCAGTTGTATAAGCATTGGCATATCTCATTTCCATGGAGATTATTTGGCTCCCTTAGTCATGGTCTATAGACTTTGAAAATTTTGGTAAGTTATCATGCATTAGTTTGTGATTAGGTCAGTTCAAGGGGAACCATTAGTGGTAGGCCAATGTTAATTGGTGTTCAGTTGTATAAACATTAGCACATCTCATTTCCATGGAGAATATTTGGCCCCGGCCCCCTTAGTCATGGTCTATTTACTTTGAAACTTTTGCTCAGTTTACATGTATTAGTTTGTGATTAGATCATTTAAGATGAACTGCTAATGTTAAGTCAATGATATTTGGTATGCAAATTTATTGGCATTTGCAAGTATCGTTTCCATGGAGATTATATAGCCCCACCCCTCATCATGGTTCATTGACTTTGAAACTTTTACATTGTTTACAAGTTAATGTTTGTGTTTAGGTTTGTTTAAAAGGAACGACTTATAATAAGTCAATGGTATTTGGTATGCAGTTGTATTAGCATTGGCACATCTCATTCCATGGAGTTGTTTAGCCATGTACCTTCAGTCATGGTTCATCGACTTTGAATATTTGCATAACTTACATGTTAAAGTATTGCTATTTTAATTTCAACATTTGCATTATCAAAATTACAAAAAGGCGAGACATATCTTTGTGATAACAGTTTATGATATATTTTTATAATTTTAGGAAGATGAGATGAGGAAAGAAGGTGGAAAATATGCTCATTTAAATGAAGATCTTCATTTGTTAATTGAAGTGTACAGTGAGATATCTGATTGTTATGCTCGTCTGTCTCATGCTCTGTCAGAAGTACAGAAATACCTCACACCAGTAAGTGGATAATGCAATAATTGTTGTAAAAGTCTCAGCTAGTTGATCTAGTACAATAATTTACTTTTTATCAAAGTTCATAATGTAAAATGTACATTCCAGCCCTTTAATGTGTGTGTAAGTGTGCTTCAATGTTGTAACTGTTGAGCCTTGATATGATACATGTATAATCATACTTACCCGGTAGGGTAGTCACTTATACGTTATAGAAGTTCATTTATTAGTTGCTAACATCTACGTCATTTGGTGTCTTGTTGAAAGTGTTTCATAGGCTATCATACCGCATCATCATCTTTTAGAATAAATGCATCAGAAAAAAAGTAACTGTCAGATTTGAAACAGATTCACATATTAATTATTAAATGTTGTTCTAAAATGTTCTTTTAAATGACTTCATTCATTTCTATTTAAATTATGCAATATGTTAATACTGCCATCCAAACTGATTAGAGATAAGTAATATTTGCTGGATGATCTACATATCATGGTTTACTATTTTTAGGAGTATAATGATGAAATTACACAACAACAGATGCAGGAGATGAACTTCATGTCAAATGGTTCACAGCCAGCCAGAGGTGGTGGAAGAGGAGGGGCACCTCCAGGTCGTGGAGCACCCAGAGGGGCACCTGCCCCAAGGGCAAGGTATTCAAAGTTTTGAAGTAAATTCGAAATGTAATTTTGTTTTCATGAGTAACGTGTAATTTCATTTCTAGTTCAGTATGAATAATAAGATTAACTATGAAATAGATTTATTTGTAATGAAGTGGATCACTGCTTTTTTTCATCTCAAAAAGATAATTGTATACCAGATTTCCACAACTGAAAAAAAATACCAATAGAACAAAACTTTTCGCAATAATAATGTTACTTATGAAATAATATGTATTTTGTAGGTTTTAAAAACAAAATTCATTGTTTCCTTGATATTAGAAAAGATCGATCTAGATGCAACATGGTCAAGTTTCTAAGCAGTGCAGGTCTCAAGTTTATAATAATTTTGATAATTGTTAGTTTCGTCTTTTTATAATGTGAAGTTTTAATTGATACATATAATTTCAGGGGAGCACCTAGAGGTGCACCTGTTGGACGTGGAGCACCAAGAGGAGTTGCTGGTCGTGGTGCACCAGTTGGACGAGGAAGGGCTGCCCCTCCCCCTGTGGCCCCTGTTGCTCAAAGTCTTGAGACTGCTGGATATGATGATTATGGTGTTGGTGTAAGTTTAGTAAATTAGTATTAGAATGTTTGTCCAAAAGCATATCATAGTTAAATTTATATTTCTATTTTTTTTTGGTAGTTTTATTAAGTTTTATTGGCATGTAAAGGTGTTGAAAAAAGTATATATATTGTTTTTATGCTTCATAATTTAAAAATTGTAAGGGTTCATGAACCCAGTGTCTCCTTACTTTTGCTGTTAATCGAGGCTCAACAAAAATGAGGAAAAATTGATAAAATATTCCTCTATACTATCTTTTGATTGTAAGTAGCTTCTGTCCAAGTTTGGTAAAATCCAGGATAGTTTATGAATCTAATAAATGTTTTAAAACTTAAAACTGCAGACTGTATGTAATGTTAACTGGAAGAAAAACTAAGTCCATTTATAAGTAAAATACGGAAAAATGGAACAAAATTTTAACAAAATTTCCTTCTAGATACTAGCTTTTAATCATAAACAAGCTTCTGTCCAAGTCTGGTACAAATCCAGGATGGTTTAAGAAAGTTGTTAAAATTTTAAAAACTTTACCATAGAGTGAATGTAATGTTAACTGGCAGAAAAACTAAGTCCATTTATAAGTAAAATACGGAAAAAATGGAATTTTATTTTTACAAAATTCACTTCTCGATACTATCTTATGATCATAAAGAAGCTTCTTTCTAAGTTTGGTAGAAATCCAGGATAGTTTAAGAAAGTTATTAAAATTTCAAAAACTTTAACCACAGAGTGAATGTAATGTTTCTTGGCAGAAAAACTAAGTCCATTTATAAGTAAAATACGGAAAAATGGAATTTTTTTACAAAATTTACTTTTGAATATTATCTTATGATCATAAACAAGCTTCTGTCCAAGTTTGGTAGAAATCCAGGATAGTTTAAGAAAGTTATTAAAATTTCAAAACTTTAACCACAGAGTGAATATTTGTGGACGACGCCTTGACGGAATGTAGGATCGCTATGTCTCGCTTTTTTGACAAAAGTCGAAGGCTCGACAAAAAAGAAAGTCATCATTGTCCATTACTTTACCAATAAAACTACAAAAATATGCATTCAATTCTAATTATATTTTGTAAACTTCAATTGAAACCTGTAAAAAATTACACTGTATATACTATACATAAAAATCCCACTTTTAGATATGTTGAATGAACATAAATTCAATGCAGTTGAGATAGTACTGGAAGTATTTTGTTTATTGTATCCAAAAGAGAAAAAAAATGTCTTTCTTTTTTTTTTGCAGGGTTATGAAGGTTATGCAGATCCATATGCCAGAGATCCATATGCAGAAAGTGGATATGGTGCAGGGTAAGATTTTAGATAATTTGACATCCATCAATTTAAATTAAAAAAAATAAAGGATAAATGTCAAAGAAATAGCAACCACATAGTTTACTAGAAGGTTATTCTTTTAAGAGAGGACATTTAGGCCTCCCAAAGATGAGCAGTTGCACAAACCAATAGTACCGTCACTTGATCTATCTTAATGTGAATATATTCACCAAAACCACTTGACACAATTCAACCAAACCTACATAGATTCTTTTGCAGGACATGAAGTTGTGCATCTGACATTTTAATTTTTTTTATCTGTGATTTATGAAGTTTCTCTTACCAAAACAAGGGTTTGTCATTTCTGATAATATTATTTGGAGACAAAGGGGGACACGTGTACTTGAATAACTGGACCATTTTTTAACAACCATTTAATTTATATCTGGCAGATTTTAGTTTATTGTCAGGAACTGTAGTTGCCTAGAATATAACAAATATTTGATGAACATTGTAACCAGTACTTTTATGTAAAACTTAAGCTTTTTGTTGTCAGTCTTTCTGTTTGATTATAGTTTTTGATCCTTTAGGTATATTCTTCACTTCTTTGACTATAACATATTAAGAGTGTGAAAGGACTATATAATTTAAATTTTCTGGTTTATTTTTCTAGTGACACTCAGTATTTTGATTATGGGCATGGTGCATCAGCAACCGCTTCATACGATGAAACTTATGGTAAGCCAGGTAGTGTATAATTAAATCATTCTTGTAATTTATAAAGGCATTTTTAGAGAAAGTCTTGTAAAAGATCAGCTCCTTGCCCTAACTTTTGGATGAAGATTTCTTCAAAAATCAACTTGCCAGTTGTTGAAATCATTTTATTTATAAAGCAAAATACAAACTTGTTTCATTTAAACCCTGTTGATAATTGTCTATTTGTGCATTGAAAAATTGTGAGTTGCAAAATTCTAGTTTAGTTAATGTATATATTTTAAATATACAGAACATTTAAACTGGGAGAAAAGCAATAAAGATAATATAAACTATAGTTGAATATTTTATTTTTTTCCTACAGCTGATAATTCTTGGGCTACAGGAGCAACAGCAGGAAAAGCTCCACCAACAGGTCGAGGTGGAAGAGGACAATATAGACCACATCCCTATGGAGCAGGCAGAGGGGGTTATTGAAATAGTTAATGGTTGTCTGTACCTGTGTATTGTCAGTCAAATTGGTGTTCTGTAAAGATATCTCAATAGAAATAATTGAGGTATATACTACATGCTGCAGTTTTATTTTTTGCAACACCAAAATGAATATGAACATTAAATGGATAAAAGTAATCTTTAAAATTTACCTTGAAAGATTTTAAAGCTGAAGATGGACTATTTTATTAGTTTTGCCAAACTAAATATTGTTTTAATTTGTAGTTTTTACCAGGATTTTAATTGTTAAAACAATATGAAAAATTTAGTCACAGATCAAATGAAGATGTCATAATACCATAAGCCATTGTTGTAATAAATTCACCTTTCATATAATTTTGATCTTTATTATATCCACAATATTACTGTAGAAATCCAATGTCTCAAATACCCTTCCTTACAAAGTAGGTTGTCCACAATAACATGAAATAATAAATATTAAAACCTTAATATATAATATTGTTTGTACGGTTTGAAACATCAGTGTTTAAAAAAATCCTGTAAAAAGTTATGAGGCATTGGATTTTTTCTTAAATTAAATAATAAATGTATGATTGTGTAAATTGACCAAATTTACTTTTTCTTTCCAGTGTCAGAGAATTGTAAATGTAACATATTATGCCATGTTGTGTCATTTATGAAATAAAACATTGTTATGAATATTGTATTATAAGTCGTGCATACAAAAGATAATTATTTTTCATGAGGAGTATAATTATAAAGGTCTTGAACATAGTAGGACTTTTCCACATTAAGAGATAAAAGTCGCACAGTTTAAAATTACAACACTGTATATACTATACATAAAAATCCCACTTTTAGATAGGTTGAATGAACATAAATTCAATGCAGTTGAGATAGTACTGGAAGTATTTTGTTTATTGTATCCAAAAGAGAAAAAATGTCTTTTTTTTTTTTACAGGGTTATGAAGGTTATGCAGATCCATATGCCAGAGATCCATATGCAGAAAGTGGATATGGTGCAGGGTAAGATTTTAGATAATTTGACATCCATCAATTTAAATTAAAAAATAAAGGATAAATGTCAAAGAAATAGCAACCACATAGTTTACTAGAAGGTTATTCTTTTAAGAGAGGACATTTAGGCCTCCCAAAGATGAGCAGTTGCACAAACCAATAGTACCGTCACTTGATCTATCTTAATGTGAATATATTCACCAAAACCACTTGACACAATTCAACCAAACCTACATAGATTCTTTTGCAGGACATGAAGTTGTGCATCTGACATTTTAATTTTTTTTATCTGTGATTTATGAAGTTTCTCTTACCAAAACAAGGGTTTGTCATTTCTGATAATATTATTTGGAGACAAAGGGGGACACATGTGTACTTGAATAACTGGACCATTTTTTAACAACCATTTAATTTATATCTGGCAGATTTTAGTTTATTGTCAGGAACTGTAGTTGCCTAGAATATAACAAATATTTGATGAACATTGTAACCAGTACTTTTATGTAAAACTTAAGCTTTTGTTGTCAGTCTTTCTGTTTGATTATAGTTTTGATCCTTTAGGTATATTCTTCACTTCTTTGACTATAACATATTAAGAGTGTGAAAGGACTATATAATTTAAATTTTCTGGTTTATTTTTCTAGTGACACTCAGTATTTTGATTATGGGCATGGTGCATCAGCAACCGCTTCATACGATGAAACTTATGGTAAGCCAGGTAGTGTATAATTAAATCATTCTTGTAATTTATAAAAGGCATTTTTTAGAGAAAGTCTTGTAAAAGATCAGCTCCTTGCCCCTAACTTTTGGATGAAGATTTCTTCAAAAATCAACTTGCCAGTTGTTGAAATCATTTTATTTATAAAGCAAAATACAAACTTGTTTCATTTAAACCCTGTTGATAATTGTCTATTTGTGCATTGAAAAATTGTGAGTTGCAAAATTCTAGTCTAGTTAATGTATATATTTTAAATATACAGAACATTTAAACTGGGAGAAAAGCAATAAAGATAATATAAACTATAGTTGAATATTTTATTTTTTTCCTACAGCTGATAATTCTTGGGCTACAGGAGCAACAGCAGGAAAAGCTCCACCAACAGGTCGAGGTGGAAGAGGACAATATAGACCACATCCCTATGGAGCAGGCAGAGGGGGTTATTGAAATAGTTAATGGTTGTCTGTACCTGTGTATTGTCGGTCAAATTGGTGTTCTGTAAAGATATCTCAATAGAAATAATTGAGGTATATACTACATGCTGCAGTTGTATTTTTTGCAACACCAAAATGAATATGAACATTAAATGGATAAAAGTAATCTTTAAAATTTACCTTGAAAGATTTTAAAGCTGAAGATGGACTATTTTATTAGTTTTGCCAAACTAAATATTGTTTTAATTTGTAGTTTTTACCAGGATTTTAATTGTTAAAACAATATGAAAAATTTAGTCACGGATCAAATGAAGATGTCATAATACCATAAGCCATTGTTGTAATAAATTCACCTTTCATATAATTTTGATCTTTATTATATCCACAATATTACTGTAGAAATCCAATGTCTCAAATACCCTTCCTTACAAAGTAGGTTGTCCACAATAACATGAAATAATAAATATTAAAACCTTAATATATAATATTGTTTGTACGGTTTGAAACATCAGTGTTTAAAAAATCCTGTAAAAGTTATGAGGCATTGGATTTTTTCTTAAATTAAATAATAAATGTATGATTGTGTAAATTGACCAAATTTACTTTTTCTTTCCAGTGTCAGAGAATTGTAAATGTAACATATTATGCCATGTTGTGTCATTTATGAAATAAAACATTGTTATGAATATTGTATTATAAGTCGTGCATACAAAAGATAATTATTTTTCATGAGGAGTATAATTATAAAGGTCTTGAACATAGTAGGACTTTTTCCACATTAAGAGATAAAAGTCGCACAGTTTAAAATTACACAGCTTAACAGAAAGGCATGAATTCATGAAAGATTTCGTCTAAAAGCTCTCAACCAACTAATACTAAACAAAACCATAGAAGATGAATATAAAGCTAGAAGTATATGAATTAAAGATGTGACTGCAGTTGTCAGTAAAGTGATTACTTGCCAAAAATTGTTACCAGCATAAACATTCACAGCTTAACAAAATTAAGTTACCTTTCATAAGACCGTTTTATGTTTGATATTGAATGAAGAATACCACAAGAGCAAACCATAACAATATGTAAATATGAAAATTGGACCTATTGAAAGTAATTTCCGATATTTTCACTTAGTTGCATTTAGCAAAATGAATCATTAATCTATTCTTCAAGAAATAGAATAAATGTGTCTATAGAGATTGATAAAGTGAAAATGTTAAGTTATTTTTAATTTGGTCCATTGATGAAAGTAATAATATTGAGCCAGCAATAAATGAGCTAAAGTTAGACAGAAACCGATAACATTCATCCAGGGCACTCCATCTAGACCTTTGAAGAAAAATAACTACATACCTTTTTGACTCTTATTAGAGAGTTAATACCTATTAAATGAACTGTAATATGAAAGATGTAAAATGTAGCTGTAAAAATATGATGAAGAAGAATCCCTTAAATATTTAAAGAAAGGAGAAAGCAACCCCTTGCAGAATTACCAGGTATAGTAGGAAAACTGTATGTCTAATATGTACAAATTTGTGGTCAGAATTATAAATTGCATATAAAATTAAATAGAAAAATGTATAAACAGCAGTTAACAAGTTTTGTTATGCTAAAGTATTGTAATGTAGTGTCGATATAAATTATTTCATTTTGATAAACATAACTTTCTATAAGTGTTGTCTTTTTCTAATTTAACTAGTATAGATATCGATTTCAAATTAAATGGATTATAAGTTATAACTGATATTTTAAAATAAGATGCAGCTGGGATAAGTGATATTCCATTGGAGCAATTGAACATTTTAACATAGAACAAATTTAGTTGGAAAAATTTGGATTCACTCTATTTCTGTGATGATGATGATTAAACATGGGACATTTATTTTTCACAGGTGCTTATATTGGTTCAAGCCAGGCGACGAAGAGAGTAGATGTGTGTTAGTCCAAAAGGGATTAAATGTATAAGTGGAAAAGTAACCTAGTGACAATTTATATTGACATTCAAAACTTGTTGAAAGTGATAAAACCAGTGTCAAGCAGAATAAAGAAAGAAAAGAAAGTATGAGTGGCAAAATAAAATATTCTTGTCAAGATGTTGCTTTTACTTAAATAAGTTGATTCAGTGGTTTGATATTCTGGAAAACCATATCAATCTATCTGCATATAACATGTACGTTTTGGTGTTTTTATGCCCCCAACGTAGCGGAGGGGGCATTAAGTTTTACCCTTGTCCGTCTGTACGTCCCAAAGTTGTTATCCGTTCTCTAACTTAAGTTTGCCTCAACCAAATGTTATGAAACTTATACACAATGCCTATTACAACTAAAAACAGATCATGTTTGAATTTTGGTGGCGTCACTTTTACCGTTCTAGAGTTGTGCACCTTTACAAATGGAAAAATTGCTAAATTTTTCGTTTCCGTTCTCTAACTTAAGTTTGCCTCAACCAAATGTTATGAAACTTATACACAATGCTTATTATCACAATATACAGATCAAGTTAGAATTTTGCCCTTTACAAATGGAAAAATTGCTAAATTTTTCATTTTTTTTTTTCTGAAAAAAAACAAGTAATTTTTAAACGACCGCAAAAAAAATTTGCGGTTGTATATTGGTATGACGTCGTCGTTGTCCGAAGACACATTGGTTTTCGCACTCTAACTTTAGTTTAAGTGAATGGATCTCTATGAAATTTTACCATAAGGTTAAATACCACAAAAGGAAGGTTGGGATTGATTTTGGGGGTTATGGTACCAACAGTTAAGGAATTAGGGGCCAAAAAAAGCATTTTTGTAATTTCCAGACAATAACTTGTGTGTAAGTGTATAGATCTCTCTGACATTGTACCACAAGGTTCCATATCACAAAGGGAAGGCTGGAATTGATTTTGGGGGTAATTGCCTCAAAATTTTAGGAATTAGGGGCAAAAAACAAGCATGTTTCTAGTTTCATGACAATAACTTGTGTGTAAGTGTTTGGATATTTCTGAAATTGTACTACAAGGTTCCATATCACAAAGGGAAAGCTGGAATTGAGTTTGGGGGTAATTGCCCTAAACGTTTAGGAATTGGGGGCCAAAAATAAGCATTTTTCTAGTTTCCAAACAATAACTTGTGTTCAAGTGTATGGATCTCTCTGAAATTGTACTGCAAGGTACCATACCACAAAGGGAAGGTTGGGATTGATGATTGGGGTAATTGCCTCAATATTTTAGGAATTAGGGGCCAAAAAAGGGCAAAAACAAGCATTTTTCTAGTTTCAAGACAATAACTTGTGTGTAAGTGTATGGATCTTTCTGAAATTGTACTACAAGGTTCCATATCACAAAGGGAAAGCTGGGTTTGAGTTTGGGGGTAATTGCCCTAAACGCTTAGGAATTTGGGGCCAAAAATAAGCATTTTTCTAGTTTTTCCAGACAATAACTTGTGTTCAAGTGTATGGATCTCTCTGAAATTGTACTGCAAGGTACCATACCACAAAGGGAAGGCTGGGATTGAGTTTGGGGGTGATGAATCATAAGGGGGTTCAAAAAATTTGGAGGGGGATTTTTTTTTTTTCCTTTTTTTTTCTTTTAAAATTATCCATTTTAAGTTGGGTTATTTCTGATTTATATTTAAAAGCAAATAATAATGATATAGTAGGAGATGCACACCAAACAGGATGTGTAAATTATTATATAATAAGTATTGTGCAATAGCAAGAAATTTTCAATTACACAGTATTGCACAATAGCAAGAAATCTTCAATTGCACAGTATTGCGCAATAGCAAGAAATCTTCAATTGCACAGTATTGCGCAATAGCAAGAAATATCCAATAGCACAATATTGCGCAATAGCAAGAAATTGTCAATTGTACAGTATTACGCAATAGCAAGAAATATTCAATTGCACAGTATTGTGCAAAAGAAGATACTTTGTATAAATTTGCTTATTTCTTGACCAATTTCAATGGGGTTTTATTCTTGAATTCTTGGGGTTCTTTAATATGCTGAATCTAACTGTGTAATAAGTTTTTGGATTTTGGGACCCATTTTTAAATTGGTTCACATTCATGACATTGAGGTCCAAAGGGTCCAAAATTAAACTTCGTTTGATTTCATCAAAAATTGAGTTATTGGGGTTCTTTGATATGCCGAATCTAACCATGTATTTAGATTCTTAATTTTTTGTTCCGTTTTCAAATTGGTCTACATTAAGGTCCAAAGGGTCCAAAATTAAACTTAGTTTGATTTTAACAAAAATTGAATTCTTAGGGTTCTTTGATATGCTGAATCTAAACATATATTCAGACTTTTGATTATGGGCCCAGTTTTCAAGTTGGTCCAAATCGGGGTCCAAAATTAAACTTAGTTTGATTTTTTGCAAAAACTGAATTCTTAGGGTTCTTTGATATGCTGAATCTAACCATGTATTTAGATTTTTGATTATGGGCCCAGTTTTCAAGTTGGTCCAAATCGGGGTCCAAAATTAAACTTTGTTTGATTTCAACAAAAATTGAATATATGGAGTTCTTTGATATGCTGAATCTAACCATGTATTTAGATTTTTGATTATGGGCCCAGTTTTCAAGTTGGTCCAAATCGGGGTCCAAAATTAAACTTTGTTTGAATTCAACAAAAATTGAATATATGGAGTTCTTTGATATGCTGAATCTAACCATGTATTTTGATTTTTGGGCCCTGTTATCAACTTTGTCGACATTGAGGTCAAAAGGGTCCAAAATAAAACTTTGTTTGATTTCATCAAAAATTGAATTCTTGGGGTTCTTTGATATGCTGAATCTAACCATGTATTTAGATTTTGGATATTGGACCATAATAGGTGAATGTCCAATTTAAAATTTTTAAGTTCTTAGACCACATTCATTCTGTGTCAGAAACCTATGCTGTGTCAAATATTTAATCACAATCCAAATTCAGAGCTGTATCAAGCTTGAATGTTGTGTCCATACCTGCCCCAACTGTTCAGGGTTCGACCTCTGTGGTCGTATCAAGCTGCGCCCTGAGGAGCATTTTATTTAAATTGGAGTTATCTTCCTTTGTCAATGATTATAGTTGAATCAACTACAATCAATGCTTTATACAATGCAATGTTTAATTTTGCCTTCCACTGATAAATTAAAGCAATTTTTACCCTTTGATAAATTAAAGCAATCTTTACAAATGAAAAAATTGCTGAATTTTTCCTTTCCGTTCTCTAACTTGAGTTTTTCTCAACTAAATGTAATGAAATGTATATATAATGCTTTATACCACAAAACTCAGTTTGTTTAATTTTTGGAAGCATCACTTTACAGTTCTTAGAGTTATGTCCCTTTATATCATTATATGCTAGCTGGGGCATCATCTGTGCCCCTATGGACACATTCCCTATTTATTCTTATACGACTTTTGCAGTCATATAGTTGTCTTCATCCGAAGACATTTGCTTTCCAGACAATAACTATAGTATAAGTGTATGGATCTCTATGAAATTGTACCACCAAAAGGAAAGTTGGGATTGATTTTGGGAGTTGTGGCTCAAACTGTACAGGAATTAAGGGCCAAAACAGGACCTAAATTTAGGATTTCCTGGTTTCGGGACAATAGATATAAGTCTATGGATCTCAATGAAATTGTACCACAAGGTTCCATACCAAAAAAAGGAATATGTCCATAATCCAGTTTTATAATACAATCAAGAATCAATCAATTTGCATGTTGACACATCTAGATAACCACGGACAAAAGCCATATTGAGCAAAACATTGTGAACCTTATTCTCCAAGATCTCACATTTTTGCATAGTTGTTGCCTAAATGTTAAATGTGCATTCACAACAAAAAGTACCATAGGAAATTACACACTTGGAGAGTTAAAACTAAAGATAAAACAATTCAAATAATGCAGCAAATATTGGTATTTTAAATACACAATACACCAGTTCCACATTTAACTGCGTATGTCTAATCTAATTAGCCAAACTATGAATTCACGCGATAATTCCCGAGAGTTTATCAACTGGGGGCTAACAGTGACCATGCAGACTTTGAAAAAAAAAACCAATCATATGAATAAGTGTTTGCGTTTACATGTCCATGCAAGCAACATTAGTATTATTTGAATCAAAATATTAAAATTGTATTGACGAGACAACTTTATTAACAATGACACATTAAAAGATTTTAAAAAGGACTTCTGCTGTGTTGTTGGTTGCAGTAATATACGATCTGATATGCCGCCTGGCTTTGTCACTGCTGATGTCGTTCACTTAACAGGAAAAATACATTAGATAAATAAGCGGGACTCCCTTCATATACATAGTATTAGGTCATAAATTAAGAAGTCAATTAACACCTTGGCCATGTGGAATCCTCGTTTTATCTTGTACAATCTCACCAGGTGACAATTGACAAAACGTACCCTTTTGTATACATACAGCAGGAACATATATATTGATATTAGATATACTGTTCCCAGCATACAGTTACTGTAAAAGGGCGACCATTTGATTAATTTATTCAACTTTTGAACAATTATTTCCTGCATTTTGTGTTGCAGATTATTCTTTTCCATCCTGCCTTGGTCATAATAATTTATATTTAACTCCTATTAGAATATTAATTTTCTAAAATCCCTCCTCAAAATCAAATGGTCATCCCCTAATACAGATGTTTAAAATGCTAACCCTGGTACCTAATTTACACTGATATGATGGCCAGTACGATTAATGACACTGGGAATATTTTAATAGTTTTGGAGAGGGGTCATTCAGCAATTTGATCTTATTTTATGGCAAAGCGTGGTAAATACAGGATATTCAATTACTTTTAATGGCATGAAAAATGATAAAAGTTGAAAATATGTAGAAAATTACTCTGTCCACTGGCACTGAACCTCTGCTTAGACGAAGTCGATCATAAACATAGCTTAGAAATTAAAATTTATTGAATGCATTGTGGGGCCATTGTATTATGGTGTGATGTTTGAAAATTGAAGATAAACCTGTATTTCTGATACGTGAAACACATGTACATAAAAATAAGAAGATGTGGTATGAGTGCTAATGAGACAACTCTCAATCCAAGTCACAATGTATAAAAAGTTAACAACTACTAGTAAAGGTTAAAGTACAGTCTTCAATGGCTCAAACCATTTAGGAATTAGGGGGAAAAACACAGGTTTCCTGGTTAATGGACAATTAAGACAATTTAAAAGTAGTGTAAGGAGGTAATCCAAACACATTTAAAGTAAAATGTTGCGTATGATTCGATCACCTCCCTTATACTGCTTGTAAATTATGTATTAAGAAATGTAGTTTGTCTTGGGGTGATTTATAGCTGTCTATTTTTAGAAGTTACTATTAATTAATATTAATTTTAGCCATATGTCATTTTCATTTTCTTTTTTAGGACTTTTATGATGTATTTAAATGGGTAATTATGGTTGAAAACTCCATTAGAAATTGAATTGGGATTATGACCATATCTTGAGGGAAAGATTTTTTTTTTTTAGAAAAAGGGAAATTGGGGCCTCGGTGGCCGAGTGGTCTAAGTAGTTACTACTGTAATCACTAGCCAGTCAACACTGAGGTTGTGAGTTCGAACCCCGCTCGTGTGGGTGCACTCGACTCCAATCTTAATTGACTAGGATTGTCAGTTTTCCTATCGAAGGTCGGTGGTTTTCTCCGGGCACTCCGGCTTCCTCCACCAATAAAAACTGGCCGCCACGAAATAGCCCAAAAGCGGTGCTTAAAAGTGGCGTTAAAAAAAACACACACAAAAAAAAGGGAAAGGTGGGGGAGGTGAAAAATAATTTAGGGGGTGCAAAAAAGGGCGTAGGCGGGGGTCAATACGCAACTGCATAGTGTATTGCTCAAAAGGAAAAAAAGGGATAAAATTTTACTTTTTTTTGGGGGGGAGGGGGTCAATTCGCAACAGCATAGTGTATTGCACAAAAGCAAAAATATTGAATATAAATTCAAATCATATGACCAATTCAAAGTTCTTTGACTACAGTTATTCTGTGTCAGAAACCTATTATGTGTAAAATATTTAATTACAATCCAAATTCAGACCTGTATCAAGCGCGAATATTGTGTCCATATTTGCCCCATTACCTTTCTTTGTGTTTTTATACGACCGCAAAATTTTTTGGGGTTCGTATAATGGTATGATGTCGTCTGCGTCGTCCGAAGACCCATTTGGTTTCCGGATAATAACTTTAGTTTTAGTGAATGGATCTCTATGAAATTTAACAAGAAGGTTCAATACCACAAAAGGAAGTTTTGGATTGATTTTTGGGGTTTTGGTACCAACAGTTTAGGAAAAAGGGCCAAAAACAAGCATTTTTGTAGTTTCCAGACAATAACTTGTGTGTAAGTGTATGGATCTCACTGACATTGTACCACAAGGTTCCATATCATAAAGGGAAGGCTGGGATTAAGTTACAGGGTAATTGCCCCAAACATGCAAGAATAAGGGACCAAAAACCAGCATTTTTCTTGTTTCCAGACAATAACTTGTGTTTAAGTGTATGGATCTCTCTAAAATTGTACTACAAGGTTCCATACTACAAAGGGAAGGCTGGGATAGAGTTTTTGGGTAATTGCTTCAAAAAGGATGGGGGTTCTAAAAGATTGGGGGGTATTTTTTTTTCAAAATTTTTTGAAAAGTTTCAAGAATAAATCTTCAATTGCACAGTATTGCGCTTTAGATTTTTAAGATCTTTGACCACATTTAATTTGTGTCAGAAACCTTTATTATGTCAAAAATTTGATCACAATCCAAATTCAGACGGTATCAAACTTGAATAGTGTGTCCATATTTGCCCCAACTGTTCAGGGTTCGACCTCTGCGGTCGTATCAGGCTGCGCTCAGCGAAGCATTTTATTCATATTTTTAACACATCACAATATATACTACATCTTTGAAAAAGGATATAAGGAAAAATTCTATCAATTTTCGTTTATACTTCCATACTACCATTAGTGGAAATTTCGATTATTTATTAGTGCCGGTAACTTGTCCCTGTACCCATAAAATCTCACGCAAAAGTCACCTTACAGTAACCTTTTTTTTTTGTTTAAAAGAAAATTAAAAGTTCGAGTCTATGATGCTTAAGCTATATGTAGGCCGTAACCCTTTACATGCATGTCACAAGAAGATGTAAAAACATATTTAAGAAAAACTGCGAATTGATACTGGAACAGAACTGAAATTAACACGTTAAATGTATTTCTGATGTTAATGTTGTTTTCTTTTTATCAAAATATTTTTCTCTTTTTACGAAAAATCAAACTGACATACAGCAATGTACATAGCGCAGTAAGCAAAAGAAAGCAATTACAAGATTAATACTTTTTCAAAACCATGTCACTCATAAACACAACTGTTATGAACTCGTTACAACAACAGGATGATTTATTTTCTCGTTTTAATTGTTTTGTGTCGGGACCTTTTAGAGCTTACTATTCGGTATGGATTTTCTAATTGTCTAGGGCTGTATGGTGACACATGTTTGCTATCGTCATTTGGATCTGGTGGATAGTTGTCTGTTTGCAATCATACCACATCTTTTTATTTCAAATTTATGTTATTCTCTGTATAAACGGTCAAACTATTTATTCTGAATATATAAAATAAACGATTATTAATATCTTAAAATTAAATAATCTCCAGCACACACCAAGAGAGAGAGAGAGAGATGTGTATTATCATTGTGTTGCTAAATATCAGAGTCAATTTCATGTAGCCCCCTGTCACGTATGATATCGTTAATTATCGCGGGATTTAAACTCAAACGCGCATAGGATTTAGAGATCAGCGTTGATGATTCGCTTATGTGAAACTGGTCTATTCCGGCTTAGTGCTGAAATTATGACCAAAGTGATTCCCAAGCTGTAAATGGGTACTTCATATTGTAGTAATGTATATCAGTTTTAAGTTGTTTCATCCCCCTGCTCCAGGAATTGTAATAAAATGCTATCAACTCGTTAGTCCAACAGATATTTTTTTATCCCATTCTTCTCAAAGAGGGGCGAAAGATACCAAAGGGGCATTCAAACTCATAAGTCAAAAATAAACTGACAGCGCCATGGCTAAAAAAGAAAAAGACCAACAGTACACATAACACAATATAGAAAACTAAAGACTGATCAACACGAACCCAACCAAAAACGAGGGGTGACCTCGGTTGCTCAGGAAGGGCAACCAGATCCTGCTCCACATGTGACACCCGTCGTGTTGCTCATGATAGTACAAACCCGGTAATAAGTCTTAATTCGGTAGGTCACATTCGAGGAAAAGGGGACGGGATTGTAGACCATTGGAAGTCATCTGTGAAGGATCAACCACTTGTGATGGCGTCCGTAAAATTTACGAAGGGATGATTTCAACTTCACCACTTTGAACTCTTGGTTTAATAGCTTCCTTCTGAGCAACAACCCTCTATCAAGGAAATCATGATACGATATTCCAGGGCTGGAATATCGTATCAACTGGGAGATATATACTCCGTATGAAGGCGCTGCTGGAATGTTGCTTCATAGAAATGGAAAGTTCACAATTGGGAAGCTGAAATCATCTCTTTCTCAAACTGCCCAACATAATAACTTTATATTTCGTCAGCAGTATCTGTCCAAACATACTTTTTGTTCGTCATAATTATTAAATTGAATTTTTCAATATGTTGAATGAACTATAAAAATGTCTTTAAACATTTCTCCAATACTTAAGAACCTTATGATGACTTCATAATGGGTCAGCAGCCCAACAGTGATGAGTTGTAACGTGCGCTTTTTAGATCTGTTAGACCTTCTTCCTTTTTCTGATACTTTGAATAACAAGATGGGGATATCGCTAATCTCGTTATCTCTATAAATATAACCAGGTGAAAAATTTCGTTAGAACCTTATACATGCTATAATTACATAAATACAGAGTGCACACAAGTTTTGTCTTTGTTCACTTTTGTTCTAATAGCCATTCAACTCGAAACAGTAATTGTTTTTTTGTCTCGCCTTGACGGAGTCAAAAAGCGAGACATAGGTATGCTGTTTCCGGCGTCGGCGGCGGCGTCAACAATGTATTTGTTTGTGATTAGGTCTAGGTGAACCACTAGTGGTAGGTCAATGATATTTGGTATGCAGTTGTATTAGCATTGGCACATCTCATTACCATGAAGACTATTTGGCCCCGCCCCCTCAGTCAAGGTCTATTGACTTTGAAACTTTGCTTAGTTTACATGTATTAGTTTGTGATTAGGTCAGTTTAAGGGGAACCGTTAGTAGTAGGTCAATGATAATTGGTATGCAGTTGTATAAGCATTAGCACATCTCATTTCCATGGAGAATATTTGGTCCTTACCCCTCAGTTATGGTCTATTGACTTTAAAACTTTTGCTTAGTTTACATGTATAAGTTTGTGATTAGGTCAGTTTAAGATGAACCACTAATGTTAAGTCAATGATATTCGGTATGCAAATGTATTGGCATTTGCAAGTTTCATTTCCATGGAGATTATATAACCCACCCCCTAATTATGGTTCATTGACTTTGAAACTTTTACGTAGTTTACAAGTTAATGTTTGTGTTTAGGTTTTTTTTAAAGGGAACGACTTATGAAAAGTCAGTGGTATTTGGTTTGCAGTTGTATCACAAGGGTTTGTTACAAGAAGATGGATACTATATTTACTGTATGACAATTAGCATAGACCATGTGGTGAAGAAACTATCTCTGAATGTGAAGCTAAATGTTAATTCAAATGAAACACTGTTAGTTTTTCTGAAATTCTTTTTTAGGAACTTATTGATTCTAATTGGAAAACCCCTGTACAAAAAAGCAGTAAATTCAAACACGATGAAGACAGCAACACAGATATGGAGATATAACAATCTTCCGGGACAAGATAATATATAGAGTGATCTGAAATGGCTGATAATAAATTAAAAAAAAATTGATTGATGATCATTGATTATTTTTTTTAAGCAAAATAGTCTTTTAAGTAATTAATGTCCGTCTTTGTCGTGTCCCGGAAGATTGTGTTATCCCCATAACTGCGTTGATGTCTTTATCCTGTTCGTCACCACTGCT
The DNA here is from genome assembly GCA_017311375.1 of Mytilus coruscus. Lineage (NCBI taxonomy): Eukaryota > Metazoa > Mollusca > Bivalvia > Mytilida > Mytilidae > Mytilus > Mytilus coruscus. The sequence goes on along the minus strand of CM029595.1, from coordinate 107,421,824 downwards.
GTTTTTATCATGGGATTTTCCAATAAAGTCCTTGTAAAGAAGTTCAGATATACTTATTTGATTTGATTTAACATGTATATGTGAATTCAGATATAGTTCCTTCACCACATGGTCTATGCTAATTGTCATACAGTTAATACTTTTACAAATAAAGGGGTTTCCTGGAGAATTTACAAACATATCCCCACGTACATCGTCCATACAACAGGTGTTTCTATAGTGGTTTTGCATATGATTAAGTCGCATATCCTTTCATTTTTATTGTTGATTAAATTCCACACTTCAACAGACAGAAGTAACATTATAAGTGATGCTTGTTCACCAGTTTCTTTTTCATCAATCAACAATTGAGCCAAAGGGCCAAGTGAGCTTTTCTCATCACTTGGCATCCGTCGTCTGTCGTCCGTCGTCGTTAACTTTTACAAAAATCTTCTCTGAAACTACAAGGTCAAAGTTAACCAAACTTGGCCACAATCATCATAATATTCATTGGGGTATCTAGTTTTAAAAATGTGTCCGATGACCCCGCTTGCCAACTAAGATGGCCGACATGGCTAAAAATAGAACGTAGGGGTAAAATGCAGTTTTTGGCTAATATCTCTGAAACTAAAGCAATTAGAGCGATCTTGACATCGGGTAAAAATGTTCATCAGATATATCTGCCTTTAAATTTTCAGATGAATCAGACAACCCGTTGTTGGGTTGCTGCCCCTAAATTGGTAATTTTAAGGAAATTTTGCGGTTTTTGGTTATCATCTTGAATATTATTATAGACCGAGATAAACTGTAAACAGCAATAATGTTCAGCAAAGTAAGATCTACAAATAAGTCAACATGACCAAAATTGTCAATTGACCCCTTAAGGAGTTATTGTCCTTTAAAATAAATTTTTAACAATTTGTAGTAATTTTTTGTAATCTTTTACAAAAATCTTCTTCTCTGAAACTACTGGGCAAAATTTAACCTAAATTGGCCACAATCATCATTAGGGTAACTTGTTTAACAAATGTGTTCGATGACCCTGCCTGCCAACCAACATGGCCGACATGGCTAAAAATAGAACATAGGGGTTTTCTATTGAATTCTAATGTAAAATTGTAAAAAAAAAAACAATTTCAAATGGTCACAACTTGAAAACTAATTTAAATAATGATAAGGGGTCTTCAGTTACTTTTGTAAGACTTAAATAGGATGACCTGCTTTTAATTTAACTACTGGGCCAAATTAAACCAAACTTGGCCTCAATCATTATTAGGGTATCTAGTACTATTTATTATGATTTTAACCTTATTTTACATGACAATAAAATGCTCCGCAGGGCGCAGCTTGATACGACCGCAGAGGTCGAACCCTGAATAGTTGGGGCAAGTATGGACACAACATTCAAGCTTGATACAGCTCTGAATTTTGATTGTGATTAAATATTTGACACAGCATAGGTTTCTGACACAGAATGAATGTGGTCTAAGAACTTAAAAATTTTAAATTGGACATTCACCTATTATGGTCCAATATCCAAAATCTAAATACATGGTTAGATTCAGCATATCAAAGAACCCCAAGAGTTCAATTTTTGATGAAATCAAACAAAGTTTAATTTTGGACCCTTTTGACCTCAATGTGGACAAAGTTGATAACGGGGCCCAAAATCAAAAATCTAAATACATGGTTAGATTCAGCATATCAAAGAACCCCATATATTCAATTTTTGTTGAAATCAAACAAAGTTTAATTTTGGACCCTGATTTGGACCAACTTGAAAACTGGGCCCATAATCAAAAATCTAAATACATGTTTAGATTCAGCATATCAAAGAACCCCAAGAATTCAATTTTTGTTAAAATCAAACTAAGTTTAATTTTGGACCCTTTGGACCTTAATGTAGACCAATTTGAAAACGGGACCAAAAATTAAGAATCTAACTACACGGTTAGATTCGGGATATCAAAGAACCCCAATAATTCAATTTTTGATGAAATCAAACAAAGTTTAATTTTGGACCCTTTGGACCTCAATGTGGACCAATTTAAAAACAGGGCCCAAAATCCAAAAACTTAATACACGGTTAGATTCAGCATATTAAAGAACCCCAAGAGTTCAAGAATAAAACCCCATTGAAATTGGTCAAGAAATAAGCAATTTATACAAAGTATCTTCTTTTGCACAATACTGTGTAAATGAATATTTCTTGCAATTGCGCAATACTGTGCAATTGAATATTTCTTGCTATTGCGCAATACTGTACAATTGACAATTTCTTGCTATTGCGCAATATTGTGCTATTGGATATTTCTTGCTATTGCGCAATACTGTGCAATTGAAGATTTCTTGCTATTGCGCAATACTGTGCAATTGAAAATTTCTTGCTATTGCACAATACTTATTATATAATAATTTACACATCCTGTTTGGTGTGTATCTCCTGCCATATCATTATTATTTGCTTTTAAATATAAATCAGAAATAACCAACTTAAAATGGAAATTTTAAAGAAAAAAAAAGGAAAAAAAGGAAAAAATCCCCCAAATTTTTGAACCCCTTATGATTCATCACCCCAAACTCAATCCCAGCCTTCCTTTGAGGTATGGTACCTTGCAGTACAATTTCAGAGAGATCCATACACTTGAACACAAGTTATTGTTTGGAAACTAGAAAATGTTTATTTTGGCCCCTTTTGGCCCCTAATTCCTAAACGTTTCAGGCAATTACCCCAAACTCAATTCCAGCTTTCCTTTGTGATATGGAACCTTGTAGTACAATTTCAGAAAGATCCATACACTTGCACACAAATTATTGTCATGAAACTAGAAAATGCTTTTTTGCCCTTTTTGCCCTAATTCCTAAAATTTTGAGGCAATTACCCCCAAAAATCAATCCCAGCATTCCCTTTGTGATATGGAACCTTGTGGTACAAAGTCAGAGAGATCCATACACTTACACACAAGTTATGTCTGGAAGTTACAAAAATGCTTATTTTTGGCCCCTAATTCCTTAACTGTTGGTACCATAACCCTCAAAATCAATCCCAACCTTCCTTTTGTGATATTGAACCTTATGGTAAAATTTCATAGAGATCCATTCACTTAAACTAAAGTTAGAGTGCGAAAACCAATGCGTCTTCGGACGACGACGACGACGACGCCAACGTCATACCAATATACGACCGCAAAATTTTTTTGCGGTCGTATAAAAACATGTACAGTACATACAGGTGAGCGACACAGGCTCTTGAGAGCCTCTAGTTCAAAGGCAATTGTATCAACACTTTGTGTCTCTTTCTGATATGCATACAGTGGAAGTGTTCCTGCTTTGAATTTGGTGTTCTGTTGTCTAATAGAGAGTTGTTTTACGCTTTGCAGATATTTCTTCCTATAATTATCAAAGAGTGTTCTGTCAGCTTGAGTGATTTTAATTTCTTAGATCTTTGGCATTTTCACAACTACCTTAAAAGGTACCAATCCTTCAGGGCGTTTGTAGTAAGAATCTGGGTTCGTGAAGTATGGCAAAGATGTGGTTTATTTCATACTGAAGTTCTGTACATACTGAAGAAAACGGCAGATTCAAGTGTATCTGGAGTAACAAATCTGTCACCATTCTTTTTGTTTTTTTCTTTTTTTGTGGGTTTTCCCACATTCCACATTATGGTCATATCCCACGTCCTTCTTTTTTTCCCCTTCTTTTTCCCAGATCCCACTTATTTTTACCCCCTATATCCCACATCCCAAAAGTGTGTCAACCCCATGTATGCGTATTTAAAATGAAATACAAAATCATACATGTATGATAAACTGATAAACGAAATATTAAGAAATTAAGGATGACTGAATGCATGTACAAGAAGGGACTCACCTTTTTATCAATACATTTAACGAATAAACACGCTTTTAAAACCTGATTGTTTTCTATGTAACTATTTAAATATTTACAATATATAATTTACGTTCGTTTTTCAACCGAGAATAGCAAAACAGTTAACTATAAAATTCATGAATTATATCGCTGGAGTTTATAAAGTACATTTTCTTCCACTATGCCATCAGGTTTGCCATCTCCATTTTTCTCTAAACAAAGCATGGTTACATGTTCTGAATTTACTTAGAATTTCGGGATTTTTTTTTTAAATCAAGTAAACTGAATCAGAAAAAAATCACACTTCCCTTAGTCGAATACCTAAAACTTGCGAAAGATATTGTAAGGCAGGATGAGCAACTTGGCAAAAAAGGCAGGATGACGATTTATGTAAAAAAAATCCGGACAAACTAATAAAAAAAGGCAGGACCGAATAGACTGAAAAATAAGAAGACAGGACAGAGATTACAACTAAAAAAAAGAACAAAATGTTTCATCCAAGTCCCCCAATCAAAATAAAATGGTAGATCTCTTAATCCAGAACCAACTAAGAGGAGACAGTTGAATTATATATTTCGACGTGAAAACTGTTAAGATTTTATTTAAATTTTACTATTGCACAAAATTATAAAATCAATGAATTTTACATGCACATGTTTAAAAATTAGAATTGCTATGGGATAATCAAGAACACAATCATGTATGTGAATACGACGATGGAAGGTTATAACAAATTTGACCGGCTACGTGAATACTGATCAGTCCATTCAACTTTATAGTACGCGTGTTCTATTTTCGCAGGTGTAAGGTCGAAGGTTTGAATTGACCAATGAAAACGATCGTTCCTTTACGAGTTAATCTAATAAAGTTTGTTTGACTGATTACGTCGCACTACCTTTCGCTAAGCTTGGCCGCATTTAAGAAATAGAAACTAAGAAGTATAACAATAAAACTGGGGTGTAAGTGTAAATTATCAAACCTGGAGTAAGGAAGACGCTATTGAATATTGGGCAATTATATCAAAGGTCAGCAGCTATTGATATTCGGACATTTTGGTTTCACTTCACTTTGTGTGATAATGCCCCATGGGATAGGGAATATCCCTGATGATGTTTCAGTCAATAGGTCATGGTCACAGCAGCTATTAATAAAATGGCTGGTTTCAGGTTCTTATACACAGTCACTTGTTTCTATCCATGGGAAGCCCCACTATCAACGTATATTTACGAGCTGATAGTGAGGCTTCCCATGGATAGAAACAGAGACATATATGTCTCTGATAGAAACAAGTGCCTGTGTTCTTATATTTTTAACCAATTGTATATAACTTTGTTTGATAATGCTCCATGGAGTGAGGGAAATATGACTACAAATTTTAATGATGCTTCAGTTATAAATTAAGCTGTACTGTGATGATAAAGATAAAGCGGAAATAAAATGTAATAGGATTATATTAAGTAAAATGTTTTATATTTTTATACGACCGCAAAAAATGTTGCGGGCGTATATTGGTATCACGTCGTCGTCGTCGGCGTCAGCGTCGTCCGAAGACATTTGGTTTCCGGACAATAACTTTAGTATAAGTAAATAGAAATCTTTGACATTTAAACACAAGGTTTGAAACCACAAAAGGAAGGTTGGGATTGATTTTGGGGGTTATGGTCCCAACAGTTTAGGAATTGGGGGCCAAAAAGGGGCCCAAATAAGCATTTTTCTAGTTTCCAGACAATAACTGGTGGAACAGGTTATGGATCTCTGAAATTGTACCACAAGATTCCATATCACAAAGGGATGGTTAGGATTGGCTTTGGGGGTTATGGCTCAAACCGTTTAGGAATTAGGGGCAAAAAGGGGAAAAACAAGGGTTTCCTGGTTAATGGACAATTACTTAAGTATTGGTCTTTGGATCTTTATGAAATAGATATTGGACCATTAAGCATTATATAAGGGATAGCATTCGATTGATTCATGATATTTTACAGTATATAGAAAAGAACAATATTTTTGGATTACTGGTCTTTATTAATTTTGAGAAATCTTTGATTCTTTATGTCGGGACTTTTTGCTATAAGTATTACAATTCTGCATGCTATTAGTATTTCATTTTTTTTCATATGCTGAATTTAACTGTGTATTTGGATGTTGGTCCAAATTTTGGTCCTAAGGCTATAAAATTTGTGGGGGGTGGGAACAATTTTTTCTCCTCAAGATTTCAGAAATTAAAAAGAAAATTTATTCAAATATTTTTTTTTGCAAAAGGGTGCAGGGGTAAAAAAATTTATTTTTTTTTTGGTGGTGGGGGGTCAATTCACAACAGCATAGTATACTGCACAAAACAAAAATGAATATAAATTCAGACCTGTATCAAGCGCGAATATTGTGTCCATTTTTGCCCAAACTGTTCACGATTGGACCTCTGCGGTTGATCCAGCTGCGCTCGGCGAAGCAATTTATTTGCATTTGCACTACTTGCAAAAAGAAATGAAATTTTTCCACAGAATCAGTTACAGTTTACCTGTCGATTTATTTTGAACCAAATGAAACTTTTGAGTCGTCTCCTCTTGATCAAGGTATTTAATTTTTTGTCAGTTCACTTGTCCCATTGAGTAACTCCAATAGCCGTTGTTATCTGTGTAGTTTTATTCATGATGTATTTACCTGAAAAGAAAAAATGTTTCTTAGTAGATGAAAATACATGTATCAACTCACAAAACTGCATATCAATGATATATTTTCAATCTGTTCAATAAAAACACTGATTCAAACATTAAAAGAAGATTTCTGACAAAATCTTCAGCATTGTTCCAATTGAAAATTGTTTTTTTTGTGTGTTCGACAAAAAAAACTGGAAAAGGACAATGTTTAAATTAAGGCCTTCTTAAATTTATTCTATGAGTAAACAAACAAAAAATACTGTCAGAAATCAACTTTTTATGTTAATCAGTGTTTATATTGAACAGATTGATTGATTGATTGGTGTTTAACGCCACTTTCAACACTATTGTGCTATTTTGTGGCGGTTAGTTTTTATTGGTGGAGGAAGCCGGAATACAACGTGTCCAATTGGATGTTAGAATGATGCATCGTGGGATAGCCTCCAACCTTCGGTAGGAAAACTGACAATCCTAATAAATAAAGATTAGAGTCGAAAAATTTAGCATAGTGCACCAGCCCGTTATTGATTTACATCGTGAATCAACTGGATTCGAACTCACAACCTCAGTGTTGACAGGGTAGTGATTTCAGCGCTGATAGTTGGTCACGTGGATTGTACTACTTAGACCACTCGACCACTCGGCCACCGAGGCCCCGGAACAGATTGTTGGTATTGAATAAATACAACATCACCTGCAGTTTTGTGAGTTTATACATGTATTTTCATCTACTTAGAAGATATTATTTTTCTATAGGTAAATTAATTAATGAGTGATAGATTTCTCTTAGAAGAAAGACCCCGGTATATAGTTTTATTATGACCAGTAACAGATCAAGATTGAATTTTGTTCTGGTCTGATGATTTTTTGCAGAGTAATGGTCCTTGGGCTTAGAAATTGACGCAAGTAATCAGTTTTTCGCACTTTTTTCGTCATGCTTGAAGATATTGATTTGATATTTGGTGAATTTTCAAGACAATTTACAGATCAAGTTCGAATTTTGTTCCATTCTGATGATTTTTTTGCATATATATGGTCCATGGAATTAGAAAATTCACGCAAATATTCCTGTTTTCCGCACTTTTTTTATGTTTTAAGATGTTGATGGGTATTTGCTATATAGTTTAAACATGACAAGTTATAGATCAATTTTGTTCCGGTCTGATAATGTTTTGCCGAGTGATGGTCCTTGTTGGATATAAAAAATATTACAAATTACCAATTAAGTTTGCATTTTGTTCCAGTCCAATGAATTTTCTGCTGGCAGGGGACTATTTATTGCCATGAAGTGCTTTTCACGCAGGTCTGTGTCCATACTTGGATTTATGTAGTATTCGACAAAAAGCATGCGACTTTTACAAGCTCTAAAACCCACCAATCTATAAGTTGTTTTTTTTAATAAATTTAGCAGAGTACATATGCTTTCATTGGCATTTAACTTTGGAAATCTCAAAAAACATAAGCTATGGGTGGGGTGGATTTGTTATATCATATAGTCTAAATGAACTATTACAGGCTAGGCAAACTAAGAGATTATCCAAGTGGGCCATGATACCAGAGATAGAGGCAGGTGTAGCCTTTAAAATGGTCCATAGCTTAGATACCCTACACCCGTACGAGTTTATCAGCATATGTTTGGGGAGGGAACCATAATGTAACATAGTGCAACCGAATTATTACCGGCTTACCAAACTAAAAAATGTCCACGTGGGCCATGATACCAGATGTAGAGGTAGGCATAGCTACTAAAATGCCTACAGCATAGATACCCTAGAACCGTACGAGCTTGTCAGGAAGGAATATAGGAGGGTCCGTTATGTCACATAGTGCAACTAAACTGTTGCCGGCTGGCCAAACTAAGGTATTCTCCACGTATGCCATGATACCAGAGGTAGAGGTAGGCATAGGAGTTGGGACGATTCCCAGTTACTGTAATCGACTATGACATATTGCCGGCTGGCTGTGCCATGGAACGTGAGGTAGAGGTAGGTATGGCCTCTAACATGACACAAAGCTTATATACCTTGAATCTTCAGGAGTTTGTCAGCATAGGTTGGAGGAGGGTATACGATATGTCACATAGTTTTGCCGGTTGGCCAAACTTAGATATTCTGCACACGGGCCATGATGCCAGTAGTAGAGATAGGAATGGCATCTAAGATGGTCCATACCCTAGGCCCGTACAAGTTTGTCAGCATACTAGTATGTTTGGGGAGTGATCCAGCATGTAACATAGTGCAACTGAACTATTACCGGCTAGCCAAACTAAGAGATTATCCACGTGGGTCATAATACCAGAGATAGAGGTAGGCATTGCCTCTAAAATGGTCAATAGGTTAGATACCCCAGAACCGTACGAGCTTGTCAGGAAGGAATATAGGAGGGGCCCGTTATAGTGCATAGTGCAACTAAACTGTTGCCGGCTGGCCAAACTAAGATATTCTCCACGTATAGGCCATGATACCAGAAGTAGAGGTAGGCATAGGAGTTGGGACGATTCCCAGTTACTGTAATTGACTACGACATAAAGAAACAACAGCTATACATTTGACGTTTTACTTTAATAATTCGAAGGCGACGTCTCGATATGACATCGACCTTGAATACAAATAAGGTAATTTGAGACGTTGTCAGTCCCGCGGTCTTTTCGACAATCGCCTCTTAAATGGCCCAAAGCTTAGATATCTTAGACCCATTTTCTATCCTTTACTTTTCAAGTAGTTCAATATTTGATCAATATGCATTAATATTGTGTCTTTACAAACAAGAAAATGTGTCAACTTTTCACTGGTGCCCCATTCGCACTATCATTTTCCATGGTCAGTGAACCATTAAGTAGGAGTCAAACCTTATTTTACATTAAATTGAAAGATCACATCATAAGAAACATGTGTACTAAGTTTCAAGTTGATGTGACTTCAACTTCAACAAAAAACTTCATCAAAAACTAACTTGACCAAAAACGTTAACCTGATACGGGACCGGACGGACGGACGCACAGACCGGTAAACATAATGCGCCTCTACTATCGTAGGTGGGGCATAACAATAGTTATAAGTTGGGGGATAGGGAAGTCGGAATCAGGGCCTGATCCCCTTGTCCACCCCCTCAGGTCAAACTTACCAGGTTAATCGATATAAACACGTAATATGGAAGCCTTTTAATTTTGGGATAAAAGTATAAAAGCAATCGCTGGCCGATCTCTGATTATTAAGATTCTTAGTGTAGTGTCCACTACTTGATGTAAGAGTATTTTCCATAGTTAACTGGGATGAATCATCAAATTGGCTGTAAGATCCCTTAACGATGGCCATTGTATGACTGGACATTTTCATGATATTTTGTCTGGTACATTCATAATACATCTCGACATCGACCATTAAAATCTCCGATAATCTCGTAGCCTAATGAATAAAGGTTTGAAACATCTTCAAGCAGCTGAAACATTATTTCGTCCGTTTTTGGTTTATCTAGACCATCATTTGGCAAGAAGACCTAGTTTCGAGTGATTTTACTAACTCTTGAGACAACCCCCATTTTTACTATCCACACTAAGAAACATTTGTGTCTCTTGACAACCCCCATTTTTACTGTTTCTTAGTGTGGATAGTAAAAATGGGGGTTGTCTCAAGAGTTGGTAAAATCACTCGAAACTAGGTGAGACATGCGCAGTAGTGATAGATATGTATTATAAATATAGAAAATTGAATATTTTAATCAACAAAAAAAAAATATCTGTATCATATACCCAAGCGCCTGTGGGAATATCTATTTTTAATGCAGTTTTTTGCACACTTAAATAGGAATTATAGAAAATGGGATGTTATTAGTAGATACAAAACAGAAAATGATGAACACTTTTAGCAAAAGATGAATTGGATCGGGGTTCTGTGTATTCACATTATTTGTACAACTCTCCTTACTCTTTGGAATTTTTGGAATTTCCGTGACCTATGGTTCACGAAAATTCATATTTTCATATATATAATGATATGCCAAATAATGGTTTTGAAAAATATAACAGTTTTCTACACATGAAAATTTGATAGTGTTAAATCATATAATTTTTGAAAGAGTTTCTCAAACATAATATGTGTGTTTTTTTCAGGTACAATTTACAGTGTTAAAGATTCCCAAATTCAATTTCGAAAAATTAGTGGATAACACTGCAGTAGTATATACATGTACCAGTGGTTTTCTAGTAATTCTTAACGATGAGGGAGCAAAATCTTCTGTTTAATAATCTGAATTAGATCATTCTTCTGGTACCTGAGGTACCCTTCCTTTTAGTTCAGTTATAATGTAGTAAAACTGTTCATTATGTTGTGTTTGCCAAATAAGTATTTTTATAGCCTACATGTATGGTTCATTGAAAATGGAAAAGGTGTGAGTGGGGCATGGTATTCTTTTGATACACATTCTTGTTTTCTCTATTTTGTTAACTACTCAAATGTTTATTTACAATAAGTTGAATAACTTTAGTTAAAATGATTGATTATCATCTTTTATCATAATTTTTATGCCACCGGAACTAAAAGTTGGGGGGCATATTGTTTTATCCCTGTCCGTCCGTCTGTCCTTCCGTCCGTCCGTCCCATTATGGGTATATAGTTATTCCGCATAACTCCTCCTACAGTTTGCATCTAGGAAGTTTTCACTTTGCTGTCTGTTTGTACATATATTGAAGGTGTGCATGTGGTCAGGGTTTTGATTTTTATTAATATTTGCTCTTTTGGGAGATAGTTGAACTTTGTCATTTTTGGAGTATTTACTTGCATAAGAGGAGCATTTCCGGATAACTCCTCCTACAGTTTGAATGCTAGGAAGTTTTCACTTTGCTGGCTGTTTGTACGTATATTGAAGATGTGCATGTGGTCAGGGTTTTGACTTTTATTAATATTTGCTCATTTGGGAGATAGTTGAACTTGTCATTTTTTGGAGTATTTACTTGCATAAGAGGAGCGTTTCCGGATAACTCCTCCTACAGTTTGAATGCTAGGAAGTTTTCACTTTGCTGGCTGTTTGTACATATATTGAAGGTGTGCATGTGGTCAGGGTTTTTATTTTTATTAATATTTGCTCTTTTGGGAGATAGTTGAACTTTGCCATTTTTGGGGTATAAGCGGTTAAATGTTATAGTTATTGTAAAATAACACTTTGCATCTGCGGGGGCATCAATTGTGTCTCCCAGACAATAATATCTCAAAGAAAGTCCTACATTGACTTTGTTATAATACAGTTACTTCAGAGTGAAGTGCAGGTGTAACAGTGGTTTGATTCCGCCAGTGCATGTACTTAATCCGGAGGAAGAAAATCCCCAGTGATTTTTATCCACCAACAAAAATTCACTAGGTTTTTCTATTCGGGTCCAGTGTAAACATCCACCAGTCATTATAAGCTTCTAAAAAGTTTTTGAAGGGGAAAAATATATATAAAATGTGGTTTAATAGTTTTTAGTGTATTTGAAACTTGCATAGTTGATTTATGTAAAAAGTGGAGAGTTTTCATCCAAGGAATGTTCACACTAGTGTTTTTGTACCGGAATGATTGCACTAGTTATTTTATACCGGGATTAATTACACTAGTGCTTTAGATCCATACATTGATGAAGTGATTAATACTCATTTTGAACACACGATAACACAATAATGCTTATTAACGAATAAGATTTAAATAATTTTTCTATGCAAATCTATAAAATCATATGCTTTTAAATTGTCACTAATTGTAATATCTATATTTATTGGATTGCCGAAGTTTTCTGTGTATTTGCTTTTCGGTCGACTTGGATATAAAATCATATCTTCTATGTCAATATCAAAGGATGCTTCTATAATTGAAACTTTATGTAAGAACAAATCTGCTCTTTCAATTTGGGTTATATCAAGTTCAATGTCCTGATCATTGATAAAGTATTTTGAGTTATAAAAATATCCTCCTCATCATCATCAATATTATTTACTGGATTGACTCAGCTAGATTAATTAAACTGGTTCCTTGATAATCATTTTAATTTTAACCCATTTATTATGTAAACAATAAACTGGCCGGTCTAATATAAACAAAACAACGATATCAAGATCGGCGCTTTCACACTATTTACATCCAATATTCTCTAGTGAAAAACAGTTACCCGGAATAAATACACGGCGGAATGAAAGTACGCTTACATAGGGGCATCACTTTGTCTAATTTTAATTAAATTAAGCATTTTTTATCCTGCCTTCATAGTAGAAGGGGCATTATGTTTTTTCGTTTGTGCATCTGCCTGTATTTTTGTCTCGTATGATATCAGGCATGTCATGCAGGTTAAAGTTTTTGGTAAAGATAGTTTATTTGGACCTTTATACTCGTGTACAAATAGTCCGAGATTACTCTGACGTCCAACGGCTGTTTTGCAAGACAAGCTGGGGCCATGGGACGTGTCTGGCAAAACAGCCGTTCGACGTCAGAGTAATCTCGGACTAGTGTACAAAATGATGTGATCTTTCTTAATTGGAATTGATGGGATAAAAATAATTAGTCTTTTTCTTTGTAATGAAATTACTTTAACACGTTACACTTATATGAGGCAGGCGTAGCCTACAATGAAAGAGAAGGAAGTCTGGGAGTTCTCTGTGCACTTATTTTTTTTATCGGGAAGCTGTACAATTCGCTTTGGTGTACTTAATCAATTAAAATTGTGGTAAATTATACTATTTTTTTTCCATAGGAATGAAAAACCAGATATTCGTATTTGTGCACTTCAACACCTGTTGAGAAGATACATTGACTAAAAGTTAATGATTTTGGGTTTATATATCTAGTATAATAATTTTTTATTGATTTTCATTCGACCGCAAAAAAAAAAATTGCGTTCGCCATAAGTCATCCGGCGTCCGTAGACATTTGGTTTCCAGACAATTACTAAGAGTATCTATGAAATTGTACCGCAAGGTTCCATACCACATAACCCCCAAGGGTGACTGGGGAATAGAAATATGGTCACCATAGGTCTTCCTCCGACCGGCGGTAAAACCCTCGCTAAAGTGGGGGTCCGTTTGGCTGTGCGGGATGTACAAGTTCGCAGTCACGTCCAGTCAGAATGGGGACGTTAAATCCGATGCCTCGTGTAAAGAGAGTGCCACGTTCTTTGCACGTTAAGAACCCTTGCAACAACTCTTTGAGGGGTCCGTAGGTGGCCTGTTGCAAGGCTAAATTTCTGTCCTTATCCAATATACCCTCATTTTCCCGTGGCAGTCCAAATTTCCCCGACCTTCATCCCGGACGACCTCTATTACAGGACCTACCTATTGTATTTATTGTTAACTTGTTCTCGTCCTGAACATGCATGAAATATTTGCCACTGGACGTTAAGCAACCAACAATCAACAATTAATCCATACCACATAAGGAATGTTGGGATTGATTTTGGGGGTTATGTATTATAGATACAATGGATAAGCGTGGATTCTTGAAAAAGAAACTATGAGCCCGGAGGGCGAATGGTTTGTTTTTCATGAATCAACGCTTATCATTGTATCTATAATTTAAACTATTGTGTTGATGTCTTTTCAAAATTAAAAGCCTTTTTTTTAATTAGAAGGTATTGTAAGTGAGTATAAATAACCCTGTTATCATGTTCAACGATGCATTAAAGTTCACAATTAATTGGTTAGAGACATACAAATATAACATAACACGTCTGTCTTTAAATTATTATGCATCTGAATATTATCCGTAATTTACAAAATAAGACATATTCGAACTTATTTTTATATATAATAAGTATATTACCAATATTTCTAGCAAGAAACCTAATTCTAGGCACATCACAATTTACTCGCATAGGTATTTGCGAATAAACATTTGTAAAGATACATGTAGTAAAACAGATGAAATCATACTATATATATAAAACAAAAATGCACAAATTGAATGTTATATTTTTTTTCAAGTACATGAATTGGCCAATAATAATCCAAAAATAAACGGGAAAACCCGCTACTATTACAAAAATATCCACAATAACATACAAAATAAGAAAAACGGAAAAACTAAAGAATAGGGACAACAAAGATAAAAACAGGGATTCGAACCTAAACAGACAAGTCTCTACTTCTAACTTGACTCTATAACTCATGGATCTTAACCTCGTGGTTACCAACTTATACTATAAGATTGTCTATCATGTATATATAAAGGTACGAACCCTGTGTGTTCGTTGTACCATTGTGTATCATATGTTCATATATATATATATATATATATATAAAATAAACATTCAAATTGCAACCCATTGGTAGCCGTGAGATTTTATCGATGTGTTGATGTCAATCACACATAACAGATTTCAAGGAGGGGTTCGATTCCCAGTGAAGGCATATAAATATTACAAAAACTAAAGGTGAGTTTTTAAATTAATTCCACTAGTGAACAGAAATCAGTAAATTAGCTAATTCAAATTTAATGAAATTAGGCACACAAAGGAAACAATTGAATATGATTTGGTGAGTCCATTTCAGAGACAGATTTAGGAAGCGTTGATTCTAGAAAAAGAATCCACGTTAGCACATACTTACAACTTCTCGTCCAATCAAATTGCTAGAATTTGCCTTCTAATTTTCATAGTACATACTTTTTCCGTGTACTAAGTAACTACGCATGAAATACCACAAGGGTAAGATTCATTGTATCGTAATCAAGATATTAAAACAACTAGTATCTTAATTGTTTGTAAAACAATTGAAAGGTCTTTCCTGTAAAAGTGATGTTTTCGTAATGGACTTTTTACGACCTTTCATTTGATATACGACAAGCATACCTTCTGAAACTTTTCGCTTTTTACACTTAATGACCCAATCCGCCTAATTTTCGAGATCGGAAGTATGATATATGTAATGTAGACTTGATGATCTTTCATTTGATATGCGACAACGCCATCTTCTAGAAAGTTTGATTTTTGCACTTAATAACCCCATCCAACTGATTTTTGGAAGACAGGAATTTGATATTTGAAATGTACACGTCATGACCTTTCATTTGATATACAACAACCTTATCTTAAAAAAAAAATATGTTTTGCACTCAATGACCCCACCCAACCCATTTTTTGGGGACGTCAATTTGATATTTGAAATGTACGCTTTATGGACTTTCATTTGATATGCGACAACCTAACCATCTGAGAAGTTTGAATTTTATGCACTAAATGACCCCACCCTTCCCACTGGGATGAAAAAGGGGTTTGAAATTTTCATTTTTGAGTAGATCGCATTTGGACGTTCAATTTGATATACATAATGACCGCATTTGGCAAAGTGCCAAAAATGATGCAATATCAATTATATAAATAGAACTTATGAAACTTACAAAGTCAATGTAAAAGATGAAAATTTCAAATTGATTTTTTTTTTTTTAGTTTTCATTGAAAATTTTTGGTAATTAGTTAAACATATAACCATGTTAAACTCTTCAATTTCTGAAAATTTCAGGT
The DNA here is from genome assembly GCA_017311375.1 of Mytilus coruscus. Lineage (NCBI taxonomy): Eukaryota > Metazoa > Mollusca > Bivalvia > Mytilida > Mytilidae > Mytilus > Mytilus coruscus. The sequence continues at coordinate 107,405,846 of CM029595.1, read as the reverse complement.
GGAAAGCTGTTGTTGATTCAGAAATACATGCCTACGCTCGCAAAATTTCAAACTGCATTATCTCTAAAACGAAAATAGATATCTCAAATCTGTTAAATGATAAATGATCTGTAGTTGAAGGACAACATTGTAGAAAAAAAATTTGGGACAATTCCAAAGTTCATCAAGGTCACAATGAATCATCGAATATATGATGCAATACCAAACTTGAGAACCGGAAGTCGTAGAGACATGGGACTACCACCATTCATCTCAGGACAACTTGACCTTTCAAATATCACAAGGTCAAGGTCATAGTACACTTTGAAGGTCAAGGTAAAATTTCATGATGACCTGACATTGACCTCAAATTGAAGGTCTTACAATATAGATATTTTTGCAATTTATAGTAGGTTGATATCTGTTACCTTTAAAAAGATATACACACAATACTATACTTTTAAAAATTATCTCGTACTAACTTTTGAATAGACAGTCGGACAGTTTTGAGCTTAATGTATAAAATGTAGAGCTCGTTGAGAGGAACATTTTATACACAGTATGTATGCAGCAAACTCTTATCGTTTTCTTAATATGTTAGCTTGAAATTGCCGCGTAAATTTTTTTGCACTCAGTGACCTTTGACCTAGGGTGCAAATTAAAGGTCACATGAATTAAAGATTATTGGTGAAGGTCCCAAGTCTCTACGACTTCCGGTTCTCGAAATATAATTTTTCAAAAAATGTGTACAAAACTCCTTTTAAGGGTTGATAACATACAAATTGTTTATGTTTATTAACATTGCCATCTGTTCTTGTACATGTTGCCATTTTCAATTCGATTCTATCTCTAATACGTTTTAAGAAAAATGTAAATAAAAGAAATTGCTTACAAGGGATATAACTCTCAAAGGGGATAATGAAATCCTACGCAGCCTCATATGGTAATACATCATGATGAGATCTACCTATTGTACAAATATGGTCATGATATCTTTAAAAACAACGAGTGGGGGGCATGTCGAAAAAAACCAATAAAAGGGAGATAACTTCTAAAGGTGATGATGAAATCCTACACAGCCTCATCTGGTAATACTTCATGATAAGGTCTATCGATGGTCCATATTTGGTCTTGATAACTTCAATAGAAACAGGGGTAGGGCATGTCAAAAAAATGTTGGAAGGAAAAAAAAAAAAAAAAAAAAAAAACATTAGAAAAACAATAAGGTCTTTCCTAACGGAGTGGAAAGACCTTAAAAATGCCACTGGCTATTTTGAAATTAAATGCTGTGTTCCAAATTAAATTAAATAGTTTGTAATATAGTTTTCACATTGATTTTTAAATATCCTGCTATTAAAATCTTTGGATCTAAAAAATGTTTTTGATGATTGCAAGTTTCTTTCATTAAAAATAAAGAGTAACATATATGGTTACAACGCCATCTTAAAATTGTGATAATTTATCATCCATGCAATTACTTTGTACACAAAAAAGTGTACTATGAAACCTTGAGAAGGGAAATTAAGGCAACTTGATCTATTTCGTCATGAATTGATTGATTGATTGATTATAGGCTGCTTAATGTCCAGTGGCAAATATTTCATGCATGTTCAGGACGATGTCATGAATTGCAAAACCGTAATAATGTCTGAAGAGAATGTGTCACCTATATATATATATATATGTATATACATGTTCGGTGGCCGAGTGGTGTAAGTAGTTACTACTGTAATCACTAGCCAGTCAACACTGAGGTTGTGAGTTCGAACCCCGCTCGTGCGGGTGCACTCGACTCCAATCTTAATTGACTAGGATTGTCAGTTTTCCTATCGAAGGTCGGTGGTTTTCTCCGGGCACTCCGGCTTCCTCCACCAATAAAAACTGACCGCCACGAAATAGCCCAAAAAGCGGTGCTTAAAAGTGGCGTTAAAACACCCGGCAAAAATCAAAAAATCAATCATGTTCTGACACATCTTTTTAGTTTTTTATTTGAAATAAAAAATAAAAAAACATAAACCCTAGTATCTTTGATCTATTGGTAGTTGCTTTCTAATGACTATCTGCAGACTATCTATGGTAACACACCAGGGGCGGATCCAGCCATTTTTAAAAGGAGGTTCCAACCCAGGAAAAAAGGGGGTCCAACCATATGTCCCCATTCAAAAGAATTGATCGTCCAAAAATGGGGGTTTTCCAACCCCAGGACCCCCCCCCTTTTCCCAACCTGGATCCGCCACTGCATACTATCTATATGTTTCAAATTTATTATAGCTTTAGTTTTACTGTGAAATTGAAAATTGTTTTCAAGACATGTAAAGCTTCCACTGCAATTTAATTATTGCCTGCTTTTGGTCAATTTATTTTGTCATCTAACCATGTAAAGAAGTACATGTATAGTAAAAACACCGGTTTATACCAATAAACATACTTACACCAGCAGCTACCATCTTTTCATTCTGGAGTCAAGGGCCTTTTGAAAACACATATTTTACAATGATGCTTGTGAGTAGATTTACAAAACTTCGTTAATGAGCTCCGTTTAACCAGCACCTGTGATACAAGTAGTCAGCCAAAATAAACTATCAATAGACCAATTAAAAGATTACTCGAGTTGTAAATATGTGCTAAATTGGATAGTCTATGAAAAGGTATATACTATGAAATTAAGAGCTCGGGGCAAGCCCCTCGCTCTAAATTTCAAAGTATATACCTTTTCATAGACTAACCTAGACGTAATTGAATAGGCTGACAAAAAACGGCAACGGTTTAATGCCCAATCTGTTAAGGAAAAAGGGGCCAAAAAAACAAGGATTTTCTAATTTCCAGACAATAACTTGAGTATATGTATTTATTCAATGGGTCAAAAGTTTAAATCGACAGGTAACTGCAAATGATTCTGTGGAAAAGTTTCATTTCTTTAGCAATAATAATACACTCCAAAAGTTTGACAAAGCTGAGACTACTATAAAATGGATTCTCTTTAAAAATGTTTAAAGTAAAAATTAAGCAGAAATATTATAAAAACAAATCGCCCCCCCTACATATTACACATTTGGCGATAGATATTTAGAATTTATGACAACTCGCCCCACTCTTGTTTACTTACTCGCCCCACTTATGAAAAAGGGTAACATCCTGTTGAATATAGGCGTGACAACTCGCCCAACTTATGAAAAGTAGAAAAATCCCAATGAATTTAGTCATGCCAACTCGTCCCACTTATGATTCAACCAGGTTCAACCCACCATTTTTTCTTAAAATGTCCTGTACCAATTCAGGAATATGGCAGTTGTTATCACATAGTCCGTTTCTATGTATGTTGGCGTTTGTTTTTGTAGCAGTACAGTGTTTCTTTTGTTCCGTTTTGTTTCCTCTTATAGTTTATGTGTTTCCCTCAGTTTTGGTTTGTGACCCGGATTTGTTTCAGTTAAATCGATTTATGACAATTGAACAGCGGTATACTACTATTGCCTTTATTTATGAAAAAGGATGCAATCCCGTTGAATATAGGTCTGCCAACTCGCCCCATTTTTGAATAAAAAAATTAAACTGTACTGAATTAAGGCCTACCAACTCGCTCGACTTATGAATTAAATGAATACTTATGAAAACCTTAGAAATGCATCTTGTTTTTTTTTTTTTTGGTTGTTGAAATAAAGCAGAAAGAAGTATTAAAGTATCAGCATTTCTGTGATGTCAATGCCAACTCGCCCCACTCATGAAAAATAGAAAAATCCCGATGAATTTAGTCATGCCAACTCGCCCCACTTATGAAAAAGGATGCAATCCGTTAAATATAGGTCTGCCAACTCGCACACTTATGAATAAAAGAATTAAACTGTACTGAATTAAGGCCTACCAATTAACTCGCCCCACTTATGAATTATAAAAATGAATACTTATGAAAACCTTAGAAATACATCTTGTTTTTTTAAATTCTTTTCTTTTGGTTGAAATAAAGCAGAAAGAAGTAAGTGGGAAACCAGTATGGTGTGATTTTTTTTAAGTTGGGCGAGTTGATACACAAGAGTGGGGCGATTTTTTAAGAAGTGGGGCGAGTTGGTGAAAAAGGGGCAAGTTGGTGAAAAAGGGGCAATTTGGTGTGGGCCTATTTGCCAGTGGGGCGAGTTGTCTTGTTTCTGATATTTAAATGTTTTGCACGCAAGATTTAGAAATAAATGCAGTGCGCTTACCATGGATTTGTATCCTGCAAATATTAAACCTAAAGCAATGTGTCATTGTGGATATTTATATGAAATCACTAAACATATTTTTCTCTCCTGTAAAAACTATACAGCTCAAAGGAATGCCTTATTTTTTTAACTAAGAAAATATACTGACTGATCTGAAAACACTTATGTATGGTAATATCATGTATACTATAGACTTAAACACACTGATTTTTATCAAAGTGCAGAATTATATTAAAGCGACCAATCGCTTTTCATAGTGTTTAGACATTATGGCTAATTATGTAAAAATTTATAGTTTATTTACTTGTTTTGTGGACTTCAAATGAAATTGTTTAATTTATTCAAATACATGGATCATCCATTTGATTATATATATAATATCCTATTACTTGACAACAAGAATTTATTTGCTTTAAAAATAAAACCTTACCTTTAGAGTGAATATTTATTCCCACATTAAAACATCCTAGTTGGTTTTTGATAAATAAATTTACGGTCAACTCGACTCTTAGAAATACAAATGTAGATGATTTACATCGTTTCAATTCTTGTTCATTTTATGTCTCCATATTGATATTGTTAATGATGTTATTCACATGTATTTCATTTTGTTCAGTTATTTATTATTTGTATGTAAGACGTTCTAAGTTGCAAAACTTGTGTCTGATCCTATTGTCATTGTTATATTTGGACAATAAAATATGTTTAAACTAAACAGCTGTGTAAATATAAAGAGATATGGTAAATTCAGAAATTATTGCTTGCATTTACAACTGTGAATTTTGAGAATGGACAAAACTGAGATTGATTGTTGCCATTTCAGGAAAATCTGCATACAGATATATTTATCAGTTGTCAGAATGCAAGTTCTTATTATTGCTATACTAACCCAGTCAGGTTATAAAAACATCACACTAATTTTTGAATTTACTGTAGTATGATGCCAATGAGACAACTATCTATTGAAGACCAAAGGACAAAGATGTTAACAACTGTTCATTGCATTCATCTAAATGTAACGTATTTTGCAAAAACTTTGCACACCATATAAATCTCTGCTAAAATTAGTTATATCTGGCTTCAGTTCTGTATTCCGAAGTTTTTGAGAATTTTCTTAACTGCCATATTCATGCATTTTAATTGGTTATAGATCTGACAATTAATGCAAAATGCAAATCTTAAAACTTGAGAAGCAGGTCCCGACATAGTTTTGGTCTTGTTTCTATGATCTTCTGTAGTACATGCTTCTTACTATACTAAAAAATATTCCTGTTGATCAGTTTGAAAAGATGAATTCAAAGTGCAAACTGAAACACTATGGCCAATTGGTATTGTGAAAGGCCTTTTGAATAAGCACAATCTAATGTTCTTAGCCACACCCTTTCAACTTGATACAGGCTTAAAAGCTTTATCAATCTTCATCAGACTTGGACTACTTAAACTCTAAAGGAAAGCAGTGACCCCAAAAAATCCAGCTCAGCAAATGGTGGTGCAGTATCAAGACAGGGTTCATTTTTTGTACCACATTAACATGTTCTCGTCTCGATATATATATGTTATATTTGCCACTCGACATTAAACACTGATCCATCATTATCATCAAAACTATGTAAGCTTGATTTTTATGTCTCAGTTTGGTCAAAAGATCACACAAATTTAATTATGTTAACATTTGTAGAGGGTCTTCAATAATATATCCCTGTAAGATTCAAAGTATTTTGATTCATAGTTTCAGAGGAAAATGTTTTGAAAATTTGCATCAGAATCAAAGATTTGCTCCATTAGCTTATCCAAACTAAATGAGGACGGTTTGTAAAGATCTTTGATACATAATTCCTGCAAAATTTGAATAAAATTTAATAAGTGGTTTCAGAGAATGATTGATTGATTGATTGTTTAACGCCACTTTCAAAACTACTGTACTTTTTCATGGCGGTCAATTTTTATTGGTGGAGGAAGCTGGAGTGCCTGGAGAGAACCACCGACCTTCGGTAGGAAAACTGACAATCCTAGTCAATTAAGATTGGAGTCGAGTGCACTTGCCGCATGCAGGATTTGAACTCACAACCTCAGTGTTGACTGACTAGTGATACAGTAGTTGGACTACTTAGACCACTCAGCCACCGAGGCCCCTTGGTTTTAGAGCAGATGAAAATGTAAAAAGAAAATGAACACAAAACAACAACAGAGTAAAGTATGGTCAAAATGCTTGGGCTGGTGAGCTAAAAAATGATAATTGAATTTTGCTACTTTAAATAAATGGTAAAATTATCTTAGTTATCATGAATATTTTATAAACACCCTGAATAATTTCATAAAAAAATGAAAGGACAAAAAGTAAAGTCAATCTTTATGTATCTATGTTTAACAAAAATAACATATAAAATGCCTTTCAGGCTGTAATTAATTAAACTGCCAGAATTTCAGGCTATCACGGACAAATAATAGGTTCAAATCTTGAAAGTTTTTCATTATCACAGAATATCTAAGTTCCTATAAAACATCATTCATATCCATCCACCATACTGCAGTTTTCCGGGAAGGTAAACACTTGATAAGAACATTGGTGATAGCGAGTCTAAGACCTGTATTTCAGCCTTCACTTTCAATTCCAACATAAGTTTTATCTGAAGGAAAGATCAAAATGATTATAAAAAACAATAAAATGCTCCGCAGGGCGCAGCTTGATATGACCGCAGAGGTCGAACCCTGAACAGTTGGGGCAAGTATGGACACAACATTCAAGCTTGATACAGCTCTGAATTTGGATTGTGATTAAATATTTGACACAGCATAGGTTTCTGACACAGAATGAATGTGGTCTAAGAACTTAAAATTTTAAATTGGACATTCACCTATTATGGTCCAATATCCAAAATCTAAATACATGGTTAGATTCAGCATATCAAAGAACCCCAAGAATTCAATTTTTGATGAAATCAAACAAAGTTTAATTTTGGACCCTTTTGACCTCAATGTAGACAAAGTTGATAACGGGCCCAAAAATCAAAAATCTAAATACATGGTTAGATTCAGCATATCAAAGAACCCCATATATTCAATTTTTGTTGAAATCAAACAAAGTTTAATTTTGGACCCCGATTTGGACCAACTTGAAAACTGGGCCCATTATCAAAAATCTAAATACATGTTTAGATTCAGCATATCAAAGAACCCTAAGAATTCAATTTTTGTTAAAATCAAACTAAGTTTAATTTTGGACCCTTTGGACCTTAATGTAGACCAATTTGAAAACGGAACCAAAAATTAAGAATCTAAATACATGGTTAGATTCGGCATATCAAAGAACCCCAATAATTCAATTTTTGATGAAATCAAACAAAGTTTAATTTTGGACCCTTTGGACCTCAATGTGGACCAATTTAAATGGGGCCCAAAATCCAAAAACTTAATACACGGTTAGATTCAGCATATTAAAGAACCCCAAGAATTCAAGAATAAAACTCCATTGAAAATGGTTAAGAAATAAGCAATTTATACGAAGTATCTTCTTTTGCACAATACTGTGCAATTGAATATTTCTTGCTGTTGCGCAATACTGTACAATTGACAATTTCTTGCTATTGCGCAATATTGTGCTATTGGATATTTCTTGCCATTGTGCAATACTGTGCAATTGAAGATTCCTTGCTATTGCGAAATACTGTGCAATTGAAGATTTCTTGCTATTGTGCAATACTGTGCGATTGAAAATTTCTTGCTATTGCACAATACTTATTATATAATAATTTACACATCCTGTTTGGTGTGTATCTCCTACCATATCATTATTATTTGCTTTTAAATATAAATCAGAAATAACCAACTTAAAATGGAAAATTTTAAAAGAAAAAAAGGAAAAAAGAAAAAGGTATGGTAAAAAAAATCCCCCAAATTTTTGAACCCCTTATGATTCATCACCCCAAACTCAATCCCAGCCTTCCCTTTGTGGTATGGTACCTTGCTGTACAATTTCAGAGCGATCCATACACTTGAACACAAGTTATTGTCTGGAAACTAGAAAATGTGTTTTTTTTGGCCCCCCTTTTGGCCCCAAATTCCTAAACGTTTAGGGCAATTACCCCAAACTCAAACCCAGCTTTCCTTTGTGATATGGAACCTTGTAGTACAATTTCAGAAAGATCCATACACTTACACACAAGTTATTGTCCTGAAACTAGAATAAAATGCTCCATGGCGCAGCTTGATACGACCGCAGAGGTCGAACCCTGCACAGTTGGGGCAAGTATGGACACAACATTCAAGCTTGATACAGCTCTGAATTTGGATTGTGATTAAATATTTGACACAGCATAGGTTTCTGACACAGAATGAATGTGGTCTAAGAACTTAAAATTTTAAATTGGACATTCACCTATTATAGTCCAATATCCAAAATCTAAATACATGGTTAGATTCAGCATATCAAAGAACCCTAAGAGTTCAATTTTGATGAAATCAAACAAAGTTTAATTTTGGACCCTTTTGACCTCAATGTGGACAAAGTTGATAACGGGCCCAAAAATCAAAAATCTAAATACATGGTTAGATTCAGCATATCAAAGAACCCCATATATTCAATTTTGTTGAAATCAAACAAAAGTTTAATTTTGGACCCTTTGACCTCAATGTGGACAAAGTTGATAACAGGGCCCAAAATCAAAAATCTAAATACATGGTTAGATTCAGCATATCAAAGAACCCCAAATATTCAATTTTGTTGAAATCAAACAAAGTTTAATTTTGGACCCGATTTGGACCAACTTGAAAACTGGGCCCATAATCAAAAATTTAAAGACATGTTTAGATTCAGCATATCAAAGAACCCTAAGAATTCAATTTTGTTAAAATCAAATTAAGTTTAGTTTTGGACCCGATTTGGACCTTAATGTAGACCAATTTGAAAACAGGACCAAAAATTAAGAATCTAAATACATGGTTAGATACAGCATATCAAAGAACCCCATATATTCAATTTTGTTGAAATCAAACAAAGTTTAATTTTGGACCCCAATTTGGACCAACTTGAAAACTGGGCCCATAATCAAAATCTAAATACATGATTAGTTTCAGCATATCAAAGAACCCTAAGAATTCAATTTTGTTAAAATCAAACTAAGTTTAATTTTGGACCCTTTGGACCTTAATGTATACCAATTTGAAAACTGGACCAAAAATTAAGAATCTAAATACACGGTTAGATTCAGCATATCAAAGAACCCCATATATTCAATTTTGTTGAAATCAAACAAAGTTTAATTTTGGACCCCATTTGACCTCAATGTGGACAAAGTTGATAACAGGGCCCAAAATCAAAAATCTAAATACATGGTTAGATTCAGCATATCAAAGAACCCAATATATTCAATTTTGTTGAAATCAAACAAAGTTTAATTTTGGACCCGATTTGGACCAACTTGAAAACTGGGCCCATAATCAAAATTTTAAGACATGTTTAGATTCAGCATATCAAAGAACCCTAAGAATTCAATTTTGTTAAAATCAAATTAAGTTTAATTTTGGACCCTTTGGACCTTAATGTAGACCAAGTTGAAAACGGGACCAAAATTAAGAATCTAAATACATGGTTAGATTCAGCATATCAAAGAACCCCATATATTCAATTTTGTTGAAATCAAATAAAGTTTAATTTTGGACCCCAATTTGGACCAACTTGAAAACTGGGCCCATAATCAAAAATCTAAATACATGATTAGATTCAGCATATCAAAGAACCCTAAGAATTCAATTTTGTTAAAATCAAACTAAGTTTAATTTTAGACCCTTTGGACCTTAATGTAGACCAATTTGAAAACAGGACCAAAAATTAAGAATCTAAATACATGGTTAGATTCGGCATATCAAAGAACCCCAATAATTCAATTTTGATGAAATCAAACAAAGTTTAATTTTGGACCCTTTGGACCTCAATGTGGACCAATTTAAATGGGGACCAAAATCCAAAAACTTAATACACGGTTAGATTCAGCATATTAAAGAACCCCAAAATTCAAGAATAAAACCCCATTGAAATTGGTTAAGAAATAAGCAATTTATACAAAGTATCTTCTTTTGCACAATACTGTGCAATTGAATATTTCTTGCAATTGCGCAATACTGTACAATTGAATATTTCTTGCTATTGTGCAATACTGTGCAATTGACAATTTCTTCCTATTGTGCAATATTGTGCTATTGGATATTTCTTGCTATTGCGCAATACTGTGCAATTGAAGATTTCTTGCTATTGTGCAATACTGTGCAATTGAAAATTTCTTGCTATTGCACAATACTTATTATATAATAATTTACACATCCTGTTTGGTGTGTATCTCCTACCATATCATTATCATTTGCTTTTAAATATAAATCAGAAATAAACAACTTAAAATGGAAAATTTTAAAGAAAAAAAAAAAGGAAAAAAGAAAAAAAAAATCCCCCCCCAATTTTTTGAACCCCCTTATGATTCATCACCCCCAAACTCAATCCCAGCCTTCAATGAGGTATGGTACCTTGCAGTACAATTTCAGAGAGATCCATACACTTAAACACAAGTTATTGTCTGAAACTAGAAAATGCTTTTTTGGCCCTTTTGGCCCCTAATTCCTGAACGTTTAGGCAATTACCCCAAACTCAATTCCAGCTTTCCTTTGTGATATGGAACCTTGTAGTACAATTTCAGAAAGATCCATACACTTACACACAAGTTATTGTCCTAAAACTAGAAAATGCTTATTTTTGGCCCTTTATGGCCCCTAATTCCTAAAATTTTGAGGCAATTACCCCAAAATCAATCCCAGCATTCCCTTTGTGATATGGAACCTTGTGGTACAATGTCAGAGATCCATACACTTACACACAAGTTATTGTCTGGAAGTTACAAAATGCTTATTTTGGCCCTTTTGGCCCCTAATTCCTTAACTGTTGGTACCACCCCAAAATCAATCCCAACCTTCCTTTTGTGGTATTGAACCTTATGGTAAAATTTTAGAGATCCATTTACTTAAACTAAAGTTAGAGTGAAACCAACTGGACGACGGCGTGACGACGCCGGACGGCGGCGACGGCGACGACAACGACGCTAAGAAAATATGACCACAAAAATTTTTTGTATAAAAATGTTTGTTTTTGCCCTTTTGGCCCCTAATTCCTAAAATATTGAGGCAATTACCCCATCATCAATCCCAGCCTTCCTTTTGAGGTATGGTACCTTGCAGTACAATTTTAGAGAGATCCATACACTTGAACACAAGTTATTGTCTGGAAACTATAAAAATGTGTTTTTTGGCCCCTTTTTGGCCCCCAATTCCTAAACGTTTCGGGCAATTACCCCCAAACTCAATGCCAGCTTTCCCTTTGTGATATGGAACCTTGTAGTACAATTTCAGAAATATCCAAACACTTACACACAAGTTATTGTCATGAAACTAGAAAAATGCTTGTTTTTTGCCCCTTTTTTGGCCCCTAATTCCTAAAATTTTGAGGCAATTACCCCCAAAATCAATTCCAGCCTTCCCTTTGTGATATGGAACCTTGTGGTACAATGTCAGAGAGATCCATACACTTACACACAAGCTATTGTCTGGAAGTTACAAAAATGCTTATTTTTGGCCCCTTTTTGGCCCCTAATTCCTTAACTGTTGGTACCATAACCCCCAAAATCAATCCCAACCTTCCTTTTGTGGTATTGAACCTTATGGTAAAATTTCATAGAGATCCATACACTTAAACTGAAGTTAGAGTACGAAAACCAATGTGTCTTCGGACGACGACGACGACGCCAACATCATACCAATATACGACCGCAAATTTTGCGGTCGTATAAAAACAACAATTCTTTTCAGAAATATAAAATGATCCCTTTTCTTTGAATTAACTTTTGAGATTAATGCTTATTTTATGTGATTGCAAATTAACTTTTCATGTTGAATTTATTAAAGTTAATTTATTCTTCCTCAATACTGTTACAGTGCTTATCCAATAGGCTTTACCTTCTAATATTATTGAGCAATTTAACACTTTTTTAATGTTAAGGAAGAATTAATTTCTTCAAACTCAGATCAGAAGTGAAAAATTTCAGCCAAAAGCCAAGGAAAGATCGTTGTTTGTTTAAAGAATTTATAGTCTTATTATCAAACTTGAATCCTTTTGTAGAAAATAAACTGTTAACACAGAGATATGTCTCGCCTTTTTGTAATTTTGATAATGCAAATGTTGAAATTAAAATAGCACTACTTTAACCTGTAAGTTCTGCAAATATTCAAAGTCAATGAACCATGACTGAAGGTACATGGCTAAACAATCTCCATGGAAATGAGATGTGCCAATGCTAATACAACTGCATACCAAATACCATTGACTTAGCATAAGTCCTTCCCTTTAAACAAACCTAAACACAAACATTAACTTGTAAGCTATGTAAAAATTTCATGGAAACGAGACTTGCAAATGACAATACATTTGCATACTAAATATCATTGACTTAACATGAGTGGTTCATCTTAAACTGACCTAATCACAAACTTATAAATGTAAACTAAGCAGTTTCAAAGTCAATAGACCATGATTGAGGGGGTGGGGCCAAATATTCTTCATAGAAATGAGATGTGCTAATGCTTATACAACTGGATACCAATTAACACTAGCTTACCACTAATGGTTTCCCTTAAACTGACCTAATCACAAACTAATACATGTAAACTAAGCAAAAGTTTCAAAGTCAATAGACAATGACTGAGGGACAGGGCCAAATAATCTCCATTGAAAATGAGATATGCAAATGCTTATACAACTGTATACCAAATATCATTGACCTACCACTAGTGGTTCCCCATAAACTGACCTAATCACAAAATAATACATGTAACTAAGCAAAAGTTTCAAAGTCAATAGAGCAAGACTGAGGGGGCAGGGCCAAATAATCTCCATGGAAATTAAATGTGCCAATGCTAATACAACTGCATACCAAATATCGTTGACCCACCAATAGTGGTTCACCACAAACTAGACCTAATCACAAACTAATACATTGTTGACGCCGCCCCCGACGCCAGAAACAGCATACCTATATCTCGCTTTTTGACTCCGTTTAGGCGAAACAAAAAACCTATTTCATCCTAGTATATAAATATTTTTACATGACAATGTGATATACAAAGTAGAAGATGTGGTATGCTTGCAAATGAAACAGCTATTAATGTTACCAAAGGACCAGAATGTAATCTACTGGTCATTGAACAGTTTTTAACAATAGCAAAATCCATGTCATATACTAGTAACACAGTCCATATACAAAAGTTCCATCTTATAGTCATTTCTGTTAAAGGGAAATGAATTTAAATTTTCAGATCTATTTTATCTATTATCAAAATGAAATAGAGAAAACAGTCTATAAATAATCGTTTACTGTGAAAATACTTTAATTTGTGGGTATCAATTTTCGTGGTTAGAGGTGGTTAGAGCAAAAGTTAGATGTTCGTGGGTTCTTAAATTCGTGGATTGTAGTTTTCTGAAGAAAAAAATTATAAACAAAGATTTCTGAAATTAATATTATGTTTTTTTTATAATGATTTGTAGGATATTGCAAAATAATGTGTCCATTTTCACTTACTTGTTTGTCTTTCATTACTGACAACATTCATAAAATTTTTAATTAAATAATTGCTTTTGGAAATAAGATTAGTCATCTATGCTTATAAATTGTCTTGATTGCACATTTTGATTGTTGCACATGTGTCATCATAAATAATGACAGTTATTAACCCGAGATTAAATGATCAACAGATTAACAAACATCAAGGGTGTTAATTGGGCCATAAACATGTCACTTAAAAAACACCATACATAAAAATGCTACCAATGTACTTCGAATTGTAGAATTAGTTCTTATGAAATGAAAAAGCAAGCCCAATATGATTTTTATTCGTATGAGAATTATGAGGAGATAAAATGAACACGTCATCATCGCATATCATCACCAGAAGTCTGACTTTATTGGACTTAATTAAAAGGTTACAAGTTGTACAGTTTAGGTTTTTAAAAGATTAAATGGGTAAAATCCTGTCTGTAGTTGTATATGTAGTTCATAGTGTGTTTGCTGATATTCGATGTATTCTCTAGATTATATGCCCTTATCCTGTAGTCCAACCTTCATGGGGATCTTTTTATGTCTTGATTTGGACAACAGTTGTTATATTTTGTTGGACACTGAAATTCTTGGATAAATCCATCCACAAAAACCACGAAAATTGGTACCCACGAATAAAAGTACTTTCACAGTATACATGTTTCAAATTTAGTTTGTTAACTTCAGGTTGTTTTGCTCATTCTGCAGTCAGATCATTTTTGGACCTTTACATCAATTTGGTGCATACGTCCTACTCCTGAATAAAAACATTATATTAGCCAACAGACATTCTGCAACCAACTCTTATCAACATTTTTTGTATATGCAATTATTTCCCCTGTTTATAAATTAGCAAGAGCATGCAACTTTTATTTCACATATTTAGCACTTATGGGAAATCTTTTGGTATATTTATTAAAATGCATAGTTCAAGTTATTAAAACGTTTTTCCTTCATTGTTAAATCCACCTTTATTTCATTTCTTCAATGCATATTACCAGATTATCACTACTGGTACTTGAATTCTTTGAACCTTTCTTTCCCAATGATTCAAACTTTTTGCAAATATAAATACCTCCTTCTCCAGTCCTGGAAAACTTGACAAAAATGGCCTTGAAAGTAAGTCAGAAATTTTGTTTTTATCTCCACTTGTAAGGGATATGCAGCTATCTACATCTATCCCAAACCTATAACATAAATAAAAACTCCTGTCAGAAATATTTTAATGAGCAGCAGTGTTGTTTTCATGAAATTTTCCAAGTTCTTTGGCAATAATTAGTTCAAACTCAAGATCATTTGTTATATGTAACTTCTCATTGATTATACAATTGCATGCTCATAATACAATATACCTGCATAGAGGCTCACATGAGAAATACAGCCATTGTTTTTATGAAAAATCAGAAATGGTGAAGTCTAACGGTTGTAATAATTAAGGTCAATCAGAATGAAACTGAAACCTAATTTGAAACTTCTCATTTTCAAAAAATATAAAATATCAGTTCATGTTATGCAAGGAGTTAAGAAACTGAAACACAGGCGCAAGAGGAATGAACCCCCCTTTTTCTGTATATATATTTTTTTTTTAAATATTCCTTTATATTTTAACTTATTTAATGAAATTTAGACCTAGGTCTTTTCATGTACATGTATAAATATAAACTAGAGGCTCTAAAGAGCCTGTATCGCTCACCTTGGTCTATGTGCATATTTAACAAAGGCCACTCTCCAACATAGACCTGAATAGAATTCATGACAAAAATCTCTGTTTTGTTGATCTTGTATTACTAATCATTTAGTCTGGTTAGTTTCCCTCTATCTTCTTTAGGTTTTGCTCAAAACACAAAAGAGGGTAAAAAAAAATATCCTCATTTAAGGGCAATCACTCCTATAAAGAGTGACAGTCTACTAACTATATCGGCAAAATTTGAATTGTTAGTAGATCTTGCATAGCTGATCATTTTTGTGATTTAAAGTGTCTATTTATCTATTATAATTTTTGTCATATAAGGCAAAACGCAAAAAAAAAAATGGTAAAAATCATCATCAAAGGGCAATAACTCCAATAAGGAGATGTTGGACGATTTTCTCCACTTGTCTTAATAAGTTAATCCGTCACTCTTAAATGAAGATCTTGTCTTGCTGATCATATTTGCTTATTTAAGTGTCTATCTATCTATTATAAGTTTTTAAGATATAAGGCAAAAACACAAAAAAATGGTAAATATCGTCATCAAAGGGCAATAACTCTAATAAGGAGTCGACTGACGATTTCGACCAAGCTGACTTATTAGTAGAACTTGTCTTGCTGATCATTCTTGCAATTTAAAGTTTCCCTCTATCTATCATAGTTTTCAAGATGATAGGCAAAAATGAAAACTAATGGTAAAATTTGGCAATAACTTATAAGAAGTTGTCTTGACAGTTTAGACGTATACACACAATTGGTAGAGCTCGTCATTCTAAACATTTTCACTACTGTCAGATTTTCTCTATTTATAACAGTTTTCAAAATAATAGACAAAACTTGCATTTTTCCCATGTTATATTTTAGCCATGTCAGCCATCTTGGTTGGCAGGTGGGGTCATCGGACACATTTTTTAAACTAGATACCCCAATGATGATTGTGGCCAAGTTTGGTTAAATTTGGCCCACTAGTTTCAGAGGAGAAGATTTTTGTAAAAGTTAATGACGACAGACGAAGACGACGGATGATGGACGCCAAGTGATGAGAAAAGCTCACTTGGCCCTTTGGGCCAGGTGAGCTAAAAATAGTGTTAAAATGAGGTTGAATGCCATATGACACATATATTGTTGAACGATCATGTTTAGTTGCTGAGATAGATAAAATCCTAAAAATTTAACCTGACAACTAGTGCATGACAATGAGGTCAAGGTCATTTGACATGTCTGACATATAATTACTCCGAACAACAAATTTACATACCAGACATTGCTGACTTGTCAAGTATAGTTACTAAGGTACAGAAATAGTACTAAAAACATGAAATGTGAGCAAGTTGTAAAGAAGATGTCAAAAAAGATGGAAAAGTTAAAAGAAACATAAATGATAGAAACAGTGTGAAGACACCACCTTATTATTATTTAACTGGACTATAGCTACCCAATGTGTATATATGTCAAAACAGGTAAATTGGTCTTCAAAGATGATATCTGACATGTACAGTTCACAGAGAATTTAGTGAAAACAAAATAAACTGAACAAATAAAAGTTTGTTAGTAGGAAATTATGATGTCATTTATGACAACCCATACCTTTTGATATCCGTTGGTAAAATACCAAGCCATCGAACAGAAGGTACAGCAAGATATTCTGACTCAAATGCTAAGGCCTGCAATTATAATCAATATGAATGATTTATTTTTATTAATTTTCATTGAATATCAGTTATGCAAGAAGAAGAAAATACTTTCCATACATAATACCAGAATTTTTAATGATTAAATCTTGTTTGTTTGACATTTATACATTATTGAACGTAATCTTGTAAGTTTTTTTTTTTACATTTATATATATTTAGCAAAAGAATACATTGTCATAAGGACAGATGCTACAATGAGAATGATTGGGTTTTATATAAAGTAATCAACCCTTTTCACAAAACAATTGTCAACAATAACTTTTTTGCAACACTTGAAATGTGTATATAATAAAACATTTAAAACAGACTTGACTACAATTGGCACTGAAATATTGTACTTTAATATCTTGTGTAATGCTTTCTTAATGAAGTTCATCAACTGTCAGACTAAATTAGACATGATTTTTAATTAATCAATAAAAAAAATTTCAGAGAGGCAGTTCCAATGTATTTTGCATATGGTATGACGTAAGGCCATTACTGGGAGTAATCTTAAGACAAAAATCAAAATCAACAATTTTAAGAAAGATTATCATTTGTTTGTCTTTACAAAAAACACTCAAATAATATTAATTTGATTTGCTATATCACTGATTGATGGCATTGAAACTCATGTGTTGAATTTGGTCACTTGCCTTAGATCCATATTTGTAGATTAACATGATTTCTATTCCTGAAAAAGAAATATAATGTATCATGTATAAGACAATGAGATGGTTTATTTTATGATGGGTGTTTACACAACACAACAACAAAATAAACATTTTCCTATGAAGAGTACCCACAGTACAAAATGTATTATATGGAATAACTTTACATGTCGGATTATAAAATGGAGTTTTAATAGGCTAAAAAGTAAGTGGTACTGTGCAAGGTTTGGCATTCATTTCTACCCTGTTTTCTGGTGTAAGAAGTACAAATAATATCTGAGAAGAGGTTCTCTATTTATACTGCAACAGCTATGCTTTTCATTTTTTGCAATAAAAAAATATTCCATTGAAAAGTGGTTTGGATATTTAAATCGAAAGTCTTTAATATTCTGCAAACCTGTAATCCTTCATATCCTCAAAAATGAATTTCTACAGATCTATATTACTGTGAACATAAAAAATAAGGCTTTATACGGTCAGTAACTTCTGTTTAAATATATTTTTACTCCAGTTATTTGGCAATACTTTTTTCATGTGATTCAACATTAATTTCTTCCAGTATATTCATTTCATAAGGCACATCTAGACACAACTATTTCTTGCAAAAAAATCCATTTACTTTAAAAGTGCTAACATCTCAAAAGCAAGTACACACTATTAAACGTCATGTTTAGTATTTGAAACACAAACCATGAGGGTCTGCATCCACCAATGCCAGCATAGGTATATGGAATTTATCCCACAGAAGTTTCAACAGCAATCTTGTATTCATGTCAGGAAAACCTTTTGCCTTAATAAATAAGAAAAAACATGCAAAGCTGATTCAGACAAAACAAAGGTAATGAATGATAAGCACATTGTAATTTTCATATATTAAATCCTTTCACATTTAAAAAGGAACATGGTCATACTTTTAGCATACAAGTTTTGAATCCTCATAATATCACATGACATGTCAATGTCAATTTAAAAACAGGAGATATGCAGTGATCATTGTCAAGATTCAGCATCCTGTCACAGTAAACCCTGACCAAATTGAAATTTTAACATAACTTATCATAGCTCATGTAAAATTGTGTTGTATCAAGTCCACAATAGAGGCAGTAATTATAATTCTAGTGTCTCATAACATTTAAAGCTACTTTAATAATCAACAGAAATTGGTAATTTACTTACAGTTACCAGTATACACTGCTTAAACTTCAGATGAAAGCCATCATCTAATAACTTTTGAAATGTAGCATCTTTCTCTATAATCAAGACAAACTTTGCATTTGTTTGTAGGAGTTAGAACTTTATTAAGGAAACAAAGTGCATGGTATATTTCTATATTAAATTTTGAAAAGGATAGCATATACAAGCTGAAGTCCACAAACTTTTCATTAAGTGCATTACCATGAAGAAATTTATAAATAAAAACATGAAGTAGTAAAAATTAATTTTGTTAGGAAAAAATAAAGTTCATTTTGAAAACATTCCTACACTAAGAAAGGAATCTGATTGCAATTTTAATCTTTTACACATTTCTGCCAATTGAAAAGTTGAAATGAAAACTATTGTTATATATTTATACAGATGTTTCTAGTTATTCCTTGAAAAAGAAATCTTGAGGGATATTTCAAATTTTCACATAAACCAATTTATTATAAAAATCAAAGTGAAAGGCTGTTGAGATAATGCAAGTACAGTGTGAAAGAGGCATTGGGGTTTAAAATTTACTTTATTCAACACTAAGTTTTAAAAAACAAACACAATTTTTTCACTGCTAGCCTGCCTCTCTGACTCACAACGCTCAAAAATAGAATAGAATGAAACTTTGGTGTTCTTGCAAGTTATGACAAATTTTAATATCTTTTATAAAGGATATAACCTATTCCCATTACATGTGATGGCACCATGACACCCTGAAAAAAGAAAAAAAGTTTAGAATGTTGTACATATGTATATTAAGAGGAAGATAATATATTGGATGTATAAAATTAAACGAAAACTGTTGCCTATAAAGACTGCTTTTGTTTCTTTATGCATTTAAATATAAAATAATTTGCCAATAGATCAAAACATTTACACTGAAGATTCTTCAACATTACAGAAAAGTAGTGGTCTTT
This sequence comes from Mytilus coruscus, assembly GCA_017311375.1. Taxonomy (NCBI): domain Eukaryota; kingdom Metazoa; phylum Mollusca; class Bivalvia; order Mytilida; family Mytilidae; genus Mytilus; species Mytilus coruscus. The sequence continues at coordinate 107,385,906 of CM029595.1, read as the reverse complement.
GCAAGATAAATTATAAATTAACAGATTAACCAAGTCCTTAAATACAGTTAATATAAACTCAAATAACAGACACATCACAAATACAATGAGTATCAAATATCTTACAGAAAATATTAACTGTTTAATTTATCAATAACCTGTCAATTTCACTCAAATTTACCATAAATGTTAACTTCAGTTATCTCCCCTTTTCTGTTAAAAACTTATTTGCCTCATGCACTGTTCCATAATGTGTACTTTCTTTGAGTGAAGTTTCAGTGAAATCCATCTGACAGTTAAAGGAGTGTTATAAGTTTCATTGTAATACAGATTGATGACAGAAGGGAAAAGGTGATTTCTATCTGAAGAATATTTTAGAAAGGTGACCTATTCACATTAGGCCATCATTAAAAATATCTTTGTTTCCCCTTCCCGACTGAGGTTTTCAGGGTATGAGTAGGTAGGTAGGGAAATTATTTTATTTTATTCCTTGATATGGTTTTCTATATTGAATTTGTACAAAATTCAAAGTAGATAGATTTTAAAGCATTATTCAGACCATTTTTACTCAAAGATTTTATCTTTTATACAGAAACAGAGGTTAAAGACCAAGCAATCAAGATGCACTCAGTGCCAGGGTTGAAAAATGCTTCAGTTTTGTTTTGTTTTTGTTTTATGATTTTTATTAATGAATTGTTTTGCTGCAGATTAATTGGATTGCATTGTTCAATTTCAGAGAATGTTTATCTAATGACAAGGCATATTTTCTATCACAGATTTATATATATATATATTATTCAATATTTTCTAAACCACTGTTTTTCTTAATTCTAAATAAAGTTTGGGGCTTATCTTCAAAATTTTCTTACTAACGATATTTTTTATTGGATTTTGACATGAAAAGTTGTGAACTAAAAATAATTTAGAGTTTCTGTATAAAATATTTCCTTTTTCTTCTTTCTTTTTCATATATCTTTTGGTTTTCAATTCTAGTGTTTATATTTCATAGCTGTATTTTGTGACCTGCTTGGATCTTTTTTCATTCATTTTATTGTAGTTGATTGCCAAATCCGGAATTAGTCTTATCCGTTCCCGGAATCTGATCCAGTATTGTAATTGTCTACATTTCCGGTTTCTGGTAGCCATTGTTATCGATGTTGTTTTTGTCAATCAGATATGTTTTTACTCGGATTTACACATTAATTGTTAGCGATTTTCGGCATAAAGCTAGCGGTTGAACAAAATAAACATCGCTGTCATGAGTATAACAGATGAAAATGACTTTTGAGATCGTTTGGGAATTTTGCTACCAAACTTGGGAAAAATGTAGGGTTTTGTCATTGGGAATGGGTCCGAATACCGGACCCTGTGGAATGCTATAAAAATCTATGCCAAATCATTTAGAGGCTTCCATGCAAAAATGCTTTGGATTACAGCATCGGAAAGGTATCACCAAAAAACCAAAATAGCAAAAAAAAAAAAAAAAATATTGGACACTAACTGCCAATAAAATTTTTCGGTTGCGGTGATTTTAACCGGGTCGGTAGTGGGAGGGGAAACAAACAATATTTTATTTTTGGCCTTAGGGCTGTTCCATAATTAAACACATTGAGGGGCAAGGGGTGCACTTTTTAAAGACCCATACAGGTACCAACCATTAAAAAAAGTTTTCATTTTAATTATATTTCTAACAAACTTTTTGATAAAATGCAACCACCCGTATTTAACTAATTTGAGTGTCTCCCATCTCCCCACCTGATAAATTTTGGAATAGCCCTAGGGATATTTCATCTTTCTTGTCTTTTTCACTACAGGCGAAAATATAATGAATTTTCAAAGGGTGAAAATTTGATGAAGTTTGCTCTTAGTTAGGATTTTCATGCTCGACTTAAAACAAGAATATACCTTACATTTTTTGTAGAATTACAACTGGTAAAATTTCCATCAGCATCTTGGAAAGACAAATCACCAGCAAGTAATCCTTTCGATGTTCCAAGCTAAAAGATTTAAAATACACATTGTATCATTGATGCCAACTGTAGGAACTTGGAATTTTTTTTAAACATTTTAACCATCACATTTTAAATCTTAACATCAGCTCTCAAATAATAAAACAATATTGTTTTGTTCCATGCAAGGATTTTAAAGTCCAATACATTTATGCACATTTATATAACAAAAATCAAAGGTATGTTTTGGGGCTAACATGGCTCTTGATATTCACAGAGAATAAACTTTTTTACAATAATTTCTATATAAAGGCTTCACCAAAATGTAAACATCAGCTTGGCTTGCAGCACTTAGTCTGGATATGATATTATAATGGAAAATTACCAGACTGTTTTCAAATAACTTAAGTCAATTTCAGTAATATTTTGGATAAATCAACATAGAGCACACATATTATTTGTCAGCAAGTACTGTAAATTCAGAAATTATTGCAAGGTTTTTATTAATGCGAATAATGCAACTGGGTAAGTATTGCAATAATATATTAACCATGAGATGAAATTTTATTTTAACAAAAAGCAGTTTTATTTAATTGAAATACAAAGATTTTTAAGGAAGATAATCCATGACACTGCAAATTGAAGAAGTTATGAAATTTTGATTGTAGGTACCCATTTGGCCAATTTCTCCTTTTTAAAAAATATGTAAAGTTTACTATAGAGTTCAGAATGCCTTTATACCACATGTAGATGCCATCTTGGAATCTGTAACATACAAGATATGTTATCAACAGCTTCATCAACAGCTAACTGATTACCAAAAAATGTTGGATCCTGATAAAACAAATCTCTGAAAAAAGACAAATAATGGCAAATAATATGTATTCAATGTTTTCATAACAGTTCTTCATTTCTGGTTCTTCAAAACAGAAAAAGTTTTTTAAAAATTATCAATAACAATTCAATATACTACAACTTGTTGGAACTATGTATATCTCTAATACATTTTCTTGGAATCTGTAACATACAAGATATGTTATCAACAGCTTCACCAACAGCTAACTGATTACCAAAAAATGTTGGATCCTGATAAAACAAATCTCTGAAAAAAGACAAATAATGGCAAATAAAATGTATTCAATGTTTTCATAACAGTTCTTCATTTCTGGTTCTTCAAAACAGAAAAAGTTTTTTAAAAATTATCAATAACAATTCAATATACTACAACTTGTTGGAACTATGTATATCTCTCATACATTCTCTTCATATAGTATTGTACATCCTAGAAAAGATAGGGAATAATACTTCTTTCTTTTACATTTTTTTTTCAAAAGTGGTACCAATCCTTGCTCTAGAGTTGAAAAAAAGCGAGGTATGAATCACACCTTTATACATATATGTATATCCCTCTTCAGTACAGTAATGTAAATATTGTTGTTCGTTTTATTCAATTCAAACATGTCAAATGAAAAGGAAAAAAAATTAAGGGAGATAATCAATATGGGTTAAAAAAAATCCTATAAATATAACATAAATATTGCCATTCTAAATCTTCTTGAAAAAATTACGCTTCTTATGATGTTATCATTGCATCATTTTTAAAGATTTTTTTCTGTAAATAATTGTTATGATAAACCTCAGTTTTTCACTTAATAACTTATGTCCTTAGTCTTTAAAAATGTATTTTGCAACCAACTTTGCTGATAATGTAGATGCCACATCTCCAATAGTCTCTATGAATTTGTTAGCTACTTATTTTGACTTGTTTGATGTTCTATAACATTTACCCAAAAAGGCAAGCACACACCCTTTCCATAAACCTTTGAAATAACCCTAAATGAATACAGTTTTACCTTTTGGTACAGTATTTGTCTGTTTGGACCAAGGTATACATGATAGACATTACTTTCATCATCAAAGCTACAATAGAAAATAATGTAATATAATATAATATAATATAATGCATACCTGAGATGCTGATAGAGACAAAAGCTTTATGAAAACCTGATTAAATATCATATAATGTCGAAAAAGGAAAACAGTTATATGATACAGTCTGACTGGTCTAATCTGTGTATTATCATACAATACCAAGTGTTAATTATTACCAGAAAAGCAATGCAGTCAGGATTTACTAACTAAATAACAAAGCAAGATGATGTGTCCATAGGACACCATGCCCTGCTCACACTATCACATTTGCATGTTCAGTGAACCAAGAAATTTTGGTCAAAATACAAATAATGAATATGTGTATTAATTTTCAAGTTATTTGACTAAAATCTACCTAAATCCAAAACTTGAACCTATTGCATTTCCATGTTTAGAGACATCAGGGTCAAAACCCTAATTTGGCATACTAGTATATTTTAAATGGTTCACTTTATAATGAACATGTGTAATAAGTTTCAAATTGAGGTGACCTCAAACCAAAACTTTAACCTGATATGGAACAGACAGACGCACAAACCAGAAAACATAATGCCCCACTTACACATAGACTGGCATAATAATATAATTTCTAATAAGATATCATAGCTGTCAAAAAGTTTTTCACTGGTTTCAACATTTCATCATTACCAATGGAAAAAACATTGTATTGTATAGAAATTGAACATACCAAATTTTTTTGTTGATTGAGGAGATTCGTATCGGACAGTAGTCATTTTTGGATCATTCACCATCTGTAGGCCGATATTCTCTTTAAAACTGAAATATAAGCATATTTGCCATATAACTTATTAATATGAGCAAGACTTAGTGCCACCTTGGCAATCTAGATGATGTTTAAGCAATTAATTGCTTGCCTAGCACATGTAGCCCAAACAAATAAAACACAGTTTAGTCTTACCAGCTTTAATTTGCAATTGGTAAAACAAATATTAAAGTTCAGATTGTTCCCATGTATCATATCCTATCTATCTACCCAATTTTTGTACTAATAGCATATTGTGTAGTTATAAATCTTATCTTGGCATTGTCTTGTCTGTATTGAACAATGCATCTTCCACCAAGGATTATTCAAGAAAAACTGAGATTTATATAGACAGGAAGACAGTGAATAATAATTAGTCATAAAAGGTTCACATCAAAGTCTTTATTTTTCATACAACGTTCATGACGGAAATTATTTCATGTTCAATGTAAAATTTTCTCATTTCATGTGCAAGTACCCCCCTTTACCACCCTCTTAGATTTAACAATCTATTAAGCAAAAATACTGCTTTTTATAAAAGAACTATGATTGAATGATTAATTAATGTCCATTTACAAATACTCTTAACTTTAAAAGCACATTCAGACATTTAGACAAAAAAAAATATAAAACAACAGATCAATCAGAAGCTAGTTTTCTAACCTTTGTGGCTAGCACAAAGGTTAATTAGTGTATATGGTCTTGACCATTGGTTTTTGGATACCACTAATGACACAACATACATGTTAAACTCAGGTCATGAGATTAGGAAATTTTGGGCAGGAGTTTAGACCTCAGATAAGGAGGGTTTTTATCTATGGAATGAGACCCTGAAAACAGGATTATTGTCGTCCCCACAAACGGTTCAGTTGTATAGCGCTGTAAGCAACATGAAATATGCAGGACTTTAATTTATTGGAAGAATGTCAATACTCATCTGTTTCTGACATTGCTTTCTATGCACATGATGATTGCATAGATGCATGCATACATTTACCTTATATTTTCCCATGTGGATCTATTGATATGTTTCATGGTGGGTGATTCTCCTGAGGACATCTGTCCCATAACATCATTCATAATGGTTTGTATCTTGAGTAACACATCAGATTTGCAAAGAATTCTGAAATATATTGGTTCATTTAAATATATATAAATAAAAATGCTGAAGCTTTTTACAAATGTGTGTAAAAAAAAATATAGGAATCACAAATTCAGGGCAGTTATTGATTTCTGTAGGTATGGGTCACTTTTCATGGGACCCAACAGTTCAGAGGTTAATGTTCTTAAGGATTATGTACTCTTGAGTTGATTCAATGCTAAACATATGGAAATTTTATAGAAAATCCACAGCCTTTCCCCTTGAACTCTCATATTTGGCAATTCGGTGCTTGATAGATAGAGGATTATTGCATGCAGTGCTAGCAATGATTTTCTTAAAACAAGTTGATAAATTTAGATATTGATGAAAACAAATTTTAATATGGACCAATTCAAGTACACCTTCTAGGGTGCGCTCGACTTTAGTGACTCAGCACAGGTTTTTTGGAATTTAAAGGTTGTTTAAGACTTTTTGTAAACAATAAACGCTAGCACATCATAGATAAACAAGTAGGTAATCTATGTTTGAAATTTTATAACAAAAATCTCTGTATTAGAGTCTGTGGATTTTCTAAAAAAAATCTTGGTTTTATTTGCCACAAAATCCCATTTTTCTATTAAATGAAATGAAACAATAAATAATAATGCTTTGCACGAAGTTTCCCCTTGATATATTTACAAAATGGCCCATCTGTTTTATTCATTATCTTTGCCGTTTTGAAACTATTGCAAATTGAAAATTCCGTAATTCACATGGCTACAGAAGGGGTCATAAGGGAGCTACCATTTGATTTTTATGGGGGCTAGGATGAAATTTGAAAAATAGGCAGGACAGGAGTTTTGAGTAAAAAACAGCAGGATGAGCAACTTGGTAAAAAAAATTCAGGATGACAATTTGTGTAAAAATTCAGGATAAACTAGTAAAAAAAGGCAGGACCAAATAGAGTAAAAATAAAAAGGCAGGACAGAGATTACAACTAAAAATAAAAGCAGGACAAAATTTTTCATCCTAGCCCATCCGGGATGAATTAACATGTTAAAAAATTTGGGTGCTGAATCTTTATGTTAAGTAGTGATTTTGTCCAGTTAAAATAGGTCAAAAACTAGTATGTCTGAAGCTGTCAAACTGAGTTATAGACTCCTTTACATAGAATTGTCAATACTTTGACTTAGAGCTGGTAGACTTTTCTATAATTTTGATATTATTTGTCCCAATAGTAGTACACTACACTGTAAAAATCTTTTCAAGATAAAGCAGGTGTGATTTTTAAATTTTAATTTATTGTCTAAAAGAAATGCACTACGAAATTACTTTGGCAACTTCCTGAATGGTTTGCTGGTTTCAATTTGTCAAACTATATAAAAGTAAAGGATTTACATCTTTATTTGAAAGAAATTCTGTTAAAATGTCCAATTTTGACATTATACGGCTAAAATAAGCGTTTTAAAGCAGTTTCCATTTTTAAGCCTAAGAGACATGCTGACTTTCTATCTGACAGCTTTTTATGTTTTGATATTTGTGTTTCTATATTTAATTCAAATTCTATTAACCATTTGTGAACTTTGAATGTAGAAAAAGTAGATTATCACAGAAAAAATGTGCAAAATGTGTTGTATTTAGGCCCTGGTTGAACGGCCTGTTTGATGTATGCGAAATGTGAAGAGCTTTGTACTTAAAATTTGTAGTCCATCATAAATATTTCACTAAATCTGTAAAAAAGCACTTGTCAATTATCTGTGCACCTTACCCATTTCATATACTACCTTTATTTTCATATGTAAGATAGTATGTGGTTCAAATATATGCCAGTTGAGACTAAAACTACATGCACGATTTTTATTGAAAAGTGAAAAACTATGCATCAGACCATACTGTCTGCAAAAAGTTGAATGCAAGAGTCCTTTTCAATTAGACTTCTTGTATCATGACATCTTAACATAGAAATGAGCAAAAGTAAATATTTTCTATTTCTTATAGCTTCTGTATGCATTTTATATGTAAATATGTGCTACGGCCTAAATTGACTCTTAATAATGTTCAGTCTTACATGGCCTAAGACCATATTATACTGATGTGGTATGCTTTTATAACTCTTCTTTCCATTTAAAGTACATTTAATATATATGGAAGAATAATCTATGGTTAAGAAACTTCAAAAACTTCAATTGGTTGAAAAAATGCATGTTTATATAAGGCTCCCTTAATTCGAAAATCTCTATTTTCAGGCACAGGCTCATATAAATTTGACTTTTGGATAATTGTAATAAATCTGATAAATCAAATGAGTGTTCAGTTGCTTTAAATACTTAATATATTATATTTAAGAGCATTTAAAAGCAAATTTTGCAATATTTAAATTTTTAAGACCAAATCTTGATAGTTGAAATTATTTGATTTAAATGTCAAAATTAAACATCCAAATTTCAATAATAAAATGGCCATAGTTTCTATAATATATATCCTATGGCCATGAAACTTGGCCAACTATCTTATAATTCCCTGAGATTAGGTCATGCAAAGTTTTATTAGAATTGGTCAAGTCTTTCTATACTATTAGGTCCGAGGACACAGTTATTGTCCTTAGATTTTCGTTGTCTACAAATTTAGTCCCTAGTGTGGACAGTGTATAACTTGCAAATTTTTTCATACACTTTCCAAATTTATTCATTTTATATTTTATGCATGAAATATTAAGTATGGGGATGAATTTACATGTTAACAAAATTTGGGTGCTGAATCTTCATGTTAAGTAGTGATTTGGTCCAGTTAAAACTAGTATGAATATGTCTGAAGCTGTCAAACTGAGTTATAGACCCCTTAACATAGAATTGTCAATATTTTGAGTTAGAGCTGGTAGACTTTTCTATAAATTTGATATTATTTGTCCAAATAGTAGTACACTACACTGTAAAAATCTTTTCGAGATAGAGCAGGTGCGATTTTTTTAATTTGAATTTATTGTCTAAAAGAAATGCACTACGAAATAACTGTGTTCTCGGCCTAAGATATATCTGATTTAAATTATGGGAAAGGAAACAGGAACTTTTCATATTTCAATCACCAAATAGTGAATATAATATACTTAAATATACAGTATTAATTTGTTTTCTCATTTCTGATGGTACTTATCTTTATTTTATTTTGTACAGTGTCGGAGCATAGATATAATAGCCATAGATAAAGTACTGAACCCACATCAAAAGCAGATGATATTTGCGAAATTTTATCACCCTCTTATTATATACATGTCACACTTGGTGTTAATTAGCCTTTATTGGCAATTGCCGTCGATTAATATCTAATAAATTGTGAACCAGGAGAGTAATATGTCATTCTTCGGTAGTTATTGTAATCTTCCGTACATCATTTACATGGTAGTTCCTGAAAGTTGAAATTTATTATAAAGCAATGCGCGAAAGAAAAAAAAGGAGATACATACGTACAAATGACACTTAACACCTTATCTCTTTGTATTATACAAGACTACTCGATATGAGCGTAAAACTATTTCATTAAAATAGGTTATTTGATACAGTTTTAATTTGTATATATACCTTTCATTATACACGGTGTAATTCCTTGACATTTTGTTTGGAATGTTTATATACGTGCTTAAAATGTAAGTCAAGATGACCGATGTTTACATGGTTCTTATTAGTCCTGAATATGCATCAATTATTTGCCACTGAATGTTATGATCAACGATCATGTAATCAATCACTGTAATCGAAAATACACACAAATGGGTTCATACCAAATTAAACAACATTATATATACACAAATGAAATATTTGCAAATAATTTTTTTATGTCAAGTCGAGTTTCTGTTTTATACCCTCTTCCACTGTAAATTTAAGCTGAAACTCAGTAAGAATAAATGTTTGACATGACAATAATATCACTAATTTGAGATTTAAACAAATAACATTCAATAAATCAAGTGACATGGAAATTTCTAATGTAAGTATATTTAAGCAACTAGCTCAAGCTTTTATAATCCACAGTGCAGACATTTAATAAGTGTATAATGTATTCCTTTTTTCTCATTATTTTCAAAAACTTTGTGTTACCGTAACGACAGAAAGTTTCAACACTTGTAAAATCTTTTTTCTTCCTTCTGGCATAAATAGGATTTCACTATTTTGAATCTCAATAAAACTTTTTCTTTAAATCACCATAGAAAAATTTAACTCGGTTCGACCTCTTAACCATGCATCCCATCAGTAAACGATATGTCTCCTCTTGTCAATCATACAGGTCTTATTTCCCGAGTGCAACCGATGCAAGTGCTATGACAATTTAATTTTATATACCTGTTAAGTCCATTTTCCATGATTTCGCTATTTTATTATTTCAACAACAGCATAACGTTCGCATTTGTTGACCGATTTTCTCCAAATAAATTACAATCCAAACAACTTTTACAATCAGGCGCTTCTTATTGCTTCCGCCTACTGACATATTTTAACTTGAGACAGGTAACGCACATTAATTATTGGCTGATAAGACGAGTGCCCGATAAATAATTTAAATATAATTATGATAAGTAATTAGTCTATTGAGAAGATGTCGGCAAATATCATCTACATCACAGGCCACTATGCGCAGTGCCGAGCTTTTGATATTTCAAAGGAAACTACATGTGGCTTAGTGGGACATATTCTGAGTACTTTATCTATGCCTTAGTCTATGGCTATTATATCTATGGTCGGAGGAAACGTTATTCATCAACCAATGTCATGACATATGAGTGGAGTAACGTGCATTTGTAAGACCTTTTTGGAATATTTGTCGGGTTGCTGTTTTCTTTTGGGAAACTGTGATAAAGTTTATCAAGACAACTCCAAAATTCTGGACGTACAATGGGGTCCATTTCGTCTGCTACCTCATTAAGCCCGAGTAATTCCGAGTAGACGTACATGTTTGACATGGGTGCGTTCTATAGTATCACCTGAGACACCTGGTATTATGGTATATCGTTGACCGTCCGTCCGTCGTCAACATGTCGGACATTAACTCAAAAAAGCTTTAACCAATATGCATGAAACTTTGGTGAATTGTTTATATCTGGGTCATTTTCAAAAAATGTCGAATTTTCAGTACACCCATGCTAAAATTTGTATTTCTAATGTAAAATGCAGTTGTAAGTGTTCAAATGAAAGTTTGTAGGATTTATGAGTCAGAACATTAATAATAAACACGATTTAGACTTATTTTGTTAAGATTAAAATATATTTAAGATCGATTTTTGCGTACAGTGTCCGAGTAACACATTTCAAATGATTTTTTTCCTATTTTCTGATCGCCTTGATATCTGCAAAATGGACTTTTTAACAACGTAAATAATAACTCTAACGAAAAATCGTAGCTTCTTTATTATTATATGTAACATTTTTTCTACAAACTAAATTCAATCAGCGTACATGAAGTTCGATCATGTCCATCCTGTTACCGCTAACGTTACTTAAGGTTACACGATACCGAATGACGTTACGTCACGAGTTATCGTTCCTGCTGTTGTCGACATCTATGAAATTGACGGCAAACGTAAAACCTGATGTTTTATAATAACTTAGAACGAATTAAACAAATAACCTGCCTCAGTCTAGTATAAAATAATTGAAAGATAAGTGTTTCTTTATTTCAAATTTGCGAATATATATGATTATATATTAAGAATACGGCTTCATTTTAGCGTCGCTTTCTATATATACATATATATATATATATATATATCATATTCATTCACATAACAAAACCTTTACATAGATGCGATTCAAATGAAAGAACAAAAACGAGAAAACAAAAACACATCACAAAATACATGTAGGCCCTACACTGTACTTTAATCTCAAAATGATCAAATAACAAGAATGTGTCCATAGTACACGGATGCCTCACTCGCACTATCATTTTCTATGTTCAGTGGACCGTGAAATTGGGGTCAAAACTCTAATTTGGCATTAAAATTAGAAAGATCATTTCATATGGAACATGTGTACTAAGTTTCAAGTTGATTGGACTTCAACTTCATCAAAACTACCATGACCAAAAACTTTCACCTGAAAAACTTTAATATGAAGCGGGACAGACGGACGGACGAACGAACGGACGAACGAACGGACGCACAGACCGAAAAACATAATGCCTCTAGGTGGGGCATAATAAAAATCCTTTTATTTTTGGTAAACATTTTTAACTGTAACTTTGTCTAAATGCAGAGTGCCGAGAGAATTAATGCAATACCTTATATGACATTGATTGCTTCGTCGACTTCCGCCAATTCTTCTGCTTATTCTTTACTTTTTAAATATTCTGTTTCTATTGATAAGTAAGCATTTATACGATTTATCTATATATGTTCTTATGCATAACAGACTGAGTTTTTTATTCTTGGTTGGTTTTATTTGCAATAAATTCTTATTTATGATGAACGCCGTATCCCGATGATATTTTAAAATAGAAATTCGATTTATAGAAACGCAGGATGATGTGTGAAAATACGGGGAATTGTACCACTATTAAAGCAATTTCGTTAAGAAACCCATTCGTTTTAAAATGGTCGCCAAAAAACGCCGCTAGCAAAATAGAAAAAGGAAATTTATTTGGAAAAGAATACGGATAGAATTAGGCGAAAAAGCAACATACAAGCAGACGTTGAAACTCATACCGAAAATAGTTTGTTGGCATGAAATGAAAACAAAAGAATAGTTGAACTTGGTTATTTGGCCGAACAACTTTCCCTGTGTTTTAAGTGTAAACAGTCTCTGGAATTCATTGGACTGTACAGAAGAAATCCGATATAGTTTCGGAAACTTTTTAAAAATAAAGTGCTAGCTTTGTGTAATTGTACAAGCGCAGTCTACACAGGAAAACAGCATCGGAATGAGGAGAAAGTTAACAAAGGCTCATAAATAAATGTGCAATTGGTTAGGACGAAATAAAATTAAAAAATTTAGGTCCCGTTACAGTCTGACTAAAGCCAGCCTCAGTATCCACTTGCGTCTACAAACGCAAGTGGATAGTGGGGCTGACTTAGTCAGACTAGTCCCGTTACATTTTTTTCATTTCCATTCTGAAATTATTTTCTCGAAATTTACAAGTAAACGACTCATTAAAAAAATCCGTGGCTCCACAATAAATGATTAATCGGTGCTTTGATGAAAGTAAATTCAGAAAAGCGCTTCGAAAGCAAACAAATTATAAAGAGATAGTTTCATTGACCTATATTACTCAAACGGCAGAAACACCTGAAAAAATCAGCGAGATCTTAAAATCATTTAGATTTTATATTCATGTTAATTTACGCTCAGGTATTCGGGGATGGGTGTGTTTTGAGTTGGACATAATGTACAAGTTGAAAAACGCACCATTTCATAAAGTGGGGAGACAAAACGACAAAACGACTGAAAGACGATTAACAAAATTGCCTTTTTTGAGGAGGGGCATATTGCTAACATAGGCGTCGGAAAAAGCCTGAGGGTATTCACAGTCTTATAAGGAGTTTTTACAACACGTATACAAGTATGTGTGTAAAAAAGAAGTGTTGGTATTTCTTGTGTGAATAAATGGAGATGTGGGATATACAATAAGACAGCAACAGCTAGACAATTAACGACAACAAAACCAAAGACATCTAGATAATCATGACTAATGCATGATGGACGAGTATCTTTTTACTTCTAATTTGTAGTTTTAGTAAAGAATCGTCGGTCCCTTAAATTGGAAAGTTAATAAGTATATTTAGTAAAGCAAGTATTAAATCTATCAAATTATAACATCACATGTTCACAACAATAGCCAGATTTTGATTATCACAGTAACATATTTCAGTCTCCTAGTACATATTTGTTAAAGTCTTTAAACTTCTTGTATTTCAGGAGAAAACTCAAACCAATATGAAATAAGCCGATGTGGTATGGTTGCAAATGAGACAATTTTCCACCAAAGACCAAATGACGTACATGTTAGCTTGCTTACATTGCTAAATTTCATTTGAGATCTCTAAAATCACATTTCCACTATGAACTGGATATTCAAAAAGATCTATTTTCACCAAATTCCTTATAAAATAGAACACTATCATATACGCTAATATATATTTTGCTCCCTCGACAAAATGCCAGGAGCATATTGTTTTACCCGTGTCCGTTCGACCGTCCATCCAGCACTTGGCATATAGGGTTTATGCGGCTAATTTCTTAGGACAACAATTTTTTAGAATCAGCTTTAAAATTGTGTACCTGGTGTTACTACTTATACTAAAGGTGCACAGATCGTCAGCTTTTTTTTTTTTCAAATGACAGGTTGCTGGATTTGGCATTTTGATAATATATAAAGGCACGCAGAGTACAGACTCCGGCTTATTCCTCCTTCATGTACAATTTCAAGCTGGAACCATTATATTGCGCAGAGTGTTTTACTTATATAGAGGGTGCATATGTATATATTCTCAGAATTTTTTTTTGTATAATTTTCCACGAATGACAGAATGTTGAACTTTGTCTTTTTAAGTGAACTTTTGCATACAGTTTGCAAGGTTTGTCCGACTTACTACACACACAACTCACACGTTTACACCATACAGAGTATACTATATAAATGTCTGTCCAAAGTCAGGAATATGACAGTTGTTTTCCATTCGATCGTTTGAATTGTTTGAGCTTTTAATTTTGCCATTTGATAAGGGACTTTCCGATTTGAATTTTCGGAGTTCGGTATTTTTGTTACTTTATTTTTTAGAACACATGTGTATTTTATCAGGATCTTTATTTTCTTTATAATTTTCTAAACTAACAGAATGATTAACCTTTTTTGACCGGTGCATCAAATGTGTCTTTTAGATACAACTGTTTCAAATTGTATTGTATCGTCCTGAACATGCATGAAATATTTGCCACTGAACGTTAAGCAAACTTCAATCATAGCAATCAATTCAAATTGTACTTCAACATCACTGTTTACTAAATCAAATTTTTGAAGCATTAGAGCCGCGGTGGCATCACCATTGTCCAGAATGGTAGGGTTAAGTTGAAGATTCAGTTATTCTAATGAATCTCGCGTGAAATTTTCAAGTGATTTTCACGTAAACTTTCCAAAAAAAAGGTATTTTTCATAACTTTAATTTAATTTGAAAATTAAGTTATTATTTTGAAAAAAGTGTACAAAATTCATGCCTTTTATTTATACATGAAATTATCATAAGTTTCACGTATAAGCTCGTTTAGGTGAAAATCACACGAGATTCACGTGATTTTTTAATTCATGAGAGCGAAATTTCCCTGTGTAGGACGAAATAAAATTAAATCAGTAGAATCTTATATTGAATTACCAGGAAATTTAAGAAATCCGACAGGAAAATTAAAGTAAAATAACCACCATTCATATCCCGACACATATTTTTTTCAATACCTCTGAGTAAGAATAACGTTATTCTGTATTCAAGAACGTCCCACGTTTTCGGTCAAATTCTAAGTGTATCGATCAACTTCGAAGCCATTTATCTAAGAAACAAGGATGGTGACATATGAGTTACTATACATGCATGGATTCAGTATACACTCCTTGATATTATGTTAGTTTTTAGTTTTTCTTAGTATATAAGAACATAGCCATCCATTGGAAAATTTAAAAAGATAAGTCGAAAAAAAGCATTTTCCCTAGATATCTATGTAAATTTGTCGCCAAAATTGACGTTTTCATATGAAAATTACAAGAAAACAAAAATGGTGACCCCCACTTTTTATGACATATTCCGATGTAACTCGATTCAAAGTACAAGTGTGCCAAAATGTTAAGAAATCGGGAGATATGCCATTCGGTATCGTGTTACCTTAAATCAGCCGTTAAATTTTTCTCCCTATGAATATTGAACTAGTCAGTGTTGATTTCAAAAGCGCAAAGTAACCTAAACATTTAACACAGTACGTTTCTTGTATAACAGTGTAGAGAAAAGAAATTTCAAGACATTTAGTGAAAAAAAAAATAGTGGGTACTTTTTTGTCATGTCTATGCTGTTACCAACATATTGATTAATGACACCAATATTATACTTGCAAAAAGTGCAATAACGTGTTGGAAACCAAAATCACAACAGAAAAACATTATCACTTCATCAAAGGGAGTAGTTATTTCACAACAGCATTCACAAATGAAGAAATTTGTCTATCATGTTATGTCTATCCTGTTGCTATGGTTACAGTAACAGGATAGACAATAGTAGACAGTCTTTAAAAGTTTATAATAACATATAGTTGCACACATAATGAAATGTTTCGTTGTTTGAACTCATCTAAAGGTTATAACGTCTTAATCTTCGCAATTTAGCATTTGCAGGTGCAATACTGCTATCGGTAACAGGATAGACAGAAAGGTAACAGGATAGAACTTAATATAGTGATATTGTGAATATATATTTGTTCCGCATGATACTTGTTCCCCCTGGAACAAAACTATGGATACTAAAGTTCTTGGGAACAAACATTACATAATACTATTTCCACCTTCATAAGATATTTTCCTGGAACTAAAACGTCATATGGTTTCATCATATTTGTTCCTTTAAAGAAAGAGCGTCATTTGATTTTTTTACACCTGATTACATCTTAAATAAATAAATGTTCACTTCACATGACATTTCCCTGTACATGTATATTTATAGTACATACAAAGAATGGAGTCTGAGGAATACAACAAAAATTGTACATATTTAAACGATGGCTCTTATTCTAAACAAGGTAAGAATATATATTTTTAATATTTTATTACTGCATGCTCCACTGTGACTTACTTAACTAAATGGTCCGTTAGTCTGTACCAATGAAGAAAGTTTAGCTTATACTTTAGTCAAGCATGAAGTTAGCCACAAATTTCAGATGAAAATACCTGTACTTTATTATTGGAAATTTACTTCCATACATTTGAAGCTAGACATAATTTTAGATATTGTAGTATATATTCCTAGAACTTTGATCATATAATAAATATTTCTAGAACTTTTAAATATAACGAATATTCCTGGAACTTTTATAATATAACAAATTCTCCTAGAACTTTTATAATATAACAAATATTCCTGGAACTTTTATTATATAAAACATTGTCCATAATATTTATTCCAAAGAACTTTTAGCATATAACAAAGTTCCATTTGGAACTTTCCTTATGTAATATTTTATCCTTTATGAAGGAAATTTTCTTATAGCATTGGATAAAATATTATATAAGGAAAGTTCCCAATTGAACTTTTGTTATATGTTAAAAGTTCTTTGGAACAAATATTATAGGGGAACTTATATTCTGTCACAATATATAATTAACGTACGTTCCTGTTACCAATAGAATAAAGACAAAAGTAAACCAACGTGCGAGGGATTTACTTGATGTTGGGTTTATTTGAAAGAGAGAACAAATGCTGAACATTATGAATTGATATCTTAGACTTGCATTACTGGTGGTTATTTTTATAACCTTTGAAAACTAATTTTTAGAGGCATTTTTCAGTACAACATGGAAAATTGGCAAATAATCTATTATTTCACAGAATGAAAATGTATAGAAGTTTTTACTCTTGAAAACCATCTTATTGACTACGAAAAACAAGCTTTAAATTTTCTAAATAACCCGAAATTTCATTTGAACATAGTAACAGGAGAGACAAAATATTGCACCACCTATCAAAAAATGTTTCAATATATTCTTGTATGACATTATCAAGATTGCATCTTTTTATATGTTGTTCTATAAGTACTGTTTGTTATGATTTGCTTATGACGAGGGTTGTTTGGATAAGTAACTAAATCAATTTTGCAATTTCAAAATTCAACATTTTTTGAAAATGACCCATCTATTGACGTGAGCTCCCTTTCGTTTTCTATCAATTTCAGATTTACTGTTTCCGAGTTTTGGGGTTTTATTCATTAAAAACGGGGGGATATTCAGTTTTCCGACAATAACTCAAGAATGCTTTCACCAACTTGCAAGAAATTTTGGTGAATTGTTTATATCTATTGACATGAGCTCCCTTTTGGATTTTTATAAATTTTAGATTTAACGTTTCCGAGTTACAGGGTTTTATTCATAAAAAGGGATTTTCCAGTTTTCGGACAATAACTAAAAATGCTTTCAGCAGTTCTCGTGAAAATTTGGTGAATTGTTTATATCTGTTGATGTAAGCTCCTTTAGAATTTTATAAATTTCAAATTTTGAATTTCTGAGTTATGGGGTTTTGTTCATAAAAAGGGGATTTACTAGTTTTGGACAATAACTCAAAATGCTTTCATCAGTTCTCATGAAACTTTGGTGAATTATTTATAGCTATTGATGTAATCTCCCTATTAATTTTCATAAATTTCAAATATGACATTGAGAAGCAACTGAACTTTATTTGTTTATAGTCTGACAACAGATTTACTAAGTATTGCGCAACAGCACAGTGTATTGCACAACAGCAAGAAATCTTTAGTTGAATATAAATTCAATTCATATAACCAATTTCAGTTCCTTGACTACATTTATTCAGAAACCTATAATATGTCAAATATTTAATTACAATCCAAATTCAGACCTGTATCAAGCTTGAATATTGTGTCCATTTTTGCTCCAACTGTTCAGGGTTGGACCTCTGCGGGCGTATCCAGCTGCGCTCAGCGAAGCAGTTTATTTGGGTGAAGGAGAGGCATGCATGATGGGCTTTTTCTTTAGGCAAACATTTGTTAAAAATTTTAAATCAATAACAACCAATTTTTTGCAACATACAGAGAACAATTAGAATGTTGAATTAATTTTTTCCCCACCTCCTATTAAAAATATTTTTTTAAAAGAAATTTCGAATTAAACAATTTATCTAACAAAAGTTTATAATTTAACCAGTTATGATTTCCCTTTTCAGTGTTATTTATTAGTTCATTGATCTTTGGTATATCAAACCTCTAAGTAACTCTCAGATTTCCTATGTTTGCTTTTGCGCACTACTAAAGCGAGATAATTTTTCAATATGGTGAATCAAAATATATTTGCTATCAAAAAATTATCATCTCGTTAAACAACCACATTGGGGTCCAGAAAAGTGTTTCCTCTGATCAAGGTCTTGTTCAGTTCTGCTGGTATCTGAAAAGTCCACAATATTTTGAGTGTTGGAAGTCACTTTAAGTGTTTTTAGCTTTGAATAAGCGTTTATTCCTTAATTATGGGAATACGTAATCGATGGTTCAATAGCCAGCAACAATCCCTCAACCTGGTACTTTGTAAAACATGATCAACCTGTCTCGGGTGTTTCCTCCGTTCCTCGAGATTCAAATTATAGTTGTGACACTCCCCGTTTCTCTGGACTTGTGTAACCGTGCCGTTTTTTTTCTGTATACTTTCAATCTTCTCTATTTCATTGATTGTAATTATTGATGGATCCAATGATTGCTATAGTGATCCTCACTATCAGATACTTGATGGATCCCAAACAACAGCACCATTTTCCAATACAGATCGTATCATGGCTAGGTAGGCTAGTTTCTTGCATTCAGGTGGCATTGGAATTTTGGGTCCTTAATGCTTTTCAACTTTACAAGTACTTTATTTGGCCTTTTTAACTTTTTTCATTCAAGCGTAACTGATGTGTATTGTAGACGAAACATGCGTCTAGCATAAAAATTATAAGCCTGGTATCGTCGATGATTTTATTTTGCTTATGCTTCTTCTCAAAAGCCTGCTCGCTATGCGGAGGACTGCTTTGCGAGTAGTAATTTTTGCTTACATGGCTTCTTTGATCTCGATCATCTGATGTATTAAGACCTATATGTTAAGGGGTTGTTAAAACTTGCTCAAATATATACGTGGTTATCTAGCTGATAGAATTGTCGTTTTTTTGTGTTTTATACTCATCATGTGGCATTTTTAGCGTTACATTGCATGCCCACACTTCCATCGCTTTAAGATCTTCCTCGAGAATTTTATGGATTTTAGTAGTATAATGGCTTCTCGATATAGTAGACAGTCCTATAATATAAAATCGTCAAAATATTTAAAATTTGCCTTACCATGCCCAGCAATATTTTTTACAGTTATGACCATTTACCATCGCCTTTCCTCCTCTACAATGCCGGAGCCAACCTTGAAATTCTACCATTTCATTTATGGTTTGTTGATGCGGCAGAGAAATTGTATTGAATAACTATGTCTTTCTTAGGACTTTAATAATTTAATATACGTTATGGGCGGCTTTGCTATTATTGAAAGCCGTACGGTGGTCTATCCCTGCATGTCTTTAGTGAAAAGTTGTCTCATTGGAAACCATGCTCAATCTTCTTAAAGACAAAATTAAAGCCTTCAGTGTTTGTTTGATAGTTTATGTTCGTTTGGGAGATACAATATACAGTTATGTGATTGATATTTTTCTGGGAATCAATAGCCGCTTATTATAGGTATGTGGCATGTTTTTACTTATATGAATTAATCAGTTTATCTAGCAAAACTGCATAGTATTTAAACGAAGTTTTCTCTCTAAACATTTCACATTTTTTTTATATACAAGTGCAATTGATTGCTGTCACTTTCTTAACTTGATATTAGTATTGTAATGGGAATTTGCTATACCCATCGTCATGACAAACAGGATATTTCTTTACCAAGTGTTAATCTTCCTTTAATTGATTTACATACAGTGATGGTCTGTTTGCTCCTTCTTACGGAGTGTCCATGTATCACAGATTGGTTAGATATTTTAGTGTTTGCAGTGAGGTCTTCAGTGTTATCTGGTCATATCATTTAGAATGCAAATAAGTAAAAAAAAATATACTTATTTTTTTGTTCTTTTAGCTAAATAAATTTAAAATTGTAACTACACTATTCTTCATTACTGCATCTTGCACTTATAGTAAATTATATAATAATTAACAATATGTTTCTTTTATTTATTTCTATCATGATTTTATTAATTATGCTTATTCAGATTCTGTACAAGTTTACTTTGACCATTGGAACAGATTGTTATTTCTAGCAATGTTTATGACATTGTTGCATGCAATCCTATATGAATAGATATAGGAAGATGTGGTGTGAGTGCCAATGAGACAACTCTCCATCCAAATAACAATTTATAAAAGTAAACCATTATAGGTACAGTGGCCAATATTTGAGTGTAGGACAGCATATTTCTATTTCAGTAACCATTGTCGACATTCTTTGATGCTTTATTACGTAGTTGTGTTTTTGTTGTCTGTAGTATTAATTTTTTTTAGGTTTTCTATGTTCTTTTTTTACCATTCCTATTATCAAGGGGGATAACTAAGCTTTTAAACAAGGGGCTCATCAGAGCCTGATATCGCTCACATGTAATTTCAGTTTCAGGCATTTGACTTATTTGTAGATCTTACTTTGCTGAACAATTTTCCTCTCTTTCTATAATAATATTAAAGATAATACATAACCCATAACTGTAAAATTTCCCAAAAATTAACTATTTCTGGACAGTAACCCAACAATAAGTTGTCCTATTGGTCTGAAGATACTGACAGGTAGATCTAAACCTGTTTAACACTTTCACCTATGTCAGTTTTGCTCTTACTGCTTTAGTTTTTGAGATGAAAGCCAAAATCTTCATTTGACCCCTATGTTCTATTTTTAGAAACTGCCGCCATGTTTTTAAATGGATCAAATCCCCGAATACAATCTATAAACATGATACCTTAAAAAACATTCCATTAAAGTTTTAAGTATTTGGCCAGGCAGTTTCAGAGAAGAAGATGTTTGAAAAAGTAATTAGACTTTCACAAAAAATTTAAAACAAAAAACGTTTTAAGGGCAATAACTCCTTAAGGATGTTCGCTCCTCTTGTTTTTGAATTTTTGCCAGATATTCGGAATCCTTTGGTTTTATCCATGTAGTGCCATTAAAAAATTTTCCCCGCTAACCCCTACCTTTCTTTCATAATTTTATTACATATAGTTTAAAAAGCCATATTTGAAAATCCTATAAAATCCTTGTTATTTTTTCGTATTTTTTAAAAGAAAAAGGGTGCCAATGTTAAATGTATGAAAAATCTAGAGAAAATTATTTCCCGCCAAATTTTCAATGGCTTATATCTCAAAAAAACAAGCACACGGACCCTTCATTTTTTTGTGCTTTTTAGTTCCTTTATTTATATACTATCAATCTATAACAGTCTTTTAAAAAGCTTGTTATTTTGAAACAGAGTAGTGAATATCCTTAAGGGGTGAATTGACTATTTTGATCATGTTGACTTATTTGGAGATCTTACTTAACTGAACATTTATTTACATTTATACTTTCTATCTATTATAATATTAAAAACCATGAACAGTAAAATTTAATAAAATAAACTATTTCCAACAGTAACCCAACAATGGGTTGTCGAACTTGTCTGAAAATTTCATAATAGAGAGATCATGACCCATTTATCACTTTAACTCCCTTTCACTTTTGCTCTAACTGCTGTAGATTTTTGAGATATAAGCCAAAAACTGCTTTTGTCCCCTATGTTCTATTTTTAGCCATGGCGGCCATGTTTGTTGATTGATCAAAACATCAGATATAATTTATAAACTAGATACCCTAAGGAACATTCAGTTAAAGTTTAGAAGTATTTGGCCCAGTAGTTTCAGAGGAGAAGATTTTTAAATATTAGCACACATGAACAAATTGTGTAAAATTGTCTTTAAAGAGCAATAACCCCTTAAGGGGTCAATTGACAATTTTGGTCATATTAACTTTTTTTGTAGATCTTACTTTGCTGAACATTTTTACTGTTTATAGTTTATCTTTATCTTCAATAATATTCAAGATAACCAAAAACTGCAAAATTTCCTTAAAATTACAAATTAAGTGGCAGCAACCCAACAATGGGTTGTTCGGTTCGTCTAAAAATTTCAGGGCTGATAGATCTGGACCTATTGAAAATTTTACTCCACGTCAGATTTGCTCTTTATGCTTTAGTTTTTGAGATATAAGCCAATAAAATGCTCCGCAGGGCGCAGCTTCATACGACCGCAGAGGTCGAACCCTGAACAGTTGGGGCAAGTATGGACACAACATTCAAGCTTGATACAGCTCTGAATTTGGATTGTGATTGACTATTTGACACAGCATAGGTTTCTGACACAGAATGAATGTGGTCTAAGAACTTCAAAATTTTAAATTGGACATTCACCTATTATGGTCCAATATCCAAAATCTAAATACATGGTTAGATTCAGCATATCAAAGAACCCTAAGAGTTCAATTTTGATGAAATCAAACAAAGTTTAATTTTGGACCCTTTTGACCTCAATGTGGACAAAGCTGATAACGGGGCCCAAAATCAAAAATCTAAATACATGGTTAGATTCAGCATATCAAAGAACCCCATATATTCAATTTTGTTGAAATCAAACAAAGTTTAATTTTGGACCCTTTTGACCTCAATGTGGACAAAGTTGATAACGGGCCCAAAAATCAAAAATCTAAATACATGGTTAGATTCAGCATATCAAAGAACCCCATATATTCAATTTTGTTGAAATCAAACAAAGTTTAATTTTGGACCCCAATTTGGACCAACTTGAAAACTGGGCCCATAATCAAAAATTTAAAGACATGTTTAGACTCAGCATATCAAAGAACCCTAAGAATTCAATTTTGTTAAAATCAAATTAAGTTTAATTTTGGACCCTTTGGACCTTAATGTAGACCAATTTGAAAACAGGACCAAAAATTAAGAATCTAAATACATGGTTAGATTCAGCATATCAAAGAACCCCATATATTCAATTTTGTTGAAATCAAACAAAGTTTAATTTTGGACCCCAATTTGGACCAACTTGAAAACTGGGCCCATAATCAAAAATCTAAATACATGATTAGATTCAGCATATCAAAGAACCCTAAGAATTCAATTTTGTTAAAATCAAACTAAGTTTAATTTTGGACCCTTTGAACCTTAATGTATACCAATTTGAAAACGGGACCAAAAATTAAGAATCTAAATACACGGTTAGATTCAGCATATCAAAGAACCCCATATATTCAATTTTGTTGAAATCAAACAAAGTTTAATTTTGGACCCTTTGACCTCAATGTGGACAAAGTTGATAATGGGGCCCAAAATCAAAAATCTAAATACATGGTTAGATTCAGCATATCAAAGAACCCAATATATTCAATTTTGTTGAAATCAAACAAAGTTTAATTTTGGACCCGATTTGGACCAACTTGAAAACTGGGCCCATAATCAAAATTGAAAGACATGTTTAGATTCAGCATATCAAAGAACCCTAAGAATTCAATTTTGTTAAAATCAAATTAAGTTTAATTTTGGACCCTTTGGACCTTAATGTAGACCAATTTGAAAACGGGACCAAAATTAAGAATCTAAATACACGGTTAGATTCGGCATATCAAAGAACCCCAATAATTCAATTTTGATGAAATCAAACAAAGTTTAATTTTGGACCCTTTGGACCTCAATGTGGACCAATTTAAAACGGGCCCAAAATCCAAAAACTTAATACACGGTTAGATTCAGCATATTAAAGAACCCCAAGAATTCAAGAATAAAACCCCATTGAAATTGGTCAAGAAATAAGCAATTTATACAAAGAATCTTCTTTTGCACAATACTGTGCAATTAAATATTTCTTGCAATTGCGCAATACTGTGCAATTGAATATTTCTTGCTATTGTGCAATACTGTACAATTGACAATTTCTTCCTATTGTGCAATATTGTGCTATTGGATATTTCTTGCTATTGCGCAATACTGTGCAATTGAAGATTTCTTGCTATTGTGCAATACTGTGCAATTGAAAATTTCTTGCTATTGCACAATACTTATTATATAATAATTTACATATCCTGTTTGGTGTGTATCTCCTGCCATATCATTATTATTTGCTTTTAAATATAAATCAGAAATAACCAACTTAAAATGGAAAATTTTAAAAAAAAAAAAAAAAAGGAAGAAAAGGGGAAAAAAATCCCCCAATTTTTGAACCCCTTATGATTCATCACCCCAAACTCAATCCCAGTCTTCAATGAGGTATGGTACCTTGCAGTACAATTTCAGAGAGATCCATACACTTAAACACAAGTTATTGTCTGGAAACTAGAAAATGTTTATTTTGACCCTTTTGGCCCCTAATTCCTAAACGTTTAGGCAATTACCCCAAACTCAATTCCAGCTTTCCCTTTGTGATATGGAACTTTGTAGTACAATTTCAGAAAG
This sequence comes from Mytilus coruscus, assembly GCA_017311375.1. Classification (NCBI taxonomy): domain Eukaryota; kingdom Metazoa; phylum Mollusca; class Bivalvia; order Mytilida; family Mytilidae; genus Mytilus; species Mytilus coruscus. Next base: position 107,360,971 of record CM029595.1, on the reverse strand, counting down.
ATCCATACACTTACACACAAGTTATTGTCCTGAAACTAGAAAAATGCTTATTTTTGCCCTTTTTGGCCCCTAATTCCTAAAATTTTGAGGCAATTACCCCAAAATCAATCGCAGCATTCTCTTTGTGATATGGAACCTTGTGGTACAATGTCAGAGAGATCCATACACTTACACACAAGTTATTGTCTGGAAGTTACAAAAATGCTTATTTTTGGCCCCTTTTTGGCCCCTAATTCCTTAACTGTTGGTACCATAACCCCCAAAATCAATCCCAACCTTCCTTTTGTGGTATTGAACCTTATGGTAAAATTTCCTAGAGATCCATTTACTTAAACTAAAGTTAGAGTGCGAAAACCAATGTGTCTTCGGACGACGACGACGCCGGACGACGACGACGACGACGACGCCAACGTCATACCAATATACGACCACAAAAAATTTTTTGCGGTCGTATAAAAACTGCATTTGACCCCTATGTTCCATTTTTAGCCATGGCGGGCATGTTTGTTGATGGATAAAAACTACGGATACAATTTATAAATTAGATACACTAAGTAACATTCAGTTAAAGTTTGGAGTATTTGGCCCAGTAGTTTCAGAGAAGATTTTAAATATTAGCAAACATGATGAACAAATTGTGTAAAATCGCCTTTAAAGGCCAATAACTGGTTAAGGGGTCAATTGACAATTTTGGTCACATTAACTTTTTTGTAGATCTTACTTTGCTGAACATTTTTGCTTTTTGCAGTTTATCTTTATCTTCCATTATATACAAGATAATAACCAAAAACTGCAAAATTTACTTAAAATTACCAATTTAGTGGCAGCAACACAACAATGGGTTGTTCGGTTCGTCTGAAAATTTCAGGGCTGATAGCTCTTGACCTATTGAACATTTTTACCTCATGTCAGATTTGCTCTTTATGCTTTAGTTTTTGGGATATAAGCCAAAAACTGCATTTGACCCCTATGTTCTATTTTTAGCCTTAGCAGCCATGTTTGTTGATGGATCAAAACTTTGGATACAATTTATAAACTAGATACCCTAAGGAACATTCAGTTAAAGTTTGAAGGTATTTGACCAGGTAGTTTCAGAGGAGAAGATTCTTGAAATAGTTTACGACGACAGACAACGATGACGACAACAGACGACTGATGCCAAGTGATGGCATAAGCTCACATGGGGCCCTTCGGGCGGAGTTTATTGACAATAGCCATGTTAACTTGGTATGGTAAAGATCTTCATTTATGGAATAGACTCTAGCTGAAGACCATATGTTGACCTCTTGATGACATTTTGGTGTTCTTGAGTTGTTGTATTGTAACCATTGACATGTATCCCACATCCCTTATTATTTTTGTACAGGTTATTCCCAGAAACTAACCAACCAGGATGAAGATTTACCTTTGCATGTCATGGTTTGCTCTCAGTCAAAATAAAATAGGACTTGTCTTCCAAATACAAGTTCCTGTAAAGTCATGTTCAAGTTGGTGGAGTAGTTTCAGAGAAGATGATTCAGAAGTGAATTCCACAGGAATTAAGCCTGATTGATATCAATCAGATAAGGTATGGCATACAATCAGCATGAAAAAGGGAACCTTGGAAAAGGGTCCTGTAAATTTCAAGAGGAAATGGCATTCATAGTACATGTAGTTTCTAAAGCACTTAAATATATGCTAAAGTTAAATTAATAATTGAAAGAGTAAACTTTTCTTTAAAGGACAATGACCATTATTCCTGTCAAAGGCATGAGGCAAATTTCCGCTCTGTTTCAGGGTCAATATAAAAACAAGAGGTTCCAAAGAGCCTGAATTGCTCACCTGTATTTTTTTGTAGATCTTGCATCAATAATTATTTTGCTGTTTAATGTATATTAATGTGTGTTTAAACATACTTTTCAAAGATTCTCTCTATCTATCATAGTTTCTGCGTAAAACGAAATTTTTTTTTTGTAAAATCATCTTTCAAGGACAATAACTCCTATAAGGAATCAATTGACTTATTTGAGGGTCTGACTTTGCTAAACACTTGTGCGGTTTAAAATTTCTTTTTATCTGTAATAGTTTTCAAGATAACCACCAAAAACTCTGAAATTTCATAAAAATTGTTATTTCAGAGGTAATAACTCCAAATTGGGTCGTCGAATTCATCTAAAAATTTCATCACTTATAGATCTTGACCTCCTGATCTTTTTTTATCCATGTCAGTTTTGCTCTAACTGTTTTAGTTTTTACCTCCATTTCCTACTTTTAGCCATGCAGGATTAGCATGCAGGATATTTCTCTCTAGTATAATATTATCTAAATGACCATTCAAACTATGGTTAGAGTTTTTTTGCTCAAGATTTTAGAAGATAATGTCAAAACAAGCATTCTGAGAGTATTGCATGGCAATACATAGTCCCCTACCTGGTAAAAATTACATTATACTGGAACAAAATGCTAACTTGTTCTATAACTTGTCATGGTGTAAACAAAAAGAAAATATCAAGTCAATATCTTCAAGCATGACTAAAAACAGTGCGGAAAACTCATTATATGAGTGAAAAATTTGAATACTTGATCTGTAACTTGTTATGATAAAACTATATACCAATTATCAATCAATATCTTCAAGCATGATGAAAAAAAGAGTGGAAAACACTCTAACATTAGATATGATTAATAGTTCTCTAAAATTAGATATGATGTAAAACAATGTATATTTATTTTCAAGTTATAATCAAATATAATTAATAGTTCCAAATATTTTTCTTTCATTTGTCACAAACTAATATAGATTTGTAACTTATCTATAAAATGTCAACAACTTTTATCTATACACAATGTAATGTAATGAAATATATACCTTAATAAAAATAGATTATGGTCTTTCACTTCATAATTTTTTATGTATATAGCATTCAGAAAATTAGTTTATGCAAAATAAAAACACTTCAAACAATTAACCAAAGAATGTCTTTAAAAATGAGTTATCTCTTTGTACAGAAATATGGTTTAACATACAAAATGTAGTACTCTAACATTAGATATGGACCATGATAACTCTGGACTTAATCATCAGACCGGAACAAAATTCGAACTTGATCTATAACTTGTCATGATAAAACTATATACCAAATATCAAATCAATATCTTCAAGAACGAAGAAAAAAAGTGTGGAAAGCTGATTTGCCGGACTGACGGATGGACAGACGGACGGACGGACGGACAGACAGACGGACGGAGTGCAAACCTAAAGTCCCCTTCGACTTCGTCGGTAGGGGACTAATAATACAAAAGGTTTTTGGATGTTGAAAAGTTATTTAGGCAAAAAATAATAGAATAAGATGGTCAATAATAATCATATACATGTATACATGTACATGTAACCAGATGATAAAGTTAATTAACTCTGGACTGGTAAATGTTAAAATAATATGGTTTAAAGTCCATGATAACGAGTAAAACTGACAAGACACTTAGCCAAGTTCAGTACTTTCATCAAAATAATAAAACCTTGAAAACTTGATTTTTCTGATAATATTTTTTAACTAAAATGTAACTAATTAAAATCATCTAAAATGAAACTTAACCTGTAATTCATGCTCCATGACACTGTGTTAAACTTCAAAAGATTTAGTCAATGATATAACAGTGACCAGTAAATTTGTAATCCACCATTCATCATTAAATTTAAATAAATAACATTAAATTCAACATCAGCAATAATCTAGAATAACTTCTTAATATAAAGTTTCCAATTATTTTAAATGGACAAAACATAAATTTAACTGTTGAAACCAAAGATAAACTTTATTAAATAAATTTGTAAGCAATATATACAAATAACAAATTTCATATTACTCCTACTTGTTACAAGGTAAATGTGAAACTTAAATTTTGTCTCAATGTGTATTATTTTGGAATGTTATTCCATACTGGAATATGTAATGATATAAAGGATATGTAAATTATTGTGCATTTTTAAGGTGTATGTACAATAAAAATAAATACAAATAGATTTTGCTTTGTATGCAACTGCCATCAATACATTTAATGTATGGAAAGTTATATTTTCTTTAGAAACAAAATATGATACTATGACTATTACCAGAAGGAGTGCAATATGAACCTGGTATCTTTTAAAGATCACATTGGAGAGGAAAAAAAACAAAAACAATCAGAGGTTTAACATTTTTTTTGAGATATTTCTTAAAATACTGAAATAAGAAGAAAATAGGAGTATCTTATTTTCAGAACAAGGAAAACTCATTTATTTGTAGGAAAATCATATGACTTAAGTTATTCACTTTGATGATCAACCAAAGTCCTTATTAACCTTTTTGAAAATATTTATATCTACCTCAGACAATGTTACACACAAAGAATATAACATTCAAACTCTTTGCACACAGTAATATCAATTAAAACTTCATTCTTATAAATAGCATATTAGGAAAACAGAAAAATGCTTCACTCATAAAATTACCAACAAATGAATTTGATTTAGGTGGATAAGTTTTTTGTAACACATTGGCCTCAATTAACTTAAATTACCCTAATATAATCTTTGTAAAGTGATAAGTACAGGAATTACAAGGTCTCCTTCATGTCCTTACTCATCATCTAGCATATTAAATACATGAATATGGAGATAATAGTGTAGAAGCCAATAAAGTCCTACAAATTCAACAAAAAAAAGGAATAGGTTTTATATTCTGGAATGGCTAAATTTTACTATAAACACATGTACAAGTCAAAGACTTTTATTTAAAAGAAAATCATTTTATTTTATCCAAATCTTCATGAATGTACTTCTATTGAATTATTGACTTCCCTCAGATGGTAATTTGCAGGCAGCTTTTCTGTATGCAGTGGTCTTAACCATGACATCTGTCATCAGAAATTTTACAATCCCACATGTACAGTGCAAATGTGAATGGAAAAGTTGTGATGAAAGAAAAATTTAACAAACATGGAAGGAAGATAGTATTCACCTATTCTGATGGAAAACATTTAATACACCAAATCATGAAAGAACTTGTATGACAAAGTTAAATTTACAAATCAGAACGCATGGTTATATAAATAAAAAAAATAAACCTCACTCCATCATCTCACTTATTATACACATGCTTAACTAATAGCCAATGGAAATGCTGCAATATTGTTCTATGATGCTTGATAAGCCAATTAATTTAAGTAAAGGGTTCTCACTAAGGCAAGTCCATGAGTCCAGGACTCATGAAAATCTGTCTGGACTCTTCATTTTCAAAACTGGTAAGTCCAAATTGCATCAAAATTGTAAAATGTTGTATAAACTGAGCACAAATATCATTTGAATATCATCATTTTATGACACAAGTTTAAAAATAATTAAAACTTGATGTTATTTCCTTCTCTATTTTGTCATGGGGACTGAAACAATAAATGATATATAGCAAAAATATTTCATCTTCTCATTGTTGGACTTACCATGGCCAAAAATGACAAGTCTCTGAACTCGCCTTCAAAATTCCTTAGTAAGAACCCTAAGTAATGCATTTTTTCTATCAGTCTTAAATACGTACAGATATATCTCTTCTTAACAGGTCACAAGCATAAGAGAATATCATGTATAACAGTAATGAAAGTTATTCAGCTAGTATATCAATGCATATATATACCTCATTAATAATAAACAACAAGCAGTCTCAAACTATTGTGGAGAGTTAATTTATGTTTGTGGAGAAGGAAAATAAATTGTACAATATTAAAGAAATGTTGGCAACATACAAATGTGTCAATGAATCAATCAGCTACAACAACAATAAGCTGCTTCTAAATGGAAGGTGGGAATTTCCAAACTTAAGTGACTTATGTTGTATATCACTCAAAAATTTCATATAGTTATAAATGCAGATTTGATCCATCAAATTGAGCTAGTGTGATTCGCAACAAATTGAAAAATAAAGCATAAAATACTGAACTGGAAATGACAAAATGTGTAACACAAAATTAATATACATATAAATAAAGTAAAAATGGCTTTAAGCCCTGTAATTAAAACAATAACAAACTAACAGAAAACAATAAAACTTTGTAAAATATATTCATGAATCTTAAAACAATTTACTGTGGATTCATTTATTTTCATGGCTACCAATTTTCGTGGACTGAGGAAAAATTCCATTTTCGTAGATATTTGAATTTGTGGTTTTGCCAAAGTCTGCATACAACAATGTACAAGCCTACAGAAAATATGTACTTCATTCAACATTTAAATTCCTGGTTCACCTTTACCCAGGAAATCCATGAAAATAAGTATCCCATGAATAATCTTGAATCCACAGTATATGAAAATGAAAAAACAAATCCAAGCACTACAAGTAACATAACAACTGAAATGTTCTCATCCCACTAGAAAATATAATACTATAACACATACAATACTATAGGTATTTCAGAGTCGGGTATCTCATTAAAAACATTTTCAAATGAGCCCAAAGACTCATCATTTTTGTCCATGTTGAGTTCAAAGTTCTGAAAAAAAACTTAATTAATTAACATACAAATGTATTCATAGCTTTAACTTATCATTTAAATCTACCAGTCAAATCTAAAAGGGGAAAGTTTCGGATAACGATGCAACTTAGGATTCATCTATTTAATAAATGTGGATAGTGTCCACATGTGGACACAGATGATGCCCCCGCTTGCATATCATATAGTTATAAAGGGACATAACTGAAGAACGGTAAAAGTAACGCTACCCAAATTTGAACTTGATCTGAGTTTTGTGGTAATAAGCATTGTGTGTAAGTCTCATAACATTTGGTTGAGGCTAACTTAAGTAGAGAACAGAAACTAAAAATTCAGCAATTTTTCTATTTGTAAACACGCATAACTCTAGAACGGTTGTGTATAAGTTTTATAACATTTGGTTGAGACAAACTAAAGTTAGAGAACGGAAATGAAAAATTCAGCAATTTTTATGTTTATAAAGAGACATAACTCAAGAATGGTAAAAGTGTCGCCACCAAATTTCATACTTAATCTGTATGATGTAGTAATAAGCATTGTGTATAAGTTTCATAACATTTGGTTGAGGCAAACTAAAGTTAGAAAACGGAAAAAAAAATTGTACTTGATCTTAGTTTTGTGGTAATGAATATTGTGTATAGGTTTCATAATGTTTGGTTGGGGCAAACTTAAGTTACAGAATGGAAACTAAAAATTTTGCAATCTTTCGATTTATACAGGGGCATAACTCAATAATGGTTAAAACAACACTACCCAAATTCAACTTGATCTGTGTTTTATCAGTGGAAGTCCAAATTAAACATTGCATTGTATAAAGCATTGATTGTAGTTGATTCAACTATAATCATGGACAAAGGAAGATAACTCCAATTTTAAAAATTACTTGATATTTAGAAGAAAATAAAAATTTAGCAATTTTTCCATTTATAAAGGGGCATAACTCTAGAACGGTTAAAGTGATGCCACCAAAATTCAAATTGATCTGTGTTTTGTGGTAATAAGCATTGTGTATAAGTTTCATAACATTTGGTTGAGGCAAACTTAAGTAAGAGAACGGAAACTAAAAATTTTGCAATTTTTCCATTTATAAAGGGGCATAACTCTAGAACGGTTAGAGTGACGTCACCAAAATTCAAACTTGATCTGTGTTTTGTGGTAATAAGCATTGTGTATAAGTTTCATAACATTTGGTTGAAGCAAACTCAAGTTAGAGAATGGAAACCAATTTTGTGACGTACGTACGTATGTACAGACGGACAAGGGTAAAACTTAATGCCCCCACCGCTGCGGCGGGGGCATGAAAAATTGTGACTCCAGTCTAATTTTCATGAGGTAACAAGGATTCATGGACCCATCTTATTGAGAACCCTATATACTGGAGCCCACATCTTCTTACTAGCTATTTATCATCATCAAATACAAAGGAAGATATATTATCAGTGCTTACTCAAAAACTATCTTAAGTCTATTATTAGTAAATGGTCTCAAATATACAATGCTGTTTAAATGGTACTGTATAAAATATACTTAGCATGAGCACGATGAGTAGTATTTATACTGCAATTTTAGCACCTACACAATGATATTTTTTTAATCATGTATATCAAAGATTATAATCAAATGATATGAAACTGCTACAGGTGTTTTAAGATCTGCATAACACATTTTTACACTTGATATAAAATGTTGTTCTGGGTTAAGCTGAAAACCCATCTTTTCTTGGGTATCAGAAACGATTACTAAGCAATATGGATTGCAGAGCTTTGAATTTTTAAACAAGTCAAATATGTATTGTTGACTGTAAAACAACACACCAATAATACAGGAAAAATAAAATACCATTTTTCAGAGGAAATACTTACATAGCTTTAAACTTAATGGGTGGTACATAGCAGTTTATCTTTCTTACTTTCACTGGTGTCTAAGTATGTTACCATTTTTTTGTTCTTATAAAATAATGAAATAAAATGCTCCGCAGGGCGCAGCTTGATACGACCGCAGAGGTCAAACCCTGAACAGTTGGGGCAAGTATGGACACAACATTCAAGCTTGATACAGCTATGAATTTGGATTGTAATTAAATATTTGACACAGCATAGGTTTCTGACACAGAATGAATGTGGTCTAAGAACTTCAAAATTTTTGAATTGGACATTCACCTATTATGGTCCAATATCCAAAATCTAAATACATGGTTAGATTCAGCATATCAAAGAACCCCAAGAATTCAATTTTTGATGAAATCAAACAAAGTTTAATTTTGGACCCTTTTGACCTCAATGTGGACAAAGTTGATAACGGGCCCAAAATCAAAAATCTAAATACATGGTTAGATTCAGCATATCAAAGAACCCCATATATTCAATTTTGTTGAAATCAAACAAAGTTTAATTTTGGACCCGATTTGGACCAACTTGAAAACTGGGCCCATTATCAAAAATCTAAATACATGTTTAGATTCAGCATATCAAAGAACCCTCAGAATTCAATTTTTGTTAAAATCAAACTAAGTTTAATTTTGGACCCTTTGGACCTTAATGTAGACCAATTTGAAAACGGAACCAAAAATTAAGAATCTAAATACACGGTTAGATTCGGCACATCAAAGAACCCCAATAATTCAATTTTTGATGAAATCAAACAAAGTTTAATTTTGGACCCTTTGGACCTCAATGTGGACAAATTTAAAAACGGGGCCCAAACTCCAAAAACTTAATACACGGTTAGATTCAGCATATTAAAGAACCCCAAGAATTCAAGAATAAAACTCCATTGAAAATGGTCAAGAAATAAGCAATTTATACGAAGTATCTTCTTTTGCACAATACTGTGCAATTGAATATTTCTTGCTATTGCGCAATACTGTACAACTGACAATTTCTTGCTATTGCGCAATATTGTGCTATTGGATATTTCTTGCTATTGCGCAATACTGTGCAATTGAAGATTTCTTGCTATTGCGCAATACTGTGCAATTGAAGATTTCTTGCTATTGTGCAATACTGTGCAATTGAAAATTTCTTGCTATTGCACAATACTTATTATATAATAATTTACACATCCTGTTTGGTGTGTATCTCCTACCATATCATTATTATTATTTGCTTTTAAATATAAATCAGAAATAACCAACTTAAAATGGAAAATTTTAAAAGAATAAAAAAAAATCCTCCCCCCAAATTTTTTGAACCCCCTTATGATTCATCACCCCCAAACTCAATCCCAGCCTTCCCTTTGTGGTATGGTACCTTGCAGTACAATTTCAGAGAGATCCATACACTTGAACACAAGTTATTGTCTGTAAACTAAAAAAATGTGTTTTTTGGCCCCAAATTCCTAAACATTTAGGGCAATTACCCCCAAACTCAAACCCAGCTTTCCCTTTGTGATATGGAACCTTGTAGTACAATTTCAGAAAGATCCATACACTTACACACAAGTTATTGTCCTGAAACTAGAAAAATGCTTGTTTTTTGCCCCTTTTTGGCCCCTAATTCCTAAAATATTGAGGCAATTACCCCCACCATCAATCCCAGCCTTCCCTTTGTGGTATGGTACCTTGCAGTACAATTTCAGAGAGATCCATACACTTGAACACAAGTTATTGTCTGGAAACTTGAAAAATGCTTATTTTTGGCCCCAATTCCTAAACGTTTTGGGAATTACCCCAAACTCAATGCCAGCTTTCCTTTGTGATATGGAACCTTATAGTACAATTTCAGAAATATCCAAACACTTACACACAAGTTATTGTCATGACACTAGAAAATGCTTCTTTTTGCCCTTTTTGGCCCCTAATTCCTAAAATTTTGAGGCAATCACCCCAAAATCAATTCCAGCCTTCCCTTTGTGATATGGAACCTTGTGGTACAATGTCAGAGAGATCCATACACTTACACACAAGTTATTGTCTGGAAGTTACAAAATGCTTATTTTGGCCCTAATTCCTTAACTGTTGGTACCATAACCCCCAAAATCAATCCCAACCTTCCTTTTGTGGTATTGAACCTTATGGTAAAATTTCATAGAGATCCATTCACTTAAACTAAAGTTAGAGTGCGAAAACCAATGTGCCTTCGGACGACGACGCCAACGTCATACCAATATACGACCGCAAAATTTTTGCGGTCGTATAAAAATGCATACATTTTTCAGATATAAACTAGACTAAAAAAATAAATGCACAAATAACTCTTATGTAGGTAAATCTAGCATGTTAAGTAAAGGCTTAAGTTTTTCTATCATTTATATTTGTCTATAAACCTATAACAGTTGGCAATATAGCTCTCTCTGTACTTCACTAAGTGTTGACAATGATCTGAATCATCCCAGCACTGCGACTCTGTTGAAACCTTCAACACTTCTGATCTGTACTTCATAACTTCTTCAGAATCAGTATAAGGAATGACTTTATCAACTTTAGAACAGAGAAAAAGTTGTGGCCATCTAGATTTGTCGTCTTTCATTCTTCCATAAAGAGTATGTGGAGACCCAGCGTAATTCTTTCCGTAATATGCAGAACATATCATTGTTTTAATAGCAGTGAGGAAGAGATATATCAATATATATATGTAAGTTGTATGTAGAAAGAGTCCCGTTTTCCCACTTGCCAAAGCAAATGCATAAGCAGCTCTTGTAATTCTTCTTTTCCCTGGTGCACTATCTAATATACATCCCTTTATTTTCAAACTGTTGAATCTTTCGTGTTCACCGGAACAAAGGATATCTGATATCTGGGAGTAAACAAAGCAGCCATTATTGCTGAACACATGGAAAAACACCGGGTTGTCTTCTAAGCTGTAATCTGGTATAAGATCCAATAATTTTACAGCTATATTACGTAGTTCTGCAGGATTGAAATAAGTCACGTTTGTTGGTGCTATGTACCTGATGCTGATGCATCTGCAAATAAAAAACAGCATTTATTTTTCACTTTTTATTAAAAAAAATGAAATAACAACTTTACTTAAATCAAAGGTACCAGGGTTCTCACTAAGGCGAGTCCATGAGTCCTGGACTCATCATTTTGAAAACTGGTGAGTCCAAAGATGCTTTAAGATTGTAATATGTGTTATCAAGTGAGCACATATATCATCATTTTATTACAAGTGTTTGAAATTAATCTAAATTTGATGTCATTTCCTTACTCTATTTTGTCATGGAGACTGAAATAATAAATGATTTGGCAATAAAATTTCATCTTGAATTCTTCTCACTGTTGGTTGAACTCCCCATAGCCAAAAATTATGAGTTCCTAGACTTGCCTGCAAAAATCCTTCGTGAGTACCCTGGGTATATTATAAAAATAAACGTCCATACATATGCATGGTCCATTTGAGTCTGTGTATACTTGCAATTCAATAAAAACTTAAACACAAGGCTCCTAAGAGCCTGAATCACTTACCTGGTAAAGATATGACATTTTGATATTCATTTTTACGTTTATTGCAATCAGATATGTTATTTTTTGTAGATCTTGTATTCCTATTATTGTTTTCAAGATAATTTGCAAAATTATGAAAATTTGTTCAAAATATGTTAGAAGGGAAACAACTCCTATAAGGATTCATCCAATGGTTTCGGTCATATTGGCTTTTTTTCGTATATGATTTTATTGATTACCCTGTATAGCTCTTAATTTTGCTGTTTACAGCTTTTATCTATATTTCATAATCCCTGAGATAAAAATACTCATCATTTAAGGATCATTACTCCTTAGTAAGGAGTCAGCCAATTGTTTCAGTTGTATTGGCATATTTGTAGATCTTGTATTTCTGATTATTTTTACTGTTAGCAGTTTGTACCTATCTATTATAGTTTTTATGATAAGAGGCAATAACACTAAATTTGTCCTCCTTAATGAATAACTCCTTAAGGGATCATCCAATGGTTTCCGTTTTATCATCATTTATGTACATGTAGATCTTGAATTGCTTATAATTTTTGTCTTCAACAGTGGCTACCTATCTAATATAGCTTTTGAGTTGATAGGCAAAAAACAGCTTAACATGATAGGACTAAGATCATGAAGATAGTTATTGCATAGGGTTAAATACTTGAAAAAAAACATGTTAAACATATACATTTTTTTCAGTATTTCAGTAATACTGTATACAAATAAATATATAACATTAAAGATTAAAACAAAACATCTGTTATTCTTTAAAAGATACATATTTATATTGCATGTTTTTGTTTTGATTGTTTAAGTCTTAAAATGGAACTAATATAATGGATCTATTGGTCAAAGTTCCTGTCCTTATAATTAACTTATGGTTTCAGAATAGAGAAAATGTTTTGAAATTAAAAATAAGATCCTAATTATAAGGAATATACAAAAAATGAAAAAAAAAAACGATGAAGAACATAGAATAATGGGTGCTTAAGTTTCATCATAACCTTTTGTCAACTATGACCAAATTTCCACCACAAATTTTACTCAGAATACAGAAAAATTTGTTCACCTGGAAAAATGTTAAGGCATGGCTGGACCTAGATCATGTAGATAAATAAAATTCAAATGGATATTAAGATTCAAGTTATTAGAAGCTTGTTCCTGCAGAAGGTGCCAGAATAAACTAAGTTGGGAAATATGTTTGAAAAGCTCCCCATATAATAACAAATATAGTAAACTTTCAACATAATTTATATGACTTTAATGATCCATCGGATAAGCGGATTACAAATGTACCTTAACAAGTTACAAATTGTGACAGTTCATTAACTTAGAGTTGTAAACTTGTCATAAACATGTTGCCAAGAAAAATTTTGTACATTAATTTTTTACTTATACAAATTTAAAGTGGCGAAATTGATCAGAAATACTTTTGTCATTTTGAACATAATTTCGTAAATTGCAAAAATGACAAGTGCTGGCAAAATCACTGTTAAGAGTATTTATAATTATTAAATAGAGTTGACAATTATTCAATTATTATCAATCAATTCTATTGTTACTATCAATTTTTATCAAAAGTCAGGATCAACTGTTATTGTATCTATCAAATGTAGAATGCATGTACCCTAATGAAAAGAATAAGTGCATTAATGACATATATATATATATAGTAACCTTGGAATAATTTTTTCATAAACTTTGATGTAATGTTATTATAGCGACAGCAGCAAATACAATGTAATGTCTAGTATAAAAGTGTGTGACTTACTGTACTACAATAAACATGATAAAGGTATATTATGTTGAATATTTCAGAGATATAACATGTTCATCATTTCAAGAATACTTAAATTTTTAATTATCGGAAAACATAAAATGCATTTGAATTTTATATACATGTACATGTATCTAGGGCATGATATATATGACTATATATTTTTCCTGATGCACAAGTTTGTCGACACTCAGAGTAAATCATGTAAATTTTGTGGTGTAAACATACATGTAGCCAAAGTGTCCACATGAACCTTAAATAACATAGTAAACCAGCTATAACACATATCAAACATAAAACATTGATGTTGGAATTTCAAATGAAGCGAAAAATTATGTTAGATAGAGTTCACTTTTGTCTTTCCTGTGAAATGTGAATATAAAAATAAGAAGATGTGGTATAATTGCCAATGAGGCAACTCACCACCAGAGACCAAATGACATAGAAGTTTACAGCTATAGATCACTGTACGGTCTTTTAACAATATGCAAACCAGATACCGCATAGTCAGCTATAAAAGGCCCCGAAATGACAAATGTAAAACATTTAAATTCAAAACAATGTACAAAAAAATGAACGAAAAACAAATATAATATACAGCAACAAACAGCAACCACATACAGATAGTGGCAGGGTTAAACTAGGAGGTGCCAACCCTACCCTTACCCGAATCCGGGTCCATGTGCCCAAAATCATGTTCGCTCCCATTCACGTTCGCACCCTTTTAAAGGTTTTGTGTTGAATATAGATATAAGAAGATGTGGTATGAGTGCCAATGAGACAACTCTCCATCCAAGTCAAAATTTATAAATGTAAACCATTATAGGTCAAAGTACGGTCTAATAGTTGGTTAATCATGTTTGAGTTAGTGTATTGCTATAAAATATAGACAAAACGTTATTTTTTATTGTGTCAAAATAAAGAGACATTCTAAAAACGAAAAACAGGTTTCTTTTAGTGTTTTAAGAATTATTTTTGACGAATTGAAAAATGTAAAGAAGATTGACGTACGTACCAACATATATATACATGAATGTAATTATGCTTATTTGGAGTCTCACTAATTAACTTTCAGCACTCAATCATTCAAATCATGCACTATTCCAAATCAAAAGGAGCACTTAAATATTTGGGGTAACTAGGCTAGCTATAAAACAATCATGATTTTCAAACTCATAACAAAAATACCAAATTAGCTTTGTATATACCAATTAACAGTAATCATAAATATTTAACATTTAATAATTAATTATCTAATTATCTAATAAAAAAAACAACTTCATACTTCCATTAACATGATAAAAAAATTCACTAATTTTTAAACATGAAAATATAAATATTTTGATATATATACATGATATACATCTTAAAAGCATCTAATAATTTAACCTGTATTTGAATAAAAATTGGATGCAATCGAACTCAGGGGGTGAACATGTGGGGTGCGAATGTGTTTTGGGAGCAAACGGACCTGATATACCCCCTAACCTGGGACCTAACCTTGGACTTTATTAATATTATATTACATACATGTGATTCTTCCGGCGGGAATCAAAATCTCCCGCTTTTCAGACCCTCTTCCGTCCCTCCCGTTAAAATTTGAAATCTTCCGCTTTTTAAAATTGTCAACCTCGAAAAATTTTCAGTAGACATTTTTGTTTACAAAATTGATACGGACAGAGAAAAAGTCTGAGAAACTTGAAATTGATATCGGAAAAGTCCAAGAAAAACGGAAGTCACCATTTCCTGTTATAAATTTTGTGTCAAAAGGTAAATAGGTAATTAGCATGGAGTAATCAATGAAGGTGTTTAGGATAAGACTGTATATACAACAATAAAAGATGAATTTGGCAATTACCTGGTTATCAATTAGCTTGTTTAAGACACACGCCTGGATGATTAAAAGTGAAATACTGACAATGGATTAAGTTGTATAAACAACGACTTTAATTTGATGCTGTTGAAAACATAGAACAGTTAGTGAAACTCAAAGACAAATGAAATCAACTCAAATATGATATTTATGGCTTGTTTTCTATCCAAGGCAATGGAATACCTATATAAGTATGTTTGTCTTGGACAATTCTAAAATTTTATAATTTGAAAAAATGCAAACTGTATGTTATCACCAAATACCCCAGCAGCAAATTAAAGAAGACAAAGTACATGTATCTAGCCAAATTCAACTCTGCCTGGAGATCTGATTTCAAATGGTGCAAGTCCAGTGCCAAAGGTCAAGACTATGCTTACATTTGTACTACACTTCATGCAAAGCTGACTATAGTGGCCCTAATGACTTTACCAAACATATGGAGACAGCTACCCACCAGAAAGCCCACAACTCTATCAATTTAACACCACTGTTCAGTAGTGGTATCAAAGTTGACAATGTAGCTTAAGCAGAGGTAATTTTTGCCAACTATGTATGATGGCTGATCACTTTATCTTGAACAATATATAATGAATAAATATTTGAAAACCCTTACCTTCTATTTTTATCAAAGTAAAATGGCTATGCAGGTGTTTAAAGATATGGAATCGTTAATATATTGTTCTATTAACACATAAGGAAGATATGCAGTTTAAACACACTTAAAAATCATTGTGTACGTCGATAAAAAGGTCGATCAAAAGTCTCCAGTTACGAGGCCCAAACTCCAGCTGAAAATTTCCAAATCTCCAGTTACGAGGCCCAAACTCCAGCTGAAAATTTCCAAATCTCCAGTTGTGGCTTGACAACTCTGTCACATGTCTGATATTAAATATCAAAATTTTTCATTCAGCTTTTTTATGAAGAGAACGCCTTACTTATTATACTGCCTTCAGAATTAATCACATTGTGATCTAATTGAAATCAAGTAATTACTATTTTTTAACAAAATCTCACCCTTTTTGTTCATAAAATTGACTGTATTTTGCCAGATATTTGTCTTTGCAACCTGCCCAGCCCAGTAAATACACGACAGGTTCAGGTTCTTTTGAATCATCATCATCATCAAATCCTAGATCATCGAAATCATCCACTGGTCCTGCAGCGTCATCAGGATTTCCTGTTCTTGGAGCTGGAAATGAAATATCGTACTCAAAATCATCCTCCTCCATTTTGATCTTTACACAAAAGTCATTTTACATTGTTAATTTTCATTGGCTAACGACTTTAAATTGACCCAATGAAAATTGATTTAATATAATACTTATGAAAAATGGCGATGTAGCAACATGTATACAACTTATTTTTGATTTAGAGTATAGTCTAAGATTTGTAGTGTCTGACATCATTTAGTGTTTTTAATGCAAATAATATAGAGGCAATTTAAATAATGGGGTCATCAAAGCAACAATCAGCCATTTCAAAGGTCACAAATCTTCTACAGGAATGGGATAAAGGAAGTAAAGTTGTTAGAGCAAAGATTTTGATTGACTTTATAAGACAGAACCAAAATAAAACAGGACCCGAATTGGAACAAGAGTTTGCACAGGCTGCTAGTTTATTTTTAACAAGACTAACAGCTTGGCTTAGATTGACGTATCCTTTTTCATTAGTGACCATTCTCCACATTGAATAGGTTCTGTATGATGCTGGCTGATAATAGCTTTAAAAACGCTACGGCCATACTTCCACATCGTCCATAGGATGTGTCGGCCATACCGCCACATCGTCCATAGGATGAATCATCCATACTTTAAGTAGGAAGCAAGACACCTTGCCCCACTGCCAACTCGCCCCACTTTTTAAAAAATCACAACACTCTTGTTTACCATGGCCAACTCGCCCAACTTTCTAAAAAATTGCTCCACTCTGGTTTACCAACTTGCCCCACTTATGGCAAAGGGTAAAATCCTGATAATATATAATAATAAGGTCTGCCAACTTGCCCAACTTATGAAAACTTATCTACACAGAATAAAACAAATCACTTGTGATACTAATAAAAATCGAAAATTGAATATATAATTATGATTGAAATTAAATGATGCTTCATTTCTTAAAATAAAATTGTAGATCTACATTATTTATTATTATGTAGTTTTAGTATTTATTGGAGAATAACTTTACTGTATTATAATTATAAACACCCATGATTCTTGACTTATCTAGTAAAACAGTGATTACATTTACCAGAAAACAAACATCATAAACAGTTACAATAGTCAATAACTGTTAACATCGTACGTCACAGAAATGCTGATACTTACTTCTTTCTGCTTTATTTCAACCAAAAGAAAAGAGTTAAAAAAAACAAGATGCATTTCTAAGGTTTTCATCAGTTACTCATTTAATTCATAAGTAGGGCGAGTTGGTAGAACTAAATTCAGTACAGTTTAATTCTTTTATTCATAAGTTGGATGAGTTGGCAGACTTTTATTCAATGGGTTTAAACTCCTTTTTACAAGTGGAGTGAGTTGGTAGTCATTAATGCAGTAAGATGTTATTCTTTTTTTCATAAGTGGAGCGAGTTGGCAGGCCTAAATTCACATGATTTTACTATATTTCATAAGTGGGGGAGTTGGCAGACCTTTATTCAGCGGGATTTTAACCTTTTTAATAAGTGGGGCAAGTTGGTAGACCTATATTCAACCTGAGACTACTATAACACAGAGATTGGTCACTATCGATTTATCGGATTATCTGTGTCTCGGTATAGTTAGCTACGTTATTTGAACGTAGTTTCGTATTTAACCGTAGTTTCGTATTCGACCGTAGCAGACGACATAAATCACCACCTAATCACTAAGACTGATATAACAGTATCGGATATTATTATTTTCTTTTAAAAATAAATTAAAAACAAAATTGAATTAATCCAAAAAGGAAAATAGTTTTATCTTTCAAATGTAGTTATCTCTATTCGTATTTAAATTTTGTTTTTAATCATTAATAATTTGTTAATAGTTTCAGGTTGTTGTTATGCGGCCACTCTTGAAAATGTGAATGTGATTAATCTTATCAATCTTACAGTTACATTGTTTTGCTACACGTCCGTTAATTGTATCTAATATACAAATATTTTACCTGTAAAGACAGGTAGTCTCAAAAGCATGGGAGATGAATTTTGTTTCACAGCTGGGTGCCCAAGATACACGAGGCTCCGTTTATTGCAGTAAACTTTAAAGTTTTATTCTATACTTGTAAAGGTTATGTTTCACTGCTGAGTGCCCAATATGCATGTTTATTGTAGTAAACCTTGTCAAATATCGTCGGTGCACTTGTGGTAGGATTCAGGAGGGTGTGGATGGGGTTTTATAGAATAGAGAATAGAGAATAAGGGCAAAAAAGTATAGAATGGAGAAAATGGACCGACAAATAAAGAATAGAGAAGAGAAAATAATTAAGTGATACAATTTAAAGAATAGAGAAAATGGTATAGAAATTATCTGAAATAAAGAACCCCATCCAGACCCTCATTCAGATTATTCAACGTAAATTTTATTTTTCAAACCATTTTTTCGGTTTCAACCCCTCCTCTTTTTAAATTTCAGTCTGATAATTAGGTGGTTTTTTTTATCACATTCCTTTCTAAAGAATCAGTTTAATCAGGATGCCTTTCTTAGTATACATGATAATTAAAAGGTTTAATTATTCAATCAATTTAGAACAAGTTTTGCGACAATGTAATTAGCGGCGATCACAGAAGAGAGAAAATATCATTAAAGGTAAATGAGTAATTTCCTTACGTAACAGATCAGCAAAGATGTTATAACTTCAATGGGTACACAAAGCAAACATAAGCCCTACAAATTATATATATGTTCCCAAAATATCGCGTTTTCATTTATCAATTCACAATGTCCATTGATTTTTATCTTGGGATGATAGTGATCTCAATCTTGATCTTTTACTTGGTGAATATACTGCATCAGACGTTGAATCTGAGGATGACTACGTCCCTGCTGCAAAGACTGCAAAACTCCAAAATAAGCATCAACGCAAGTGCATGTAAATCCGAACGTGAAGCTATATATCAGTGCCCGAGTGTGACAATACATATTCTTCTGTTTCTGGTTTCCGTGGCCATTTAAGAACAAAGCACAGCCTAAGCAAGATAAAAGGTATGTACTCTAAATAATCTTATTTCTCATTCCATTCTCTATATGTATTTCAATAGAATACTAAATCGACAAAAGACAGGTCACATTAAAAATAAAGTGTCAAAAATAAAAATAAGGAGATGTGGTATAAATTCAAATGAGAAGTCTCTCCACAGAGACCAAATAACACAGAAGTTAACTAAAGGACATCGTACGGCCTTTAACAATGACCAAAACCTATACCACATTTTGAGCTATATAAACATGGTAAAGATAGTACATTGTTGTGTCCAAATCTTGTGTTTAACGACAACATTTACCACGAAATGCTTAAACAGGAGTTATTGTCAAGAACCAAAGCAACAATTTTGAATTAAAAATTAAAAATCCTTTTTCAATTTGATCAATGAAAAGACTGGTGGTTAAGAATTGTCAAGTTTTCAATTTCTAAGCTACATGAGAGCGTCAGTCAGTGGCAAATATTTCTCGAAATGGGGTTCATTGCGTTTTTACAGAATCTTTATGACGTACACGATTTTCTGTATCCTAGTGATTGAAGCTATACTAAGTATCTCAAAACTCAATTTAATTTGTAATATTAGTTGCCAATTTCCAAATATAGCAACGCCTCAACTGAAGTTCCTTTTTTGGTGAAGTGTATTTCTGGGTGTACTAAATGTTGTTATATATAATTAAATATATAGTGTGGCTCCAGGTTTAATGACGAATCGTAAGATATTCTAAATGAAGAAAGCTTCCAAATTGCCTGACTAAATAATCAAAATATCTAACAAATTATCTCTTTGTTCACATAAATAGAACAGCATTTGTGTAAATTACGATAACATTTTTTTCAACACCAGAAATATTGACCCTCTTTCATAAACCCAAACAAGGAATTTTGTGTTTCAATATAGAACCAGAAAGTTTTTTAAAATTTGATTGATTGTTGGTTGCTTAACGTCCAGTGGTTTGAAAATTTGAATATTGTCTATTGTTAAAGTATCGTATGTTTTAGTTATAACACTATGCTCTTCATATATTTTTGTAACCCAAATAATCGAGCCACTTGGATGAAGAGTTGAGAACTGCATTAACCTAAACCACAGCAAATATAAATGTGCTTGTTGCGGCATGATGCTTTATAGGTTCCTATAACATTTTTCGTTTGGGTATCTGCTTACAGTTTTCCATGTGAAAATTCTGAGAAGCCAAAAATTGGAATGTGTAAATAAATACGTAGCAATGTCAGATCTAAACAAGAATGTTAAATATGATAGCACATGATGATGTCAACCTTTCTGTAAATTCAACTTGAAATGAACTTTACAACTTCTGTTTAAAGTTTGTTCTTATGTTGTGTCGTTACACCAATGTCCCATGCTAGTTTTTTATGTGCCTGTCTCAAGTCAGGAGCCTGTATTTCAGTGGTTGCCGTTGGTTGATGTCGGTCATATTTGATTTTTGTAAATTGCTTCGTTAATGTAGACTCTTCGTTTTCTCTACTGAATTGTTTTATATTTTTCATGTCGGAAATTTTGAAGCACAGTATAAGTTTTCTCATTGTTGAAGGTAATTACAGTGGATTCCAATAGCTTACATCCACATCAATGAACTTAATTTAACTTAAGTAGTTGACTGATTGGCGATCATTATTAAAATCAAAATCTCCTTATTTTTACTTTTATTAAAACGGTACTTCGCCCTTCTTCCAATGCGTGATTTCTTTCTGGCAGGCATTCTTAATCCTACAATAAAGAATATATTATGAATAAAAAAAAGTCAAGTTTATAGCATAGGCAAATCAGTAATTTGTTAAGACAATAATCTGAGATAAGGCTCAGCAGTAATTGAACAATCATGTCAGTATTTATCAAAACATTTAAACTGATAAAGAAAGCAGACCAAGGTGCATGTACTAAGAATATCATGTTTGGGTCTGGTATTTAAAAAAAATATATATATATATATATGTCTATAACTCTTTACTGCATATATATTATCAACGGAACAAAATATAAGTCTGAATTTCTTAAATTAACAATACAAATTGACCTATCACTCAGTATCAGACCTCATGTTGTGTGTATGCACCTTGTCACGTGTGATTCTCAGTTCTGCATCGGAATTGTAACACTGATACAGAAAAAATGATATTTCATATAATTACAAATTTTACATCATTACACAGGTTTATTATTAAGGCTTGCAAATGAAATATCCGGAAAACAGATTGTTCATCTGAATGTAAGTTATGGGTGAGTTGCTCATTGACCCGATCCCACGGACTGGTAATAACTCGAGGTTACCTTCCGGTTTGGACAGTAAATTCAAGTCCATAACTGCACTTATTTTATTTAAAGTGCTTATAAACAAACATTTATGTTATTTAAAATCTTTAATTCACACTTACCGAAACATAAAATTCTTTATACATCCACATTTGCTAATTATTAAATTCTCTTCCACTGTAAAAAATGGCGGATCGTATCCTTCTTGTCAAAACACTTCGGGTCACGTGCCGAGTCACGTGATCGACGACTTAGAATTAATTACTATTTGACTGGTCAGTACGGGAAGTGACCAATCTCTGTGTTATAGTAGTCTCAGATTCAACGGTAAACAAGAGTGGGGCAATTCTTTAGAAAGTGGGGCGAGTTGGTGAAAAGGTGGGGTGATTTGGCAGTGGGTGAGTTGTCATGGATTCCTTTAAAGAGGTACTAAAACGCTAAAATCATGTTTGTCTTATTCTAAAGTTCGTAATTAACGTTTAAGAATGCAAAAACCCTATAAAATTTCATCTTGTAATTATCGAGATATTTGCAAATTACTGTCAGTTTGTCATTTGAACACCTGAACGATTTAGTAAAACACGCCACTACAACTCACTACTTATACCCAACGGAAATGACGCACTGTGGGTCACCCTCATTAAATACGTGTGTTATATCGCATGCAAACAGATCACGGCTTGCTAAGTAAAATAACAGTTTTGACATATATCGGTGACAATTATTACATTGAGAATATTGATAACCATTTGTCGAGGCTTGATAATCGCATAAATATTTTAATCAGATGTTTATAATTAGAAAAGTATTGAAAACGAAAAGCACAAATCAACCTTTTTTCTGTAAAATATTAACATGTGCATCCTAAAGTGGCAGTAGAAGCAGAAGTAGAACCGTGCATGTTATTTTCCATGGCGGAAAACGGCATTCAAAACAGGACACTCCCAACACGTGCTTCCAAAAGACGACGGAGGGCGTTAACTTGTTGATTTGTTAAATTAAACTATGTGGGTTTTCAGAACTACAAAAAATTCAAATTCTCTTTCTTAGGTAGCAATACACAGTTAGGAGTTTGGTTTCGCATTTTGGCTCCGGTGGATTTTTCAAATATGAAAGTTATTGTGTAATAAAATTCATTTTAGACAGCTGAGTACTAATTTAGCCTTCAAAGGTGGTTTATAAGAACATCAAGATTATTTTTACATGTTTTATGGGCTATTTTCTGTTTGACTCTCCGTATTTTCATAGCTAGACCGGTCATCGGTCCAGAAATTAATGTAATATTTACAAACACTTTTTTCTACACGAAGTTTTTGATGCAATTTTACAAAAAATGAGATGAAAGACATATGATTTTCATTGGATTTATTGAAAGATATATGTAAACAGTTTCAGAAAAGGTATTACTTGAAGTGATTGAAATTCTACTTTTGGTCAAATTTTGGGGAAATATGTGACATCTTTTCCCCCCTTTTTGTTATATTTTATAACAAAAAAATGCAGATTGTTGCCATGGATACACCAAAAAGAAATTAAATTTTACCATTTTATATACTGGATATGAAATCTATGAAAGATTCTGATTACATACATATGCACATATATGACACAAACAGTAAGCTTAATATTGCAAGAAGGCAATGAAAAGGGGATGGTAAAATTTATGAGGGAAAATTTTAATATTTTTTCCTAACTGTTTATTGCTACCTTATGGCATACTTACCAAGCTCAGAATTGTATAATTTAAGACTTTTCATACCACAAATCTATTGCTTTTTAGATTCTAAATCAACTTCTGAGGGGATTAAGTGTTTAAGAATGACAATGCATGTCAATTTTATTGTTTACAGTCCTAAGAACCAAAATTAGACATTTTGACACAAGGCTTATAATTGTACTCTATTTGCTTAACCCTTGCTTCTGAAGGATTGCACAGTATGTAGTAGCCTAAGTATTGAATGTTTTGTTTTTTGTCTTGCAAATATATCAAATTATTATTTTTATCAAGATTTCATGTTACATTTTGACATATATTTAATGTATAGTTGATTCAGCTGTAAGAAATTGATTCCCCATTACCAAGTTTTTTAATCAAGTCTTTGGTATACATTAAACATAAAGATTAACATTTTCATGCTTGAAATTGTTAAATTTTGTACAATTTTGCATCATCAGAGGTCTTATAAAGATTTTCAACATTAAAAAACTGACAAAGAAGTATAGTTTTAAGATTTTGCCAAAATTGAGGTAAAACAAGATTTTACACTTTGACTTGGCACCTTTCTTTAAATCAGTTTTTGTCGCGTTTCAGTGTCAACTGCTAACCTTCATAAAATATTCATTACTCAACCAATTTTCAAAAATAAAAGGCCATTTTACTCGTTTTAGCTAGCAGAACACAGAAAATTAGTTAAAAGGGAGAATTTGAAAAAAATATTTACTATTAAGGTAGCAATACACAGTTAGGAGTTTGGTTTCGCATTTTGGCCCCGGTGGATTTTTCAAATATGAAAGTTATTGTGTAATAAAATTCATTTTTAGACAGCTGAGTACTAATTTAGCCTTCAAAGGTGGTTTATAAGAACATCAAGATTATTTTTTACATGTTTTATGGGCTATTTTCTGTTTGACTCTCCGTATTTTCATAGCTAGACCGGTCATCGGTCCAGAAATTAATGTAATATTTACAAACACTTTTTTCTACGAAGTTTTTGACGTAATTTTACAAAAAATGAGATGAAAGACATATGATTTTCATTGGATTTATTGAAAGATATATGTAAACAGTTTCAGAAAAGGTATTACTTGAAGTGATTGAAATTCTACTTTTGGTCAAATTTTGGGAAATATGTGACATCTTTTCCCCTTTTGTTATATTTTATAACAAAAATGCAGATTGTTGCCATGGAAACACCAAAAGAAATTAAATTTTACCATTTTATATACTGGATATGAAATCTATGAAAGATTCTGATTACATACATATGCACATATATGACACAAACAGTAAGCTTAATATTGCAAGAAGGCAATGAAAAGGGATGGTAAAATTTATGAGGGAAAATTTTAATATTTTTCCTAACTGTTTATTGCTACCTTACGAAGAACTTTAGTTACAGCAGCATTTCAAAATTATATAAGTTTATTCTCCAGATAATGTGAAGAATTGAGAACTGTCAGTCACAGTAATCGGCTTGACTGGTTTAGCAAAACCTGAATATGTATTGATCAACCATTTCATTAAAATGAAAATACTGGATAGACTTGTAATTAACCTATACGGAGATTTAAAATCAAACAAAATTTTAAAATGGAAATCAGTACAAGTATATATGATTGTCGAGTCCTTGGACCTTATGTAAAAATATTGCTATATGTGTCATATATACTAATGTTATATTAGATCCCAGCATCATAAGCATAGTCCTACATACGGACGAATGTAGGATAGAAAGTCACAGTACAAAATTCACAATTCTGTTTTATTTTGTTTTTTTTAATAAGAAAACATTTGTCAAAATAATTTTGTATTTTTCCTAGAACTTTTATATATATGGCAACTTTGTAAACAAAATTTGTTCTGAAAAATCAATAATGAAAAAAATTGTAAAGATAACAATTTGTCAAAGTGGCTTGGTACTTAAATGGTTTCATTATGACATAGTGCCAATAAATATATCCTTTTCGTGCATAAAATTTGACATCTATTCATTACTCTTGGTTTAAATGAACTATTTCATAAATTGTAAAATGAATATATGCAAGTAACCAAAAAAAAAAAAAAAAATGTAGACATTTTCCTGTTTTCAAACAAAACTAAACAAATAGTATGTGTGACTTTTGTACTATCAATTTTTACTTTCTGTCCAGTAACTTTTAGTACGTTTGCCATAGAGACATATTATACAATTGTAATCTATGCCTGTGTCCTAAATCACAGGCCTATTTTATATGTAAATATATGTAAATATATATTATTTTTGGGTTATTAGAAAATAAGATATAAAACCTATATCGTAGAAATATAAGAGCAATAGAATTATTAAATAAGTTAAAATATATTAGAGTATTTAAAACTACAACAAAACCACTGATATAAAATCTTTAGAAAAAGGTGCGCATTCCCAAATTACTTGTGTCCTAAATCCTGAATGTTATGATCACACCAATCTTTTTTTAATAAAAAAATTATACCATACTGCTTTTAAAATATTGACCTGTTCTTTCATTTGAAATTTAAGCAAATGAATGACAAATAAATAACCAAACAAGAAAAATATTAATCCTCTCGATCACCTTTTGATCCTGGTAATTAAAACAGTCCGCACTTTGACACTACTAATAAGTAAACATCCTGTATACAGTAAGGTAATTAAGATCAAACAGTAGCTATTATCCCTCCACTCAGGTAATTAACAACTTGGCCATGCAGAAATGCCACCTGTTGTTTATAAAGTGATAAACTTTAAAGTTTGATAATTAACATTTTAAAAAGGTATTACACATACCGGTTTTTAACTGGCAATTAATTATTTTTATAACATAGAACAGAAGCCTCTACCGTCATATCTTGTCAAGATGTTATGCAACTTTACGTACATGTATATATAAACCATATTTTTTCGACTCAATATTCTTTTTAATTAATAGCTAGATGAATGATATATTGACCGTTAATTTGTCTCAGTTCTACGATCAGGAATATTATTTTCAGTTGAAAACTCAATGTTAAATTATCCCAACCCCATCCCCCTTTTCTATTGAAACACGTTATAAATACACTTCCTTCTGAAACATATTTTGTTCCTTTTGACAAATTGGTCATAATGAAGAAAGAGCCTGGGATGGGTAGCGAAATTCATTGGCAGTGCTTTAAATCAACGATCAGAAGAAAGTTCATTATTAAACAACGTTAAGACACGTTAAGACAAGCCAAGAAGCGACCCACAGTGCGTCACTTCCGGTAGATTTGGTTTTAGTGCTGTTTCCGGAAGTAGCGTTGATTGGATTTTCCTAAGGTAAAAATAGTTGAACTTTACACGCTATTATCTCTGTAATTAGTGTACCAAATTGCATCGGGTTTTGCATTTTTATCAATTATTTGAACTTTTAGATAAGAATTACTTGTTTTGTGGGTTTTAGTACCTCTTTAAGTATTTATTACATTCTGGTTATAAATATAACATAAAATAAAATAATACAAGAAGTATTATTTCATAGTTATAGCATAAATATATTGTTGTTTTCCAAATTTAATTGCAAACAACATTTCTGGTTACTTTTATCTGGGACTATTATATACTACTTAGTATAATAGTCCCAGCTTTTATGCTGCAAGGTTGGTACTTCAAAAAGACTGCTGAAACAGCTTGTATTGTTACAATACTACCCAATGTACAAAATGTATGTTTGTATCCACTTGAACTCAGCTTGGGTGCTTTTGTTTTTATAGTGATCTCGTTTTGTATTTCCTTACAATTTCTTGACAAAAGCATAATTAATACTAATGTTCATCAAAGAAATGATAAGCAATTAACAATCTTCTTAAATTTTAAAATTAATCATTATCTGATTACTTAATTTTATATTTCAAAACTAAACTTGTTGTTTTAAATTTGACAGAAATTAATCTCCCTTTTGGATATTCATTTTTATTTGTTTTATTTTTTCAGTTTGTTTTACGCAAGATGTTTAAAAATCCATTTAGAAAATAATACAAATATTTTATTAGATAAAGCACATTTATATATGATATATATAATGCATATTCCAAGTGTATAACATATACATGACAAATAATGTAAATACAGCATAATACATTTACAAATTCATTTCCGAAAAGAAAACCATGGACAACACGTCAACAGACAACTGAAATTGGTGAAGCTTTGAATCATACTAAGCTGCACTTTTGATTGTGTGATTTGGCATTGCCTACATTTTAGTTGTTATTAATCCTTGATTAAGACAGATACATGATTGGAACCAGTCTGAATGAACAGCTACGAGCTATTTCCATATTCTTATCTGCATCAAGTGGGTAAGTACATGTATAAGTTTCTTCATTTGTTTTAATTGTAAGATATTTCCATTAATAATTTTTTTGTTTTAAATTAAATCATTTTTCTCTTTCACACATATTGTCATGATTGTCAAAATGACTATACTTTAAGGTAAACAGCTTTCCCACAAACTAAGGAGTCTGGAGAATGTAAATAAAAGGTAAAATGATACTATGAATAAAGACTATAGGACAGTATTGGGTGCTAACACTTTTCAGTTTATATACCCAATATCCCCTTTTATTTATAATAGTGTTTGTTCTTTATATATCTTAAATGAATCCATTCTACACATGTATTTCAAAAATAGTTTCTGCTATATTCCTTGCTAACTTTTTATAAAGTTTTGACTGAAAGTTAATGGATTATTTGGATCTCCTGTAGTTGGTGATTGCAATACTGGTATACCAGTATTGTGCACAATACTGGTATACAAATTGTGTACCAGTATTGTATTCTAGTATTGTACCAGTATTGTGTTTTTTTTAAATAAACAATACATATAGGTAATTAATCTTTTATTAAAGGTGTCACATAATGAAATTAACATATATATGACATGACAATTTTATAAGGTATTAGAATGATTAGACATATAGGTAGTTAAGCACTAAATACTAATAATAAACATAAATGTTTGCACCTGTCCTAAGTCAGGAATCTGATGTACAGTAGTTGTCATCTGTTTATGTAGTTCATACGTGTTTCTCGTTTTATATAGATTAGACCGTTGGTTTCCTGTTTGAATGGTTTTCACTAGTAATTTTGGGGCCCTTTATAGCTTGCTGTTCGGTGTGAGCCAATGCTCCATGTTGAAGGCCGTACCTTGACCTATCATGGTTTACTTTTATAAATAGTTACTTGGATGTAGAGTTGTCTCATTGGCACTCACACCACATCTTCCTATATCTATTTGCTTAGGAAAGTCTGGGAATAGAGTGAAATACCAGGCATATCAAAATCTTAGGTAATGAAGATAGGCATGAATATTAGGTTATTTACTGTACTCTGAAATAAAATATAATTCATCCTGATTCTAACTAATTTCTGTACACAAATTTTTAACATGATTACAAAAGGAACCATTTCTATCTGAAACATCATGAACATAATGAAAAAGTTGCTGAAAATACACTTAAAACAACTGGACATATCATACACCTTAAAGTATAGTCTACAATACATCTACAATACTGGTATATCAGTAATGTACCAGTATTGTTGTTCAGGGCAAAGGGTTACAATACTGGTACACAATTTGTATACCAGTATTGTGATCACCAACTACAGGAGATCCGATTATTTATAGTTGATAGTTTGTTTTGATGAAATCAATTACTATGGATACATTATAGTTTATATTGAATGGTGAAAGACATTATATATTTTGTACTTTACTAATAGATTTGTAGTACATTTTTGTAACATAGTTTTCAAATGTGCCTACGGATCGAACCAAAAAAAAAGATTTTAATGAGGATATTTACAGTATTGTTAAAATGAATTATAATGATTATGCATGATAACACCAAAGATTAATTAATATTATTGCCATTGAAAATATGAATGAAAAATGACAACAATACTTTTAGAAGAGATTTTGGAGAATTGTGCACATTTGAAAGTAAATACAATATAATTCAATGAAAGAACTATTTAGGTAAGATTTTATTCCATAAATCCATTTAAATTATGTTGGTTAGGTGTTATTATTAAGCTAAATGATAATCTTTTTCTGTGATTCATATATTGGTTTTTTTTTTATTTATAGACATAAATTTATGGCAGAATTCATAGAAGTTGGTGGTGTTCTAACATTACTAGAAATTATAGGACTGAAGCAAGCAAAAGAAGACGACAAGTTGGAGTCTTTAAAATGTTTACAGTGTGTAGCTAATGCTGGCAGAAAGTATAAGGAACTCATCTGTGAAAGCTATGGTAAATAAATTTGTTTGAAGAATTAAAGATAACTTAACAATAAGTGCTTAAAAGCTGTTATTTATAAACAAACAAAAAATAAAATGAAGATCATTTGTATATTTGTTCTATTAATACAATAAAACTGTTTCTAATTTGTACACAAATATGTAAAAGCCTGGTCATGTTTCTATCCATAGTTTTAAGTTAGAGATACACTAAGCCTAACGACGCTGGAATTAAATGGTCATATTGGGGCCTTTTATATCTTGCTATGCTGTATTGGTTTTGCTCATTGTTGAAGTGACCTACATGTATTATAGTTGCTAACCTTCTACATCATTTGGTGTCAGGTGGAGAGTTGTCTCATTGGCAATCCTACCACATCTTCTTATTTGTATATCTAGTTTTCAGCAAAAATAACTACAATTGTGCTCACTGTTGTTGTCTATTGTTATTGTTTGGATAAGTGTCATTTGCTAGTATAAATACAAAATAAAAATAAATTGCACTAAGAAATAATAGAAATAATTAACTGTTTTGAGATTAGATTTTAAAAAATGTGTAATAAGGGTATTCTTTTAAGTGTGTGTAATAGGGGTTTAATATATTATATATACCATAAAACATTTTGTACACAAATAACTTTAAACACATCTTTGTGAATCTACAATCAATAGCAAAGAGAATTAACATGCATACATATAGGTCAGCATAAGTCTTACAAATGTCTACATCAATTCCATACCAAATTCAAATAAGTTTTAAGTTGGCAAGTTAATTAAATAACAATACAGTATAAGCTCAGAGGGATCTTTTGAACGTGACACACATGATGAATTATAGACATGCAATATGCTACATTCCAAAGCTCAAAATTTTTGACAGGTCTAGACAAGTTCTTTAAAATTCTATAGGGAGATTGAAGATCTGAAATCAAAACAAAATTTCTGACTGTAAAAAAAAACATTAAGTATAATGAAAATCAAAAGGAATCTAGACTTGGGACAGGAAGAATCAGACGAAGTGGGTGTAAAACTAGTTTTGTGACTGCATAATATTTTATTGTAGGAATAAGAGCAGTAGCTGAATGTTTAGCTAAAGCCAAGTCCGAGGAAACACAGGATGCTTGTAGAAACCTTCTACTCATGCTAGCACAAGGCAACTTTAAATTTGAAGTACAGGTTTACAAAGGACTGATAGCACTTCTTCCATGTACTTCTCCTAAAGCCCAACAGATGGCAGCACAATCTCTTAGAGTTGTACAGGTAATTATATTCCTCGGAGATTTGATGATGGTATTTTCATATACAGTAATTTTACAACTAAGCATCTCTGTATTTACTTGAATGACCAATTGTGAAAAAGCATTATTATTGTATGAGTTTTATTCAGGTTGTACAGTGACAGGGCTGCAGTACCATTGACACACATACCACATCTTGTTTTCATATTATTAAATATTTAGTGAGTCTGGTATTTAGCATTGTTATACCATGTCATGCTCTTAGTTAACTTTAAATGCAGTCGAAAGAAGAGAGATGGATAATTTGATATAAGTCAATTCATTTTGTATACTGCAAAAATGACCTAATGAATTAATTTAATCATATTCACAGCTATATATACAAAAATAACTCACATGTCAAAGAATATAATTATAGCTTAAAGTATTATGTAACATCCTTTGAAACTTTTTTTCTTCTGTTTTAGCCAATTGTGAAGTCAGCAAATCCCAGTATAGTAGAGCCATTACTTAATCTATTGAAAACTTTACACCTGGAGGTGCAGTATGAAGGTAATATTTTAAAATTTGATTCTAACATGGTAAAACTCTATCTTCAAATATATTGTTGTACATGTAACAAAGAAAAGCAATTAATACAAACTAAAATTGGACAAATAGCCCATGCCTGTTATGTAATAATTTTCCTGACACATGTATACATATATTATCATGGTTTTTTTCCTTACTTAAGATATTTTCTTAATTGTTTGTAATACAAAGAAAAACATACAATTTTTGTTTTTTTGCTGTGTTAAGTGCACATTTAAGAATTATTTTTTTAGGAATGTATAGAGCCAGGTTATACTTAAAGATAATTATTTGATAGATTTTTAATATTTTATTATTTTCAAATTCCAAGGGCCAACAAGTGGCTTATGATACCTTCTCCTTAACATATGTCCTCATATAAAAATAAGGAGATGTGGTATGATTGCCAAGGAGACAGCTATCCACCAGAGTTCAAATGAAGTGGATGTATTAGCAATTATAGGCTAGTGTACATTCTTCAACAATGAGAAAACCCATACCCTATAGTCATTCATACTTATTTCCATATCAAATAAACATTTTAATATGATATACTGAAATACCTATGTTAGCATACAAGTTATATATATATACATTTTGTATAATGTGATTTCAATACTGAACACAAGAATTAAATAATATTTGCCTGGTGATGAGTCCAGAGAATCATGACTTCTGCTAAGGGTATTTTTACAGTTTTGAATTTTTTTGACAGGATGTCATCAAATTAAAAATCAAAATTATTATTTAGACTACTATGGATCCTTTTGTTTTCCTGAGTGGCATTTTTTGTTAATTAAGTAAAACAAGTTTTTTCATGGATAATTGATTTCATGGTTTTGCCTCTGCATACAGGTCTATAGACAATTTATTCTTCGTTGAAAATTGAAAAATTTGTGCTTTACCTTAACCCACCAAATCCACAAAAACTTGATGTACCCAACGAATAAAAATCAATTCACAGTACCTGCTGATATGCCTTTATCAGTTTCTTAACTATCACACCATGGAACAGTGGTATTGTTGAAACTTTTGATTGAAGTGAACATGTATTTTTGTAGCATAACCATCAAGAGGAAATGTTTAATTAAATTGGAATTTTTTTTTTTTTTAATTATTCAATATACATGAATATTTACACTGACCAAGAAGGTAAGATGTACTTCAACTTAAACATCATAGCTGCTTATTTGGTTCAATTAAGTATACTTTGATATTCATGAGCTAGTCACCATCATCTCTGTTTAAAAGAATCTTTCAATAGTTAAAATAAATGATGTAATATTACTTCCACTTTCTTTTTACAGCTATTGAATTGATCAAGGAATTGATGGATTATGAAGTTTCGGATTCCCTATTGAAAGGACTTGTATTACTGCTTAGACCAGCTAAAGAAGACTTAATAAGAAAACCAGAAATCTTAGATGGTATATATTTTTAACAACATGCGTAGTTTTTCGACTCTTATTTGGCATAACCCAATAATTAATCCATCTAAAACAATAAAAAGTTGATGGAAAGTAAATATTTAATTGGAGAAATAAACAATTCTCTCACACCTTTTAGGCTTTCAAAAAAGTTATGGAAAAGTATTAGATGCTGATTTCCAGTCTGTTATCAAAAGCAATAAGTTTCTAGGTGACTTTGGCTTTAAAATTGCTGTGAAATATGACTTTATAACGTTTCAACAATTACTTCACTCTTGCCACAATTTCCATTCCAGAGTTATGTCCCATGCATGAGTCTCAAATTGGTAAAATGAATAATTTCCAGATGATGTTAGTTTGCTATCAGCTTGGATCCTATAATTTTGTAATGTTAATAAATACCATTTATGATGTATTTCATGTTCAGTTTTAGCTGTTTGTTCATTTACCATTCCAGAGTTTAATTGTCTGAAAATTTCTTTATTTAAATTGATAGCCTATATGTGATAATGTTATTTTTCTATGAGTCTTGATCTTATAATTTTGATATACTATTATCTTCTGTTAAAGCAGTCCAAGATAAACTGATAAAAAAAATTCCATTTACCTTTCCATAGTTATTAAAATGAGGATGTAGGACCTTATAATTTTAAATGTTCCCTGGAAAAAAATCTGGGCATTGTATAGTTTCTGGTTCTGTCTGTCTATCAGCCAGTCAGGAACAAATGGCTTCTTAATAGTAACTTGAGTAGAATTAACAACATTTCTACTTAAGGATTTTATTATTGTTAGGGCTATAATTCCATTAAAAAGAATGTACCAGGGTCGGACAGCAATTACAAAAAATCCCATTGGTTGTTGATGTGTTGAAGGGTGTATGGCCAGTGGCCCTTGGTGTTTAGAGAAAATAAGTATTGTTGGTTGTTGGTCTTCTTTGAAAGTCAGTTTTCTTGGCTGTCGGTTTTATTGTGTTATTTATTATTATTTGTTTTTGCAAGGACTTATATAACCGATTGTTTTTGTTGCCTGCTCTTATCGTGATATTTCGAAAAACATAACTGTTCCCGCGACTTACGCAGCGGTAGGCGCAACGTTGTATTCTATCAATGGTACCAGTTCCGGAAGTGCAACAGTTACTTCCCTTTAATGACAAGCACATGGGGAATGGCACACGATGTCAAAAGATTAAATAAATTAAATTAAAATAATTCAGGGGTTGAAATTAGCGGTGGTCCGATACCTTCCACTATTGCAAATGGACTTTCATTTTGGTTACTAGCTATGCCCGACGAACCTTCGATTTGAAAGAAATAAAAATTAACTTTGCCGACCTTTTTAAGGTTCATCTATACACTTCAACAAAAATGGCTGTGTTTACATCATGAAATTTTCTCTGCAGACAAAACTGTGTAATTCTAATAGTTTTAAATCCTGGCAGCACCTAGATATATACAAGTTGTAATCATTTTGTGTTTTAAAAAGGAAAACACTTTTGTGGATTTTGCTAAACATTTTCTTTCCTTGCCACAGGTAGTGTAAAAATAAACAAAGTCATGTGAAATCTTTGAGTTGGTCCCCTCAAGTAATGATTGTATTGTATCATATTGATTGATATGGACAATAGAGGGACAAAAGAAATCTACTCACAACAAAGGTGATTTAAATAGTGTAATTGAGTGGACTGTATCTAAGAAAACTCAGGTGTTTGTGTATTCACCATCTTCTGTGGCAAGGAAAGAAAATGTTCACCAAAAATCCATAAAGTGTTTTAACTTTTTAGAACATAAATTGGATGTAACATTAATTTATCTAGGTGCTGCCAGGCTTTAAAACTTTTAAAATTACACTGTTTTGTCTGTACCCAGAGAAAATTTCATGGTGTTAACACAGCCATTTTTGTTAAAGTGTATAGATGAACCTTAACCATCACTCATCAGTATGGTAATTTTAAAGCCATATTACTATTGAGATCATATACCCCTCCAGGGATTTTTCTAGCATTCCACAGGGTCCGTTATTCGGACACATTACCAATGGCAATGGCAAATACCCTACATTTTGTATCCTATTTTCAATTAGGGACCAAAATTTCCAAACGATCTCAAAATTTATTAGTATCTTTATTATTCATGACAGCGATGTTTATTTTGTTCAACCGCTAGCTTTATACGAAAATCGCCAACAAGTAATGTGTAAATCCGAGTAAAATCGTATCATATCTGACTGACATTGAAAAACAATGGATGCCATAAACCGGAAATGGAGACAATTACAATACCGGATCAGATTCCGGGGTCGGATAAGGGTAATTCCGGGTTTGCCGATCAATACAAGAAAAAAAAAAAATTCCAGACAGGTGACAAAATACATCTATGATGATTAAATATAAACACTAGAATTGAAAACCAAAAGATATTCATAAAAGAAAGAAAAAGCATGAAATATTTTATACAGAAACTCAAATTTACTTTTAGTTCACACATTTTCATGTCATAATCCAATAAAATGTGACAGTATTTTTCTTTATCATTAATAAATATTGATATTACATGTACATGTAGATGTTTTTATAGAGTATACACATATTACTACAATTCCAAGAGGTAATTTCTTCTCAGTTTTGAAGGGCCAGTAAAAATCTGGAAGTTTCTTACTCTATTTTCACACAGGAACTAATATAATAGTGCAACTAGATATGATACACTTAAACAGCTTTGAATTTGAATTGTATACTCGGGTATGAATTGAACAATATAAAAAAAGAGATATATATTGCCCTTTATATTATAGTAAAAACCAAACAAATGTTTTGGATCTTTATTGTGTGGTTTACGCTTGTTCTATGTTTACTTCTACACAAATATAAGATAATAACAAAAGTATAGATCCAAAACATTTAATAAAAAATAAATGTATACACCCACAACATATATTAAGTTAACAAAACAATATATTTGCAGTTCTATAGACCACAGTTCTAATTTTCATCAGTGATTTTTATAAGCTTTGAAATGTTTCAAACCCTGGTGACCAAATTATATTTTTCATATTTAAGATTTAAAACACAATGAAGTTTGATCTCATTTCTTCCTCTTAAAATGAGGGGATGGACAGGAAGGGTCAATGATTCCAACTTCCCTCCCATCAATTCCCAGTTCCATCCACCAGAACTCCCACTTCCCTCCCCTCATTCCAAGGTTCCCTTAACCCTGTCCACCCCCTCTAAAATGTCCAGCAACTATAATGTTTAAATAACAATTCCTATTGGTTGTGGTAAATTAGAATAAAATAAGTTAGATATATTCCAGTTGGTTCTTGTATTATATGAAACGACTTCCTGTTGGTTGGTGTTAAGATACATGGTACATTCCTCTTGGTCATGGGGGTACTTAAAAAATGCCTTCTGACCCTAGTACCTCCTTTTTAATGGAATAGCCCTTACTTATACCATTTAAAGAGTTATGCCCCGTGTAATAACAAAATTTTGTGAAATTCAGAAACAAAACACTTCTTGAAAAATCATGTTATATTGCTTTGGACACCTTTTCTATTCCACTTCATAGAAGATCATCAAGTCAGTTATACTATATATATTATGTTTTATACTTTGTTCAAGGAGCATTTATTTTTACTTGGTTTTTTTTTTTGCATGACATGGACAGAACATGACAGTTCATCAATTAACTTATCTCAATTGAATATATCAAATACAAATTTAACCTCATAAAATTATCAGATCATAAAATAATATAATTTCAGATCCTGATGTTCCCAGAATAAATGCACCACTGCCAGTATTTGTACAACAAGCCGCTGCAGCTAAAACAATAGGGTAATCATTTTACTCAATAGTCTTAATTCATTATTGCTATCATAATGTCAGATTTTATGATTAAAATTTAAAGAGGATAATATTTTGAAAAAAATCATTATCATATGAAAACAAATGTGTTATTATGTCTTATAGTTTAAGGGATAGTTCATTAATAGATCCATGGTATCATTATCAATGAAAAAGCTGTTTTCAGAAGGGGAAGCAACTTTGGTGACCACCATCAGAGCAGTTTACTTTTACATGTGTCAAATGAGGAGAGGATCATGTCTGCATGAGATCATGTGTATTAATTATTTATCATATTTTTTTCTCTTATTTTATCCAGGATTTTGACCTGTATTTTATCATAATTTTATTTGTTTGAACATTAAGAATGAATGTATGTATTTGAATCATTTTTGAGTGATATTTTAAATTATTAGCTCACCAGGGCCCGAAGGGCCCCATGTGAGCTTATGCCATCACTTGGCGTCCGTCGTCGTCGTCTGTCGTCGCTCCTCTGAAACTACTAGGCCAAATACCTTCAAACTTTAACTAAATGTTCCTTAGGGTATCTAGTTTATAAATTGTATCCGAAGTTTTGATCCATCGACAAACATGGCCGCCATGGCTAAAAATAGAACATAGGGTCAAATGCAGTTTTGGCTTATATCTCAAAAACTAAAGCTTTTAGAGCAAATCTGACATGGGGTAAAATTGTTCAATTGGTCAAGATCTATCAGCTCTGAAATTTTCAGACGAATCGAACAACCCATTGTTGGGTTGCTGCCACCGAATTGGTAGTTTTAACAAAATTTTGCAGTTTTTTGTTATTATTTTGAATATTATTATAGATATGTATAAACTGTAAGCAGCAATAATGTTCAGCAAAATAAGATCTACAAAAAAGTTAATATGACCATAATTGTCAATTGACCCCTTAAGGAGTTATTGCCCTTTAAAGACAATTTTACACAATTTGTTCATCAAGTTTGCTAACATTTAAAAATCTTCTCCTCTGAAATGCAGGTGAGCGATTCAGGCTCTTGAGAGCCTCTTGTTATTTATGATAATTGTTAAAAAACAAGATTGATTGAAAAAATTTATTTAGTTTCAGTTGCTGCGAGTGACTCTTAGATTTGTAAGTTGTCACATTGGCAAACATATCATCTCCTTATTTTAAAAATGTTACATAAACTATTTTCATTTCAACTTACCTTTTAACTGTTCATTTCAGAATTCTTGCAAGAGAGTCTAATGAAATTGCAGAAAATTTAATACAGGTAATAACTTATTGTAAAAGTATTTGTACATTTCTTCTTGTTCTTCACAAAAACATCTCATGTTCAAAGCTTCCTGTTAAATTACTTCTTCAGGAGACAACTCTGCATCTAGAAATAGAACTTAAAGTCTGGACTTCGAGAAAATCCCGATTTCTTGGCCTTATAAAGAATGTACCCGTAAGATTCAAAAACTTCAACCGAGTATTAAGCACACTCAGAATCATAGCAATCTATGTAAATCAAAGAATAACTTCCATTTGACATGATGCATCAGTTTTTTTAATAATGTGAATAATGTGACCGTGGAGTATAGCAATAATAAGAACTGAAATTCTGATATTTTATACATATATCTGTATCGAGCTATTCCTGCATGATATTTTATACATATATCTGTATCGAGCTATTCCTAATATTTTATACATATATCTGTATGCAGCTATTCCTGAAATGACAATACTTAATCCTGAATTTTTGTTGGTCCTTTAAAAATCACAACGATAAATGCTCACAATTATTTCTGAATGTATAGTATTACAAATCTCAATGCACTATTCTGTTAAACTTGCATTATATTCACATGTACAAATAAATAAGTGTTCATATATAAAGGGTACTTTTGAGAAGGAACAATTTATAAAATACTATTAGTGACATGGTAATTTTAATGGTTTTTTAATTGTCATTGAGAGTAACACACAACCTTTTATATACCACAGGTAAAATGGGCTATGTTTTATTTATTGTAGTTTCGGGTAACACATAACATATTATATACCATGTATAAAATGGAATATGTTTTCTTTATTGTAGTTGAGAGTAACACACAATCTATTATATACCATGGGTAATATGGACTATGCTGACAGTCAAAGGCAAGCCAGTATTTCATTAGAGGTAATTTCTCTTACAATAGAACTGAAAACAGAAGGTCAATTTTCTGAAAGGTCTTGTGAGCTTTTGCCATTACTTTGTGTCTGTCTTCCGTCCGTTGTCCATAAATTTTTTATTTAATTCTTCTCCTCTGAAACTGCACAATGGATTGAAACCAAAGTTTGTCTGGTTCATGTGTAGGATGACTTCTATATAGTTCATGATTTTCATCCAGGTTGATCACACGAAATGGCTGCCATGTCTAAAAATAGAACATAGGGGTCAAACTGCAGTTTTGGCTAAAAAAATTTGGGAAAATCTATTTTGGAGTTATTGCCCCTGAAATGTTGACAAGATGTATCTTCCCTGAAAATTAGAGAAATCTGTTGACTTTTTTTGGAGTAATTACCCCTGAAGAATAATATTTTATAGTATTTGGCTATTATCCCGAAACAAGATCTATTAACTCTGAAAATTTCAGAAAATCTGTCAACTTGTTTTTGAGTTATACATTTTTTTCTATTTTTTTTTTCTTAATTTTTTGCTGTTATTTGAAAACTTTAGGAGCTAGGATAAAAGTATAAGTAAATGAATCAGCATGATAAGTTCTAACATCTCTGAAAGTTTGACAACCTGTTTTTGAGTTATTGAAATGCTGATATTTACTGATGTACTAATAAGAAAACTGGCCAATTTTTCACCAGGTGAGCAATACAGACACATGTGTGCCTTATGTTTTTGTCTAGCCTGCTACAAAAGTTGCAGAATACTTATTGATGCTAATTTGGTGGCAGCAACTTAAAATATTTGTATAAAGCTTTATATTTCAGAAGATTGAAGATGCCTTATGTTTTGAAGTTTCTGTCTGTCTTAAATGTATGTCCATTATCATTTTCATGGTTCAGTGTTTTGTTTTCTTTATAAAGTGAAATTTCTTACTTAAAATAAGTAATATGATAATCATATTTGGTATAGTGGATCTTTGCTATGTTTACATGTCTGTCAAATAGAATTCACCTTACCTTGACCTCATTCCATAGGTCAAGTGTATATCTCAGATACTATAAGCAATAGGTAAACTACTTTTAATTTCTGAATTGTTTTGTTATAAATAAGGCCATTAGTTTTCTCATTTGAAGTGTTTCACATTTTTCATGTCTTGGTCTTTTATAGCTGACTATATGGTATGGGTTTTTCTCATTGTTGGAGGGCATACGGTGGCCTATAATTGCTTAGGGCTATTCCAGAAAAAAATATAATAGGGGTTGGAAGGCACTTTAATTATTTTTGTATGGGTGGGGGCAGGTCTTGTCTTGAAGTTCAAAGTGTGTGGTTGTGTATGCAAAGTAAATGCAGTTGTATGGGTGATGGCACTAAAAAAAGTGCCTTCCAACCTTCCCCCCTCCCCATATTGTTTTTTTTTGGGAATAGACCTTACTACCACTTAATTTGTACTCTGTTGGATAGTTTTCTCATTGGTAATCATACCACATCTCCTCATTTTTATATTTATGTATGGAATTTTTGTAAAGTGTACATATATAAAATTAAGGAGATGTGGTATTATATCCAATGGGACAACTATCCACCATTGTTGATATATTGGATCTTTGCCGTCTGGCAGGGTTCTTATTTTCATGGTTCATTGGACAAAATTAGATTTTTTTATGATTTTGTCTGTTTCTCAAATACTACAAGCAACAGGTCAACTATATTTGGTGTATGGAATGAATACAAGATGTACTACCTATACATGTCTGCCTGGCAGGGTTCATCTAACCTTGACATAATTTTCATGGTTTTTGGTCAATATTTAGTTTTTGTGGTTAAGTCCTTTTTCTCAGAAACTATTAACAATGAGTAGACTATGTTTTGTGTATTTAATGACTGCAATGTGTCTTTGTCAGTCTGGCACATGTTCATCTGACTCTTGAGTTCACTTTCATGATTCATTGGTCAACCTTTAGTTTTCATGATCTGTCTTAAATACTTTCAACATAAATTCAGTCTTTATCAAACATTTCAGCATGTGCTCTCATATTATATTGTTGAAACTGTCAAAATTTTCCAGCTCCTTTTTTGAAACCCTTAAGGGCATTGTAACTGGCTGAAATCTTTATTTAAATTTTCAACATACCCTGTAATGTGGAAAAGACAAACAATGATGAACAAAACATGGTCTAGATAGCCTGACTTTTTGTTTTGTTGATATTTCAATCCATGTTCCTTTTTATTTATAATATATATATTTCTCTGTTTTTCTTCAGTATTTCTGCAGAACATTCCCAATAGTTGATGAGCATGTACATGAAGCAATGGGAGACAACTTGTATGATTTATTTATGGTAAGTAGTTATTCAAATTTCTTGTTGACTACTTAACTTTAGCATTAAAAATTCAGTAAGGTACATGTATTTGAAAAATAAGTCACTATATTATGCATCAAATTATGAATTGTTCAAAATAAACATTTAGCATTTTAAACCATGTCTTAGTTATTTTAAGCAAGACACACTTTTCTTTGAAATAATGATTATATTATCATTTGGTGTCATGAACAGTCTTTTTGAACTTAGTGTAGGCATTTCCTTGCATAGATAATAGAAAATGTGTTCTTCTAATTGTTATTGACCTTCAAGTCATCTAGAAGTTGTTTGCATAAATATTCACAATTGACACAAATACACATATATAATGTTTGATATGTAATTTAAAGGGACATCTTGAAAATGCGGAAAGCAAAAATTGATTATAATATTTAGTGTCATCCAAATAAAGCTTTGAGAAAAATTACAAACTTTTTGTTGTGAAGTAGTTATAAGAATGAAATACAAAATAAAGAACTGGTTAAAGCTATGCTACAACTGCCAAGTTTAAAAGGTAAAAACACAAAAAATACACAAAACAGCTTTTATCTTTTATTATACGAAAAAAAGTTTTTGTTTTACAAGTTTGTCATGAAAAAACTTAAGTTTGATTTAACAAATCTTTGAGGAATCTTTAGGCCAACTTGGTTTTATAGATATAAAATCACTTTCTATTTAAATGTTTGTCTAATTTTAAGAGTTATTGAACTTAAATGTTAAAATTTGAAAAACTCCATGCCTTTTGTGATTCACTGAAGTGTTACAGGTTCCATAAAGTCAAGGTTCTGTCAATTTAAAAAAAGGTTCCCATTAGTTGTACTAGAGATGGGGACATGCTGCATTTTATGCTACAAATTAAGTAAAACAGATAATGGGGAGCACATTATACACTGCTGGAGCACCTGTTTATTTGTCTTGTGACATCTGAAATAGATAATTGATCTTTAGACTTTTCTTATTTATTTTTAATGAATTTATTTTATTGTTTAATTTGCAGTCTAATCCTGAAGCATTGTATATGCATATGAACCACATCAAGCTGATATTCTTGTGTCTAATAAAGTCAACATTCCTAAAAGTAAGTTTAACTATTAAGTGAATCTATATTTAAATAATGGGTTCAGAATCTGATGAATTTTCTGGGTTTATATATTCATAGATGTTCAGAAATAACAAAAAATATAGTTAATAATTATTTAACAAAAAGGAATATTAATAGATGAACTAAAAGACCATCAAAGGTCACCTTTTATCAGGGAGCAATGATCATAGTTTTTTTTTGAAAATCAGGAAATTGTCAGGTGAAATAAATTATTGTCAATACCAAACCAATGATGTCATAGTTGATGATCTGCTGATATTAACACTCAGACAGCTATTGTGGGAACACATTTAATTGTAGACTTCTTTCTGTTGAAATTAACACTGATATCATCTGTGGCGACCAATTGATAGTAGTTGTAAATCTGTTTGTTTATATTATTTGGTGGCCATAGGCTTTGCTAATTTTCCTTGTAATAAATAGCTGTTTTCCAGTCTGTTTGACCATTCCATTGGTTAATAGACAAGCGTTTGGTTGTGTCAGGTTTTATGAACTTCCCCTTTATTGAATTGACCTTGGAGTTCAGT
Organism: Mytilus coruscus; assembly: GCA_017311375.1. NCBI lineage: Eukaryota > Metazoa > Mollusca > Bivalvia > Mytilida > Mytilidae > Mytilus > Mytilus coruscus. The sequence goes on along the minus strand of CM029595.1, from coordinate 107,317,787 downwards.
ATTTTGTTAACACATTTTTTATATTTTTATTTCTTTTTAATTTTGTACAATATTTTATTTTGCAGCTGTGGAGACAGTGGATTGAACAGAAAAAAACAAATGTAATTTAAATTCTGTGATATTTTAAAGACTACTACTATTTTATGTTATATTTATAAAATTTTATTGTGACCTATTTATTGTCTCACCTTTTATGAAAGCAAGACATATCTATGACTTTTTGGTAATGGCAGTGACTACAGCAACATTTAAATTCCAAAGAAAGCGTTTTTATTTTATTTCTAGATTAACAACCTTGTATCTGTATAAGCTATTTGCCTACAGAAGGCTTCTGCAAGGACGTTTGTTTTTTGTTGACCAGATTTCAATGTTTTTTTAATCATTCGGTTTTGAGATGAGATCAATTTCTGAGAACCTTTGGCTGCTTCACAGTCATCAAAATTCTACAAATACATGATTATCTTACTTAATATCGTTGTGTCAAAGTTTAGCATGGGATTAGTTTTTCTTGGCTGCTCGAATTTATGTTGTACATCTTGACAGTAGATGTGTTGCTGAAAGGTGTTCAACAATGATCTGAAGTGTTCACACCTTACAACTTGAATTGGGCAATACAATCAGATTTGATGCATATCAAATTTTGAAACCACATTCTACTTTAAGCAAATTTAAACAAATTGAAAGTGCTTTAAAAATTGCATGCTGATAGATCTTATAGAGTTACATCCAACTATGTTTAAAACATTGGAATACCTGTACTGTATTTTTGAAAAATAGTTTTATTTAATACTTAATGGAAGATATGTAATGAAATCTGAACTTTTAATGGACAGGTACAGATTATAATAAATTTTGTATATTTGCCCTACAATTTTCTTATAACTTTTTATTATAGCTATGTTTTTAATCATTTGCAAAATATGAAAAACATATTTTGAGACATGTGCTTGTGCACAAACAACCTCTGTATGTTAAGATTCAGTTGAAAAATTTACAAATTTTTACTGAAATCTTCCTGTGAATGTAAAACATAAAATACAAAAAAAACAATTGTTCATAATATGACCTGAAAAGTTAAGCATGTTAAGTTTGTTGAAATTGTATCTGACCATATGGTGCTAGATGCCTTATGTTCTGAATTTCTGTCTGGCCTAATTCTTGTCTTTGACCCAATTTAATGATTCAGCAACTGATTAAAAAACTATAGTTTTTATCACCTGATTTTTGCAGTTTATATGAGAAATATGACTCGTACATTTTGTAATTGGTATATAGAATCATTGCACTGTATACATATATGTCCAACAGGACTCAGCTGATCATTATCTCATATGTCTGTTTTCCTTGACCACATTTTCATGGTTCAGCGTCTGCTTGAAAAAATATGAAGGTGTTTTTAGTCATGGGAAATACTCACTTATTATGAGTAATAGAATAACTATATTTCGTGAATGGGATCCTTGTAAGGTCTACATGTACGTCAGACAGGGTTAACCTGACCTCGACCTCATTTCATGGATCAGTGATCAAGGTTAAGTTTTCATGGTAAAGTCTGTATCTGGAATACTATAAGCCATGGATCCACTGTATTTTGTGTTTGGAGTGATTGTAAAGTGTACATTCTGACTTGCAGGTTTCATCTGCCCTTGACCTAATTTTCATGGTTCATTAGTCAATCTTAAGTTTTTGTGGGTTAGTCTGTTGCTCAAATGCTATATGCAATAGATCAGCTGTATTTAGTGTCAGGAATAATTGTAAGATGTACATGTCTGTCTCAGATACTATAAGCAATTGGGCCACTATAATTGGTGAGTAGAATGATGTAATGTGAACATGTCTGTAATCAGGTTTCATCTGACCTCGATATAAAAATAAGGAGATGAGGTATGATTACCAATGAGACAATTATCCACCAAAGTTCAAATAAAGTGGATGTAAGCAATTATAAGTAACCCGTACAGCCTTCAACAATGAGAAAAACCCATACCGTATAGTCAGCTATAAAAAGCCCTGACATGAAAAATATGAAACAATTCAATTGAGAAAACTAACAGCCTAATTTATAACAAAACAATTTACGAAAAACAAATATGACAGATGAATCAACGACAACCACTGAACTACAGGCTCCTTACTTGGGACAGGCACATAAAGAATGTGGCGGGGTTAAACATGTTTATGAGCGCTCAACCCTCCCTTAACCTGGGACAGTGGTGTAGCAGCACAACATAAGAACAAACTATAAAAATCAGTTGAAAAAGGCTTAACTCATCAGATCGATGCAAAGCAGAAAAACATCAAACTCAGACCGGATGTGGCAGGGTATTTATCCATCCCTAACAACAAAAAGGACACTAAGTACAGATCTGAGAGTACTCGCAGTTACTGACAGATAGTTCAAAGCCAATAACTGATAAAAAAAATCATGTACCTAAGACTAAAATATCAATCAGTACACATCCAACATCCATTGAATTTAGTGTAAAGACGTCATTAACAGTCCGAAAAAACTTGACCACGTGCAATGCCAAAATGCCAAACGATCGACAGATTGTAGTACCATTAAAGTGCATATGTGAATAACAAAACTATTAGTATGATTTTAATTTACTGATAACAAAATCAATATTTATACCAATAAAAACAATATTGAAAGATCTAATTACAGTGTTGAATTGGTAACCTTTTAGATAGTCCGAGATTACTCTGATGTCCAACGGCTGTTTTGCCAGACACGGCCACGGCCCCAGCTTCTCTGGCAAAAACAGCCGTTGGACGTCAGAGTAATCTCTGACTACCTTTTAGAATAAGTTTATTTAAAGGATTGATAAGTTTACACGGATCGTATATAAATTTCCGGGCTCGGTAAACAACATCACCGTAAAATTGAGAATGTGCTATTCCGTCTGAAATAAGTTTTTTACAGGTACAGCCAAACTTGCAAACCAAATCTCTGTATCTACTGGAAGAATCTAGTAAAGGTTTTAAGTTATTTGTGGTAACGAAATCCCTGACTTAATAATTTACCAGTAATACATGGATTACGCTCATTGAAATTTAAAACGGCACTACAGACACGGGCATAACGAACGAGTTTGGATATATAAACATCGTAAGATGGTGCCAGAGGAACACCACCGTCCAAAAAGGAAAATTAACAATAGGGAAAGAAAAATCATCCCGTTTGTCGTAAATTTTTGTGTAGAGTTTCTGGTGTAAAACTGAAATATCTAAATCACGGAAAGGACACTTATTGCTGTTAATATTTGATTTATTTAAAGTAATTAAGTTGCTGTGGGTAAATTTCGTCAGTATACTTAGAGAATTCTTGATTATTTAACGAAAAAATATCCTCAAGATAACGGTAAGTGTTGTTGAATTTATCAATTAAATGGAATTAAGACGGGTCTTTACTGAGTTTTGCCATAAACTGTGATTCATAATAGTACAGGAACAAGACTGCTATTAAAGGGGCACACTTCAGAAATGGTTAATTCCACTAATTTCATATGTTTCATTACAAAGATTTATGATCAGTTCTTTGATAGTAGTAAAGGAACTTGTTAAAAGCACTGAAATTCTAGTAGTAGTACACTTACTATAGGCCGAGATGAAACAATATTTTACGAGTTTCTTGTGTAAAATTCCTGTTTTTCCGTTTAGGTAACCAATAAATGTACCAAACTTGGACAGAAGCTTGTTTATGATCAAAAGCTAGTATCTAGAAGGAAATTTTGTTAAAATTTTGTACCTGTTTATCCGTATTTTACTTATAAATGGACTTAAGTTTTCTTCCAGTTAACATTATTGATTTTTTTCCTCATTTTTGTTGAGCCTGCGATTAACAGCAAAAGTAGGTGAGACACTGGGTTCCGCGGAACCCTTACAAATTTTTTACAATACGACGAAAGAGCATCTTTAATAACCTGACGACACTCTTCCAATTTTATTTTCGACGGTGGACGATATTTAGTCCTTTTTTCAGAAAGTTTATAACCTCTCGGTCTTGGACGATATTGAGGTCCCCTGTAATTACGTGGCCATAGGGATCATATCTAAACTTTGATGTTTCACAGTTTCATGTCGAAGGAGCATTATTTTCTATACCGACGTCTGTTGTAACTGACGTTTAATTAAAAATCAAACTTCTACTGGTTTTTTAACGAATAAGAAATTATAGGTGGCTCTATGTTATCAAAATATGGAGGTATAAAGTTTTGAACGGTAGAGTCATGAAAAATACTAGACAAATTAATCAAATCAATACCTCTATTAGTGTTGACCTCATTTTCATTGTTCATTCATTGGTCAATGGTTAGTTTCTTGGTTTTGTCTGTTTATCTGATACTATAAGCAATATGTCAACTTTATTTGGTGCATGGAAAGATTGTTAGGTGAGCATGTCTGTTTGGCAGGGTTCATCTGACCATGACCTCATTTTCATGATTCATTAGTTAATGTTATGGTTTCATGGTTATGACTGTTTTTCAGATACTATAAGCAAAAGGTCAACTATATTGTATGTATGGAATGATTGCATGGTGTTCAGTTGTCTGGTTGGGTTCATTTGACCTTTACTTCATATTTATGGTTCATTGGTCAATGTTGAATTTTCGTAATAAGGTCTGTTTCTCAGATACTATAAGCTATATTTGGTGTATGGTAAGAATTCAATCATGATATGTGAAGCAGGCGAGACATTTCAGCGTGTGCACTCTTGGTTTCATGTTGAATTTGTTAACAAGGGTTGGGATGCTATCAATATTACCAATATTTTCCATTAAAAATCTGTGCAGAAAACGACTCCCGATTACTTCATAGACAAAACTACACCTGTCATTTCTTATACCTATACCAAACATGCTGATGTCAAGATTTTCAGCTGCATGAGGATATTAGAGACTTTTACCATCAGGGATGTAAAATTCAAACCTCCCGATTGCTTCTGTGTATTATCCCCATACAAATATAGTCCCGCTGGTCATGTTAATACCCAAGCCAATCAACTGGAAGAAGAAGTCCAGGTAACTGATGGATTCAGTTGAGGACTAGCCCAGAACAGGGTTTAAACCTCGAGACAGATGAACCAAAACTAGACACGTTTTTGAATGGATAAAAGATGTTCGATCACGCATTCAGAAGCGCATTTCAAAATCTACGATGTACAACGAGCTCACAGGTTTTTGTAGCCCAATGATGTAGATATTTTATCCTCCCTGAAACGACAAATATGTTGTTGTTTCAGCAGACAAAGCCTCAAATTTAATAATACTTTTAGATATTTGGATGATATTTTGGCTCTCAATAATGACGACCTCAGTATGTATACTAAAGAAATTTATCCTGTTGAACTTACTTTAAATAAAGCTAATACTAACAATAACCACTGCCCTTTCCTCGATCTTGATATCTATATCATTAACGGAAAGCTTAATACTAAAATATATGATAAAAGAGATGATTTTCATTTCCTATCGTTAATTATCCATTTTAGATGGTGACGTTCCTTGTCACCATCTTACGGTGTTTATATATCTCAACTTGTACGATTCGCTCGTGTATGTAATAATGTTTTAGATTTTAATGAGAGAAATTTATGTATTACTGAAAAATTATTACACCAGGGTTTTCGATATCACAAACTAGTCAAAACATTTACTAAATTTTATCATCGGTATAAGGACATCATTCGTAAATATAGCTCAACATGTAGACTTCTTATACGTTCAGGTATTTCACATCCAATTTTTTATGGAAATATTCTTTATAAAGCACAAAAATGTCAGTATTCACCTCAGAAGCTAACAAAACCTTTAAATAGAATTATTAAGAAGGGATATAGTTACGATACTGTTGTCAGGTCATTAAAGATTGCATATTTTGGCGTTAATATTGATTCACTTATAGGGTCTTTGCATCGGAACTAAACACATTTATTTAAAAACCAGTTGTTTGCATGACACGGGTTATGTTCTTCTCATATATGTTATGATGGTATGATACTAAACCCCTAACGGGAAGGATTGTGCCTGATATTCATATGATGAAGACATAATCTTTCAATATGTTTAATTGAAGTCTGGAGCTGGCATGTCAGTTAACTGCTAGTAGTCTGTTGTTATTTATGTATTATTGTCATTTTGTTTATTTTCTTTGGTTACATCTTCTGACATCAGACTCGGACTTCTCTTGAACTGAATTTTAATGTGCGTATTGTTATGCGTTTACTTTTCTACATTGGCTAGAGGTATAGGGGGAGGATTGAGATCTCATAAACATGTTTAACCCAGCCGCATTTTTGCGCCTGTCCCAAGTCAGGAGCCTCTAGCCTTTGTTAGTCTTGTATTGTTTTTAATTTTAGTTTCTTGTGTACAATTTGGAGTTTAGTGTGGCGTTCATTATCACTGAACTAGTATATATATTTGTTAAGGGGCCAGCTGAAGGACGCCTCCGGGTGCGGGAATTTCTCGCTGCATTGAAGACCTGTTGGTGACCTTCTGCTGTTGTCTGTTCTATGGTCGGGTTGTTGTCTCTTTGACGCATTCCCCATTTCCATTCTCAATTTTATTATCAATCAATATTGTTTATATATCCAAAAACCATTATTTGGAAATCTCACTAAAGAACTTAAAATTCAAAGCAAAATTGAGAATTCAACATATACCCCTACATCATTCAAGAAATAGATTTTAGAAAAACACAAACCGTCATTCTCTCCTTTGGTATTAGCATACACAAAGAACGATGAAAATCTCTCATCCTTATACTGGATACCTAAATTTCACAGCAATCTGAAAAACGATATAAAGTCGGTATTCAAGATGTTCGACTGAACACCTTTATAAAGCTCGTGCCACAATTCTTTCTCCAGCAAAGGATGGTTTTCGGAAATATTGTAATGATGTATGATCACCTAGCGGTGTCAATCAAATGTGGATTCATAAAAATTCTATATATGTACTCTTAAATCTTCAATCAAAGTCTTTACAACTTTGCAGTAAAATCAAGACCTTTGATTTTTTCTACTATTCCCCATATACTCACTAATTGAAATATCGACAACATTATCTTATGAAACAGATGACTATTCCGGAGGCTTTTTTGCTCACAAAAATAGGAAACGGAAGTACAAATTCCTTGTTTTAGGTCATGGAAAATCTTACTTTGTGAAGAACCACAATAATTCCCACAACAAATACACCTAAGAAGTTAATATCATCAAAATGTAAGACTTTTTCATCGACAACATATTTGTTGCTTTTGGTGGATTGACATTTCAGCAGACAGGCTGTATTCCAATTGTAACTTATTGTGCATCACTACTTGCCGATTTGTTTGGTACTCATATGAGGTCATACAGAACCTTCTCAAAGACATCCTCTAAATTCCATAATTTCTCTTTCAGATATATTGATGATGTTCTGTCAACATTTCGATGAGTGCTTACATCTCGTTTATTCCAGGGAACTTGAAATTAAGGATAGTACTGAAAGTAGATGGTCTGCTTCATATCTTTCTCGGTATTGACAAAGATAGACGACTTCAAACTAGAATCTATGATAAAAGAGATGATTTCTACTTTCCAGTTGTCAACTTCCCATTTCTAAACAGTAACATACCCTATGCCACATCGTATGGCGTTTACATATCTCAGTTAATATGTTAAACTCGTGTATGATTACACTATACGGACTTCATTAACAGGGGTGGTGTAACTTTACACGAAAACTGCTCCAACGGAGCTATTAGGTATAATCGCCACTACATAAGTTTTACAATCACCATCACGAATCGGTTGACCGATACGGCGTGTCGGTGTTTCAACTCCCTAGCGACATGTCTTCGTTGTCTGAGATCTTTAGATAGCAGTAAAGTCGTTCGATCTGTAATTTACCAATTGTGACATATTCCTGATTGTGACATTTTGACTTGAGTGTGAATTCGCAAGGTGGGTGATGCATGTACAGCAGGAGACGTTTACCCTTTTGACACACCCGTCCTGCTCCTTTCGGACTTCATGCAATTCCCTCAGTTTCTGTTTGTTACCTTGTTTTGTGTCTTATTAATCAATTTACGAGATTTGAACGTTGGTAAACTACTGTTGCCTTCAGATACCACATATTTTCAAGGAGACTAATCAAAGTTTGTAAAAACCACTCAGATTCTGGCAAACTTCTCTAAAACTGACATTATCGAGATGGCTACATTTCTGATGACAAACTGTTGAAAATTAAAATTCGTTAAGTCAGATGGACGTGTTTATCAACAATTAGAAAGTCATCATTCTGATGGGAATCAAATGTGTTCTTTTTCTCTTCGACTTGTTCCTTTATTCGTATGAGAAAGTCTTTACACAAGAGCCGCGAATTCTCAAGAAAAATGAAGGAAAAAACCTTTTATGTTTTGCTATATTGATGAGTTTTCATCTCAGAATAATTCACAGGCCAATGCCTAGGTTGATATTATCGGTATTCCTTGAACTTGAAATACAGGATATCACAAAAGGAAAAAGTTTATCCTATACGGTCTCAATTGGCAACCTGAAAGTTACAGTGGGGTTTGTTTGGAACTAAACTTCACTACTGTCACAAAAGAGGTAACTTCAATTTCCAGACGAGTACAAGTTACAGGGGTTTTGAATATGGTAAAGCTGAAGTAATCTTTTCAAAAATGCTAAAGAAGCTATCATGACTTAGTAAGTGTGTGTCACAGATAACGCCGAATATGTTGCCACAATCCGCCCTCACTTTCTCATGTTTAAACGTAGATGTCATCATATAAACATAGCTTTCTTCATACAAATTTAAAAAACAGCGTATAGCCGACAAGCTGAAACCAGGTTAAACATGTATGTCATGTATTGATAATTTAATTGGACTGACCAACGCATCAACAGACACACCTTATATTTACATTTGTTCAAAATAACATGTGAATGTCTGAATAAATTCATACTTAATTTGTTTTAAGAACAGGGAAACTGTAAGTAGATAGAATTATAATGTATACTGTTAGTAGATAAAATTATATTCAAAATAACGTGATAGAACTTTAAAACGAGTAAACATAAAGCGAAGTTTCAATTCCACGACCATATGCTCTTTTTTTACGAATAATGATGGAAATTATGTGATCGCAGAAATTCTTTGACATACTTACCTTTAGGAAAAGTCGAGATTCTATACATTTTACAGCTAATACACCGCTTTTAGACGTTTTTCGCTTTACATAAACGCTTATACTTTATGCGATCATGTGAAATCTCGCGACAGATGATGTTAGTGAGATAGGAGATGAGGTAGGAAAATTGTATTTGCCGAGTTAAAAGGGATTTTCCTATTTTTAATCTAACGTAGGTTCTGCCCACGAATTTCTACAGAATCTCTGTATTCCGAAAGGTATCGTTCTAGTTTAGAAATTATCAACATTGATAATAAGGTCTTTCCACTCTTCGTGGATATACCTTTTGTTTTTGTTCTGATAATTTTTTTCTTCCGCCGTCTGAGATATACTTTTTTGTTTCAAGACATATGGAAAGGATTTTTGGCCCATGAAATCGTACAGAGATTACGCTTCTACCATTGACCGTGCGTTATCGAAGACTTATTCTTACGGGAGTTATCTCCTCGTGCCTCTTCGTTATCTTTAGTCCTTTCTAACTGTAAAAGATATCGACAAAATTTTATTCCAAATTGTTCTTTCTATCTTAAGAACGCTTCGGTCAAATTTGACAGAAGTGATCCAATGACATCTTATGGGAGTTATTTCCCTTTCAAATTTGACACCAGTAGGATGAAAATGAGGTCAAGGTCATGATTTTAATTTTGAACTTTGCTTGTTATCATTATTCCACCGAAACCGTAACAGTAAATAATAAAAGGCTTTGCCAAATAATTGGTTACAACATGGCACAACACTTTGATGCATTTGAGTCGAAGTGTTTCGCTGACCTTTTATACTAATTAGGAGTTTTCTCTCCTTTTATATTTGAAATCAGTATAACTCCTCAACCATACATGTGAAGGTTAGGTCTTTTGATTTGATATCCTTGTCCCATGACCTTGAAATTGAGGTCAAAGTCAAAGGTCAATTTGACTTTATAGAGTGATTTTTGTTATAATTTCATACTAGTTCATGATAAAACCATTATGTCTTTTGAAATAGGTTGGAAGGCATATGACATTTTAAAAGATAGACTGGAAGTGACATTATTTAAACCGGAAGTAGCTTTTTTGCACTAATTTGATGTAAAAGTACAAAAAATATATATTTCTATATCAGCGAGAAGTTGTTAGCCATCACATGACTCCGAAAGTATCAATCTGTAGACCGGAAGTATCCAATTATCTCAATAATTTCGGGAAATACATAGAAACCATATGCAAATGTATTTTGGAATCGGTGAAAGGTTATCCATCAGTTGACACCCAAAGTGAGTTTTTGATACCGGAAGTAGCTGATCATCTCCCTCATTAGAAAATTACAAAAAAAAACGCTTTAAAAAAGTAAGTCTGCATGTGTATATAGACTCTTTCGTCGATAAGCGGTTGGCTTTTTACAACTGGTTTTTTATTCATCTAATCAAAAATGACTAACTTTTCAACGTGTCGTATATGTCTGCTTCGAAAGAAAAAAAGGTCTGATTTTTCTACTAGAATCAACAATTTCCTTCCATGTCATGCTTTATGTTAATTTTAACATAGGAAGGCATCATATTTGTCAACATTTGACTTCTCACTTATTTCCTAATTATACATTTTAATTTATCAAGTATGAGTTTTACTAACAAAAAAGTTCACCTCTTTTATATTATACTCATTCTAATGCAATACTAGTACAATTGTTAAAATAAAACATTGAATGAACCCGGAAACGTCGACTGCAATTGCACTACGTCGTAAACAATGACCAACGCCGCTAGCCGACGTCGTCCAATCAAAAGACGTTAATGTCATACTCCATCAGACTCTTGTCTTGATGTATACCACTTTTGGTGCTTGTTACCATTATATAGCAAATTCAGCATCGCTAGATTCCTTTTCGATGAATAAAATTACCTTTAGATATGATATGTCATTAAAAAAAAAAATCTCTATATATATATATAAACAAGTCTAAATTGAAAACAACGTTCAAACCTATGATTGCGTTGGATAAAAACCGCAATTTTTATACGTGTGCATGCAAAACAAATTTCTTGGTAGAGGGGTCTAAATACAGCACAAACAACATTTTCCAAAAGACCAAAAAAGTGAAAAAGTATATTTTAACAAAACGCATTTGACAAGCAGGTCGAACAACGGATGTTCTTAAACCCTGCTGACTGCCTTGGCGATTGCCAAATAAACAGATCACCAGATGTAACAACAGATGTAACAAAATGGATCTTAATTATAAATTTAATACCAAACAGAAAACAATAAACTTGCGGAAAAGATGGTATACCGCAAACATGAGGTGCAAAAATTGGTACATCATATCCGGATTTCGACAATTAATGTCTCTTCGTTGATGTTAGGAATCGAAACGGTATTTGGAAGGCCATAAAATTTACCTCAATATATATATATATATATATAAAACCGGCTATGTTGAAATATTAAAAGAATGAACCAGATAACACAGGTACGCTCTGAAAGACGTTGTTTGTCTTAAAGGGACATTAGCTACGATTAGGACAAAAAATAAATGTGATATTTTTTGTTTCAAGCATTTAAATGCGAAATTTTAAAATAATATTTCGCTAATAGCAGCCAGTTTGGTTCAACTTTGTCAAAATATAATTTAAAAACATCGGTGATATAGTATTGGCTTACAGGTCAATAATTCAACATCATTTACCAAGAAAAATTGTCATTATACGATTGCACATGGTTGTCTGTGTATTTATATAAATATATTTATGTTGATATCGGGTAATATGACCGTCGGCATTTTTCGTAGGTAATTTCGATGGTTAAATAGACTAAGTCTAGTCCAAGTAACACACGAAATGCTGATAGTTTTTAAAAGTCCATTCATTTTTTATTTGATTCTTTTGGACTTTTTGTACTTTGGATATACGTTTTAGTATGATATAAATCAAATTTGGAAATTTGAGTAAAATCGGTGAACAAAAATTTGACAGCAAATGCAATAGATTATATTTTATCAATTGTGTTCATCTAATTTTACTTTTCGGTCATGGTCACATCCTTTTCCTTTTGACTGCGGTTTCTTATTACTACTTATGTTTATTTTATTTATTCTGAAATGATACACAGAAACACGGACTGCTATGATAATTTATTTACTAGTAGTAAAATATTAAGATAGTTGTTTGTGTTGCGGTTACATTAATTGTGAATTTGCAATGATTTTTCTTATATATTTGAAATAACTTATCGTCAACTTACATCTTTAAAGTTTTCAACCCTTCGAATAAGTTTGAAGTAGATGTTTTTAGTGTACATAACTCATGAAGTGGTTATTTGATTAGGCAGTCATATAGCTATTACTTATACAAAAATTTTGGGTTTGAGAGTTACCGATTAAGGAAAATCCAAAAAAGCGCTTCGGACGCACCAAATTCATAAAATGCTATCACTGGGTCGATACCGCTGCTGATGGACTGTTTGTATCCGAGGGTATCATCAGCTAAGTAGTCAAGCTTCGGTACTGACAATGATTTAGAACAATACGTTATTAAATTTTCCGTAGATAAATTTAGAAATTACTTACAAACTAATTGTACCAATTCCAATGAACTCTCTGGGACATAGTTTACTTTTGATTGATTCTTTCAGGTCACCCTTGGTCATATAGATCCTCACGTTTCCATTTAGTTATATATCATTGGCTTTCATTTTTTTAGGTTTGAGCGTTGCTGATGAAAGTTAATCCAGAAAAGCGCCCTGGATGCACCAAATTTATATAGTGTTATTTCACTAACTAGCACTTGGTCGACAGTGCTGCTGGTGGACTGTTAGACCCCGATGATATCATCAGCTTAAATTCTCTGTTTATAAATTTATAAATTTTAAAGAAAATATAGAGTTACAACTCACTCAAGCAAAGTTGCCTTTAGATGGATCTGCATTTTCTGTTTAGGTCTCTTTAGGTATATAGCTTCTCACGTATATTCAAGAACTTATATCACTGGCTTTCAATTTTTGGGGTTTGAACATTGCGGGTGAAGGAAAATCCAGAAAAGCGCTTCGTACGCACCATATTTGTAAAGTGTTATTGTCCTCTATATTACCTTTATTGTTTACAAAAGACAACATAAGAAATTATCTTTGAATCTGTTGACCATATTGCGTAGGCACCCAATGTTTATGAAACAGAAATTTTTATTGAATGTTACGAACATTGCATCTTTTAACTTTTAACTCACAAAATTAAATAAGGGCATTTGTTCGTTACAGTGGTAGAGTGTTTGACGTTTTGATATGTTTTTGATTTACTATTTAATAAGTAGTTTATTTTTAGGATGATAATTTTGATAATGACAAATGACAATATTTTAATAGCTGAAACCATGACGAGAAATAGGTGTCATTAGACTGTCTTTTGCTTGACCTTCGGCAATGATGTCATAATTCCAAAATCAGATCAAGACTGAAAATCACAATGATAAAAGTTATCTTGATTTGACCTTACATTTTTGTTATTAGAGCGCTTATCGCCAGTCTTGTTCAGACGAAACACGCGTCTGATCTGTTTGAATTAAAATATAAAAATAGGAAGATGTGATGTGATTGTAAATGAGACAACTCTCCATCAGAGACCAAATGACGTAGAAGTTAGCAACTATAGGTCACCGCACGGCATTCAACAATGAATAAAGCCCTAACGCGTAGCAAGCTATAAAATGCCCTGAAATGACAAATTAGAAAAAAAGAGGTTTGTACAAAACAATAAACAAACAAAAAATATGATATACAGCAACAAACAACAACCACTGAATGACAGTCGCCGGACTTTGGACAGACACATACAAAATGTGGCTGGGTTTAAGCCTGGTATCTTAGACAATATTTTTTTGGCTCTGTGGAACAACCTTTTTCAAGCCGGTGTCATATGGTATTTTAACCCCCTAAAAAGTGAACCCGGTGTCAAAATACCATGCGGTAAATTGACCCCGGGATCATTATACCGCATGGTATTTTGACCCCGGGGTCATTTTTCACATATGGTATTTTGAACCCCCCTGCGGTATATTGAACACCCCTGTTTTAGATAAATAATATTGCAGATTATCTAGTTAACAATTTGTTGGCTATCATTTTTTTTTAATTGGAGGTTTTTAGTAGGGGGTTCAATATACCGCAGGGGGGTCAAAATACCATGGCTAAGTGTAATTTTCAAAACATATTTTCAAGCATGTTAAATACATACATACTACTTATTGGAGTATTATTACTATATAAAGGAGTTAGAATAGTTAGAATTTTTTTTAAATAAAAGGTCTATAGTAGGGGGTTCAATATACCGCAGGGGGGTCAAAATACCATGGCTAAGTAAAACTTTGAAAATATCTTTTCCAGCATGTTAAATACATACAAACAACTTATTGGAGTATTATTACAATTTAAATGAGTTACAATAGATAGAATTTTGAATTTGGAGGTGTAAAAGGGGGGGGGTCAAAATACCATAGCTAGGTGAAATTTTCAAAACATCTTTTCCAGCATGTTAAATACATAGAAACTACTTATTGAGTATTACTACTATATAAAGGAGTTAAAATAGCTAGAATTTTTAAATAAAGGTCTATAGTAGGGGTTCAATATACCGCAGGGGGTCAAAATACCATGGCTAAGTAAAATTTTCAAAATATCTTTTCCAGCATGTTAAATACATACAAACTACTTATTGGAGTATTACTACTATATAAAGGAGTTAAAATACTAGAATTTTTTAAATAAAAGGTCTATAGTAGGGGGTTCAATATACCGCAGGGGGGTCAAAATACCATGGCTAAGTAAAATTTTCAAAACATCTTTTCCAGCATGTTAAATACATACAAACTACTTATTGGAATATTACTACTATATAATGGAGCTATAATAGCTTGAATTTTTTGAATAAAAGGTCTATAGTAGGGGTTTAATATACCGCAGGGGGTCAAAATACCATGGCTAAGTAAAATTTTCAAAATATCTTTTCCAGCATGTTAAATACATACAAATAACTTATTGGAGTATTATTACAATTTAAATGAGTTACAATAGATAGAATTTTGAGAATTAGGAGGTGTAAAGGGGGGTCAACATACCATGGCAGTGGGGTCAAAATACCATGGCAAAGTAAAATTTTCAAAATATCTTTTCATGCATGTAAAATACATACAAACTACTTATTGGAGTATTACAACTATATAAAGGAGTTAAAATAGCTAGAATTTTTTAAATAAAAGGTCTATAGTAGGGGGTTCAATATACCGCAGGGGGTCAAAATACTATGGCTAAGTAAAATTTTTCAAAATATCTTTTCCAGCATGTTAAATACATACAAACTACTTATTGGAGTATTAGTACTATAAATTGGAGCTAAAATAGCTTGAATTTTTTAAATAAAAGGTCAATAGTAAGGGGTTCAATATACCGCAGGGGGGTCAAAATACCATGGCTAAGTAAAATTTTCAAAACATCTTTTCCAGCATGTTAAATACATACAAACTACTTATTGGACTATTACTACTATATAATGGAGCTAAAATAGCTTGAATTTTTTAAATAAAAGGTCTATAGTAGGGGGTTTAATATACCGCAGGGGGGTCAAAATACCATGGCTAAGTAAAATTTTCAAATATCTTTTCCAGCATGTTAAATACATACAAATAACTTATTGGAGTATTATTACAATTTAAATGAGTTACAATAGATAGAATTAGGAGAATTAGGAGGTGTAAAGGGGGGTCAACATACCATGGCAGGGGGGTCAAAATACCATGGCAAAGTAAAATTTTCAAAATATCTTTTCATGCAATTCAATTCAATTCAATATTTATTGGAAAGAGCACAATAGAGGCGTGATCCAAATACAAACAATAATAATATCAAAACAACATATAAATGAAATATAGATGAATGTAACAACAAGTCATAAGTAAATTCTATGAATACCATTACATTCTAAACTCATATTGATACCATACACATATACATCACGATTATTCTAAATTTTCATAATTTTACTTAAAAACACACAATCACCAATATAAGATATATGTGTATATGCACAAACAACTATAAAGGATTATTATCTGATGAAACAGTATGGTGGTCTCTCAAATCAAGAGCTTCTTCAATATACATACAAATAGATTTTAGTTCTTTTTCAGACATAGGATTTAACATTTTGGTAAAATTTTCATCCAAATTATTTGAATTAATATCATTGATTTTATATTTAGATCTAATTTTGTTATATTGGGGACATTCAATTAGGAAATGTATCTCATTTTCAATTTTTCCTGTGCAAAATTTACAAAATCTCTCTTTAGAGGGTATTATTGGTCTTGCATACCAACCAGTTTCTATTGCTAATGAGTGTGCACTTATTCTTAATTTAGTGAGTTTTTTTCTAAGATATTTAGGAACATTAAAGTTCAAATATTCTTGTTGTTTAAATTTAGTATAAATTTTACTAAAAAATAAAAGTTTACCACAGTTTCCATCTTTTATCTTTGATAGTTCAAATATAATTTTATTTTTGTAGAAATCTTCTAGTTTCTGTTTGAAATTACTATTACAATGCTTGTTTAAGGGTATTCCAATATATTTTAATAATTCAGATAATTTATTAAACCATGAATTTTCTCTATTTGTGAGAGTTTTGTCTACTTCAAAAGCAGCCTTGAGAATTTCATGTGGACCACCAGACCGTTCACCAATATCACTGAGACGCACATAGTATTTATACATAAGTTGATAACATTTAATGCTAATAGGTAATGTGCCCAATTCGCACCGCACTGCTAGATTGGAAGACTTTCCATGAACCCCAAGTATGTTTTTAAATATGGAGTTTTGTGTTTTTTCTAATTTATTTTCGTCTAATGCTTCAAAATTTGGTTTGAATTCTGATATCCATACTTCTGATCCATAAGTTAAAATAGGAATTATCATTGAATTAAAAAGCTGGAGCCAAGTTTTAACAGACAAGTTTTCACTATATGGGAGTTTAGACTTCAACGCAAAATATGCTTTTTTAGCTTTATCTGAGAGGCTTGACACTGCCTGTATAAATTTTCCAGAGCTATGAAAATCAACTCCTAAGTATTTATAACAATCAACGATTTCAATTGCATTAGAACTGTAATAAAAGTAAAAGTTTTCTTTATTTACTTTATTTTTAGAGAAAATTATAATTTTTGTTTTCTTAAAGTTCACATCCAGTTTCAATTAAGCACTATATTTTTGCAAAGAATCAAGAGAGTTCTGGAGACCAGCTGCAGATTCAGATATCAATAATAAATCACCAGCATACAATAAATGGTTCACTTTTGATCATGTAAATTAACTGCACTAGTTGAGTTTGTATCTAAGTATTTTCCTATGTCGTCAACAAATATATTAAATAAAGTTGGACTTAAACTGTCTCCTTGTTTGACTCCCTGACTCTCATGCATGTAAAATACATACAAACTACTTATTGGAGTATTACAACTATATAAAGGAGTTAAAATAGCTAGAATTTTTTAAATAAAAGGTCTATAATAGGGGGTTCAATATACCGCAGGGGGTCAAAATACCATGGCTAAGTAAAATTTTCAAAATATCTTTTCCAGCATGTTAAATACATACATACTACTTATTGGAGTATTATTACTATATAAAGGAGTTATAACAGCTAGAATTTTTGAAATTAAAGGTATAGTAGGGGGTTCAATATACCATGATAGGGGGTCAAAATACCATGGCTAAGTAAAATTTTCAAAATATCTTTTCATGCATGTAAAATACATACAAACTACTTATTGGAGTATAATTACTATGTAAAGGAGTTATAACAGCTAGAATTTTTTAAATTAAAGGTCTATAGTAGGGGGTTCAATATACCATGGCAGGGGGGTCAAAATACCATGGCTAAGTAAAATTTTCAAAATATCTTTTCATGCATGTAAAATACATACAAACTACTAATTGGGGTATAATTACTATGTAAAGGAGTTACAGTAGCTAGAATTTTGAAATTAAAGGTGTAAAAAGGGGGGGGTCAATATACCATGGCAGGGGGGTCAAAATGCGAAATGTTTTGAAAATTTTACATAGCCATTTTGACCCCCCTGCAGTATATTGAACCCCCTACTATAGACCTATTATTTTAAAATTTCTAGCTATTCTTACTCCTTCACAAAGTAATAATACTCAATAAGTACAATGTAGTTTGTTTGTATTTAACATGCTTGAAAAGATGTTTTGAAAATTTTACTTAGCCATGGTATTTTGACCCCCCTGCGGTATATTGAACCCCCCTACTGTAGACCTGTAATTTAAAAAAATCTAGCTATTCTAACTCCTTTACAAAGTAAAATACTCAAATAAGTAGTTTGTATGTTTTGAACATGCTCGGAAAAGATGTTTTGAAAATTTTACTTATCCATGGTATTTTGACCCCGCGGTATATTGAACCCCCTACTATAGACCTATTATTTTAAAATTTCTAGCTATTCTTACTCCTTTACATAGTAATCATACTAAGTAGTTTGTATGTATTTAACATGCTAGAAAAGATATTTTGAAAATTTTACTTAGCCATGGTATTTTGACCCCCCTGTGTTAAATTGAACCCCCTACTATAGACCTCTAATTTCAAAATTTGTAGCTATTCTAACTCCTTTACAAAGTAATAATACTCCAATAAGTAGTTTGTATGTATTTAACATGCTGGAAAAGATGTTTTGAAAATTTTACTTAGCCATGCATGGTATTTTGACCCTCTGCAGTATTTTGAACCCCCTACTATAGACCTCTAATTCAAAAAATTCTAGCTATTCTAACTCCTTTACATAGTTATAATACTTCAAAATGTAGTTTGTATGTTTTGAACAGGCTCAAAGATGTTTTGAAAATTTTACTTAGCCATGGTATTTTGACCCCACTGCGATATATTGAACCCCCTACTATAGACCTATTATTTCAAAATTTCTAGCTAATCTAACTCCTTTACATAGTAATCATACTCAAATAAGTAGTTTGTATGTATTTAACATGCTGGAAAAGATGTTTTGAAAATTTTACTTAGCCATGGTATTTTGACCCCCCTGCGGTATATTGAACCCCCTACTATAGACCTGAAATTAAAAAAATTCCAGCTATTCTTACTCCTTTACATAGTAATAATACTCCAATAAGTAGTTTGTATGTATTTAACATGCTGGAAGAGATGTTTTGAAAATTTTACTTAGCCATGGTATTTTGACCCCTACCCCTTTTTTTACCATAGGAAATTTCAACTCCCTTTATATGTTAAGTTTTCAAATAAGCAAAGCATTCAAGGTACATGGTCTAGTCATACTGTTTCAATAAGGATTTTTAATGAAATTTTGTTGTTAAGGCCTTCAGCATGTTCAGAGCACTTATCCGAGCCATGGCATTATTTTTTTCCTACCATGGAAAATTTACCTCACCTTTTGGTATGTATGATTTTCAATCTATTATAAGCTTAAAAGTAATGTATAATGTTCTTATTATTATCTAGAATAAAAAAACAGGGGGGTTCAATTTACCATGGGGGTTCAATTTTCCATACAGGGGGTTCAATTTACCATGGGTTGTTCATTTGACCATAGCGGTATTTTGACCCCGGGGTCAATTTACCATGGGGTTCAAAATACCATATGACAGGTATAAAAGCATATTGTAAGGACTTAAGTGATAAAATTTTCATTGAATTATTTATATATATTTTTTTAGGGATCTCTTTGTACAAAGAACAATTTACCCATTTTCAAAAATAGTATTATTTCAATCAATAAAAACTTTAAAGGGAATTACATGAATTCAATAGCACCATACTCGTTTATATTACTTATATATGAAATTTTTAACTTTGGATACTTTTACTTCAATACAAATACACCATTATTTATGATTTATACTTTTGTCTGGTCAAATTCATTTAATTTACAAATTTATGTTAGCAACATTACACATCCTTTTAATTCATGCATATGTATATCAGTTAGAATTTCCAAAAAATACAATCTTTGATAAGATCATAAAATATGATAGACTTGATTCTCACTGTAAGACATGTCTGATCTGATTACAGTGTTATGCAATAAATATTTGTCATCTACAATTTTTCGCTATATATTTCATACAATAATACATTTTAATACAAAAAACAATAAGAAGACATTTAGGGTTATCTTTCATCAAACTATGTTATGAAAGACACAGAATTGTCTGAAGTTATTTACTTATTTTTTCATAACTTTGTCGTCAGTTATTTTTGTTTTCTTCTGATGACAACAAGTATTATATGTTTTTACAATTTGATTTGGTGGATATCTATAGAAATTTCCGGACAAAAAATATGACTTGTGCTTTTATCAACTGAAAATGAGAACGTTTTACAATAAAAATATAAACTAATAACCACATAAACATGTGACAATTCTTTTGGTACCCAGTTGATGATAAATCCAAAAACAAATGACCCCACACTATTTGTTTGAAAAAAGTAGTTTTTTATGAATTATATAGCCAAAAATATGGAAGGTGACAAATACTTATTGCACAATGTTGTGGTCGATGCATCACCCTAGGCTATGCCATATGCCAATTAAGTCCCTGGATCTTATAGTCAAGATGAAAAAGTAATGTTTATTCACTCTTATTCTCTTTTAACAGAAATACTTATTCCAGATTGTATTGGCATAATTTTATTATTCATTTGTGAGATGAATTTGCCGAAATATTATTCTAAATTTCACTTTTTAGCCATCTTAAAGCAGTCTTTAATACACTTTTAGTCTAAGAAAATATGGTGTATTTATTATTTGTAATTAGCTTTAAACTAGCATTCAGAAACTGCGAGAACTCTTATACCGGTGCCTTACGAGGGTTTTTTGTGTGTCTTTTTTATGTTTTAATTTGTGAGTGCCCAGCCGATGAGTCAAGTCCTTTCCCACCTATTTTTGCAGTTTGTTCTTATTTTGCTTTTTTATACCGGTCTTCCGGGTAAGGGAGAGGTTTAAGCGCTAACAAACATGTTTGACCCCGCCACATCCTGTAAGTGCCTGTCCCAAGCCAAGAGTCTGTAATTCAGTTATTTAAGCTGGTTGGTGTTTGTTTTTCGTTGATTGTTTTAACATAAATCAGGCAGGCTTCGTGTTGAAGGCCGTACATTGACCTATAATGGTTTACTTTTATAAATTGTTATTTGGATGGAGAGTTGTCTCATTGGCACTCACACCACATCTTCCTATATCTAGTTTAGATTTTTGTTTGAATTGTTCCACAGTTCGTCATACCAGGGTCTTTCATAGCTTACTATACGGCATAGGTTTTGCTGTTAAGGGTCCTACGGTAACATTTAATTGTTAACACCCTCGGCCTTTGGTTGTGGTGAATAGTTGTCTAATTTGCTAAATTTCTAAAGATGTTCAAAATTAAAATATACTGATGTTTCAACATGAAAGTGAAGACATGTAGCTTTGATGCTATAAATTTTAGTAAAGAATGAAAGACGTTTTGATTGATTGGTTGATTATTGTTTTGTGTCAAAAGACATAGTTTCGCGCATTTTCATGACGAGATAGTATTGACCATATTCCCAATAAGTAAGTTTTGCAAATTGGGTAGACCAGGATGAAGGGCGGGAATTTCGCTCGCCACTGGAAATTTATTGAATGTTGTACAATGGAAGAAAGTTATCCATGCAACAGGTCACCTTTAAAAGCGTTGTTCTTTAATGTGAACCGATCGTGCTTCTCTACATACACGAAGCAATGGGGTTTAAGGTCGCCATTCCTTCCAGACGTAGCTGCGTTTTTATACATCCTGCACCGTCAAACGGACACCCTTCTTTTCCATGGACTTATATTTTGGATGGGAGAAGTCGAGTGATGATCTTATTTCTATTTACCCCAGTTACATCTTTTGATAAAGGAAATTTAAAAGAGGTTCAATAGTGTGAAAAAAATTCAGGGGTTTTTGCCCTACCAAATGTCACAAATGGATGATAACTGTGTATATATTTTTTTAATTATTATTCGAAAAATTAAAGATTTCAGAAAGTTTCAAATCAAAGTAGACCCCCAAATATTCAGATGTTTTTCATATTAATTCTTACTGTATCATGACAGAAGCAAATGTCAATTACAACAAACTGTGCCAATTTTACATTTATGCAGATATAATTTTATTGTCATAATGATTATTATTTTATTCCTAGTTAAAACAATATTTTATTTTTCAAAAGTGCACAAATTACAATTATACAGGGATTCGGAAACAATAAGAACTTATATAAATCCGTCTCCCATAGAAGGATTGCTATGTCTAGCTTTGGATACTAGTTGCAGGCTAGACAAATAGTAAATTGTAAAACTGGAAATATTAGAAATGTCAAGATTTTTTTCCTTTGTAAAAGACATATTTTTAATGAATTTTTTACTACTTTATTAATCTTAAAAAATAGTGATGGATTTTTGACACCATTGTTTTCAAAATGTGCATGTGGTACGAGAACATTTAACTTGATAACTCCTCATGTTTGATTGCAGTACACAAAAACATATTTTTTGAAAATAAGTTAATTTTAAAAAATCAGTCATTTCTTATTCAGATTTAGTTATATGCTTTAATATAAAAATAAAACACTAAACACAAATAATCTGTTTTCAAATGTTTGCATTGCCTCGTATTAACTTTAAAAAAAAAGGGGGGCGGGGAGTCTTGTGTATATAAAATTCAAAAGTCAAGAGTTTGCCGCTAGCTAAATCTGATAACAATATATTAGTACGCAGGTGGTCATTTCTGGTCAGTCATCTACAATATTGTGATAATCAGACGATTTCCTGCTGTGAAGACAAATAAACAAGTGTTTGAATAAATGATTTATCAATAAGCTATTAATTAGTTAATGTTCTGGCTATTTTGCTGAAGAAACCCAAAATCTGGCGTTTGTCCTATAACTGTGTAGCTATTAGGTTAATTAATCGATTTTTTTTTTGCAGAATTCAGTTATCGACTTGCTTATCAGCTAATACTATGTTTACATTCAGGGCTCATTGTACTCTATTAGAATTTACCCTCACATATAACAGGAAGTGTTCTGGTCTTTTCTCGAAATCAACGGCAACAGTTGTTTACCAATGTTCTTATCTCTTAAATGCATTCATAGAATACAAACAAACTGAACAAATCTGAGCTAATCGCATGAAATTTCCGGTATCCTGAGTTCAAATATCGCGAAAATATATGTATTTCTCCAATTTAGACACAGGACACGTCGTATCGGTCTACCAATTTGTTATGGCGAGCTGAAAAAAAATGTGTAGTGTTGAGTTCAGTCACCGCTCATCATAATACTGTTTATAGAATGTTTAATTATTCGAAACATTAGAATTCTCTACCCACAAGCATAGATAGCCCTAACCATATTTGGCACAACTTGTTGGAATTTTTTTTCAATGCTCTTTAACCTTTTTTTGCCTTCTAACTATTTTTAATCGAGCATCGCATTATAACGATTGTTGTTGAAGAATTTTTTAGTAGGTCTAAAAAATTTTAAGTATCCAAATATCTACAGTAAAAAAAAAATATCTGTATTTACCTACACATGAAAACATGTTTTCGCACTTGGTTTATCATTATGCGCGACTGAAATAAGTTTTGCATGAACTTATTCATTCATATCATGCGCATATATTACAATTGGGCCTTAAGACACTACAATTACCAAATACTGTGCAAGTTGTCCAAGCTAAGAAGCCATTAAAAGCATGGGTATGCACTATTTATTCACAAGTCAGACATCGTTTGTTTCCTTATATGAACGTGCTGACTATGAGTCTGGTTTAGAAGAGAAATCAGCTCTGACTATCAAGTCTTTAAGATTTTTTTTACTTGTGAAAGCCCAAACGGTTGTTCATAGAGAGAACTTGGAAGCTTTAAGCTCTTTTTGAATTTCAAAATAATTTTTGCAGATATTTTATTAAAACTCAGGTAGATGGTCAGTTATTGGTTGCTTTCTTTATCAGTTTTGTTTTTCCTTTAACCTCGGTTTGTTAAGTAGCCGAAATGTTCTTCTAGTCGCTTTTTATTGTCATGATTGGTTCAACAAATCCGTATATAATTCTTAGAGCATGTGTGTGTGGACGGCTTTCCGTACAATACAGGAAATTGCTTAAGGTGGTAAAAATTGGTATACTTACATCAGGGTTTGCAGTAAATACCACCTGACAAGATTCATCCTCATTTGTTTATGACATTGAGTGTCAAGAAATGAGTTTCTAGAGACGGAAAAACTCATCATGGCAAAGATACCAGGCTAAATATCTGATATCAAAAGACCAAATCAATACGGAGATGTAGAGCATCTAAAACCAAAACATTCTACAAAGGTTGTGCCAAATCGGGCTATGGCCATTCATGCCTGGATCAGAAAATCTTAGTGTTTTGGATGATTTTAACTATTTATGAGCAGTAAATTAACCCTATCAATGATATTTCGCACCAGAACAAAAGTGCTGACTACCGGGCTCAGAGTAATCACGTGTACTCCACCACCAGTGTCATTGTCCCAGTGATTTAAACCAGATTTAGTTTAAAATATAACCTAACATTGGATGTGGATGATTCACATTTTTACTTTTACATCAACAACGTGTTAAAAAAAAGTGAAAGAATGAACTAAATCGTAAAATGAGATCAGCCTTCGAGTGTTCAGTATATATATTTGTTTTACACACCAAAACCGTGTGAATAACGTTTACTTTAGATTTTGCCCCAAGCTGATAGACAAGATGTCTTTGTAATAATGTATTGTGAAATTAGATTATTTTATTTGTTAATCAAGCAATAAATTAATTTCATTAAGTAGCAAAATGATAATTTTAAAAATTAACATTGTTATTTGTTATTTCAATATACATTTACACGGATTCATTCGGTATATCGCGTAAAATGATCGTGAAAGAATAAGTAACGGCGGTCAATTAATGCGAATGAAGCGTGAAAGATTGTTATCGGATCGTGAGTGCAATTAGATACAATTCAACTTCAAAATTTGTTGTATTATCAAAAGGTGGAAAAAATCCACAACTGAGAATTACAAAAAATATCTGTCAAATCGATTAATATTCTACTTAAAAAAACTGTGCACAAAGGTAAAGGGAAAAGCAGTACTTTTTAAGGGAAAAACACAAAAGACCACACAGTATCTTATGTAAATCATTACAGAAAAAAACCGCTTTGAATCGTTCGTCTGAGCTGTAAATTCCATGAGATTAGCTCAGATTTTTTCAATTTGTTTGTAATCTATCACATTCCAATATATTATGATTTATCTAAAACTAAATCTTTAGTGTGTAAGATAGTCAGTAAAATATAAATGTGTTTATCCTTGAAAAGGTTCAAATTATTTTCGAACTAGTGGGATTTTGATTATTTTAATCAAAATTGATCGTGAGAGATCGGGTAACAAATTAGTTTGATCGTGAAAGGCAATGAGTGACCGTCATTGTAAAATAAGATAGCATTTACTAATTACTTTTTAGAAGTTGAAGCGGATAATTTTAACTAATGACTAAACAAGAACGTAAATGAATAGTTTAATTTATATTTTTTGTGTACTTGTAAACTTTAAAACTGATTGAGTTTACGGGGATAAAAATGAAATAAATAAAAAATCCCACGAATTAAGAATTTTGTTTTCATATGCTACATTATTTTTCAGAACATGAACACACAGGCGTTAGATATAATATGTAGTATGAAAGTTTACGACGTTTTTCTTTACATTTTAGAAAACAAATACAACATGGTAGTTGGTTAGATGTCATAATGACATGATAGCAAGGTGAGTCAGTTAATTATATTAATCAAGTGATGTAATTATTAAATTATTATTATCATTATTATTGCTTTAATTTTTTTCAATGTCTACATGGATTATTGTGAACAAAATAGTGACAGCTAGGTGACAAAGGAGTTTAGTACTGCGAAGGCTACTGTAGATTTAATAGGGTTTACCTGAACTCAACTAAAATAAGTGAATAAATGCAGTTCATTCAAATTGTAATGTAATATTTTGTCTGAAGACAATGTTGTTTTCCCAACGCAAAGAATGTTTTACTGATTTAAAACTTAAAAAAAAAATCCTGATAAGGGGAGGTAATTTGATAATAGCTTGTGATTTCAATTTCCTCGTTTTGTTCCTTCTTGTCTGACTTCATTAACAGGGATGTGCTCTTTAAACAAATACTGCTCTAACAGAGTTATGAGGAAGAACGCATTTTCGTTTGACTTCCCGATATTATCTGTCGAAAACTTTATCTAAAATATCACCTGACTCTTTTCATTCCGAATAATTGTGCTTCAAAAGAATGTTTATTTGTGGCTATAAAGTATATCTTGGCAAATTATTTTGTTGTTGCTGTTATAGGCCAAAGTTATATCGTGTGAAGAAGCAAATTGTCTGTTTTTTTTTTTTTTTTTTTTTTTTTTTTTGGGGGGGTCTCAATATGAAAATAAAGAAATGTATTATAACTGCCAATGAGACACGTATCCTAAAAATTTCAAGGAAGAGGATGTGAAAAACTGCAAGTCAAAATACAGCCTTCAACGATATGCAAAACAGTGCGCTATAAAAGGTTTCAGAATAATACAATTCAAAAGAATTACCGGCTTTAATGTATGCGACATCACAGATTGTTTTGATCTCCACGTGATATGTGTTAGGTTTAAATTTTATAAAGTTATTGATTATAAAATAGATTTAGATCTGAACAAAAGAACCTATCCTATTCTTATAAAAGAAAAATTATTCGGTCAATTTTTTTTTTTCGAACCAAATTTTAACTTTAAAAGTAATGGATACATGCGTGTCTTACAACTTCAAAAAAAAAAAAAAAACTATATTACTGTTTAATTGTATACACAGGATGAATAGCACCTGTAAACATATATATAATCCAGATGTTTTAGACATAAATATCGGACGCTTAACATAT
This sequence comes from Mytilus coruscus, assembly GCA_017311375.1. Lineage (NCBI taxonomy): Eukaryota > Metazoa > Mollusca > Bivalvia > Mytilida > Mytilidae > Mytilus > Mytilus coruscus. Next base: position 107,290,612 of record CM029595.1, on the reverse strand, counting down.
GTTAAACATGTGTTTACGTACAATTGAAGGGTGTTTTATGGACAAAAGACATTTCATCGATGTAAAATTCATCAAATATACCAGCTTCAATGTTTTAACGCTGGCATTCAATGAAATATCTGCGGCAACAATGATATTAAAATGCAAATGTACATTGTCTCATCACCGAATGAGACTTAATATTGAATTGTACCATGAGCAACACGGCGGATACCTCGTGTGGAGCATTATGCGCTCACCCTTCCGGGGCACCTGATACCAGCCCTAGTTATTGGTCGGGTTCGTGTTACTCAATCTTTAGTTTTTCATTTAGTGTTATGTAGGTTATCGTTAGCAACTCTATAGGACCAGAACGAGCGACGTTGCATCTGCCGCAATGTTAATTTCAACTATTGCATCCTTAATAAACTGTGAAATTCTGTGTTTATCTTTTAGTGCAACATTTCTTTGAACATTATGATCTACAGGTTCATATCAACAGTCTTGTGCGAAAAACAAATACATATATTAAATTTTGAATAAAACGTACTACTTCACATTTAGCGTATTTTTAGTACATCGCATATGTTGCATTCCAATTTATAAAACAGCATACAGGGGCGGATCCAGGCCACCGTTTCACAAAGCCTTCTTAACTTACGATCATCGTATCATTTTACGATCCGTTTACGTGTGGTTCTACGTTCCCGTTACGTGTGTTTCACAAAGGCATCGTAAAGGACTACTAAGTTGATCGCAAGTTACGCACTGTGTATCATCGTAAGTGTATCGTAAAACGGAACTCTGTAAACAGGAGGTGTGAATCGTAGTTTATTTACATCGGAATATGGCATATATAGGTTTGTTTGAGACATGTGGTCAGATGGAATCCATTAGTAGTTTCCATGTGGGAAACTATCAGACCAATCTATTTGATGTCTAAGGGTTTTAGCTGTTGTTCCTCTAATGGGTCGGTAGTTTCTTTCCGAGATGCTTTATCGTACGATTTTCGGCTTTCCTCTACCAGGAATACAGCTGGGCATTTAGCGGTATCGATTTGGAATCCAAGTATGTCCTTTCCGGTTTCTCGTTTGTTGCCTTGGCATTTGAGCAGCATCCGGGGTGACCTTATCCTTTCGTTTGTATATAATTGTTTGTATATTTTGAATTTTTATATTTTTGAGGACGAGCAAATCAGTTGAGTGGGTGTGTTCGTATGTTTTTCATTTGTAGACGAAACACAAGCCTTGTATCTTTGATGGGTTACTTCCTTTGATATTCAATAATACTTTTTTTCTTTGCATCGGAAATTTGAAATAATAGGAGAGTGACGAAACGTGTTTATATCTGATCAAAGGATTAAACGAATTTTTTAACAATTATTTGATAATGTCTAAAGTTATTATAGTACTGCAATTTTAGAGGAGATATGATTGATTGATTGCTGTTTTCTGAACATACAGTGGCAAATATTTCATGCAGATTTATGACCAAGAGAAGAATTTTCGAACAAGAAATAAGAAGTTGCATGCGTTGTCGTTGAAAAAGAATTTAAAAAAGTCCAATAAAAATAAACAAAACCAGTGTATATAATGTGCGAATCCTGAAATACCATTTTCACTGTATTCGTTATGAATTTCTAATGTAGAATGATAAATAAACAGACGACAAATTCATGATTTTTTAATAGAATAAGAAATAAGATATAATGTGTACTGTTTTTATAAATTCATGATATAGGTATGAGATGCGGACAGGTTTTCATCGATCGCGCATACAGCCATCCAGGTGTAAAATTGATACACAAATAGATAAATATTACGAATAGTTCACGAACAGAGCGTGCAAGAGATTTAAAAGCAGCAGTTAAGTTTGATTTGCAGAAAAATGTACCATAATTATTAATGTTGTATAACGTTAAACAGGTTTTGTTATTCAGCTTGTTGATATCGAATTAAATTCCACTATGCTGTTTTCGTTATGCGATTCATGTTTACTGTCGAATAATGATACTAGTCTTTCATTGTCACGTGACTAGCCATTTCTAGGCTTATGAGGGTACATTGTCTAAAATTTGCTTTTTGTGTATTTATCTAGAACATTCTGAAGCATTGACCTATAATGGTTTACTTTTATAAAAAAACTCTGTCATGTTATTATGACCTATTTTTTGTAATAACAATGAAACGAGTCATTTCGAATACCGACATGATAATGAGACTGTTCGATGACGAATTTTTCATTATCGAAGACACTAATTTATAAAATACAAAATTATTGTATTTTATTGGAGCTTAGTAATTTTCAACAGCGTATTTGAATAAAAATTTCAAACGAATTAAATTTACAACATTACAAACAGTTCTTAGCTCTATTTTAGAAAATGTAATTTAAACTTGTTAAAATGAAGTTAGTATAAAATTTGTCAAAGAAAGCTTTTAGAATTCCTTTTTTTTTAATTTGTCTTTTAACTTAGATTTATGATGCTTTTCTCTATACATAGTATATATGCGTAGCAGTTTATTAGTAGTTGTTCTCATATATGCATTTGATACGGTGCATTTATTATGGATATATTTTAGACTCCATTTATGAACATCTATAATGCAGAGAATTTTGATTTTTTGTATCAATTTAAAATGTAGATTCAAATATTTATATGTCGTTGATACAGACAAAAAGATCTATCATGTCAAAATCATGATACAACAGGAAATTTTCATATACACGGTCTGAACACAAGAATTTACAGAATAAGCCTATTTCTTACTGAATAGAGAAAAATAGCCAAAAGAATTACAGAATACAGAAATGTAAACCCCCCCTTTTTCCGCAAAATCCAGACCCTCATATATGATTGCGACGGATAGTTTTGTTTGTTCTGTTTAACTGTTTTATTTTCGAAAAGAATATTTGTACAAGGTGTTGTTAATAAATGTAACGAGTAATATATACCATGCCCTCTCAGCCGACGTCGTAATTCCATTTCTAATGAAAGAAAGTATTTAAAAGCTTTTCCCTGTGCAATATGATTTATTAAACTCATTAGGCAGAGCAATTTTTATGACTACTTGCATAATTGTTTAATCGTATTAAATTCTGTATCAAATTTATATTAATAATAAAAGTTTCAGATCTTTAATATTGAAAACGGGTTAAAATTATTTACTTGCATTAATATTGATATAAAAAGATCCAGTTCGTTTTTTTGTGTTTTTTTTTTTTTTTTTGTAGATCTAAGAAAAAAAGCAACTCTGTTACACTAAAACAATTGACTAATTGAAATTGTCACATGGTGTCTTCTTATGTCGTCTGAATTACAATGTAAGTTATTGATCTGTAATTTATATATTCACCATCCGTAATTATTATCTAAAATGTTTATTTGGCATGCCATACTCGATAGAAGTGCGGACGTGAAAGAAAGCACTCTTCACAAAAAAACGTGAACGGAGATTAACGTTACATTCCACGGAGATTACATGTATTTCGATGATTTCGTCATTTTTTAAAACATAATACGTGAATCTGAAGATAGAAGTTGTATGAAAATTGAATGTTCACACCGATATCGATCTGTTGGATGTAGAATTTATTTTCAAAATAGGTGTTTGTTTAGAATATACCATTCCACGGAGATTAACGTGACGGTACCCAAATTGCACCTATTTTGACAGTTTTTTCACCTAAGTTTTTTTATGATAGAGACAAAAATTTCCATTCTGTGTTTATTTTGTAGCCGTATCCTTCTTTATTATATAGGTACACCAATTTGATTTTTAATCCCTATTGAGTCATAGAAAAATGGGTTTGAATCGACCTCCAAACTATGCATGATTCCGTAATGAGGAGTACCCAAATTGCATCAATGCTTAAGTTCACATCATTAAAAATCAAATAACAGATGTTTTGTTTTATTTTTTCAAATATTTAGAACAATTTGACATTAGTACATGCTCACTATTCATTTATTTTAAAAGGAATGCTTGTAATATATTTTTTTTTTTTTCATTTTTTAAAGATGACTTTTTGTGAACGTCGCATGGCGGCGATTTCGTACATTTTTCTTTTCCAGTGAAAGCTTCATCTGTTGATATAAACTGTGAACGTTTAGTGTATATTTGAATATATTCACCTATTTTGTAAGACGTGTATAATGTCAAATAACTAAATACAAATTGTTTAGTCTCAAAAAAAACTTTTAAGAATTTCTCAGCTGTTTATGTTGAATAGGTGCAATTTGGGTACTCGGTGCAATTTGAGTACCGTGACGTTACATGCTTAACAAATCTCAGTTTTCAACTTTGTTTAGTTAATTTGGAATAAATGACCATTTAACACAATTATTTATGGTAACCTTATAAACAAAATTATTTATGGTAACCTTATAATCAAATTTAACTCATATCACACTCTATGGGGGCCTCGGTGGCCGAGTGGTTAAGGTAGTTACTACTGTAATCACTAGCCAGTCAACACTGAGGTTGTGAGTTCGAACCCCGCTCGTGCGGGTGCACTCGACTCCAGTCTTAATTGACTAGGATTGTCAGTTTTCCTATCGAAGGTCGGTGGTTTTCTCCGGGCACTCCGGCTTCCTCCACCAATAAAAACTGGCCGCCACGAAATAGCCCAAAAGCGGTGCTTAAAAGTGGCGTTAAAACACCAAAAATCAAATCACTCTATGTTGTGCTAAATATTTAGTCTTGCTTGGTCTTCTATCCGTTAACGGGAAATACAGGTTTACGAAGAAAACATTATGACGGCCGGTACGATCACTATCGTTGTGCAATATGTACTAAACTTTATAAAAATTAAAAATATAGATAATAAAGAAATATAAAAATCTCAGATATAAGTATAACAAGCTACGGGTATATAACTTGACGTCGTTAGTTTTGCTTTGTTACGGTGGGACAAATCAGCGTCATAAAATGGGCGCTTTACCGGAGAACCAGTGAGTAGCGCAAAGCTAACAAAACCTGCGTTTCAGGAGTAAGTGCATGGGACCTATTTGTATCATGTTTTATATCTGGTTCTATTGCTAATGTTATTTCATTGATACTGTGTCTATCCAGTCTGTATCTGGATATTACATCCATTTCATTTTCAAAATGATCAAACGAAGAAAGTTTGGTTCTAATATTGAAGATTCTTCTTCGTCTTCTAACATTTGCGGCATCTTGATCGAGAATAAAGCCATCTTTGATATGGTTTAATTCATATTCGCGGAAAAACTACCTTCGAGATACGACTGGGTATAGCTGCAGTAAGTTACGCCAAGATTTATGTATTATTTACGCTCATCTTAAACTTACGACGGCTTTGTGAAACGGCTGTAAAACCTACGATTTATTAACGATGAACGTACGTTGACACGTAGACTTACGAAGGCTTTGTGAAACGGTACCCAGGAGTTTTAAAAGGGGGCGTAATTCCCGATGAATAAATGTATATTGCCGAACGGAGCGATGCGAAAAAAAATTTGGACGATTTATACTAAAATTATATATATATATCGTGAAAACATGAAATTTTAAATTTTTTGAGCGATCAAAGGGGCATACGCCCTATATGCCCGCATGTATCCGCCATTTGCATATAGACTGCACTCCCGGCGCTACCATCAAACGAAAAGGACCTTTAAAGCAGGGCTAGCTATGAGGATCATAGGAAGAAGTGTAAAAATGGTAATGCTCTAAAAAGATAATAATTGTAACCTTTATTTAGCATGTAAAAAAAAACAAAAGTTTTCCCATTTTTCTTAACGGTAAGGACTTTTTTGTAGGAGTCACTTGGGCACAATAACATAAACGGTACCAATTTTTCTGCACCAGATGAGCATTTCGACAAGCAATGATTCTTCAGTGATGCTCGAGACATTTATGTTCTCGCTCTTTTTGCCGTTTTTTCTTCTTCTAATTGCAAGTATTTTCGTTTTTCTGTGCCAGGAGGATTATATAAATTTACTAGAAATAATATTTCTTTACTATTTACTAATAATATCTAGTTTACTATCCACAGCGGTTACTATATTATAATTAGTGTTGCTAAGTCTTAAGAAGTTTTCTATGTTGTGTTTTGTATACTGTTGTTTGTCTTTTTCGTTTTTTGCCATGGTGTTGTCAGTTTATTTTCTACTTTCGAGTTTGAATGTCCCTTTGGTATCTTTCGCCTCTCTTTTTTTTTTAGCTCACCTGGCCCAAAGGGCCAAGTGAGCTTTCTCATCACTTGGCGTCCGTCGTCCGTCGTCGTTAACTTTACAAAATCTTCTCCTCTGAAACTACTGGGCCGAATTTAACCAAACTTGGCCACAATCATCATTAGGGTATCTAGTTTAAAATTGTGTCCGGTGACCTGCCAAACCAACCAAGATGGCCGCCATGGCTAAAAATAGAACATAGGGTAAAATGTATATTTTGGCTTATAACTCTGAAACCAAAGCATTTAGAGCAAATCTGACAGGGGTCAAATTGTTGATCAAGTCAAGATCTATCTGCCCTGAAATTTTCAGATGAATCGGACAATGGGTTGTTGGGTTGCTGCCCTGAATTAGTAATTTTAAGGATTTTTTCCGTTTTCGGTTATTATCTTGAAAATTATTATAGATAGAGATAAACTGTAAAGAGCAATAATGTTCAGCAAAGTAAGATCTACAAATAAATCAACATAATCAAAATGGTCAGTTGACCCCTTAAGGAGTTATTGCCTTTTAAAGTAATTTTTACCAGTTTTTGTAAATTTTGTAATCTTTACAAAATCTTCTCCTCTGAAACTACTGGACCAAATTCAACCAAACTTAGCCACAATCATTATTAGGGTACTTAGTTTAAAAATGTGTGCAGTGACCCAGCCAACCAACCAAGATGGCTGCCATGGCTAAAAATAGAACATAGGGTAAAATGTAGATTTTGGCTTGTAACTCTGAAACCAAAGCATTTAAAGCAAATCTTACAGGGATTAACTTGTTTATCAAGTAAATATCTATCTGCCCTCAAATTTTCAGATGAATTGGACAACTGGTTGTTGGGTTGCTGCCCTGAATTGGTAATTTTAAGGAAATTTTGCCGTTTTGGTTATTATCTTGAAAATTATTACAGATAGAGATAAACTGTAAACAGCAATAATGTTCAGCAAAGTAAGATCTTCAAATAAGTCAACATAACCAAAATGGTCAGTTGACCCTTAAGGAGTTATTGCCCTTTATAGTCAATTTTAACAATTTTCATTAATTTGGTAAATTTTGTTAAGTTTTACAAAATGTTTTCCTTTTGTAATCTTCTTTTTGAAACTGCAGTAGAAAATCAATATAGAAAACAATCTACGAATGAACTGGCAATAAAAATAATTGATAATTCTATAACATGAAAAAAAAACACATTAATACCTGATGATGGTGTTTCTTTCTTTACATTGAAAATGATGTCACAACTATAATCCCGAACAATAGGTCGAATGTCAGATATGTTTCAGTACTTTGGCTTCATTTTCTACAGATTCCGAAGTGCAAATGATGCTTGAATTCCTACACTAATTTATACAGACTTCATCCCCTTTCACAGGTAATGCCTGCCTCATATTATATTTAAAACTTTGATAGAATATCAGAAATTTTGAGAGAAAATTAATCAACCATGCAAGATCTAAAACTTAATTAATATTGTTCAAATTATCAATTAACTATTAAAAAAAAAATTCTCATTAAAAAAATATAGTTCTTCATTTTATATTTTATCAGAAGTTTAGGGAAAAAAATTGAATTTAATTGTGTCCCTTGTTCTCATTTCCTGGGATAAATCCAATACAAATTAAAGTATTGGTATTGAATTAATATTTAAGAAATATTTCAAACCTTACCATTTTCTTCACAAGAATGAAGACCATATTTTCAGTGTCATGAGTATCAGTCATCATATTTGTTGTACTTTGTTGTTTAAAAGTTGAATACAAAAAGATCAACAAAGCAATTCAAAACCACTTGAATTTTGCAACAACAAATGAGAGTTTTAACGACCTCAGCTGGCTATACAACCCTTGCACAATCAACTGAATTTTGCAGAAATCATTAATAGGAAAGATTGCCCTTAAATGATAATTTTTTATTACCTTTTGTTTTTTTTTGGGGGGGTGTTGCGCAACAACAAAACTTCACAACAAACTTTCTCATCACTTCGCATTTCTCGTTAGATAAATTTTACAAAAATTCTCCCCTGAAACTACTGTCAAATTAAACCAAACTTGGTTTAAATCACCACTAGGATATCCAGGGACCACTGTGTATGATGACCCTGCCTGCCAACATGGCACACATGGCTGAAATAAAACATAGGTTTCAAACGCACTTTTAGTCTTATATCTCTGAAACTAAACGACAGTACAACAGTTGCATTTATCATGCATCAATTGTAAATAAAAATATCAGGTGAGCGACACAGGGTCCTTGGAGCCTCTAGTTTTGATCGCTATGGATAATAAACTGAACATCATGAACAAACTATTACCTTTCAATATGATACTCAAAATGATATATGGGGGTGTTACCATTTTTCAAACAAATTTCTGATACTCTAATGACATATTTGAAGTCATTGCTAATTTTATATCTGATTCAAAAACTTGTGTTTGATAAAACAGTAAGTATAGTCATATTTCATCTCTAGTTCAAAATACCCCACCTTTTAAATGTGTTTGAATAATTTCTAATTGAAAGATATCATTAACCAATATAAATTAATTTGTATCTGAAAGACAAAACATAGCTTTACATCCAAATTAGTGTTGGTGTAGGTTAAGACTACCATTCTTATTCTATTTTTGCGATAAACACTCATATTTGCCAAAATCTACGTAGCAACAAGATCGATCCATTATTTGGTTACATGTTAAGAAATATCCCTGTAATTTTGTTTGAACTTCAAAGTACGAAAGAGGAATCTGTCATACTATGAATTTAAGTATGTATATAAAAATATATCAAGGTGAATTTGTTCCTATCTTTTTATCAATAGATATCAACATAATAAATGTACTTACTTGCATTTTTTATGTTAGAGAAAAAGCGAATTCATTCTTCTTAAAATTCGTCTGACTCAATAACTGAGTTTATTAAAAGACATTTCATAAGGTAAAATGAAACTGTTCATATTTTAACTATAGTCAATTCTGATCTTCACAGACATTTACATGTACATCTCCGTACTATGGCATATGAGGAGAGAACAACACACACACAAACAAAATTAAAAAAATCACAAATCTATGTATGATCATCATAGTGATTATACATCTTCCCATTTTTTATATTTGCAGGTGGAATGCAGCCATGACAGCAGAATAATAAACATGGATTTTGAAACCGAATTATTGTCACAACTGCATGACATTTTTTAACTCTTTGTTTTTCTTACAGTGTGTAACCTTATAAAGATCGTCATCTTAATACTGCAGTTTAGTTTTCTTTCAATATAAATGTCATGAAAGTATTATGATATCTCATCAATACTGTTTTGATCATTGAAAAAACACAATTGCTTCGTATGCAAGACATTATTTTGCTTGAAGTTATGAGTCGTAATGTTTTATATGTTCATAACTAATCAGTGGGAAATCTAGTGAAAAAGAACAAAATAAGATTACCTCTTCTTATGATAGAGTTGAGAAAATCAATAATAAAACAATGCCGGTGACGACACTGACCAAAAGATATTTCTAAATAACAATTGTACATTTTAAAGAAATTATTTGTTAAACTGTGCTATTAGAAATATACATGCAATATACATGCAAAAACACGATGTTTTATGTTCAGTATTTATCCAGATAATTGCATTAGAAGCTTGTAAAACTGAAATCTAAAAAATGTTAATCTTTGCTGCATATTCATAAAAAAAAGATTGGAAAAAATCACGTACATACAAAATCTAAAGATCTTTCGGGTCACCAATTTTTGGAGTGTTCCACAAAGTCCTTAGCGTGTTACAATTTCCCAAAATATACTTTTTTTTCACATTCTAATTTTTCGAGTACACCAGTCTGCTCTTTCACATGAACATTCAATATAGAAATATTGTCTTTTCATGAATATAACAATATAAAAGTCTGTCTGTGCAGGTTAAAACATTAAAGATAAATATTTTTATAAAGTAGGTATCTTTTTACTATTTTTTATACAATTTTAAGAAAAGGTCGTCTCGATTTTTTTGTACATGTTTACATCGGGATAAGGTCCGTTTGAATTTGCTTAGTAACTTAATTTCAAAAGTGGTAATCTTTGCTGCATACCAATCGTTTCCTTTGGAATTTTTCCCTGACTTTCTCTGATCTAGCTGCATATATATACGGATAATTAGCATATTCAAGAGAGGTATACAGCCAGTAAAAAAATAATTGAAGTTGGTACTCCAGGAATTTATTCGCATAGCAACATTTTAAACAAGTTTTCACCAAGCTCCTTTAGCCTGCTGTACTAGTCGTTTTCTATTTAAGGAGGGAAATGATAACACTAAATGGAAGTTTTGTTTTTATTTCAACTTATTTCTATTTTTACTATTTACCAGAACGTTTTCCTGTGATTTTATAATTGATAGCGTCCTTGCTAAAATGGGACAAACATTGAAAAAAATCTAGTTCTCAGTGTTTACAGGGGAGGTAATATTTTGTCACTAGATTTCCCACTGTAATGGTTTTCGCATGTTTCACGCACTACATCCACCTTATACTTTTTTCATACGCGGTATGACACATTGGTTCACGGGCCGCTGTCCCTGTCGAAGGACGAACGATTTCCTCTAGATTTTAATTTTTGGTTGACTCTAGTCTACTTTTTGATTAAAAATAAGATGAAATATAAGAGGCTGGGCTTAGGTTGTACAAATTATTTAATTGAGAATTAAAGAGTTAAATTCTGTATTAAACGCTTATAAAGAATTTGGGGTGTTACAGTCAGGATTCTACTTCGTCAAAATTATCTCCCCATTACGCCAGTTATTTTTACAATCGTAAAATGGAAGCTATAGTAGGGATGATGCTCTGCCAATTTAGGGAGCTACCATTTGATTTTTAATGGGGGCTAGGATGAAATTTGAAAAAATAGGCAGGACAGGAGGTTTGAGTAAAAAAAAGGCAGGATGAGCAACTTGGTAAAAAAAAGGCAGGATGACAATTTGTGTAAAAATTCAGGATAAACTAGTAAAAAAAAAGGCAGGACCGAATAGAGTAAAAATAAAAGGCAGGACAGAGATTACAACTAAAAAAAAAGGAGGACGAAATTTTCATCCTAGCCCCCATAAAATCAAATGGTAGCTCCCTTAGCTCTTGAAAACCGATAAATTTATCCACATAGCACAATCACGATCCTTATATGCCAGTTGTATATTAAAAGACAAATGTATCCACTAGCTATTGAGCATCATTTAATGTACTTTTCTGCATTTAGTCAACTTAAAACTATTGTCTGATCGGTTGTCAGGTGGAATTTTCGAAAGTTCAAAAACATTTAAAAAAAATCTAATTAAATATTTCGTGGAAGGGCATACTAAAAATTTTCAGAGGTTGGAGGCTTATAACCCTAGATAACACACAGAAAAAATGAAGTATTTTTGAAGTTATGCATTTTTAAGATCCACTTGTAAAGTCTGTTGTCAAGTACTTTTAGTAAAAATATTTTATTCGAACACACCTTCTCTGTTGTTATGACGCATTATAAAGGTATTTCACTTGACCCATATATTTCATTTTTTAGTACTGTGAATTTTAATGTTATTAAGTCAACATGTAGCCTAAATATATAAAAATAATAGAATCTGAAGCGAGATGATGTATCAAATATTTTTGCTTTGTACGTTTTCAAGACAGAATAGTCTAACCCAAACACGACCGAACATAAAAAGGTGCACTCGACTTTCTCTTTTCGATGAAATTATTGCCCATTTTGAGGATTTTTTACCAAACAAACTGTCGCCAGGGGCAGAGATGCAAATCAATCCTTTAAAAAGACCAATCTATTATCTTTCTGTGGAATTTTTTTCGGCGGAATTTATGCTTATGCACAAAAAAGATCCCCTTGTATTTGCACCTACCACAATCGACTGTTTTATGAAAATTTGTCTATAATTTAAAAGTTTACAAATATCTCGAAGCTCCATACTATAATTTAAGTAAAAACACGTGTATAACATGCATAAAATCCTAAATTATGCACCTTTATTAAACTTTTAAAGCCCATAGAAACAGATGTAAAAAGTTAAATCACAAAAATACTGAACTCCGAGGAAAATTCAAAACGGAAAGTCCCTAATCAAATGGCAAAATCAAAAGCACAAACACATCAAACGAATGGACAACTGTCATATTCCTGACTTGGTACAGGCATTTTCTTATGTAGAAAATGGTGGATTGAACCTGGTTTTATAGCGCTAAACCTCTCACTTGTATGACAGTCGCATCAAATTCCATTATATTGAGAACGATGCGTGAATAAAACAAACAGACATAATAGGTTAAAATGTCATATAGGGGTACAGCAGTCAACACCGTGTCACAATCTTAATCACAACAAAAACAAACAAATATTTAACAAAGAAGCACAAAAAAGCATATATCACATTTAACAACATCGTTCATTGCTTACTTATTTTTGTATTTTATTTATGTATGCCAAATCAACCCATAAAGGATCGAGGGATTTTAAGCACTGGGACGGAATCGTAATTTTAACTTTAACTCTGGCGTAGAATCGCGTGTTTGACGTCAGAATGTAAACGTCACACAGGTAGAGATATAAAATAATTTTGTCGTTCAAAGTATGCAAAAATTAAAATAGAACAATAACACAATGGCGGAAAAGTACAGAGACACGTCATATGTATCAAAGAAACATAAAAAGTCACACGGACAAAGCACACAAGTAAAAATGAAAAATAATACAAACAACACAATGACGGGATGCATAAGTACAGAGCCACGTCAAATGTATATCACCAAAAACAGACCAAACAGCAAAAGTAACATTAACAAAGACAAACAAAAGAACACTCCAACACGTTATTAAGAGGATAAACAGCGTCAGTACGCAGAATCTATACTTCTTGACTATCATGTATTATCTGTGAAGTTGATACGAAATATTTATCAACAAGGTCTTGGTACCTTCCGATGAACTTTTTTAGAAAAAAGACGAGACGTTCTTTGACATGCTCCTGGTTCATCAACTTTCTGCTCAGATACTGGTGACGTTTTACAAAGTCTGAGTAGGAGCTGCAAGCTTTTGCATACCGAATAAGTTGGGAAATGTATATCCCATATGCAGGTGAAGTTGGTATATTGCTACTAAGGTGGGGGAAATTGATAATTTTAAAATTAAAATCGTCTCGTTTGTCATAGATTCTGGTACTGAGATGATTGTGTATGTCAAATTCGAGTAAATGTAAACAATTCAAATTTACCAACTTGGCCTTTTTTACCTACTCTAACAAAGAGTTCCATTTCTTTTGTTTAATTTCAACTGGGTATCCGCCTGGTTAATGACCGCTTATTGAATTCTGAATGTGTCCCAAAACGATAACATTAAAATTATTTGGTCTACTTTCTCTATTTTTAAGGGATAAAACGAGAAAATACAATTTAAATACCTAAATCCACTGGAGCGTTGAATTATATAATCCTTATCATAGGGCATGGCGTCCATTAGTAGTTATAAATGACTTCCAGTTAAAATTAAAAAAAAAACAAATAAAGTCTTGATTATAGTTTTTGGCAAATATTTTCCAAATAGACTAAGCTATCTTCAGGTAAGACAAGCTGATATATCTTTACAACATTATCTTATCATTTTATAGGTGGGTTATATTTCACATTTTTAGAAGAAGAACAAACAAAGAAGAAATACAACAATAGACTGCATATAATTATTCACATACTAATTGATATGTACAATTACCTTCTTTACTTCTTTATACTGTCACATAATGTTGAATTTTTCGAAATTCTAAGGATTTTCTTCTCCAGGAATAGATTACCTTAGCTGTATTTGGCAAAACTTTTAGGAATTCTGGGTCCTAAATGCTCATCAACTTCGCACTTTGTTTGTCTTTTTAACTTTTTTTGATTCGAGCGTCACTGAAGGGTATTTTTTTAGACGAAACGCTCATCTGGCGTACAAAACTTCAATTCTGGTATCTTTGATGAGTTTATTTACCATCGTACATATGGTACGCATAATGTGAAAAAGGTTCTATAAAACTCGCAAGTTTTCAACAATTCTGCAAAACCATTTACATGTAACTAATAAAAGATGTTTATACAACAAAAAATGTAGTTCTTTTTATGCCCCACCAACGGCATTATGTTTTTCGGTCTGTGCGTCCGTTCGTCCGTCCGTTCGTCCGTCTGTCCCGCTTCAGGTTAAAGTTTTTGGTCAAGGTAGTTTTTGATGAAGTTGAAGTCCAATCAACTTGAAACTTAGTACACATGTTCCCTATGATATGATCTTTCTAATTCTAATGCCAAATTAGAGTTTTGATCCCTATTTCACGGTCCACTGAACATAGAAAATGATAGTGCGAGTGGGGCATCCGTGTACTATGGACACATTCTTGTTTTCTTTTATGTATTTCTTAGATATTATTTCTGTGGAATTTAATACATTTGTAAAATGTAAATACACAGCCAGAACCCTTACAAGTTTAACTTTCCTTTTATAGAGGAACGGCGATTATGTATTATAAATTGCTAGGATAATCAGCCCGTGAGAGTTTCAAAGTATGGGATTTTACAATGAGATTGGAAATGATAAAAACTGTGCTTACTAATCTAGAAAACAGTATTTCGTACGGTTAGAGTATGTTTTGTGCATATTATTTATCTGTTAAACGATTAGACACGTTCTTATTGAGTGTACTGATTTTAAAACAACATCTTTACTGTCAAAATATACATATAAGCACATTTATTCTAAGGCGGAGTAAAGCAAACATCAATCATTCAATCAAATCGTTTTAACGTAAAAACAGACGGGGAAGACTTAAGCAATAGTTTTTCACTTATTCATATTTCCACGAGCGTATTTGTTTTAAAAGACTAGACAGTTAATCGCGGTTATAACTGAACAGGCATTTATGAACATTGCATTCGTCGACATAAAATACATTGCTCGGAAGTATTTGATAAAAGCGCGGATGTCAAATGAACGCTTTATTTTTTAGGTGTAAGCCACTCTCGGAGTCCCCTTTCAACTCAACGGAAAAATATCTTCTTGTTTTTTCGGCATAAAATCGTTCAATAATTTTTTGCATCCCTCCGATCGGCGGTATATATATGTTTTTGGCAATTAACCCCCTTATTTCCCATCAAACATCCTGGATCCACCCCTAAAACTCATGGGTAGTGTCTTCGATTGTTAAATTAAAAAAGCGTTATTATATAGTATAAAAAAACATTTGAGTCTTATGCGACTTTTGGGTTTATAGACATATCTGAAAACTGGCTCCTAGCGGAGTGGCTGCTAGCGAGCGGCTGCTAGCTTAAGCCTAGCAGAGTATTTACGATGTTTGTTTAATTTTCTAGCATTTTGATTGAAACCGCTGCTGGTTGACCGCTTGTATCCGAGGATATCATCAGCCCAATAGTCCGTGCTTCGACACCGACTTCATATATTACTTACCTTTCTTAAATTAGAAATTGATAAAATAAGATATTATTAAAAACTAGTTTGAAATACTTTAGGTAAATTTGACCTTAAGTTTATTTACTTATTCTCGTAAGTTTCTTCCTGATGATATAGCTCATCAAGTATTCAAGTATTTATACATCCTAAACGTTGATTTGAACATTTTTAGTTTTTTTTTTTTTATGAAACTATAGTAGGAAGATAGAGAGAAACTGTTCACATTAGTATGATAAGAAAACAAGATCTACAAATGTCAAATTAAAAAAAATTATCGGAGAACTCCTTATAGGAGTTATTACCCTTACATATTGATTTTTGACCAATTTAAATTTTAACTATTATAGATAGACTGAAACTTTGAACAAAACAAATGGCCATCTATACATAATCTAAAACAAGTCAAACGATTGAACTTGTCAATAGTACCCTTATTAACAATTTTAACCATTCCATTTTGCCTATCATCTCGAAAACTTCAATTGAAATGCAAAAATCAATGTCCAACAAAATGATCAGCAAAACAATATTATGCAAAACAGCAAAAACTGCCAAAAAAAAAAAAAAAAAAAAAAACACACAATTTAAGATCTTGTCATTAATATTCATATTATAGATAGATATGAGCAAAACCTTTACCCAGAAAGAAAAATTGCTATAGAATGTAATTTACAAAGATGTTAAAAATGTAAAATATCTTTTTGGGTACAGCTGTTACTCATATATATTTTTACCCTATTACTATTATGTTTTAGGTCAAATATGTAAATATCGACATGTTTATGACGTCATAGGGACATCAATAGTGACCTTTCAGCACTAATAAAAGTGCCCAGATTATATTAACCTGTTCATTTATCAATTGAATTAAAAACGATTTTAAAAGGCTTCATTAAGTTTACCATTTTTGTAATTTCAGAGGCCAAATAATGACGCTTATTATACCTTTTCTTTTATGGAAAAATGCCCGGTGAGCAATACTGGCTCCCTTGAGCATCACGTTTCCTCTTATGCAGTCAGTAATTATTGTCACAACTGCAAAACGTTTTATAACTCTATGTTTTTCTTTAAGTGTGTAACCTCATAAGATCGTCTTCTTAATATTGCAGTTAAGTCTTCTTTCAATATAAATGTCATCAAAGTATTAAATGATATTTGATCAAAACTGTTTTGACCATTGAAAAAAACATAAACGCTTCCTTTGCAAGACATCATTTTGCTTTAAGTCATCAGTCGTATTATTTTATATGTTCATAACTGTCGCGGATCTACAAAATTTTAAGGTTAATGTAGCGGGTTCCAGCCCTTTTTTTCTTCCATTTTGACCCGATTAAAACAAAATTAGTAGGAAGTTGGCATGCATGATTTTGTTGGTCGCTCTTCGACTTATTAGTTTTGATTCTCCCTTCGGTATCGACTGCATCTTTTTTGCAATACTAATGGTATTCGCATGTTTCACGCATGTTTACAATGTCTACTACATCCGCCTTATAAGGTAAGTGTTTCATACGCGGTAAGACACAATGGTTCACGGACAGCTGTCCCTGTAGAAGGACGTACGATTTCCTCTAGATTTTATTTTTTGGTTTACCCTAGTCTACTTTGGAATTAAAAATGAGATGAAATATATGATGCTAATGTTGTAAAAAGATTCAATTGAGAATGAAAGAATCAAATTCTGCCTTGTAGGTGCTTATAAAGAATTATAAGTGTCACTTACCGTTTCCCGTATTCTGACGGTGTCCCTAAACCTTAACATTAAAATTATTTTGGTCTATTTTCTCTATTTTTAAGGGAAAAACAAGAAAATACTATTTAAATACCAAAATCAGTTAGAGCGTTGAATTATTTAATCCCCATCATAGGATATGGTGTCCTTTAGTAGTTATTAATTGACTTACCGGTATATATAAAAAAGATAAATATGATAAGAAAACATGATCTACAAATGAGTCAAAATAAAAGAAATTGTCGGTGATCTCCTTACAGGAGTTATTGCCCTTAGATGTTGATTTTTGACTAATTTCAATGTATGTGCTTTGTCTATATGCCATTTTGTTTTTATTTGTTGACATATTTGTTTGTTTTTATAGTGATTGAGATTATAACACAATGTTGACTGCTGTACCCCTATTTTTGACATTTGTACGTATTATGTCTGTTTGTTTTGTTCACACATTGTTGTCAATATAATGGAATTTTATGCGACTGTCATACAAGTGAGAGGTCTAGCTAGCTTTAAAACCAGGTTTAATCCACCATTCTCTACATAAGGAAATGCCTGTACCAAGTCAGGAATATGACAGTTGTTTTCCATTCGTTTGATGTGTTTGAGCTTTTGATTTTGCCAATTGTTTAGGGACTTTCCGTTTTGAATTTTCCTTGGAGTTCAGTATTTTTGTTGTTTTACTTTTTGTTACTTTTTTTTTAAACTAAAATAGATAAACTGAAACTTTGAACAACATAAATGGTCACCAACACATGATCTAAAACAAGTCAAATGACTGAACTTGTCACAATTTTAACTTTTTTTTTCATTTTTGCCTATTATCATGATAACTTCAATGGAAAGACAGAAAACTCACTGTCCAACAAAATGATCAGCAAAACAATATTATACAAAACAGCAAAAACTGCCAAAAAATAGCCTCATTTTAAGATCTTGACTTTAATATTTAGATATGAGCAACAGCTTTACTCGAAAAGATTAATTGCTATAAAATGCATTCTACAAAGATTTTAAAGATTGTAAAATATCTTTTGGGGTAAAGCTATTGCTCATATATATTTTTACCAAAAACTATGCACGAATTTGCTATTTTAGGTCAAATACGTAAATGGGTCATTTGAAAAAAAAAATCGAACTTTGAAATCGTACTATTTAATAAAAGTTACAAGTTTAAACCACCCTCTTTATTAACAAATCAAAACATATAAAACTTCTGAAATAACATATAAAAAATGTAATCTTAATAATGTCGTACAAGAATATATTGAAAAAAATTTGTTAGGTGGTGCAATATTTTGTCTCTCCTGTTACCGATGTTCTACAGGAATTTTTGGCTATTTGGAAAATGTCTCGATAAAATTTTAAGCTTGTTTTTCATGGCCAATTAGGTTGTTTTCAAGAACAAAACGTTCTGTGTATTGATATATTGTTTGTCAATTTCCATGTACCGAAAAATACCTTTAAAAATTGGTTTTCAAAGGTTATAAAAATAACCGCCAGCAACGTAGGTCTAAGATAGCAATTCATAAGTTCAGTATTTTTTCTCATTCGAATACACCCAATATCAAGTATTTCCCTCGCATTTTGTTTATTTTTTGTCATTTTGTTTTTGGTAACAGCAAGGATTTGTATAGTCTTACTATACAAATCCTTGGTAACAGGAAGGTATGTTAACGATAACATATTAAGTTCTATCCTGTTACCCGTTTTGTCGATCCTGTTATCGATAGCAGTATTGCATTTTTTGTGCTTAATAAGATATAGACCTTGTGACCTTTAAATGTGTTAAACTAACAAACATTTCATTATGTGTAAACATAGATGTAATTATATTCTAGTTCGTTACCTCAAACGAAAACAAAGTATTTATAAATAAAAACAAACACTTGTTTCATAGGAATAGCTCGCCAGCATGTGCAGCTTACTTGATTACTTTATTTAACAAAATAAAATAATTTGAGTCCCGATCGGCAACACCGCTGCGTAGTACACGACAGCCTACAAAATAGAAAATCAAAGTGAGAATTCATATAATATAAATATATATAGGTCTAAAAGATTAACCAAACAATGTCATAGTATAAATATCTATCTTATCTATCTATACATAAAAACATTACAAAATACAAACATTCATTTTTTTGGGAGGGGGGAAAACCCCTTCATCTAAACTTGTACGACTTTGCTATAGAAAAACAGTACATTAACGGGTGTTACACGGACACTTTTTAGATGATACACGGACACTTTTTAGTTGTTACACGGACACTTTTATAAATAGAATCACTCGTGCATGATCAGTGAGTTCATGGGCACTTTAAATTTTAATTAGATTTGAACTTTTTGTTTCACCGACATATTTCCTGTCTTTTTTATTAAAATATTTACGTTGGCATCAATAACTATATTTTTTTTTAAACAATTCCAGTATATTATTATTCATATCGGTACACTAAGGGATTGACCATTTAACTTCAAAATGGGGGGTTTGGGTTTTTTCTTAAAAAAATATTCTGATCCCCCAATTTTATGAGAAAAATATATATTTTGGTCAAGCAGATGACAAAATAATGTTCTGATTCCTGATTTTCCGAATACCGTATATAATAGTGCTAATTTCGAAAAAAAATATTCGGGTGATAGCGTCAGAAAAAAAAACATACCCCCCTTTTGAAGCTAAATGGTCGGTCCGTAAATGTATTTTTGTTTTCAATATATGGACATGAATAGTATTCTGGACAATACTGAAAGTAAAGAAATGCTGGTACCGACGTTTATATTTCAATAAAAGAGACAGGAAATATATATAACAAAATCAAATCTAATCAAAAGATAAAATCCCTATCAACTCACCAATGCACGATTGATCCTATAAATAAAAAGTGTCCGTGAAATACATGTTCAAAAAGGCATATGTCACCAATTTTGGACGGTAAGCTGCGATTGGATCATATTGTGACACATGTTTAATCCTGATCAACACTATCAGAGACATATAAACACCTTTAAGCATGATTTTTTTTTAAATCCAAAATATATGCCTATATATATCTTATAACAAGACAAAATCCATTTTTTCATAACATTTCATTCACTAATGAAATAGGAAATTCATTCTTTTGATACATTCATATATATTGAATTCATATATTTGGGAGCAAACGTACGATTTTGATAATTTTTTTAAGGGGAATGGGGGGATGGAATGGCACATCCTGCATTTTTTCGACGAAAAAAGGATCAAGCCTGTTTATTATAAATTTATTTTAACCCCCTCCCCCCTTTTCCGTTTTTCCCCAAATAAAAATCAAATGTTAGCTTGCTTACCTCTGAAATCTTTTTCATACATTACTTACTTGCGAAGTTGCATTTTAAAAAGTCTCAAATGTGTACGACATTCATCTTTTACTTGACACGGTTCTTTTTTATAAAATTATTAGATTCTTGAATTTCTTGAGAAAAAAAACTGTCGGTTGAAGGGAAGTGAAAAAAAAAATTGTTTAAACTGTAACTTACACTAACTGGTATATGGCCATTTAAGTTTATAATCTGTTTAATTTTGCTACCACTTGTAGTCAGTTCAAGCAGTTGTTCCCGGCCTGTTTCTTTGTTACCTTTGTATTGTATCTAATACTTAACTGCACTGTATACGAGCTTCGAATGACAATATTCCTTAACTTACTTTAACAAGAAAACTATTCGCGCTTAAAAATACCGTGCTAATACATATCAAATATCATACTCAATATATTTACGCAGTGCGACAAATATTGACCAGTCCGAAATATCATATATTTAAAACACAAACCTGTTTATCTAATATAAACACCAATAGATGACCACTATAAAGACACACACTCACGTGTGTTTGTTTACATAAATAGAAACACGTGTATGCTCAACTCTAATAAATACATTTATGTTCTTTTTGGAGGCGTTTCCGTCAGATATTGTATATCCTGGTTCTGTAACAATAGTAACAGGACATAAAATTGTATATTTATGAATGCTGTTGTGAAATAACTTCTCCATTTTATGTAGTGATAATCACGTATTTGCACTTTTTATTAGTATAATATTGCTGTCATTAATAAAAATTTTGGTAACAGCATAGAACAAAAATAAGATAGGGTAGGCACAAAATGTCTTGAATTATATTTACAAATTATTTAGTTCTTCTCATGTAGTTTTTGTCAATTCTTGTCCATCCATGAAGATTTATATATCACCCTACTGTCCTCAAAAATCCATTTAACAAACACTCATGTTTTCCGACAAACTATAATCTCCCCTAGAATAATAAAAAAGATCCTAATGACAAATAGCGACTAAATTAAGCATAAATAGTGTTTAGTTTTAAACGTTAGAGCTTTTATTCGATCGTATTATCCAAACATGAAACTGAAATACAGAAAGTGTTTTTGAATGCAGCAAAATCAGATTTGGTTTAATTGTTTGAATCTGATCCCTGTGTATTATTTTATTCATATCATAGAAATATTATGTCGTTTCGTTCTTCTTATGAATATTTTCATGGTAGTTTTAGATGACACTGTAGCTGAACAAGAAAAGAAAAAGATTGATACACCTAAATGATGGTAAGTGGATATTTGAATACCAATAAGTTTAATTCCTCTTGAGTTTCTCTGATTTTCAATTCACCTTTCCGAAGGAAATGTGAGCTTTTGCCATCACTTGGCGTCCGTCGTCGTCTGTCGTCGTCGTCGTCGGTCCGGTGTAAACTATTTCAAACATCTTCTTCTCTGAAACTACTGAACCAATTCCAACCAAACATAAGCTGAATGATCCTTAGGGTATCTAGAATAAATTTTGTGTTTAAATTTCTGTTTCGACAAAAAACATGGCCGCCATGGCTAAAAATAGAACATAGGGGTAAAATGCAGTTTTTAGCTTATATCTCAAAAACTAAAGCATTTAAAGCAAACTGACATGGGGTAAAAATGTTCATTAGGTCAAGTTCTATCAGCCGTGAAATTTTCAGATGAATCTAACAACCCATTGTTGGGTTGCTGCCACTAAATTGGTAATTTTAAGGAAATTTTGCAGTTTTTGGTTATTATCTTGAATATTATTATAGATAAAGATAAACTGTAAACAGCAAAAATGTTCAGCAAAGTAAGATCTACAAATAAGTTTATATGACCAAAATTGTCAATTGACCCCTTAAGGAGTTATTGCCCTTTAAGGACAATTTTACACAATTTGTTTTATCATGTTTTCTTACTTTAAAAAATCTTCTCCTCTGAAACTACTGAACCAAATTAAACCAAACTTAAGCTGAATGATTCTTAGGTTATCTAGAATAAAGTTTGTGTTTTATTTTCTGTTTCCTCAGAAAACATGGTTACCATGGCTAAAAATAGAACATAGGGTAAAATGAAATGCAGTTTTTGACATATCTCAAAAATTAAAGCATTTAGAGCAAATCAGACAAGAAGTTAAAGTATTTATTAGGTCAAGGTCTACCTGCTCTGAAATTATCAGCCAAATCGGGTATTTGATTTGTAGGTTATTGCCCCTGAATTGATGATTTTAAGGAAATTTTGCAGTTTTCCGTTATTATCTTGAATATTATTATAGATAAAGATAAACTATAAACAGCAAAAATGTTCAGCAAAGTAAGATCTACAAATAAGTTTGTATGACCAAAATTGTCAATTGACCCCTTAAGGAGTTATTGCCCTTTAAAGACAATTTTTCACAATTTGTTATTCTAGTTTGCTTACTTTAAAAAATCTTCTCCTTTGAAACTGCTGAATCAATTTCAGCCAAACTTGGGCTGAATGAGTTTCCGAGTATCTGGTATAAATTTTGTATTTTATTTCCTTGTACGTCAAGAAACATAGCCACTATGGCTAATATGGAACAAAATGCATTTTTTTGCTTTTGAATAAAATATGACAGATAAAAGAACATTTAAATTGCATTTTTAAGCCACTCATTAATATATGTTGAAAAGCAAAAATAATCATTGATGAAAGATTTATGCAAAAAATTACAGGTGAGCGATTCAGGCTCTTGAGAGCCTCTTGTTATTTTATCAAAAGTGACGTATTGTTTTGTTTACTATAGACACTTCAATAACCAGAGGCTCTAAAGAGTCTGTGTCGCTTACCTGCATCTTCAACAATGGCCACTTTTTTGTTTAAAAAACATCATGAAAGGGCAATAACTCTATAAAGGGTTAACTGATAATTTCAGAAGATTTGTAGATCTTGTCTCGCTGATCATTTTTGCTTTTTAAAGTTTCTATATATCTTTTATAATTTTCAAGATAATAGGCAAAAATGAAAAAAACAAATTGATAAAAATCGTCATTTAAGATCAATAACTCCAATAACGAGATCTTTTTGTAGATCTTGTCTTGCTGATAATTTTTCATGCTTAACGTTTCTCTCTATCTATCAAAGTTTTCAAAATAATAGGCAAACATAAAATTTGACATTTATATAAGAAAACGTCTGACAGTTTTGTCATTTCTGCCCCCAGTCAGGTTTTCTCTATTCACAGCGCTTTTCAAGATAATCGACAAAACTTGCATTTTACCCATATGTTCTATTCTTAGCAATGTCGTACTGTGAGTTTAACATAAATGTGGATGGTCTTTGAGTAAAATTTCTGCAAAATCATATGCAGTTTGGCCTATTTCTGCTTTTTAACAACATCAATGCTGTGTCTGTACCTTCGTCTCACGGTGCTGTTTTGATTAACAGCCTATAAGCGCGACGCATGAAAAGGAAAATTCTCAAGCGTAAGAATTTTAATAGCTGATCGTTTTTCGATTTTCACCATTGCATTGTCAGTTTGTTTTCGACTTATGATTGTGAATATCTCTTTGATATCTTTCGCCTCTCTTTGAAATCCCATGAAAGTTATGAAAATTATAAAAGAGGGTTTTATCATTATAGCACTGAGGCCATAAATATTTAATTGTAGCAAGATTTGTATGGCGTAGGTCTTTTGCAAAAGATCTGTCATACACATATTATACATCTGCCCTAAGCAATCGGTTGATTCAATGGAAAACCGTTTAGTCCATCATTTTTTTTTAACTTAAAAGGTAAAGTTTAAATGCAATTAACCAAAAAGTGTGTTAAATAATACCGACAGGGAGAGGGAAAAAATATTCATTAGGCACAAAATGCAAATTTTGAACAATGTTGAAGGAAACTGTCGTAGTTTCAAACTTATCCTATATAGCAATCACAGGCACTTGTCTCAGAAAAAAATCCTATATACCTTAATATAATGTTATATTAAGGTATATATGATTTTTTTTTCTGAGACAAGTGACTGTGATAGCAATCCATGACAAAAATGACTAGGTTTCATGTATGGAAAACTTAATTTAGAACAAATAATACAAATATGTCGAAAATAGGAGGTGCACATCTTCAATATGTGAGAAATCGCAATGGCTGAATAATGTTGAAGGAAGACTGTGGGAGTTTACATAACACAAAATAGCTACGATCGATGACAAAATGAATAAGTTTCACAGAGAAAAATTGTTCAAATCTATCCTAAATAGGAGATCCACATTTACAATCTGTGTGCAAAGTTTGATAAAAGTTGGAGGCGAATTTGTAAGGTACGCAAGACACACAATAGGTATCCTTTACGTATTTCGGGAGACGGACGGATGAAGCGGTTACTAGACCCACTCTCGCCTCTGTCGACACAGATGAAACTACGAATGCACTACAAATTTATGAAGTAGAATGAGAATTTTGTTGTTTTGGTATCATAAATTTTGCATTTAAACGTTGATCAATGTTTAAGTCGTACCACATTAACTAAATTGTGATATATCATTTTTATTGAAATTGACAATTGACTTTATTGTAGAATAAAGTCCTGACGACATACACCTCCTCGAACTTTTTATTCTTACAATGGAAAACTGACGACCATATCGGTAAGCAATATTCAGATAGTTTGCTGAGTCATACATACAAAAATACACAAGTGTGTCCATGATTAAAATAAAACAACAAATATATACATACAATGGTTTACATTTATAAATTTTGACTTGGATGGAGAGTTGTCTCATTGGCACTCATACCACATCTTCTTAAAATATATACAGTTCCCTGACACGTTTAAAAGTAAAGACAAAAAAAAAATATCACAGTATATCAATCATAAATTAAATCTGCACATACAGTTTATACTCTGAAATGTTCGCAAACGTAAACTGCTTATATCCACGTCATTTGAACTCTAAGGGATATAGTTCTATCATTGGCAAATATTCCACATCTCCTTTTGTTTTGTAGACCGCTTTCGACTTACAAATATGGATTAACTTTCACGAACATGATTTTAATAGTAGCCAACCACTTATGCTAAAAGAGAGGCGAAAGATACCTAAGGGATAGGCAAACTCACAAGTCGAAAACGAACGGACAATGCCTTGGCAAAAAAAAAAAACGAAAAACGATCAATAGACACACAACAGTATACAAAACACAACATAAAAACTAAAGACTGAGCAACATAAAACCCACTCAACACGGGGATGATCTCAGGCGCTCCGGAAGGGTACACAGATCCTGCTCCACATGTGGCAACCGTCTTGTTGCTCGTGTAAGTACAAAACCGGTGATAAGTCTAATTCGGTATGTCACATTTAATAAAAAGGACGGATTGTGGTTACGACCATATCCGTCGTCATCTGTGAAACAGATATTCCATAACAGTCAACCAACTTGTGATGCTAATGAATCATTCAAATTAACAATAAGATTTTTTTTGGTAAATTTCAAATGATTATTTTTTTTCACAGAAAAGAGTCATAAAGTTTTATGTTTTTAAAGATAAGATATTTTCCACGTGATTACCTATCACTTATTACAGTGTTTTACATTAGGTTTGGTCATAGGAATGATAACAACTGTCGTTTTGGGCGTTTTATTCGAAAGTCTACATTTAATCGAACCAAAACTACAAAAAGAAGAAACGTAGGTATTAAGTAATATTGTGTAGTACATACTGAAAAAAATCTGTTCTTTTTTTTATCATCAAATGGCTCTCGTCTGTCGTCGGACAACATTTCTAAGAAGTGAAACCCAGAACCAGTACGACTAATTATTACAAAAGAATCTTCAACGCTTCCCAGGGAGCCAGCTTTCAAAGGAAAGGGCATTATAAGGGCCATTATTTGCTTCCTGCACTTGCAGGATAAAAAAGTAATTCGTACAGTATCTGTTCATGTCTTGTTGACGTCACCGTTCCCGCTCACAAGACATGCCTAGGATAAAGTCATACTTGTCCAGGACTATTTACCGTCACTTCCTCTAATTTAACATTTAGATCTACCTAGCATAAAGCCATATAAAATAAAGAGATGTGGTATGATTGCCAATGAGAAAACTATCCGCCAAAGTTCAAATGAAGTGGATACTTGTCAAGGACTATAGTTACCGGCTATTCCCTCTCTTACCTGTGTCTCGTGGTGGAGTGCTCGCCTCGAGTGCGGGATGTCGTGGGTTTGAATCCAGGCCGGATCAAACCGAAGACTTTAAAATTGGTATTTGCTGATACTCCGCTAAGCACGCGGCATTAAGGAGTAAGTGTAAAGACTGAGTCAGAAAAATATGTCCGGGTAAGGGGTACTATGTATTCCTGCCTTATGAACTAGCACGTTAAAAATCCGGCTCAGTATGTCGGTATAGTATCAAGCAGGGTTCAAACTCATATTCATTAGCATGTTCTTGTCCTGAATATGCATCTAATTTGCCACTGCACGTTAAACAGCCATCCCTCCATCCATCAATTCCCTCTCACTTAACATATAGATCGACCAAGGATAAACCCTTACTTGTAAAGGATTAGTTACTCCCCTTTCACCTGACATACATAGGAAAAAACTGTACGAATCTCAAAGATTTTTATTTTTGTAAGAGCCATCATTAGGCCCATGAAATTGAAAAACAGTAAAACTCTTTAAGCTTTTCAAAATTTTGATAGTTTTTATCCTTAAATAATTAAGATTATATAAACTAGAAACTTTTAAAGTACTTGATTGTACTGCTACTTCATTAACAGGTTGAAAACATATTTGACCAACTAATGAATGAGCCAAATGTTTTTTCTTCGATTATACATCTTCTAGCAACATATATTTTGCAAAAGCTCTTGGTTCATGTCCGAATATTAATAACAAGATATAAGTATGAAGCCATTTCTGCAGTTTTTGCCGTCTTATATTAAAAGCGATAAGTAGAATTTTGAAGCCCTGAAGCAAACATGTAAGGCAACTTACAAAAACTTAAATACTAACAGATTAAATTCTTGTGATCTCAAATCAAACATTTTGATTTTTGAATTCTGGGGGCCCAAAAAGTGGTCTTATCATACCTTCTCCATTTAAATTTTCTGCTTTATTAAAGCAAACGCGTGACGTGATGTCATTTCATAACGACATCCTCGATCTCAGAAAATTAGATAAAATTAAACTAAGCAATATCTAAGCTTGCTTTATAACACAATTTTCGTATAAAAGATTTAACTTTCTGATACTCTACAATATATGTACAATGATATACTTGATTTTATGTTGCATTAATTCTAAATTACGTAGACGAGGAGAAAGATTTTTCGCATTCATGGACAGAATGCAGATATATATATATGTTTTGTTTATTTGATACTTTTGTTCTATTTTCTAGCAAACATTAACAAAATTTACTGTTAAAATTCAAATCAATCGATACTTTCTGTCATTCAGTGGATAGATTTGTAATTGAAAGTAACTTGGTACTCATAAAATATTACGCAAACATCTGCACACCAGTTGTCCTATTTTTGTTGATAAATAGTCCAATACGTGATATGATTGCCAATGAGACAGATATACAAAGGAGAACGAAGGACGAGGGTGTAGACATCTATAGATCGTCGTATAGCCTTAAATAATGAACAAAACCCATATTGTATATAGTAAGCTACCAGTCACAACCACTGAATTACAGGCTCCTGACATGGGAGAGGTACATAAAGAATGTGGTTTGGTAAAACATGTGTGTTTGCGCTCAAATTCACCCACCTAACCTCTTCTAACCTGGACAAGCTGTGTAACGGCACAGCATAGAGCAAACTATAAAAATCAGTTGAAAAAGGCATGACTCATCAGATCGGCACTAAGCACGCAAAAGAAACTAACCAAAAAAAAAATAAAAATAAAAAAAATACAAGGTTCCGATTTAAGAGTACTCTCAGTCAAAGCCAATTTCAACTCATACATGACCCATGTTTCCCAAGAATAAAATTTCCATTAGTACACACCAAACTGATAAAGACATCATAAACAGACTGGGATGTGATATCCCGTTTGCCGTAATAACGTTTCAACAGATACAGGAACTTTCAAACCAAATGTTTGTATCTATGAAAGAATTGAATAAGAGTTATAAGTCATTTGTTGTAACAAAATCCCTAATAATTTACCAGTAATTTAATACATTCTTTATCTAAAGAGGGTACACACAGTAACTGTTGGTTACAACAAACTAACCGTGTTTACACATTCATTGAAATCTTAAACGTCACTACAGTACAGACGAGTTAGGCGAAGAGTTTGGTAGATATACAAACCGTAAGAAGGGGCCAAAGAAGCATTAACGTACAAATAAAAAAATTGCAATAGGAAATGGAAAATCACCTCTTTCTCGTAAATGTTTGTATAGAGTTTCTCGAGTAAAACAGAAATATCCAAATATAGAAAGAACAATTATTGCTGTTTATAGTAGATCTATTTAAAGTCAGTTTCATTGGGTAAATTCTCGCGACAAAATTAGAGAACCCTTGATTTTTAAATAAAAAAGATTACTAAGGTGTTTTTAAGTGTTTTTCTTTTTTTTTTTTTTTTTCTTTTAAATGAATTTTTGACAGATCTTCTCTGAATTTGGCTATACAATGTGATTCTTAACAATACAGGAACACGTTTGCTATTAAAAGGGCACAATTGGTGCTCTTGGGAATATTTATAACCTAGCGATATATTATATTGCCGAAACGTACATAGATACTGTCAAGGAGACTATTAACAGTTTTTTTCTTATTAGTTGTTATTGGCTTTGAACTAGCTGTCAGTAACTGCGAGTACTCTCAGATCTGTACTTAATGTTTTTTTGATGTGGGGATGTACAAGTACCCTGTCACGTCCACTCTGTGTTTAGTTAGATGTATTTCTATTTGTATCCATCTGATGAGTTAACCCTTTTTCAACTGATTTTTATAGTTTGTTCTTATGTTGTACTGTTACACCACTGTCCCAGGTAAGGGGAGGGTTGGCGCCTTCAAACTAGTTTAACCCCGCCACATTCTGTATATGCCTATCCCAAATCAGGAGCCTGTAATTCAGTGGTTGTCGTTTGTTGCTGTATAACATATTTGTTTTTCGTTCATTATTTTGTACATAAATTAAGCCGTTAGTTTTCTCGTTTGAATTGTTTTACATTTGTCATTTTGGGGCTTTTATAGCTGATTATGCGGTATGGGCTTTGCTCATTGTCGAAGGCCGTACGATGACCTATAGTTGTTAATTTCTGTGTCATTTGGTCTCTTGTGGAGAGTTGTCTCATTGGCATACCACATCTTCCTATTTTAATATTAATCATCTTCCAGTAAATGTTTCTAGCCTTTACCTTTTTATAAACCATTTTCAAGTCTATGGTGCTGAACGCCTGGAAACTTTACATAACTAACCTATACTACCAAACATACTTTCTGTTAAAGAATACCAGAAAAAGCTGTGGATTTCTGACAAGTGGGGGCTACAAAACA
Source organism: Mytilus coruscus (assembly GCA_017311375.1). Classification (NCBI taxonomy): domain Eukaryota; kingdom Metazoa; phylum Mollusca; class Bivalvia; order Mytilida; family Mytilidae; genus Mytilus; species Mytilus coruscus. The sequence goes on along the minus strand of CM029595.1, from coordinate 107,260,433 downwards.
TTTGGAAACAAAATATTTGCCAAAGATCTAATCTAAAAAGGGGCCTCGGTTAACGAGTGGTATAATTAATTCATCTATTGTATCACTAGCCTTTCAACACTAAGGTTGCGAGTTCGAACCTCGCACGTGACAGATGTGTTTTATTCCGATCGATTGTCAGTTTTCCTTCTGAAGGTCGGTGATTCACTCCAGGCACTCAGGCTTCCTCCACCAATAAACACTGGCCGCTATGAAATAGTCAGTAGTGCAGTTAAACACCAAAAATCAATCAATCAATCAATCTTAATCTAAATCGTTTTATGATAATTTATAGATTCAAAGAGAAAACGCAACAATATGAATCCCCGCCGTTTTCATCAGCTATCGTTAGACTCTGTATATAGTGTATAAGAAACAAACTTCATATTATTGTCGACAGCCTTTTGTAAAAGGGGTTTTGGTTTTGGTTTTTTTGGTGTTTTAACGCCACTTTTAAGCACCGCTTTTGGGCTATTTCGTGGCGGTCAGTTTTGTAAAAGGGGAAAGTATCAACATTTTTATTGCACAATTTTAATAGGCGATATAGTATAATTTACCGTGCTAATCATAGTAACTCTGTATCCTATCCGTGTTTAAAATATAATTATAACACTTTCCGACAATATCTTTATCGATGTTTAAAGTTATATCAAGTATACCGAGGCAGCAAAAATATAATGAGTGCATTAATAACTAGAAAAATGGGTGCGAGAACATTCCGAAAAGAAGAATCCAAACAGAGTAACTAGTTTACATTGTCTTGTTTTTACTAGCTTTTTATCTTAATATAATTGTTTAGCGTTGTGTTGTTTGTGCTTAAGAATTTAGTTCTAAGCATTATTAATTTTATTTTTCTAGGTCAGACAGCAAAAGAACTGTTAAAATGGCAAAGTGTGCTTTTCTGGGTAAAAGAACAGCTATTCACATGACTCGCGTTGTATTGGGACACATTCTGATGTTATGTGTAATGACAATGAATGTCTGGATAATTGGTTCTGTCGTTTTGGGATATGCTATTGGATATTTTTTGTTACGTCCCTGGACATATACAAGAAATTCAACACGTAATACTAAATTTAAAATACCAAATGCACTAACTGAACAATCTCATAAGCTTCTTACAAAGGAGTCAGTTGTATAAAAGCAATGGCTGATAATATTTCAGTTTTTTAAACAACCATAATGTAAGAGTGTACAATGGTTTTTATCTGTTTTGATTTATAACGAGTTTATCTTTGAAAACATCAGATAATAACATAACCGATTGTAAAATCACTGATTTTAATGATACTCCTTATTTAAAGTGTTCATGACTAGGGAACATTGTTTTACGTGAAATACTAGTTTTCGTGGTTTTCCATGTATTTATAGGCGTCAACAAAGTACAAGGTTTTTTTTTATAGGCGTGTGTGCAGAGTTTGTCAAAACAGCGAAATTAAGTGTCCAAGAAAATACAACTTTATACAATCCATGAAAATCGTATCAATGAAAATAAATGAATCAAAGGTATATAGAAAAAAATTTCATAATCCATATAAGTCCAAAATTAGTCCATATATTGTAAATCATCGTTTATAAAACTATAGAACTGTACTGTACTATGTGTACTGTATTATCATAGATGTGGTTTTCAAAAAAAAAAATGAAAATTTTCATATTATATGTATTTTAATTCATTCTTCAATTTGGGACTGAAAAGAAGGTCTGCATTTTTATTTAAATGTTTTTCCATTGAAATTTTACATACACATGCACCAGGATACTTCTTTCGTGCTTGGGTTGATTTATATGTTACTTTGGATGCAAAATATAAGGGTCCATATTTGTCGTTATCTATGTTTAAGCATGGAAGTAATATTCAATATTACTTCCATGGTCACAGAAGTTTTATGTGTTTATCGAGAACTGAGGACATTAGTTCTGTCAAAAATTATGCAAGGTCGCTTTTAACATGTTTTTCACTCATATCGATAAGTCTGGTAGCATACAAATTGGACCCTTATTTTACTTTAGACTATCTAAATGAAAAAAAAATCATAATACAATTTATTAATTTCAGTGTTTATTGAAAACTGTAAATATAGAATTCGAATATCTTTGATTATTTAAATTCTTCTGTCAGTCGTTTATTAAGACATATTGTAACAATTTTATAGTAGAATACCATATGTTTGCTTAGTTTCGGTAAATGTCATGTATGTAACGACCATTTAACCAAACATATTTTGATCAGGGAGAAGGAAAACAAATTCTGATTGAGAGTATTTGCCATTAAATTCTAAGTTATGTTCTTAATATCTTTTCGCGCTTTGCGAGTCATGCTTGCATGGTCCGAAATTTTTTTTCAGAATGATAAAAAGCCATAACTCCCCTTCAAAGTTAAATGGTCGTTCCCTTAGGACATTACATTTCATTATAATTTTATTGAGAGTTGAGTACTTTATCAGGGATATTATAAGAGTTATATGTTTAGATTTCATTGTTTAACTAGTGAGCCCTAGTAATAAGCATATGGTTCCCTAGTAAATTTTTACAATGGTTCTCTTGTGTCCTGTTTTGTTTTGTCCCTAATGCCCAAGTTAAAAGAACGATTCAGAATTAATTATTTATTTGCCATACTAGGGCAATGTATTTTGACATTTGTGCATTAGGGCTAGATAGGGTAAACAGAAGGGATGTAAAAGAGAGAAAGAGCTGGAGAGGTGGAGTAAGAAAAGACAATTTTCGAAAGATGTAGAAAATGTATTGTTGAGTCTAAGCTATTGATGTATTAACTTGTTACTTGTTACATGTAATGATTTTAGTAATACAGTGTTGAACTATAAATCGACCTTGTGTCTATATTCACTAAATAAAAGGATTTCAAAAAGAAGTAAGACTACTCCAGTAGCCCATAATTATTGGCATACACTTGTGTCATATATTACTATTTGAAATCAGGAGTTCCTATAAAGAGGCGCTACTAGTTATTAACTTAGGACTATCACTGGCATCTGTCTTCTAAACACACGAATAGCACGATACCCAACCGACAAACGTTTTACGTTACAATATAACAATATACACTATTATTAAAATCAAAAATATTTTAAAAACTGTCAAATCTTTCTGTTATAAAACTTGTCAAACGAAGAATTCTTCGATGGTCAAAACGTTTACGTATCTCTTTGTATCTTTTAATGATTATTTTATCTAGTGTCAAAATATTACCTCCCCATGCAAACACTAGAAACTTAATCTTTTCAATGTTTGTCCCGTTTTAGCAAGCACGGCAAGGATACTACGTCACACGCAAGGATACGTTTCTATTTTTTCATCGGAAAACGGCTCGCTTCAAGGTTTGTTTACACAGTTTTATACAACTTTATACTCACTCCTCCGAAAAACCGATTAGTGCACCGTACTCTTTTCTACTTGTACTTTTTAATCGCCATCATTTCAAACCGCGTCGGTGGTCTCGTGATAGCGTGTTCGCCTCGAGTGCGGGAGGTCGTGGGTTCGAACCCCGGCCGGGTCAAACCAAAGATTTGCGGCTTCTCCGCTAAGCACGCGGCATTCAGGAGTATAATAACAAAGACTGGTCGGCTCGGAGTCAGAATAATGTGTCCGGGTTAGGTGACATGTCTTCCTGCGGACTGTTACCTTGTGAACTAGCACGTTAAAATCCGGCTCGGTCTAGTACACAGCAGGGTTAATATTCATATTGTATTAACATGTTCTGGTCCTGAATATGCATATTAATTTGCAGCTGGACGTTAAGCAGCCATCCATCATCATCATCATCATCATCATCATTTGGCAATTTAAAAGGCTATCAATTTTGCAAACACCTCTTGTACAGTTTGAAAACTGTGCAATGATACTGTTTCCACTTTCATGTAAACATCGTCAAATTGCTATTTTTCATGCTTAAAGGCACTGAATACATGAAATTCTTCGAACATTATCAACAAAATACAAAACCCAAGCTGTTTAATGCTCGAATGCAGTGTAAATTGCTAACATCGTAAAAACCAGAAAATGATACAGTTTGCACTTCATCTATTTAAGATACAGTTTGCACCTAGTAGGTTCTATGTTAATGCAATGTATTTGTGCCGTTATACTTACACATAACAAGTTTGATAAAAAGGCATTAGATACAGTTTGCCCGAAATGCAAATATAACTGGAAAATTCAAGATACGCCCGTCGCTTTTTCAATAGATATAAACCAGTCACCAAAGTTTCATGAAACTGCTCAAGGCATTTTTGAGTAATTGTCCGAAACTGGAAAATCTCCCTTTTTTAATGAATAAAACCCCATAACTCGGAAACGTAAATAAAATTTATGAAAATCGAAAGGGAACTCACATCAATAGATATAAACAATTCACCAAAGCTTCATGAAAACTGTTCAAAGCATTTTTGAGTTATTGTCCGAAAACTGGAAAATCCCCCTTTTTTAATAAATAAAACCCCATAACTCGGAAACGTAAAATCTAATATTTATAAAAATGGAAAGGGAACTCACATCAATAGATATAAACAATTCACCAAAGTTTCATGAAAACTGTTCAAAGCATTTTTGAGTTATTGTCCGAAAACTGGAAAATCCCCCTTTTTTAATGAATAAAACACCATAACTCGGAAACATAAAATCCAAAATTTATAAAAATCGAAAGGGAGCTCACGTCAATAGATATAAACAATTCACCAAAGTTTCATGCAAATTGGTTAAAGCGTTTTTGAGTTATTGTCCGACATGTTGACGACGGACGGACGGACGGACGGACAACGGTATACCATAATACGTCCCGTAAACGGGCGTATAAAAAGGCTAGGCTTGATGAATCCAAATTGCTTCCGACTAAGAAAATGGGAATAAGAGATTAACATGTATAATTCAGAGTTTGTAAATTTAATCAAATAATACCTGAAAGTTTCAGAAATGAGTTTTTGTATCCTTGCAGTAATATCATTCTCTGAGTTAATATAACTTTGTTTTGCAACTGCTTCAGCAGACGACACACGTTTATTTGAAATATCTTTGAATACATCGATACCGATCCTTTCAAGTATAGAACATACGTAATTGTACCTGTATGTTTGGGTCACACTTTAATTTTATAATTAGTATTACCTTACCTTGGTGTATCTCGAATTTTTTCCAGATGGTCCGAGGCTTTTGTATAACTTGCAAATCATTTTCATACACTTTCCAAATTTATTTCCTTATATTCTATGCATAAAATATTAAGGAAGGGGGGAGGGGGTGAAATTACATGTTAAGAAAAATTAGGGGATGAATTCTTATGTAAAGTAGTGATTTGGTCCAGTTAAAAAGGTACAAAATTGGTATGTCTGAAGCTGTCAAACTGATTTATAGACCCCTTTAACATAGAATTGTCCATATTTTGAGTTTGAGCTGGAATACTTTTCTATAATTTTGATATAATTTGTCCCAAAAGTAGTACACTACTTTGTCAAAAATCTTTTTAAGACAGAGCATGCAGGTGCGATTTTTTTTATTTGATTTTTTTTTTTTTTTTTTGTCTCAAAGAAATGCACTACGAAATAACTGTTCTCGGGCATGATATATTTGCATTTCGGGCAAAACTTTTTCAAGTGCTTTTTATGAATAAAAATCGTGAGTCGATACCTGTGTAAACTTGTTATGTGTAAGTATAACGACACAAACGCATTGCATTAACATAGAACCTTTTAGGTGCAAACTGTATCTTAAATAAATGAAGTGCAAACTATATCATGTTTTGGTTTGTACGATATTTACATCACAACGAGCATTCCACTCTGCATTCGAGCATTAAACAGCCTGGGTATTGTATTTTGTTGATAATGTTCGAAGAATTTCATGTATTCAGTGGCTTTATGCATGAAAAATAGCTTTTTGACGATATTTACGGCGAAGTGGAAACAGTATCCTTGCACAGTTTTCAAACGGTACAGAGGTGTTTGCAAAATTGACAGCCTTTTAAATTACCAAATGATGGCGATTAATAAGTATAAGTAGAGAAGAGTACGGTGAACTAATCGGTTTTTCGGAGGAGTGAGTATAAGTTGTATAAAACTGTGTCAACATACCTTGAAGCGAGCCGTTTTCCGATGAAAAAATAGAAACGTACCCTTGCGTGTGGCGTAGTATCCTTGCCGTGGCAAGGACGCTATTAATTATATTAAGGTGGTACCTAACACTACAGGGAGATAACTCTGTAAAAATCAGCTAAACGTTTTAATTACGTTGTGTTGTTAAGGGAATATTAAGCTTCTCAATGATCAAAATTAGTGTTTGTCAAACTGCTATATAACCAGTGTAATTTTTCTGATAAATTGGTTGGTTCAAATTTTTGAAATTTTTATATTTTTGTCAAAGGGTCAAAGTAAATACTTTGTCAAAATTTTATGAAAATTAAACGAGCCAAATTAATTTTAGTGAAGGTGTTGGGTACCACCTTAAATTCACAAGAAAGCGTTATGGTAAATAGTAACAATAAAAATAAATTGAAATAAAACCAAATTTCCATTTAATGTTATCATTTCTCTTCTTGAATAGCAAACGCAGCTTTGTGTAAAATTGGTTTAAAATGTTGCTATACGAATTCCTGGAGTACCAACTTCAATTTATTTTTCTACTGGCTGTATACCTCTCTTGAATATGCCAATTATCCGCATATGTATGGAGCTAGATAAGAAAAGTTCAGGAAAAAAAATACCGAAAGAATCGATAAATATGCAGCGCTTTTCAATTTAGGTTACTAAGTAAATTCAAACGAACCTTATTCCGATGGAAACAATGAATGCGAATAAATCGAGAAGACCGCAAATACATGTACATAAATCGAGAAGACATATTCTTAAAATTGTAAAAAACTAAACTTCTACGTCATTTGGTCTCTAGTGGAGAGTTGTCTCATTGGCAATCATACCACATCTTAGGGAGCTACCATTTGATTTTTATGGGGGTGGGGCTAGGATGAAAAATTTTATCCTGCATTTTTTTTTAGTTGTAATCTCTGTCCTGCTTTTTATTTTTCACTCTATTCGGTCCTGTTTTTTTTATTAGTTTATCCTGACTTTTTTTACATAAATTGTCATCCTGCCTTTTTTTGCCAAGTTGCTCATCCTGCCTTTTTTTTTTACTCAAAACTCCTGTCCTGCCTTTTCAAATTTCATCCTAGCCCCCCCCCCTCATAAAAATCAAATGGTAGCTCCCTTATTTTTATATTTGCTGTAATCCTTTTTTCTTGCTGGCCTATGCATATATATAAGCATTTGCTCGATTCCCGTTCTTTTTCAAACTAGTCTAATACAATCGAATCTAATATTATTCTTGATTACCTTTGAACCGTAGGTGTCATTAATCGGTATCGACCGTTATTGGAAATGTCTAGTTTGTTAGTTGTTTTTTTGTGTTTCGTGTTGATTTGGTTAGTCAATCCCTTTCCGACTGATTTTATTTTGTTCTGTTTCTGTTTCGTGTTGATTTGGTTAGTCAATCCCTTTTCGATTGATTTTTTTTGGTTCTGTTACACCACTGTCCCTTGTTAGGGTAGGGTTGGTCGTTCACAAACATTTTTAACCCCGCCACATTCTTTATGTGCCAAATTCAGGGGCCTGTAATTCAGTGGTTGTCGTTGGTTTGTGTCTTTCTGAAATTAAGTTACTAAGCAAATTTAAACGGACCTTATACCGATGTAAACATTGAATGCGAATAAATCGAGAAGACCGCTAATATATGTACAAAAATACGACATATTCTTAAAATTGAAAAAAATATAGTAAAAATCTTTTAACGGAAAATCTACTTTGTAAAATATTTATCTTAAATTTTATAACCTGCATAGACAAAAAATTTAATTGATTTTATTCACGAAAAGACAATATTTCGAGTTCTATATTGAAAATTCACATGACAAGAGCAGACCGGCGTACTCGAAAACTTAGATGTTGAAAAAATGTACATTTTTAGAAATTGTAACATGGAAAGGACTATGTGGAACACTTCGAAAATTTGTGACTTGAAAGAGCTTTGGATTTTGTATGTACATTTTTTTTCAATTTTTTGTTTTGTATCAAAATCCAGCAGGGATTAACATTTTTTTTAAATTTCAGTTTCACAAGTTTCTTATGCAATTATCTCGATAATAAATGAAAATAAAACATCATGTATTTGCATGTTATATTGCTAACAACACAGTTTAACAAATACTTTCTTTCAAAATTGTTGTTTAGAAATATCTTTTAATCAGTATCATCACCGGCATTGTTTTACTATTGATTTGTTTTCTTTTTCATAAGAAGAGTTATTTTTCTATTCTTCTCGCGTCATTGTATGCAATTTGTATCGGTTATAATTTTATTTATTTTTTTATTTCGTCTCATCATTGATAACCCTGATTGCATTCATCATGTGGGCGATCAACAGACAGGAATCCATTCATCATACTTCCAAACTAATGAAAAAATCTACTTGACCCTTTTCAAGGTTGTCTATAGACTGAAATTTGTTTTAAACTCGAGATTATAAGTGCGATGTAAAAAAATATGCAGGTAGCATACTCCATTTAAAAATTCATGAAATACTTTCTGTTGTGTACTTTTTGCAATAGATTCACGTTCCTTCCTGGTACAAATACACCAGCTAGTCGTTTTCAAATAGATATTGACGGTCCTTCCTGGTACAAATATGTCAGTCTGCTTTAATTCTAGAGTATACATGGTATAGGTGTGCCGGGTATTTATATGGATCCAATCAAATTATTTGTTGGTTTAAAAATCCACATAAAGGATAGTCACACATACATACAAATTCAATACTGAGAAATATACAAAATTCAATATAAACAAACATTCAACAAAAACATGTTTAAATATGGCTAATGACATATGCTTTTCTTGTTTTGATTGTAAAGCAATTATTCATTAAATCACTTTTATCTAAAGAAAGGACCACAATATTTTGTCCTTTTAAATGATGAGCTTTTAATTTCCTTAAAAAAATTGGGATCACGATAAAAAAGAGTAGCTAAGGCTTAATCAAGTAATGTTTTATGCTTAGTGACAAAGCGGCACATGCCTCTTCAATGTCTGTTAATTATGGACTCAGATGCCACCACAATGCACCCCTTGATAGTTTCTCAATTCATCAATACGATATTAATTCAACTTGAATCAGAATAATTTTCCTCAACAATACGGTTAAATTTTCTACACTTTCGCTTCAAATTTTCCCGCATACGGGGGCGATTTGGGTATATTATTACTCACATGATAATTAACACAGTCTTCTGGGATATATAGCGGACCATCTCTTACAATTTGCATTGATATATATACAGAGAGATCTATATATATTATCAGTGACCGCTGTGGATAGTAAACAAGAATTGATAGTAAATATGTATCATTTCTAGTATATTTGTGTTAATGTATCACAGAAAAAGGCCAAAATAATTGAAAATAAAAATACACGGATTTCAGAAAAAAAACGGGAGGGCTAAAAAAGAATTATCCTGCTCCCTAGTACCTATGCTTTTATCCAAGTAAAAATTACAGTCTATTAAAACATGTTTTCTGTCTCTATAATATTGTCATTTCAAAAAAGACAAGGTCTGTCACATAATGGTGTAGTCGGCTTGGTGTAACTTCCTGTCTCAACCGCATGCAGCAGTGATCCACATCGAAAGTTCGGTTTTAAAATGCAACGATGGTCACAAAATTTCACTGTTTTAACGAAAATATGTTTTAGAATTGTTTTCAAACCTTCTGAATGTTCTGCTTGTTTCTATTTTCACAATTGTTATCGTCAAAAACATCAGAAACCCATTTCCCACGATCTATAGCTGTCAATTTATTTTGGGAATATGTAGCTTTTGTTTGCTTGTTATGTTGACATTGTTTATATAGTCTGATCCACATTTTTTTAGTAATGCTAATACACGTGAATGCCATGACCGTTGTTTCGTCTTACAAGCTTCACGTAAAGTCCTAACCATTCTGTCATTTTCTAAATAAGAAAGTTTGAAGAAGAATCTTAGAACTTCAATGTTCTGTTTTGCTTTCACTATTTTCCATCCCGTATCACCGCGGACGGCTAGAATGTAGACGTTTTTAAGTTTCCTAAAAGTATCGACATGACCTATTTAGCACAGTTTCTAGTTGCTTATATATGTTCCGATATACCCCCATATACTAGATCCATACATTAAAACGGGTTGAACAAGATTTTCATATAATTTTTCTTATATATCAAAGTACATTCCGCCACAGGCTATAAATTTCGTATTTAGCTCGACTGGCTCTCTCTCTCTCTCTCTCTCTCTCTCTCTCTCTCTCTCTATATAATCTCTAAAAATAGCAACAATCAATATTCGATCTATTTAGCGTGGATCAGCTTGTGAAAATAAACTGATACAGTTACTAAATTAAAATTATATAATTGTGTAAGAATATAACTTAAGGTGGCTCACCCCAATAAGGACCCCGGTAGAATTTTTTATTTTCACATATTTTGTAGATTTTTATGCTGAATCCAAAATGCAAAGAAAAAGGGGTCACCAGGCTCGATTTCCCTCAAATGGAAGCGAAATGTGCGATTTTGACCCTATTTCCAAACTTTCCACCCTTTCAACAATAACGACTACATCAAATTCAAAGACTTTTAGAACCATGTCAGTATGATTATTATGTGAAAAACAATTCAATTTGAAATGTAAACGTTCCCTTGGTTGTTTTAGACTTAAAAATCCTTTTATTTTCAGATTTATGTCTAAATTTTGCATTTTCTAATTTCTGTTTAAGGCTAAAATATTGGTTAAATCGCTTTTTCGTAAAATTTCCCCGGTAGATTTTTTTTTAAAACGGATATGTCAAAGCTATGAACTTTTCGAGCATTTTAAGGTAAAATTAAATGGGGGTCACCAGGCTTTTAAAAAAGTTACGAGCTTTTGTTTAACCCCTCTACCCCATGAGGTCTGATTTCAATGCACTCCATTAATTACTTTCTTGTGAATTTTTATTGATGTCTTTAATAAAATAATGTTTGTAATTATATCAATGGACGATAGCTGAATATAAATGTGATTAACATTTTACTGTTTGTTATAAAAGCGAAATTTTGATTATTTTGGTGAAATACGGTAATTTTATCTGGCGCGAGTTGCTTCCTCTAATTTGGCGCCATAATCGAACAACAGAAATTTCAAGGTCGCCATTGCTGAGCAGCATACTGCACTGATAAATACGACCATGTACATGAATAACAGACATAGTGTCGAATAGACAGTGATGAAGGTAGAGTCATTACATAAGAAACATAGATTTTAATATATTAGACAGCCAAATGTTATCAGTATCACGAAAAATACAAAGTGGGGGGTTATCTCAAAATACTCGCTACTGTAGAAAATCACTGCGGCTGAAACCTTGCATGGGCTAAATTTCTGTTCTATGTATAATCGTTATGGCTGGTATCTTATTTATGTGTTTACTTGACCCTTAACCTGTTAACTGGCAAGTTGTGAACATGTTTATCCTGTTTTGAAAATATCCGTGTCAAACAGTCAAAGAGGAGGGATGATCATTTTCAGCATCTGACCTACCGTTAGCGTCAAATGAGTCTTGATTATATATCGTCATTCGTAAAATCTAATTTCGTAGCCACGTTAGGGTCAAATGGAGTAAAATATTTATCGTTAACGTCTATTCTGACTAGTAATGTGGGTACCCATAACTTCCCTCGGACAGGGGTTCATGATTCCCACTCCCTATCCCCAACTCCCATTTCCTTCCTTTTACTCTAAAATGTTCTCCTCTAACTTCTACTTCCATCCCCTTGCTCCCAGACAAAAATGGGAAAATATATTTCCCAGATTATTCATTCCCCCTTTCGAATTCTTGTCCTTTACCCAAAATCATGTTCGCTCCAATTCATGTTCATCCCTTTAACATTCGCACCCTGAGTTTGTTTGTACCCTTCCTTTAATCTAAATCATGCTTTTGTTAGTATAGTTCTATAACACGATAAAATAAAGATATATTAAGTTTATTTTATTGTTTAAAATAAAGTAACTCACAGAGATCAAAGGGTCTTTTCTATTTATAATCTTCATAAGATTTACTTCTACCAAACTAGTTACTTTTATTTTCACTTCAGACCAGGCTATCTAACAGACCTGCACTTGATACCCCTTTTCCGCTTCCTGATCCCTCATTCCCATGAACATTCCTTACCCTGTCCACCTGCTCAAGGGGTTCGATTGTTTTGCTTGTTTTTTCTTGAGAATATAAATGGCCTAATTTGTAAATTATAACCACTAAGTACGATGCAATACATGTTATTGATGGATTCGTCTTGATCACAATTTGTTTACAATTAAACCCCCACCCCGTCTCTCTTTGGTATAAAATATTTCATAATGTCAAGTATCAGGTTTAAACATACACATGTAAGGCTTATGTTGTTTACCAAATAACACATATTTGAGTTGAAAAATTCATTATTGTTTTGTGCTTAGTATTTTATATACAAAATTTGTGTATCCCATATTCCAAACAGGTTACAAGACACCTCAGCATAATTTGGTTGACGAGGAGTACAAATGTAGCTCAGCTGCATTTCAGAATTTTTAGGCAGAGAAATAACTTGTCCCTGGCAGCGAAACAGCATGCCCCGAAAAGTCTGTATTCAACATATAAAAACAAAATCACTATTTACACTTGCTGTGCATGTAATTTTATTTTTTGTTTACTCATTATTGTTGCCACAAAGTCTTCATTTTTTTTACGCCGTAGTGGATGGGGCATTAAGTTTTACCCTTATCTGTCTGTACGTACGTCCCAAAATTGGTTTCTGTTCTCTAACTTCAGTTTGCCTCAACCAAATGTTATGAAACATAAAAAATGCTTATTACCAACAAACACAGATCAAATTTGAATTTTTTTTGGTGGTGTCACTTTTACTGTTCTAGAGTAATGCCCCTTTACAAATGGAAAAATTGCTGATTTTTTTGTTTCCGTTGTCTAACTTTAGTTTGCCTCATCCAAATGTTATGAAACTTATACACATTACTTATTACAACAAAACTCAGATCAAGTAAAAATTTGGGTAGTGTCACTCTTACCGTTCTTTAGTTATGTTCCTTTATAACTTTATATGCAAGCGGGGGCATCATCTGTGTCCCATGGACACATTCCAGCGTGAGGACACAGCCAGTCGCCTGGTCGCCAAATGCGACCAAAACTTTGATTGGGCGATTAGGAATGTCAAAAGATGGATAGTTACTGGCCCAAAATAAATCATTGGGCGAGTGCATTATCATTCTCAAAATCGTAGTAACTCCTATAAAACCCACCCCAACTTGAACACCCATTGTCGGAAATCCTCTGGTCACACCGTTAAAGCGTGCTAGTGCATTAGAATATTAACATGGCGGATACAAGCGTGCTTGTTTAGTGGGTCAAACAAGGTTTTCCAGTCAGTGGTGGCCGCTAAACTATTGGTGTTTTATATACGATAGCGACAGTCATTGACAGTAAAACCTCGTCTGACCCACTAAAATAAACAAGGGCAAGGGAATTCTGAAAAGAACTCCATACACGGATACAACTGAGAAGCCGTCAAAATAATTTTCATACGAGTGTAGATAGTAAACCCCCAAGAACAGAAACAAGTGCCTGTGGCAGTGACATAAGAAAATATTACGTTTATAAAATGTCTTTTGATTTTGTTTTGCATTGACACTTTGGACATGCAACCTGTTGAAATGACTGACCGAATAGAATATCGCGGAAATTCCCGTGCTATTTTTAGATCAATTCGCAGAAATTGTTTAATTTTAAACGCAACAGCAAAATTTCCTTAATGAAAGACACGAAATCACTATGCAACCGAAACGGTAATGGAACTTCATTTCTAGCTTTCTCTCATGGAATGAGAAGTCAATTTTCCAATTCAAAATCCTAGATTAGGCACTGGACAGTGATGATGAATTCAGTGACAATGAAGACTATGGGAATGAGTTTTTTTTAGGTTTATGTGTCGGGAAGGTTGAAGAATTAAGAACATCTATTTATGTTGCTTTATAATATTGTCATTTTATGGCTCAACACCGAAAAAAATTTGAGTTGGGCTACCAATATGCATTTTGGGCCTGTGAAGTAATTTTGCACTCGCCCAAAAAATTTTGGCCAGCCTTCGGCTGGCCGACTGTCCTACACTGCATTCCCATTTATTTAAAATATGAATTACATTATGCTTTTAAATGTCAATCATGGTTGATTTTCTGACAGAATTACTCTGACCATTTTGCTGACATTTAATTTCAGGCTTCAAGTACATGTAAGAGGAAGGAGTGATTTGTTGTTAAAGATCCTGGGATGTTCAACTTTACTTGGAAACTATTGGCAAAGTACTGACAGAATTGACAGGAGAAGCCTTGCAATTGGGAACTATATGTAAAGTGCTGAAACTTAAGAAACAACATTAGAAGCCAAGATCAACAATACTTGGAACTACATGTATAATCAAAGTACTGTCAGAATCCATGAGAGAACCCAGGATCATCTACACTTGGTGTCTATATGCAATGTGTTGTCAGAATCCACTTAAGAAGCCAAGATCAACTATAATTTGGAACTATATGCTTTAGTGCTGTCAAAATCCATAAAAAAAAATCCAAGATCAAAAGGACCTACTTTACCTACCTGTCCTAATGATGAAAACAGATTATTGAGTCTTATAAAAAAACACTGAAGAAGAATATTGATATAAAAATAATGAAAATATAGAGCTGATCAGCTAATGGTTGTACATGTACATGGTGTATACATGTCAACAATTACTAGTATATTGAAATTAACAATGCTAATAAATGTTTTATAAATTTGATCTTAAGACATTTGAGGAATAAAAATAAAAAATGTTTCAAAAAATGAATTTTAATAGAGCTGAATTAATTTTTATACGACCGCAAAATTTTTGCGGTCTTATATTGGTATCACGTCGGTGTTGTCGTCGTCGGAAGACATTTGGTTTTCGCACAATAACTTTAATATAAGTAAATAGAAATCTATGAAATTTAAACACAAGGTTTATGACCACAAAAGGAAGGTTGGGATTGATTTTGGGAGTTTTGGTCTCAACAGTTTAGGAATTAGGGCCATAAGAGGGCCCAAATAAGCATTTTTCTAGTTTCCAGACAATAACTTGTGGAGTGGTGTATGGATCTCTCTGAAATTATATCACAAGTTTCCATACCACAAAGGGATGGTAAGAATTGGCTTTGGGGGTTATGGCTCAAACCGTTAAGGAATAAGGGGCAAAAAAGGGGAAAAACAAGGGTTTCCAGGTTAATGGACAATTACTTAAGTACAAAACATAATTTAAAAGCAGTGTAAGGGAGGTAATTCAAATGTGTCACTTACACTGCTTTTAAATTATGTATATTGAAATTGCCAATAATTTTAGTATAAATAAATTTCCATTGAAATTTGCCAATAACTTTAGTATAATAAACACCATTGGAAATTTGCCAATAACTTTAGTATAATAAACTCCATTGAAATTTGCCAATAACTTTGGTATAAGTAAATATAAATCTATATAATTTAAACACAAGGTTTTAAACCACAAAAGGAAGATTGTGATTGATTTTGGGGTTATGGTCCCAACAGTTTAGGAATTAAGGGCCTAAAAGGGTCCAAATAAGCATTTTCTAGTTTCCAGACAGTAACTTGTGTGTAAGTGTATGGATCTTTCTGAAATTGTACCACAAGGTTCCATATCAAAAAGGAAGGTTAGGATTGATTTTGGGGTTATGGCCCTAACTGTTTAGGAATTAGGGGCCAAAAACAATACTTTTCTAATACTATGTATTAATTGCTTATTTCTTGACCAATTTCAATGGGGTTTTATTCTTGAATTATTGGGGTTCTTTAATATGCTGAATCTAACTGTGTATTAAGGTTTTGGATTTTGGGCCCCGTTTTTAAATTGGTCCACATTGAGGTCCAAAGGGTCCAAAATTAAACTTTGTTTGATTTCATCAAAAATTGAATTATTGGGGTTCTTTGATATGCCGAATCTAACAGTGTATTTAGATTCTTAAGTTTTGGTCCCGTTTTCAAATTGGTCTACATTAAGGTCTAAAGGGTCCAAAATTAAACTTAGTTTGATTTTAACAAATTGAATTCTTGGGGTTCTTTGATATCCTGAATCTAAACATGTATTTAGATTTTTGATTATGGGCCCAGTTTTTAAGTTGGTCCAAATCGGGGTCCAAAATTAAACTTTGTTTGATTTCAACAAAAATTGAATATATGGGGTTCTTTAAAATGCTGAATCTAACCGTGTATTAAGTTTTAGGATTTTGGGCCCGTTTTAAATTGGTCCACATTGAGGTCCAAAGGGTCCAAAATTAAACTTTGTTTGATTTCATCAAAATTGAATAAGGGGTTCTTTATATGCCAAATCTAACCCTGTATTTAGATTCTTAATTTTTGGTCCTGTTTTCAAATTGGTCTACATTAAGGTCCAAAGGGTCCAAAATTATACTTAGTTTGATTTTAACAAAATTGAATTCTTGGGGTTCTTTGATATGCTGGATCTAAACATGTATTTAGATTTTTGATTATGGGCCCAGTTTTCAAGTTGGTCCCAATCAGGATGTAAAATTAAACTTTGCTTGATTTCAACAAAAAATGAATATATGGGGTTCTTTGATATGCTGAATCTAACCTTGTATTTTGATTTTTGGGCCCTGTTATCAAATTGGTCCACATTGAGTTCAAAAGGGTCCAAAATTAAACTTTGTTTGATTTCATCAAAAATTGAACTTTTGGGGTTCTTTGATATGCTGAATCTAACCATGTATTTAGATTTTGGATATTGGACCATAATAGGTAAATGTCCAATTTAAAATTTTTAAGTTCTTAGACCACATTCATTCTGTGTCAGAAACCTATGCTGTGTCAAATATTTAATCACAATCCAAATTTAGAGCTGTACCAAGCTTGAATGTTGTATCCATACTTGCCCCAACTGTTCAGGGTTTGACCTCTGCGGTCGTATCAACTGTGCCCTGCAGAGCATTTTTTTTTGGGGGGGAAAGACGGCTTCAAGCCGTCAATCCTCTATGTGGTTGACCAGACTGACATCCCCTCACGTCATTCATTTTGTTTTTATAGTGTGGAAAACACCCCCAAAAAATCTTACTGAGATTGATGAGAAGGAGACACCCAAATGAATAGATTGACTTTAAACACTTTTAACACATTTCCTTTTGTTTCTCGCGAAATTATCGTATCTTCAGCTCTCCTTACACTATTTACGTTTCTTTTACAATCCGGAAAAATCAGAATGACGAGATATTCTAAATATATCCAACCTATATTATAGTGACGTATCGTCGATGATTGCAAGTTCGTTATGCTTGCAAGTTCGTGACATTTGGGGATTTCCACTATATTCGTGACGTCATGCAAAAGTATTTATCATCGGCAACGTGCTACTTCAAAAAACTTAACCGAATATTTTTATTGCATTTTCACTAATATCGGCTTGAAAAAGAGAAGTTGTGTATGTTCTAGCATATTATTTGTTTAAACGTCTATTTCCACTACTACTGTTTTATTCCTCTCCTAGAATTTCGTTGAATTCTTCGGAAAATCCTTTCAGCAATGTTATTGACATCTCAACAATGAGTCATCATCTATTTTTAGGTTATGTGGCCTCTTATTCCTTTTTAAGGCCAAGAGTATTATTTTTTAAAGTCTGTATGTGAGCGGATTTTTTAAGATCAGAAAATGATTTGATATATTTTGATAAAACAAAACCTGCCGAATATTGGCTCGTTAAAGTAATTTAATCCTATACCATTGAATGCAAATTGAATGAAAAAATACTTTGATGCATTAATGACATTGTGACATCGTTATAGTTATCTTAAACGTGTTTAAAGTGTTTAATTCTGGACTTTCCAATTGACCATTGAAAGTCACGTGTAAAAATTAGAATAATCTTTGTAGGGAGAATAAAAAGTTAGTATGTCCCAATTACTCTTTTTTTTCGAGATATTCATTTGTTATTTGATCTCAAATTTATTCTGTAATGTTCAAATACATAATACAATAGGCCTGACCTATATATTGTTGCACATGCGCAAAAGCTACCGTCCAAGACAAAGGTCACGAACTTACAAGCATGTCTACTTATTTTACGGAATAGGGTCACAATACGAAACATAGAAAGATTGACCATGTTTCTGAAGCTATTCATCAATTAAATGTATCAGACTGTTTGCAAATAAGTAAAGAATATTTACATCCACAGTGGATAAAATTTGCTCCAAGGTTGTGATTTTTTTCTTCCGTTTCGAGTTAGGGTAACGAACTTCCAATCATCGAGGATAATTGTTGGAATGCCACACTACGTAGAAGCAGGGATATCCTATACTGATTATTTAAATCATTCTCAGAGTTCCTGTACTAATTTAAAATTGGTATTTGTTCAATTTGAACATAATTATGTTTCCTGTAGATTATTCAAACATCAACATGCAATGCTTTAATTTGTAGGTCAACTTGTAACTTTCACAGTAAACAATGGCCGTGGGGATACATGAGATTGGGAGAGAAACAACAGTTTTCATTTTTCTGTAAAATTCTGTTTTGAGAATCTTTCTCCAATACAGGAGCACCTCAATTGATGAGTAATAATCCACTAAAATAAAAGTTAATGTATCAGAACACTTAAAATGTGACTTTAGTATATGATTAATAGTCTTCCATTAAAACTAAATTTTGTGTACCAACATAATCATTGTAATGGTAAAAAAAAAAAAAATTAAAAATGTTGCATTTTGTAGTTTAAACCTATTTATTCATGAAATTTACAAATATATCAAAATGTAAGATCTGAAACAAGCTTCACACAGTTTACATCAATCATATTGGTTTTATTAGTACCTGTTTCCTGTGATGAGAGTTGTAACTGGGAACTTTATCAATGGAAATTTAAAACTGAATAGATTTTCAGTCCTCACTTTCTTGAAAAAATTAAAATCTTAGAGTACTGTCACAAAAAGGAAAATGGCCCTAGCCTGCAGTTCAGTGGTACACAATTAAAATTTCAAAAATATTGTAGTAGTTGTTAAATGATAGAATTCAGTTGAATTTTAGATAATTAACTTTCAACTTTAATCGAATGTTTTGATTTAGAAGATGCAGATCTCTTCAATTGGTCCAAATTGAATCCTTAACTAAGGAAACGAAATTACATTACACAACAATTGATTTCAATATTGTCAACCTTTCTACATATTCTAGGTGTTCTTTTTTCATTCTTTATATGAAGACTATCAAAGATACCCCCAAAAAAAAAAAAAAGAAACAATGGCTGTCTTTCCCCTCAGAGCTCTTCAGCTCTTTGATTTTTTTTTATGTCTGTAGTGAATTTTGCTGCAAACACAATTCATGATATGCAAACTGCAATATATGCAGTTGTCTTTAATACAGAAGGTAGCTATGAGATTTGTAAATTTTGGAAATTATAATACCAAGTGGCAGTTGTGGTAAATGCACATGCTGTTGCCTCATCTTTTACCTCGCCAACCCCTGATCTAAATGGCCACTTGAAATATTTTACATCATTTGGCATTTGTTTTCCATCCATATGCTATTCAGTTTCTATTTCAAAAGTTATATTTTCTGGATAAAAGGAGAAATAAAATAGTTTTGTTCAATGAGACAGCAACCAAACAAAACAACCAAAAGAATTATATATTGTCTCACTATTAACTGACAACATTTTTACCTACTGTAAATTCAGAAATTATTGCGTGCCTTTATTATTGCGATTTTGACGAATGGACTAAATTGCGAGTTTAATTATTGTGATTACAAAAAATCTACATAAAGATCTATAATTCAGTTATCAGAATGTAAGTTCTTATTATTGTGATATTCACCCTGTCGCATTATTTGCATTAATAAAACCTCACAATAATTTCTAAATTTACAGTATCACAATGATCCAGATTAATATTGTTTTGTAAATTTAGATATGCACTCAAATTGATACAGATTGCTAAAAGATCTCAACCTCATTTCATGGATCAGTGATCAAGGTTAAAGTTACCTGATTAGGGTTGTTTATCAGATACTGTTAGCAATAGGTCATTTGTCAATGTCATGTTTTTGTGTTTTTGTCTTTTTTTCTAATACTAAAAGACTTAGTACATGTAGTAGATAAACTATATGTATGCAATGATTCACAAATGTAAGGAGTACATGTCTGTCTGGCAGTTGTCATTGACCACATTTGCATGGTTCATTGGTCAATGGTAAGTCCTCTTTTAACATGCTACATTGTGTAATCAATAGGTTATTATATTTGGTGTATGGTATGATTATTAAATGTATATATTGAAATATTAAGTAAAAGATGTGATATGATTGTAAATGAGACACTCCACAAGAGACAAAATAACACAGAAATTAACAACTATATGTCACCATACGACCTTCGACAATGAGTAAAAGCTATACTGCATAGTTGGATATAAAAGGCCTCAAAATGGCAAATATACAATTTAAAACAATTCAAATGAGAAAACTAACGGCATGATTTATTTACAAAATAATGAATGAAAACAAATATGCCTGTCTTGCAGGGTCTATCTGAACTTAACCTCATGTTCATGATTTTGTCTGTTACTGGCATACTATATATATGTTTCAAAATATTTGGTTGATGGGATGATTGTAACAGGCGGATTTAGGGGGAAGGCCCAATTGTTGATCATATAGGGAATCGCCGAAGCATGACTGGACCAGGCCTCTCTTAGGCAGTCAGCCCCCTCCTTTTCATGAAAATTCTGGTTCCGCCACTGTGTAAGGCTGGTTTGGATTGGTTTATCTGATCATTTTCAAGATCATTGATAATATTAATTTTTCTGATACTTTATCTTTAGGAATATCAACACAAAACCAATCATGAATGATGATTAGTAAAGCAGCTAGGTGAGACATTTCATCTTGTGCACTCTTGTTAACAAAAAATATATGGACTGCCACTAGAAAATGAATGGACAATGCATGCTTGGTATGGACAAAATTCCTCCTTTTTACCTTGCGAAGCTGCGTATTTATCTCGAGAGGAAGGGGGGGGGGGCACTTCCTATATTCAAGGTGATAGGACGTGCCGCTGGAATAGGTCACCTTTTCAAGCCTGAAAATATGTGAATAGGTCGGGAAAACTATCAGAAATATATGATAAGGTCAATAAAGTTTCCGTAACTTCTTCGTCTGTCATCTTTCTTGGTGTTCCCGGGTGTGATTTTATCAACAACCAATTTTTCTTTTTTGACACTTTGGTATTCTAGTCTTACATTACACTACATGAAACCCAAGCATTATAGGGACCCCGCGGCACCCTCTATCAATTAAGTATTGAAGTATCCCCAAATCGAGTCCTATATACAAGGTAATAGGACGTGCCGCTCGAATAGGTCACCTTTTCAGGCTTAAATATATGTGTATAGGTCGGAAAACTATCAGAAATATAAGACAAGGTCAATAAAGTTCTCATAACTTCTTCACTGTCATCTTTCTTGGTGTTCTCGGTTGTGTTTTATCAACCAATTTTCATCTTTTGACACTTTGGTACATTACAGACCACATGAAACCCAAACAATATGGGAAAAGGTTACATTTTACCTACGCAATATATGAAAAGGTATACATTTTGAATTATAAATTATATGAAAAGGTGGGCCCCAGCGGCACCCCTATCAATTAAGTATTGAAGTCCCCCGAGGTATTTATACATCCAGCTGTATGAACACCCTGTCATAGCAAGGGATTATCTGTCAGATTAGGGAAGTCATATTTCTATACCCATTATCCATACGATATGAAAATAAGGAGATGTGGTATGATTGCCAATGAGACAAATATCCACCAAAGTTCAAATTTAAAAGTCAATTTAAAAAAAAAAATTTCATCTCCATATTATCACCATAGGCCGATAATTACGTTTCTTTGCAGCTAGTAGGTGGGTCAAACCAGTGTTAACACACCATTAAAAAAGTTGTCATACATATTTCTTGCCACAATGACACACTCCACTTTATTTTTTTTTTTAAATCAAGAACTTTCCTTATTAGCTTCCCTTTTGAAAAAAACGCATGTCAAAAAGTAAGACAGAAGTTAAAGTTTGCCAATATCACCGACTAATATAGCGTCCATGTGTACTGGGCGGAGTTTTAAAATTACAATCTCAACTTTTCCTGAACCTAGTAAGTAGTATAGATTTTGTTTATATATAATGTCTTTAACTGGTAGTGTTTGGAACTGCCCGGTAGACTGCGGATGTGTGTCCGAGGCAAAATCCCGACTTGGTCAAACCAAATATTTTGCGCTTCTCCCCAAAGCATGCGGTATTGAGGGATAATAGCATATATCGATATATAAGGTCGGAATACTAGTAAGGTCCCGGTTGCTATTGACCAATTTTCATCTACATGATCAAAGGTGGAAAACTGCAAACTATTGAAGTGTCCGGTTTTTTCTCTGCGTAAAAAATGTGTTGCTCGAGTTCCGTTAGTCTATTATAATAACTCATTCTTAATCAATTATTTTAGTTTTTACGCTGATATTTCCTTTTTTTTTTTTTTTTTTTTTTTTATGCGAACTCTGTTGGCATATTGATAAATACAACAGAAAATAGAAAATTAACAAATAGCAAAATAAGTAAAAGGAAAATATCATAAATAGAAAACACTAGCCCCGAGGTCTCATGTTATAGGACTAGAGTTCAAAAAATCATAGAATCATGATATGAGAAAATTTGTTAGATATTTTCGCGATCATTATTTGATAAAGTATATAAACCTTTAAATAAAAATGTTATGTGTGACTGTCAAGTATTTAGTCTTTGTTTGAAAATTGTAATGTCCAAAATTTTTTTTGGATAATAAAAAATACTTAACTATTATCAAAATTTTGCATGTTAAAATATTTTACATACTCCGGAATTGTTATGATCAAAAATGTTTGACAAATAAAAAATACGTAACTACTATCAAAATTTTGCATGGGGAAAATATTTCACATACTCCGGAATAAGATCCTACCAATACTTGGAAATGATATTTCAAGTAAAAAGATTTATGACAGTAACAAAATGTTATAATACGCCAAACGGATAAAAGCTCATTTGAGCTTATGTTGACTCTGTTTGCATACTTTGCCGACTCTAAATAAAGCTTATTTATTATTATTTATTTATTTATTATTTATAGCGTGCAGTTGAACCCCGATGCCTTTATACTATAGCATACTATATGGGTTTTAATCCTTTTAAGCCGTAAGGTGACATGCAGTTGTTTACATCGCTATCCTTTGTTTACGGTTATACATTGCGTCATTGGCAAAATATTTTCATATACATATACTAATACATCTAAAAGACATCTTTTGAAAAATTCAACCCGTATTTAAATGAAAATAGGGTGCGAACGGATCCAAGGGGCGAACGTGTAGGGTGAGAATGTGTTTTTGGAGCGAACGCACTAGATACCGTCGTACATGCCAATATTTATATTTTCTTTTTTTTTAATGTTATGCTTTAATATATCATGTATAATTCTGTTCTTTTTTTGTGAAAAATGAACAAACAACTCTGTAGTTCTGACCGTACGTATTTCCTGTTTTGTAGAGTGAGTGACCATATTCGCCGCATAATTCGTTCATTTCCGCTTACCTCCAACCTACATTCGAATATTTGGAACTTTTATGTAGGTTTCAGAAATTTTACTATATGATAAAATGTTTGATAAAGGAAGTATCTTCAAAACATTGGTTAATTGTTCTAAAATGAACGCAAACTCAAGATGAAATCAAGTTGTTCGTGTACCATGGGGACACATTTTCGCCGCAATGTATGATACGACCATCCTCATTATCCTGGTATATTATAAAACGAATGTTTGCAATTACATGAATTAGCTTGAGAGATCATTCCTATACGATTTTTCTCACAAATATTTACCTTAAGACTACGCATGATTGCCATATAAATCTAACATAATTGCCAAAATCGTTTAAAAACACCTGCGTATTTCTTTATATGGGCGAATAACCTTGGAAATGGGGTAAAGAGGAATATCAACCGTTCGAACATTACAAACAGCCTTTAACATATTTAGGCAAGTATTGGGTAAAGGCACACGAATTTCAAAGAAAAAATAGCAAAACGGCGAAAATGTGTCCACGGCGAATATGCGCCACCCACTCTAGAACGTTTTGCATGATTTGTTGACATCGGGAAAGGGTGCTTTCATACACGCCCGCGTTCCAATGTCGTCAAAACTATTTTTGAGAAAACCCCTCAAAGCGACCGTTTCCAAGGCGCTCGTCGTTAGAAACATGCGTTAGAATATGCGCACTGTTAAAGGGCCGAGCCACCTTAAACACGCTTATTGATACATTAAAAAGTTCTATTAGATTTTAAATAGATATACGCAATATTTCGCTAGACAAACCAGCTTCATCAGGCGTGTGCATCTATCCAGGAGAAATCGGATACATGACAAAAATATTTTTGTAGCTTAAACTACACACAGTTGGAATAAAAGTTTAACATATTTATTGATGTTGTATAAATTGTACAAATTTCAAGATTATTGTTTAGATTTGTTTTTAAATCTTTTCTCGTCTCTCTTTGAGTCCATCAGGTTCAAGAGTCAGTAACTGGTGCATCCAAAATTTCTCTCTCTCTCTTTTGTCTCCCTTGCGTGTCCCAATTTTGGTTTTTCTCAATGATTTGAAATGCGACGTTTTCAAAATCATGCCCTTCTCTTTAAAAATGTCTTGTGATTGGGCAGTTTCTTTCGTTTGTATAAAATGACCGATGGTTATTCAGTCGGATGTTGAATGGTGTTTCTATTTCACCAACATATTGTACCTTGCAAGTTCCACACGTTAGAACATAAATACAATTTTGCTTTTTGCCATCGGATGTTATAAATATGTTGTATTTATTTTTTGTGAATGTGCTGACGAATTGGTTTTCATTGTTGGCGACTTTCCAGCACTTACAGTTGCCTCTTCCGCATGGTTTATAACCTCCCATTTTCGATGTCTCTTGTTTAGATACTTTAGATGTAACTAGAATATCTTTGAGGTTTTTGGGTCTGCGGTAAGCCATGACGGGAGGTGATGGAAAAATCTCTTTTAAGGAAGGATCATTTTCAATAAGACGCCAGTGTTTGTGGACAATAGATGAAAGATTTGTCAGGTCAGGATGAAAGCTGAAAACAAACGGAATTTTATTTGTTTGGGCCGTCTTTTCTTTGTATTCAAGTAGGTTTGTTCGGTCTTTTTCTTTTGCTTTACCGAAAGCTTCTGAAATGTTTTTGTTCTTATAACCTCTTGATTTAAGTTGCTTTCTGAGTTGTCCTAAACGGTGGTTTAATTTTGATTCCGATGAACAAATCCGCTTTAACCTGATAGCTTGGCTGTAAGGAATGCTTCGGGAACAGTGTTTTGGGTGGCAACTCTTCGGAGAGAGTAATTGGTGTTTGTCAGTTTTCTTTGTATGAAGGTCGGTTGTCATGACTCCGTTTTCTAAAGTTATGGTGGTGTCTAGAAACGCAATTTTCTCATTTGAAACTTCAGATGTGAACTTTATAGATTGATGAAAGTTATTACAAAGACCTAGAAAATCTTGTATATGTTCTGGGGTTTCGTTCCATTTGATGTCGATGTCATCAATATAACGGAGCCAAGACAAGGGTTTATATTGCACACTCGAAAGGATGCGTTCTTCGAGATTCCCCATGAAAATGTTGGCAAAAGAAGTTGCCATTTTGGTTCCCATACTGGTACCGTCAATCTGCAAGTAGTGCTGGTTGTTGAATAAAAAATTGTTGTTTTCGAGCACTAGTTTCAGCAAATGAACCAGACAGTCGGTTGGGGATGTTTATCCTTACGATTATTCCATTCCTTTTCACAAGCGACTACTCCTTCATTCTTCTGAATATTAGTGTATAAAGATACCAAAATTGTGTTGTTTGGTAAGGGATTTAATGAATCCATTTTCTTCAAATAATCTGTTGTATCTTGAATGTAGGATGGCATTGTTCTAACATGTGGTCTAAGATGGTAATCAACGAATTCGGATATTTTTTCGGTTGGGTGGCCATTGGCAGATACTATCGGTCTTCCCGGAATCCCTTCTTTATGAAGTTTTGGGAGCAAGTAAAACGACCAGCTGTGCAGATTTCATGAGGGCGTAGATAGTCGTACGTGTCGTCATCTATGTGTTTTTGCTATTCACATCTGAAAGGACCTAATTTATTTGTTTGCTAATTTCTTTTGTAGGATCACATTCTAAATGTTTATAAAATTTGGTGTTTGAGAGCTGACGATTCCCTTCTTTAATGTAGTCGGTTTTGTTCATCAAAACAACTGCACTTCCTTTGTCTGCTTGTTTAATAACAATATCATCTCGGCTTTTTAAGTGGTCATGTCTTGGCTGTCTTGTTCTGAGATATTCCGTATGCGTTTACCAATGACTTATGATTTTACTTCAGTTTTAATAGATGATATAAAAGATTCTAAATTATCGTTCTTACTTCTGGGTTGATTCCATTCGCTTTTCTTTTCAAATCTAGGGATGCACATGTCTTCTTCATCACTCTCATATTCAGAATCATTCATTCCGGCTTCCTGTAAGTTTTTTTTTTTGTGTTGCCTATAAAAATGTTCCTTTAGGCGAAGACGTCTTGCAAATTGCTCTACATCTATCTCCAATTGCAGGTTGTTAATATTGGCTGGTATAGGACAGAAATTTAGGCCCTTACTCAACAATTTTTCTTCGAAGGTGGTTAATTCTATCGACGACAGATTTACAAGACCCCAT
This sequence comes from Mytilus coruscus, assembly GCA_017311375.1. NCBI lineage: Eukaryota > Metazoa > Mollusca > Bivalvia > Mytilida > Mytilidae > Mytilus > Mytilus coruscus. Next base: position 107,233,493 of record CM029595.1, on the reverse strand, counting down.
TTTTTATTTTCATTTTTTAATGTGTTTATTTTTTTAAATTCTTTACTTTTTTAAATTTCTGTTCACTTATTTTTTTGTCGAGGGTTAAGGTCTAGTTTTTTATTGTTGTTTTTTATTTTGCTTCGTGTTGATTTGATTAGTCAATCTCTTTCCGACTGATTTTATGTTGTTCTGTTACGCCACTGTCCCTTGTCAGGGGAGGGTTGATCGTTCACAAACATTGTTAAAGCCGCCACATTCTGTATGTGCCTGTCCCAAGTCAGGAGCCCGTTATTCAGTGGTTGTCGTTATGTTTGTCAATCTTTTTTTTTTTCGTTTATTGTTTTAAGCTTAAGTCTTAGTTAGTTTTCTAGTCTGAATTTTTTCACATTTTGTCAGGCCGAAGCCTTTTATAGCGTACTATACGGTATGGGCTTTCCTCATCATTGAAGACCGTACAATGATCTACGGTTGCTTACATTCCCGTTCTTTGGTCACTGGTGGGTAGTTGTTTCATTGGCAATCATACCACAATGACATCTCCTTATTCTTATACTAGTGTGTGAAAGCTGGCTGCATATATTTCTAATAATTTTAATGTTTCATATTCTTATCAGGCGCAACTGAACTGATGCAAAGTAAACAATCAAATTGATCTAAACAAATTATGTAGGGTACACTGGGTACATGTACTTTACCTTTCAAGTGCACCTATATTTCAAATTCAATATATTGCGTCTGTCTTATTCTGTTATCTCTATGCCAATTTAATTTGATTTGTTAAGAAATAATGATATTAGAAGAACAGACCATCCCATGGCCAAAAGAAGGGGTTTTTTTTTAATTTATTAAATTGTATTGTTATAAATTAGGCCGTTAGTTTTCTCGCCAAATGATGAATTGTTTCCAGTTATCATGTCGGGGCATTTATAGCTGACTATACAGTATGGGTCAGGGCCCGTATGCATAAAGCTACTAAAGTTAAGATTTTCCTTAGTAAACACTTAAGTTAAGGAAACTCCGCCCTTTTTATTTAAGTGGTATGCATAAAACATCTTAAACTAAGTATTTCCTTAGTAAAATCTTAGTTGGTTTAATTCTTTTCAAACGGGATGTTTAAAGACACACCCACGTTCATTTTGATCTATAAAGAGGTTAAACTCCTAACTATCCTACTGTCTGTCGATACATTTATTTTTGGCATTGCACTAGTCATGTCTTCTTTGACTGTCCATGACGTTAAAATACTAAATCCCTGGGATGTGTTTTAGTTGATTTTAGTCTCTGATGCATGATTTTTTATTATTAATTGTTTTGGCTTTTAACTAGCTGTCAGTAACTGCGAGTACTCTCAAATCGTACTTCCTTGTTTATTTGACCTGTTGATACTAATTGTAATGCTTTTTGTTATTTAATGTTATTCAGGGTTATATCTGGTCTATATACCAGCTTTGATAAGTGTTTGGTACTAATATAAATTTCCACTTCGTACTATGAACATCAAAATTATTTATTTTGTTAAAATATTTCCTTTCTCTATTGTAACTGTATACGTATACCTAACAACAAAATTATTTTATTTACCTGTGTTTAAAGTTATTGCAAATGGCTGATATTTTTGTTCGAGCATATTGTTTTTCTTAAATTGTTTAACATTTCATACCGATATAACATGTTACTTTTATTATTCTTCCCTTAGTTTATTGATTTTGAATTTACATTGTATCATAGGTCAAATTTATTAGTTCAGTGTATGTTCAATGGTGTTAATATGTCCTTTGATTGAGTTAAGCTATTTCAGTTGATATTTTATAGTGTGTCTTTCTATGTTGTGATGTTACACTATTGTTTCAGAAAAAGGGTGAAGGTTTGGTACCATTAAAACGTTTAAACCCGCTGCATTTGTTTGCACCTGTCCTAAGTCAGGAATCTGATGTTCAGTAGTTGTCGTTTGTTGATGTGGTTCATAAGTGTTTCTCGTTTCTCGTTTTTATATAGATTAGACCGTTGGTTTTCCCGTTTGAATGGTTTTACACTAGTAATTTTTGGCGCCCTTTATAGCTTACTGTTCGGTGTGAGCCTAGGCTCCGTGTTGAAGACCGTACTTTGACCTATAATGGTTTACATTTATTAATTTTGACTTGGATGGAGAGTTGTCTTATTGGCACTCATACCACATCTTCTTATATCTATTAAGTCACGCCCACACAACTTAAGTGGTATGCATAAAACCCCTTAAACTAAGAAAACGCCTAAGATTATACTTAAGTATAAGGTACCTATAGAGCTACCTTAAATTTTCAAAAAATAGAAAAAAATCAGTCGAAAGTATGCGGTTTTGCAGAAAATGGATCGATTAACTGCCATTTATTTATTAATAATTATATCAGTAATATTTCGTTTGTTTATTGCTAAATATTAATGACCATTTTAATTTTCTTAATATCACGTATAATCAACAAATCCAAGAGATATCAGAGGCAGTTATATAATTTCGTTCTATCCTTATGACTCAGTCTCGCTATTGTGTATTCCGAAAAGTACTCACTACTTTTACACGCATGGAATTCATGCTTATATTTTTCTTTATATTCCTCTGTTCGTGCATGCCTATAAAAATAACATTGAACGTTATATTGTACACCGCCTTCATATCGATTATAAGTACAAAATATGGTCATGAAAAATCCTGTTTTATAGGGGAGGGGGACATCGGTTTAATTTTCAATTACATATTTTTATTCTAAATATAAAGGGCAAATTTGCCATGAATTTGTTTCACTAACTGGAACAAAATCAGAAAGATTTTAAGACCTTCTCCATCCGAGTATTCGAAGTCTAACATTCTCATGATACTTTAATCATATTCAATTATTTTTCATATCTCCTTGAATATTCAGTGATATATTGCTGTTAACGAAAATATTGCAAATTTCAAATTTATATGAGTTCACAGAAAATTGATCCTGTCTCCTTTTTTATGTTGTAAAAGGGAAGTGACAAAAGAGTTTATTTTGAACCGAAATAGTTTTAACAAAAATCATCATCACATATTGTTAGAGTTGAATAGTATATGGTTGTCTCTAGAAAAAAAAAAATCATGCCCCTCCATCCAACATGAATGGTCGGTACCTTAGATATGGGGCACATCTGTTAAAAAATACGATGACTTGGAACTTTTTTAAATTAAGATTGTACTAGCATATACCATTATCAAGCTAAATGATTTGCTGCAAGACAATGTTGAGTATCCATTTAGCGACTCTTCGTGTGATTGAAGTTTTGTTTGCTTTGAAAAAAAAATTGCTAGTGAATGATTTCGAATGATTTTGATATTTTACATTTATCTCTCCTTGCATAAGTTGTCCCACTTATTTTTTATCTCTTAAGAATCTCTCCTCCTGGAATTTTCTTAACTTGTTATATTGTTATATATCTGTTATTTCCTTCCATCTCCAAGGGTGACTGGGGATATAAAAACAGTCACGTTGGTCATCTTTTTATCTCTTGCCAAAGTGGGGCGTCCGTTTGTCTGTACAGGATATATAAGTACGCAGCCACCTCCGGTCCAAGTGGGGACGTTAATTCCGATGACTCGTATAGAGAGAGTACCACGCTCTCTGTACGTAAAGAACCATTCAAAAACAGGTGGCCTGTTGCAAGGCAAAATGTCTGTCAATATCCAATATACCTTCATTTTCCAGTGGCAGTTGAAATTTCCACGACTCCCATCCCAGACAGCATCTATTACAAGAGCTACCTATTGCATTTATTTTTAAGTTGTTCCCGTCCCGAACATGCATGAAATATTTTCCACTGGACGTTCAGCAAAAAATCAATACATCAATCAATTTCTTTCAAATATTTTTTTCTTCCCATGATTGTCCATCAAAACAACCTTTTTTTCGTATACGCCAATTGGCATTTGTTTGGACATTTTAGTTGTTTGTGTATATTTTCAAATTGGTTACACACCAACGTCAATTAAATCAGTTTTCGATATAAGTATGTATTGTTCAATCAATGTAAATAACCAAAACTATATTTTGCACGGACGAGTACATGCGTTGCCCTGACATATATATCAAACAGTAATAATAGAAAGGTTCCGGTTTAAGTATCCCTTAGTTAAGTGAATACTTAAGTAATTTTATGCATACGACTTCAGAATTTTCCTTAGCTTAGGAAATTCTTAGTGAAATCTAAGTTTAAGGAACACTTAAGTTAAGATGTTGTATGCATACGGGCCCAGTTTGCTTGTTGTTGAAGGCCTTATGATGACCTATAATTGCTAAATTACACGGCATTTGAACGTCTCATTTGCATCTCCGTATTTTTAAAAAGACAAACAACAAACCAAACACTACAACGAAAACTATAACAAAGATTACCCTCATTAATATCTTGAGATTTCTTGGAATAATTCTCTTTAAAACAATAACTTCATGCAACTTGTGCTTCTTGAAATGATGATACAGTTCATATTTGTACTCTTAATGAATGGTGTCTATCAGGGATGAGTACATTTTATAAAATATGTTTTCCTCAAATGCCAACAAATTAAATTGAATAGATTTTGTTTTAGTCAATGACTATTGGTTTCAGAAAATTGAATGATCAGGAATTCAGTATATACATATGCAGTATAAAAGCTTGAGAATTTGTAAGGTAAATATATGTTGCACTTTAAAGTTGTTGCTTTGCTATAAGACATAAAAGAAGTTTGTGATGTTAAGATTAACAATTTTAGGCTTTAAATGAACAGGTTTTTTTTTCTGATTTGATTTGATTTTGGTGTTTTAACGCCACTTTATAGCACCGCTTTTGGGCTATTTCGTGGCGGCCAGTTTTTATTGGTGGAGGAAGCCGGAGTGCCCGGAGAAAACCACCGATCATCGATAGGAAAACTTAATCCTAGTCAATTAAGATTGGAGCCGAGTGCACCCGCACGAGTGGGGTTCGAACTCACAACCTCAGTGTTGACTGGCTAGTGATTACAGTAGTAACTACTTAAAGTCAGTGAATTTTACATGCACATGTATAAAAATTAGAATTGTTATGGGATAATCAAGAACACAATCATGTATGTGAATACGACGATGGAAGATTATAACAACCTTGACCGGCTACGTGAATACTGATCAGTCCATTCAACTTTATAGTACGCGTGTTCTATTTTCGCAGGTGTGAGGTCGAATGTTTGAATTGACCAATGAAAACGATCGTTCCTTCACGAGTTGATCTAATAAAGTTTGTTTGACTGATTACGTCGCACTACCTTTCGCTAAGCTTAGCTGCATTTAAGTGTAGACCACTCGGCCACCGAGGCCCCCTTTTTTTTCTGAAAGGAAGATAAAAACAAATAAAGAAAACAAATACCAATGGTTGTTTAAAATGTATCAACTTTGTACTTTATACTTAACTGCAGCCGAGCTTAGCGAAAGGCCGTGCGACATAATCAGTCAAACAAACTTTATTAGAACAACATGTTAAGGAACGATCGTTGTCATTGGTCAGTTCACACCTTCGACCTTAAATAAACTTTCAAGCCCCGCCCAAGCACACCTGCGAAAATAGAACACGCGTACAATAACCGGTCGAAAGTTGAATGGACTGATCACGTACAGGATTGTCTACTTGATTATCTCATGGTAATTCTAGCTTATACACGTGCATATAAAATTTATTTATATTATTTATATTATAATTTTGTGCAATAGTTCTAATAAAGTTCTTTCTTTAAATTTTTTTGAAATTGATAACGAAGACTCTTTAATACTGACGGATTTCCCGGCGAAATATTGAATACAACTGTCTCCTCTCAAATAGTTCTGGACTAACCCCGTGCACCTTTTCTATCTGTTAATTTACATTATTATATGTTTGCAATGATAACAAAATAGGAAATATGAATGAAATTGATCGGATGATGTCGGATACGACCGTAACTTCAAAAATAGTCAAATTACAATTACATAATAAAGATATTGCACGCCACAGTAAATAGGGTTGTGAAATAAACAGTTCATTATTCATATTATATATTCTATCGTCAGTATATCAAACCCCACTCCTCGACCCTAAAACTATGCTCGCATATACAAAACCTTTTTTTTAACATATGAAACACGTAGAAATAGAAAAATGGAATCCCAATGACTAGTTATAAATGACAACGAACTTAAATTTACATCATTGCATGGCATAATCCAGTAACTTTTTAAAGCAGGGAAGCTTGGGGTTTTAGGGTTTCGACTTGGGATAGTGTGATATTTTTGTCTGATTCAGTTTACTTTACAAAAAAATCCCTAAGTTCTATGCAAATTCAGAGCAGGTAACCATGCTTTGTTTGGAGATGACAAAACATTGGCCGCAATGAAAGGAAATGTACTTTATGTAACTCCGGTGATATAGGTTATGAATTTTTTTAATTCATGATCTATATTGCTGTTCTCAGTTGAAAAAAAAGAACGTAAATTTTATATTATAAATGTTTACATAGACCAAGTATTATGTCAATTAACTCACTGGTTGGTAATAAAAACAATCAGTTTAAAAATGTGTTTATCATTAAATGTATCAATAAAAAGGGGACCGAGTCCCTCCTTTTACAAGTATTTTGTCATCCTTAATTTCTAAATATTTCGTTTAACAGTTTATTATACCTCATTGGTATAAGTTTACTCAGAAACATAAAATATCAATAAAATATAATAAGATTAATTGAAGGTAAACAAATTCAGTATATATGAAAATAAGGAGATGTGGTATGATTGCCAATGAGACAACTATCCACCAAAGTAATATGTAGTATGCTTATTAAAATGAAGTCACAATGTTATCAAGACGAAGTATTTAAAAAAATAATTCATTAGCGGATTCAGATGTAGGATACTGGTAGTACTTATAGAAAGATATTTTATTCTAATATTCTTAGATTTGGAAGAATAAAATATCTTTCTATATGTACTTGTAATGATGTTATATTTCAATCCTTTTACACAAACATTTTATTTTCGTAGTAACCATGACAGTACCTTATACATCTATGATAGTACCATATACATCTATGATAGTACATTCCATACTACGTCAATTGTATTCATTCACTTGCACAATACGATCATTGATATTTTGTTTCTAGGGCTTTCTACCGTTCGATGAATGAATGGGACAATGTGTTACTAAAACGTTTAGCTTCTGTATGTTCGTTTTATAGCATGAAAACAAAAAAACGAGAAATGTGCAACCCATCATAAATTATTTATTATTATGAGATCCGAAAATTAAAAGTTTTCATGTATTCATCCGTATAAAAGTGGCCCATGTGTTTATCATTATTATGAGGCTTGTATTTTTGTTTCTTTCATAATTCAGTACATGACAACATTACTAAATAAAAAATATCAAAATTATAATATTTCGACCCCACTATTTGAAAATCAGGCGACAACACAGATTTTTTTTTAATTCTTTTTACGTTCGTAGTAACATAGTACATTCCATTGTCTGTCACCTGTGTCAATTCACGTGCACACTACGATTGTTGTATTTAAATCTTTCGGCCAATGAAATGGGACGTTACAAGTTGTTTGTTTGTGATACGCCAGAATGTTATCAATGAATTATCAAACGCTAAACTTGACTGCAGATCAGTGTAATGCTTTGAATGAAAAAAAAAATATATTTTGAATTTATAAAATGCATTGGTTGTATAAAATAGACCGAAAACACATCACAAAATATTTACCCAATCATGCTGATAAAATATCTCATAAAATAAAATAAAATGAAAATAAGTCCCTTTAACATTATAAAAAATCTATATAGAATTGTACTTCAAAGCTTTATATGTGCATTTGTTTGAGAGAAAAAAATAAGTTGTGGTTTAAGTTGACAAAACAAAATATTTAAAGGGGCATTACCTGTCAAATTCATGTTCACCGATTTGACTCAAATTCCCATATTTGATTTATAACATACTAAAATGCATATCCAAATTACAAAAAGTATAAAATAAACAATGAACTCGATAATATGTATCAACATTTCATATGTATTTTTGTCTAGACGCCATCTAATTAACCACTGAGATGACCTCATAAGACTGCCGACGGTCATATAACCCGATATAAACATAAATATAAATACAAACAGATAGTGCCCATGTGCAATTGGATTTTTCTTAGTCCGTTCGATTTCATATTGTAGGTTTAAATAAAAAGTATGTTTATCATCATTTTACCTGTATAAGCAGTGGGAAAAAGGGAGGTTCCGGGGTTGGAACCCCTTTTGACGATCAATGCATTTGAATGGGGACAAATAATTGGAACCCCCCCTTTATCCTGGGTTAGGAACCCCCTTTTATAAATGGCTGGATTCGCCCCTGATAAGAATGATTTTTTGTGGATCGAATCAGTCAACCAAATGGTTCATCCTTTTTTTCAATTTCAATGTTGACATTCTTTTCCTTTTGATAAATGAATACATGCGTAACCCATGCCCAGCTAAGGGGTTAAATTGAAGGTCACATGAATACGGATTCAATGAGGTCGAATTATTCACTTGCAAGTGAATAATTCATCAGCTATGTTTCTTAGCTTATTTTGACCAAATTGAACCAAATTTGCTGCTAAAAGCGAATTATTATTTCACTATTTCACCTTCATTAATGATGGAACAAAAAAAAAATCATATTTTAAATTCTTTTATATCTCGTAGCTAATGCCCCTTTAAAAGATTAATAGTCATTTCATAGCACATTCTTGTTTAAAAGTTATTTCATAGCACATTAATATAGTTATATATAGCTAAAAGTAAACATTCGAAACACTTAAAGACGCGTATAGTCCTCACAGGTCAGTTTTCGCTTGATATCTGAAGCTCAGGGAATGAACAAATTTAGCTCTTGTAACCTGTCCTGACTGGTATTTCACCTTCATTTCAAATAAATATTCTAGTCTCTCTTTCTCAACTCTTGACTCAGGTCCCTGTTCATCAATATAACGAATTTTAATGTAATTAACCGACTGTTGTTCAATGATAAAAATACAACGTGACATATACATTTTTTTTCCTTTACTAGGCTATAACCTTAAACTCTATGTTCAAGACTGTGTCAACTAACTAACCACGGATATAAGTTGAATTTATTTACGTAATGATTACAATTCATTAAAATTACAAGTAGACGACTATATTGATAAAAAGCGCAAAAAATCCGGTCAATTTAATACAGGTGTATCAAAATTTAAAGCGCAAATGTCCATAGTGTTTGGAGCGCAAATGTTCTATCGTGTTACAGGTAAAAAGCGCAAACGTCCTGTGCCCTTTTTCCTGTTACATCACTGTAAACTCGGTTGACAGTATCTGGAAATCATTTCTCAGTAGTTATTAATTTTTTTCTTCTTCCATGATTGTTAAGAGTTTGGTACAATGAGATCATCTGAATTTTTAACTATATATATAGTAATATTGTGAATATTTATCCTGTTTAGACAGACTATTTTGTTTCTTCAATCCAGTTTTTATTTAAAATCCCTGGCATTTTCCTAGTGATTGTGTGCATAATTCCTGAAAGATTTAGTGGTTATATATAATCCCTAAACACACCAGTGATTAAACATAATCCCTAAAAATTTCGGGGATTATACATATTCTCTAATTTATATAAAAATTGCCTAACTTTGTAATTTGAACACACTATTTAGTATGTAGATATAAAAATGTTAAGAAAATTTACAATGCGATAAAAAAATAAACGCAATATTTCGCTAGACAAATAATACATATTCCCTAATTATACAAATTGACTGTGACTGCTAAAATTATTGCCACTGACGAAGGCTATTTGTTCAGCCGAAATATTTGTCAACCCGATTTTATAACATTATCTTCGTAATTAGTACCGTTGCGCAAATCTTTAGACTTGTTATAATTGTTTCCTTATCTGCGCAGTATCCTATTATAGACGATCCGGTACATATTAAATTTGCTGGTTGGTCCTTTTTATAGACTTCTATATACTAGTTTATATTTATATATATATAAATTGCCGAACAATGTAATTCTAACACACTTTTTAGTATGTAGATATAAAAATGATAAGAATATTTCCAATGCGATAAAAAATAAACGCAATAGTTTGCCAAACAAACTAGCCTTCATCGAGCGTGCATCTATCCTTGTAAAATCGGATGCAGATAAGAAATTTCTGCAGCTCACTGTACATTGAATTTTGCTGCTTAATAAATAAATTCAAAATTTGGATGAAGTTCGAGATTATTCACTTAATTACGAAATCTGTTGTTCAAGTAAGGTAAGTCCATTGGCCAATATTACAGAGATATTACGGACGATGCTACATAATGAATTATTCTTTATCTTTCCTGTATATTTTCTCGTCTTTTTCATTTAGACCATCAGGTTCTTAAGTATGGAGCTGGTGGATCCAGAAGTTTTCTCTTTTCTTTCTAGCCTCGGTGTCGTAATCAGTGTTCACTTCTATAATTTGAAAAGTAACATTATCAAAAGGATGATTCTTTGAGCGAAGATGTCTTGTGAGAGGACAGTTTTTGTTGGTTTTGTATCATGATCAATGGTTATTTAGCAAGATATTAAATTTGTCCATTGTTTCTCCTACGTACTGAATGCCACAGGTGTTACATGTTAATACATAAATTGAGTTTTCCGTTGGAATTTACGTAGATGGTATAACTTTGTTTTGTAAAAGAGATGATGAAAGAATTGCTACTATTGGCAGCTTAATAACATAAACAATTCCTTCTCCCACATTGTTTGTAGCAACCAGGAGGTGGAGTAGATTGCTTTGTTCAATACAGCTGTCACTAATTTGTCACGGATGATTTTAGGTCTTCTGAAGGCCATGACTAGTGGCGAGGAAAATACTTTTTTTCCATATTGGAGTCATTCTCTATAATTTTCCAATGCTTTCGAACAATGGATGACACATTTTTAAAATCAGGTTGGTAAGTGAATGAAAGAGGTGCTTGTACTCCACAAGTTCTTTGTGGTTAATTCTGTTTGCTTTTTCGAAAGCTGTATTAATGCTGTTGTTATTGTATCCTCGAACAACTAAATGTTTACGTAGTTGTCCAAGTCTAGCATTTTGCTTATTTCCAGTTGAGCATATTCTCTTGATTCGCCATGCCTGACTGAAAGGGATACCACGGGAGCAGTGTTTGGGGTTGCAACTTTTTTGGGGAGAGAAATTGATGTTTGTCTGTTTTCTTCGTATGGAGATCCATTATCATGGTTCCATTCTGGATGTAACTCGTGGTATCAAGGAAGTTAATTTTCTCCATTGATGTTTCGTGTGTAAATTTAAATGAATGTTTGAAAGAGTTACAGTTTTCAAGAAATTCATTCAGATGGTCTTGTGAATCTGTCCATTTAAAATCAATATCATCAAGAAATCGAAATCATTAAAGTGGCTGGTATTGAGCACTAGCCAAGAGGCGTTTTTCAAGTTGGCCCATAATTATGTTGGCATATAGTGACGGGGCCATTTTTGTGCCCATACTAGTGCCGTCTATCTGTAGATAGTGTTTGTCATAGAAAGAGAAGTTGTTATTCTCCAGCACTAGTTTCAGAAGTGTAACAAGGCACTCAGTTGGAGGATTTTTGTCCTGGGAATGTTCCATACCTCTTCACAAGCTGCTATTCCTTCGTCTTGTGAAAGATTTGTATATAAAGTAGACACGTCCACGGATGCGAATATAGTATTGTGGTTAAATATTAAGGCTTTCCATTTTCTTTAAATAACCAGTCATATCTTGAATGTAAGAGGGGAGTTCTTTTACATGAGGTCTTATAAATTAAGTGATGGTCTATAAATTCAGATATCTTTTCAGTTGGATGACTATTTGCTGAAACAATTGGTCGACCTGGATGGCCAATTTTGTGTATTTTAGGCAGCATACAGAATCTTCCAACCTTGGCCTCGTTCTCAAGCGGTCGAAGATAATAAAAGGTGTCATTATCAATATACTTTTGGTCGTATATCTCTTGAAGGATGGTGATGATCTTTCGAATAGTATTGTGTGTTGAATTTGTGGTTAATTGCTTGTAAAAATTGGAATTTGACAGTTGGCGATTACCCTCTTCTATGTAATCTGTTTTATTCATAACAACCACAGCACCCCCTTTGTCGACCGGTTTTATTACTATATCCTCTTGTTCTTGTAATGTTATTTAAAAAAATATCTATATGTCATTACATAACAGTTTTATTGTAAAAGACGATTTACCCACTAGCTAAAAAAATCATTAAATATACTTTTAGGCCCTTTGTCAACACAATACCAATTTCATTTTTAATAATTCTTTGTCTTTAATATGAATAAACGTTACCTGATGATCGCGTTTCTTTGTTTACATTGAACATGACGTCATAACTTAAATAACGTCACAAGTAAAATCCCTAACAACAGAACCAAAATCGGAAACGTGACGGTATTTCCGTTTCTTTTTTAACAGATTTTGAAGTTACAAAAAAAATAATTCATACAAACTTCGTCCCCTTTCACAGATAATGCCTGCCTCATATTATTAAAAAAAAACATCAATTAAAATATTTTGTGGAAGGGCAGAATAAAAAAAAATCAGAAAATGAAGACTAATTGCCCTAAATAACATACTCAAAATATGATATTTTCTGAAGTTATATATATGCACAAAAAAGATCAACAAGTAAAGTCTGCCGTCAAAGGTTTTAATTAGTTAAACTTTAAAAGGGGTGTTAGTGAACGGTGCACCTACATTTAACTTCTAAAGGTCATAGAAACACACGTAAATAAACGATATAAAAATACCAAATTTGGCCATTTTTGCCTTCTCTTCTTATGTTTATCTTCAACTTGATATCAGTTTGAGAAGGCGAGCCTTTCTTGATTTTCCCGGGTAACCGTCATAGGACTCAAGATAAATATAACTATAAACAACGTGACGCTAGCAGGGGAAAAAAAATGTCAAATTAATGTAATACCAATATTTTTCTCACTATAAGTAACTAAAGATATAAACAGTACTAAACATTCTCTGAATTAAGTTAGTTAGGCACAAATCATATTGTACACACGTTATTATACTGCAGTCCGGATTCAGTTACATCGCTAAACCGTTTGATGTTTGGATGTTTTCAATACCGGAAGTATGTTTTGAGCACATGAAAACAACCATTCGTCACAACTCGGCCGATTCCGTACCTTCATCTAACCTCGTCCGTGATACGTAGGTTTCATTACTGATCTCCTGTAAAGGAGGAGAATAAAATATTAAAATATTGCAATTTTACAAATCATCATGGCTGCGCCCATCAGAAAAAAATAGACCCTTTGAATGACTGAATATTATCCATATTATCATGTTATATTTCGTTTGTGAGAAATAATGTTATCATAGTTAACATTTAATACTTATATATACATTCCGGTGGTATGATATCCTATCTTCGAATGTTTGACATTTTTAATATTCATTACTGACATTAGACTGTAGAGTGTAGTTCAGTCGTGAGCTTTGCGTAAAATATGTATATATAACAATGTGAATTCAGCTGCAAGTATGTGAATATTCCTTTGAAATTGACAATGGACATTTCTGTCACCGTATTGACTTATTCGTGAATTAACAATGAAATGTAACAAAATTTACATTCATAACAATGGTATGATCAAACATAACTCGCAAATTATCATGTATATAGTAATAGTATATATATACATCACACTGTGCCTATGACTATGTATATAATTTACTTGTATTAATTTTGTTTACCCGAATTTATTGTATAATGGATACACCAATTAAAACCGTATCCAATAGCAAGTGCTGTTTGTTGTGTGGTGACAACGAAAAGAGACTCCATTGCCTTACCAAACATAAATCTTCAAATGAAGGATATATTCGATCAATCGAAACAGCATTAGATATTAAATTGGATTCAAGCCTGCTTGAATTTATGTTAATTGTGAGAAATGTGCTAATGCATGTAAACATTTTAATAATTTTAGAGACCGAGCTAAAAACATTTAGATTGTTTTGTATCAAACCAAAGTAACTGTAGAACAAAAGGATGCCTAAAACACCTCCTTCTTCCATCAAAATCAGTACTGCTGATCAAATTGAAAATTCGTAGAAAAACTGAGAAATTTAAATTTATGTGAAAAGAAACAGGTGCTAGGGTAGCAAAAAATCTAGACAGCAACTAAATTTTAGTACAGAGTTAGAGCATGCATATTCTCAACAAAATGTCATCAAAATGCAACATGAGGAAGAAGATCAAGTGTTATTAAATGATCATGAATATTCAATTCCAAACAAAGCTCTTGAAACCAGCGAAAAAGTGGCAGAAGATTTTATTAAGGAAGCTGTGTCAATAAATACATCTATCAATTCTTACAACAGTCATGACAGTCTTGATAAGCAGCTTTTGTCTGTATGTAAGCTTGGCAAAAGTGTATTGTTTAAATCCAGTGCTAAAGACCTAAGTGAAAGAAATTGGTTTCTAGATATAGGAAGAGAAATGCTACAACACTGTCCAGAATTTCTGTCATTACTTCTTTCAGCAATAGGTAAATTGATTTAATACAATTGTAACTAGTAGTTTTTATGTCACCTGACTGCATACAGATTTGATATATAGGGATCACTATCCACTGTCTTGCATCTTCTTCAGTGTTAAAAAAAAAAGGTCACACTTTTCACAATAACTATATTGGGCACACACTTTGACTCAAAGCTAAATGAAAATATTTTATAGCAAAAACTTTAATATTTACATGTACTATACATGTAGATGATAGAATTAATGTCTCCTGACTTTGATCAGGCACTTATATTGTGTTAGCTGGTTACAAATGGGGAAGTGCCAGTGGTAAAAAGCTAAACAAAAGAAACACGTGTTTGAACTCATTAGCTTGATATAATACCTAACAACTAACAAAAGACCAAGTATACAAAGTAACAGTAAAATTGAGAATGGAAATGAGGAATGTGTCAAAGAGACAACAACCTGACCAAAGAGCAGAAAACAGCGAAGACCACCAATGGGTCTTCAAACAGCATATATATGAGTACTGACAATTACTTATTGCTAACTAAATGTTATTCAAAAGCCAATATTAACAGTTTCCACTACATGTATCTTTATTTTAGAGTGATTTTGTTAACATAACTGATCAGGATAATTCTTCGTATGAGGGTTCGATTCCCTCCCTAGGTAATATATGTACGTAATCTTTTGAGCTGGTGCAAAGCGGGTAAATAGCCTAGTGGCCCCACGTTGAATCTTTTCTGATCAGTTATGATGACCGTACCATTCTGAAATAATGGTTAACAAATTACATTAAAAAACTATAAAGATGTTAGATATTTGAGTTTTTTATCAAATATTTTCATGAACAGTTTGCATAATGCATTATGTCTCTCTTGATCTTTCTTGTTGATAACACCACTATAAACTTTCTCTTAGTACATATCCTATGGATTAAATGTAAATAATTATGTTAAAACACTTTTAAAAACACATGATCTTGTGCAAAACAATTGCTTATATCATGTATATAGCCGATTATTAGCCTTATAATTCTGAATTAAAAGAAACCTTTGTATTACAATACAATAGGGGCTATGAAACACAAGTTGATAGGTTGTAACTGCAAACAAAATGGTCACAGCTCTTAAAATGAGAACAAATCATAACTTTGTTTTTTAATCATGGACAGTCAGAGATATAACTCTATAGGGTTATTACAGAAAATAACTTGCGTGTGTTATTACAGATACTTTCATGAGTTGTCTACTCTTTATTCCTTAAATTTTCTAAATCTGTAATAACATATGTTTGTTATTTGTAAAATTATTTCATTTATAGTGGCCTCTAGGGATCTCTTGAGACTGCGCAGAAACTAAATGCATAGCCTTGATAACTAATTTTTTAATTAAATTAATACATTTTTGATTAACCATGGTAAATCAATGAGACAAGGCTATTAAGGGATAAACTTAGCTGTGATAACAAGGCTCAGTTATTAAAGGAATTTAACTTATTATATAAGACACTTGGAAATTACTGAGAAACTTGCGCAGAACCTCATTACATGCTCTGGTCATTATTTCTTACAATAAAATAAAATACACTGTAATTAAGCATGATGTATGTCTGAACAAATGCTTTGAAGTGATATAGAGAAGCTGTGATAACACCCTTTAGTTATTACAGGCATATTTTTTCTGTAATAACATATAGGTGTACTATGCAAATTGGCAAACTATGAACTGTTATATCTTTCAATAGTTAAGTATACATATAGACAAAAGTAATATCAATAGAACTTTTATACATTTTAACTAAACTAATGATGTATATTGTCCCTTTGAAACATATAACATACATAAGTTATCACAGTTCTTTGATTTTTTAGTCCACAATAACAAATGTATGTTATTTTTCTGTAATAACCCTATAGAGTTATATCCCTGACTGATGGAGCACAGAAATTTATCCATGGCACAACAAAATTAATTGAAGGCCCAACACCATCATAAAACAGGTCATGGAGATCCAATGTTTAACGAATGATTAACTCGACAGTGAGATGATCAGGTGTTACTTATTTGTGTCATGAACAGTTACCTTTCTTTTCAGTCATTGAAATCAATTAATCAATATATTCAAGTTCAAATAAAAAATAATAATATGTTAAAATAAACAAACTCAAAGTACTGCACATAGTTAATCCCCACCAATACTACATGTACACAATGTAAAACTATGTTGTTCTTAATACCGTAGGTGACAAAATCACAGCTGAATCAAAACTAGCAACAGTTTGCACCATATATGGTATGTTGATGCACTGCAGGAATACACGAGCTAGTGCTATCCAGAAACTTTACACTTCCTTTTGTATCAGATATCATACAGACAACAAGGTTTGTCAAAAGGCAAAATTGATTTTGTGTTTGTTTGTTTTTTTATTTTGTTTTTTTTCCCTATAAATTCAAAGAACCAGATACATGTATCAAGCTGTTTTGGAACATATTCAAACTAATTTTCTGAAAACCACCAACTTTTCTGTAAACATTCGAGCTAAAATTGTGGATTGTCCCAATGCCTCTAGGAAGTTCATGAAAAAAAATCATCAGGTCACGGAGGAAAGTGTTGGACCTAACTGTATTTTTACATTGAGCATGTTGAAGGTCCAACTTTAAAGACATTAAAACTGAAAAATTTTGATCCCTTTTCAGCATGTTTTTTTTTTCAAAAGCACAATAGTTAAAGTGCATTTCTATTTATTTGACATTTCTCATTTAAAACACCAATTTTATACTGATATTTCATTGTATTTGCCTTTGATTAAAACAAAAACAAATGGTGTCTAAAGATACTGAATATATGCTCTTATCTGGAATACTGAAATGCTTTGTTTTATTTTCAATATTTTAATTATTTTTCCTCATATAAGTTATCTGAAAAGTTTTATAGAATAAAGAAAGGAAATTGGAATGTGTCAAAAAAATAACAGTCTAACTGAAATGTACAAAACAACCCAAGACCACCAATTGACATTAAAAGTGTCATGTTTGCTTAGATTCGGTACAATTTATGTCCATTTTTGCATACTTTTATAATTATTTTCTCATTGTTTATAGTGAACGGTCAATTTCAACCTACTTTATAGCCTGAATCAACCTTATGGTTTCTGTTTTATAATATCTTGCATAATCCAAGCTGGCAAAAACAATATGATTTATCTAAATGAATTGATAATTACCTATTTTTTTGTACATCTTGGTAAGGGCTTGTCAGTTAATTTGTTTTGTTGATGTTGATTATTGCTTGATTTACTTATATGTTACTATTAAGGACAAATATATTAACCTATTGTTAATAAATTGGTCCTTAACTTGCTGTTAATTGTTACTTGTTATTTTTGTTATTTTTCTTTGATTTATAGAACAGTTTTGTATGTTGATGAAGCTGAAAAACAACATTTTTTCTGGAGAGCACAGAGGTTTGTGGTTATCAATTTATACTTTACATCCTAAAGAGGTAATACATGTATTCTTAAATTTTCAAGTAGTTTTAATAGAAACTATGATATTAAGAAAATAATTCACTTAACTCTTATATTTTTAAACTAATGAATGAATGGCTGTTTAATGTCAAATAGCAAGTTATATGTATATTTAGGATAATGGAATATGATAAATAGTTTTCATTAGACTGAATGCAGGATTTTATTTGTGATAGTTCACACAGTAACGGTCCACATTGTTTTACATTAAAGAGATATTTTTTTTGTTTCCTATTACAAATATATTATCTGTCTCATTTTGATTAATTAAACAATATGTCTAAAATGAAACAAAGCTTTGTATAGTGTTTAAGGGTTCTTGAACATTTGAAATTTTAACAAACTTCTTACATTTTATAGATTCTACAATAACAAACTTTAAACATGATCATGAAAAACCAATATGTTAAAATGAAGTTTTTTAATTATCTTCCAGCTATTACACAGACTTAATAAAGTTCATATAACCATGTCAGATGAGTCAAAAAGACATATCATGAGGGACTTGTCCAACCATTCAGATGAGATGATAAAAGAACAAATCGCTAAGGGCAATGATGGCAAATTGAATGGGGATAACGTAGATATATATGTCACAACAAATGATGTAAGAATGGAAAACAAGAACAAAGATTACCACTTTTTTGCGTCAGATATCACCTTTGATCGAGTAAAGGTTAGCCATTTAAGTAATTCAACACCAATAGGCAATACTGAAACAGTTGCTTTAAAGGAAATGATACCTTCATTAGAAGAAGATGCCTTATACAAAATGCACTGAAAGTGATATTGAGTCGAGTTATAGTTAACTACTGTGAAAGCTTCAATTGGATGAAACCTATTATTCCCAAGCACATTCAACATCCTCTTCAAGAAGTAATGAGCCAGAAATCATCAATCCATTGGTTGCCAATCATGCTAAAGAATGAAGCCAAGTATGCTGACTGTGTTCAAATAATGGCTTCATATGAAGACCATCTGTCAACTTGGTACAGAAAGGCAGGAAGAGGTTCTTAAATACATTTTATTATTAAGCAAAACTTACACCCATAATTCGTTCAAATGCATAGTAACAATTACATTTTACAACATTATCATTATGACATTCAGATGAAAATAAATACTTGTGTGCAAGATTTCATTTAAATTAAACATTTATAATAAATAACAAATATATACCATACCAATACTCAAATGATTTGACAAAGTATTGATAGATTCAATCATTTCTTACTTTCTAAGTATTAATATCATTTATGAGATTTTCTTTAATAATATATGTAAAAGAAATATTGTTTCTATCAATCTGTATTTAATTTTCCTTTTAAAATGTTGTATGCTGATGATTTCTAGTATGTTTATGAAACATTAATCAGCTGACCTTTCAAAAGTCATTACGGCAATTAGAAATAATGGTTGTTATGTGTATTTACCAACCTTAGACAAAATGTTAGAACAGTTGAATTTTGCATCAAAAACATGCAATAGTTGAAAATTTCCTCTCAATCTGTTATCAACTTAAGCAAAAAAAGTACAAATGAATCAATGGACAGTTTTGTGTTCAATTTCAGAGTTTATCTGTACATTCAAAAATTCTTGGAAAAGGGAAGGGTAAAAAATAGATAAAAAATATATGTATATATATTTACAATGGTAAGTAGATATAAGAAGATGTGGTATGAGTGCCAATGAGACAACTCTCCATCCAAGTCAAAATTTATAAAAGTAAACCATTATAGGTCAAAGTACGGTCTTAGCAACAGTCTAATCTATATAAAAAACGAGAAACAAGAAATGCATGTTTAATTGCATATTTATTAGATTCATAAAAATATTCTTTAACAGGTGGAGACCTTGACAACTTACAAGTTCCAGTAGGTGGGGACCAATTGACCAGGGTAAGACTCCAAGGAGCGAAATCCTTAAGAGCTGGAGCATTCACTGCAGAAGACAGATTGGAGCATCTAACCCCAATTGTTGTGGAAATGTTTCACACATTGCAAGACTTTTTAGAGGTATAATTTTTCAATAAAATGGGACAGTATTTCAACTAGTAACCAAAACATGATGATAAAATGAGGCAAACAAATTCATTTCTGCTTTAATATCTAATTTAAAAGTTTTATTTTAACTGATTTGAGTCATGTTTTCTATATTATTCTTGATTTTATTAAATTACAGTCATGTTCTCTTACAAATAGCATTTTATTATTCCTTTTACTTTCTAGAAAATGTATAAGAGATTCTTTAAGACTGACAGTGGTAGAGACAAGGGGACTCTATATAGTCTGAAACTTTTAATTCAGAGAAGCAATGTCAATGGAAAGGTCAAAAGTCGTTTTGAGGTATTTATTCATCATAAGTAAATAAGGAAATCTTCATCTTTTCACTGTTACGGTATATTAATTGCTATAGCTATAAGATAGATTTTGTACAGGAAAATCACACGTTAAAGTCAGTTATGATTAGGAAGAAAAGTATGACCTTCTTAATACATCTGCACAACCTTGAATTTAGTTCAAAATTGAAGTTATAAAGTAAAAGAAATATTTTATTTATCTTTTGTAAATTAATTCAATCAACCCATTTCTAAAAAGTGTGCAATGGAATCTTAAAATCAGGACACTTTAGTATTTCAGAATAATTTTCCTATCAATATCATAAGTTTGCACTGATATATAAAGTTATGAAAGTTAAAAACAACCTTTAAATTTATATACAGTCAAACCTGCTTAAGAGACCACCTGTATTAAGCAATAAAATGCTCCATGAGGCGCAGCTTGATACGACCGCAGAGGTCGAACCCTGAACAGTTGGGGCAAGTATGGACACAACATTCAAGCTTGATACAGCTCTGAATTTGGATTGTGATTGACTATTTGACACAGCATAGGTTTCTGACACAGAATGAATGTGGTCTAAGAACTTAAAAATTTTAAATTGGACATTCACCTATTATGGTCCAATATCCAAAATCTAAATACATGGTTAGATTCAGCATATCAAAGAACCCTAAGAGTTCAATTTTGATGAAATCAAACAAAGTTTAATTTTGGACCCTTTTGACCTCAATGTGAACAAAGTTGATAACGGGGCCCAAAATCAAAATCTAAATACATGGATCGATTCAGCATATCAAAGAACCCCATATATTCAATTTTGTTGAAATCAAACAAAGTTTAATTTTGGACCCTTTTGACCTCAATGTGGACAAAGTTGATAACGGGGCCCAAAATCAAAATCTAAATACATGGTTAGATTCAGCATATCAAAGAACCCAATATATTCAATTTTGTTGAAATCAAACAAAGTTTAATTTTGGACCCGATTTGGACCAACTTGAAAACTGGGCCCATAATCAAAATTTAAAGACATGTTTAGACTCAGCATATCCAAGAACCCTAAGAATTCAATTTTGTTAAAATTAAATTAAGTTTAATTTTGGACCCTTTGGACCTTAATGTAGACCAATTTGAAAACGGGACCAAAATTAAGAATCTAAATACATGGTTAGATTCAGCATATCAAAGAACCCCATATATTCAATTTTGTTGAAATCAAACAAAGTTTAATTTTGGACCCCAATTTGGACCAACTTGAAAACTGGGCCCATAATCAAAATCTAAATACATGATTAGATTCAGCATATCAAAGAACCTTAAGAATTCAATTTTTGTTAAAATCAAACTAAGTTTAATTTTGGACCCTTTGGACCTTAATGTATACCAATTTGAAAACGGGACCAAAAATTAAGAATCTAAATACAGTTAGATTCAGCATATCAAAGAACCCCATATATTCAATTTTGTTGAAATCAAACAAAGTTTAATTTTGGACCTTTTGACCTCAATGTGGACAAAGTTGATAATGGGGCCCAAAATCAAAAATCTAAATACATGGTTAGATTCAGCATATCAAAGAACCCAATATATTCAATTTTGTTGAAATCAAACAAAGTTTAATTTTGGACCCGATTTGGACCAACTTGAAAACTGGGCCCATAATCAAAAATTTAAAGACATGTTTAGATTCAGCATATCAAAGAACCCTAAGAATTCAATTTTGTTAAAATCAAATTAAGTTTAATTTTGGACCCTTTGGACCTTAATGTAGACCAATTTGAAAACGGGACCAAAAATTAAGAATCTAAATACATGGTTAGATTCAGCATATCAAAGAACCCAATATATTCAATTTTGTTGAAATCAAACAAAGTTTAATTTTGGACCCCAATTTGGACCAACTTGAAAACTGGGCCCATAATCAAAATCTAAATACATGATTAGATTCAGCATATCAAAGAACCCTAAAATTCAATTTTGTTAAAATCAAACTAAGTTTAATTTTGGACCCTTTGGACCTTAATGTAGACCAATTTGAAAGCGGGACCAAAAATTAAGAATCTAAATACAGTTAGATTCGGCATATCAAAGAACCCCAATAATTCAATTTTGATGAAATCAAACAAAGTTTAATTTTGGACCCTTTGGACCTCAATGTGGACCAATTTAAAAACAGGGCCCAAAATCCAAAAACTTAATACACAGTTAGATTCAGCATATTAAAGAACCCCAAGAATTCAAGAATAAAACCCCATTGAAATTGGTCAAGAAATAAGCAATTTATACAAAGTATCTTCTTTTGCACAATACTGTGCAATTAAATATTTCTTGCAATTGCGCAATACTGTGCAATTGAATATTTCTTGCTATTGTGCAATACTGTACAATTGACAATTTCTTCCTATTGTGCAATATTGTGCTATTGGATATTTCTTGCTATTGCGCAATACTGTGCAATTGAAGATTTCTTGCTATTGCGCAATACTGTGCAATTGAAAATTTCTTGCTATTGCACAATACTTATTATATAATAATTTACACATCCTGTTTGGTGTGTATCTCCTGCCATATCATTATTGTTTGCTTTTAAATATAAATCAGAAATAACCAACTTAAAATGGAAAATTTTAAAGAAAAAAAAAGGAAAAAAGGAAGAAAAAGGGGAAAAAAAATCCCCCAATTTTGAACCCCTTATGATTCATCACCCCAAACTCAATCCCAGCCTTCAATGAGGTATGGTACCTTGCAGTACAATTTCAGAGAGATCCATACACTTAAACACAAGTTATTGTCTGAAACTAGAAAATGCTTATTTTGGCCCCTTTTGGCCCCTAATTCCTAAACGTTTAGGGCAATTACCCCAAACTCAATTCCAGCTTTCCCTTTGTGATATGGAACTTTGTAGTACAATTTCAGAAAGATCCATACACTTACACACAAGTTATTGTCCTGAAACTAGAAAATGCTTATTTTTGCCCTTTTTGGCCCCTAATTCCTAAAATTTTGAGGCAATTACCCCAAAATCAATCCCAGCATTCCCTTTGTGATATGGAACCTTGTGGTACAATGTCAGAGAGATCCATACACTTACACACAAGTTATTGTCTGGAAGTTACAAAATGCTTATTTTGGCCCTTTTGGCCCTAATTCCTTAACTGTTGGTACCATAACCCCAAAATCAATCCCAACCTTCCTTTTGTGGTATTGAACCTTATGGTAAAATTTCCTAGAGATCCATTTACTTAAACTAAAGTTAGAGTGCGAAAACCAATGTGTCTTGGACGACGACGACGACGCCGGACGACGGCGGCGGCGGCGGCGACGGCGGCGACGACGGCAGCGGCGCCAACGTCATACCAATATCGACCACAAAAATTTTTGCGGTCGATAAAAACCTGTGTTTAAAGACCATCAATTTTAGATCCTCTGTAGTACATTTCATATAAATTGAACCTGTATTAAAGACCACCTGTCTTAAGAGACCATTTTATTTTTGCTCTCCTTAAGTGGTCTCTTAAAACAGGTTTGACTGTATATAAAAAGATGTGGTATGATTGCCAATGTGACAACTCTTCACAAGAAACCAAATGACACAGAAACTAACAACTATAGGTCACTGTACGGCCTTCAACAATGAGCAAAGCCCATACCACATAGTCAGCTATAAAAGTTTTTTTTTCAGTTTTATTAAATAACAAATCTTTGTGTTATGCCAATAAGTTTATGAAAATGTTGATGAAACAATTTGGTTAATATTTTAGGCACACGAAGATTTTGCCTTAACTGTCGGCTGTGCATATTTCTTGAACTTCATTATGCAGCACTTTAAAATGAAAGATCTGGCAGATACACCATCACACCCAAAAATGCAGAAGAACATCAAAATGATGCATAACCATCACAAGAAGGAACTTTGGTCAACACTTATGAATGATATTGTAGATGAACTTGTAGAAACATTTCCAAAACAGGTAGTCACTAACATTTGAAAGTTTCACCTACATACCAAATATATTGTTTGATTATATATGTTGTGTACAAGTTATCAGTGTTTTATGAACCGCTTATCACAAATGGATGATACAAGCACACAGTCAGTTATTTCCCATATATCTGTCATATTTCCATGACTATATATTACAGTGTAATACTGAGTATTAATATAATACAAAAAACTTTACAAGAACACAAAAGACTTTTAGTGGATATGATTTTGTTATAAGGAGAAAAATAAAAATTGAATTTAAACCATTCAGGTGTCATTGTTTCCAGTTTATGAGCAAGGAGAATATAACTTAATGTAACAGGTTGAAGTATATAAATTTGAATTTAAGACATTAAGTTGATACATTTTAGAAGATAAACTTTTATCACCTGGTGCAAAAAGGTATGTTTCAAAAAATATATAACTTGTACAAAAATCCTGTACAATTTATAATTTATGTACCAACTTGCATCTTGTACACAACATACATATTTCTGTTTTTAATTTTTCAGCAATTATACAGTCAATAATTATAAAGGCTGAACACATCTGCTTCACACAATGCATTACAACTAACAAACAGACAAAGAATACATTTACAAAATAATAGTACTAAAAGCTGACATGTACAATTTCAAAGCTAATTATGAGTGTTTCTTACCACCTTCATTTTAGAGTGATTTTGTTACCATAACTGATCAGGATAATTCTACGTTTGAGGGTTCAAACTCTAGGTAACATATGTACATGTACATAATCTTTTAAACTGGTTGCAAAGTTAGTAGTTAGCCTAGTTATGTTTATAATAATGTTCTAAAATAAAGTTAAAATATAAGATATTAATTCTTTCTAGATTTCATAAACAGTTAGCCATGTGTCCCTCTCCCCCTTTATTGTGTTTTTCCTGATCATACTTGTTGACACAATCACTCTAAAATAAAGGTTTAAACAAATGATGAAAAAAAATACTATAGTACAAAGTTTACACTTAGAAACAATATAGGTCAAAAAACAAATTGTCAGTTCTGAATTCCAGGTTGATTATACTGTACAGTGAATTTCCTGTGATATCAATTTGTTATAAGATATGTCTGACAGCTCTATGTAATCAAATATGTTATATTTGGGTGATATCTATCTTCATATTATTTTTAGGCTGCACCAGTGAAACTTCAAGTGGAAATTTATGGACAAGTTTTTTTTGTACAAAGCCAACAGCAAGGAAACATGCTTGCCTTTGAATTATTTATTGGAGACAGAAAATATATTATTAACATAACCCATGAACAAGCAGCTGCTGGTGCAAAACTCTCCTTAAATGACTTAAACAACACAAGCATTGTTATATCCATTATCAAAGACGAGAGAGATGACTTATACAACTATGTTAACCAGTTTATGCAGTGGTATTTCATGATTTTAAGCTTTAAAGATACAATTTCTGAAGGAGATATTTATAGAAATAACATTAATCTGAAGTTTTGTATACCTTTCTTCTTCAGCCATTCAAATTTATCGAAGTACATGACCGAATGTATCGATTACATTTTGAAGACAGAGATCATGTTGTCAGAAAAAATGGCATTAAAAGTTAGAGCTGGTTCATTTGTCAATATAACTGGCAGAAAAGGGGAAAACAAAGCAGCTGACTTGCAAAAAGAAAACCAAGTGATGGTACTGAAAGATTTGATTAGGGGTTTAGGGTCAAACAAAACAGAAAATTCCATTATAACAATATCAAAAGCAGCACCTGTTGTAAAACAAATTTGTGAAAATGTGGATACTATGCTAGGTGTGATTGATAAAAAACTAGGCATAAAAAGATCTTTTGAAGACGGCGTTAAGAAATAATTAAAGAACTTGAACCTTTGAAACCATGGGTAAATCAAACAGGTCGTCAATTGTACAGTTTTAAAGAAATAAAGAAATCACCATTTTCGTTTGATCGATCTGAATTTGAAACTAGCGTGGCGAGAACAATTAATCGACTTAAAGAGACCTTCCACCACTACACAATGAAGGAGATGAAGATGAAGACGAAGATGAAGATGAAGAAGATAGTGATGAGCAATAAACATTTTTGAACAAATAAAAGCACTTATATCAAAGTAAACATAAAAAACACTTGTTAATATTACATTCTTAAATACAAGACTAATGTTTCTAATATCAGGGATCACCACAGGCTATTTAAGGGTGGAGCTCCTCCACCCTTAAATTTTCAGCTCCACCCTTAAATCTCCAGCACCACTCTTGAATTTCTCAGCACCACCCTTGCATTTTTGAAAAATGTGATGAAAAGGTAAAATTTTTGACAATTTTTCTTCAAAGGTATAAATTCATGCCTTAATTACTATTTTTTTTACAATGGCTTTAATTTGTTTATCGTTTTCCAAATTAACAGATTATGATCTACAATAAAGATCTTGTG
The DNA here is from genome assembly GCA_017311375.1 of Mytilus coruscus. NCBI lineage: Eukaryota > Metazoa > Mollusca > Bivalvia > Mytilida > Mytilidae > Mytilus > Mytilus coruscus. Next base: position 107,206,655 of record CM029595.1, on the reverse strand, counting down.
TGATTGTAATTTCAATATAATTTTATTTTCGTGAACACCACCCTTAAAATAGATTCTGTGGTGATCCCTGAATATACATGTATAGTATTCAACATTTTTCAGTTTTAAATCAAATATGGGAAAAATATGATATTGTTGCTGCTTCAGGAAACTACTTGAATATTGAAATAGGAGGGAGGGGGGATACAGAAGTTCATGTATTAAATTTTTTATTGAATGTTTACATATTTAAGGTGCTTCCATTAAAATTCAATTTACAAAATTTGATGAATAGACTTAAAAGTATAAGAGTGTTAAAATAATTAAAAAAATTATAAATGAAATTTCTTTGATGAAAGATATTTTTAATTAAACATGTTAAATGAAAATTTTCTTAATTTTGTATTTTTCAATAATTGAATGGTATAATCATAAGCTGCAATAGTTTTCTAAAGAAGAAAGTTTCAACAACAACAAAAAATCTGGTTTACATCACTTTTTTTTTTTTAAATGCAAAAATCATGACTTACATGGAAAATTGTCTCATTGGCACTCATACCATATATTCTATTTACATAAACATGTGCTTATTAAGGTCTTTTCTTGGTTCTAACTTAATTGCTAGAGCTACAGAATGAACAACATCTTTTCTTGTCACCAGCATATAATACATCATCAAATCCAAAATATTTTACCAATAGTTTCCTGAAGCATTTATTTTCATTTTTACAATATTCAATTACAGAACTGGTCAACCCTGCACGTGCTTTTGATAAGTCACTATTGTTAAAATACATAATAGCTTCAGCATTGTCACCATTTCGACCAGCTCGTCCTATTTCCTGCATGTATTTCTCTAATGTTGTAGGTGGTCGGCAATGAATAATTCTCCTTATAGATGGTGCATTTAGTCCCATGCCTAGGGCAACTGTTGCTAGTACCAGTCTGAATATAGGCTTTCTCTGACAAAGGTCCTTCACAATATGTTGCTTCATAGTTTCTGGATAGCCAGAGTGATATTGAGCAAACAGTCTATTTTCAGTAATATTTTCTCCATTGTATCCGTTTTCCTTAAGTTCATACTCCAAATAGCGGAAATAGTACCCAAGACTCTCCAAATTTTCAACATAGATAACAGTTAAAGGAAAATCACTTTGCTGCTCATTTAATTGTTCCGCTATGGGTTTAATCAGTTCATCCAACATGTCAATTTTCCTGATATTTGGGAGTCTTCTCCTTACCTCTAAAAATATATTAGGACGATCCGGACTACTAATAATTAGAGTTGTTTCCCTATAGTTCAATATAACTTCCAATTCCTTGAGTGCCTTTGGTGTAGCTGTTGCTGTAAGAGCAAGATGCCCTGCTGTTTCAAAAAGGCATGTTAACTCACCCAACTTCATAAATTCTGGTCTAAAGCTTTCACCCCTACAAAGAAATAAGGAATTATTTACAGTGCAATGAATTCACCTCCGGGGATTGACATATTCTCTTAATTGGAATTATATATATATATATATATATATATATATATGTCATTAGAAGATGAAGATTGACATTGACAAAGCTGTATCATTAAACTATATTCATGAAATATGTATTTCAACCTAATATTCATGCATTTGTTAACTTTTTTTGTGTGGAAAGAAATTGTTTGTTAATTGATTATTTATCAATTTGTATGATTGCCTATTTTCATTTTCTTTCTCAATTGGAAAGAATTGAGTGTTTTATTTTTTATACATGTACAAAATCTGGTTTCCTTATGGACAAGATTCAAATGCGCTATGTGAAGATCCAGTTTTTCTAACCCGAATAATTCAGTCCCTCCCTGTGATCGACTCTCCCACTCGCGAGGGCCTGAACTCTTTATAAGATAAAAACGCGTCACGAATCCAGGATTTTGATTGGTGCTCTCTGTGAGAGAGAGCCAATCAGCTAATAGCTAGATGTTATCAAGATAGGTTAATCCCGAGCTAATTCCGAATGATTTTTTGACGATTTTTCATTGACTAGGCCTTCAGGCGTTAATGTAGCCATCGTAGATCAGTGGAATATAACGACTGAATTATTCGGGTTAAAGTTTTTCTTGATATTATTGTATATTGCCTGATTTGCCACTATTTGTTAAAGTTTATCATAAGGGAATGTAGTATGATTCAATTACAATGCTACTAATAATGTGGACTTCTGAATTATAGGACACCATACATGTATATAAAGACTTCAAAAATGATCAAAGCTTCTACTCTAAACAGCTATAAAAGGCTCAAACATAATAGAAAGTTAAAATATGTATAATCATGATAATCATGATAATAATTCAAAGGAGAAAAATAAGCCAACAGCCTCATTGATGAAAAAACTTAATATATATATGTCAAACACCAATATAAACCATTAATAACAGGTTAAATACCATAGTTCCATCACTTATCATATTATAAATAAGTCAACAATGAACATAATCATTAACTGAACATGAATCACTGGACTGTGAAAATGAGATCAAGGTTAGTAGGCATAAGTCAGACACACAAGTACACATCAAGAGAAAATAAGCTGCTTCGCTGAGCGCAGCTGGATACGCCCACAGAGGTCCAACCCTGAACAGTTGGGGCAAAAATGGACACAATATTCAAGCTTGATACAGGTCTGAATTTGGATTGTAATTAAATATTTGATATATTATAAGTTTCTGAATAAATGTTGTCAAAGAACTTGAAATTGGTTATATGAAAGATTTCTTGCTGTTGTGCAATACAGTGCTGTTGCGCAATACTTAGTAAATCTGTTGTCAGACTATAAACAAATAAAATCTTATAACTCGGAAACGTACAATCGAAAATTTATAAAAATCAAAAGGGAGCTTACAAAAATAGATAGAAACAATTTACCAAAGTTTCATAAAAAATACTGAAAGCATTTTTGAGTTATTGTCTGAAAACTGGAAAATCCCCTTTTTGTAATGAATAAAACCCCATAAATTGGAAATGTATTGTCTGAAATTTATAAAAATCAAAAGGGAGCTCATGTCGATAGGCATAAACAATTCACCAAAGTTTCTTGCAAATTGGTGAAATTGTTTTTGAGTTATTGTCTGAAAACTGGAAAATTCCCCTTTTTTAATGAATAAAACCCCAACACTCAGAAACGGTAAATCCAAAATTTATAAAAAACAAAAGGGAGCTCACGTCAATAGATATGAACAATTCACAAAAGTTTCATGCAAAGTGGTGAAATTGTTTTTGAGTTATTGTCCGAAACTGCAAACTCCCCCCTTTTTTAATGAATAAAACCCCAAAACTCGGAAAAGGGTTAATCTGAAATTTATAAAAAACAAAAGGGAGCTCACGTCAATAGATATAAACAATTCACCAAAGTTTCATGCATATTGGTTAAAGAGTTTTTGAATTAATGTCCGACATGTTGACGACGGACGGACAGACAGACGGTCAATGGTATACCATAATACGTCCCGTAAACGGGTGTATAAAAACAAACCAAATATTTTATATATTAGAGCCACCACTTATATTTACTAAAGAAATGCAGTTTGTCCAAAAAACACAAACAGTATAGCTAAGGCTTTCCATGAAGTATCTGTAAATAAAAGTCATATCTTTGTTTTGAATGATTTTGCAGTAATTTACCTATACACTCCAGAGCAGTATTGTTAACAAAACTGAGCAGAAAACACTCAACACAGGTCCACTATGCAACACATGTAACAACTTGATACTACCGCAATTACAGAATTTAGAAAAAAAGTCATACATGTTATATCTTTGTTGTTTTTTTTTTAGTATAAATTCAGATATTATATTGCCAACAAACTGATCAAGACTCAACGCGGGGCCACTAGGCTTACTACCCACTTTGCAACCAGCTGTAAAGTTTATGTACATGTATGTACATATGTTACCTAGGAGGAATCGAACCTCGTCGTTGAATAACCTTGATCAGTTTTGTTTACAATATTATTCATGAATATCATTATGCAACTTTTTTTTCAAGAAATAAGTTTTGGGCTGTTAAATATAATTTCAGAAGTTTTTACAAATTTGTCTTCAATATAATTATAACCAATGTAAGCATAGGAGATAAATAGTTGATATTGACAAAGTTTTTTTTTCTAAATTATTCATACCACTCTGAAATCATGTGAACTTCATCAATAACTATGCAGCAAACATTTGTCTGGTAGGCTTCTGATCTCATTAACTTCCCAAATTTCTTATTTGAAAAAGTTTCTGGATGCACATATAGGATTTGGTACTCTCCTTTTTGTAGTTGTTCAAATGGCACATCTGTTTCCAATTCGTTTTCAGTGTCATCATCTTCTTCAAAGGTTATCCCTTTGGTGCCTGTTTGGTAGGATAAACATGTATATTTATCTCTTTATATTTTTGTACCAGATGAATTTCATGTAAGCTCTGAATTAGACACTTTTAAATCTAAAAATTGTGAGTTGAGTATAATTGAAACTTTAACTCGAAACATCATACATGTATATATATTTGATACATGTAATGTATGTACCTGTCCAAATTTTAAAGTCACACCCTAATTTCTTGTTTTCATTTGATGCTGTATTTCATTTTTTTTTTGTCAATTATTTTGTATATAAAGTCACTTAGTGGTCAAAGTGTAGGCTTTATATATTACTTTCCTATACAGTGTGATTTAAAGCTCTGGCCTCTGCATTGAAGGTCAAAGTGCAACCTAAAATTGCTAACATAACATGTGATTTTGAATTTTGGCAATTACACTGAATCTTCTTATTTTTATGTACATGTTTATGCATATATGTTTGTTCATAGGTGATAAACAATAACTGATAATGTGTTTCAAAATTAAATGATGCCAAAATATACATGATATAGAGGTTTATGTAATATTCAAGTTCTTACTTACATGTAAGGTGTGTCACCTTTACAATGTATTTATCAGTCAGGGGTACTACTTAAACAAGTGATTTAAGAATCACTTCCTCGAGTGATTTTGGCTGTGAAATATTAAAAATTTTCACACAGACTTTTTAAAATCACTGAAACAAGTAATTTTAGAAGTTAAAATGTAATCACTTTAATAAGTGTTTATAACATATTCTGGATATTTTTCCCACAAGCTTGATTTTTTTATTGGTAAAAAGACAACAATTCCATTGAAAAAACAACTATGTACATGCAGAAATTGTCTTTTGTTTGATAAGCCCGACACTTTTACAGTTTTTTTAAAATATGCAAAAACTTGAATAATTTGTAGATCAGGTCATAACCTTGAAGTAGATCATTCTAACTCTAAAGAAAACCAATCAGGTTACCTAATATTGTTGATCTTTGTCTGATAGTAAGAGTAGTTAATGAATTTTTGATTAAAGAAAAATTCTCAAGGGTACTTTTAAAAGCTTTAGCGCACTAACTTACTGCCTTAGCGCACTGATGAAATTAATATACAAAGAAATAGGGATAATTGATTTATGTAGGAAAATTATAGAAAAGATTGTGAAAATATGGAAAATCAATGAAATTAGCATTTGAAGATCAAAGAAAACACTAAAATCACTTAAATAGATGATTACTGAATTTATCAAATCACTGAAATAAGTGATGATGAAATCACTTGTTTAAGTAGCACCCTGACTGTTTATATTGAACATTGTTTAACATGTACTGTTTTTATTTGAAAATTTGTATTTGTAAAATAAAACAGTTGCTCAAACAGATTTTTTTTAATCTATTTCCAGCCATTATCATGACAATTAACACAATATAAAGAAACAGCTAGTAAAGCATCCAATTGGAATTTCATTCATGAAATCTTATAAATCAGAAAGAACTATTGAATCTGTGAGCTGCAATGTACCTCACCTACACACCTTGATCATAAAATCTCAATCGTTGAACAAAAGTTGTTTTAATATTTAGAACACTTATACTTATATTTCAAGTATTCATATTCTCGCTGCGTTGAAGACCAATTGGTAGCCTCTGCTGTTATCTGTTCTTTGGTCGGGTTGCTGTCTCTTTGACATATTCCACATTTCCATTCTCAATTTTATATTCATTTTCTTATGCCAAAATTTTTCTAAACACATGAATTAGGATCCCATGAATATATATGAATCCATAGAACAATGTAGTAGGAGAAATAGAAAATAAAGGAATATACATGAATAATGTATATATTCAATGACAGTATATGCAGTAAATGTGCATGGTACAAAATCCCAAAAAATACACAGAACAAAAAACAAATTATCAAAGAACAAAGCTTTTATTACTGCTCTTCATCTTGACAGTACTGGCCCACTGGCCATGGGGATCATCAGAAATGAACAAATCATTCATACAAGTTCAGGACAGCCCATGGCCATAAATTGCATAGTACTAGTGTCGCCTAACTCTTTAACAAATATATCATAATTTTATCCCTCTATACAGGTATAAACACCATATAGAGGTTTGTTCTAACCTGTTTAAGTGGTTCAATTGATAAACATTACAAGCATACAAATTATGTTTATTCTACATTAGCTACAGGCAAAGGGGAAGGGTTGAGACCTCACAAAACATGTTTAAACCAGTCACATATTTGCACCTGTCCCAAGTCATGAGCCTTTTGTCAAGTTTTGACACATATTATAACTTATATGTTGTTGTCTTTATTATTGTTTTATTTTACTTATCTAGTGAAAGACAGCTGTGAATACATGTACCTTTTGGTATCCACCAGAGGCGGATTTGGGGGGTGGGGTGGGGGCGTCCCCCCTTTTGTGGAAAAATTTGGTTGACTATATAGGTAATCACTGAAGCTGCTGGATAACTCAGACTAAAACAAAATCGGCCTATCACAAAATCGGACTATTACAAACTCGGCCTACCATTATTTATATGAAGAAATATATTGAACAAACTCGGACTACGGTTAGTAGATTGTGTTGTTAACGTTTTTTTTCTGACTTTAAAAAAAAAACAAAATATATAAAATATATATGATTTTGCAAGATAATGATAAATATTTTTTGAAGAAACAATATATAGAAATGTATTAAACATGTTAAAATAAACTTAGATCCATCATATAAGATATGTGTTAAATAAGTTGAATTTGATATTTTTGAATGAGGATAACATACTTCTCTTTGAAATATTATTGTGATTTTCTCGTTTGTGTTTTAATGATTGGCGTGTGTACGTTTTTGTGTAGTCAAGGATTTGTATACATGTAGTACAAATCCTTGGTATAGTCCGAGTTTGTTATAGTCCGATTCTGTGAGGCCAATTATGTTATAGTCAGATTTTGTTATAAACTTATAGGCCGAGATATCAAGGATTCAAGCATGACTGGAGCGGGCCCCCTCTTAGGCAGTCAGTGGACCCCCACTTATGAAAGTATCTGGATCCACCACTGTCCACCCACTATTACCCAACCGCATGATTACCACTTCAGGTGTTGGTTCACCTTGTTTAAATACATTATAACTGTGCATATTTCCCCATTTCCACAAGGACGTATATTAGTTATACGTCCTTGATTTCCATTATCAATAATTTTTTATCTTATCTTATATAATTTGTATGTGCGAGCGCTATACTACACTATACCTAAGATGTTTAAGCTGCATGCTTTTATTCCTTTTTTTCGAAGACTGAGTACCTGATCTTGCATTAGAGAATTCAGAGGTGATGCAACCAGAACGGTCATTGGTTGTTGTCTATTAAGTTTCTTTTGAAAAAACCAAGGTAAAATCTGGAAGATCAGGCTTTTACCATAGCCAGTCGGTAACACTGAAATGCAGTCTTTGTTAAAATACAACGCCTTTAATGTTTCCAACTGCTTCTCTTTTAAAATTATATCTGACGATGAGAATAAGCCACTTTCACTCTGACAAAAGTTAATGCAATCTTCAAAGGAAGCCATTTTGAAATTTTATCCTTCCACTGGCAGTAAACTGTTCATCTTCCGGTAAAAAAATGTAAGGCGTAGACCCATACCACATATCACATACCGTATTACAGTCGAGGGATGAAGGAGAGTAACGGATTCTACCGAGGATTGCCGATTGAAAACAACAGTACCCATCAGCGTGTGTGAAAACAGAACCTATGTCAATTAAGAGCCGGAAGTGAAAATAGAAACCATATGTTACACATGCGTTATAGCCTACTAATAGACATATATATCTACCCAAAAGATGATGTGAACTGTCACGATACAGGATTTATTATCAAAATTAAGTAGCTGATATAAACACACTTTCTAAACATTTATCATTGGACATCATTAAACTGCTGAACTGATAATAATTAAATGCACGAATTAAATGGCAACATTTAAATAAATTTCTCTGTTAAAGACACATAAATTTATGTTCTGTTTAGCATGAATGAGAGTCTGGATGGGAAAAGAGAATAATGGTAAAAAGGTGTAGAATAAAGGGTAAAATAAATAAAGAATAAGGAAAAATTGGCAAAAATGATAATAAAAAATTAGAGAAGAGTATGGTGCACAATTATAAAGAATAATGGGCATGCAAAATAAATAATAAATATAGAAAAATGATCTAAAAATTAAAGAATAAAGATATAAAGGACCCCCATCCAGACCCTCATGAACATTCGGTTCCAGTTCTATCGTAATTATTTACAAACGCTTGTTGACCTTAATTTTGAAGATACAATTGTACTAACAAAAAAAAAGAAATCATTGAAAGCTTAGGTATTGTGTTGATGAACGCTTCACTGTACCAGTAAAGTAAAAAAAATGTGTATTTATTTTATATCTTGGACTAATTAATACATTTATCTATTAGTGCCAGTTTTATACATATTAAATTAGTCTTATTCAATATTAGAATGTAATATGTGGGTTTTTTTCAAAGATGTCAGACAGAACGATCATGACACAATGTCTATAATTACTACATTTATGAGTATTTCTAAAATATTAAAATACGATTACTATGACACAAGCATTTTCTCCTCCGTGAAAATTACTTTTGATTGAAATAACTTAAGTTCATTGACCAGAAACTATTTTGCAAATGAGTAAAACAGAGGTTGGAATTTAAAGAGAAAGATTAATTTGACGTTGTTTATTCATGTTGGCATGTAAATGATTAAAATCTTTAAATGACAAAAAAATTAATATGATTATCTACGAAATGTCTACATTATTAAAGCGTCAAAACGAAAGCGATTTTTACTAAGTTCTGTTTAGTGGACGACTATTTGATTTTCGGGGGAGAGGTGGGGGAGGAAATCCGCTAAAAAAAATATGCATGCGTAGCAACAGATGTAAATAAATAGCCAATCCACAAAAACCCAGAATATCAAATGCCCGTCCCCTTAAGTAAAATAAGAATGAAGCCATGTAAGAGGGTATGGATGGGAGATCCTTAATTTCTGTATTCTTTAAATTTTTAGGGCATTTTCTTTATCTGTAAGAATAAAACTTATTTTGTAAAATTCTCATTAAAATAATTTTACAATTCAAATTTTCTGTAATGGGAGGATTTCTTTATTCTGTACATCGTTCATTTCTCTAATCAGTAGAGTATTACATGATTCTTTTGTTTTCCACAGTTATTCTCTTTTCTTTATATTTTCTGCTCATTTTCTCTATTCATTATATGTGTTATATTTTGTTGCCATATTTCTCTATGAATACCCCATCCAGACCCTTATGTTATTGTAACGTAAATCTCTATAATTTATTGTTATACTTACACTGTATTTTTCCCTCTGAATTTTCAAAATCTTCCTTTCCTTCGAAAAGACTGAACAACGATACACCTATAGATATAGGAAGATGTGGTGTGAGTGCCAATGAGACAACTCTCCATCCAAATAACAATTTATAAAAGTAAACCATTATAGGTCAATGTACGGCCTTCAACACGGAGCCTTGGCTCACACCGAACAACAAGCTATAAAGGGCCCCAAAAGTACTAGTGTAAAACCATTCAAACGGTAAAACCAACGGTCTAGTATATATAAAAACGAGAAACGAGAAACACGTATAAATTACATAAACAAACGACAACTACTGTTCATCAGATTCCTGACTTAGGACAGGTGCAAACATTTGCAGCAGGATTAAACGTTTTAATGGTACCAAACCTTCTCCCTTTTTCTGAAACAATAGTATAACATCACAACATAGAAAACACACGATAAAACATCAATTGGAAGGCTTAACTCAATCAAAACGTAAATTAACACACTATGAACGAATAAATTCGATCTGTGATACCTGAAAGTAAATACATAGTTAATAAAATATTAGGGACAAACATTCAAGGCCAAAAAGCAAACAAACAAGTCCAAATAAAGCCATGGCAAAACACTACCGCGAAATATTAAACCCTTAGAAAATAATCACTTTTGAAAAACCGGTTTTCATAATATATACAGGTAAATGAAAAATAACTTTGTCGTTTTATGTCTATATATATCTAAGGTGTATATATGAACCAAGTCTGTATATGGAATATATATAACGTGTTAATCCAGAACCAAACATACAAATTTAGAACCAACGCATTGTTAATCCAGAACCAAGTCTCTACATGGTGTATATATATATGTAACGTGTTAATCCAGAACCAATCATGTAAATCTAGAACCAACACCATGTTAATTCAGAACCAAATCTGTTTATGGTATAGATTTAACGTAAGCATCCAGAACCAAACATGTAAATCTAGAACCAACACCTTGTCAATCCAGAACCAAGTCTGTATATTGTATATATATATAACGTGTTAATCCAGAACCAAGTCTGTATATGGTATATATTTAACGTGTTAATCCAGAACTAAACGTGTTATTCCAGAACCAAACATGTAAATCTAGAACCAACGCCTTGTCAATGGAGAACCAAGTCTGTATATGGTATATATATATAACGTGTCAATCCAGAACCAAACATGTAAATCTAGAACCAACGCCTTGTCAATCAAGGACCAAGTCTGTATATGGTATATATATAACGTGTTAATCCAGAACCAAGTCTGTTTATGGTATATATATATATAACATGTTAATCCAGAACCAAACATGTTAATCTAGAACCAACGCCTTGTCAATCCAGAACCAAGTCTGTTTATGGTATATAGATATAGGAAGATGTGGTGTGAGTGCCAATGAGACAACTCTCCATCCAAATAACAATTTATATATATATATATATAAAGTGTTAATCCAGAACGAACACCTTGTCAATCCAGAACCAAGTCTGTATATGGTATATATATATAACGTGTTAATCCAGAACCAAATATGTAAATCTAGAACCGATGCCTTTACAATCCAGAACAAACCATCTGTTTAACGTGTTAATCCAGAACCAAGCATGTAAATCTAGAACCAACGCCTTGTCAATCCAGAACCAAGTCTGTAAATGGTATAAATATAACGTGTTAATCCAGAACCAAGTCGAATAAGTTCGATAGTCGGAAAAATCTAGAATGGGATAAAGTTTTCGAGAGGGGACTTAAAAGAATCCTATTTAATTCAGATGAATTTGTCCGAGAATTTTCCACTAATCAAATTTAGGGATTTATTCGAAAGATCTGTAATGGGGAATTATTTATGGGGAGCGAGTTGTAAGATGATCTCATTATTTCTTGTCGATAGGATAACACCTGCATATTTCATCCGATATAAATAAAATTGAAAGGATGATAAAATAATGAAAATCACATATGGTAAGCCATGTCACAGTAACAGTTAAAGGGAGATAACACTTTTAATTCAAATTAATACCAACCGATTTTTAATTACTATTACTGATTGTTTTGTAATATAATTCGTTGTTAATAAGTCATCAGGAGTGAGATACTGACTTGACCAATGATTATTATATATATATACACTTCCTCGACCAAACTAATAATATATTTATACCGTTTCAAAATTTTGGTTCTTAGTAGCCTTATATATGGTATTAAGACATTTATTGGTTCCAGAATCACTTCCGGGTCTCAAATAACTTAGTTCTGAATTAACACACGCTGACGTCTACTTATCCATGAAAACAACATTTTACAATATATCAACATGACTTTGAGAAAAAAATAATCTGAAATGGCATACAACAGAGTTTTAGTAAGTCTGGAATTTCGCTAGTGTTGACTTTTGTCGTAAGTGCTAAAGCATTTGTGCCCAGACGCTTCACCCATCACATTTTGGAGGTTTGTTTATCTGTTCGACCACTATCCATAATCCAGTAATCAGGTTAGGTACAACCCGCCAAATGGGGAACTATTCCCCAAATGAGTAACAATCCCTCATTTGAGTCATCATTTGGTAGTGCTAAAAACAAAATTTTCGGAACTGAGTTTTTTTTAATTAAAAAATAAAATGACATACGATGCAGTCCGGTAAATTCGCCCACATAACGTCATAAGGCTTTGATCGCATGTAAATCTGCTTAATTATATACAAATTGTATCAAATTTAATATAAATCGATTCACTGACAAATCAATTTTGAGTAGTTTATCTCATTTCCCAAAACATATCTGAAATAAATTTTAAAATCAACAGAACAAGTGGGTCATTCGTGTTTTAATCAGAAATGTGTTTGTCCGGTAAATCTGCCCATTCTAAGTAAATATGTATGGAGGGCCAGTTTAACACATATTTATGAAAGGAAAAGGTGATCTATTAATAGACCACTTGACTTGTGAAGGGATTCCAGATAATGAAAAAAAGAATAAATTTCAAGGCAGAAATGAGTTTTGTAAGCATGGTAAGCAATAATATGATTATCGTTAGCTTCAGAAACTGTATTATATATATCACTATATACTTTCGTAATACAGTAGACTCCGGCAAATCGGATACCCAAAATGTCAGCTAAAAATACCCGATTACTCGATATATTCAATTAGACGATGAATGTATATTCATTGAATATTCTGCAATAATGAGTAGATCTAATCCAGTGATTTTCCTGCCTTTATTTTAGGGCGAATATCGGCCCGTTCCCAATCAGAAAATACCTAAAATTTTCCCAATTGAACCCGTAAAATTCCCAATTCAATCAAGTTATAGCGGAAAGGTAATTGATTATTTTATTGTTCATAGGATTTGGTTCAAAATATAGGTTGTTGTACTGTTCCCCATGTAATCATGTCGAATATGGACAGGTAACTATCATATTTCGACCGTAAACCAGTTTTACAATGGGTAAGCTTAGTTCAGCATTTGGATGACGTCCGGTGGTTAACAGTTAGAATTTAGAATGATATGAAGTGATGATGCTGTGTTATTATCTGACTAACATTGTAAATACATGCCAACATGAAAAACTAAAAAGTTTTCATTATTTTCTCACACGTAAATTTTTACTATATGCTTTTCGGCGATGTCGTACTGAACAAAGATTTGCGGTTTGGTTTATTTTTTGCTGTGAATTGAGCATGCCCAAACAGACAACATGTCCTCTAGCCTGGCATCCTGACCCAATATAATACTTAAATCGACTGTCGAGCAGTGAGCCAGGATCCCAGGCTACATGTCCTCTCATTATTCAAAATATTATGTTCATAAATTAAGAAAAGGCAAAGATGCCACTAATTGTAAAAACTTGTTTAGCTTTAAAAATCCAAAATTAGTACTGAAGATACTACAGGGACTGATATATTTTGAGCGAAAATGTTTTTACTTCTACGGATGTAGAACAGGATGAAGCCGTGGTTGTGACGGATAAAGGCACTAAAGCAGTCACCTCAAACCAAGTACTAACACTAAACAAATTGGTTTCTACCCAAACACCTGAGCATAATTCACTTGAAATGAACTCTGCTCCTGTACAAAGTGAAACTGACTGTCAATTTCACTCTGGGTGCGACCCTAATCAGTGACAGTTGTCGACTCTAGTCTCTAGCTCAGAACTAAGCACTGAAAACATTATACCATGCCATATATAAGTGTCTGTGAGAGAAATCTTACTGACAAGGAAACTTGCAATAATTCTCAGGGTTGTACAACTGAGTTGATATGTTCAAATTAAAACATGAAAGAAAATTGGAATTTTGAATAATAAATAACATGTACATCCTTAAAGTATATTGAACACAATGATTTATTTCTTCCCAATTCATACCGTGCGTTATCGACACATTTTTCCCAATTGCCTAGGGCCCAGGCCCCATTTGAAAAAGGGTAGGAAAATCACTGTAATCCTGAGATGTTACTAACACGGACAATTGCTGAATATGTGAAAGGGCTGGAGGATTGATGGAGTGATTTTATCAGTTACATCACCACGATGTTTGTGTAAAAATTATCAGTTGATTATATGACTAATGATTAAATTTGTTTGCAGTTTTAAAATCCTATATTTATTAAAATTAATCAAATGTCCTGAAATATTTATGTGAGTTATAATCTACCATCCATGGTTTGTGTCTTTATTTGTTTTGTAAGCAAATTAATATCCATTATTTACATTATCTCACACAGGTAAACTAAGTTGGCTATAAATAGATCATAGCATGTCTGTGTAGAATCTCTAAACTAAAATCGTATTTGTTATAATTTTATTTCTTTAAATAATCAAATTTAAATTTCTGAAAATTTATGAAAATAATCATGATTGATAAAATATTATTGCATAAAGTTTACGTTTTCTGAAGACTATTTATGTTTAGGTCATGGTTCTAGAGGCTTTCTCACAAATTTAGTAGTACAGTCTATACCATACCCAACTTTCTGGTTCGCTTTGGTTTAGTATAATTTTGATTATTTTCAACAAATAAGCTTTGACTGCGTGAATTTTCATTTAAATTCAAACATATGTATATATTAAGGAAGCATAGCGGATGAAGTTTAGCAAGAGGAATTATGTTAGTTAGGTGAATATATTGTGTGGAATACAATTAAAATATGTGTATATATTCCAAAAATTGCCCTTGAAAAATATTAAATATCTTTGATTTAGTTGTTCTATATTATATGGTAATGATTGTTTATTGGCTGCTTGACATCTAGTTGGAACTATTTATCCATAATAGGATCAACATAATTATGAGTGAGGTGAATATTTCAACAACATCCCGAGTAAAATAGTTATATTGCTATGCCTGTAGATCTCAGTGTAATGAAACATTCCCTTAATATACCTTAAGTCCTTTAACCACATTCACATGCATTATTCTGACTTGGCAAAATACATTTTCCTTTTGCCCCTGAAACCTGCAATGTATTTCAAACTGGAAGTGGTTGCACCAATAATACATCCATAATTATTATTTGCATGCCAATCCCAATACATTTGTACCACCACTTTGGTCTCGAACGTTGGAACTCTTAAATTTTCCCTTATAAAAGAGTTCTGATTGCATGTCAATAGACTAACAAGGGGATATGGGGTTTTCATCAAGATAAGATTAATCTGTCATTTTTAAAAATCATGTGAATTTAATATTTATTTCATCCAAGACAGATAGCTCTATCTATGTCTGTTGTAGTCCGAGATTACTCTGACGTCCAACGGCTGTTTTGCCAGACAGGCTGGGCCGTGGGACAACAACACCAAATCTTGTCTGGCAAAACAGCTTTTGGACATCACAGTAATCTCGGACTATGTCTGTTGAAACAATGATCGGGGATGACAAGGGATGACAATGGTTCTAACTAGTACTGATGTGATCGTGGTCATCTAACGAAAGATTTTTTATTTTGTCTGCTAGAACAGGTCTTCATAGGTAAAAGGAAATGCATTTCAAATAACTGTGTGTTTAATAACTACTTGTCCTGACACACCTTCATGTTGGCATCCCGATTTTTGAACTTTTATTTACAAATCGATTTATCACACGTGCGTTTGAATCGAACGGAGCAATATATGCACGAGAAAAACGTCTATGAGAAAAAAATGTCAAGGATAAACTAATTTTGGAGCGGCATCCAGCCCAAAAATTGGCGGAAGCGGCAATTATTTTTTTTTTATTGAAAAGTCAATTTCTCCAAAACAGGAGCGGGAAAATCCAAAGAACTATTAATTAAATTGGTGTGGCCTTACTTTTGCACATGTGAAAAAAATATTTCTGACAAAAGTCAGATTTCTCTTGTCAAAAGGGATTTGTATTTATATTGCAATAAATTATTCAGAAGGAGGTACATTCAGTTTAGATTATATTTCTGATTCTGTGAGCATTAAGAGTTTTATCAAAATTCTCCAAACAGCAACGTACTGCTCTTGTCAACTCAATCTTGTATATGTATATTTTATAAATAAATTCATACCATTTGAAGTAAAAGGGCATCCAATTCACATGACAAAGGAAGACAATGAATAAAGACAACAATTTATTAAGAAATAGTTCCTTTTTATTCAGTAAAAACGAAATCTTCTTGTCTGCAAGGTTGTAAATTCGTAACTTCCCGGTCCATTTCCTGTCAGAAAAACATTGAAAATATCCGATTGTGCATGGTTTTGAACAAAATTACCTGAATATTCTTATCTGATTTGCCGATATATTCTTATATAACCGATATTCGATTACACGATAAAATTAACATTAAACATATATGGAAGGGTTTGGTGTTTTGAAATAATATTACAATAGCTGATATATTCGTTAAGCCGATATCCGATTAGGTGGAGTCTACTGTAAAGCATTTTTCTTTAAAATTTGACATGCAGTGATGATAAGTACAGTTCCTATGAACAAAATAGCAGATGAAATATTTACAGAAGTGACAATTACGGAAGTAAATAGGAGTGGGCAGGTTTACCTGATGGGCGGAATTACCGGACACTACTGTATATTCATAAAAAATGCAGCAAATTTTCCAAAAGATGAATAGCCCTATCCTGATTTACTGAGAAGTTTCAAGCTGATGAAAATTTCAAAAAATTTACTAATTCAAAGGCTACTAACTTTTTAAAAACCCAAAATAAAAATATGGTTCTTTGGAAGAAGTTGTTCAATTTTCTATAAATTTGAGGAAAAAGACCCAGTTAAGAAAATTTCATTTTTAGCACTATCAAATGATTACTCAAATGAAGGATTGTTACTCATTTGGGGAATAGTTCCCCATTTGGTGGGTTGTACCCAACCTGGTAACGTCAGCAATTCTTAGATTTTACTAAGCTTGACATCTCTTTTAATATGAGGCAGGTGTTACCTGTGAAAGGGGACGAAGTCAGCAAACCTTTAGAATAATTTAACAAATCCCATTAACAGTAGATTTATATGCCATAAAATTGTATGTTGAATAAGCCCTAGATTCATTTTATTAGGTACGTACATAAACAGAATAATTAAAAATGTTCATCCTCATTATTCGTTTTGATTATCAGTTATACAAATTTGCAGTAAATCATATGACTTACTGTACAACGTGGCAGCATCCTTCAAAAGAATAGGAACAGGGTAATGCACAAGCTCAACTGTCAGAAAAACGTTAGAAAAAAGTTAACGATTTTGAGTTCATGAGTATATTGATTTTTACGTTTTATTTATTTTCTTACTGTTACTTGGGGACTTCTTCCAATAATATCATGAATATCCAATATATATCTCGGCAAATTTATGAGTGTTACATGTAAATGATATGTACATTCCTGCAAATTGAATTTGTGAATGTGCAGCACTTTCCAGTGTCAGACATCAGTGGCATAGCTACATGTAGGTTGAGGACCCCTGGAAGCTCACGCTTTATCAAGACAGAGATGCTGTTTCTGTCATTAAAAACATCAATAGCAACATACATTTGTACTTTGGAGACTAATTTGTTAATTAGTTTGGGGTAATTGCCTGAAACGTTTAGGAATTAGGGGCCAATAAGGGCCAAAATAAGCATTTTTCTAGTTTCCAGACAATAACTTGTGTTCAAGTGTATGGATCTCTCTGAAATTGTACTGCAAGGTACCATACCTCAAAGGAAGGCTGGGATTGAGTTTGGGGTTGATGAATCATAAGGGGTTCAAAAATTTGGGGGAGGATTTTTTTTTCCTTTTTCCTTTTTTTTTCTTTAAAATTTTCCATTTTAAGTTGGTTATTTCTGATTTATATTTAAAAGCAAATAATAATGATATGGCAGGAGATACACACCAAACAGGATGTAAATTATTATATAATAAGTATTGTGCAATAGCAAGAAATTTTCAATTGCACAGTATTGCACAATAGCAAGAAATCTTCAATTGCACAGTATTGCACAATAGCAAGAAATATCCAATAGCACAATATTGCCCAATAGCAAGAAATTGTCAATTGTACAGTATTGCATAATAGCAAGAAATATTCAATTGCACAGTATTGCGCAATTGCAAGAATATTCAATTGCACAGTATTGTGCAAAAGAAGATACTTTGTATAAATTGCTTATTTCTTGACCAATTTCAATAGGGTTTTATTCTTGAACTCTTGGGGTTCTTTAATATGCTGAATCTAACCGTGTATTAAGTTTTTAGATTTTGGGCCCGTTTTAAATTGGGCCACATTGAGGTCCAAAGGGTCCAAAATTAAACTTTGTTTGATTTCATCAAAATTGAATTATTGGGGTTCTTTGATATGCCGAATCTAACTGTGTATTTAGATTCTTAATTTTTGGTCCCGTTTTCAAATTGGTCTACATTAAGGTCCAAAGGGTCCAAAATTAAACTTAGTTTGATTTTAACAAAATTGAATTCTTAGGGTTCTTTGATATGCTGATTCTAAACATGTATTTAGATTTTGATTATGGGCCCAGTTTTCAAGTTGGTCCAAATTGGGGTCCAAATTAAACTTTGTTTGATTTCAACAAAATTGAATATATGGGGTTCTTTGATATGCTGAATCTAACCATGTATTTAGATTTTTGATTTTGGGCCCGTGATCAACTTTGTCCACATTGAGGTCAAAAGGGTCCAAAATTAAACTTTGTTTGATTTCATCAAAATTGAATTATTGGGGTTCTTTGATATGCCGATTCTAACCGTGTATTTAGATTCTTAATTTTGGTCCTGTTTTCAAATTGGTCTACATTAAGGTCCAAAGGGTCCAAAATTAAACTTAGTTTGATTTTAACAAAATTGAATTCTTAGGGTTCTTTGATATGCTGAATCTACACATGTATTTAGATTTTTGATTATGGGCCCAGTTTTCAAGTTGGTCCAAATCGGGTCCAAAATTAAACTTTGTTTGATTTCAACAAAATTGAATATATGGGGTTCTTTGATATGCTGAATCTAACCATGTATTTAGATTTTGATTTTGGGCCCCGTTATCAACTTTGTCCACATTGAGGTCAAAGGGTCCAATTTTATGTTTAATTTATTCATTGTGTTGATTTGGAATCTATAGTAATGGTCATTGGTTTTAGAGAAAAATATCCTAACCAGTTACCATGGTTACTGTAAAATATGTTTAAAAGGAGATGTGGGGTAAAACAATCAATCGACAAAACATCCAAAACTTTAGAAATGATGAAAAAGCAAGACTTCATTTCAATGTTGTCGTTCTAATAATTATTTTGACTTCATACAATTTTCTCCCCAATTTATGCACAAATTTCATTAATGTACACATGAAATAATTAATTATCATAGATTGTCAGGTGTAATATAAAAATGAAAACCACATATTGTCTCAGTATCCACATATATTTATGATAAGGAACACTTCAGTCAAAGTAAGTATGTTTATCAAATAATCAATGTTAAGGTTTGTACAATATTGTGAATAAAAGTTACCAGAATTGTATAAATCACATGCAGTTTAATCATAGTAATGCTGGAACCAGAGCATGAATATGGTCCATCAATACTTAAGAAATTAAAACATATTTGAAGTAAAAAGTCAGTATTAGTACAGCAGAGACATTTTCATGTTTTTGTGTGAAGTTTATTGAGTAAAAGTGACAAATTTAAATTAATTAAAGTCTTTATTATCAATGTACATTTGTAATCAAAAATAGAGAATGCTTTCAAGCTCTTTGGTAATGTATTGCTTTGCTAAAATGTACAGTGTAACTTGTTACAAATAGGTTCATAGGGTAAGCATTTGAAGTTTAGTTATTGAGTTACTTTTTGTAACCTGTTAACATGAAGTATATGTATTTAATAACTGACTGGGTACTAGTATAACTTATAACAGTAACAGTCATAGACATCTAATTTTTATATAGAGATTTGTCTTTATGGTTACATATGGCATGTATACAAGCATTACATAAAACTGTATTAGATACTCAGATATGGAAATATTTCTGGCCAGGTCTTAGCCTAGGACTTGCACCATGAGGCAAATGATTAAGCCTAGCCCAAGTACATAGTAGGAGTCAAGCCATATATTCCTTTTAAAATTTCACTCAAATTCTGGAAATTTTCCCGCTCTTTTTACCCTTGTCAATGTATCATTTCTGTTTGATAAACTCAAATATTTGCTGAAGTACAAAAAAATGTAGATACAAAAGTATACTCATTATCATGCTATACAAGTGAAAGTTCAGGCGCTCCAACTTGCTTGATATTGCTTGCCTACTTGTCACAGGCAGTGGGGTTCTATGTTCATGAAGATTGAGTTGTGTATTTATTTTGCCTGAAATTGACATTCCATTTCAACTGAATTCTTCTATCTTGTATTGTAGCAATGGTCAGTTATGACAAGAACATGGTGGTTATATGATGCAGAAAACCAGTGTGCCTTTAGATCAGCCAAGAAAATAGTCAACTATCTACAGGGAAAGCACAAACCTATATACCATCCTCTTAGTAAGTTGTTTTTAAATTAGAGCTTGCTGTTCAAAAATGGAATCATAAACTTTTTTGTGGAAGAATAATTTTGCTGCATCTTTTTCCAGAAAGAAACAACACATTGAAATTAGTGTATATGCTACATTATAAAGAAATGTGTCTTAGTTGGTAAATCATATTTTTGTGTTTTTTATACGACCCCAAAAATTTTGCGGTCATATATTGGTATCACGTCGTCGTCTGCGTCGTCTGAAGACATTTGGTTTCCGGACAATAACTTTAGTATATGTAAATAGAAATCTATGAAGTTAAAACACAAGGTTTATAATCACAAAAGGAAGGTTGGGATTGATTTTGGGGGTTATGGTCCTAACAGTTTAGGAATTAGGGACCAAAAAAGGGGCCCAAATAAGCATTTTTCTAGTTTCTAGACAATAACTTGTGGAAAGGTGTATGGATCTCTCTGAAATTAGACCACAAGTTTCCATACCACAAAGGGATGGTTAGGAATGTCTTTGGGGGTTATGGCTCAAACCGTTTAGGAATAAGGGGGAAAACAAGGGTTTCCTGGTTAATGGACAATTACTTTAAAGTACAATGTTAAGTTTGGATTACCTCCCTTACACTGCTTTTAAATTATGTATCAAGAAATGTTGTATTGTCTTGAGGTGATTAGCTGTCAATTTATTTTTAGAAGTTACTATTAAAAATTCTGATTAAGGAATATTAATTTTAGCCATGATTATCAGTCAGGGAGTTACTGAAATAAGTGATTTTAAATCACTTATTTGAGTAGCAAATTGAAGTTTTGTCACAAATTGTGATTTTGTAGTTTTACCAAAATTTTAAACACATAGGTTTAAATAATATCTTTTCATTAATAAAATTGGAAAAATGAACTTTTGCTTCTTTTGTGTAGCAAGGTTTATGCCTTTGATGCTATCATTTATCTGCAAATTCTATTTTAGTTGAAAAAATGCTATAATAATGGCTTTACATAATGAACTGATACTTTCTTAACAGATTTTTCCCAGCAGTGGGAGTATTTTTCCTGTAAAGTTCAAGGTTTCATCTTTCAGATTATGTAATAAAATTTTACTGTTCGCGATAAAAATTTCACTGTTCGGGGTGTTGAAATTAGTGGGTTTTTAAAATAATGATACTTAAATAAGTGATTTTGGGAAGGAAATTGAGGTATGATACTTAAACAAGTGATTTTAATGTCATTATCCTAGATTCAGTACAAGGTCATCACCTGAAATGACCTGGTCATCCTAGACAACACAGATGTTGGTTCTGATAATTTTAGAAACATAATTAGTCCCTGGATCATTAGTACTCTATATTTAAAGCTATAATAAAATTGAATCACTTCTTCTAGTGATTAATTTGTACTACTTAAATAGGTGATTATTAAAGAAAGACAACTCTTACTTCCAATCTTTATGGAAATAATGTTACTTATATCAGTGATTTAGAAAATCACTCATTTAAGTAAGTCCCCTGACTGATTATGTATGTCATTTTCTATTTTAAGACTTTTATGATGTATTTAAATGGGTAATTATGGTTGCAAACTCCATTGGAAATTTGAATTGAGATTATGACCATATCTTGAGGAAAGATTTTTTTTTTTGAAAAGGGGGGTAGGAGAAAAAAAGTTGGGGGGACAATTTTTTCTCATTTCAGTTATTATTTTGGTCTGCATGTATGCAGCACTGCTATGGGTTGACAACTTGACATACATTTGTATGATTCTCTTATTTATTATTTTGGTCTGCATGTATGCAGTACTGCTATGGGTTGACAACTTGACATACATTTGTATGATTCTCTTATTTATTATTTTGGTCTGCATGTATGCAGTACTGCTATGGGTTGACAACTTGACATACATTTGTATGATTCTCTTATACCATTATGTGTTTAAAATCTTTATTATAAGTACAATTATTAAAAATCAGAAAGCGGAATTATTGCAATTTTACTTACAGGTGATATTGGTGACCATGTGGTCGTAATTAATACTAAATTAGTAGCCATGAGAGACGACAGATGGAGAAAGTTTACCTACCCTCACCATACAGGGTAAGTTGTCATGGTATTGTAGATAATCATAGTCTTGTACAATACATTAAGCAAATGTAAATAAAACGGGTTTGAGTACAATTCATCATTATGTTGTCTTATTGCACTGCCTTATACTTTCATTAATGCAGTTAGGTAGTTAATTGAACTTTGACTATATTTTTTTTTTGAAAAGAAGTTTCAAATTTTTTATTTTTACATATGAAGGAAATTGAAGGATTTACTATTATTACAGATATGCAGGTGGATTTTCCAGGGCATCAGCATGGAGATTACATGACATGGATCCTACAAAGGTATAACAAAGGAATATGTAAAAAAAAAACAGTAATTTTTATCTCAACATTTGATCATGAGATCAGTATTTTGAATTGAATTTTAATTTTGACAAACTTTTTTTATGTAAAAGAAAAAGCATGGTCATTTTATATATTTTTTAATATAATTTTTATATATCTTATTGTACAGAATAACTTGCTAATTTTTTAAGGCTTTATGGTGCAATTTGGTGACATGAACTTGTTTACATCCTTGTCCTTTGTTCTTAGGTGAATAGGTTAATGGTATCTCATTGGCAATCTAACCATATCCCCTTATTTTTATATAAAACAGAGATCTGGAAACTATACAAAATCATAACTTTAAAAAAAACTTGCTATATGTTTTTATTGCACCTCTGGTAAATTAGTGTGATGTGATTGGTTTAATGCCATCATGTGGTGACCCATTATGGATCCATAGAGGGTCAGTAGATTTCATAGGGGTAATATGGCGTCACTTCTACTATTATTGTTATTATATTTCATTGTTTATTTTTAACATTTTTTACAAAATTTGTAGGAAAAGTTCCTTGTGCGATAAATTCATTATACGGTTTGCTACTGACCCCTTACAGATCCATAGAGGGTTCATAGGGGGTCATTAAGAAACCATATAACTGATGGTAGTTGGTAATGGTGTCTTTGACTCTGTCAATTAATGATAAATGGTTGAATAAAAGGATTTGATGCTTAAACATCATTGAGACAGCAACTCACCAACACAATAAAATAAAACTAGATGTGTCGGAACGACACGAATGGCCCTGTCTCAAAAAGTTGAAAAATCAGCAATTTCAACAACACATGTGGACACAAACATGCATGGATAGTATCAAGCTCTCAAGACCAATACTAGTTTGATGAAAAATTTCCTTGATCAATGAGTAATTAAATTTCAAACTATCAGCAAACAGGAAGTGAATGTACTGCAGATCTAACAAGATGTGTTGAAACGACATGAAAATCAGCATAGCGGAACGAAACATAAACTTGATCTGTAACTCATCATGGTAGTCTCACATATCAAAAATCAGAACAAAATCTGAAGGTGTATAGAAAAAAGTCTATAACTGTGATTTTCAACAATTTTCAAAGTCTTAAACCCTTAATTTTGGCAAAAATCAGCAGAGCGGAACTAAACTTAAACTTGATCTGTAACTCATCATGGTTAACTCACATACCAAAAATCAGCCCAATATCTAAATGCATTTAGAAAAAAAGTCTGTATAACTGATTTTGAAAATTTATCAAAGTCCGGCAAAAATCAGCGGAGCGAACTAAACTTAAACTTGATCTGTAACTCATCATGGTTAACTTACATACAAAAAATCAGCCTAATATCTAAAAGCGTTTAGAAAAAAAGTCCGTATAACTGTGATTTTCAACAATTTATCAAAGTCCAAAGCCCTTAATTTCAGCAAAAATCAGTGGGGCGGAACTTAACTTACACTTGATCTGTAACTCATCATGGTTAACTTACATACCAAAAATCAGCCCAATATCTGAAGGCTTTTAGAATAAAAGTCTATATAACTGTGATTTTCAACAATTTATCAAAGTCCAAAGCCCCTAATTTCTGCAAAAATTAGCGGAGCATAACTTAACTTATACTTGATCTGTAACTCATCATGATTAACTCACATACCAAAAATCAGCCCAATATCTGAAGGCGTTTAGAATAAAAGTCCGTATAACTGTGATTTTCAACAATTTATCAAAGTCCAAAGCCCGTGATTTTGACAAAAATTAGCGGAGCGGAACTAAACTTAAACTTGATCTGTAACTCATCATGGTTAACTCACATACCAAAAATCAGCCCAATATTTGAAGGCGTTTAGAAAAAGTCCGTATAATTGTGATTTTCAACAATTTATCAAAGTCCAAAGCCCGTAATTTTGGCAAAAATTAGTGGAGCGGAATGAAACTTAAACTTGATCTGTACCTCATCATGGTTAACTCACATACCAAAAATCAGCCCAATATCTGAAGGTGTTTAGAAAAAAAGTCTGTATAATGATTTGTTGCGGAATGACGGAATGACAGAATGACGGAATGACGGACAATGGTAAAACTATATGGCCCTGACAACTTTGTTGCGGGGCCATAATAAAAATAAAATACATTTATCTGCATGATTCAAACCTAGCATGGTCCAGAAGACACTGATATTTTCATTTTTCAGTCTGTAATGCATATTTAAACATGACTGTTAGATTTGTGTGATATATCTATGTCATTTTTTGTATTGCATAAAGAAAGGTGTTATGTAATACATGTGAATTTTGTAGGTTATGCACAAAGCTGTTTATCAAAGAATTAAGGGTAACTTATTAAGACCAAACATTATGAGACGGTTGCATTTATTTCCTGATGATGTAAGTATTTTTTATGTATAGTATAATGCTAATGATTTGAATGTAATAAAAAATATGTCAAATATTGTTTGGATTCCTATTAATGGTTTTATTATTTTATTTCAAGTAAAATGTTATAAATTAGCTTTTTAAAAGGCAATTTATATATTGAAGTCAAATTTGAAAATCAGATATATGATTTTGTTGAAGAATACGATGAAGATCTGCAATAAAAACATTATCTATCTCTTATGATTTAATGATTTTCAATGAAGTGAACTTAATTTCAGTCATTCATAAACTGAATAAATCATTTATTGTCTCTCTTGTGACAGTTCCTGCTTTCTGGCAAATAAAATGAAAGGTCCATGAAAAGATTAAGAATAAAAAAAGAAAACATTTAGCATTAGATTGAAATCTGCATGATGGTTAGAAATTTCCAATTTCAATGTTAAAGTAGTACAGTGCTTACAAATTAAAAAAAAATGATTATTCAATATTCAGGAGACACCACAGAACTGACTATCCCGGCCGTTTTTCTGGTGCATATTCTTTTGAAAACTGACTGATGTTAGAATTGATGAGAGAATCTTTACTTTACTGAAAACCTCAGGGACAATTAAAAGTAGCTTGAAGACAATGTACTTGTACTTATTAGACAATTTAAATAGTTACATCTTTCTTTTTTGTAAGAATACTTTTTTCACTTTTTCTTTAAAAAAAAAATCAGAACAAGATTCTTCAAGGTATATACTTGCTTAGAACAATCCTTAGATATAATGGATTTGTTGAGATATGTCTCACATTATTTATACATGAATACTTATAAACTTTTGTTATTTATTAAATTTTTCAGAATGTTCCTGATGAAATAATGGCAAATATCAGTGATCAAATACAACAGATACAGATAGTACCTAAACGTTTAGAAGACTATTCTCAGTTAGAGAAAGAAAACTTCCCACAGATATTTGAATGGTATGCATTTAGTTCATATTACTTTTTACAGAGATTTGTGTGTCCTTTATATTCACTCAAATATTGATTTTGTTTATATTATTGTCCTTGATATACATGAAATTTTTGCCACTGAATAATAGGCATAGATGCCAACCATTACAATTTTTCTGTAATTTTCACGATTTTGCAATCAAAACTACACTATTACGGTCAATAGTCGAATAGTTACGGATTCCCGGCCGCTGTTCAATTTTGTAAAACGCAGATTTTTATCATTGCTTTTCCGGCCCGGTCTGGTATTTAGAAAACGCCAATGTAATGCTTCCGGTTTTCAGGAGTTATCGACCTATCGTTTGGTAACTGACTGACTTCCGAAGTGGCAAACACGCATTTTATGAAGTTGCTTTCCCCTTTCTCCTTGACAAAACAAAAATGTCCAAGTCGGGGCCGTCTGGACCTTAAATTAAGATGAAAGGACAGCGTTATAGGAAGGAATATTCACTGGCATACCCTTGTCTGATCAAATCATCAATGGAAAGCTACGTATACTGCACATATTGCAAACAAGATGTCAGTGTGTTGCACGGGGGTCGTGACGACTGTAAGCAAAAAAGCACATCACTTTGCAACCATTCGTCAGTAATTTTTTTGGTAAATGCATGTTTTGAATGATTACTGAAAAGTTTTCAAAATTACTGAAAATTTGATAGATTGTTACTGATTGTGTCAAAAGGGGGTTGGCATCTATGAATAGGCAATCAGCTAACAAAAAACTATTAATTTGAGTAAAAACTATTGGATTTTCAAGTTTTTTTTTATATAGGCTGCTTTTAAAGATATCTTTTAGTTTATAGATAGAGGTAATTTATCAAATATTTAAGGGACAATTCCTAGTTTTTGGAAAGATTGGAACTTGTTCTAAATCTTTCCTAAGGCACTGGCCTCCCTAACAACAAGTAACTAAGCACAGGTTAGCTACTAAATCTACAAAATGTATACACACTGAAATATAGTTCCCTATAATTCTCAAGTCTGTGCACATATGCACATATTAACTGTGAAAAATTTGGGTATATTATTGAAGTTCATTAAAGTATGTATGTCTTTAAGGTGTGTAAATGTGCAGGCTTTTTTTATCATTTTGATTAGGAAATTGAGTAATGATACAATGCTACTATGACTGACAACTGTCATGATCACCAAACAATCAGAGACCAGGTGGGGCCTTAATTACAATGCCCCACCTCCTTAAATGCCAATCATGTTGACCACATTACTAATCAACCTCAGTCTTACATAATTATACAGACCCTTCAATATACATCTCAATACACTCTCAATACACAAATATTTGACCTCATAATTGAATACATAAATGTATATATTAGATGTTTGATATATAGAGATGATAGATTTATTCATTACCTATTACTTTTGATCTACACTACATAAAGTGATTCTGTAAATTATGTCTGAAAGATAAATGAGTAATTAAGGATTAACAAGATCTTAAAAAAAAAAAAAATGAAACCTAAATATAAAGTCCTATAATTTATTAAACTGCAATAATCATCTGTAATTAATCAACAATTTAGGTTAGTTCACTTATTTTTAATCAATAATTGGCTTGAAACAGTTAGTAAAATTTTAAAACTCTTAATCAGAACAAACCAAATTTTTTTAGTTTGTTTCTCATCAAATGTGTGTTAACAATTTAGTCATTTGAATATAAGAAGTGTATATATATATATATGCAATCAAGAAAGAATCCACATTTCAATAAAATAAGTTTTTAGTTTGTTTATGTTGAAAAGTACATTTTCAATCCCTTTGCTGAAAAATATTTAAATTATAAATTGATTAAAATACACTCTACAACTTTTAATCTTCAATGTCATATAATCATGATAATTGTTTTCAAAATCAATAAGCAATTCTTAGAGGAGAAAAATAGTATACCTATGTTTCAACTTACAAAATGCCCCAAAATAACCTTTTTAGATTATTTTTTTGACACAATAAAGTTCATAGCTTCAAGTATATCTGTTGGTCCTATGTCTTACAAGGATAATTGATAAACTTTATTAGAAGAATCTTTGATTTGCAATTTTTTGTTTTGTTTCTAAAAGATAAAATGTAAAAGGTGAAACATGTAACATGGAACATCATTTGGTTAAGATATAAACTGCAATTTAAATGAAATTGTTGTGCAAATTAAGAGACCCATATCATTCAAAATGATTCACATTCAGCTCATTTCATCTACTAGAAAAGTGCTTTTCCTTCTAAAGACCTGCAGTTAATGCAATTTTTTCTACTGGAAAAGTGCTTTTCCTTCTAAAGACCTGCAGTTAAGGTGAGAGGTACGTAAATGAACGCCCCTAACGGAAAACGGGAAAATTTACGTTTGTTGTTATGAGAGTTATCTCCCTTACACCAGAAAAATATTTTCAAGATGTCGGAAAATATTCCGCTTCGTCGAAAAAATTGTCATTTCCGTTTAGGGGTATTGAATGAACTTCATCAAAATATAATAAAAAGTGTGGTGATGGTAAATGAAATTTCTTGTCCGACTGAAACATTGCTTCCCTCCCAAGAAAATGAAAGTAACTTGGCATGGGGTGATGGTCGGAGAGTGGTTGAGTTGGGTTTACTAGCTGACCAACTTAAAGCTTGCAAGAACTGCTATGCACCATTGCTTCTACACAACTGTGTAAAAGAACAAAGAATTGGTCTCGGAAGTATTTTGTATATACCTTGTTGTTACAGTCCATACACTAACGTAATAAACACTGGTAAACGGCACAGATCAGAGACTTCAAAAAAGGGAACATGGGACGTGAATACAAAATGCAGTAAGGATAAGAATATTACAAACCTATGCATACACACACATACACTCGCACAATAACAAATTAAAGCTCACACTTTAACGTTAACTTTTTTATTTTCATTTTAAATATATATTGAAATTCCATAGCAAATATAGTCACAGACTTACAGTTGCATAAAAAGAAAAAAATAATTTCTCAAAACAACTGTGAACACTGAGAGATATTCAACCCTCGACAAGAAAGAGGAAACACACTTTTATATGCTTAATACTGATTTGATATTCGTGTTATATAATCACTTTCTCATTTAAAAATAAACATGTGGATGTTCATGCAAACAAAAAAACCGTTGTTTACAGTGCTTTCTTTCACGTCCGCGATATGGTCTATAAATAGAAGTGGAAAGTACTAGTATCAAGTGTGAAAAATAAAGGATTAAAACAAACAATTTACGGTAAAAATATTGAAACAAAAAGTATTAAATTGCTGCGTGACATGAAATTTGTGAAATATAATGTCGGAAATTACTTCAGAAGGGTAAGCAAGAGAAAAGGAAAATAAACATGAATGAGAATCGACATGGGGATGGGGCCTTGTGTACGGACAAACGGGAAGTAAAATCGTCCTTTCAAAATGAACGAAAAAAATAAGTGTACACGT
Source organism: Mytilus coruscus (assembly GCA_017311375.1). Classification (NCBI taxonomy): domain Eukaryota; kingdom Metazoa; phylum Mollusca; class Bivalvia; order Mytilida; family Mytilidae; genus Mytilus; species Mytilus coruscus. The sequence continues at coordinate 107,176,758 of CM029595.1, read as the reverse complement.
TGCTTTTTAGTCAATTTGAATGGAACATTGTGAATAATGAGTTTCAAGCACGAAAATGTGGTCAGGGAAAAATACAAATCCGCTGCACGAAAATTACCCTTTACCGCCGCTTCAAAAATAAAATGATTAGCAAAGTACATATCATGCATATATTATACTGAAAATTTAGAAATGTGTACGTGCACTAATTAATTTATTTTGAAATAGGCAAAATTTCGTCACTAGTTATTGCGATTTCAGTAAATACTGTATACACATGCTGCTATTAAAATTTAGAATTAGAATTTTGGCGATACGTATTTCTTTTCAATTTTCGCAATAATTAAAACTTAGCATTAATTTCTGAATAACGAACAAGGATATTGTTGGCATAAATTACGATGCACATAATGCCGTTGGCGATGTGCAATCCTGCAACAGCTAATTAACACGTTAAAACTCCTTCAAGAGTTCTTGAAAATCACAGCTTTTCTGTTCAGTACACAGTTAGCATGATCATTATTTTGCAGCTCACAAAATCTGGACTGGATACATTTATCAATACGCCATCTACTGTGTGTTCAAAGTCAATGTTGAACAAAATTACATGATCTGGTTTGCGGTTAAACCATCTTATCCTTGCAGGCAAGAGGAGGTGTTGATGGTGTACGCGAATTTCTCACCGAACAGTTTGACGGAAACCCGAGTAACAAAAGACCAGAAGATACTTGAATCTATTTGAAATACATTTTGTCATTAACAAACTAGTAAAACATTGTTTGAACGCTTATACATTTGTTATTGTATTACATGTTTAGTTTCTCGACGCCACACAAAACAATTTTAAAATATATGCATCAATTCACAATCGTCTCTAAGAATAATGCAACAAAACCACGTATAGGAGAAAAGAGTAAGGACAATATGCATCAAACTTCAATATATCTTTTTATTGTGTTTTATCTATAAGTTACGTTTATCCGACATCCCTTTTATCATATTAAACACACCATTTAATTTACGACGAAAACTCAATTCAGAACTATTGGGCTCGAAGTAGGTGTTTATTTTTGTGTTGTGTTCATATGCCATTGAAAACATAATTATTTATATATTATATGACCTTCTGCAACGATCAGGTAAAAGAAAAGTTTACTGTTGTGTTTTGTTTATTATTGTTTGTCTTTTGACCGTTTTTACGGGTTTTTTTTGCAATGGCATTGTCAGTTTGTTTTCGGCTTTCATTTTGGTATATTTCGCTTCCCTTATGGTGCAGCAGCACATATTTCATGCATTTTCGGGTCGAAAATGTGAACAATGAATGAATGTATATCGTCATTCGGAGAATTCAATTTTAAGGACAGACCTTTAGTTTTTCTGTTAAATTTGTTTATAACTTTTATAGACTGTACAATTTAGAGCTTGGCATATGGCATATACACATGTCCATTCTTGAAGATGTCCTTTAATCATTTAATCATTGAGTTGTTGTTCATTGACGTAAATCGCACACTGATTGAAGAAATAAGTTATGAATGCATACGGTCTCGTATAATCCGTAAAAATATTAATCGGTAAATAATACTTTTTTCAGACAGGATGATTATTTCATAGGCGCTATAGCGCATTAGTTTGGGAGAGTAAATTATAATCAAAGAGACACCTTGATGAAGCGGTCGTTGTCTTTATATATGACAATACTTCTATGTTGGTAGACGACGATTCTGCTGATGGAGACTTGACGTTGCGTAATCCTTTTCGTCGACGTCTTGCAATTTCTACCTTTTCCCGTCGGCAACACACTTTCAACGGCTGATATATAAAAAGGGAGTTCGGTAACCCTAGGAAAATTATATATCAATAGAAAGAAAAATTCGACCATAAAAACATTTAACTTTTATAGAAAAATCGTAAGAATGGTTTTAACTGCAGAATAAATTAAGCTTGAAATTTCTAATTTTTGGCGTAAATTTGACGTTATGTCTATGTACTTTATGGTGTTTCCCTAACATTTTCAAATGACTGTAACTTTGAAAGTAGATTGGTTACCCACTTAAATTTTTCGATTTTTCTTTGTATTTTTAAAAGTTCTACGTGTATACAATTTCTTGAAAAAATCGTTGGACAAGCCATTTATGTACCTGTTACCTTAATGCAATTGTCAGCAATAGTGCTTTATTAATGTTCTTTTTTGTCCACAACATACCTAAATATGATTTGAAATTATTCAAACTACTCTTCAATTCTTTCAATGAGTGATTTCCATCACTTTGATTGTATCTGAAATGGTGGGATTTGTATAATTAAGTCTTTTTACATAACTTGAATTTGACTTGATTCAAATGATAAGTTCAATGAAGGTTGCAAGTATCAAATCTTGAATGAGTTCTCAGTTAAAAAAAAAATCAGAAAAGTTCAGAAACTAGTCTTAAATTCCAAACCATTTAGTTTATGATATTCTTAATGTATATGTACTGTATAATTGAGACATAATGTGTATGAACTATATATATATATGTGAACATTTTTGCTATATAAATCAGAAATAACCATATTTAATTAATGAGGCTTTGAAATTGTGCAAATGCTGGGTGATTTGAAACATTGTCATCAAGCACTAAGCATTAATTATCAGTGTCAGTTTTAACTGGGTTTTCTAAATGAAAAATTTGGTTATTAAAATGATAAAGTGTGGCCAGGTGAAAGCAACTGCCAAAAGTTTCCATGCAATAACTTATGAACCATTCAACCAATGCTTTTCAAACTGAAATATGTTGTTACAGATGACAATATTGAGGTCAAGTTTAATATTGACGATTTTCACTTGTACCATTTAGGAGTTATGATACTTGATATATTGGAAAATGGCACTTTATGTTGTTTTCGTGTAATGATTATGAACCGCTCCATCAATGCTTTTTAAATTTTTATATTGTTGTTACAGATGACAAAATGGAGGTCAAGTTCAATATTGACTATTTTCACTTTTACTGTTTAGGAGTTATGGTCCTTAAAAGATTGGAAAATAGCACTTTATATTGTTTGCATGCAATTACTTGTGATCTTCAACCTATGCTTTTCAAATTTTGATATGTTGTTATTGATAAGAAAAAGTAGAGGTCAAGCTAATTTATCCGATTTGAACTTTTGCTGGTCAGAAGTTATGGTCCTTGTTAAATTGGAAAATAGGCACACAACATTGTATATCAAACAAACCTGAAAGTGCCTCGAAAATACATAAAACCTGTTTTTAGTCAACTTGACAGCTCCTTTCTTTTTGTTGGTTTAAACAGTAATTTAAAGATATTCCTAAAATTACAGTGTACAACTTTTTACAAAATGAGATGATGAGAATAAATCAATCAGACAATTACTCATGCAATGACACATCTAGAGGTCAAAATAGTTTTCAACAATAGACAGATGTCTATACAATATGTCAAATTAAGGGACCAAAATAGTTACCTTCCCATACCTTCTTCTTTTTGCAACACTTATACTGAACAATTTTCCTTCAATATTTCAGGCCAGAGAAAGAAATGATGCCAAAAAAGAAACAACCAGAGGTTCTGCAAACTGAGGAAACATGAAGGTTTATGAAAGACTTGTGGAATCTTCATATTTTGATGAATGTACTGTTAAATGACTGTTTTGATTATAATATTGTGATAAAAATAGTGTAATATTGTAATTATACCCCACGCAACGAGTTGCGGAGGGTATAATGTTTTTGACCCGTCAGTCCGTCCGTCCGTCAGTCCTGTTTCTTGTCATCGCAACTCCTCTCAAACCACACAACAGAATTTCACGAAACCTTTTTAGATGATAAGGACATACTATTAGTTGTGCATATCGACAGGAAATTACGATTCGATTCTTTTTCTTGGAGTTACGCCCCTTTGAACTTATTTACTTTAATGTACTACTGCAACAGTTTGTCATCGCAACTCCTCTCAAACCACACAACAGAATTTCATGAAACCTTTTCAGATAATAAGTACATACTACGTAGATGTGCATATCGACAGGAAATTACGATTCAATTTTTTTTCCAGGAGTTACGCCCCTTTGAACTTATTTGCCCAATATACTACTGCAACCTTTTGTCATCGCAACTCCTCTCAAACCACACAACAGAATTTCATGAAACCTTTTCAGATAATAAGGACATACTATGTAGATGTGCATATCGACAGGAAATTACGATTCAATTTTTTTTCCAGGAGTTACGTCCCTTTGAACTTATTTGCTTCAATGTACTTCTGCAACAGTTTGTCATCGCAACTCCTCTGAAACCACACAACAGAATTTCATGAAACTGTGTAGATAATAAGGACATACTATGTAGATGTGCATATTGACAGGAAATTATGATTCAATTTTTTTTTCTGATACAATTTTTTTTTCTTACACTTATTTTATTTCTCCAATGACAATGTGGGGACGTGGGGTATGTGAGCGTGCTCACTAAGGTTCTTTCATTTTTTTATGCCCCTGTCGTAGCGGAGGGGGCATTAAGTTTTACCCTTGTCCTTCTGTACGTCCGTCCGTCCATACTTCTATCCATATGTCCCAAAATTGGTTTCAGTTCTCTAACTTTTGTTTGCCTCAACCAAATGTTATGAAACTTATACACAATGCTTATTACCACAAAACACAGATCAAGTTTGAATTTTGGTGGCGTCACTTTTACTGTTCTAGAGTTATGCCCCTTTACAGATGGAAAATCTGCTGATTTTTTCGTTTCCATTCTCTAACTTTAGTTTGCCTCAACCAAATGTTAAGAAACTTACACACAATGCTTATAACCACAAAACAAAGATCTGTTTTGAATTTTGGTGGCGTCACTTTTACCGTTCTAGAGTTATGGCCCTTTACAAATGGAAAAATTGCGGAAATATTCGTTTCTGTTCTCTAAATTTATTTTGCCTCAGCCAAATGTTATGAAACTTATGCACAATGCTAATTACCACAAAACACAGATCAAGTTCGAATTTTGGTGGCGTCATTTTTACCGTTCTAGAGTTATGCCCCTATACAAATGGAAAAATAGCTGAATTTTTTGTTTCCGTTCTCTAACTTAAGTTTACCTCAACTAAATGTTATGAAACTAATCAACAAAGCTTATTACCACAAAACTCAGATCAAGTACAAATTTGGGTAGTGTCACTTTTACAGTTTTTGAGTTATGTCCCTTTATAACATGCAAGCGGGGGCATCATCTGTGTCCCATGGACAAATTCCCCATTTATTTTATTGTCACTATGCTCACTTAAATCAGTGTGAGTCATAAGCATTACAAGCTGAATATACCATTAGCATTATCATTATCATACCCATTGTCAGCACTTAACTTTTCACATGTTTGAAATATGTTTTCTCTAACACCTGAGCCAGTTGAAAAATGAGAAGATACCATGGAACATTCAAAAGAATAAAACAGAAGGCAGTTTCAGCACTAAAGAAAGATAAGTAGTTCATTCCTGCAAAACTATTGCCCTAAGTCCTTCATTGCTGCAATAGTCATCATGTGATCCGCTTTTTAGCTCACCTGGTTCGTCGTCATTAACTTTTACAAAAATCTTCTCTGAAACTACTGGGCCAAATTTAACCCAACTTGGTCACAATCATCATTGGGGTATCTAGTTTGAAAAATGTGTCCGATGACCCCACCTGCCAACCAAGATGGCCGACATGACTAAAAATAGAACATAGGGGTAAAATACAAGTTTTGTCTATTATTTTGAAAATTGTTACAAATAGAGAAAATCAGACATGGCAAAAATGTTCAGAATGTAGAGCTCTAGCAATTGTCCATAAACATCAAAACTGTCAGACGACTTCTTGTAGGAGTTGTTGCCCTTAAATGACAAATTTTATCATTTTTTAAATTTTGCCTACTATCTTGAAAACTGTAATAGATAAAGAGAAATTTTAAATTGCAAAAATGATCAGCAAGACAAGTTCTACAGATAAGTCTGCATGTTCGAAATTTTCAGTCAACTCCTTATTAGAGTTATTGCCCTTTGATGACGATTTTCACCAATTTTTTGTGTTTTGCCTTATATCTTAAAAATTCTCCTCTGAAACTACTGGGCCAAATTAGACCAAACTTGGCCACAATCATCATTGGGGTATCTAGTTTTAAGAATGTGTCTGGTGACCTTGCCTGCCAACCAAGATGGCCGACATGACTAAAAATTGAACATAGGGGTAAAATGCAAGTTTTGTCTATTATTTTGGAACCGTTATAAATAGAGAAAATCTAACAGGTGCCAAAATGTTCAGAACGTTGAGCTTTACCAATTGTCCTATACATCAAAACTTAGACCACTTCTTATAGGAGTTACTGCCCTTAAATGACAAGATAAAGTGAAACTTTATATTGCAAAAATGATCAGCAAGACATGTTCTACAAATAAGTCTCATAGTCGAAATCGTCAGTCGACTCCTTATTAGAGTTATTGCCTTTTGATGACAATTTTTACCATTTTTTTTGTGTTTTTGCCCTATATCTTAAAAATTTTAATAGATAGATAGAAACTTAAATAAGCAATAGGATCAGCAAGACCAGATCTACAATTAAGACAATATGGACGAAATCGTCCGATAAATCCTTATTGGAGTAATTGCTCTTTAAAAATGATTTTCACCATTTTTTTTTCGTTTTGCCATATATGATAGAAAATTATAATAAATAAATAGACACTTTAAATCACAAAAATGATCAGCAAGTCAAGATCTACTAAGTCAAATTTTGCCGGTATAGTTAGTAGACTGTCACTCTTTATAGGAGTGATTGCCTTTAAATGAGGATTTTTTTACCCTCTTTTGTGTTTTGAGCAAAAACTAAAGAAGGTAGAGAGAAACTAAACAGACTAAATGATCAGCAATACAAGATCAACAAAACAGATTTTTGTCATGAATTCTATTCTCGTCTACAATTTTGGAGAGTGTCCTTTGTTGAATGTGCACATATACCAAGGTGAGTGACACAGGCTCTGTAGAGCCTCTAGTTTAAAAACTCATCAAAGATACCAGACTTATAATTTTGTATGCTAGATGCGTGTTACGTTTTTGTAAAACTGATCGGTTGGGCTCGAATAAACACAAATGTTAGGCCAAACCATATACAAAGTTGTAAAGCTAAATACCAAAATTTTGAGGTTTGACTCATCCAAGGTTGATTGTGTCATCATAAATTAGGAATGCATGAAATAGGGTATGAGATTTGGGTAAACTGAGTATTTTGAAAAGTGTCTTTCTTCTGATATGACAATTTATGATTGTGTATTCAAGCTCCATATTTTTTAGTCCATCATAATTAAACACACAAGTACAGATACAAATCATTCCCAAATAAAATCAATACACAAATATTTACAAAGGTCAATCACTATAAATTATGGAATCACTTGCGAAACGAAACAAGTCCTGTGAATTCAACTATTTTTATTTGTCATAATCTTTTTAATTATTGTATTTAATGAATTTTAATTTTAACGATTCATTTAATCTTGGCTTGGGTCATTTAAATTCGTTTAGTTTTTATATCATGGAAATATGTTCTGCACATTAAAGTTCCGCTTGGAAGATCCACAAAGATGTTAATTACCAGTTACCATAAACATATCATTTTAACTGTTACACTTGTTTGTTTAAGGTTACATAGAAAAACATCGGATTTGAATTTTTATACAACTGCAAAAAATTTGCGTTCGTATATTGTTATCACGTCGTGGTAGTCGTCGTCCGAAGACATTTGGTTTCTGGACAATAACTTTAGTTTAAGTGTATCGATCTCTATGAAATTTAATCGAAAGGTTCAATACCACAAAAGGACGGTTGGGATTGTTTTTGGGGGTGATGGTCCCAACCGTTTAGGAATTAGGGGCCAAAAACAAGCATTTTTCTAGTTTCAGGACAATAACTTATGTATAAGTATTTTGATTGCTCTGAAATTGTACCACAAGGTTAAATACCACAAGTAGAAGGTTGGGATACATTTTGGGGGTAATTGCCCAAACCGTTCAGGAATTAGGGGCCAAAACAAGCATTTTTCTACTTTTCAGACAATAACTTGTGTTTAAGTGTATGGATGTTTCTTAAATTTTACATTTTATAAAAAGAAAATTTCTTTAAATATTATTTTTTTTTTGTAGGGGAAAAGGGGGATTTTTTGGGGAGTCAATTTTTTTCCCTCAAGATTTAAGAAATTATCAATTTTCCCCAAAAAAATTGGGGGTCACAATTTATTTTGCTAATTTTTTGTATATAGTCTGAAAACAGATTTACTAATTATGGCGCAACAGCACAGTGTATTGCACAACAGCAAGAAATCTTTAATTGAATATAAATTCAAATCATATAACCAATTTCAAGTTCTTTGACTACATTTATTCTGTGTCAGAAACCTATAATGTGTCAAACATTTAATTACAATCCAAATTCAGACCTGTATCAAGCTTGAATATTGTGTCCATTTTTGCCCCAACTGTTCAGGGTTGGACCTCTGCGGTCGTATCCAGCTGCGCTCGGCGAAGCACATTTTTATCTTTTAGTCCGCATTTTTCGAAATTTCTCGCTTTCTAACTTCCAAGATATAGGGGTCAATTTTCATTAATTTTACATCGACGGGACTTTAAAATTTATTCGACTTAACTGAGAATTCAAATCAACAAAGTTGGACTCATCAAAGGTTAAAATGCATTGATCAAAGGGGAATTTTACTGGGACCGAGAAATTAATTTGACTCATCCAAGTTTTCGACACAACCGAGTTCGACACAACGTTGTTCGACTGTACATTAAATTTACAGAAAATGAACATATCCATATTTCATGTCAACTCAAAGATGCTGAATACTGGGCTGGAGATGTCCTAGGGGATGAAATCTCCATTATCAGTGGAATCGACCCAGTGGTTCTAAAACTGATCAAAGATACCAGGCTTATAATTTTGTATGTCAGACATGCGATTTGTCTACTTAAGTCACATCAGTGGGCGCTTTAGTTAACACAGTTATTATGCCATATCAAATACATAGTTATAGAGCTTTAAATACCGTAAAAACCGAATAGTTTTTCTAAATACAGCTAAGGCAAAATATACTTTGGGGGGGCGGGGATAGAAAAACCTAAGTGTTTCGAATACTGTAAATTCGGAAATTATTGCGATGTTTATATTAATGCAAAAAAAAAGCATCAGTCTGGGGTTCGCAATAATAAAAAACTCGCAATTTCAGTAATGATTTGCCTTCCTTTAATGTTTGCAATCGCTTTAATTAGAACTCACATTTTTACCAGTAATCAGTGATTCACAAGAATAAATGCACGCATTAATTTCTGAATTAACAGTAATTCAACTTTTAAACTTTACAGAAAATGAAAATATCGTGATATTTTATGTCCACAAAGGTGGTGACTACTGAGCTGGTGATAGCCTTGGGGACGAAACGTCCACCAGCAGTGGCATCGACCCAGTGGTTGTAAAACCTCATCAGAGATACCAGGCTTATAATTTTCTCCGCTATACTCACCAGTGGTGCTCGAAACAGTTGGTAGGCCAAATCAAATTCGAAGTTTTAGAACTAAATATTCATATTACGACACAGCATGTTAGTGTAACTGTTGTCCTTTCTTTGAAACAGGGTTTTTGAACAGCTAAGATGATCAGGGAAATTGATGTGGAACAACTACTTAAAGGTCATATCTGGATGAGTGAGTAAAAAAATGTCTTGTGACATTCTTACCATTTCAGAAACATCCACTCAGGAACCTTGAATTGGTATAATCTGAAAACATTGCATGATAAATCACTAAGTTTTATAAGCTGTAAGAAAACATCCTTTTCCAACTTATTATTGTCAGAGAATTGCATGCAAAAGCGAGATAATCTGGAACTAGGCTTCACTCATTTAAAGACTTGATCGTTTCTTGTGTCAAACAAGTCTGCTTGGAATCTCCAGCATTTCGAATTTTCTCTGGACTACTGAAAGATGCAAACTCTATTCCGTGATCCTCACATGATTTTGAACCTGGGATAAGCCGTCTGCCATGGCAGTTCTACTTCCCTGAAATATGGACTGCATGAAGAGGAATGTCCCATTTGAGACACCCCTAAAACATGTCCAAAAGAAGAAAACACCGTGCTGGGCGGATTTTGTCCCTCCTTGTTTGTTTATATAAGCCACTATCTTATCTAACTAAAATATTCTGACACTGAATTAATGTTGCTTCCAACTCCAGCCATTTGATGTGTTTCTACTGGTATGAATTCGCCACTGTTCTGAAAGATGAACTGACATTCCACTGATATTCCAAACCCTAAATTGAGGCGTCTGTCCACAACGTCAAAAAGGAAGTCTTTTGAAAAATATTCTTTTGTCACCATTGAGGATGGACTAGTTACAATTGTTTCATTTGTTTTAACTGAAAAAAAGTCCTGTTGAGGTAACCAAAAAGCAGAAGATATACAACTTTAAAGGGTGCATAAGGGAGTCAATACAAGACACAGGAGCCCAAACAGTTGCTATAAAAGAAGATTCGCTGGAACCACTTTCTTTTCCAAGATCATCAAGATAATAATCAATCAAAAGCTCAACCATAGCAAAAATGTTTTGCGAACCATGAAAAAGTTGTACATGGTCGGTAATTTCTGGCAATGCTAATGGGGTCAAAATCCCAACTGACCTCCCTTTTGGGAAAATGTTCTTTGATTATGACATTTCCTAATGCAGTTGTTTTGAAACTATACATTTTTCTGAGTTTTATAGTCATTTGAAAACATTCTTTTCTTACTAGACCCATACTTAAAATATGCGAGATGATCTTTGGTACAATCAGATTCTTCTTTGTGTTTTCTAGTATGTTGTTCTGTGCTATAGTGGAGAATATCAAAGAACTTTCAGTCAAAATTTTTTCCCGAACGGTATACAGTGACAAATGGTTATTTTGTTAATGATTTGTTCTCGGTACCATGATGCCCTAGACACCAACAAAAGGATTTAAAGTGGAATTTGCACGTAGAGCAGTTATAGTTGTGGAAAAGTCGATTTCATTCTCTGCAAAAGAATTTGATGTATGAACATCAAAGGAACTCATTATACTAGATTATGCGTTTCCCACACGTGAAATCTTCACAAATGTTTTATTAATTCCATAAATTGTCCTCGTAGAAGAACTAGAATGAGTAGTGTCCGTATATAACGGATCCGGAGCCGACTGTGTTTCAGACTGTTTTCATGGAATGCTACTGAGAATTTTGTTATTTTAAAGAGGTTAAGCTGTAGAACTGAGATAACATATTGCAATATTTATTAAAAAAAAACATTTGTATTTGTAAGCTTTTTATTGATAAAAGTTGCTAAGATCAATTTCGTATAAAACACATAAAAATTAACCAAAAATCGGTGTTAATTATTCACTGGCCTTGAATCATATAAACTAATTCAACATAAACTATTTGATTGCAAACAATACATGTTATTAGTTTCAACTTTGGAAACATCAATGTAATACTAGTACACCGTATTCGGTTCTACGAACTTTCGAATTTATAAATAAGCCAACTACAGTAGAAATTGCATTATTGTTAGTAGAAAATAAGTACAAAACATCTAACAAATATATTAGAAAAATACGTAAAAAAGCAATATTTTTTATCTATATATACAATACAAAAATATAACAATTATAACAAGTATAACTAAAGAAAAATGTCCACCTCTTTAATTAAATGACCATGGTTTATCGTATGCAAAATGAAATTAATTTCGTATCTGTACGTTTCACTATGAGTTTTCCCCCCAAATCTGTTTAATTTTTCATACAACAGTTTTGACCCCTTACATAAATAAAGTATTTATTTTTCTGCTTGTGTTAAAAACCTTGATTGTAATTGATAATATTCGCTTTCATTAGATAAACAACAAAACAAAAGAAAGTAATAAATATAAAAAAAATAATTCATATATTCTTAAATAATCCAATAAGAACATTTTACAACCACATGAATACATCACACATATTAGACATGCTCAAACAATTGTGATGAATATGAATAATTCCATTTAGAGCCAATGCTTTTAATTTGTAAAGTAATGTGTGCCTGTGATACCCATAGGGTCCTTAAAAACACGAGAACTAATTCCTGTAGCATGTCTATATAATACTAACATAGGCTTGCATAGAGAATACTGAAAATCTGATATATGACATACATAAGTGACATATATTTTGACACTAACAGTATCAAACATAGGTCGGGTTTGTTTTCAGTATTCTGCTTTCTTTTATCCCTGAGATTTGCATGGTGAAAGCATGCTGGTTTGCTGGTGATACTGGCCTGATAATGATTATAATGATATCAATCTTTTCTATCACTGTTATAATGTTCAACATGCATGCAATGAAAATATGGCTGCAACTAGTAGCTTGGGGAAAACATACAAAACTGTCAAATATCAAATGGAAAACATTGTATGCTTGTAAGCTACATGCAAAAGAGGTAAGCTTAATAACTGATACACATTTATATGGGATAATATATAGTATGTAAAAGATTAACATATCCAACTGATCTTATGAAAAACATCCAACAAACAGGTTTTCTAACCATGCTATATATTTCAAACATAACTACAATTTGACTTTTTCGAACAGGCACTTAATAAATAGAATTCGCATGCTCAAATGGAAAAAGCAGAAATGGGATTGTTAGTTTTGACAATGCTACAGGAGATATCACAATTATTGATCAAAATGTTCTAATGTTTTTAAGGTTTCTTGATATCATTTCGTCCAAGTTGTATATATTCTGGCGCTGGTCCTCCTGTTTGGCCTGGTGCAAAGTTACAAAATTCACAATATCCTGGAGGACCTGATGGCCCAATAGGACCTCTTCTGCCTGGCACGCCATGCACACCTGGTGGTCCCCGTTCACCTGGTCTACCCTGGATGCCTTCACCAGGCGGCCCAGCTGGACCTGTAATGGACAGAGTAATATTAAGAGTATGTCTATATAGGCAATGATTTTAATAAAGAAATAAAAGAAATGCAATCATCTGTTTAAGTTTATATACATATAACTTACCGGTATCCATTTTACTCCACCAGATGCAAATTTCGACAATTAATGTCTCTTCAGTAATGCTCGAGGCCAAAATATATTTGAAAACCAAAACTTATTCATAAATTGAAGAGCTGATAAAACCAAAAAGGACAAAAATTATAGTCAAAGCCGGGCAAGGAATCAGAGTTTTGTTTAAATGATAAGTTAAAATATGGGGTTTTCATTTGGCTCAGAATATCTTAAAGCACAAAAGTGAAATTAAATCTCTTAACAATAAACAAAAAAGTGAACGTATACCATGAAAAAGTTACATTATCCTGCCGAAGGAGTTTTTTTTTTCTTCAGATAAAAAAAATATGAATCGTCTTACCAGGTGCTCCGGATTCACCCATTCTTCCATCTCTTCCAACGCCTGTCTCACCCCGTTTTCCAATTGGACCCTGTTGTCCCGGAGGCCCTGCTGGTCCTGAGGATCCTGGAGTACCAGGTACTCCCATTGGTCCACGTTCACCAGTCATACCAGGAGGTCCTTTTTCTCCTAGATAAAACAACGAGTGTTATATTTCATTATGAACATGTAAAACCTCATAACCAGTCTTATAAAATAGTTCGTCAGACGCGAGTTTCGTCAATATAAGACTCACCAGAGGCGCTCGAATAAAAGTATTTCTTCTTTAAAAAGATGTAAAGGGATTACAGTATAAGTAAATATTTTCACAGTAGTATTATTTTTTACTGCTGTCACTGGAAGTAAAAAGATAAAAAGCTAAAATAGGTATTCATGAACGTAATATGACTACCAAAATTCCCACGAAAAAATAGCATATTTACAGTATTTGTTCGAGTTATAAATAAAATGTTAATCAATATAAAGTTATTAATTTCTTCTGTGATGTATCTTTTTTACATTGCTGACTTTGTTTCATATCAAAGAATGGCCAATGTAGATGGACATATTTCTTTGATGCGATATATCATACTTTGTAAAAAAAAACCCACAGATACAGTTAAGTCTGTCTCATGTCTTGACTTACATCTAGAAATTGACAATGAGAGTCTGTTGAGAACAAAATCTGTTTACCCTTCCAGAGCAGCTGAGATCACCCCCTGGTTTTCGGTGGGGTTCATAATGCTCAGACTTTAATTTCTATGTAGTGTTTTGTAGATTATTGTTTAATCTTTTCCTCGTGTTTTAGCAATGGCTTGTCGGTCTCTCCTCGGTTATCAATGTTGATTGTCCCTATGATATCCTCCATATCCTTTTTTATAAGCACAGTAGATGTAGATGCATTGATAGGAAATGATCTTATTTTATGTTTTAATGTATCTTCTCTAATCATTAGTTACTTATGCAGTTTATATACTTACCCGGTTCTCCAACTCTGCCAGGTGGACCTTGTTTCCCTGTCATACCAACTCCAGGAGGACCCGGTGGACCTTTCAGACCTGCAACCAACTCTTCATAGTTTTCTACAAAAAAACAAATCATTTGAACTTTCAATATATAGTGTCAATGAAAGAATATGTGAAAAACAATTTTATCACATAATATCAAATAAAGTTTTAAAATGTTCAAGGCATGTATACATGCTGAGACTGCTGTCTAAGTAATAAAGAATATATCTTTGAAAAAATAAAAATAACCAGATTTCTACACAATTTTGAACACGTGCGACGACAGCTTCAATCCATTCTCATATACACAAATATTTAACATTATCACCCCGTATATATGGGGAAAATCACTGTTATTGATACTGTTCTGTTGTTATCATTATCGTAGAATTTATCAATTTCCATTTTTTCATAGCTTTTGAAACTGTTGATAAATTGTCCTATCCATTCCTATTTAGGATATCACCCGTAAATCAATAATTTGATGTGCATATTACCTCTTAATAATTGGTAGCATATCTCCTTTATTTCACTTTCTGGAATGCTTTTACCCTAAAACAGATAACGCAAAATTCACTTGAGATATGTAGTAAATACGTCATGATATTAATTGAGTTTTGTATATGAAAAAAAAAAGATGGACCTAGCATGCCTTTTTCTTATTGCATCAAATCATTCAGTGCTTATCTAACTCATTTCATGCTGCCACCAACTAACGAGCATTTTACTTCTTTATTTCCTTATTTCTTTATTCTATGAACACTTTATATCTTGATTCTTTTAAATGTTGTAAAAACTCCGCTTCACAATGACTAGTATTAAATGTATTTCACTATTGAAATATGAATACCGAGCGGTTTTTTCTTCTCTATTGCACTTTCAACTTACCGGTAATCCGGGCATGCCTGGCATACCATTTTGACCCCTCAGTCCTGTAGGTCCAGTTTGGCCGGGTGGTCCAGAAAGGCCAGGTACCCCAGGAGCTCCTTGTCCTCCTGCTGGTCCACGACTTCCTGCTGGACCTCTCACACCTGGCTGCAAAAAATATACCGGTTTGAATGCACAGTTGTATTAAAAATAAACACCTTAAAGATCTTACTTTTCAGAACAAAAATATGTATGTAATACTTGTATCATGGACGATTTCCTAATCACTTTTGTTTTGTAATGCGGTATAAGGTATAGTAGTATTTACACTTTTTGGTATCCTGCATATCCGATATAACGACATAATTAATTTAAAGACCTTCAATTCAATTCTTGTATGGCGAGTTATATCTGTATATTTTCTTCTTCTATTGAGAAAGGTATTTAATTATTTAAAGGACAGGTTGAATGGGAACAAAACTAGTAAACACTGGCTATTTTATGTGTTTTTTAAAGTCAGGAATTCCGCCTCTTCAAATATTTTTACTATCAATACTTTGGTGACTGTCAGATATTTTATTTCTGTGAAATTGATTAACAACACATCTAGTACTTAGGCGATGTAGCGCTTGTTATACTGTGAAAACAACTACCACCCTTCATTGATGATTGATGATTGTTGGTTGCTTAACGTCCAGTGGCAAATATTTCATGCATGTCCAGGGCGAGAACAAATTAACATTAAATACAATAGGTAGGTCCTGTAATAGAGATCGGCTGGGATGAAGGTCAGGAAAATTTAGACTACCACTGAAAAAATGAGGGTAAATTGGATAAGGACAGAAATTTAGCCTTGCAACAGGCCACCACCTGCGGTCCCCTTAAAGCGTTGTTGCAAGGATTCTTAACGTGCAGAGAGCATGGCACTCTCTCAACACGAGGCATCGGATTTATAGTCCCCATTCTGACCGGACTTGGCTGCGTACTTGATACATCCCGCACAGCCAAACTGACGCCCCACTTTGGCAAGGGTTTTACTGCCGGTCGGAAGAAGACCTCTAGTGACCATATTTCTATTCCCAGTCACCCTTCGAGGGTAACTTTCATTGAAGATGTATACTATGATTAACAAAATCTATAAAGATGTTGTACATGTCTTAATTACGTCTACCATTTTTTTGTTAATTGTTATGAACTTGAGGACACTATGTTAAATAAAGTTTAACAGTGTTTTTTTTTAAATATTGTATGAAGGCATCAAATAATTATGTGCTCTAAAAGTTCATCTGGGCGTAAAAAATTTGAAAAAAACGAAAAAATACTCTTGATCGTGTTGTGACTACCAAAATCGGGCATGACCCTGCTGAGAAATTGGAAGATGACAATTGGAAAGTTGAATAGACCACGTTTGTCATAAAAGAGTTTGAAGTCGTCCATCTGTGTCAATGTCGAGGAAAAGATCAAGATACGAAGTAGACCTTTGAGTTTCGGTAGTATCTTAATCTCAAGTCCACTTGGATATACGAGATGCAAGCACTCACTGAAATGTGGGTTATTGAGTGACAGGACATCATCAATATATATGAAAGTGAAATTGAAGAACTTTGCAAGATTTTTCTTTTTGCCTTTGAAAATGCTCTGTAGAAAGAACTTGTCAATGATTCAAGGCTTATAAAAGAGAGTCGAAAGATACCAAAGAGATATTCAACCTCATAAGAAAAAAACTTACCACACCTGGAGGTCCGGCTTGACCAGATGGACCCTGTGAAATATAACAGTATGTTACTACAATGTTTATGAGTTAAAAGGAAACACAAAATGTCTTACTTTACTATAATTCATAAGATGTCGACATGTTTATAACAAATTGCTGCAGAAAATAATAACTATTGAACAAAAATTTCATAAAAATATAGAGATATTACATTTATTGAAATCAGTTCCTCTTTTTAAAAAAAATACTTAAAAAGGTGTTCTTAAAATCGAATTCTACTTACAGGAGGTCCGAGCGGTCCACGGAAACCGACATCTTTATCTGCATGACTAATAAAAGCAGTCTGAAAAATAACAACACTAACATGTATAGTATTCCTTAATAAAGGAATAGGTATGCATAAACAAAAACCAATAAAATGTTTATAAACTAACACTTAAGATAATCAGATGACGTTAGAAACAAGCCAAATTCGTCATCGATATAAAATTATAAGCATCAGGCTAACCTAACATTATTTTTGGAGAACAACAATGTTGATAATGATATATGTATGACGTAACTTTGACATCGTTATTAAAATTCTTGACAACACTGGATTGCAATAGCAGTTTTAAATTCCTTGATAAGTCATACCCCCTCCCTCAGCGTCTCAGAGATAATATTAAATACATTCACTTTTTTTAGTTGTTGTCCTAGCCAATCTTTCAAATATTGAAAATGTTATCCACATAACAAGGATATAGGTGTCTTAAAATTGAGTACACTTTATCATATTCTTATCTTCAACAATGATAATTGTTACATAATTATTCATTCATGATTCATTTCCGAGTGGGTTATATTGTAGTACAGTATTTGGGCACTATAATGATATAAACATTCCTAAATACTACTTACCCAATCAATCTTATCTCCGGGTGGACCAGGAGGGCCCTAAAGAAAAAAAAAATAAATAGATAAAAATATGTTGCAAAGCAGCAAATAAGCATTCCTAACAAGAAAATAGCATCGAGTGTGGTACAAATAGATTTCTGATAAGTGATATAAAAATTACAATGAGTATTATATGTTAATAAGATATACATACCGGCGGACCTGATATACCAGGCTGCCCAACAGGGCCCATAGGTCCACTCGGTCCCATTGGTCCCATCGACCCCTACAATAAAAAATATGTAAAATTTGAAAACTGTGCTGTTATGAATAATGCATTTTAGTTGTGGAGCAACCTGTTCTGTACGGAGGGGCCTCGGTAGTCGAGTTATTTAAGTAGTTAAACTACTGTATCACTAGCATGTCATCACTGAGGTTGTGAGTTTGAACCTTACACGTGACAGGTGCGTTTGACTCTAATCTTAATTTACTAGGATTGTCAGTTTTCCTGTGGTTTAGTGGTTCTCTCTGAGCACTCCGGCTAAAAACTAACCAACAAACTAAGACAAACTTATTAATAAGAAAACACTTTGGTCTTTTTATCTTTTATCACAAAACAAACTGATACGACCAGATTCCTAAAAAAAATAATAAACGAAGAATATTGTTTACAAATACCATTATGATATTCTGTTACCTTATACACTTTTTGGCTTGGTGTGAGGGTAATATATAACAAATTTATTAGCAAATATTTCATTTACAATAATCAAAACCACGGATTTTCGTTTTTCAAATTTTCATAATAGAAAAACAAAGGATATGGGGTATCCATCTTATACCCCATGACACAAAATCAATACATGCACAGCAAAAAACACACAAAAAGCAAAGGAACAGCGCTTGTATTGCTGTTCTTCATCTCAAAGTCACAGTGAGGCTTTCAACATGGAGCAAAAAACTCTCACCTCACTGCTATGTTTAAACATTGCTCTTTGCGAGTAATTTATTAATTTGAAAGCAGACTTAGATGATAACCACGACAGACACATACTTATCAGGTTATTTTACAGTATACATAGATTTCCTGTTTTCGACATTTCGATAATTTACCATGTGAAAAAGCCACGCGAGTAGTCAATGACGTCACTATTGTCCAATGATAAATGAGTATAAAAAATTCCGGGAAATATGATCGCAAAATTATTTACTGGATTAATAGTCTGGAATTTTTGACCGACAAATAGTCTGGGAAAGTATAATGTAATAAAACGACACCTAAATATTTCATTAATATTTCATATGTCACTGAGAAAAAAAAATATGCTGAGGTAAAATAATAAAAAAAATATTGTCGATTATTTTATCAGCTTTGTAACGATTATTTTTTAATCAAATAATGTAACTTTTAACCGATACTCATTCCTGTAGTCGAAAATAGAACACCTTTTACAAAATATCCGTATATCTATTTTTAGGATAAAAGTCTGGTTAAGATAAACTAACCATACAAATATCTACTATAATAAACATGTGCATTATTAATTGTTCTAGTGCATTCAGGGTATTGTAGAATTTATAATCTGCAATAATAATCTAATCTTTGGAGTTACAACGACTTACCGGCCTACCATCCGGTCCTGAAGGTCCTCGAATCCCGGGAAGTCCTGGAGTGCCTTGATCACCCTGCATTGATAAAGACAATTCACTATCTTTTAAGTATTTTTCTAAACTCTTTTCTTTTGTAACTAATTTTTCTTCTAATTTTCCTACAGTCTGATTTAATTGTCGTTCTAACTCCTTATGCTTTTTAGATTTTAATTCTAGTCTTTGTAATCTCAACTTTTGCTTCTTTTCTAATCTCAACTTTTGCTTCCTTGCAAGACGTTCCTCTCGTTTATGAAAACATTCACAATAGTTAAAACAGAAAATTGCTATAACAAAAACTAACGATTGTCCTCTTATACTGATCTTCATTTTCAAATCTTAAATTTTTTTTAACTAATAAAGAAAAATGGAATGCGATGTTCGTCTTAAAGATATTATGTAAAAGTGACAGTTAAGTTCCATAGACATGGATTATGTAAGGCCTATTTCAGCAATACGCATGTGCAACAACATCAGCAAATAATATTTGAAGACCGAAATAATTCAAAAGATTTCCTTAATTGTTAGAATTACAAAGAAACACCCAGATCTAGAAAAGACAAATCTTTTTAATTAGCCTTTCTCTTCACGTGTCAGATATCAAGCATAAAATCCTCCCCTAGTTTATATCGTGAGAAATGTTTGATACGAAACAGATATAACAGTTTTAGGCTAATTTAATTGTAATGTCTGTCCAGACTCGTCTTTGTGTTACTTTTACACTCTTTTCAAATTAAAAAATATACTTTAAGAAGTAAAAATAAATAATTTCAATGAACAAACTTTATCTCCTTCATACAACATGCATTTTGGATATAAGGCTTTTTATGACCGCAATGACCATATTTAATCTTTGACTGATTGAATAGTACATAAAAGCATAGCATGTATTATATAAAAGTTTACCACAACGAATTGGTATATTAGAAATCGGAACTTCAAAACCAACAAAGGCAGAATCTCTTTACAAGCACATGACACCGTTAGAATTAATTAAAGATGTTGCATTTCCTTCTATAATTTAGATTGTGCATTCATACGGGGACCCCTAAATTTCTTCTTCCCTGTGCAATTTAGGGTTTATTTAACAGCTGATTATCATTCAAATATGTTTAAAATTTAGATGTGTGAGATAACTAAAACCTGAAAGCAGAAGCTTCGGAAATCATTCATTCAAATAAAAACTTCAGATATTGCGGGCAAAGCTCACAAAATGATTCACCTGCTCCTGCCAAAGTCCTTGATTTGCTAAGGGAAACCTCAAAGAAACCAAAATAGGAGCTGCATAATGGCATTATATGGTAAAAAAGTTTCATTGAATCATGATTAGGAGTTATGGAGGAGAAGCGGAGACAAATGTATCGTGTAATGTGATAATATGACGAAGTGTTTGCCATCCTTAAGTAAACCCCAAAATCAATTAAATGAAGAAATGAAATAGGAGGCGCAAAACTTTATCAAGTGAGTATGATTCTGTGAAAGTTTTACAAAATTGTGTAAAGCAGTTCAGGAGCAGTTGCGAATACAAAAGTGGGACAGTAGGACAAACAAGAGGACAAACTCTCTCATCACTGAATACCACCTACTTTCCAAAGTGGGGATATAGTAAGGAGAGCTCTTAAGTGCAAGGATAAGATACGCGCGTAATCGGCATATAGCCCAACTATTAAGCGAGTAATAAAATCAGACAGTATTCATTTGAAAAATACGAATTGAAATACTGAAGAAATCTGCCTTAACCGTATGCAAATGAAATATGCACAGAGTTGTATATTTTCGTTCAGCTCAATAATTTTGGAATCTTTGGAATATGTTTTTATCATATTTTGCTATACAACAAAAAAGTATTAACAAAAATATCAAACTCTAAGGTTCAACAAAAAAAGGGGGAAGTCCATAAAACCTGACAAAATCAAACGCTCGACTATATCAACCAATGGAACGACTGGAAAACAACTGTTATATTCCTGACTTGGTACAGGCATCTTCTGAAGAAAATGATAGGTTAAACCTGATTTATAACTATATAGACCTCCCACTCGTATGACAGTTGTTTATAGTTCCGTTGTTTTGACAAAATTGGGTGAGCAACCACAAAGAGACGGTTATGTATATCATAAATTACATTTATACTGTTGTCCGTCCGCCTTGTTAAGTTCAACATTACAGTCAATTATTCCAAAACTACTGTTATAAATAAAAATTATTCTTCCTCAGAAATAAAACATAATCACAAATAAGTTACAAATTTCATGCAGTTTTTTTCTACTATATACACATTGTATATTTATTTATATGTCGGTCTGAAGTGATACACTTGCACAACGGAACATCATGGCCAAACGAAAAGAGAAGAACAGTCAAACTAAAGTTCACAAAACATCAAATAAAAATTTAAAGATGGAACACAAACTCGGCATAAATCCGGGGATGGACTCCAAGTGCTCCTGTAAGGTAAACAGTTCAAAAGTAGTGAAAACACAAATTAGTACATAAATAACATACGTTAACTGGAAAAAATTCTGTAAAATCTAATGTAAATAAATGACATGCATTTAAAATCGTTTTAAGTCTTACGAATTGTGTGCATCATTAACGGTCCAATAATATCTATTAATTTCTAATTTTGTCAGGGAAGTGTAAATTTGTAGTACTTCTATCTATTTCAAATTATCCTACTCTAATGTTTCCAAACAGTCACATTTTAAAAGACTTCATCACAGAGACACAGAAAAGAACTTTTTCTGATATTTTCAAATTACAGAATGGACGACATGTTTATGTAATGCATTTATCTTGATTGTATTATAAATGTAGTTCCTTTAAGAAGACCAGATACAGCATAATGTTGTATATCCTAAAAAAAACCATCAGCAATTAACCTAAAACTTAATAAAACAATTGTATTCCTGTTATGTTTTCTTTTTATACAAAAGATTTCAAAACTTGTTAGAATCTGTTTTCCGGAGGAAACATATGTGCTGTTTGAATTATGATCACACCTGTTAAATATTTTTTCCATTCAATTGAAGTACGGTGAATATATGCCTTTAATTAAGACTATAATGTAATAATTGATAACGTGGAGAAAATCTGCATTTTATTACAAGTTATAAAAGAACAAATGGCAAATTAGCATTGCACAGTTTCCTGTAGATCAATCCGTTTTCCTATTTTGAACATCGACAAATTTCTGGTGCCACTAATTTCTACATCACTTTTGAACGAAATCCCAAATATATAAAGCTTTATTTTCAACTTTAACAAATGTAAAATGAAAATAACATTTATGAATTTGGTGCGTCTGCAGAAATTTACTGAATTTAACTTCATCATGAACGCTCGAATTTACAGTTTTGAGGGCCAATGGTGTATACATAATCGATTGCTCGAGGAGATATGTGAGAAAATGGACCTTAAAAGAACAGCCGATTCCACCGAAGGTCTAGTGTCATTTTTGCCTGAGGTTATAACCTTAGTGTAAAGGGAATGCAGCGTCACATCCAATTTGGAAAAATATTCTGTGAGAAAGCATTGATATCTGACAATGGAAACTGCGTCTACTTATCAGATTCGGAATAGGAGCATGTGTGGTGAGAGAATACAATTAATATGCTTAAGACGATGTTTTAAATATTTAGACTTGTTCTAATGACTTACCTTTTCTCCTTCCATTCCTGGCAGACCTGGCTCACCGATATTTCCTATAGATATAAAAGTTTACCACAACGAATTGGTATATTAGAAATCGGAACTTCAAAACCAACAAAGGCAGAATCTCTTTACAAGCACATGACACCGTTAGAATTAATTAAAGATGTTGCATTTCCTTCTATAATTTAGATTGTGCATTCATACGGGGACCCCTAAATTTCTTCTTCCTGTGCAATTTAGGGTTTATTTAACAGCTGATTATCATTCAAATATGTTTAAAATTTAGATGTGTGAGATAACTAAAACCTGAAAGCAGAAGCTTCGGAAATCATTCATTCAAATAAAAACTTCAGATATTGCGGGCAAAGCTCACAAAATGATTCACCTGCTCCTGCCAAAGTCCTTGATTTGCTAAGGAAACCTCAAAGAAACCAAAATAGGAGCTGCATAATGGCATTATATGGTAAAAAGTTTCATTGAATCATGATTAGGAGTTATGGAGGAGAAGCGGAGACAAATGTATCGTGTAATGTGATAATATGACGAAGTGTTTGCCATCCTTAAGTAAACCCCAAAATCAATTAAATGAAGAAATGAAATAGGAGGCGCAAAACTTTATCAAGTGAGTATGATTCTGTGAAAGTTTTACAAAATTGTGTAAAGCAGTTCAGGAGCAGTTGCGAATACAAAAGTGGGACAGTAGGACAAACAAGAGGACAAACTCTCTCATCACTGAATACCACCTACTTTCCAAAGTGGGGATATAGTAAGGAGAGCTCTTAAGTGCAAGGATAAGATACGCGCGTAATCGGCATATAGCCCAACTATTAAGCGAGTAATAAAATCAGACAGTATTCATTTGAAAAAATACGAATTGAAATACTGAAGAAATCTGCCTTAACCGTATGCAAATGAAATATGCACAGAGTTGTATATTTTCGTTCAGCTCAATAATTTTGGAATCTTTGGAATATGTTTTTATCATATTTTGCTATACAACAAAAAAGTATTAACAAAAATATCAAACTCTAAGGTTCAACAAAAAAAGGGGGAAGTCCATAAAACCTGACAAAATCAAACGCTCGACTATATCAACCAATGGAACGACTGGAAAACAACTGTTATATTCCTGACTTGGTACAGGCATCTTCTGAAGAAAATGATAGGTTAAACCTGATTTATAACTATATAGACCTCCCACTCGTATGACAGTTGTTTATAGTTCCGTTGTTTTGACAAAATTGGGTGAGCAACCACAAAGAGACGGTTATGTATATCATAAATTACATTTATACTGTTGTCCGTCCGCCTTGTTAAGTTCAACATTACAGTCAATTATTCCAAAACTACTGTTATAAATAAAAATTATTCTTCCTCAGAAATAAAACATAATCACAAATAAGTTACAAATTTCATGCAGTTTTTTTCTACTATATACACATTGTATATTTATTTATATGTCGGTCTGAAGTGATACACTTGCACAACGGAACATCATGGCCAAACGAAAAGAGAAGAACAGTCAAACTAAAGTTCACAAAACATCAAATAAAAATTTAAAGATGGAACACAAACTCGGCATAAATCCGGGGATGGACTCCAAGTGCTCCTGTAAGGTAAACAGTTCAAAAAGTAGTGAAAACACAAATTAGTACATAAATAACAAATCGTTAACTGGAAAAAAATTCTGTAAAATCTAATGTAAATAAATGACATGCATTTAAAATCGTTTTAAGTCTTACGAATTGTGTGCATCATTAACGGTCCAATAATATCTATTAATTTCTAATTTTGTCAGGGGAAGTGTAAATTTGTAGTACTTCTATCTATTTCAAATTATCCTACTCTAATGTTTCCAAACAGTCACATTTTTAAAAGACTTCATCACAGAGACACAGAAAAGAACTTTTTTCTGATATTTTTCAAATTACAGAATGGACGACATGTTTATGTAATGCATTTATCTTGATTGTATTATAAATGTAGTTCCTTTAAGAAGACCAGATACAGCATAATGTTGTATATCCTAAAAAAAAAACCATCAGCAATTAACCTAAAACTTAATAAAACAATTGTATTCCTGTTATGTTTTCTTTTTATACAAAAGATTTCAAAACTTGTTAGAATCTGTTTTCCGGAGGAAACATATGTGCTGTTTGAATTATGATCACACCTGTTAAATATTTTTTTTCCATTCAATTGAAGTACGGTGAATATATGCCTTTTAATTAAGACTATAATGTAATAATTGATAACGTGGAGAAAATCTGCATTTTTATTACAAGTTATAAAAGAACAAATGGCAAATTAGCATTGCACAGTTTCCTGTAGATCAATCCGTTTTCCTATTTTGAACATCGACAAATTTCTGGTGCCACTAATTTCTACATCACTTTTGAACGAAATCCCAAATATATAAAGCTTTATTTTCAACTTTAACAAATGTAAAATGAAAATAACATTTATGAATTTGGTGCGTCTGCAGAAATTTACTGAATTTAACTTCATCATGAACGCTCGAATTTACAGTTTTGAGGGCCAATGGTGTATACATAATCGATTGCTCGAGGAGATATGTGAGAAAATGGACCTTAAAAGAACAGCCGATTCCACCGAAGGTCTAGTGTCATTTTTGCCTGAGGTTATAACCTTAGTGTAAAGGGAATGCAGCGTCACATCCAATTTGGAAAAATATTCTGTGAGAAAGCATTGATATCTGACAATGGAAACTGCGTCTACTTATCAGATTCGGAATAGGAGCATGTGTGGTGAGAGAATACAATTAATATGCTTAAGACGATGTTTTAAATATTTAGACTTGTTCTAATGACTTACCTTTTCTCCTTCCATTCCTGGCAGACCTGGCTCACCGATATTTCCTATAGATCCCTATAAATTATCAAATGGACACAACATTACTCAATAGTGTATATGTTTGGAAAACAGCATGGAAAATAAGTTATTATTAAAAGTAATTTGCTGGAAATGTGCCAGTGAAGAATAAACAAAATGAAAACAACACGTACTAAGAACGTAATAAATGTATAAAATATATATGATTTAAAATTTTCTGTCTTCAACCTTACTATCACTCACTTTTTATTTCATTCTGTTCGGGCTTTGTTCTCTTTAGTATTTTAACGTATCTTTAATTCAATGATCTCGAAATATACGTTGTCTTTGTTACTTCTTCAATGTCATACCAAACATATCATATCATTTTACTTTTTTATTAGAATAACAATTGATATGTTTTTAATAAAAGACATGAAACATATTTCAATTATCAGGTTTAGATTATTTTCAACTGTATGCGCAATCATTTAAAAGAAAAGAGCATTTGAAGAATAAAAATAATCTGTACTTTTTACTTTGATTTTGACAGTGGAATGACCTGGACATAATTCAATAAAACTACCAGAATCAGACATATACAGTATCATGGAAAATAAGTTTACAATTACTTGAAAGAAAGATGTACTTTTGTTTGGTTTAATAGTGTCCAAGTGAAACCGTGCATATATAAGCGAGAAATATGAGGCCGCAGAAGTCTTGATCAAATATCACCACGTGTATCATATTTATTCAGTTACATTTAATCTACCATTTGATTTCTTCATTGTTTTGTTTTCATTGTAGACTTCTGTTTGTATTGGTAAAACCTATAATTCGTATGCAAGTCGCGAGTGTTTAAACTGAAGACGCTGCTCATAATATAAACATAAAATGCACTTCACATACCGACAAAATGATTGCTGTAAATTTTATAATTTGTGAAAGCATGTTCGCGTTACAAAACTCTTGTTCATTTTTATCTTGTAAACTTATCGATGCTGCAAAAGTTTATGCTTAATTTATTGTAAGAAATCTACTTAAGCAATGCAGCGATCTTCGAATGTTTTGTATTTAACTTTGATGATTTGCAAGGTGAGAGTAACAGGTTCTTAAGTTCATGTTTCGATGCAAACAGCAAAGGCTTTTATCAACTAACATGAATTTGTTTCTCTAAAGGCAATTAGTAGAAATCAAGTGGAATTTCAAATTGTCTGTTAGTTTTTTATTTAATTATACAAATTAAATTAAATTAAGAGGAATTCTGTCTGGACGAATCATCCAAGGTTGATTAAATTCCTACGTGATAAAATAATGCATTATCATTTTAAACAGGAATTCTCAAATCACATTATGGAAAATCATATTGACTGAACTAGAATTCCATGACATCTCAAATTGCTGTAAATACTACTACCTGCTTTTATGTAATTCAGAGTTGGATAATATTTTCCCTTAGAGAAAAGAAAAAAAATACTTTCACATAAATATACAATTTATTGTTTAAACATGTCGGTGTGTTCTAACAAACCCATGAAGCTAAAAAATGAAAGTAATGGATACCCACTATAATATTCTAACATGACAAAAACATTGGTACAAAAATGGAAACGAGGCGACCATGAGTTTATTGATGACTTTTCCCTACAAAATGGAGATGCCCCTAAAAATCGCATACCAACAGATAGAATATGGAAATGTCCATGTATTTTCCATCACAACCGTTTGTTCTAGGCGAATTTATTGACATGAACTAATTCGGGTTGATTTACAAATAATGTTTTTTAACTTGCTACGATGGGTCGCCCCTGCTACATGCATTTTAATTCATTTTGAAATTTAAGACATTGAAAATTATTGCTTATTTTAATGATAGTCTCCCTGCTCTAAGGTTAGTAACAATAGCGAAACATTCAAATGAATTCACATCAAAAAGCCTTGTTTACAATTGTTTAATAAAGATGTATAACATACAGCGATTTCTTTAATTTTTGTATAAAATTTATTGAGAAGTTAGTAAACTAAAGATATTTGTAATTGCCATTTCAATTTTTTTAATGTGTCGTTCATTTAACAGTACTGATAAACAGTAAATTTAGAATTGCAAAACCAGTTCATACCTTTTTATGCTTTAAGGGACTGTCACCGTTACATTTATAATACAAAATATTCTTAAGTTTATGTTAAGAATACATTGTTACAAAAAGGAAATAGTATTAAGGTTCATCCCTCCCGTTTTTAGTTGGGTTCTTGTTACTATTCTGAAGGGTGTGTTATGGACTGTTCTTTGGTTTTTTTTTCTATTGGCTATGACGTCATTAGCACTTCTTCGGATAGTGGTCTTTGATTGCACATTGCTTTTTTCACCCATTTTTTTTATTGAAGTTTATTTTCCTCAAATTCTTTAGGGAAATACGTATAATATAATTTTAAAGTTCTCGATAAGCCTGTCCTAAGTTTAGTATCATATGAAGTGGACACATTATCTTTGTTAATTTCTGTTAAATTCATTCACAACTCGGAATGTTTTAGTGCTTGGAATATATTTTTAAAAAGTATAACCTAAAAAAAATCGAAACAGCAGTAGTATTGTTAGTCATGTAACTCCCACCAAAAAATTGTTAACTCAACATTCGTGGCAAATTTGGTCACAATTCTACAAAGAATGAACGCTTTCGGGCAATCGGTCTTTAAAGAGTAGTGTTCAAAATGTGTTACAAATGGACAGACGAACGGACAAAAAACTTTCACTTTCTCCCTCCATCACAGCAAAGGCCGGGACATCAACAGAATACTGAGTCAGACTCCTCGAAAACGGTATACTGACAAGAAGAATGGTAACTGTTTTTTTCTGTTCCTATTTCCCAATCAATTTCTTATAAATTTGTTCGACCTTTACCGGCATCTCAATTGATTCAGATAATTTTTATAAGGAAATAAACTCTAACGCGAACTTACATTTTTCCCTTTATAAAACGAAGAAATGATTTGAAAACATTATCAGTAAGTATTTTTTAACACAAATACACTAAATTATAACATCGATAATTATAACAAGCTATAGTAACAATTTTCAACTATTTGTACTAATAGACCCGGAATTCAAGCAATTATCTTTCTGATACAGGTTAGTAGAAACGATGTCGGTAAATGATATGGTATAAGGTCAAATAACCTTGAATCAAAATATAACTTCAATTGAATTTAAAGAAAAGGTGTATGTAGGTCAGGAAACAAACAGCATCAAACGAACATGTAAGTAACTTTAATTGCTATCTCTTCTAACTATACAATTAGAAAACCCAAACAGTGTTTGGATGTTAAACCTTTAATACAGATAAAACATAATACTTATAGTAGAACCTTCAAAACAAGATAAAACACATAACTTACAGGTAAACCACGTTCTCCTGGATCACCCATTGGTCCTCGCTCTCCTTCAAGTCCCTTTTGGAAAAGATAAATATTAAGATTAGTTCCAAATTATTCGAGAAAAAATTATTAAATTTCAAAACGATCGCAAATTGTTTGTTGGATAAATATATTTTAAATTGCCATAAAACTGATGTTTTTAACAGTTTTGTTTAATTCCTATGAACTTTAGGCTTGCAAACGGTTTTTGTGATGCGAAGCTATTAGTTTCATACGTTATACACGCCATCTTGAAATGATTGTCGAACAAAAGTTATTTCTGATTGGTTTCAAGGGAATGTTGATGATTCTATTGTCTTAAATGAATTATAGAATTGGGATGCTTTCCTGAAAGATAGCAATCCAACACAGAAGATCAGTATCCGGATTGAATAAAATAACAGTATGGGTATTGAGACACGATCAATGAACGATACTATAAAAGGATAGCATCGGATACGTATTTTTATATGAGCGCTGTTAATCTAAATTGATACTTTTATTCTTAGTCATTTTATTATCTTAATCTACATAGAATGCATGATTCGTTTTATTCATATCATTTCCTATGTAATATGATGTTCAATATATATCCCTAGTAAATAAACTCAACATAGATACCAGGCCTAAACAATTTACGCCAGACGCGCGTTTCGTCTAAGACTAATAAGTGACGCTCGAATAAAAAAATTTAAAAGGGCCAAAAAAGTTTAAGAGCTTTGAGGACCCAAATTTCGAAAGTTTTTTCCAGAGACAGCTAAGGTAATCTATTCCTGGGGTAGAAAATCCTAAATAATTATAACATAAAATTCGCAATGAGATATACATAGCTCTCAATATATCGTTGTATAAAACGTACGGGTCTAGAACAATCACTTTAAGTAATAAAAATAAAAATGCCAAGAATGTATTTGTAACCCTCGGAACAAAGTCTATTTATATTTAACTCTCGCTGTGTACTTTAGCTGAAGACGAAGTTGAGAGTATTATTTTTTTTCCTGAAACAATGTAAACTATTAGAGAGATTAAAATATTTAAGAATTAACGGTATCGCGTGTCAGTCGAAATATTTCTCATTATGTGCCATTTTACTTCTCTATATAAATGATCCTTTGTTTGCTGTTAAAGCAATATCTGATTATTTTATCTGTATTGAACTTGAACTTTTCATTGAAACTTTATCAACATTTACAATTTCCGAAGTTAAAAAGAAGCAGCCTATTTTAACACTAACAATCACCTGATAACCTTGTTTTTTTTAATTTGCATTTTAGGGGATTTCTAAATAAATATACTGCAAAATAATTTTGGAATTTTAATTGTCAATTTGAGTATTATTCGACAATTTGAAATCGGTTTCAAATATCATATCAATTCTAATAATTCATAATCCAAACATTTTTTTGCTGTTATTACGTTTAGGTGACGATTGGCCATTTGGATAATCAGGAAAATCAGGTACATGTATATCAGATTTTGGAAGTGGAGATTTAAGCAATTGCATTGTCTGATAATCCAGTACTTGTGTAAATTTTGGAGAATGATCCGATTTTCTTTTTAAAAAGTGTAACGTCATTTAAAAGAAAATCATAAGAAAAGAAAAGTCTCGTGTTTATACCTCTGTCTAGACCCGCCGAATGAAAATAACTGTTAAAAACCTCAAGAAATATTTCTACTGCAGTGAGCTACAAATGTTTGTACATTTATAAAGAGATATATAAAACAATAAATGGATTCTTTTTCAAATAAAATTTCCTTCATCAATAAAGGAAAGATCCAGTACACTTTGTTCCTTTGAATAAAACACTTGAATTTGACACTGCTTTACACTTTGTTTTTTTAGTTAAACTGACATTTCTGCATTTTACTTTTTTAAACAATTTCTGTATCTCTTTGGATGTGAGTTATACCATAATGTATAGGAGGCTTGTTTCCAATATTTGACGTATTGACTTACAGGTGGTCCTTCTCTGCCAGATTCACCATTAGCACCTGGATGGCCTGGTTCCCCGGGCCTTCCGTCTGCTCCTGCTGGTCCTGATTGACCTGGTAATCCCTGAAATTATTTTGTGTCTCATTACAATTGGTACATTCTATACTTTTCGTATTGCAAATTCAGCACTATTGCATGAGGTGCGCATACGTTTGCATTATTCCTACATAAAAAAAAACATTTTTTTATGAAAATATATACAGAATGCATGAATTGGAAAAAAGTTCTATAAAAGCAATATTATCAAAAGCTCTTTTATAACAATGATATGAAACGAATGAAGACACTTACTGGTTCTCCTTTCGTTCCCGGTGCTCCAGAAGGTCCTGTTGGCCCTGGTGATCCCTGAAAACAAAATTCAAAATTGTCAATAATCAACTACTTTCAATATTTTTTATTTATTTTATTCGTACTTATTGATCCCAAGTCAAAATACTTTTGTGAAAAAAAAAATGAGATGTTAAGTTTTAGATAGAAGTATTCTGTTGATATAAGTTTCATCTGTGTTTCAATGTTGTCTATCTAACGGCATACTCACTCGTGAATCTCTTTGTGTTCTATAGAATGAGGTAGCTGGGCCAGGTGGACCTGCAGGACCCTACAAATACATTGCATACAATATACTTACAAAAAAAAATCACCGGATTTATAAGAAATATTATTCTGTTGGTTATTTTTTTTTTTAATTTTTACCATTAATTGACATTTAAATAAGTGATAAGCAAATGCAGCTTATCTTTATTTTGACCTATGATAATGATTTCCTCTTGGTATCTTCTTTCTTTTTAATTGTACTTTGTGTTGTTCTATTGTGAAATACAATGTCATAGAGGAATATATAATCCCTTCTACAAGCTGCAAAGCAAGCTACATAAATGTTAGAATTGTAAGAATGTGAAAGTAACTTCTTTGACAAAATAAACTGCTAATTAAATGAAATGCATGCAATTATTTTATATCTGTTATAAATTATGTCTTCTCTATTTAAATAAAATTACATTTTTAAAATTTCAAGTGAAAAAGTAATAATTATGTATACCATTGGACCAGTATCTCCTTTCTGACCCGGCTGTCCATCTCTTCCCGAAAGGCCCTAAAATATTGATCGTTGTATTATATAATGTTATTTATGATGTCTTACTAGGTTTACTAACTGAAAGTCATTTCTGTACAGAGGATTCTGGAAAAAAGTAATTCAAGATACCAGATTTATAATTGTTTACACCAGACGAGCGTTTCATCTACAAAAGACTCATCAGTTAATCTAATATATAACAATATCAATGATAACTCATGGTAACACAGAAGTGCCGACTACTGGGCTGGTGATACCCTCGGAGCAGTGTCATTGACTCAGTGGTTGTAAAACAACTCATCAAATATACCTTGCTGATAATTTTGTACGTCAGACGCGCGTTTCGTGTACAAAAGACTCACCAGTGACGCTCGAATCACAAAAGTTAAAAGGCCAAATAAAGTACGAAGTTGAAGAGCATTGAAGGCCAAAAAGTCCGATATGTTTTGCCGAATACAGCTAAGGTATTCTATTCTTGGGGTAGAAGATTCTTAGTATTTCGAACAATTCAAAGTTTTGTGAACAGTCAGTTTATAGATATGACAATATCACAAGTACTGACCACTGGGCTGGTGATAACCACGGGGAGGAAACCTCCACCAGCAGTGGCATCGAGCCAGTAGTTGTAAAAAAAAACTCACCAAAGATACAACGCTAACAATTTAGAAGCTTGCCTTAAACGCCTGACAATCAATCTTCAGTTTTACAGTAAATCACGGACAAAATATTTCCGACTTTGTCAAATACTTTGAAATGACAGGTGTGTGTTAACTAGGCGTAATGGGCACCTTATATCAACTCATTTGATAGACATTTAATTTACATATCGGTACAGACTTATGAAACCGATATATATATATATATGGTATTAATTAATAACAAAGAAAAAGAGGTTCAGTATGAGTACTTTGTATACTCTTAATCCTCATTCGTTCTAAAACGAGACGATCATTACATATCTGGTTATAGATTATCAGGCTAGACGTGCGTTCCTTTACACAAGACTCCTCAGAAGTATTCGAATCGTATTAAAGAGCGTTTAAAACCAAACATTCATTAAAGTTGCGCCTAATCTGACTAAGGATATCTATACCCAAGGTTAAGAAACATTTGAGATTCAAAGTTTAATTATATAAACTTTCGTGCAAATGATGTCAACGTTTACATTGGAAGACAATGATATTATATATTCGAAATGTACACCAATAAAGTAAAACCGCAGAACCATCATCAACGTTAGAACGAAAAATATAATGCACATATACAAACTAAAGAAGTTGCATATCATTTACATGTGAAAGTAAAGTTTGCCTTCTTTCGCCCTGTTAGCCCCAATTTTACCAAATAATTGTCATTAATGTACAGCTGAATGTAACAAGCACCTAATAAAGGTTATAATAACTTCGAATAATGTAACTGAAACAGACATCAAATAAAAGATTCATCCATACTGGTTACAAAACTATTCATAATCAAAATTTTAAGGAACGTATGATACCACAAACTCAAACAAACGCCCCCTTTCAGTACGGATTAACTGACGGTTGGAGAAGTTCGGTTGACAATTTGTTTTTATATCTCCTAATCAACTTACAATATTTTCCTTTAAATAATTAACGAGTTTCATCTAAAAAAGATGAATAAGTATATTATTCTTAACGAATTCGCAAACGATAAAGACGGTTGGATATCTTATATAAGGCATGCGAAACGCTCTCTTTAACAAATCTTTGAGGGTCCTTGGGTGGCCTGGTTTCGAGGCAAATAATGTAACTGCAGGTCAACTCAACATTAAAATTATATATAAAACGTAGGTCAGAGTAAGACTTATCACTGTAGAAGCGCGGTACTCCAAGTTACAAAATAGTTGGTAACTAAGTAATTGAGATAGAAATCTGATACATGTAACTCACAAAATATATTTTCAATAACTATTACCAATCTCTGCACAGAAAAATGTCTATGTAAGAGATGCTAGACAACCTACTGTTGAAGTACTTGATATAATTATTATATCTCAATAAATATACACATTTGTTTTTATTTCTTATTATCTTACCGGTTCACCGGGTTCTCCTGCATCGCCGTCTAAACCCGGAATTCCCTGTAAACCCTACAAATATAACATTCTAAATTTAGTAACTTTTTTTAAATTGCAATTCTAACATTTTGTAATGTTTTAATCAAACACAGAGATTCGGAAGGTCAGTTTCATATGAATGCAATATATTTATTTAGAATCCGACAATAGCAATTAAATCATTTATTTATTTCATAATGAACAACAAAACAAATCGTTCGTTGCTCTAATAACTTAAAACAAAGTTTTTTTCTTCTAAATATTACTTATAATAAAGGAAAAGATAAATAAAAGATACGTACTGGCTCTCCATCTTTTCCGGGTAGACCATTCACTCCAGGGCCGCCCTGTTTTAATTATAAAACAAACACATTTTTAATGATAAAACAGACATATTATGTTTTCATTCTTAGATTTCATAAACTTCAGGATACCGTTTTTTTTTTGTCTCGTTTTTGAAAATATCAAATTAAGTTTTTAAGATATTTATCATTACTGAGTTATTCCCCTTTGATCAATCTTACCGGTGAGCCATGATTTCCTGGTGTGCCCGCAATTCCTTGGTCCCCTTTATCACCCTGCAATAAAAGTTATGACATTAATACAATATTACAATTTGTTTTATTGGAGTATGTTTTGGGATAGAAACATAATTTTGCCAAAGCAACTTCTTCTTGATCCGGTATCATTCGAAGTCATAATTCTACAATCATAAGACGTGACAGAGAAAGAAAGAAAACACCACATATAAGTTTGAAGTGCTTTTCTGGAGAAAACAAATTTCAGATGTCTCAGAGCCAACAATTTGGAAAGCCAAAGAAAGAGGTAAGAGTAAGCAACAAAACCAAGATAATTTTACACGCGAATTAACTGAAACTAATAGGTTACTTTATGTGACACGTTTGCACCGTAGTTTTAGCAAAATGTATAAACTGATTAACATTTCTTCAGATGTATTATCGACCCAGTGGTTATAAACGCTGGCAATTTAATAAAAAAAAAGAAGAACTCAGTAATTCATGTATCATAATACAAATATTAAAAATCAAATATTTCAAAATCCACTATATTATTGGAGTATAAATCTTCAGCATGATTTAGATCCATACCTTAGGTCCAATTTCGCCTGGAAAGCCTTGTTCACCTTGTGGTCCCTGTTAGAATTATACAGAAGATACTAATAACCTTTAGTACCAAAAACAATGGTCATTTTAAATTAGATTTAAATAAATAAAATCAGATTCAAAGATGAAAACTTGAAATATGAACTTCTATAAAATCAAGAAAACTTTTTCTTAATTTTCCATGTGTTTTTATTTTTTTACATTAAGATATTTCTCAAAAATCAATGATGTTGAGTACAGAGTATATAGCTTACAAACCCGCACACAGTATACCTGATGTTATTACGAGTCTTTTGCACACACATTGTTGTCAATATAATGGAATTCTATGCGACTGTCATATAAGTGAGGTTTAGCTAGCTATAAAACCAGGTTGAATTCCACCATTTACTACATAAGGAAATGCCTGTACCAGGTCAGGAATATGACAGTTGTTTTCCATTCATTTGATGTGTTTGAGCTTTTGATTTTGCCATTTGATAAAGGACTTTCCGTTTTGAATTTTCCTTTGGAGTTCGGTATTTTTCAAAAGATTCTAGCGTCATTGTTTAATTTTATTGGTGAACGTGTTCTATGAAACGTCCGTCAGTTTTCTTACTTTCTGTCTTTATCTTGAATTTCAGATTGTCTTGTAATCGAATATGTTCCGTTTCTAATTCATTTATTCTCTATTATTTTTACTTTTATTTCAAACTGCAACACCCTTCCGCTACACACAAGTTGATATCAGATTCATTATCAGTGTTTAAGGACACATGGTAAAAATCAAATTGTGATAATACCTGTTTCCCTTGTTGTCCTTGAGGTCCATTCAAGCCTGGTGGGCCAGCTGGGCCCTAAATTAAAAGAACAATATATATTGCATTGTATATTTTACTTCTATACCGTATACTTATCTTGTTTTTGTGTTGTATGTCTGGGTTTTTTTTTCGTCGGAGTTGGGTGTTGTTGGTTGATGGTGGTCTGTTGTACTGCGAGGTATTTCTAGTAGCCCTTTTTATGTATTTTCATAAATATTGTATACTCGTTAGACTTTGATTTAGTTAACATCATTAAAAAGAGAGTAAGATAAAGAAACTAAAATAAACTTTAGTGAAAGTAGCTACATGATTTTTCATGGTATATTCCACGGTTATAATTGAAAAGAGGTAACAAATGTCAACATTTTAACTACAGGAATTATATAGTTACGCAAGTAGTTTCATTTGATTTCAGTTAAAGTTGTTTATAAATGTTACTTCGTCTAGTAATAGACCTCTGATGTTATATGTTTATTTTAGGTATACATTTATTAGCAAGTAAAGAATATACCTGAGCTTGTTGTATAGCATTGGACAGTTCACCTTGAATAGCTGGTACCTAAAATATTCATAAATGATTTTATAAAAACATTGAATTTTATAAATCATACCTTAAATTAGCTCATCATAAATACCAGGCTTATATTTGTTTCCGTCAGACGCGCGTTTTGTCGACAGAAGACTCATCAGCGACGCTTGAATCAAAAAAGTTAAAAATCAAAAAAAGTACGAAGTTTAAGAGCACTGAGAACCAAAACTTCCGAAAGGTTCTGCAGCTAAGGTAATATATAACAGGGACAGAAAATCCTTAGTATTTCGAAAAATTCAAAGGTTTGCAAATACTTAATTTATAATTAATTTATGACATTAGTTATGACTTCGTTAGCGTAAATTGACATATTTCTTTTTTACTTATTGCCAGATTCGTACCATGTATGCATATCAATGACTATAATTTTATAAAAATCCAAAATATCTGCAGGTGCGTCTCACATACAGATACCTTTGACAGATAATCTACAAATCTTCAAATGTGTCACAAAATAATAAAAGGTCTACCCGGCGAATCTTTCAATTGTCATTCACTGTGCACATAAACATATAATTTTGACAGATGTTAAAAGGAATCATTCAAACTTGACATAAGGTCTAAAAGACATATTAATAATAAATGTTTGTCATGTGATAATTGTCTGGTAGATATAATCAATGTGAGGCATTTACACTTTATAATAATTTGAATATAATATGTAAGGAACTAAGTTGATATTTAGGGTTATCTTATCTCGTTTTATGTTGCAACTATGACAGTTCTGAAATGTAGGATGTCTAGTTCCGGATTCTAAAACAGAGATGTTCTACAAAATTTTATATGAATTGTTTTTATTTATCGACACAGATTATTAACGGCGAAAGTTGTTTTTTTCAATTTTTCTATCCATATGGTTAACACTATATATAAACATAAATATATATTGCTTAAAGTAAAAAAGCACATTCACTACAAGTTTCTTGATCGATGAACACTACTAACACACAAAACAGGTGGATAAAAATTTTCTGGTTGGATAATAAAAATGTTCTTGTTGAATACTATCATACAGGCAAACAGTTACCGCATTTCTACTAGATTGACCTACCTTAAACTATTAAATGTTGTTTCATTTGTATGTCTAGTATTCAATTTGAAAAACTCACCGATGGACCAGGTGGTCCTGGAGGTCCCTGTAGTCCTTGTGGTCCTTCTGGTCCCTAAAATGAAAAAAAAACACATTGGTTTAATGCCATTGTTCATGAAATTTTTATTTCACATTTCACTGTGTCAAACCTTTATTATTTGATCTGAAAATGGACAGTTTTCTCATTGACTAACATATAAAATCTTCCTTATAAAAAATAAATAATTTGATACTAAAATTTCCTAAACCATTTAATTTGGTGAAATAAATTCATACCTCAAGTCCTCTTGGTCCTGGAGATCCATGCTCTCCTTTTTCTCCAGGGTCGCCCTACAAAGAGATATGGCATTAAAATAATAGAAACAACATGCTTTATAAACCATGTCTGTTTGAATAGGTATATAGACTTAATAGTGACAATTTGAAAAAAAGAAATCAAGAGCACAGATTTATTGTATGGATAATCGATCACCTTCGTTTTGAAGATGCAAAACCTTAAGATTAGTCTTTAGTAATTTGTAATAGTTTATTTTGTGGTAAGATAAATTCTTTAGTTGGTAAAAAACGAAGAAGATGTTTTTGTCTCTCTCATTCCATAACTCTGCAAGTTGAAATGTTATCCCCATTAAAATAAATATTTATCGCGTTGGTAAAGTTGAAATTCAAAGACGCCTATAAAAACATTTACTTCAATTAGACATACTACTAAAAAGCAATGGGTTATAGTAAAATGAGAAATTTAATAGCAAAGAATTGGTACAAAAAATTAAAGCGATGGCGTCCCCGACGACCATCAAGCCTGCAGTATGAGTATTCAAAATACATCAATTACAATAAAGGTGAAAAAGAAAAAGAAATAGATATGTGAAAATGAAATGAAATGTCCTTTTTTTCCATTACCAGGAACGTAAAATGGTAAATGTCATGTGATTGTGATCAACACGATTATTTGTCAATTAGTATTTTTGAAATAACTTTAAGTTTAATGTTTTATTTTAATTCCAAAATACTTAACCTCTAAGATTGTAACACCATGTGATGTTTGATTTCCAATTAATACATCGATAACATATAATTCAAAATGTTATCGTTTTACAAATTAGTCTTTTATAGATAAAATCTGTGTGCAACACGAAAGTATGGTAAACTTGATGGTTTAATGGAATATATACACGAGTTTAAACACTTATTCATATATTTTATTACTGATTTGGATCTTGTGATACTGTTAGGTTATTTCATACCCTTGGCTGTGGAATTTTGATAATGGACTCAATTCTGTATTAGTCATCCATTGTTTTAGAAGAGAAAAGGAACATTGGGTTTCAATGATTGAAGTGCAAGTCTTTCAAATTTTGACAACTTACATATTTTATTTTTAATCGTTGGTGAATTCACAATACAATAATGTAATCATATACCAAACGTTGCTGTTAACTGCATTTGCGTGCTGCATTATATAGATTTCAATGCAATCACCAGAGTGCGATCAAAGAATCGACTTGCTGACAGAACTAATCAACCATATTTATATTTGATCATTATGTCTGGGGATGGTATTTGATAATCACTAAACCATATACGTGTTTTATATACAAAATTTTGACAGGCTAGAATTATCTATCGGTTCATCTCGACGCAAAGAACTGTATTGTTAACTGGTGAACAATTCTTTGTGTAAGTGTAAAAGCTATATACCAGCAAAAATATATTGATTAAATGATTGTTGCTAAAATTTGTGAAAAAATGTTATCTATATATATAATTTGATATGGTATGTCAGAAATTAACAAAACATCAAATGAATTATGTCTGAAATTAATTGTAAACTTTGGTAATTAGCATGACCTAAAACCAATCTGATCGTACCACGATTGTACAGGTGGACAATTATTTAATTTACATAAAAAATCATTTACATATCTCTGCTAAGTTGGAGGTCCTGATTATATATTTGACACAGAAAATATATTAATAGTATAAAATTATTAAATTTAAACTTTACAAAGCAAACGTATACTATTTAGTACCATCCAGGTGTTTTAACTTTTTAAATGTCTTTCATAATATAAATTCTGATTATTAACAAATTATTTCTTTCTCTAAAACAGATTCGTGAATGCACATCTGCAAGACATTGCACCAAGTATCAAATAAAGTTCAGAAAACAGGAAGGGGTCTGTGTAATTACTACATCCGTTGACAAGCTGAAGGGCCATACAAAGTATTAACAACAGTTAAACACGCGATCGTTATCAACACTCAATTGTCAAACTTTCAGTGAGCACAACGTTGGCACAGAACATGATAAATGTTTAGGTTGATAAGATAGAATACAACCTTACAGGTGTGTTGATTGTATGAAACTTAAACATATCTCAAGCTGAAAGTGTGGATTTCACACTGTTAATTTAATACTGCGAAAATCTGTAAATTCATAAAACCATCTTTGCACTAAAGAGTTCCCGCATGATTAAAGGCTATTTGGAATAAACAAAGTTATAAAAAGGCAATATATTCAAATGAAATTGACAGACATATCTTCTTTTATTCCTGTCTCAATCCAATGTCCGCTTCATCTATTTACCGATCACATGAATGGTAATGATCTGAAGTGGATGCATGGGTTGATCTTATATTACTTGATAAGGACCTTCTACCTCCTACCTGGCCAAAAAAGATTATACTGTTTCAATTATATTATTGTTACCTTTTCGCCTTTGACACCTGTCAAACCAGTTTCACCAGGTAAGCCCTGTCAAAAGAGAACAATATTTTCAAAAGAAGAAAACTAGCTAAGCATTATTTCGAAATGTTCATAAAACAAAAGTTCCTGGGGCAGTTTTAATATTTTGAATTGTCAGTTTGCTAGTATATCTAGTATATTAAAATCAGTATTTGCTGCAATATATTTCATTATTTGAATTTGAAAGTTGTAGAGCAAAAAAATACATACATTAAGACCAGGAATTCCTTCTTTACCAACGGGTCCTTGGGGTCCTTGTGGTCCAATAATCTAAAAATATAATATAAACATCAATATACTTTGATTTTACTATGTCTTGTATTCATCATTCTCGGACATTCAAAGTGAATATTGAAATAAATCATGAATATACGTCATAATAAAATCAACTTACGCTTTTTCCTGGTTGACCTTGTTTTCCCGGTTTTCCTGGAATACCATTTGCTCCTGCCAATCCATGTGGTCCCTAACAAGATAAAACTCAGAACATGTAATAAGCACTAAATATCAAAACTATTGTAAATGCATCAAGCAATGATAAATACATTTTTTGTAAATGGAACGTTTTCTGTCAATTGCTGAAAATATTTCACGGGATTTAAGCTTCATTCAAAACGTTATAAACAATTATTTCAAGCCGAAGGTGAGTCGAGTATTTTTTCTATTGTTTTATGATAACAATACATCATACAACTTTTAAATTATAATGAGAAAAAAATGTTAATATAGAACAGATTATGTTATTACCCGTTCGCCTGTAACTCCTTTAGGCCCGGCTGGTCCTGTTCTGCCCTCCATTCCCTACAATAAAATAACAATGCTATATATTCTTGGCAGTCACATGAAATATTAAGATTACTGTTGCTAAAATAAATTTGTGTAGTAACAAAGATCTGTTCTAAACATTGAAAATGGAATTAGTTTGCTATGTTAAGTTCAATGTGGCCAACCAAATCAGATAATTGTAAAAGACTAATGCGTCTTGGCCAAACATGTCAACTAAAAATAAAAGAAAAACGATGCTGCCTATGCAATAAGGAAGACAATAATGTCTGATAAATAGGTACATACAGATATTATAAATCATTATAAAATACTTTTCCACTTACATCTGCACCCGGTAAGCCATTTTTTCCAGGTGTGCCATCTTTTCCAGGTTCCCCTTGTGCTCCATTTATACCATCTCTACCTGGTATCCCCTGTGCTCCTGGCTTTCCCTAATATGTTTAACAAGATATTCAATTTTAAAACAATGCATCTCAACGTGATTATCCAATTTTTTTAAATGATGAATGCATAATGAAAATATTTGAACCTCAATAGATATAAGAAGATGTGGTATGAGTGCCAATGAGACAACTCTCCATCCAAGTCAAAATTTATAAATGTAAACCATTATAGGTCAAAGTACGGTCTTCAACACGGAGCCTAGGGTCACACCGAACAGTAAGCTATAAAGGGCCCCAAAAATTATACACTTTTGAGAAAAAAATGTGTGAAATCTCTTAATTCTAAAAATATACCCGTAGGTATATTTCCCACACTCTTTATCAAAAATCCATATTTGAACCATGTAACATTGTCAACTTTTTAAAATGCTCAATTTAATATGTAGTTTTCTGTATTATTAATAAAAAAAGATATGATATCTTTTGTTCATTCACTAATGATCGTGAAATAGTGAAATAATAATTCGCTTTTAGCAGCCAGTTTGGTTCAATTTTGTCAAAATAAGCTAAGAAACATCAATGATGAATTATTCACTTGCAAGTGAATAATCCGACCTCATTGAATCCGTAATCACGTGACCTTCAATTCAACCCCTTAGATGGAGATGGGTTACACATGTATTCAGCTATTAAAAGGAAAAGAATGTCAACATTGAAAGTGAAACAAGGATGAACCATTTCGTTGACTGATTCGATCCACAAAAAATCATTATTATACAGGTAAAAACGATGATAAACATACTTTTTAATCAACAATATGAAATCAAACAGACCTAGAAAAATCCGATTGCACGTGGTCGCTTTCTATTTCTATTCTGTTTATGTTCATATCGGGTTATATGACTGTCGGCAGTCTTCGGAGGTCATCTCGATGATTAATTAGATGACGTCTAGACAAAAATACAAACGAAATGCTGATATATTTTATCGAGTCCATGCATTGTTAATTTAAAAATAAGAAGATGTGGTATGATTGCCAATGAGACAACTCTCCACAAGAGACAAAATCACACAGAAATTAACAACTATAGGTCACCCAGCGTACGGCCTTCAACAATGAGTAAAACCCATACCGCGTAGTCATCTATAAAAGGTCCCAAAATGACAAATGTAAAACAATTCAAACGAGAAAACTAACGGCCTGATTTATGTACAAAATAATGGACGAAAAACAAATATGATATACAGCAACACACGACAACCACTGAATTACAGGCTCCTGACTTGAGACAGGCACATACAGAATGTGGCGGGGTTGCTTTTTTAAGACTTTTGGTTATTTGGATATACGTTTTAATATGTTATAATTCAAATATGAGAATTTGAGTCAAATCGGTGAACATGAATTTAACAGCTAATGCCACTTTAATACTTACATCAGAGCCATCCTGTCCACGAGGGCCACGTTGTCCATCAAAGCCTGCTTCTCCTGGCAGCCCTTGAATACCTGGTGGTCCTCTTGTTCCTTGAAGTCCCTACAAATTAACAGATTAATGAATTAGGCAACCCTGGATGAAAAAGTTCATACAGTGCGTTTAATTTTAAGTGATATTCATTTAAACGGTCGCATAAAATACGTTATTATTTCACAAAGACGTTTGGTATGGGATAAAAGAGAGGCAGAAAGATACCAAAGGGATATTCAAACCCATAAGTCAATATCGAATTGACAATATCATGGCAAAAAACTAAAAACAACTTAAGACACAAAAAAAAACGAAACACAACATAAAGACCGAGCAACATGAACCCCTCCAAAACAAGTGCTCAAGGAGGGTAAGCTGATCTTGCACCACATGTGGTACCCATCGTGTTGCACAC
Organism: Mytilus coruscus; assembly: GCA_017311375.1. Taxonomy (NCBI): domain Eukaryota; kingdom Metazoa; phylum Mollusca; class Bivalvia; order Mytilida; family Mytilidae; genus Mytilus; species Mytilus coruscus. The sequence goes on along the minus strand of CM029595.1, from coordinate 107,132,765 downwards.
GTAAGCACACACAAGGTGATAAGTCTAATTAAGTAGGTCATATTCGATGAAAAGAGGACGGGATAGTGGTTACGACAATTGGAACATATTCGTCTTGCTATAGAAAATCAATAGAAATGTGTTATTGATGAGACGAAATCAAAACGAGACTATTTGAGTAGTTTTTTACTAAAAAAAAACATTTCTGTAGACAATTATACTGCGGCATGCATTACGAAAAAGAATCGAAAATTTATGATTGCACATAAAGCGTGATCTTATTGATAATAGTTGATAGATCAACAACAACTTTTCTCAATAGGAGACAAAGACGGGTCTAATCATACGTTCTTTCTCCTTTAATGAATGATAAAACAGTTTTTATTTTCAAGCATTATTTAAATGATGTGTAATTCATATAATAAAAGCGACTGACTGACATTCTAAATAACAATACATGTTATTGCAAACTTACATCCATTCCATTTTTGCCGGGTGGACCTTCAGGGCACACCGTGTCACATCCTGGATCTGTATCCCCTCTCTGGATAAAAGGAACTGGATGTTAAAAAGAAATACAGCAGAGTGTTAAAGTGGGTTAGTTGCTAGTACCGTCACCATCGTGAGTAAATCTAGTCGCCGTGTAGTTAGTATAGTGAATCACTCATATATAATGAAAAAAAGCTTTGCTGAATACACATTTTTTTTTCCAAATACATTATGATAATTGTTATTTTATATGGTGGCTACATTGGAACCATTGTTTTAGTTTATTTATATTTTTTATCAATTTCTTTAACAATGAAATCGAAAAATAAAGCATTAACGTTACATCGCAATAAATTTCCAAAATGTATCTTTAACTGTTAATGTTATCTATTAACATAGGATACTGAAATGAATTGCTAAATTTAATGGGTTTTTTTTAATGAGTAGCTATATTTGCAAGAATGAGAAGCTTTATGAATACAAAAAGAACAAGAGTGGTTGATCTTTTGAATGGTGTATTTCAAAATACTAGTATATCAAAGTAAAACAAAAATTGTAACAAGCAAACCAAAAATTTAATTTCAGTTAAACTAATAGACAGATCAACTACTCCTGTTAAATTTGGTGTGGTACCTGCCAGTAGCTTGGCTTTACAGTGGTAGTTTCCGGTGCATTATAGAAAAAGACAAAATAAGTATTAGTGCATAATTACTGTACCTTATCTGCTTGATATCCATCCCAAAAATTCTATAGGAATAAATATAATATATTTTTACATTACAATATGTACACAAAATCAAAACCCACAAGTACTGAACTGAAATATCAATCAATAATTATTTATGTGTTTATGTGCTCACATAAGCAATATCAAACATACTTTATTTCAAAGAGATTTAAATTAAAACATTTAAATTCTCTGACAAAAACGAAGACAAAACACTTTACCAATTAAGCATAAAATTATGAAACAAATGTCATAAGATAATAAGTGTTATATTCTGGAGTTTGTACATGCACTTTCAAAAGGAAGGTTGTCTTGACCAGGGGTCTATTGTAGTAAACCTCCTATTCGTGAAACTGTTTAATTAGTATGACTATGCTGTACAAAACTCTATCAAACCATATCCCACTTGTACAACTGTCATTCACAATTTTAGTCATTACAAACAATAAGAATTTAACATGACAAACCACCAGAGCACTTAAATCTTAATTATATTTGAATGAAGAATCTGTACAAAAGCCATATCGAACAATGTGTGTATCTTTACTGCTATAAGTGAAAGCTGTATATAACTTTTGTAATGTCTACACATCACGAGTAAGCAGATGAAAAGTTCATCATCTATAGTTACATTTGTACACAAATACCAAGGAAACTTCTTTCAACTCTTAATGCGCAAGAAGGTCCTTAATTGTTACTTAAAACAGATTGAGGATTGAAGTAGTTTATGATACAGACAAGTTAAAACTTTAGATTGCATTTTGATATAGAAATTTATAATAAAAAAACTGTTCAATCTTACCACTGGATTTAGTTCATTACATGTAGCTCTAGATGGTTTAGTATAGTCACAGTGAATCACCATCCATTGTAAATCAAACTGGAAATAATAGAATAATTGTAACCTTTTTTTTTTATAATCATGATACTATTATAATGTATATTCTCAATGAAAACAATCGAATATACATGAAACAGTGTACATATATGGTACTTAAAGTATAGCACAGAAAATAGATCTACACAAATTTTGTTCAAAATGAACTATAACGGTCGGTTTATGATTTTTTTTTCCCAATAGGTTTTCACGACTGAATAAGAATTGAGAATGGAACGGGGGATGTGTCAAAGAGACAACATTCCGACCAAAGAACAGAAAACAGTACAAGGCAACCAATGGGTCTTCAACGCAGCAATAAAATCCCGCACCCGGAGGCGGGCTTCAGCTGGCCCCTGAACAATAATGTATATATAATTGTTTAGCCAACTAGGTTTATTCCTCGCTTCAAAGACCTTTGGACAAACTCAATTCCTCCCTGTTTTTTTTTTTTTTCTTTTTTTCTATTATTCATCACAGAATTAATTTTTTCACTGGATTTGAACTTGTCATGAGCCATAAGATTTGTGCTCCAGGTGTAGATGAAAGTGCTTATTATTCTGTAGCATCTGAGTTTTTATTGTCTGTCTTGTTCAATTTTTATCTGTTTTATGTACTGTTTTGTCGACTATTTGTCAACCCGTCTTGCTTTTGGCCCTTGTGTGTCTGTTCTCCGATTTATATTTTTGAATTGCCTCCTCTCACGGCATAAAAAAATGTTATTATTACCATAACAGTTCTTGTTTTCTGTGCTTGTCCGATGACTATATTTCCTGTGTTATCAATGCTTCCCATTGTGCTGTCTAAAGCAGATACAAATGTATGTTCACAATCAAGAACTAATGTTATTTTCTTCCCTGTGAAACCTATGATTAATTTGTGCCACTTCTTCTGGAAAGCCTGCAAATTAAATAAAAATGTTGTACTCCTTTTACAATCAAAGTATGTTTATAAACAGATTCAAAAACAAATTAAAACGATTGGCATCTTCAAAGTCTTGTATAGTTATGAAGATTGTTTATTCTGCTAAATCCTTGTAAAGTTTTCTTATCTATATGTTATGTAATTTGTTCTTTCTAATACAGGTAGTAAGAAGGTTGCATAATGTGTATCTATTAAACAGCATGTTCATCTCTATGTAACCATTGCTAAGCACGAGCCCCATAAGGAATTTACTGATCTCGCATATATCGTATTAGGTCACTATCGCACTGTGTAAAGAATTTATCTTACCGAAGCGAGACCGAAGCATTATCTACATTCTCTTATGGTTATGGCCTGTTATCTTTTTGAAGTGAAGATTGCAAAATCGAAAAAAAATTATAATGTTGGTAGTAAGAAGATTGCATAATTTGTATATATTAAACAGCATGTTCATCTGTAATTACAAAAAATTCTGCTGTTTGTAATCTGTCAACATCGTATTTAAAATGTTTATACTCACGTTTCTGACATCTTTCTTGTTGAATTTAGCAACGGAAATCTTCCCATAGTTGTTCAAGTAAATCACTTGAATTTCTCTCCCCTTTCCATATAAACGAATAGCAAACTGAGTTTCCCCTCTGTTATCCTGAACGTCAACAAGGTCCCAAGTTTCACTTCGAGTTTTACTAGCCATTTTATAAGTTGAAATAAAAGAAAATTGTGCGGGGAATCCATCAGGAAAAACTTGACTGAAATATGATAAAACAACTGATATTCAATAAATTATTTAAGCAAAAATACAAGTCTTCAAAATTCCCTTTTATTATCTAAATGCAATAAGTGTGGACACATATCAGTGTGGATAGTAATTATTTATTTATGTTAGTATGTTTGACAGTGTTTTCTCAAACCGAGTATATGCATTGGTTGTGCCCCCACCAGATGTTTCCGGAGCTATTCTATGTCTTTCTCATTGGGTTATATGTTAAACTTTGTTCCACTGTGATAGTTATCCTCGGAATTTTCAGATAAGTAGCAAAAGTTCAAAAATACCAATGTGCAGGGTTCGACATTACATTTTTTTAACAACTTGCCCTTTGGGAAAGTAACCATAATTATCTAAATGCAACAAATGCTACTAAAAAAGCTTATAATACGATTCATACCTCGTAGAGACGGTCAGAAGATCGGCATCGGTACGACGTGATATCCTATATGCTTTTTGTCGAGGTGAAGACCCTGTTTCTGCTCGGATACCTCGTTTTATATTATGGTCATCAAAGTTTAAAGCAGAAATGAAATCGTAGGCTGAAACAAACGTCATATTATCAGAGCTAGTATGCGAAGTTGTTTTACATTAAACAAAAAAGTCCTATATGGTACAAATACTGTTAACATACAAGTAGTTTTTAATAAAACACACAGAGAAGGTTTGTCAAATGAGCCAAGAAAGTGAAGCAACTTACAAATTTCAGGGAACCAAGTATATGCAAGAGGTTTTGTATCAATCTTTTATGTAATTTTATCTGCTACTAAATTTTCTGCAAAAGTGACTTAGTAATTCAATCGATTCAATTGTGAAAACACAAAACACAAAACTAGACTATGCATGACCTCGCAATACTTAGTTATAGAATAATAAGAATTGTAACAAGAGGCTCTCAAGAGCCTGAATCGCTCACCTGTAATTTTTTGCTTAAATCTTTCATCAATGATTATTTTTGCTTTTTAATATATATTAATGAGTGGCTTAAAAATTCCATTGAGATGTTCTTTGGATCTGTATATTTTCTTCATAAGCAAAGAAATACATTTTACCCCTATGTTCCATTTTAGCCATACCGGCTATGTTTCTTGACGTACAAGAAAATAAAATACAAAATTTATACTAGATACTCTGAAACTCATTCAGCCCAAATTTGGCTGAAATTGAATCATCAGTTTCAAAGGAGAAGATTTTTTAAAGTAAGCTAACTAGATGAACAAATTGTGAAAAATTGTATTTAAAGGGTAATAACGCCTTAAGGACACATTTGACAATTTTGGTAATATTAACTTATTTGTAGATCTTACTTTGCTGAACATTTTTGCTGTTGACAGTTTATCTTTATCATTAATAATATTCAAGATAATAACCAGAAACTGCAAAATTCCTTAAAATTACCAATTTAGTGGAATCAACCCAACAATGGACTGTTAGATTCGTCTGAAAATTTCATGGCTGATAGAACTTGGCCTAATAAACATTTTAACCTCTCATCAGATTTGCTCTAAATGCTTTGGTTTTTTAGATATAAGCCAAAAACTGCATTTTACCCCTATGTTCTATTTTTAGCCATGGCGGCCATGTTTTTTGACGAAACAGAAAATAAAACACAAACTTTATTCTAGATACCCTAAGGATCATTCAGCTTAAGTTTGGTTGGAATTAGTTCAGTGGTTTCAGAGGAGAAGATTTTTTAAAGTTAGAAAACATGATAAACAAATTGTGTAAAATTGTCCTCAAAGGGCAATACTCCTTAAGGGGTCAATTGACAATTTTGGTCATATAAACTTATTTGTAGATCTTACTTTGCTGAACATATTTGCTGTCTACAGTTTATCTTTATCATTAATACTATTCAAGATAATAACCAAAAACTGCAAAATTTCCTTAAAATTACAAATTTAGTGGCAGCAACCTAACAATGGGTTATTAGATTCATCTGAAAATTTCAGGGCTGATAGAACTTTGCCTTATGGACACTTTCACCCCATGTCAGATTTGCTCTAACTGCTTTGGTTTATGAGATATAAGCCAAAAACTGCATTTTACCCCTATGTTCTATTTTTAGCCATGGTGGCCATGTTTTTTGACGAAACAAAAAATAAAACACAAACTTTATTCTAGATACCCTAAGGATCATTCAGCTTAAGTTCGGTTGGAATTGGTTCAGTAGTTTCAGAGGAGAAGATGTTTGAAATAGTTTACACCAGACGGACGACGACGACGGACGACGACGGACGCCAAGTGATGGCTAAAGCTCACAGTTCCTTCGGAACGGTGAGCTAATAAGAATGTTTATTGTTACAATTAAGAGCCCTTGGTGGGCAGCATGACCTTTCCATACAAACATTAAACTATGAGTTCTTAGAAACATTTTACATTTAAATGAGATATTAATGTTAATACGATGTTGAAGTGCAAAAAAATACAAATATGATGTACACTTGAAAAGAAAAGTTCCACAACTCAAAACTTTTGAAAAATTGAACAAAATATTTAATTTTTAAATATGTGCAGGTATCAAATTATATTAAAAGGTCATACCTTAAAAACTGCAAAGTAGACTGAGGCGATTTTGCCTTGATTTTGTGGAAAACTGATAAATATTTTTGTCAAGAATAGGAGGAAACTAATATATATCCATGACTTATTGTCAAAAGAGGAGGACATAAAAGTTCAACAATAGCCATATAACTGAGAGAGAAAAACTCCCAGATAATACCTACCAGGAGCATCTTCATCGCCTACGACGTTGTCAGAGCATGTTCTAGCAGATACAGAAATAAGACCTAAATAAAATAATATAACAATACAATATCTAAACATCTAAGTAACAGAAATATAACCTATATGAAGTAATATAACAATAAAATATCTTAAAATCCAAGTAAAAATGGTAAATATAGCATATATGTATATGCAAATGCATAAAAAATTATATTTTACAAACCGATTATCTAATAAATGTACGTTTATAAATTTACATGCATGCAGACTTTCGATTATGGAGATAGTTGAATTTGCAGACCAAGGGTAGAATATCTTGCACAAACTCAAAGAAAACCATCATATTACATTTAAGATGGAAGTCCAATTTTATAATATAGCAAACTAGCACATTTAAGACACCTAAAACCATTCTTTGTCAAATACCAACATGAGTTAATAATCTTTGACTTTTATTTTAGAAGAATATCAATAATGTTTCTAATTAACATATGATTCATGCAAACATAAATGCATTGCATTGACATCTTGCTGTCTTAAGATGGGGCTCTATGTTGTTTCAGAATAAGTATATAGAGAACTTGGTAGTAATTGTAAATTTCATTATACCATCGGTTTATATATGTGGAAACTGTATACTTAATTTATTTTCTTTTCATTTCCAGTTGCTTTTGCAAAATAAACGATAACACTTCGTTTCCATAATTATTATAAGTTTTCAGGTTGATATAAGTCATGGTCGAAGATATTTGCACTTAAGCACCCATGATTATGTTGTTCATGTCTTAGTCTAAAATCTACAAAATCTATTCAAATGTTTTAGTGATAATATTTATTAATCAAGGTTTATATGGGAAAAGCATGCTCTTTGGTGCTTGATGACAGATAAAGCTCGTGCTGTTAATCACAATGAATTAAAATAACTCTGTTTGGTTGTTGCGTTGCACAACGATATTCTTTAATCTAGAAATATAGTAGAGTTTTTTTTTAAATACTATTAATCAGAATAAATGTTATAAACAAGAATTTTATTTCTTTTAAGTTTTAAACATTTACGATAGGTTTAACAGCTGCGTATCACTATATAATTGTACAGCCTATGAAAGAGTTGCTACTATTATGTGGTTATAATAATGATCTTACTACTTAACCGCAGACAGTATTTCAAAAATAAAACTGATTTTGGAAAGAGTTCAAAGAAATCTTATCAGTGCACTTGTGTGTTTGCCATTAAATAAAAATTGTCAAATCAGCAAAATTAACAACAATGATTTACGAAAAACTGTTTTTGACTTTTAAGGAACTGGTTACAAACAAGCTCATTAAAATGGCAAAGAACTTAGTTAATGAATAACCACTTTGTGAATTTTTAAAGAACCTGTCTCCTTCCCCATCCAACTAACGACTGTATTGTTGTCTGATATTGACCACAGCCATTTCACCCCTTTTTCAATGGGCAACAACACTCTGAAGGTGCGTAAATATTACCAAGGATGAAAGTCGAAAACTTTATAAAGTACTATGCACATTGCGCCCTCCAGAATTTGAAATCTTACATTCTTGTCCGATACTGTCAGACATATAAAATAATTTGCATTTGTCATTTCGTATATCTTCCTCTAAGCCAGACAGACCTTTTCAGGTTTGTTACTAGTATTTGTATATAGGAGTAAAATGGAACGGAAAGTGATCGAACCTTAATTTACTTCACTTCACGAAGGTTATACGGAGTATATTTCTCCCAATTGATACGATATTCCCGGGCTTGTGTTTCCTATCATGATTTCCTTTATAGAGAATTGCTGCTCACAAGGAAGCTATTAAACCAAGAGTTCTTAATGGTGAAGTTGAAATCATCCCTTCGTAAATTTTACGGACGCCATCACGAGTTGGTTGACCGTTATGGAATAACCGTTTCACAGATGATATCGGATATGTTCCTTATGTCGTAACTACAATACCCTTCCCTTTTCACGAATGTGACTTACCGAATCAGACTATTTACCGGATTTGTAATAACATAAGCAACACGACGGGTGCCACATGTGGAGCAGGATCTGCTTACCCTTCCGGAGCACCTGAGATCACCCCCAGTTTTTGGTGGGGTTCGTGTTGCTTAGTATTTAGTTTTCTATGTTGTGTCATCTGTACTATTATTTGTCTGTTTGTCTTTTTATTTTTGGCCATGGCGTTGTCAGTTTGTTTTCGATCTATGAGTTTGACTGTCCCTCTGGTATCTTTCGTCCCTCTTTTATCATATCGGTATTTGTACCACTCGAAATTCGAAAAAGAGATAAGGGGACGACCATTTGAATGGGGGAGTGGGGTTGGAAATAAATATCCTGGCGTGGTAAGAATTGAAAAAATAATCTTGCCTAAGACAAGATGTATAGGAATATTCTACCCCACAAAGTACAGGAAACAGTCGTGTCCCAAACTGAAACTAAATAAGTTGACCTAGCAACATGTGTTATGTGGGTGACTCAGTTCAGGTACAGAATAAAGTAATGTTTACGTCGTATTGACATGATGGCGTGGCGTCGATGATGATGTCGTCCGGTTGTAGTGACAATATCTGACCGTTTTTCGTGTGTGCATATCTATATTTTTAACAGTAATCATTGTCACTATTGGAAAATTAGTTTGATTTTGTGCATTCCTTTCCCAATCTTCTCTACAAAAGGACTGAAAGGGGGAATATGACAGTTCTAGTTTAAAATATGCAAATTACTGTTTTCATCAGTTTTTGCAGTTTTATATTGTATTTGTTTTTTTAATTTTACATAGCGATATTCGAGGACCAATTGGACCAACTGAACCCATTTATTTTGATTCTAATTATTTTTATATCTTTGAATTTCTAATAGAAAAAACTTGCCTTCAATTTTCGGTATTATTGATTGGCAGTGACCGATTTCAAAATAGAAAAAAGCAAAATATTTCGATCTTCCAAGTTTTTGTCATAATATTTATTTTGAAATTGATATACACTTGTCCAACTTTGTTAAATAGACATGCTGTGGTTCAATCATGCTGCACCAGGCGCAGCTCTTTATTTATACAAAAAGGTTAAAAAAAAACTTGTTAATACGTGTCAGTAGTAATTATAAAAGTAGTGATAGTTGAGATGTAAGGTGATCCATTTGGCCTGTTGTCTTTCAAAAGAGTGTTGGTCATAAATCGTTTTAATATATCCGATTGAAGACAATGAGCTTTAATAGAGTCAATGAAAGCCAATAAATTATTTTAGAAACAGTAAATTCATACTTTTCAGTAGTTAAGCACCAAAAGTTTCATTATATAGAATTGAAATGTCGTCACAAGGGTATATTGTTACTTTGCTTGTCAGTCTAAATTAACCTAGGAAAGACTAATAGTGTGGAAAAGTATTGTTTAACATTAATATTCAATTAACTCTTTGTTACTGTATAAATAAAATAAATGAATTTGGGTGAATTTTTGTGCTTAAATAAAAAAAAAGTTGGCAACCGCGTTAGTGCAAAACTTCATTATTGACTGGTATTTAAAAAATCCTGCGGCATGGCATCTCGAAGTGTTTTAAAACGGTTAAAATTTGAGGTTTTTTTTATGGAAAAAATCCAAAATGTAAATGGGTGCTCAATCGACCGGTTTGGTATGGATATGTTGTGCTTAATAAAAAGCACATATGCAGTCAAGAGTTTGAAGTGAATCTTCTATGCGTCATACAAATCGCCGTTAATTTGTGTCCGATTCTGTGTACTTTATGTTGGTTTGCTGTATTATCGAAGTTTATCCCACACCTCGTATTCTTCATTTTTCACATTGTTGTGTCTTCTCGGTTGTTTATATATTTTTTTATAAGATATAATGTCTGTATTTACACGCTGAATGTGTTACACCGTATCATTATAATTGATGAAACCGAGAAGTTAGAGCCAACAAAATAAAAAATAACAATTCATTTAAAATATTTCTGATTCTAAGACGATAATACAACAGTTATCAATTATAAGACAGAGATAAATACAAAATCATTGTTCCAAAAATTAGTGCAAACCAAGAGCATGAGAAAAATAATTCTGCACTCTTTGGTATAGTATAGAATTTTAACAAATGCAGCTGTCCACGCCGATTGTAGGCACACTTCTCACTCTCATAAAACTAATTCCTATGTTAATTTGAAAGTTCATACTGGGAGCGAACATATCAAATCATTCTAACAATCATATTTGACAGCGTGCATCTATATTATCAATGTAAGCCGTCAAGCTCCAGACAAAACTCTTTGAGATTTCAATCTGTTCTACCCATCTTATTCGTAGAACATGTGTTTTTCTTGTTAATGAATGTTATCACTCCCTATGTCGAATGGTGTTAAAAGAAAATATAAAGTTTGAACTTGTATGCAAAGTTACAAATCATATCTTTTTGAAATATTAACCGAAAGAAAAAAAATTCAAAAATGCGTCTAGACTGATATCAGAAGTAATAAATATTTAAGTAAAGTTTCCAACAGCAAATCATATTAAGTGACAACGATACAATTTAACGAGAAATAACAAGCTGTCATTTCCCATATAATGGACTATAAAATTGAAAGCTATTGACAACCTAAACGTTTTAACAAATATAATATCAGTTTAACTATTATGTTTTTCGTTTCAACAGTTAAATATTTCAACAAGTGTGAAAAATCAAAATCATTGAAGAAACTAAACGCCGAACAATCGGATAAAATAGATATCCTTCATGTTAACTTTTCCGCTTTTCTTAACAAGATTTTGGCTAGTTAATTGAAATAAACACGACAACTTAATTCTACTTACTTATACAAAGGACTAGGACAAGGAGGTGACTTCTCCTACACAGGTGGATACCCATTTGGTCTGTAAGTGAAATAAAAACCCTTTTAACTTCTACTTGATCTCACGCAAACAATTTTCAATTCAAAGTTACAGTTTACAAACATATAATTAGTAATGTGTTTAAAATACAAAAAATATATATTTCAAATAAGGAAACTCGTAATTAAAAACTATCAAAGTAATATTAGAATTTATAAAGTAGTAAATGGATATATATGACAGATTAAATATCCTGATATTAAAAATGAGAAGCAACGAGCTAATCAAATCAGTTTAACAATATTCAAGAATTCCGAATTCCTACGAAATGTCCTTACATTATCTGCTATATCTAGCTGTGTATATTTGCAATTAATTTCTCCTTACCTTTTTATATGAATATTTAAGATTTTCCCTCAAAACAGCATGTAAATTAATCCTATTAATCAATGTTTGATAATACAACTTAAGCACAAGCAAACTATCTCTTCACAGTAGATCCACAACGCTCACTATTCCATGTCACAAACCCTTGTCACCTACTCTGCAAAAGAGGTAGCATTTAATTCTAATTGTACTATTTATAACTATGGGTAACATAACTTCGTACGCTGATTGGACAATATTAAATCAAAGTCAAGAAAATCAAGCTTCAATAATTATCAAAAAAGTAACTCGAAGCAGCATGGATGACTTACTCGAAATTGAGAAGTTCAAACATTGATCCTTGTTGAAGATATTACAGATGACTTAGACAACCTTTGAAATTTAAGCTTTGGCTACGTTCTATTAAAATCTATTGACTAATCGTAACATAATGTCCTCGTTTAGTATTAATATATATCGGCAGACAATGTTACATGAATTGTATGGTAAAATACCCATCAATCTAATAGGTTTACTAGCCAAAGTTGTACACTCTTTGAAGTTGCAGACAGTTTATTTTTGCTTTAGATGTGTTTTCAGTATAAATACGCAGAATAGCGTAATAACATAAACATACTTTTAGTTAGGTCAACATCGTAAGCATGTTTACTGCAGAGCTAGCCGGAAACTTTCTGTTTGATGAATGTTTATTTAATTGACAAGTAGTGAAACATATACTGATGTCTACCCTGTTGTCAAAATGTGCACAAACGTCTTCGTATCATATCTGTATCATCTTCCTATAAACCTCTGATACATCTTAATTAACGCTTTTATCACTAAATAGTTATGTTCCTTCCTCCTTATCTCAACAATATATATATTTTTTTTATGAAATCAAAGAAATTTGTACATTTAAAACAAAAACAAAATCTAAGTAAACTCTTCATATATACGTGCATCAGAAATCAATGAAGCAATAATTGCAGATCAAGAAACCATTATAAGAAAAACCGTAGTTATTTATACATATGCAGTTAAGTATGCACTTAAAGCAAACATCTTTCAAACAGTTTTGAGAAAGATAATGTTGTTTTTCCTTAGATAATGCATGAAAAGGATAACAGTAATTACCAAAAACTCAGACCTACTGACCACCAACACCCAACGCCTCCGAGAAAATAGACGTCAATCAAGGACAATTTCTAAGGCGTGGTAGGAAAGTGTCATATTCTTTGAACGCGAAGAAACCCTTGCAACAACTCCAAGGCGTTCGATTGTAAACTATCACAACAGCATTTCTGATATTAACTTTAATACCGATTTTCTTGTCGACAATCAAACCTTCTTATCCCTTCATTTTGGTTGGCCCATCCTGGCAAAAGTTATGTATTTGATTAATTGTTTAATGTGTTCTCGTCCTGAATAAGTATACAGAATTGGCTAGTTTACTTAAAGCAAGCAACCATTGATCAATCTTCACTTAAGAGAACAAATGATTGGTTCTTTGTAGTTCAAAACTTCTTCTGCCTTAATTCGAAAGATTTTCTTTCTTGTCAGGGTCTCCATAAAGGTCTCCATAAATTATTTGTTTCAATCTCTATATGTTCATTGTAGTGTGTACGCACGTTCGTCAGTTTGATAGAGGACTGGGTTTTACTCTGCGGTACAAACTTTTATCTGTAATTGACGCGCACTGAAAATTTGACAAAACACTTGATTTTGCAACATTCAAATATTGTCAGGATATTATTGAAGATTACCTGAGGTGAACTGTCGTCTGAACGGGATGTCAAATTAACGACCAATGTGAGACCGTCAAGTTCTTTGCGCGAGAATTAGAACAATTACAATAACTATTTGAGGGTCCATATAGATAACAAAATGCATGTCAATTATCTCCTCCTGTTCAACATACCCTATTTTAGTGACAATCCAAATTCCTTGCCTTTTATTCCGGTCGAATCACTTTGCAGAACCCACTATTTTGATTTATTTTTAATTTGTTGGTAAGGCACAACCATCGATCAATTATTAACTGTAAACAATAAAAGTTTCGTTTCAACAGTTAAATATTTCAACAAGTGTGAAAAATCAAAATCATTGAAGAAACTAAACGCCGAACAATCGGATAAAATAGATATCCTTCATGTTAACTTTTCCGCTTTTCTTAACAAGATTTTGGCTAGTTAATTGAAATAAACACGACAACTTAATTCTACTTACTTATACAAAGGACTAGGACAAGGAGGTGACTTCTCCTACACAGGTGGATACCCATTTGGTCTGTAAGTGAAATAAAACCCTTTTAACTTCTACTTGATCTCACGCAAACAATTTTCAATTCAAAGTTACAGTTTACAAACATATAATTAGTAATGTGTTTAAAATACAAAAAATATATATTTCAAATAAGGAAACTCGTAATTAAAAACTATCAAAGTAATATTAGAATTTATAAAGTAGTAAATGGATATATATGACAGATTAAATATCCTGATATTAAAATGAGAAGCAACGAGCTAATCAAATCAGTTTAACAATATTCAAGAATTCCGAATTCCTACGAAATGTCCTTACATTATCTGCTATATCTAGCTGTGTATATTTGCAATTAATTTCTCCTTACCTTTTTATATGAATATTTAAGATTTTCCCTCAAAACAGCATGTAAATTAATCCTATTAATCAATGTTTGATAATACAACTTAAGCACAAGCAAACTATCTCTTCACAGTAGATCCACAACGCTCACTATTCCATGTCACAAACCCTTGTCACCTACTCTGCAAAAGAGGTAGCATTTAATTCTAATTGTACTATTTATAACTATGGGTAACATAACTTCGTACGCTGATTGGACAATATTAAATCAAAGTCAAGAAAATCAAGCTTCAATAATTATCAAAAAAGTAACTCGAAGCAGCATGGATGACTTACTCGAAATTGAGAAGTTCAAACATTGATCCTTGTTGAAGATATTACAGATGACTTAGACAACCTTTGAAATTTAAGCTTTGGCTACGTTCTATTAAAATCTATTGACTAATCGTAACATAATGTCCTCGTTTAGTATTAATATATATCGGCAGACAATGTTACATGAATTGTATGGTAAAATACCCATCAATCTAATAGGTTTACTAGCCAAAGTTGTACACTCTTTTGAAGTTGCAGACAGTTTATTTTTGCTTTAGATGTGTTTTCAGTATAAATACGCAGAATAGCGTAATAACATAAACATACTTTTAGTTAGGTCAACATCGTAAGCATGTTTACTGCAGAGCTAGCCGGAAACTTTCTGTTTGATGAATGTTTATTTAATTGACAAGTAGTGAAACATATACTGATGTCTACCCTGTTGTCAAAATGTGCACAAACGTCTTCGTATCATATCTGTATCATCTTCCTATAAACCTCTGATACATCTTAATTAACGGTTTTTATCACTAAATAGTTATGTTCCTTCCCTCCTTATCTCAACAATATATATTCTTTTTTTTTTATGAAATCAAAGAAATTTGTACATTTAAAACAAAAACAAAATCTAAGTAAACTCTTCATATATACGTGCATCAGAAATCAATGAAGCAATAATTGCAGATCGAGAAACCATTATAAGAAAAACCGTAGTTATTTATACATATGCAGTTAAGTATGCACTTAAAGCAAACATCTTTCAAACAGTTTTGAGAAAGATAATGTTGTTTTTTCCTTAGATAATGCATGAAAAGGATAACAGTAATTACCAAAAAACTCAGACCTACTGACCACCAACACCCAACGCCTCCGAGAAAATAGACGTCAATCAAGGACAAATCTTGTTATATATTTTCTCAGGCGTGGTAGGAAAGTGTCATATTCTTTGAACGCGAAGAAACCCTTGCAACAACTCCAAGGGGTTCGATTGTGACCTATCACAACAGCATTTCTGATATTAACTTTAATACCTATTTTCTTGTCGACAATCAAACCTTCTTATCCCTTCATTTTGGTTGGCCCATCCTGGCAAAAGTTATGTATTTGATTAATTGTTTAATGTGTTCTCGTCCTGAATAAGTATACAGAATTGGCTAGTTTACTTAAAGCAAGCAACCATTGATCAATCAATCTTCACTTAAGAGAACAAATGATTGGTTCTGTGTAGTTCAAAAACTTCTTCTGCCTAAATTCGAAAGATTTTCTTTCTTGTCAGGGTCTCTATAAAGGTCTCCATAAATTATTTGTTTCAATCTCTATATGTTCATTGTAGTGTGTACGCACGTTCGTCAGTTTGATAGAGGGCTGGGTTTTTACTCTGCGGTACAAACTTTTATCTGTAATTGACGCGCACTGAAAATTTGACAAAACACTTGATTTTGCAACATTCAAATATTGTCAGGATATTATTGAAGATTACCTGAGGTGAACTGTCGTCTGAACGGGGATGTCAAATTAACGACCAATGTGAGACCGTCAAGTTCTTTGCGCGAGAATTAGAACAATTACAATAACTATTTGAGGGTCCATATAGATAACAAAATGCAGGTCAATTATCTCCTCCTGTTCAACATACCCTATTTTAGTGACAATCCAAATTCCTTGCCTTTTATTCCGGTCGAATCACTTTGCAGAACCCACTATTTTGATTTATTTTTTAATTTGTTGGTAAGGCACAACCATCGATCAATTATTAACTGTAAACAATAAAAAGTTTCTGATTGAAAATTTGAATTCGTCAAGACTTTACAAGCATAAGATATATAAACTAGACGAAACGCAAAATCAACCAATCCTCATTTTATAATATTAAATCCTTTCAACTGACCATTAAATAGTGTCGTTTTCTCGAGGTATGTCCAATACACGATTTTTTTTTTTTTAAAGAAACATAAACTATTTTACATTTTACACAATTGGTCTAAAAAAAAGAGTTTATTTGCATGATATTGGTACTAACTATTATGTATATTTAATTTTATTTTCAAATATAGCTGTTACAGTAGAGTCCTTATTGAAGAAACTTACACGAGAAAATCGCCAGATAATGATGTGGGATGAGCTAAAAACCTGGCAGACAAGCCTTGGTCTTTATAAGTCCGGCAGTACATCAGATTATATACTACAATATATCTTACAGCCTACAATGGTAGTTCTCTTAAAAGACAGACGTGTAGTAGTGAGTTTATTTTTTTGAGAATATGTTAATATTGAATTTTGTAATATTGAATTTTTAACAAAATTTATATGGTTACCGTAGTATATTATGTCAGGTATGTCGCCCGTGGATTTAAATTAACACTTCACACAATTAAATAGCCTTCGGTAAAAAGAACTTGGTTGAAAGGTTACAGCTACGTTTTAAATTAAGGTGCATTGTTTAAAAAAATAATGGATCTTATATTTTAATACATGTTAACCATGCTATATTTCTATATAACATGCAATTCGTCTTATATCTATGTAAATGTTTGGGTAATTTTTTCCCGAAAGTTAAATTTTTGAATTTTTTTAAAACTATTATCATTTTGCCGGTTATTTATGTGTATATGTACATGTAATTAAAATACGTTAATTGAACATTTATTTATATTATCATTTTACATGTAATACAGCAATATTAAACCAAGTTGTAAATTTGACCGGTATGTCTCATCCTGGTGAAATTTGCAGGAGACTGGACGAACAGAGAAAAACATCAGACAATAATGATGGATTGTACAGCAGATTTTTGATGTGCATGCCGGAACCAGTATTCTCTTTTGCAGACGATGTACAGACTTTGAGAAATGACCTACCCAGTCTAGCAAGGTAAATATAAAAAATAAATTCACTTTTTCCTTTTTTTTTTAAGGAGTAAAGTGATTCTTATATGTTGTGTCTTTAGTTTGTTATTGTTTTTATTTTCATGCCCTTATTTATTTTTTAATGTAAAGTCAGATATTTATAATTAATTTTCATTCCATACAACGGAATGAAATAATTGTAAATATTTCCAAAGTTGATATTATAAAACTAGAGGAACAACAGAAGCAGAACAAAATGAAGGGTGCGTGTGCTGGTTTTCGAGATATAAGCCGTTGAAAATATAGCGGGAACTAATTCTCTCTAGATTTTTCATATAGAATAACATTGGCACATTTTTTTCTTTCAAAAACTAAGAAAAATAACAAAGAATATACATGATTTTTGAACATGGCCTTTTAAACAGTAAGTTATAAAATTATGAAAAGAAAAGTAGGGTTTAGCGGGCAATATTTTCAAAGGCCCTATACTGATAAAACTGGAGGATTCCGAATATTGGACAAAAAGTCAAAAACAAGAGTAGCAGACATACTTTAAAACGGTAGACATATTTAATCTAGCATAGGATGATGATAACTTTAAAATATATTGGTTAGATTGGTGATTTTTTTAAACAATAAGTATTAAATGGTTTTTACCTTTTGATTTTGTTGATATTAATGTGGATCGGATTGATTTTTACTTGGTTATTACATCTTGGATATGTATGGTTTTCTCGGGTTTTTTTATTTGAAGAGAGCTTATGGAGACATGTCTAAATTCAAAAGGTGTGACACATAAAGAATAGTAAGCTACAAGGCTCTGGGTAACAAAATATGAAACAATGCAACAGAGAATAATAACGAACTGATATCAGCTATTAACATTAATCGAAAAGCAATTATGACAGACTGCAACCAATCGAGACTACAAGATATGATATATACCGATTGTGGCGGGAATAAACATGTTCTCTAAACCCTCCCATATTCATTAACAGCGGCGAAACAGCACAACATAAGAACAAACCGAGACTAAGCTCAAACACAACTAAAAAGACAAAAGATACAAAATACCAATATTAGAATATTACTAAAACCTAGTTTAAAGCCCAATTTCAACTACTAGTAATAAACATAAACTATGTTTTTTTTTTTCAGACTGGAATATCAATAAGTATATAAGATTCTTACGGATTTAGAGTAAAGACAAGTATGTTCTCGTCCTCAGCTAAATGGATGGTTTGTCAGCTTGCTTAGTCTCGTCTTATCGTTTGGATATGATATAAACTAAAGGAAATAATTGCCATATGTCAATGAAACCTACGACACAAATAAGAAAAAGACATCCAAAGGTCAGCATACAGCCTACTTCAAAACAGGTGCATGTATAATACATCAAGCTCTGAATCGTTAAAAGTCTTTAAAAGTTGAGAAAATTTAACAGAAACAATCAAAGAACTGCAATAAAGGCCAAGTTCACTAAAACACACAGTAAACAATAGAGAAGTGTGGGTGTGAATACTCAATTGGTGCCACTTACAGCGTTGAAAATAGTTCGCTTAAAATAAATATTAATGTGATTGCTAGCAATCTATAAACATATACATGTAGTTATGCAATAACATTTCATTGTCTTATATATACAGTTATTTTAAAATATGGGTTATCTTGAATCTGTGATTGTCTAATTGTTCTATTCTAACTAATATTGACATACTTTTCTATTTCTTATTAAATTAGTCTATATAATTTCTTGTAGACATTGTGTCAATCAAGATAGTGGCAACGTTTGATGGGAAGTAAGACCCTATCTAACATTTACAAAAAAAAAAAATATTTGATGGGTTAACTGATTTGAACATTTCTTTTTGTAACGGCCTCAAACTTGTTTGACCTATGTTATCTACATTGCTTTAAAAATGACATGCATTTTTAATCATCCGTTCCATCAAAACCCTTTTCTACAAATTTACACATTGTTAGGTTTTTGACAAGATCTGTCATATAGCACAAATAGAAATATTTTCAGATCAAGATATTGTTAAAAATTCGATTGACTGGAAATTGTCTTTTCATATCTTATTGGTCGCCCATGTTGAAATTAAATAATTTTGTATAAGCGCATAGTGTAATTCAGATTATGATTATGCTTATTTGTATTATTTGTTTCCGAATTCTCATTGTTTTATATATGATAGACTTTGTGATAATTGTGTTTGTCTCGTTTGACTGATAATAAGGTAAATTTACAGACATCAAAATAGAAGCAATATTTGGTCAATAACATAGAACAGTGAATGGAAACGGGGAATGTGTCAAAGAGACAACAACCATAAGTGTTTCTCGTTTCTCGTTTTTATATAGATTAGACCGTTGGTTTTCCCGTTTGAATGGTTTTACACTAGTAATTTTGGGGCCCTTTATAGCTTGCTGTTCGGTGTGAGCCAAGGCTCCGTGTTGAAGACCGAACTTTGACCTATAATAGTTTGCTTTTATAAATTTTGACTTGGATGGAGAGTTATCTCATTGGCACTCATACCACATCTTCTTATATCTATATAAGAGCAGAAAACACCCAGGGCAACCAATGGGTCTTCAACGCAGCGATAAAATCCCTCACCCGGAGGAGAGCTCAGGTTGTATATTACCTTCTACAAATATCTAAAAAATACTTTCATAGAATATGTTTCTATAGTTCGTTTATGTTGGACCGTATTTTCTTTATGAGATTGTTGGTTCATAAAGTTCCATGAATATCCAAAGCTTAAACAAGTTCAACAATACATAAAACTGCTATTCAAAAACATCTTGTGTATGGGTGTTACTAGTTAAAGACTTAAAGTTTGGCACAGCTGACACATTAATCTTGCATACTTCCTATAACAGGGTAACTACTAGATTCCCCCAAAAGTTATATAAAAAAAAATGATATGGTATTTTCCAAAAACGGTCTTTTTCTAGGAAAAATGACTGGAATAAATAATGATGAATCCGCATGATTATCTGAAGTCGTCAAACTAACCATCTAGAACTATCAAATAAAATCTAATAAAATCTATAAAAAAAAACCAGTCACTTGTGAGATTCATACGGTACATTTTGATTGTTAATTGTAAGTTTATATGTATCGTTTTAACTGAACCTGTACTAAAAATAAGGTTATAAATGCTTCAGCGAAAATTGGTTTTGATGCGCCCAATTTTATCTGTATTCTGTTTCCCAAAATGTTGCCGGCCTCAAGAATATCTGTTGAAGCATATTTTAGAAACACATGTCAGATGTTTCAAAATTGATACAATAGTCTTTAGTACTATCTAGGATCGGTACCATCGCTAGAGAAGTATGATAGTTCGGTACGTGCATGATTTTAAACGATCTGATTATAAATTGTCAGTTTATAAAAATGACGTAACCGTTCCCAGGTTGCAACTCCTTCAGGAAAAGCTGAATTAAGTACATCTTATCATTATCGGTATTGGTACTATCCTAGAAGTGCGAACCTACGGTTATATGTTTTAAAAACATTTCTTGCAATTCAGAACATTTGTTATAGTAAATGTAGTAAACTTAAAGATAAATTACTTATAAAAGTGGCTCGCAAAACCTCTCAATGACTTATATTTAATGACCGAAATTTGACCAGACTTATACTCAAAGATCCGGGCGAACGGGAATCTGCGCTAATTATAAATGAGTATCTGAACCGGAACGGTCTAGATTCTTACAGATCAAATGACAATGTATCTTTTTGGGACAATTTGCCTTTAATGTGTATTACCATTGCAGTTTCTTGCTGAGAACGACGTTAACTTTATTAAAATATTTATAAAGATTCACTGCAATTTCACACACAATTGGACACGTCTTTGCATCTTAGTACCTAGTAAGAATACTTGTGATGTCACAGTATTCCATAATATTCTATTGAATTGAGAATTGCGCTTTCAAAAGTGCATGTAAATTGCATTTGCAACTAATGACGAAAAAATTGTAACTTCCAAATTCTAGAGCAACCTGTTCAATCTAGACTATATCTCATTCAGTTTTAACCGCGTTTTCCTGAAAAAAAATTGGCATTTTTTTTTATACCGCAATTTTTTCAGTAATTACGGAAAGTTATTACAGTGAATTAAGATATGTTGACTTTTGAAAATGACCATACTTGAGAAGTAAATCTAAGTAAATCGATCCTTAAACTTTAAACATGAACAGTAAATTCAGCAAATACAATTTAATGTAGTTGGATATTGTATTTACAAAATTTTAACATAAATATCGAATATTTAAGAAGTAGCATGGTTTAATTTGCAAAAAGTTATTAAATCTTATCTATGACACATGATTTCTAAGGAGTTTCTGTGCTTTTTAAGCTTATATTGTATTTTTTACATTGATTCCGACATTTTTTTTTTGTTCATCCATATAAAGATAAGGAGATGTGATATGATTGCTAATGAGAAATGAGACAACTCTCAACCAGAGACCAAATGACGTAAAATGGTAGTAACTTTAGGTCACCGTATGGTCTTTAACAATGATCACAACCCATACCGCATAACAAGTTATAAATTGCACCGAAACGACAAATGTAAAACAATTCAAACGAGAAAATAACGTCCTGATTTATATACAAAACAATAAACGAAAAACAAATATGATATACTGCAACAAACGACAACCACTGAATTACAGGCTCCCGACTTGGGACAGGATTCCTCCAGCTTGTCTCAGATTATTTATTTACCTATAATCTTAGTGTCTTCTATCGCATTAGCTTGGAACAAATACTTATTTCAGTTTGAAGAGTTCATTATGTATGAAATTAAGAACAATTTATCATGCCTAGCATACATGTAGTAGGTCGAAATACATATGTTTTTTAAAAGGTTTATTTTAAATGATCAAATTTCAATAAAATTCAGAGTAATTTCACTATAATTAGGCTTAAACATTTGTTTTCAATATTTTCAAAGCCAAGTGATTCACATAGTCCTTCCAATCCCTGCAAATCAAATTATAGGTATTAAGAATGTGAAATGATAATTTTTTTTTTTTTTTTCAAAATCAGAAACATGTCTATTAAAGAAAACAAGCAGCATCATATTCTAATCTTCTAGTATCAAGTTTATATTCTTCCGAGATTCTTATTGAAGTATCACAAACTCTTTCGTATATAGTCATTTGATTTAAGAGAAATAGTGTCTGAGTATCACGTTAAAATGAATAGTATTTATTAGCAAAAGGTGGCATATATTACCCGCGAAACATGCTGCTTAGCGTGCAAAATTGCACTTTGCTTAAGAAGAAATACTAAAAAATGTAACTATTTATTTATATTATTTACCAATTAATCCAGATGACTAAATATAAAAGAGTAGATCTGAAAGCAGATGTTTAACATGAAGCCGTTCAGTCAAAATGTATGTATAGTGTTTCACAGACTTCTACATGATCTCTAACAAATTCTGGTATGGGTGTATAGTCTTACGTTAAATGGGTTGTGTAATAGTAACAGCGAATTAAAGGGGCGGTATAGTTACGTCTATGAACAAGGCCGTCGATAATACTATAGTACTTCTGAAGAATCCGCAGTAAGTACTGTCTAGTCCAAGGTACTGTCTAATAGTTCGTCCTCAAGGGTGGAGAGAGGCTATGGTGACTAGTTATCAGTAATTCATACCATTTAGTACTGCCATTAGATTGTTTTAAACATTAAACGATTGTAATGATATCTTCAAACGGTTTATATTATACTATACGAGACAGGACAGACCGGTATTAGTAGGTCATTAGAGTAATATTTCATGTCTTGGTGACTCGACTAACTTGTTGGCCAATTTCTTATATTTCAGGCTATTTGTTATAATCAATTTGACAAATTGTCGCCTTTTTAAATTGATTTGTCCATTGCGTTATTTTGTGTCTTGGTGACAATACTGAAGCATCAACGACCGTGTTTTAAGTGTATCACATAGACGTAATTATAGCGCGATAACATCTGATGTACCTCCTAATTATTTTATACATCCGCTAGATACATAAACCCCTATATTATAGGCAATTTAAGGACATTATACTTGTCTAACTATACAGCCACTTAGTGTAAAAGTACAGTTAGTTTTGTTAAATTTAATTGCAAGTAGCTATGACAACTGTATGATATATTTCAGAATATGAATAAAAAAAGGAAATGTGAGAAAAAACATCAGTTTAACAACAACCAACCGATTTAAATAACCAAAAGACATCTTAATACCCATTTATGTTTTTACAGAGAAAATTTTTAACTCAGCCTTACTTCTGGTTATTTTAATCTTCGTGATTTACCGTCGGCGGGTTTTCTGATTTGCTGTCAACAGAAATAAACCAATAAAGATTTATACTGTAGGATACTCAACAGAAGCAACCCATGTCAATACATTCAAAACAATAGAGGATTCTCGTCTATATTATTGTGCATGCACCATTTTTAAAATGCAGCTTTATGCTTAATTACCTTATTGTTCTTCGATTACTATTGTATTGAATGCATCTGATATGCCAATTTAACCAATTCGAATACTGCACCGAAGCTTGCATTTTGTATCTCGTTGAAAGGAACTATGACTTGTGGTTTAAGCAGACTGTTATCGTATCACCAAGTCACAAATCTTCTTCTGATACGAGTTATTTATGCTTTACTCTCAGACTAATCAAAATTTGATCTATGGACTGTAATGCTAACTAAAAATTACATAACCAATAATGTAAACAATCCACTTACACTAATATAACAAAAATAGAAAAACATATAAACTTATACGATAAATACTGCAAAATAAACGGAAAATCCAAGAAAAGTGTGTATAACATTTATGTTTGGAAGTTAATTACTGAACCACAATATAGTTGATATTTCTGTCTCTTTGTGAATAATGCTCGAAGCGTATAAAACCGAAAAAAAAACATTATACCCGTCTCAGTTTGCTCAGTCCGCCAGCAAAATTTAGAAAAGAAAAAAAAATATTTGGATATAATATAAGTTGATCTTAGATAAATTTTGGCTAAGCTTTCTATGTCCCTTTTTGGTAATATGGCTCTAAAACGTTTCTGCGTATTTATATATCCCTGACTTTCCAAAGTTTAGGTTTTAGCATTCATGATGAAGGAAATCCAGAAAAGTCAAACGTACGATATTTAGAAAGTGTTATTTTCATTGAAAAAAATGTCACTTAAGTTAAGGAAGATTCACCCCAAGATGCTGAAATGCAAATAAGCGGAAGTTTGGAGAGATTTATGTGTTAGCATGATATGTCATATGAAATTTAAGTTTGCCTCATTGATGTTTATCAGTAGATGTCTTCTCGTATGGGATTATCCATTTTCAAACTTCTATCAGTTTGTGTAACAGATATAAAAATATCACAAATTCAAAATGTAAAACTAGATATAGGTCATTCCAGGTTTTGTCTTCTAGATATTATCAATTATTGTATAGACAAAGATGTTTTGTTACAAATTTTATGTTGACTTATTTAATTTGATGTATTTTACTTTATTATATCATATCATTGTATATCAAATGAGGGATTTATTTTCTGTCTGATTATATTTTTTAAGATTATCTTCTTCGAATGTATAATAATTTATATTTTCTTCTCACGCAAGTAAAATTCCTGCCAATAGAGATAAAACTTCGATATATATCACATTCGAAAGACAGGAAATATCTAATGTGCATATTTCATAATTCTCTTTAAATATTGTTAATATCTTTGCATTTATTTGAAAACAATATGTGTATATTGAGATATCAGTCTAATTGGGTCTATAATTTACAAAGGGTGTGTTGATCACATGCAACACCAATTGTTACAAATATTTTAATATATTGGTGACCGCAGTTTTACGGGTTGTAGGTTCTAAAGGTGCGTGGTCTCCTTATGATAACATACATCTGTGAAAAAGATTTAAAATGCGATTCCTTTTACGCCTTGTCACTTCGCATAAGAGTGAACGAATAAAAACAGATATTTTGTGACTTTTTAAACATTGAATTCAGTGATTGCCAACAATATCGATTAAGAAAGTACGTGAATTCCCAGGGACGATCTAGAAATCAAATATGGACAAATCTTTATATGAAATTAAAAGATTGTGTGCGGGAATAAAAAAGTATACGAGTCAACGATATCTGGTTGGTCTGGGTTACACACGTCTAAGACCAAACTATTACGCCTAATTAATCACGGTTATCTTTTAATTATGATATGAGATAATTGAATCTAATTAACCGTGATTGAGTACCTGTAATTAATGAGCTTCTGTCTGCAATAATTAATTATTGTCATACGGTGTTGAAATGGTTAGTTTTGCAGA
Organism: Mytilus coruscus; assembly: GCA_017311375.1. NCBI lineage: Eukaryota > Metazoa > Mollusca > Bivalvia > Mytilida > Mytilidae > Mytilus > Mytilus coruscus. The sequence goes on along the minus strand of CM029595.1, from coordinate 107,106,961 downwards.
CATCAAAGGTTTAAGCAGAAGACATCTATGATTCAACAAAGCAGGGTGTCTAGTTCTTTGACCTGTAATTCATTTTGGCATTTCTTATGAATTGAATTATTTGGTTATTTGTCATAATCAAATGATCCATACAACATATCGATTTATGAATTTAACTAAGCATATGGATTCAATATTTTTTACAAAGATATTAACTGGAATGCTAACTATTAAATTTCTGACAGTGCATCTGTTTCTGGTTGGTCCCTTAGTTTCCGTTAGTAAAACCATTTGACCAAAGTCCAGTTCGCTGTATTGTCAGCAAAATGCACCACCGGGTATCCCGCTTCGAAATCGCGGGGGGAGGGGGGAGGGGGTCCGAATCCCGCCGAGCCATTAATGAAAAGTTTGTAACAATGGGTAAGTAACATCTGCATTCGATTCCCACGGAGGAGTTATACTTCGTGCTATTCTGATCAAGATTTTACCTGATCCGTGGGAATCTGATCAAGATTTGACCTGCTCCCTGGGAATCTGATCCAGATTTGACCTGCTCCGTGGGAATCTGATCCAGATATTACCTACCTACTATTACAAACTTTTCATTAATTGTTCCTCGGAATGCGGATTTCGGATCAGGTTATACGTGTGATGCAACCCTCCTTCAATGTCATCGCACTATATCTCAAAAGTGTTTTGCCAACTCGACCATCATGACATTGTTCTAACACAGACCGATCGTTCAAATTTGTCAAAATATCAAAAGCGGCCGAAGATATGATGTTCCTCCTTTTATTTGTGTTTATTTCTTCAATTGTGCCATTTTTGAAATGTGTTGGCCCTAAATCGCGGTATAATTTTGTTACGGGTGACACGTTATAGTTTGTGCAGTAAATTGTGCAAGATAGGATCGGAAAAGGGGGTAAAACAGATTCAAACATTATCAACAAAAACAACATCAAAAATTATAAAAGATGAGACCAAGAAAGAAGGAAAAGGTCTGGGATACCAGTTGTGGTGATGTGTTTATTTAAATCCAGTCATATGCAAAGCCGATAATGCTGAATTCACATCTGTCTAAATATCTTGAGTACTGCTGATTGAAACCTTCTATGCATATATGGTACTGTTGTATAGAAACTTAACAAAACGTATAATGTGATTACGGTGCACATACCAAGTGTTACTTTTTTTTAATAATCTGCATTAGATACACTCGAGACAAAATATATAAAATGACAGATAGTACAAAAATTATAATTACCATACGCATAAAACGGGTATCTGGAAAAGTCCTCATCAGGTACGCTCGAGACAAAGTATATAAAATGTTAAGCAGCACAAAAATAGAATTACCGTACACATTCCATTGCTTTCCACGTGTTGTTATTAATGTAAACTACTGAATTGTTTGAAAATAAACTGAACAGCATATTATTGGCTTCAAGTGAAATATCTGAACGATATTGGATTAACTGCCAATTAAATATCGGGAAATAACTTTAACTCTTGACAGGATTTTGATTTCAGATGATTGTTTATGATAAAAACGGCAATTTTAGACTATATTTCAAAACTAGGGCTTAGTAGTATTGTTTTCAGGGACCTTTTTATTTTATGTGACCTAACTCATATAGGGATATGATATATTTACCCTTACACAAACCCTATCCATTATACCTAACCCTAAAACTAACCCAAGCCCCTAATACTAAACCCTACACTAAAATAAAAAGACCTTTATCAGGAGGCTGCAAAATAAAAAGTTAAATATGCTTAGATACCATCTGGACAAGAGCAATGTATTGAGAGGTATACTGCATTCCACAATATGACAGATATATCAGTCTGAAAATCCTGTCGTTAATGACACTCAGTTAATGTCCATGTAACATATGTTATTGCAAAAATGAAAACAACACTTTATAAATTTCATCAGGAACGCTTAAAGCCGAATATTTGAAATTTTGAAAGCCAAAGATGTATAAGAACCGAAACAGTTGAAGAGCTATATGACCAAAAAGGGCATAAAAATAGCCAAAGCAATTTAAGGCAAACTTTGCCTAACGGAGTTGAAACCTTCGTTTCTTATACTGTACTAATTTGTTAATTTATAAACGGACAATTAATACATGGGTGAATATGTTTATCGATTTTGTCAAGTTTCTCGGTTGTTCGGCCGGTCCATAATAATTATTACAAGCAATTTAAGGCAAACTAGCCCCGGTCACACCTTAAGGATAGCGCGAACGGACGCCTAACGGATAACTTTTTTCAATCCGTTCATGTCCGTTAGACGTCCTTTCTTATCCGTTAGACGTCCATCCATATCCGTTTCATGTCCGGTCAGCGTCGGTTTTATCCGTCGACGTCCGTTCTGTCCGGTGGACAATTTTGAGCATGTTCAAAACTTTGAAAGGACGTCCAACGGATGAAGTGTCCGTTGAACGTCCGGTAGGCGTTCGTTTTTTACGGTACTCGTCCGTTCCGCCACGGTTTCCGTTTTGTATCCGTTACTTGTCCGTTATACATCCGTTGGGGGTCCGGAAGACCAATTCACCAACGAACTTCTACCGGACGTTTAACGGATAAAACTGATACGTACCGAATGTAAAACGGATAAATGCCGATTGAAAATTTCGCGTCAAAAATGCCAATTATTGGTATGTCAGATTTCTTGAGTGTCATGAACATTTATAATTCATGATGGATTTTGGAGTAAGAGCATGTCTTCACTATCAAGCAGCTCTTATTCAGGCCAGACTGAACTTAAATGTTCCAAATATAAACCTACTAGCTGTCGAAAGGAGAAGAAGGAGAAAACAAAGGAGATGTAATTTACATGTATCATTATTGCCGCCTTTAATTTTCCGCTTATCTTGTTCATCCGTTTTATCCGGTACGCTTCCGTTATGTGTCCGTTTTATGCGGTACTCGTCCGTTGGATGTACGTTCGACATCCGTTCTGTCCGGTACGTTTCCGTTTCTCGTACGTTGCATATCCTGTGTGTGTCCGTTAGGCATTCGTTACGCGTCCGTTTTATTTGGTCAGTACACCAACGGACTCCCAACGGATAAAAATTTTGTCAACGGAAAACTGTTTTTTTTTTCATCCGTTCGGCGTCCGTTCGAACTATCCGGTAAGGTGTGACCACAGCTTATACTGTACTAATTTGTAAATTTATAAACGGACAATTAATGCATGGGATGAATATGTTTATCGATTTTGTCAAGTTTCTCGGTTGTTCGGCCGGTCCATAATATTATATAGTTGCACATTGTCAATTAGATTTGGAATTAAAGTTGCGTAAAACTGCTGAAGAATGGAAGTATATACTTGTAATGTGGTAATGTCCAGAGTAGATGTGCATGTTGGTTGCATGACTTGTATCAAGTAAAACTTCTTTTAAAGCATACATGCAAAACGTGAACTTTAGATCATATTTGCAAGATGAAAGTATAATTTTATCAGAACCTGCGACCTTGCAGATTTGTTATCGAAAAGAACTAATTGTTATTTATGAAAAATGATTTCAAAAGAAATGTGAACTAAAATAAACTTTCTGTAAACATGGTTTGTTTCAGCTTGGTTCATGTGATTAGTCATATGCATATAAACTGAAAACAACACGTTATAAATTTCATGCGTCCGAAGCGCTTTTCTGGATTTACCTTCATCAGGAACGCTCAAAGTAGAATATTTGAAAAGCCAAGGATCCATTTGAATCGAAACAGTTGAAGAGCTATATGAGCTAAAAGGACCTAAAAAATAGCCAAATCCATCTAAGGTCAACTTTGCCTGAGGGAGTTGAAACCTTAGTTTCTTATAATTTCATAATTTATTAATGGATAATTTTAGAAAGGTTTGTTATAAATCATGTCAGTACCGAAGTATTGACTACTGAGCTGATGATACCCTCGCGGACTGATAGTTTACTATTTTTCAGAATTTGACGAGAAAAAACATGTTTTAAAAAGTAAGGACAAGCTGACAGGTCTAAATAATCTTGCAAACGAAGAATTGTTGTTATAACTGGCCGTTAGATCTGTTCTCTCTCTTGGCTGCGTCTGATAGAATGTCTTCAAGACCCGTCATGATTCGGCCTTTTTTCTCATCAACTCCATTCGAAGAACCGCTTTGCAGAAGTCATAGGTTACATAGCTAACATGTTATATCTCTTAAAATTTTCAGATCAACAAGAGACAATTTTTTATGCAGTTTGAATCCGCATTACTCTGCAATACCACCGCAGTATTATATGTTAAAATAAATACTACCCACATAGTCCAATTTGAATGCTATAAAATCAAGTTTGAACATGGAAGACCCAAAAATGCCATTTTGTATTCCGATGGCCAAAGCGATCATGCCACAATATACATCTAAACAAGAGATCTACTAGACTAAGTTAAGATCTGGGCATCACGATATAAACACGAAGACATCTATATTACTAAATGAATAGAGTTGAAATTGGGTGTCGCGTTTTCTTCTTTCACATAAAATCCACGAATATTGTTTTATACCACAAAGGGGTATTGACCAGCGTAGTTTATTATGTGTTCATTTCAAGATCTTTTGGGGGTATTTGGGGGTTAAAATCGGGAAAAAGCCAGTTCGGATCGACCGTCCTTCACGACGTTCGGCTCTGAAATTTACGTGCCGTCATCATTTCCGTCATTGCACGTCTGCCCTGCAAAATTAAATTTTATTTCGTAGCAGATACGGTAAATATTGACCTTACACTGAAATACTTTTTGATACACATTCCCTTGCCGCTCTCAGCAATTTAACAACACTGAAACACTTTGTGATACACATTCCCTTGACGCTCTCAGCAATTCAACAACAGATTTTTACACGTCAAGAGCTTTTCCTTCCGGGGAACCGCATCAATTCAACATGAAAAGGGTGGGGGGATTATTTCAGTTTTCGGTTAAAAATGGGTACCGAAGTGCGGCTGGAATGTGACCCACCCCCATTCATATATTAATGCATTAAATTTTCAGCCCACTCATATATGGGGGTTACTGTAGATGATGAATCAACTGCACATTTATATCCCACAGAATTTCTCAACAGTATCACACCGTCTGGAACGCCTCCACATATCCTGACTCTCAAAACAAATGCTCCAATTATGCTTTTACGAAATGTTAACCCTGCTGCTGGGCTTCTCAATGGAACAAGACTTACCATTCAAAATCTTGGAACTCGCGTTATTGAAGCAAAAATTCTGTCGGGTACACATTCTGGGAAAAGTGTTTTCCTGCCAAGAATTAATGTCGTTCCATCCGATACTGGAATGCCATTTCAACTGAAACGTCGACAATTTCCCATAAAACCAGCTTTTGCCATGACTATCAAAAAATCGCAAAGTCAAACTTTACGCAAAATCGGTATTCAACTTGCAAAACCTGTATTTTCCCATGGACAACTATATGTTGCGCTTTCTAGGGGGGATTTTAAACGCAATCTCCATTTTGCCTTCACCAGATTCCATTATTGATGGTGAATATTACACGGACAACATTGTTTATGAAGGCGTAGTTCACGATTGATCAGATCAACACCTACATTATATAAATTACTAGTATACAGTTTGCAGTTGAAAAATAAATGTGATTTGCTATAACGAATGTTCAGCCAAATATGCAACTGTGTTACTGTCACCACTTATTGATAATGGTTATTTGTACTCTTCCACATTTCGAAGCACCAAAGAGATCACCCAATAGAGGGTTGGTATATTGATACCACGTTCACATCCCGTATTAGGCACGGACCATTTGATTTTCCGTTGGATGGGGCTGGGATTGAATGTCATGCGCGCCTGGTTTTTATCATTCAATGTTTTCCCTATGTGTTCAGTACACAAAATTTATTTCCAAAATGTTTTGGGGGATTGGCAAAACTGCTAAAAATGCTAGACAGATTATTATTTTTTTTTTACCAAATCAGGGTCAGGATATTTTTTGTAAAAAATCCCAGTCAGTTTTCACTCTATATGTCACCAATTAAAGGTAATTTTGATCAGAGCAATGCATCCAGGGTATCCTATGATTAGATAACAAACGCCAATAGTTTCTGTCGGGAAGACTATTCTTTTGGGTGTCATATTGAGTGGTGGTATTTCGTCTGTGACACGCTTCAAAAAGATTAAATATCTTAATATCTCCTTACACCAAAACTATATATCTTCAAATTATGAACCAAAGTATATTTCGCGGGTATTTTCAAGTAGTATATATATATATATATGTAGATATATTTTTTAACATTTGTCTGCATAGATAAACCTTCATCGGTCAGTGATAAACTTAATATGAAAATAGAAAAATATACAGAAATCATTTAACTTATCGCGGATTGTGTTGGGGTTCCGGTTACTCATATTTTAGTAAAGTGTTATGTGGCCTTCTTGCTGTTTGGTCATGGTGGTATCTGTCCTTTATCGACTGGATACCCTATTATCTCCTTCACCTTTGTATACAGATATCCTTCACCCTTTTTACAATATAATGTAAAATTACGCAGAACATCAGAATAGAGAAGCAGCAATCAAATAACACTGACTAAAATAAACATATCTTTCTATGTTGTGATGTTACACTATTGTTTCAGAAAAAGGGTGAAGGTTTGGTACCATTAAAACGTTTAAACCCGCTGCATTTGTTTGCACCTGTCCTAAGTCAGGAATCTGATGTTCAGTAGTTGTCGTTTGTTGATGTGGTTCATAAGTGTTTCTCGTTTCTCGTTTTTTATATAGATTAGACCGTTGGTTTTCCCGTTTGAATGGTTTTACACTAGTAATTTTTGGGGCCCTTTATAGCTTACTGTTCGGTGTGAGCCAAGGCTCCATGTTGAAGACCGTACTTTGACCTATAATGGTTTACTTTTATAAATTTTGACTTGGATGGAGAGTTGTCTCATTGGCACTCATACCACATCTTCTTATATCTATATATCGCATTTTCTGCTTACTAGATTAACGTTCAGCAGAGATGAAAATTGCTATTAAAACAAAACAATGAACAGAAACCATTGAATTAGTTATAGATTGATAAAATGTTTAACTCAACACCTCTGATGGTATAGAATTCAGTACACAGGAGTCATTTGGTCGAAGATAGTCATACCTTTGGCAAATTGTAATTAAAGTATCATAAAAATAAAATAAATACAAAAGTGCGCTTCGGATTAGTCAAGAGAAACCAACATGAAGTATAACAACTTCACAGTTCTGGTGCAAAGAACCTTTTGGTTAACAAAATATTATTCCGTTCTTCATTGGAATACATTTCCAATATCATTTTATGCAAATTTTTATTAATTTCACACAATACTATCAAAACAGTCTTGAATTTGCAGAAAGGTGTGGTCTCGTTACTTCATTACATTAAAAGAGCTACCATGCATGCAGAGACACAAGAACAATTAAGATGCTCTAAAGATGAAGACTTTGATATAACTTAATCAATACCAAGGATTGGGACCATGGCTGAAAACGTCCACAGAACACATTTTTAAAAATCTAATATAAAAACCATATGGTTGACTGGGATATAAAAACATGGTCACCTGGACCCTTCCCAACTGACAATAGTACACATTCTTAAGTATTTTAGGCTGCACCGGTGTATAAAAACCGGGTCTGGTCGGAATGGTGGCGTTAATCCGCTATCTCGTATAGGGAGAGCTTACCGCTCATTTTATATTTAAGAACTATTGCATTAATTCTCTGAGGGGTTTCCAGGTGGTGTAATGCAAGACAATACTCCTTTCCCGATCTAGCATCCCCAATTTATTAAGAAACTAAGGTTCCAACTTCCTCATGCGATCTTAAATGAATTTGGCTATTCTATTCAGACATGACGATACTGCGTATTTTAATATTTCGGACGCACGAAATTTATAATGTGCTATTTCAATTTACTAGCACTGTGTCGATACCACTGCTGGTAGATTGTTAGTCCCTTAGTCTTTATATTCTATGGAATTTTCTACAATTCCACTGGTAGAAAATTCCATTGAATATAAAGAAGGCGAAAAAGTATATATTGTATTTACAAATAATGTCAGCAGAGACATATTTATGACGATATAGTTTTGCCGACTGTGATTTTCCAAGTCTCCAGAAAGATTTACTTTCAATATACTATATAATAGTAAATTAAACAAATAACGAACCACAATTATGAATAAATATAAAATCCCTATGTAGGTTAGGTATCACATAAAATCATATTTTTAAGAACATTGGTTCATTCATTTTACATCTTTAGTGAAACATCTGTTGTGATGGATAGGCTTCTGTAAATTTCTTATCTTTTATCAAAAGAATTTGACGGTCTTTCAGATATGTTAGCCGAGGTATTTAAAACCAAGAAATATGCTGTAGGTATCCGTAATTCTGACAGCCACACATATGTAACAATAACAATCATGTTTTTGAAACAGGTGATTCTGAAAACTTAGGGGGAGTATAATTAGCCTGTCAAAATAATTTATTAATACTATAGTACTGTATAAATTGGATGTACCATTATCGTATCTAATTTGCAGGGCTTTAGAAAGAACATTTTTTTACAAATTAGCATAAAGGTATTTAAGTGACCTGAATTTTTGTAAACATCGCAGATTATATACATTCAACTACATGTAGTTCTAGATATAAAATGTGGTATGAAAGCCAAATTAGACAGCTATCCATCACAGACCAAATGACGTAGATTTAACAACTATATAGTTCATTACTCATTAAAACAGGTTGGGTTATATTAGTGACTGAAATATTTGGCAATTGAAAAAAATCGTATTGTTTTTCTCACGGTGTCAATTTGACAAGACAAATGTTACCAATTATTGTAAATCTTGCTCAAATATTTATATTGTCTAAATCTATTGTCTTAAAATTGGACTGACATTAGAGAAATGCATATTCCTGCACTTGCCCCAAATTTTTATCCAGAAAAAAGTGTATTTAATAAAACTTTATTAAAAGAAGATTACGGTCTACAAATCGCTTCTGAACAATATTTTACTCCAAAACCACACTTGCATATGGCATAATTTACACCATTTTACAATTGGTACATATTTATACATACATTTGAATGCTACATGGTTGGCTTGTACTCCATCCTCCCTTTTTCAATCTCCCAGTATTCAAAAAAAAAAAAAGAACCTCGGCAGTCACTGTATTTTGTTAATTGAGAAAGTTAGTTTATGAAGGCATATTTTTTTATTGTGATTTGTGTTCAATTCATTCACAAATTGTCTCCTCCAGAATCAGGACTGGTATGGTCATTTTCTGGAAATGTTGACTTCTCTATAATTAAAACTCTGTCGAAGGTGTCTACTATAAAAAGGAATGTGTTAACTTTTAAAATGCTGAGTTAAAAGACGCTTTGCGGTTCAAAATCAGTCTGACGTATAAACAGATACATGCTCGATTAAAAGGTATTGAATCGTTAAAAAGAATTAAGTTTAATTTATTTGCTTTGATCACTTATAAATTTTAATTTGACAATACAGCCCGGTTGCTCTGACATAGTCGATATTATGGTCTACTTAATGAGGCGGATGATTAGTGTGGTGCGTTGCACTACTGTTTTTCAAAATGGTGGTCTCACATCAGAGTATTGTTGTCTAGTCTTTGAAGTCTCGTTGCTAGAGGTATTTTGATTTATAAGATTACCGGGTTCCAGAAACAATGCAAAACATGGACATTGAATAGGACTTGCTTGTTCATACGAAAAAGTCAAAGACTTCATCAGAATTTTTTTGTGTTTGAACGTCTGTTTGATTGTGTCCGCAACAGGGTTATCTAATGTCCATCGACTTAAACCATATAATATAATATGTGTTTGATACGATTGTTTTTGAGAAAAGCGATTAAGCCAAATTTACATTTAGCAATTAGAATAGATTTCAATCTTTGCACGCTTGCTCAATCGTACAGACATGTTACAAATTCTTCCTTCACTGGGTAAAGATTTCATCAATATTTATGACCATGTATGACAAGTATTGCAATATTTAAGGGTAATGTACAAAGTTTCCCACCAACAAAAGCTCTAATTATATATCTGTTTTCACAGTTTACTGCTCGACAAAAATCTTTTGTGTGATAATGGCAAATATAATGTATTGTTCTGAAACACTATTTTGACTCATTAAGTTTCACAATTACATCTAAATAATCAAAATTATTGCATTGAAGCATTCAATTTTTCAAATATCGGTTTCACATAACAGACAAATTCATTCATAAAAAGAATTGTTTAAGAAAAGGAGAATTGTTGAATGTATTTATTGAATATGAAAATTTCTGCATCACTGAGACATGAAGATTATGTCGCCTTAAAGCAGACACAAGAACATTTGATTCACGAGACAACTAAACCCATAAATAATAATTTACAATTTACTTAATGGTATAACAGAAAATGTTTAAAATGAATCTTGCACTGAAAAAGTACAACATTTTAGATTGAGGATATAAGCAAAACAAATAACAGTTATTTCATGCATGGTATGTATATCCAAACAGAATCAGATTCATGAGTATAATACGGTAATGGAATAACCAAGAAATGTGTTAAAATCAGTCTTGTTAAGTTGAATTAGATATTAATTAAATTGCAAAGCTGGTGTATTACACGGGTTAAGTGGAGTGACTCGATCTGAAATTTTCTATGTCGCTTTTTAGTAAACTGTTTATCTTATATTTTCACATTTTTCGGCAAGGTTTTTTTGCATTCCTATCTCTGCTTGTTGCTTTTGACATTTTAGGTTTCTTCACAGAGTTTTTTTTTCAAATGAAAATGACAGAAAATCATCAATTGAAGCTTAAGGAAAAATTTGATTGAAAGTCATTATATATTTTTAATCTTTACAATGATTAAATTTGTATTTATGTATTAACAATATAAAAAATGTATTTTCTAAGTAATGATGTTTCGGAACACGATTTAGAGTTTGTATATATAAAAACCATTGTCATGATAATTCAATGTCAGCATGGCAAGAAGACAATATATCAACATTTTATCCCCTTCTTCACTCAATATTTTGTTTACTCGCGAAATTTAATATAATTACTATTTGTAGTCATGTTTTAATTTATCTTCTATCTTGAGTAAAGCCAGTTTGACACCTTATTTGTTAAATTTAATTTCTATAAGAATTATTAATTGAAACATGTTTTATCAAAGAAAATAGCATTAAAAGATAAAATCAATTACACATTAATGGCCTTATTATGAACGTTTAGTGGTATTTATTTATGGAGTATCATTTGCTGCTTTTTTACAATAATTTTAAAATAATAAATTATAATGATGTGCCGTGAATTTTTGAATCGGCACTTGATATGAGAAAGGCGTAATAAAGGAATGACTGACGTTTTTTTTCACAAATTGTCAAGGGTAAATTACAAATACTTGAAAGCGGTCGAAAACAATTATACATCTGTTAAAGTAATTTAAAATAACTTAAGTCCAAATTTTTCGATGCTGTTTCACGTTTGAAGGTCTTATAAGACAAAATGTTTTGTTAAAAATTATATCTGTCATTTTACAGCGTTTAGTATAATAATATTCAATCTTACCAAAGTAATATAAAAGTAAAAAAAATGTATTTTTACGAAGAATGATAGTCTTACAATCTCTGGGCACTTGCATATTCAAAGTAAGATTGATTAAACGTCCAGTGTACAATATTATAGACACACTTTAAGCGTTTGTCGTAAATTGATCATTATTAATAGACTTTTCATTAAGGAGAACATTGTTGATAGTAAAATAAAATTCAAAACAAGTGACTTAGGCTTGAATGTCCCCAATCCATATGTCAAAATTAGGTTTGAACCAAATTGTAATTATTTTTTTTTCTTCAAATTTTTCCACATATACAGGAACGTCCATAAAAGTATCAAAGAATCTACTGTTCAAGAATCTAACCCCTTAATCCAAAATGGAAGAGAAATTTAAGTCAAACGACAGCATGACAGATAAAGAATGAAATCGGGCAATATTCTTGATCTATCTATACAAGAGCAACTGATCTGTGAATGAATTGTAAACGCTATCTAAATTATAACACTGTAATATGTAAAAATGTGTTGAAATTAGAAAAACCATTTTGTAAAAATGTATACATTTTAATAATTCAATTACATGAAGACACCGGGCCACTCCAAGGCAACTGCCCTTCATTGCTAAATGATCAAAAGAATTAATTGAATACTTACAATATTTATCTGTTAGACAACATAATTTCCGTCTGTTGGTCTTTATTGTTCAATGGTCTTGCAATGTAACAAATTTGTAGCATATTTTAAGCAAAAGATATGAATATTATAGTGCCCTGTCCCTTTGACTTAAGCTATCTCATCTAAACGTAGAAGTTGATATCTTTGAAATGTTCAAAAACATAAGATGTCCGTAATGATCATCTGATATAGCTTCTGAAGAACCAATGGACTAAAAAATAACGACTAAAGGAAGGCGTTAAAATTCTTATCATTCGGTGAAAGGTCAGCAGTAAATTATCATTCAATTATAAAAGGACAGCTGTTCAATTGTGCACTCATACGCAGGCTTTTTATATTTCCGCAGCTTTAATTGCAACTTTATTAATTCTTGATGTGGTGGTCATTGCGTTTTGCATTTACCATCATGTTCAATCAGAGAATTCCAATATTCATTTTGAAAAAATTATTATTCCATAGAAAATTTGTTTTCCAAATTATATTAAAGAAGCTGAAGTCAAACTCAATTATTGTCACATCATAAAAAGACGTTGGACTTAAAATAATTAAGTTTATGCACCTGGCTCGAAGGAGCAAAATATTAAAAGTCTATTCTACAGAACGAAAGTTAGTGAGTTTTATAGAAGGCTCAACGATAACTAGGAGGTTTCTTTTCGCGCAATGTGCCAATATTTTCGTATTTGACTTCATTTTCATTTGTGCGTGCAAAACTACATTGGACAACAAACTTTCGTTATGTTTGGGCCATAAATTACAAACAACAGAATCTGGTGACTTCGACATTAAAATGAGAACATATATATTCTAATAATACTCATTCGTATGTATACACTAAGTTCTGTGACAGTTGGTATGTTACTTCTAAAAAATGAAGGATGACGACTACAAAATCAAATCGTTGCATTTATCATAGATCCAATTTTTGACTTGTCCTTCATTGGAACTTAAAGTAAAAGATCTAGCTATAAAGCATGCACACGTTCCAGTCTTTATACTCTGTGGTATCCTTTGTTAAATGTGAACTTTTATAAGAAATGTAACGATATAGTTTTGACTGATTTGTGTTAAACACAGGATGCATATTTCATATTATCAAAATACAACACACGAAACATAATTTTTCAGTAAAAATCGTTTGAATGTTGAAACACGTAATTGAAAACTTGACAGAGATACATATGTTTACATAAAATCTTACTGAGAAATGATTTCTAATGTGTTACAAATAAGTCAATCGTATCCAAGTAAGCAGTCATTCGGTACATGCATAATTTAGACGATATATTTTATTGTAATTGATTTGCCGTTTGAAATAAGAACATTCATTAGTATGGTATTATATTGTTTGTTTGAATGTTTTTGTTACTTCAGCAGCACTTGTACAAACAACTTGTGAGTAAAATTAATCGTATACAATTATAGCCTTTGTATGAGGTCGATATCAGGTTATATCGACCTAAGAGAAGCATATTGACTGAGGACGAAGTCCGAGGTCGATATGCTTCTCTAGGTCGATATAACCTCATATTGACCTCAACCAAAGTCTACAATCGTTATATTATTAATCAACAACTATTGCATGAACAATGTAAAATTGGGGATTTCTAGAATGTATGTTTAGTAACATGCTGTATGCCCTGTGCAATATGCTGTTGTTGACCTACGAAAAGCTAAGCACAACCGCAGTATTGGCGTGCAAACTAGTAAATACAAATGTACATGTGATCAAGTTTTAACGAATCACAAATCTTTAAAAATATTCAATTAATAATATTAACCATATACTGCATTGCTCGTGACTTACGAGTGATTTTTATCCCAATATTTTTAAGAAAAGAGCTTATGTACTCTGTAATACTGATATAACTGAATTAGGTGATTCTTCTGGTTGATTTGTTAAGTGCGTTTTTAACCGTGCTTTGTTTGACCTGTTGACACTAATTGTAATGCTTTTTTTGTTATTTAATGTTATTCAGGGTTATATCTGGTCTTATACCAGCTTTGATAAGTGTTTGGTACTAATATAAATTTCCACTTCGTACTATGAACATCAAAATTATTTATTTTGTAAAAATATTTCCTTTCTCTATTGTAACTGTACACGTATACCTAACAACAAAATTATTTTCATTTACCTGTGTTTAAAGTTATTGCAAATGGCTGATATTTTTGTTCGAGCATATTGTTTTTCTTAAATTGTTTAACATTTCATACCGATATAACATGTTACTTTTATTATTCTTCCTTAGTTTATTTATTTTGTATTTACATTGTATCATAGGTCAAATTTATTTGTTCAGTGTATGTTCAATGGTGTTAATATGTCCTTTGATTGAGTTAAGCTATTTCAGTTGATATTTTATAGTGTGTCTTTCTATGTTGTGATGTTACACTATTGTTTCAGAAAAAGGGTGAAGGTTTGGTACCATTAAAACGTTTAAACCCGCTGCATTTGCTTGCACCTGTCCTAAGTCAGGAATCTGATGTTCAGTAGTTGTCGTTTGTTGATGTGGTTCATAAGTGTTTCTCGTTTCTCGTTTTTTATATAGATTAGACCGTTGGTTTTCCCGTTTGAATGGTTTTACACTAGTAATTTTTGGGGCCCTTTATAGCTTACTGTTCGGTGTGAGCCAAGGCTCCGTGTTGAAGACCGTACTTTGACCTATATTGGTTACTTTTATAAATTTTGACTTGGATGGAGAGTTGTTTCATTGGCACTCATACCACATCTTCTTATATCTATTTGTGTTCTTCCACTGATCGAGACGGGAGAAAAGACAAATAGTTTTGAATACTCTATTACTCATGTTCCTTTCGTTTAAGTTTATCAATTAATAGATTGTACTTAATACAAAGTTGTTACTCTTTTAGGCAAAGTTAGAACTTGATAGGTTTTGAGTGCTGATCATTAAGCATTTTTGAAATGCTACGTCTTGAGCGTATCATGGTATACTTGATGAAGGTTGTTAATGTAGAAATACGTGTAAAGTGCCTTATAATCGGTACCTTATGTGTATGTTGCTATCAAAACGTCAATGTCAACTGACTCTCACTCTCAGAGGATAACATTCACCCAGTAACCACTGCTTCAACACTTGCATAATTTAAATTATCAACTTTATAGTGTAAATTTTCTGTTAATTAATTATATAATTGTTCGAAAACCAAGGTAAAATTTACTTGTGTCAGATTTTGTTTGTTTTATAGGTCTTTTTTGGTTTTGAGGTACTAAATGTTTTGGTGTTTGGTTTCCAAAACTCGCAGAACACAATGTTTTCTCCGAAAATAGAAAAAAAAGATTGATTGTTTACGATCTTTTCTCCATCATCAGAAATCTATTTGATTTCAAACGTTTTTTTCTATAATTTGTGTGTTTTTATGTGGTCGATGTTTGCTTAAAGAAAGTGAACAGAAAAAAAAACCTGAATAGATCGCTTTTTAAACGAAAATATGTAATTGAGGAACCAAAACTAAGAGAAAAAAAAAAAAAAGAAAAATGAAATGTATTTTTACGTAAGTAAATTGCAACATATCTTTCTTTTATTACTTGGAAATCGTATTTATTGCATAAGGACAATGGGAAAGCTCAAAAGCTATGATTAAAACAGCAATCGCAAGGTCTTGTAGTCCAAAATAGTACATGTATATGGTAAAAAAAAAAATAATGTTGCGATTTGGAGATTGGAATATTTAAAAGCTTTCATTGTTTTATACCCCCAAGGGTGACTTGGGAATATAAATATTGTCACTACAGGTCTTCTTCCGTCCAGCAGTAAAACCCTTGCCGAAGTGGGGCGTCCGTTTGGCTGTGCGGGATGTACAAGTACGCAACCACGTCCAGTCAGAATGGGGACGTTAAATCCGATGCCTCGTGTAGAGAGTGCCACGCTCTTTGCACGTTAAGAACCCTTGCAACAACTCTTTGAGGGGTCCGTGGGTGGCTTGTTGCAAGGCCAAATTTCTGTCCCTATCCAATTTACCCTCAGTTTCCAGATAAGACTATATTTCCCTGACCTTCATACCGGACGGCCTCAATTACAGGATCTACCTATTGTATTTATTGCTAATTTGTTCTCCTCTTGAACATGCATGAAATATTTGCCACTGGACGTTAATAAACCAACAATCAATCAATCAGTCATTGTTTTATATATCTTGTATTTTTATTCGGCTTTGATATTTAAATAAGTTCACAATACTAACTATAACTACAGTTACGTTCGACACAACTGAACTCTACCTACTAAAAGAATTTTTCTAATTTGTAATTACCATCAAAGGAAATATAATCACCAAATCATGCTCTCTACAGTTATTCAAATTCGTCAATTTATTTGTCGAACAAAAGTTCTTCTATTGTCTTATTTTGAGTCTGAAAGTTTAAATACAAGCTTCATTTTTATGTTTGACTTGCTTAAAATGATGATCTACACACTATTAGATGTTTTGCGTGTGTTTTTCTCATGGATTGTTTTGACTTACTCACATATTTTCAAAGTTTGGTTCAATTTTGATATGCATATTCAGGACGAGAAAATGTTAATGTTATATGAATATTCACCCTGCTTTGCACTAGACCGACTCGCTGAGCCGGATTTTTTTAACGTGCTAGTTCACAATGTGACAGTTCGCTGAAAAACATGTTACCTTACCCGGACACATTATTCTGACTACGAGCCGACCTGTCTTTGACTTTATTCCTTAATGCCGCGTGCTTAGCGGAGAAGCAGCAAACACCAATTTTGAAGTTTTTGTTTTGACACTCCCGGGGTTCGAACCCACGACCTCCCGCACTCGAGGCGTACACGCTTCCACGAGATCACCGAGGCGGTTGGTTTAATTTGAAGTAAGTTAAATAAACATTCCCTTTGCCAATGTAAATTATCAAGTCTTTATCTATCTCTTTATCAAAACAGATAATAGCAACTGATGACATTGGAGTTGTTTTTTTTTTTTATAACAAGAGCAGAACAGAAAGACCTTTGTCGTATAAGCGAGTTAAATAGAACAGACATATCTATATCCGAAAAGTGTCGACTGACTCATAATACGAAAATGGAACAATAAAGCTGTGTAGTGTTTTCCAAAATGTTTGTGTGCAGTGCTTGCTGTTGTAAATCTATAATTACATTACATCACGTCGTAGTTTACTAAACTCGATAGACTTCGTTATGACTACAAATAACAACTAGAAGACACATACATGTAAGGTACAAAATAACCTTGTACTTTCGCTACAAAAAAATACATGTATGCATACGTAAGTATATATGAATAAAAGAGGTGAGTCGCAAACATTAATGAGACAACACCCAAACGTCAAAACAAATAAAAAAATACCTATGTATATATGATTCCAAAGTTGTTTGTTTTGCCTCATCTTATTAGCGAGAGTCATGACAACCAAAAAGTGATATACATATATAGACCAATTTCATAACGTCAAAAGTATGAATTCCTACATAGGCGAAATAGTTCTGAAAGTTTTGTAGGTATTTTATCTGGTTTTAATCTAATGCATTTTATTGGAATTATACATAATAAAGATCATTTTTAAAGAGTTTATTTGTTTATGAACTTATTTCAGTTTTAGTCCGAGATTACTCTGACGTCCAACGGCTGTTTTGCCTTGAACAAGCTGGGGCCGTGGGACGTCAGAGCTCGTCCCATATCAAAAAGTGGATATTTGCCCATCGATGGGTCCTGTGAAAACTGTCCAAATATAAGAAAATAATGGGTGGCAGGTACATGAAACTTACATAAATGAAGAGATAAATGAAAAATGAACAAATTGATGCCCGATTTATATAATTCCAAGGCCGTCAGTCGGCTCCAGAAGCAACGAAGCAGCGCATCTATTTTGGACGGGCAAATATCCACTTTCTGATATGGGACGAGCTCTGACGTCCCACGGCCCCAGCTTGTCTGGCAAAACAGCCGTTGGATGTCAGAGTAATCTCGGACTATTTCAGTTTGTGAGGGAGTCGGCTTAGTTTGTACATCAATTAACTCATTCAAAAAAATCTCCATTGAGAGTAAAGGTTTGAGCATTTTAGGGTTTGTGGAATATAGAATTGAGAATGGAATACTTTTTTTGGAAAAAAAATACCCCAAGAATGATTAAAAGTAAACCTAGTTTAAACACTTTATTCAGTTCTACGTGAACAGTATAAACTATAACATATACAGTTATACCTGAGCAGAATACCTCGCAGACATTGTTTTTCACTATCTGAATGTACTGGCACTGCAGATGTCTATTATACGTTTTTCCTCTCATGTAAACATGTTACAGCATTTTATTCACATGTTTGTCAAATTGGTGCAGATTATATTCTTTAATGTGTATAATTTAATTTTAACAAATAGAGGTAGACTGCAACACTACAATGTAGTTAACTGCAGATACTATCATATTTGATGATCATATTAAATCAGAGTGATTATGGAATCTGGAAATAAGTATATCGTAGCGATTATGAAGAAATTAAGTTTATCACAAGTCGTGAAATGCAAATGTTTTGCCTTTTAACATTTCTAAAATTACCTGAATGAAAATAGCAGTTGTTACAGTTATAATGTGTCATAATGCCATTTGATAACAATGGAAATTATGTAAAATGTTTTGGAATAACATACTGTTATATACTCAGCAAAAATCATCAATTTGAAACACACATTTCATATATTAAATATGAAAAAAAAACAATGGTCTAGACGGAAGGTCTTCACCGGAAAGGCTGAAACTCCGGTGCAAATATTTATTAGATCATGTTAGCGTGATAAAAAAAAAATAAGTAGACGTGTTGCACCAGTAATGTTGCAAAGATTATATTTGTCAGGTGTAATATATTCCTTGATGACATACAACGCATGCGCCTAATATGGATTTAATCAAACACACTACAAATTCATTAATGAAGGACAATATCAATATTTTATTGCAGTTATTTTATAGTCAATATACCAGTACTCTTCTTTTAATAGAAATTATTACGTGGTAAAATATCTTGCTAAGAGCCACCTGTCCTGGAGTATTATATGTCTTTTTAAATGCTCCATATGCTGCACCATCTTATATGGCACGCTTGCTCTAGAAAAAAGTTCCTAGGGAAAAAAAAAACGTTTTCAGTCTTGTTTTGTATTTATCTGCTTTCATGCAAAGAAAATAAATGCGACGATGGTTCGTCGAACTTGGTCTGTTCCAAACGACATTCAGTTCCCTATCCGCCAAGCAAAAAACTTGCTTCAAATGTTTCAGTTTTTAGAAATGGTGAACGATTTAGATACTAGATACAAATATTCGGCTTTGGGCGTTCCTGATGAAGGTAAATCCAGAAAAGCGCTTCGGACGCATGCAATTCATTAAGTGTTGTTTTCATTTTTTACAGGTCGATGCTGCTGCTGTAGGACTATCAGTCCCAAAGGGTATTTTCTGAAATTCGGTCCTGACATGATTTGAAATAAACCTTTCTAAAATTGTCCGATTATAAATTAAGAAAATGTTTTAGTAACTAGGCTGTCAACTCCCTCAGGCAAAGTTGAGCTTTGATGGATTTGACTATTATTTTAAGGTCATTTTTGGTCTTATAGCTCTTTAACTGTTCTTATATATATTCTTGGCTTTCAAATATTCGGTTTTGAGCATTCTTAGTGAATGTAAGCCAGAAAACGCTTCGGATTCACGGATTTTTTTTTTGACAAAATGTTGTTTTCACTTTATATAGAAATTGAAAAATATGAGACCAATAATGTCCGGCCGTTGGGTTTTTCTTTTTTGTTGTTTCACATTTTGTTATGCATGTGCCTAGTATAGATTACTATACCTTATGGGTTTTGCTCAATGTTAAAAGACCGAACAATGACGTATAGTTGTCACATTCTCGTCCTTTTGGTCTCGATGGATATTTGTCTCATTGGCAATCATACCACATCTCCATATTTTTTATATTTAACATTATTTTTTCATTCAGTTGAAATAAACTTATTGTGCGTAATGTGTTCACTCATTGAACTTTGACCTAAAGAATGGGCAACTGGAATTGACATTGTGTAAACCGAAAATTTCTCTTTGTATAATTCGAGGTAGCTATATTTCTTTTAAACAAAAGCACCTTGCATCTGCAGGGGCTTGGGGCATGGACCTTTTTTTAATTTTTTTTATAACTTATTTTTAACCGGTGTTCTTATCCATACGATATAAAATTAAGGATAAAGGGACATCATATATAAACTCCTGTTATTGTACTATCGTATGTATTAGAGCAAAAACACACTAAATATATGAAAAATAAGTCAAGATAATAAAGATATATCCACACAAAGAATTCAAGGCAAAATGGAAAATCGTTTCTGTTCATAGAAAGAAAGCTTTTATACGTTATTATCAAGTTACATGTAGATATTTCTTCCTCATTACACTGTAAAGTACATAGCAAAAACCATGCCTCTCCCTAAAAAAGAAGAATGATTTGTGCCTAAAGAGAATTTATACAATAATATATCCATAAACAGTATTATAGATAACTAACATTATAATCATTGATTGGTTTTATAACATTTCTATGTCAACATCTGTTACACTGTTGTGTATAATTCATATTAGTACTTGCTTTCTAACACGCTCGAAATATCTCGATTTGAACGGCTTTTAAATAGTGGTAAGTACAAATTCTGATTTTTTTCTTCATAAATTTTGCTTAATTATGTGTCCTCGGTTAAAGCGTGGAAGTTCACTGACTTTGTGAGTAGACCTCTACATTTAAAATGTCAATTGATAAAGACAACCTTCTCAGTTATTACAATCGATGAAAGTTGAAAAGATTTTTTGGGGTTTTATTTGCATATGTTTAATTATGTTAGACATCTAGATTTATCGATGGTCAAAAATCATAGTTCCTATTGAAAATTTTAACCTTATGATGACACGTCAAAGGGATGACATGGCCGTCATCAATGTCAACAATTGTAATATATACAGTTTATCACCAGTTCAAAAAGAAAGGTAAAAGTTAAGTTAAGGTAAATTTCTAACTGCACATCCATATTTGGCCTAGTACTTTAGACAGTTTACATGAAATTTAACTAGATTGATATATTTCGTATTTAACAACAGTTTTGAGTAATGTATTTTTAAACTAGAGTCTCACATGAGTCCGTGTGTATCATTAGATAACCATACCTTATTTGACGAGGACGGATGGATGGATGGCTGCTAAACGTCCAGTGGCAAATTAATATGCATATTCAGGACGAGCACATGTTAATGTAATATGAATATCTACCCTGTACTAGACCGACACGCTGAGCCGGATTTTAACGTGCTAATTCACAAGGTAACAGTCATCTAACCCGGACACATTATTCTGACTCCGAGCCGACCAGTTTTTGCTCTTACTCTTTATTGCCGCGTGCTTAGCGGAGAAGTAGCAAATACCAATTTTAAAGTCTTTGGTTTGACCCGGCTGGGGTTCAAACCCCCGACCCCCTGCACTCGAGGCGAAGTTTCTACCACGAGACCACCGCACTCAAACAGTACATTACAAGGAAACTGGAAGTCAAATTTGCTTTAACTGAAGTAACAAGAAAAAAATCTATATGGGCAAGTTTTCCCCCTTTGTCTATTACTATTACCATTTAGGTCAGCCGATCGTTATAAAAAAACATTACGTGGCAAGTGGATCTCATTGTCAAATTTGGTTTAGTGAGTCACAAAAAGAATATTTGTTCTATGTATTTCTACTGGGCTACAATGTTATGCTAAGTCGTACGTCAAAGTTACAATATTCGACATGTATGTACCATACTTTGGGCATTTCTCTTTTAGCAATACTTGATTTCAATTGATACATCGGTTCTAAAAACCAGAAAACCCGATTTTGACCATTGCGTCAATGTTTTTATTAGACTAGAACCAAAGTAGCAATATAGAGAGAAGGAAGACATCAAAAAAACAATTCTAAAACATATTTTGAAGAAAACCATACAGCATCCAGTGGCGTAGCAAGGCCTTTTATAAGTGAAAAGCGAAACCCCCGGAAGCACACGCATTATCGTGAAAAAGATACCATATCTGTCATTCAAAATTTACCAATAACTTGATCGGTTGAAAACAAAACTTTACTTCATAAGAGCTGATTTCAGCTTCCTAGTTGTGATCTATCCATTTCTATGTAGCACATTCAAGCAGAAGCTGCATATGGAGCATATATCTCCCAGTTTATACGATATTTCCGAACTTGCATTTCTCATCATGATTTCCTTGAATGAGGTTGCTACTTACAAGGAAGCTATTTCAACCAAGAGTTCCAAGTGGTGAAGATGAAAGCATCCATTCGAAAATTTGGTATCTTTCGCCTCTCTTTTAAAGTTTGATTTGGGTTTTTTTCATTTTGATTTCATTGTGGTGGTTTGGAATCTAATGGTTCTATGTTTCAGAGAAAATGTCCAAACCAGTTCCTTTAGAATATGTTTAAAAGGAGATGTTTGGTAAACCAATTAATCGACAAAAAATTTAAAACTTTATAAAAATAGTAAAAAAAGCAAGTTCTATTAATGATTTTAAACTTCAGTTAATTTTCACAGCTTTTTGCGGGAAAGTTTCGTTAAAGTGGACGCATGAAATAATTAATTTTCATAGATGGTCAGGTATAATATAACATTGCAAGCCACACATACTGTATCCCAGCATATACTAAATTGCTTTCAACAATAGTAATCTGAGTAGAATATTCACAGTAGATTCAAAGTTTGACAGAACATGAACAAATATATATAATATGATACCATTTGATTAAAAAGTAAATTGCGTCACTTTTATCTTCAATTACGAGTCATCGAAGAAAGAATTGCAATTGCTAGTGTGCTTTAAAGATCAAAATATTTTTCTCTCCAAAATTCATGTGCACGCCCGGGCGTTTTGACGTAAACGTACCTACGCGCCTGGCATCATGGCCAAAATAAAAACAGAAAACTACATTGAGTTACACCAACACCGGGGTGGGTAGGGGGAGAATGAGTCTAGTGCATTGTGGCTACAACAAGAGGAACATATATTTCATAACGGTCAACCTTATCATAGGGGCGTCCATAAAAGCTTTCGAAAGTATATCACCAAGTTTACCTTAAGAACTTTTGGATCAATAGCTTGCTTGTAAGCAGCAACGCATGTACGAAGGAACTTATGATAAGAAACGCTAGCTTTCGAATATTGTTTCAACTGCCATGAGAATTATTCACTGTCTTAAAGTTTAGAATGAGGTTTCTTGTGTAAATGGTTGAGTGGTCAAATTACTAAATACTATTCTACGATGAGAGGGCTTAGGACATAAGTATACTCAAAGAAACGATATTTCACAAAATAAAGTAGATAATTCATAGTAATTGGGAAGTTTTGGTTGCTTATTAAATAGAAGTTAATAATTTTTGAAAGCTGTTTCGTGGAGCATTTGGCAGGCCCAGTATTCAATCTTTCGTAAACATCCAAAGGAAGTTCGGTCAGATTTGGTGTCATTTTTTTCAGCAGTTCGGGGAAAAAATTGCTATGTGATGTTGAGAGGATTAAACATCAGTCATATAAAATAAGTAATTCATGTTGAAAAAAACCATGTTGAATGCTGGCTCAGTCATGTTTGATAGAGAATTCAATACCGTATCACGGCAAAGCAATACTTTCGTTAGTTGTGGCAAATGTCATTACTAAAATAAAGTCCTTAACCTGTTTTACTTTTAGCATATATATTCTTTGATACATTATCATTAAAAGCATTTCTTAAATCCTAGTGTTTTATGTTTGTAAAGATGTTGTTATGATTACGAAAATTTCCTTGTGACTAGAACATTGCATAATCATAATAGAAAATAAACAATTAGAAACTGGATCAAAGTATAAATAAATAAAGTTACATAAAGACTGGAAGGATACCAAAGCGCCTGCTACTAAATTTACATTAGGTGTAAGATTTTATCATTTTTTTGATTTAC
Source organism: Mytilus coruscus (assembly GCA_017311375.1). Taxonomy (NCBI): domain Eukaryota; kingdom Metazoa; phylum Mollusca; class Bivalvia; order Mytilida; family Mytilidae; genus Mytilus; species Mytilus coruscus. Next base: position 107,082,722 of record CM029595.1, on the reverse strand, counting down.
TATTATAAAACACGAATGAAATGTTGTTTGACATTGAAAGTACAATAAACAAGAGTAAATACATAATGCATGTCATTTCAGATAATTTAAATTACATAATAATTGTAGGTATTATGTTTTGTGTCGATGTTACCGCAGCAAACAGATGAAACACCAGACGATACATCGATCGTCTGCTGCTGTACTGCACGTGATGAACGCTGTACACTCGTACCAATGCTGATAATGATTGTTGGTTTGGTTTTCATGGTTGTGGGATTTGCAGTACCACGCGGCTATGACTTCGATCCAAATAAACCAGCCCGTGAAATGGAAGCAACTGAGAATTTTTACATTACTTTAGGATATAATTTAGACATTTGTATTACGGTGGGTATGGGGTTCATCGCATTAGGAGGAATGATTATCTCAACTATGATGTTACAAGACGCATTCTGTAGCAAAGAAGATGATGATGACGCATCGTTCACTGACTATTTAAATATGGCTAACTATTCTAATTATGGTACCTCTGTGACAAACACTCATGTCCTGAATAATCATAATTCACATTGAATTATGGTAGAAAACTAAAACGAAAATAAGATAATTCTATAGCAGCAACTACATTGTGCTCTATAAACGATGTAAAACACTTTTAAGTATTTGAAGAAATCTGAATTGTTGACATCTTGCTGCACTATCGGTCTATTACATAAACCTGTACAGTGTAGAGGAATGCAGAATTGCAGCAGATTTTCTGTTAACATTATAAACAGCTTCACCCTTCAAACGCACCAGACATGCAGATGTTATTCTTGCGTTTTTCTGCTCATCACTTCACAATACTTTTACGTCAATATTTAGTTTAGAATTACTGCAAAAACTGATATGGGAGCTTTAACTTACATCTTATCGATTCAAAACGAAATAAAAGCAAAAAACATAATCATGGAAAATCCCATTGTATCTAACAACTTGTACACATTACATTTTTGTCAAGAATTGAAAAGAAAAACAAAACAAACCAAACAAAAACGATATTTTAGAAGGATCGAATTGATGAAAAGATTTTTCTTAAAAATGCCTGTTTTTCAGTATATGTAACCTTGACATACCTGTTAAAAATTTTCAGTTCCATTAGTTTTATTTACGTCAGCTTCCCTTTTTTTACTCATACATAATCTAATTTGACTCTTAGTAGGAAGCATAATCATGAAAATTACATAACCTAATGACAATTACATAACTTCTTATATTGTTTATTTTTTTAGAGATGTTCAATTAGCTTTAATGAAAGTAAACCAAAATAGATACAATATACTATGAATCTTGTGTTCTAAATTTTTATACTCATTTCAGTCGTGTCACGTCAAGGCTAAAACTACCATATTGTTCTTAAATACTAGAATGCTTTTTTAATTCTGGTGGGTAGTTCATTGACAATTATACCACATCTCCTTACATTTATTATGATATTTATTCATTACAATAAATTTATTGAGCTTGATTTTGACCAAAACATTACTATGACCACATGCATTGATCTAAGGGTCAAATATTAATATTTCATTCTGAAAATTTATTCCAGGTGAAAAGTGCACACAGATCGGCGTGTCGTATACCATTATGACCTACATATGACCTTCATAACGTATTTTTTTCTTTTTAACGTGTAACCATATTTTGACAGAAGAAATACTGTCCAACACAGATTCTTACAATGTATTTAATAATTGGTTGATACATTGCCAGCAATAGATGCTTACTGTTGTGACGAGTGATATATTCACATCAGGAGATTATTACCCTTGTTACGGTTGATTAATTATAACAGAAGCTGCTTACCCTTGTGAAGGTTGATACATTTCATCCAGGAGAGGCTTACCCTTGTGACGGGTGATATTTAACAGTCGGAGATGTTTAACTTGTGACGGGTGATACATTTCCTGTTGGAGATGTTTACCTTATGACGGGTGATATAATCCCGGTTGGAGATATTTACCTTGTGACGGGTGATATATTCCCAGTTGGAGATGATTACCTTGTGACGGGTGATATATTCCCAGTTGGAGATATTTACCTTGTGACGGGTGATCTATTCCCAGTTGGAGATGTTTACCTTGTGACGGGTGATATATAGGTACCCTGTTTGACTGTGATCACTCCACTCGGGTTGATGTGGTTCAGATTGTTTCACTCCAACAGTTGTTAAGACTGTAACCGACGTCTGTAAAGTATTTCTCATTATGGACGAATTAACGAGATTATCTATATGCATTTTATGGTTCAAGCGTATTAAAATAAGGCCAAAAAAATTAATACATGTGTTTTCGCTAACCCTACCTACCCTAACACTTTTTATGCCATTTTTGAACAAGCACTGTTAAAGTCAGACAGATTCCCTAGTAGTAACCAGCTAAAAAATGTTTGTAAAATAAAATGATATTGCCTACCTACCTACCCTATTTTTTCCCAGAACGTTAGCGGAAACACATGTATTATTTTTTTTGGCCTAACAAATACTGCGCACATATTATATATGTTTGTCAGCATAGAAACCACGTTTTTCGTTTTACTTAATTTTCAGCAGTGTATTTTTGCGAAGCTAACAAGTCAGCTGAGTTAGCCTTGGACAGAAACCCCTCGGTTTTTCTTTTAAGGGATTAAAATCCATTTTGGGCCGAAAGGGTGAAAATGATAAATCAAAATATATATTTTAAAACAAATATTCAGACATACTATTGTTCGTTTATCCATCGACAAATGAAATCAAATAATCAGACGGGTATGGCCATTCTTGTCCTGTTTTAATGGAGGTTCAAAATGGACAATGATACGTTAAAGTACATATAATTTACATTTAAAATTAAATGGACACTCTCAAATAGCTGCCTGATTATTATTTTTGTATTCTTACTTAAATCAACAGCATTCAAAATAGTATTTAATAATGTTAAACATTTATCAACTTATTTTACTTTTATAAAAAGTTTATAAGCAAATATTTTCTTAATATTGCAATTCCTATAATCTGTATATTATAGTGGAATTACACAAGATAAGTAAATGGAGATATACAATTGCAAGTTTAAAAGAAGGATGCAACCTTTAACCTTTTAAATGGGTCTAAGCTCCGATTGAGTATCATTAAAGCACATCAAAAGACTTTTTCTATGTGAATCTGTAAACAAAGAAATCCTTGATAGTTCTCTTTTGCCTGGTTGATACAGTTTATATTGAATGATTTTATATCAAAGAAAATAAGATACAAAAGTCAAGATGATGTTCACGTCACTCAAATGATTTCAAAATTACTGTCGTACATAATAGTAAACTTTTAGGGCACTCTTTCAAATTTCATAATCAAAATAAAATCGATCTGTAAAATTTTATAAATATAGGCCTACCGATTCATAAAATGTATGCAAGTCGTCTTGTTTAACTTCAGACGTTTTAACTAACAAAGATTGTTTATATTGTATTGATCTGTATTGCAACTCTAAATTATTGTGACGCCTAACAATGATATATGCAGACAATTCAGAGGTACAGTGTTTATCCAATTGTTTCGGAAATAGATTTAAGACAATTAGCTTTTAATAATCTTCCAAACATCAGAAGTACTAGATTATAGTTTGCTACAGGTGTCCATGCTATAGGCTCATTTCGTAAAGACTTTCTTGCAATAAAACACTACTCCTTTATCTGAAAATATCTATGTTTGCTTTATTCTTGCATAAAATTAAAAGGCTTACTAAGAAGAACCCGAAAGGTCTTTCTTAAACGTGAAATTGCATCGAAATATTCTTATCTTTAATTTGTGGCATGAAAACAAAGTTATATTGAATTAGAAGCATCAACAGTATAAAAATCTTATGGTTAAACAGCTTCGATATCCGGTAGTAGTTAAACTGAACAACAGGCTAATGATGTTGATCCAGTCTTCAACATTTACAAGACTAATAAAGCCCGGTTGTCACCATGAATGTAAAACTTTGACCGCGTAAACATTGTCCAAGTCATCTGTTGCCACTATCAAAGTTTTTCAGCAAAAACTTGATCAAAGAAAAATTTGACCAGGTAGACTTGATCCAAATCATCGGTTGTCATTATCAAAAATTTTTCTTCTTCAAAACTTAGTCAAAGAAAAACCTGCACTGTGATTGGATAGTTCCCGTCCAAGTCCATCCAAAAATAGGATGAGATTTTATTCCATCCAAGTCCGTCAAAGTTCTTGATCCAAGTTTTCTTTGACGGTTGTCACTATGAAAAATTCCATCAAAAACTTTGGCCATGAAAACTTGTACAAGAAAACTTTGATAGTGACAACTGGCCTTAAAACAAATGGTGTGTCAGGAATAGGACATACATATAAACAGAAGATAGTACTTCAATTAAATCATGGTACACATAGACATACTCTGAGTAAAAACAATTGGAAATACGGGGGAGATGAGGAGTCTCGACTGGGTGAAACCCCAAGGACTGACTAAGGTGAAAAAAGACCACTGTGATAACAGGTGTGTCGACAGGGTAGCTCACAAGGGCTGACTTTGGTAAAGAAATATGGTATGATATTATGTGTGTCGACAAGGTAAGACCCTAAGGACTGACAATGGTAAAGAAATACGGTGTAATACATGTTTTGTCCAGAGGGTAAGACCTCAAAGGCTGACTAAGGTTAACAAATGGTTTGATACCAGGTTTGTTGACAGAGTCAGTAGGAACCCGCCAGGTGACTTAGGAAAAGAGAAACGATGTGGAACTAGGTGTGTCGACGGGGTAAGACCTCAAGAACTGACTACAGTAAAGAAATACGTTGTGATACCAGGTGTGTCGACGGGGTAAGACCCCAAGAACTGACTACAGTAGAGACATACGTTGTGATACCAGATGTGTCGACAGGGTAGGACCCCGAACACTGACTAATGGAAAGATATATGGCTATCTATAGTTCTATCCGGCAAAAAAACCAATGGCACCCGTCTGACTATCTGAATGTATAAATACGTAGTCACGTCCGGTCGGAATGGGGACGTTTAAGCCGATGCCTGGTGTATAAGGAGAGTAAAAAACTCTTTGAGGGTTCCGTGGGTCACCTGTTACAGGACAAAATGTCTCCTATTCAACGTACCCTCTATTTCGCAGGCGAAAATCTATACAAAACCTACCTCCTGAATTTATTCAAATTTTTCGTCAAGAATGAGCAAGAAATATTTGTCACTGGACGTTTATTAAACACCAATCAATCAATAGGATAAACATCTGCTAGATGTTACCTGTTATTAGATTCCAATGACACATCCAATTGTTAGCCGGGTTCACTACAAAACCAGTTATCATATATGATGTACGGGAGTGGGATATCTGTTTTTGAATTAATATGTAAACTTTTGTAAAATTAATATTTGTTTTCTTTGAATAACCAGAAATATTGTACAGTATATTTATTCTTGTTTTCTGTCATGGACTTTAATATATATGACAAAAGGCACTCGGGTTGACATGTATATGCACTTTTAGTGCACTGTAAGCTTTGCATGGTCGTAAATTAAGTTATGATAATCATGAATGACAGTAGTAGCACTGTGGTCTTTTGTAATGAAAACAATAGTATTTTATGTCATAAACTTAGATGACTTATTATCTGCCACCTAACTATTGTGAAATAAAGTTATTAATTACCTTAGTACATTTATGAATGTACTTGGCAGCGAGCGGCGATTCATGATTTTGTAGATAATACACATAAAAGAATAGACATCTCTTTTTAGAACATTTTCGTTATTACGTTACCTTTAGTCATGCAGGGGTCAGCAAAAATTGTCCTTTTCACACCTGTTGCATGTAAGGTATATGTTATGTGCTTGTCGGGAGTACCAGATTCTATAAGATAACAAATCAATTATGGACCACTAACATATGTTTTGTGGTTTACCCTTGCATTTTAATGACCATGTAGAACAAACAACAAAATATATTTTGTCTTACCTGCTCTTCTTATGTAATACATACATCTAGTATGGTAATTGGATGCACCTTCAAACGTTAGACGTGACAATGTAATTGAACAAAAGATAGAGTTAAGTATTTCGACACTTATTGAAATGTAACATGCACCATGACGAGTATTTGCAAAGTGATGAATGTAAGTGACTATTAAAGGAGACAGAAGCTCATTACGAAGTAGTAGGATTAAAATTTTAAAAGGTGGATTGAAGATGGACAAATTGAAACAACGTAAATTATGACACACTTTGATCACTGAAAATTCTTTACTGAAAAGACACATCTTCATAGATAATATCTTTCGGAACACAAACTATATGTTTAATGTATTGTTTTAATAATGCACTTCAAGTACAGTTGAATGGTAAATAATTGGAGCCAAATTACTAGTTGCACATAGTTTAATAGATCAAACGGTTGCACCAGTACAGTATATGTTTTGATAGTTTTGTAACAGTGGTACAAGGAGCCGACAATTAATGTTATCTTTACAGCACAAACTAAGTATAAGATCTTCAGATGAAAGCGAATTTATTGGTGTTGCTTTATTATGTTTCATAGATTATATACATATAAGTCATTTTTGGTAATTAAGTATTACTTCAAAGTAAACCGAGTTCCATATTTTTAGGTCAAAGCAGAATTTTTTTTATGCGTTTTATTTATTTATTAATATGATCTTGTTTTGCAACACAATTTGAAATAAGTTGAACAAATTTTGAATAAGCGAATAAATATTTAAAAAGATTCAACATAGAAAATTTTGAAAGATAATTTCTTAACTGACATGTTCTGTGTTGTGTTTTGTGTGCTGTTGTTTGTCTTTTGGTCTTTTTCTTAATTTGCCAAATGTGGCCGGTTGTCAGTTTATTTTGGACTTGTGAGTTTGAATGTCCTTTTGGTATCTTTCGTCTCTCTGTGAAAAACATCTTTTTATTAGATTACAACAGTTGGAGTCATACCTCCACAATAAATCCCTATTTTTGTGATAAATATAAAAATAAGAAGATGTGGTAAAATGTTTGTTTGTTTGTTTGTTTGGTAAGAACGCCAAGGAGACAACTTTCCACAAGAGACCAAACGACACACAAATTAACAACTATAGGTCACCGTACGGCATTCAACAATGAGTAAAACTCATACCGCATAGTCAGCTTTACAAGGTCCCGAAATGACAAATGTAAAACAATTCGAACGAAAACTAACGGCCTGATTTATGTACAAAATAATGAAAGAAAAACAAATATGATATACAGCAATAAACGACAACCATTGAATTACAGGCTCCTAACTTGGGACATGCACATACAGAATGTGGCGGGGATAAACTAGTAAGATGGCGATAAACCCTCCCACTAACCTGGGACAGTAGTGCAACAGCACAACACAAGAACACAATATACAAAACAATTAACGAAAATTTGAATTACTTTTTTGTGTTTTGGTCTGTCAACTTACCAGAAGTAATATATCAAATATATTTGGTGTATGGAATAATTGTAAGGGTTACATGTCAGTCTGACAGGATTTATCTGACTTTGACCTGTTTCATTAATATATGATATTATACCTCAGTATGTTTTTTCTATATAAAAAAGAATGAAATATTTGTGCTATTTCATTCCACAGACTATTTGCCAGTCAATAGTTTCAAAGACTATTACCCCGGTCAATAGTTTTATAAACATATTTCCCGTTCTTTTCATACTTATTTTCATTGGACTACAATGACGTCATCGACTATTCTGCTTGGATTTGTGCGCTTGGCAACGTTAAACTCTAAAATATCGTAAAATCTGTTTATATGTCTCTGTCTTAATTTCAAATTAATGTATTACTTACCAGAAGCAATTAAAAAGAAAATCTACGCGACATATTTTAAGAACTAAAACATAACAAATGTATGGTTTTGGTCTGTCGTCATCTTCATAATCTGGGATTGCTTTGGTGTACGTAAAGATATTTTAGCTAGCGTTTATCATATGCACGGAATTTTAACACAAGGATTCCTGGTAGTTCATCTTGTGCATGTATATGTGACTATTTGTTTTTTTTCTAATGGTACATGTATGTGGTCTTTTAGAAAGTTGTTTTGTTCGGTATAATAAAACACTTAATGACTGGTTATGAGTGTAATAGCAGTTTGTTGTCCCTTTGATACTAACTATTGCCCTCGGTTTCGCCTCGAGCGATAGTTGGTATCTCAGGGACAACAAACTTGCTATTACCCTCATACCCAGCCAATAGGTGTATATTATATTAAGACCGTCAAATGTTGCTTATATTTTTGGGGCATTTTAAATATACAACCCTCCGTGTATAAATATTCATCAATATTTAAATGCCTCAACTGTTGACTCCGTAAGTTCTTAATGAATGTAACATTTTTTTTTATTTACTTGCACTGGATCAACACTCATACTAGTGGAATGCTAGTCCCCGGAGGTATCATCTTAGGCTGTAAGTATCCGGCGGTATTATCCACTCTGGTACTAGATCAATACCCATGCTGGTAGATTATAAGTCCAATGAGTTATCGTTCGCTCTAGAAATGGATCGATACCCATGCTTGTGGACTGTTAGTTACCGGAAGCATATCCTGCTCTAAAACTGGATTGATACCCATGCTGGTCGTATATTGTAAATACGAGGTGATATCACCCAGTCTAACACTGGAATGATGCTTAAGCTGGTGGTCAAAGGCAGTATCGTGCGCCCTAGAACTGGAACGATAATTATGATTGTGGACTGTTACTTAATTACTGCTGGTACCATCCGCTCTAGCATTGAATCGATACCCATGATGGTTGACTGTTAGTCCCCATACAGCGGTATCATCCGCTTTGAGTCAATATTTTGAAATAAGCAATATAATTCATTATGTCCATTTTTATGAATTTACGCAGCTACTCAATTTTTTCACAATGACCAGGGTTGCAAATCCCACATGCAGGATTAAAGCAATGTGTTTCTTTTTTTGAGCGCAGGTTGATTAATATATAAATCCTGAAAGTTCCTGGCAAAGTCTGAAACGTCAAAGTTTCAGAAATGCACATTTAATGCAACAAAAACTGTACGTTTTTTCTTTGACAGATTAGATTTACGTTAAACATTGACTGATTAATTACAACATTTTCTTAATTTTCCGTTTGATGAACTTGTGATAAACAAAAGTAAAAAATAAGTTCTTTCTGACTAATATGTGAAAGAATATATTTCAAAATGCAAAAATCAGAAATGAGATAAGCATTCTTACATCAACAATTAAAACATAACTAGATTTGTATTCTTTTCGAATGGTTTTTTGGAATGTATATATACACACCCACGTTTATTTTCTATTTAGAAATTGTTTTATCCATACATAACATCATACATATTTATTATAAGGTTAAATCCTAACTATTTTACTGCCTGTCGATACTTTTATTTTGGCATTGCACAAGTCATGTCTTCTTTGAATGTCCATGGCGTTAAAACACTAAATCCCTGCCTGGGATGTGTTTAATTGATTTTAGTCTCTGATGCATGATTTTTTATTATTTATTGTTTTCCGCTTTTAACTAGCTTTCAGTAACTGCGAGTACTCTCAAATCGCATTTTCGTGTTAATTTGACCTGTTGACACAATTTGTAATGCATTTCTGTTATTCTATATTTACTTATTTTGTGTTATATCTCGTCTTACTATTTTTAATATGTGCCACCTTTGATAAGTATTTAGTATGACGAAAAAAAATTCACTTCTGTACTCGTACTATGAATAACAAATTTATTTTGTGAAAAATGTTTCTGCGCTAACAACAAAGTTATTATATTTAAATTTACCTATGTACGTTACTTTATCTAACGCCATTTTGTCCTAGGTTAAAGTTGTCTTTTTGACATTGAAACATCTTTTTTATTTATATTGTGTCATAGATCAAACTTATTCGTTCAGTGTATATTTACTTGTTTTTGTATATTGTCTTTTTGATCGAGTTAAGTCATTTCATACCAATATATCAGGTTAGGGTGAAGGTTGGCGCCTGCTAAAACGTTTAAACCCGCTGGCTTTTTATGCACCTGTCCTAAGTCAGGAGCCTGTTGTTCAGTGGTTGTCGTTTGTTGGTGTGGTTCATAAGTGTTTCTCGTTTCTCGTTTTTTTTAATACAGATTAGACCGTTGGTTTTCCTGTTTGAATTGTTTTACAGTAGTCTTTATGGGGCCCTTTATAGCTTGCTGTTCGGTATGAGCCAAGGCTCCGTGTTAAAGGCCGTACTTTGACGACCTATAATTGTTTTCTTTTTTACACATTGTGACTTGAATGGATAGTTGTCTCATTGGCACTCATACCACGTCTTCTTATTTATATTTAGTGTTCCAGAAATGATGTTGTTTTAAGGCTATTCGAATCTTACTCAATTTAGTTGACTCAAAAATCATATAAATAAAGAAAATAGTTTTATAACGATGATAGAACGAATGACAAGAATGAAATGAGGTTTCAGTTTGAATTAGTATACATTTTTAAATGTTTTAGTGTAAAGGAAAATGTATTGAGGATACCTGAAACGTGGCCACTGGCTGTTGGTAATCCTCTGTAAATGAATAAATATAATAGATTAAAACATTTGTATCCTTTATACATGTATTACAGACTCTTCCATTGGAAAGACGCCTTTACTGATTTGTAAGAGTGTATTATCACCACAGGGGTGGGGATAGTCATGGTATTTTTCAGTCTTTTTAATAAGATTATTACCTTCAGTAATCGGATTTATATATGTACTGTCAACGTACGGTATACCACCCGAAGCCGTATACTAAAAAGTCCTATGGTAAATATATAAACCTAAATAGTCGTAAAAAACAGATAGTATTATTAAGATGTTTATTTCTTTTTTCCGTCAAATAAAAAAGGTTGGTAGCTTTCATTGATATTTATTTTCTCACCTTAAGAATTCAGATTATCTTTTAGAAACAAATGTTGAGATTTTCCCTTTGTTGAAATGTCAATGCTGAAGAGAATCTTCAATCTTGTAATGTTTGGTTATGTTAATATGTAGTTATTCTCAATGAGATGAGAAATATTCCAATGTACATATTCTGGTCGCCTTTAAAACATCTTAAGCTGACCTCGGACACTTGACTTAAAACGTAGACCAGAATAAAGGAGACCTCATGTTGTGCAAGCTACATATACAACGGTCATGATATCCCTCCATATTCATGGTTTACGATATTAAACATCTAATATTTTACTTTCACTGTTTGTCAGTCAAGTCTTTTCATGTAAACAATTTATATGAAAAAGAAATTTCTTTACACCTCACAGATAAAGGTAAAGATTCACGCTTGTATTGTTACGTTTAAAAGGATTATCTGTGCCAAAAGAATAAATGTTTTGAACATCGACATTTTATCATCACATGTTTATGAATAATAAAATAAAAATGTCCGTAAACATTCATCGAACACTACTCTGTTTATTTGGAGTTGTCATGTTTTCTTTGATAACAGGTAAACTTTTGGTTTCAAAGTCTTCTTTTTCTGCTTTGCCGAAATATTTTTGTAATAAACACGTCTATAATCAACGTACATTTTCAAAGGTGCCTGGTTCATCTGCGTTAAAAACTTAAGAATTGTTCTTTTTTATTTCTAATATTGAACTGTCAAAATTATTATCTTTCAGAAAGTGCGTGTCCCTTTGGTACGTTCGGAACAATGTGTCAGTTTCGTTGCCATTGTAAGGAGCCTTTAGATTGTGATAAAAACACTGGTAACTGTGAGTCTGGATGCACTGGTCAATGGTCCGGTAGAAATTGTCAGCAAGGTGAGAAACTTACTACGCCGAACAAATATATAGAAAATCTACTTGACTTGAATGTTATCGTCTAGGATGATGATGATGATGATGCTTAATGTCCAGCGGCAAATTAATATGCATATTCAGGACCAGAGCATGTTAATGTAATATGAAATTTAGCCCTGCTTTGTATTAGACCGACACGTTGAGCAGGATTTTTAACGTGCTAGTTCACAAGGTAACAGTCCGCAGGAAGACATGTCACCTTATCCGGACATATTATTCTGACTCCGAGCTGACCGGTCTTTGCTCTTACTCCTTAATGCCGCGTGCTAAGCTACCAATTTTAAAGTCTTTGGTTTGACCCGGCCGGGGTTCGAACCCACGACCTCCAGCACTCGAGGCGAATTCGCTACCACGAGACCACCGAGGCGGTTTTATCGTCTAGGATATAAAGATGAGACAACAAGGAAACGACCAACGACCAACATTTTGATACTTATTTTTTTTTTTGCGTGCTTTATTTATAAGTAATTATGAAGAAAGAATCGGAATTTTGTTCATGGCCAAATGTCATACATGACCTTTGCGATATTCACTTTTGTGGTTGTTGTGGTCGGACATATTACATTGACAAAACTGAATTCAGATCATAAGATTAACATGTTATTTTTTCAGAGAATGTGTCGTTTAACGCATCTACATCACACAAAGTAGGAACAGGATCAACAGAATCTTGGTATGGTGTTGATGGTAATACTAGTACCTGTGCTATAACTACGGCTGGTGTTAATGGTTGGTGGATGGTGAAGTTTGATAAACCACATACAATCCATAAAATATATCTCAACTCAGGTATGAAAAGTTTTTGAAGTAAAGACGCATACGTTTGCAAATATATTTATATATATATAAGTTTTCGTGACAAGCCAATGCAACACTTCCCCCAGTTAAACGAACTCTTTGAGGATCGGATCTGGTGTAGTGGTAAGCGTATCTGTCTTTATATGCTAGCCACATGATGTTCGACGGATATATGAAATGGCTGAAGTTCGTCTCTGGAGAGATTACTTTAAATTCAAATATGTATGTACAGACGATTTGAGGGTGGATATTTCTATGACATTGTTTGGTTAAACTATTCGGGCTTTATTTATATAATACATGTATATAATATGGTATTTAAAAGACAAAATACATATGTTTGTGGTTATAGAACATTTGTAGAAGTCATTAGCAAACAATTTATTTTATTGTTGTACATCAGTATGAAACATGATTTAAACTGCCAGAATTCCTGCAATTCAAAAATATCGTCTGACAGAATTTCTTGTACTCATTATTTCTATTTTAAACAATAGGTACAAACACTTCATTATTTGATTGGCAGATCATAGTGGGAGATGACAGTAACCTATTTACTATGATGAGATGTAGCGAGATCAAATCTCATGAGTCGTCAGCGTCTGTGTTTTGTGATAGACCAAAGAGAGGACAATATCTAGCTGTGTTAAATAGACACGGTCCTGTTGTTATTTGTGATCTGTCAGTTTATAGTAAGTTGTAAATATACATTTTTTTTCGGATTTTCTCCGATCTGGAATTATATGTTAGTAATATATGTATATGTATATACTACTCTAATTCTTACCCGATTTATCCTTTTCCTGACCTGTTGATTATTTTTATTTAATCAACGTGTGGTTCGTTTGATCTCATTGATCATCTCGCTTAGCAAACCATTCGAAAGAAGAATCAAGATTGTCTGTATAGCGTCTAAAATCATGAGGGAAACAGATTCCACCACCAAATCTCGTCAAATACGATATTTATCCACTCTCTACAGTTAAATTTTAAATATTTAAAATTCTCGGCGAGCCTCGCGTTTTAAATTTGAATTTTTTTCTGTCTTGAGTGTATATAGATATCGTATCACACTCTATGCAATGTTATAATCTATATATATATATATATATATATATATACATTATATGACATTACAAATAGGAATCCAGTACTTCAGTGGTTCAACTGGAATTTTGATATGTGCTATTTTAAATCAAGTACAGATCAGAATTTCAATATCTTCTTGTCTAGTAGAAATTCGGATATCCAAATTTGTACGAGGAGAATCCAGGATTGTACTCAATTTCTGGTATGATTCAGGATGTTATTGAAACTATAGTTAGTTTGATTCTGGATTGTACTCGGTTTATATCTCATTTATTTTTTCTTTTAATTGTACTGGATAAGTAGGAAAACAATGTAAATGAAATTGATCGCATTTCTCAATACTTTGTTACAAACAAAATGTGGTAAACGACACTTTCAATCTAGCATAAACTTTTTTGAATTTCTCAGTTAAGGGTTTGAACGTTCCCTATGATGGTTAATCGAGGAAGGCGCTTCGGACGCACCAAATTTATAAAGTATTGACACACTATTTTTTACCGTGCTAGCTCACACAATTACAATCAACAGGAAGACATGTCACCCTACAAAGATACATTATTCTGACTCCGAGTCGACCAACATTTGTTCTTTACCTAGATGCCATGTGCTTGGTGCAGTAGCAGCAAATACGAACTTTAGAGTAATTTTTTACATCATATTTGAATACTAGTATGTATTTGTTCTGTCAGTCTTGTGGGCTGTAGAAAAGACAATTTTCAGACTAAAATGATCAAATTCTGTATAAATTTCAGTACGTTTTTTTAAGTAAACCCTCACGTCAAATTGATCAATCGGCGATTTTTCGACTTCATACTTTCGTGCAGTCGGAATTATGGCTGTATAAGAAAGACTGACAACAACATGACAAAACGAAAAAAAGTGGAAAGACACACGCTGTTCCTAAAAACATTCAAGAGAAAATGAAAAAAATATACGAACCCAACCAAAAAAACCTGGGGATTACTCAAAGCTTTGGATTGGTGAGCAGTTTCGGGATCGAGGCTACGACAAATGCAACATACCTGTGGTCATTTGTGACACAGTTATTCTGTAACCAAGTCAAGATGTCGCACGTTAAACTTTCCAAGAAATGATTAATTCTACAATTGAGATCCCTTTATTAGTAGCTTCCGTGCAAGCAACCCTTTACCAAGGAATTCCTTATATCAAACTCTTTTCGTCCTGGAGTAAAGTCGCATTTCTGATGCTTTTTTTTCTAGTTTGTAGTAAATATAGCTTTGGACCAGGATGTGAGCGACACTGTTCATGTAAAGCGCCAAACGAACAGTGTGATATACAAACTGGGGCATGTTCATCCGGGTGTCAGACTGGTCGTCAAGGAGTAGACTGTCAGATAGGTATGTATTGAATAGAAATAACATCCGGGTGTCAGACTGGTCGTCTAGGAATAGACTGTCAGATAGGTTTGTATTGAATAGCAATAGCATCCGGGTATCAGACTGGTCGTCTAGGAGTAAACTGCCAGCTAGGTTTTTGTATTGAATAGCAATAGCATCCGGATGTCAGACTGGTCGTCTAGGAGTAGACTGTCAGCTAGGTTTTTGTATTGAATAGCAATAAAATCCGAGTGTCAGACTGGTCGTCTAGGAATAGACTGTCAGATAGGTTTGTATTGAATAGCAATAACATCCGGATGTCAGACTGGTCGTCTAGGAGAAGACTGTCAGCTAGGTTTTTGTATTGAATAACAATAAAATCCGAGTGTCAGACTGGTCGTCAAGGAGTAGACTGTCAGATAGGTATGTATTGAATAGAAATAACATCCGGGTGTCAGACTGGTCGTCTAGGAATAGACTGTCAGATAGGTTTGTATTGAATAGCAATAACATCCGGATGTCAGACTGGTCGTCTAGGAGTAGACTGTCAGCTAGGTGTTTGTATTGAATAGCAATAACATCCGGATGTCAGACTGGTCGTCTAGGAGTAGACTGTCAGCTAGGTGTTTGTATTGAATAGCAATAAAATCCGAGTGTCAGACTGGTCGTGTAGCAATAGACTGTCAGATAGGTTTGTATTGAATAGCAATACCATCCGGATGTCAGACTGGTCGTCTAGGAGTAGACTGTCAGGTAGGTGTTTGTATTGAATAGCAATAACATCCGGATGTCAGACTGGTCGTCTAGGAGTAGACTGTCAGCTAGGTTTTTGTATTGAATAGCAATAAAATCCGAGTGTCAGACTGGTCGTGTAGGAATAGACTGTCAGATAGGTTTGTATTGAATAGCAAAAGCAATCTTAATATCTGGTATTGAAACACTGGTCATCTGGATATCTGGTAATGTGATGTTTTCTATGGAGCCGATTTATTAAGGCGTATGTTCATAATGCAGTGTATTTTCTTCTTGTTTTTGCCTTGATTTGTTCTTGAAATAAAATAACAACACGCAAAGTCACATTACTTTTGTTTTGTTTTACAAAGACATGATAAAGAGTTATTTTAAAACTTGCTTACTTACAGTGGATAACAAAAAAGGGCGTACAATTTGATGTTGAGGTCATTGATTTTGAATATATATATATATATATATATATATATACATGTATATATATATACTTACGACGACGTATCCTTTGTTTTTCTATTATATCTACCACTAATGCTTTAGCTGAATAATTTAACTTTGGTTTTGATTACAGAATGTCTTGGATCTTATGGTCCAGGCTGTTCCTATAAGTGTGGCCATTGTTTAAATGGTACTACATGTGATTCTATGTCTGGACTCTGTCCACTGCACAAATGTGACCCAGGCTGGGAAGGCAGAACATGTCATAGAGGTAAAGTAAGAATCCTGGGCTAATGTCATGCCCATGTCAGGTCGAATATAACAAGTCAAGATATAATACATTGACAAATATTGGAATGAAAACCAATCGAAATCGTATGAACTCGAGGCGAAACATGAAATATCAATCTAAACATGACAGTAGGCCAAGGTCTATCTATCTTTCATTGAAACCCAAGTTAAGCAAACAATTATACAATACATAACATACATTAATGTTGTTTTAATAGTTAGATAGCCTGTCATTGGATAAAAGAAAATCCGTTTATTTAAAACCTAGTGGAATATTTGTATATTCTCAACAATATTGAAAATGCAAAAAAAGGATAGTTTGTAAAATGCCAGCTTAAAATACCTTCAATGATTCCAGACAAAATTACGGTCCCTCTTTCCATGTATACAGTAAGTAACTATAAATTTTGTATATTACAACAATGAAACAACTTTATAATGCTGTTATGTTTTTATTCTATTACACCAGAGTGCAATGTCGGTTTCTATGGATACAAATGTAATAGCAGGTGTGGGCACTGCAGCGATAACTTGATTTGTCATCATGTCAATGGAAGTTGTCCCAGTGGATGCCAGTCTGGTTGGAGAGGCAAAACCTGTATGGAAGGTATGAAAAACGGCTAAATCGTAAATTGTATAATATGCTGTTACTTTACCCGACTAATGATAGCGGTGGTGGTAGTGATTAGATGTGTGCTAGTACCCTTGTCTGTCTGCATCTCCTCCTAAACCAGTGAATGGACTGATTAGTAATGTTTTGTTCACCTCCTGGTTACTATTATCCGAATGGTTTTTCAAGTTACCAAGAGAAAACATAGCCTTTGTAATTTTTCCAAATAGAGATTTGCACAAACATCCTCATTTCTTCTCAATCGGTGAACGAATTTCAGTGAAACTCTAATGCATATTCAGGAACAATATAGCATTCTTATTTATTAACTGACCATACATTTGATTAGCGCTGCTCATAAAGTACATCTACTCTCTATATTTTTTGCAGAGTTTTTGAGATAACAAGAGAAAGTCGGACATTTCTTTTCGAAAGAAAACAACTGTGACCAAAGAGACTAACTATAACTGTCTGTTTCTTATATTGAACACATCTAATCCTACAACGACATATACTATCAAAACGGGTGTGAAATATACTTTGGACAAAAAAATGTAGGATATCACGTGTGGGGTATACTGTCCATGAGACAGCAAACCAACGTATATTTACATTGAATAATTTTTAAATATTTAAATGGAATTTCAGAATGCAATACGACTCATTTTGGTAAAGATTGTTTACAGCCGTGTGGAAACTGTTTTGATGGATCATGTAATAAACAGACTGGAGAATGTACATCTGGCTGTAAGCCTGGGTTACAAGGTGACAGGTGTGATACAGGTATCAACAGATGGTACTTAGTGTATTAATAGTTGTTTACACTCATGTGATGAAAGCTATCATTTATTATATTTTGGCATGCAAATATCTTAAATAGTTGCATATTTTACAGTATACGTTTAATAAAATTATAATGAATCTGCAAGATTTCCCATGATAGTATTACAAATAATACAATCTTAGTCATCTTTTCGTATAATCGAACTCTTATAAATTATCCATTTATAAAAAAAATGTTTAATACTACGAAATAGTTAAACAGTAAGCTGAAGAACAGACAAAACATGAAAAAAGAACAAACATACAAAAAACTAGTATCTCAATTGTTTGTAAAACAATTGAAAGGTCTTTCCTGTAAAAGTGATGTTTTTGTAATGTACTCTTTACGACCTTTCATATGATATACGACAAGCATACCTTTTGAACCTTTTCACTTTTTACACTTAATGACCCATTCCGCCAAAATTTTCGAGATCGAAAGTATGATATTTGTAATGAAGACCAAATGACCTTTCATTTGCTATGCGACAACACCATTTTCTAGAAAGTTTGATTTTTGCACTTAATAACCCCATCTTACTCATTTTTGGAGGACAGGAATTTGATATTTGAAATGTACACATTATGACCTTTCATTTGATATATGACAACCTTATCTTATGAGACCTTGTATTTTTGCACTCAATGACCCCACCCAACGCATTTTCGGGGACGTCAATTTGATATTTGAAATGTACGCTTTATGGACTTTCATTTGATATGCCACAACCTTACCATTATTTTTGCACTAAATGACCCCACCCTTCGCACTGGGATGAGACGGGGTTTAAAATTTTCATTTTGAGTAGAGCTCATTTAGACGTTCAATTTGACATACTAAATGATCCCATTTTGCAAAGTGCCAAAATGATACAATATCAATTGTATAAATAGAACTTATGAAACTTAAAAAGTCAATGTAAAACATGAAAATTTCAAATTGATTTTTTAAAAGTTTTCTTTGAAAGTTTTGGTAATTAGTCAAACATATAACCATGTTAAACTCTTCATTTTCTGAAAATTTCAGGTGGTAAGCTGTTGTTCATTCAGAAATACACCTCTCCGCTTGCAAAATTTCAAACTGCATTATCTCTAAAACGACAGCAGATATCTCAAATCTGCTAAGTGATAAATGATCTGCAGTTGAAGGACAACATTGTAGAAAAAAATTGGGACACTTCCAAGGTTCATCAAGGTCACAATGAATAATCAAATATATGATGCAATACCAAACTTGAGAACCGGAAGTCGTAGAGACATGGGACTACCACCATTCAACTCAGGACCACTTGACCTTTCAAATGTCACAAGGTCAAGGTCATAGTACGCTTTGAAGGTCAAGGTAAAATTTCATCATGACCTGACATTGACCTCAAATTGAAGGTCTTAAAATACTGATCATGTTTGCACTTTATAGTAGGTTGATATCTGTTTTCTTTTCAAAGATATACACACAATACTATACTTTTAAGAATTATCTCGTTGTAACTTTTGAACAGACGGTTGGACATTTTTGAGCTTAATGTATACAAGAGTGCACACGCTGAAATGTCGCGCCTTCTTTACTAATCATTGATATTATGTTGATAGTCCTAAATATAAAGCTTTATTACAACTGTCACATAAACTTAACATTAACCAAGAAAACTAAACATTGACCAATGAACCATGAAAATGAGGTCAAGGTCAGATGAACCATGCCAGACAGGCATGTACAGCTAATAATTCTTCCATACAACAAATATAGTTGACCTATTGTTTATAGTTTAAGAAAAACAGACAAAAACACAAAAACTTAACACTGAGCAATGAACGGTGAAAATGAGGTCAAGGTAAAATAAAACCTGCGCGACTGACATATAGATCATAAAATATTTCCATACACCAAATATAGTTGACCTATTGCATATAGTATTAGAAAAAAAGACCAAAACTCAAAATAAAACTTTGACCACTGAACCATGAAAATGAGGTCAAGGTCAAATGACACCTGCCAGCTAGACATGTACACCTTACAATCATTCCATACACTAAATATAGTAGACCTATTGCATACAGTTTAAGAAAAACAGACCAAAACACAAAAACTTAACCATAACCACTGAACCATGTAAAATGAGGTCAAGGTCAGATGACACCTGCCAGTTGGACATGTACACCTTACAGTCCTTCCATACGCCGAATATACGTGACCTATTGCTTATAGTATCTGAGATATGGACTTGACCACCAAAACTTAACCTTGTTCACTGATCCATGAAATGAGGTCGAGGTCAAGTGAAAACTGTCTGACGGGCATGAGGACCTTGCAAGGTACGCACATACCAAATATAGTTATCCTACTACTTATAATAAGAGAGAATTTAACATTACAAAAAATGTTAACTTTTTTTTCATGTAGTCACTGAATCATGAAAATGAAGTCAAGGACATTGGACATGTCACTGACGGAAACTTCGTAACATGAGGCATCCATATACAAAGTATGAAGCATCCAGGTCTTCCACCTTCTAAAATATAAAGCTTTTAAGAAGTTAGCTAACGCCGCCGCCGCCGCTGGATCACTATCCCTATGTCGAGCTTTCTGCGACAAAAGTCGCAGGCTCGACAAAAATGTAGAGCTCGTCGAGAGGAACATTTTATACACAGTATGTATGCAGCAAACTCACGTTTTCTTAATATGTAAGCTTGAAATTGCAGTGTAATTTTTTTTGCACTCACTGACCTTTGACTTTGGGTGCAAATTAAAGGTCACATAAATTAAAAATTATTGGTGAAGGTCCCAAGTCTCCACGACTTCCGGTTCTCGAAATAGAATTTTAAGAAAATGTGTATAATTTTTCAAGGGAAATAACTCCTTATAAGGGTTAATAACAAAATGATTGTTTATGTTTATCAGCATTGCCATCAGTTCTTGTACATGCTGTCATTTTCAAATCGATTCTATCTCTAATACTTTTTAATAAATATGCAAATAAAAGAAATAGCTTCAAGGGGACATAACTCTCAAAGGGGATGATGAAATCCTACGCAGCCTCATATGGTAATACATCATGATGAGATCTACCTATTGTTCAAATAAGGTCATGATATCTTTAAAAACAACGAAGGGGGTGGGGGGGAGGGGGATGTCGAAAAAAACAATAAAAGGGAGATAACTTCTAAAGGTGATGATCATCGAAAATCCTACACAGCCTCATCTGGTAATTCTTCATGATAAGGTCTATCGATGGTCCATATTTGGTCTTGATAACTTCAACAGATATGGGGGAGGGCATGTCAAAAAATGTTGGAAGGAAAAAAAAAGAAAAAAAAAAACATTAGAAAAACAATAAGGTCTTTCCTAACGGAGTGGAAAGACCTTAACAATCAATAGTTTACATAGAAAACCGACACTAAACACGAACACTACTATAACCATGGATGATAGCAGGTCATAAACATACTTCAACATGTGGCAGCCATCATGTTAAACGTATTGAAATTCGTGGTTATTCATTTGCAAAGAGAGGGAAAATAAAAAAAAAAAATGTGCCTACTGCCAACTTGTCATCAAAGTTTACATATATGACAAACGTACTCCGTTACGGTCATCCAAACCAAGTCCAGATGTCGTCCATAAAATCAAAGTGATCATTGCACATTAACCTTTAGGAACGTACTAACAAGCAGTTCCCTGCTATCAGCAATCCTCTAAGAAATCCTGATAAGGATTCTATGGAATTATAAATAAGAATTGTAAAAGTATTGTGAAATTATTCACAACTTTTTGGACTCTGGGTAATTTACAGCTTGAAATACCCAACATTTCCTTTTTTCATAAGTATAAACAGTAATTATTGTCTATTCTTATTGATGAAGACCTGAATTGTCTAATTGGTTTTTGTGTTGTTGGGTGGCTGTCTCATTGGCGTGTACATCATGTATTTAAGCATTATACATATGCAGAAATTGAAGTCATCTCTATTATTGATAACTATCTTTCTCAACTGGGCCTTTAACTGTAAGTTTTTATATGTATGTCAGTTTCGATGAACGAGTAGCAAAAATTAACTTATTCTGTTTAATTTTATATTAAATGATCTCACTAGCCCCCGTTTGGTTTTCTTGTAAATCTTATGCAAAAAGTCTATGTCATACGAATAAAGATAAAACATATTATAAGGAAAAAAGTATATATACATGGCTGTAAAAATTATCAATAATTGCACTAGAAATATTTAAACATTTTCACCTTAGCGAAATTTGAGAGATTTTGTTTGGAACAATTTATAGATTCATATGTAACAAGATTAAACGTCCAGTTGTTTTAGACGAAACTTAAATGCAAAACTAGTATCTCAATTGTTTGTAAAACAATTGAAAGGTCTTTCCTGTAAAAGTGATGTTTTGTAATGTACTCTTTAAGACCTTTTATATGATATACGACAAACATACGTTCTGAAAATTTTCACTTTTACACTTAATGACCCCATCCGCCTACATTTTTGATATCGGAAGTATGATATATGTAATGTAGACTTGATGATCTTTCATATGATATGCGACAACGCCATGTTCTAGAAAGTTTGATTTTGCACTTAATAACCCCATCCACCTCATTTTGGAGGATTGAATTTGATATTTGAAATGTACACAATATGACCTTTCATTTGATATACAACAACCTTACCTTAGAAGACAATTTATTTTCTGCACTCAATGACCCCACCCAACCCATTTTTGGGGACATCAATTTGATATTTGAAATGTACGCTTTATGGACTTTCATTTGATATGCGACAACCTAACCATCTGAGAAGTTTGAATGTTTTGCACTAAATAACCCCACCCTTCCCACTGGGATGAAAAAGGGTTTGAAATTTTCATTTTGAGTAGAGCTCATTAAGACCTTCAATTTGATATACATAATGACTGCATTTGGTAAAGTGCCAAAATGATGCAATATCAATTATATAAATAGAACTTATGAAACTTACAAAGTCAATGTAAAGATGAAAATTTCAAATTGATATTTTTTTTGAGTTTTCATTGAAAGTTTCTGGTAATTAGTCAAACATATAACCATGTTTAAGTCTTCAATTTCTGAAAATTTCAGGTGGAAAGCTGTTGTTGATTCAGAAATACATGCCTCCGCTCGCAAAATTTCAAACTGCATTATCTCTATAACGACAATAGATATTTCAAATCTGTTAAATGATAAATGATCTGCAGTTGAAGGACAACATTGTAGACAAAAATTTGGGACAATTCCAAAGTTTATCAAGGTCACAATGAATCATCAAATATATGATGCAATACCAAACTTGAGAACCGGAAGTCGTAGAGACATGGGACTACCACCATTCAACTCAGGACCACTTGACCTTTCAAATGTCACAAGGTCAAGGTCATAGTACAGTTTGAAGGTCAAGGTAAAATTTCATCATGACCTGACATTGACCTCAAATTGAAATACTGATCATTTTTGCAGTTTATAGTAGGTTGATATCTGTTACCTTTTAAAAGATATGCACACAAAACTATACTTTAAAGAATTATCTCGTCGTAACTTTTGAACAGACGGTCGGACATTTTTGAGCTTAATGTATAAAATATAGAGCTCGTCGAGAGGAACATTTTATACACAGTATGTATGCAGCAAACTCTTATCGTTTTCTTAATATGTAAGCTTGAAATTGCAGCGTAAATTGTTTTTGCACTCAGTGACCTTTGACCTTGGATGCAAATTAAAGTCACATGAATTAAAGATTATTGGTGAAGGTCCCAAGTCTCTATGACTTCCGGTTCTCGAAATACAATTTTAAAAAATTGTGTAAAATTTTCAAGGAAATAACTCCTTATAAGGATTGATGACATACTAATTGTTTACGTTTATTAACATTGCCATTTGTTACTGTAGATGCTGCCATTTTCAATTCGATTCTATCTCTTATACTTTTCATGAAAATGCAAATAAAAGAAATTGCTTCAAGGGATGCAACTCTCAAAGGAGTAAAGAAATCCTACGTGCCCTCATATGGTAATACTTCATGATGAGATCTACCTATTGTCCACATAAAGTCATGATATCTTTAAAAACAACGAGGGGGCATGTTGAAAACCCAATAAAAGGGAGATAACTTCTACAGGGATGATGAAATCCTACGTGCCCTCATCTGGTAATACTTCATGATGAGGTCTATCGATGGTCTATATTTGGTCTTGATAACTCCAATAGAAACGAGGGAGGCCATGTCAAAAAATGCTGGAATAATAAAAAAAAAAAAAACAAAAACATTAGAAAACAATAAGGTCTTTCCTAACGGAGTGGAAAGACCTTAATGATAACAGTATGGATGACCTATTTAGTAAGATGAATAGAAATAGGCGTGACATAACATCTACTTATTGATCTCTAGAATGTACTCCTGGTAGATGGGGTTTAAGATGTGGTGAATTATGTGGACACTGCTACAAGAAAGTATGCGATCTAGTAAATGGTACATGTGATAGTGCTTGTGAACCTGGATGGACGGGAAATAAATGCTTGGAAGGTAATTCAACATTTATAAGATAAGATCATATTTTTAAAAAATTCCACAATAAAATGTACCTAGAGACACTTGAAGCCGGGATCCCTAATATGGCATCAACATAGTGCTGCGGGTAATAACTACATATTCTGTGCTGAAGAAATTGTATGTTTATACATGTACTTCCTATATGAACTATTTAAATAAAAATCCGGGATGGTGATCATTTATTATTTTAGGTCGACTTAAAAATCACAGAATGTAGGACTTTATCACAATTGGTGCATTATCCTAATCCAATCTAAAAAAAAAAAAAAAATAAAGAAAAAACCGGTGTTTCACCACAGGATGATGTTTAACCAAATGTTCTTATTTATAGGTTTGTCGACCAAATACATTGGTAGACCGGGATTTAAATCACAGTCCCCGAATGGGGATCTAGGCAAAACTTGGTACTGAGTGGTAGTTTCAAAATAAAAGATTGTTGGATATATGTTAAACTTCGTACTATACGGACGCCAGATGACTGCAGAAGCTCACACTGCTTTAAAGTCCTCAAAATTTTATTCAGTTGCTAGAAAACAAGTGTAATACATTGTATACTCTAATGTAAAAGCGGGTTTCAAGTGCACATTATATTCAAGCTACATACCCTATTGTTTTTATATCAAATTTGTCTTATTATTTATTAACCATTGTAACTGTGGTAAAAAGAACAAAACATATGTGTGTATACACGGAATGCAATATTTTGCAAATTATCTAAAGCTTTTGCTCTGGCCACAAGTATATGTATTATATTTTCCATAGAATGTCCTGGTGGTATGTTTGGAATGAATTGTACAAAGGTGTGTGGTAAATGTAAAGGAGCTATATGTAATGCTACCAATGGGAGATGTCTTCATGGGTGTATGGACGGATTTGGAGGCGAGCATTGTACGCCACAGACATCTGCTGGTAAATATTTAAGCTTGACCATTATGGCACACCACCAATGTATATATGTAAATTTATATTATGAAAGTTGTCCATGTATACGGTCACTGAAGATTATGCCAAAAGCTTAAAGATATGTTGCATAAAATTTACATTACATTTAAAGCTAATCATATTCTACCCACTGGGTAATATTGTTTGGTGCGAGTTTCCCAGCAAAATAACACCCATATCATTTTCAAAATTGTTAGTCCCCTGGGGGATATTTTCAATCTGAAAAAACAGTTGAAACCCATTACATGATAAGGAACATCGTCAATGGTTGCCATATGTCAATTCTTAGTATGTTTTGTTATTTGCAGAATTTGGTGTTGATGGCAGAGCTTTGATGGTTTCTGTTTAATTTATTCACGTTTAGACTCTTGATTTGTCGATGGATTTAGACCAGCCCAGTAGTCACTACCTTTGTGTTGACGTAAAATAGCACTGATACGTTCATTTTATTGTTCTTCCCCAAGTAAATATAGTCTTAGCCGTATGGGTCACAACTTTTCGGAAATTTTGGTTTTTTAAATGCTCTTCATCTATGTATTTGATTTGGTCTCACAACTGTTCATTCAAGCCCCGATGATAAGTCTTATGTAAACCCGCGAATTGCGTACCAACATATAAGCTTGGTATCTCCGATGAGTTTTTACAATCGTTGGGTCGATGACACTGCTGGTGAACGTTTTGTCCCCGATGGTATTACTAACCAAGTAGTCAGCACTTCTACGTTGACACGAAATGTGATTCATATACGTTAATTTACTGAACATTTACTATCAAAAGACGTGACCGAATATGATTTTAAATTATTGAAAATTGCTTTACATATTTTTCTTAAATATTTTATTTCTTTTGATTAAACATAACAGTATTTTTTCACAATTAACCTATAATTTAATTGTTTGCCTTGTTTAAATTTTAGCTCAGAGTCAATATAAGCACTTGTTAACTGTCTCTGAAAAATGACACCAGAGAACAAAATACTTATGCAGACTACTGCTAAGCTCTGTAGATCTTTACAGATTTCGTCCAAGTCTTATGATTATCATTTCATATTTTCATACCCTGGTGATTGCGGAATTCGTCAGGATGTCCTTCTGTTCGACTTTTTTTCCAACCCGCAACAGCTCTTGAACCGTATGACAGAAATTTGTGAAACTTTTAGAAAATCTCACTCACATGGTGTACTTTTGCACCTTCTATTTCATTTTTTTCATCCGGGTGATTTTTTTTTCTCCTAAACCCCGTATTAGAACTTATTGAAACTTTCTCAGAATCGTAATCATACAATGACATTGAGTATCTTCTATTTTGTTTTAAATCCGAATTATCTTCAGGTTTTCCCTGAGCAAGAGTTGGTAATATCATTTGTTAGCTTTACTCGCAGTACCTCTAGTTTATATATGTCATGTATTTCTCTCTACTTTATTAACCTATCTTTTTGTATTTCTTTATTTACAGCTCCTATAGCGCCTGCATTCGAAGAAGAAACCACAAACACATTACAAGTATTTCTTGGTGTTAGTGTAACCATAGTGATCTCTGTAATGGTCTGCTTAATTTTTTGTCTGGTTTCAAACTGGAGAAGAGAAGATATATCTAAATATGATAGACAACTTGAAGTAAGCGATAAAGACATCAGACTGGAAGAAACTAGACATTTAAACTGTAATGGAGAACTTTCAAGTTAACAAATACAACATCTAAAATTGCTGTGTTGATTTTTGATAATTCTTTTGATTCCAGTCATAGCCCAATTTTTATACCCCCGCTTTAAAAAAGTGGGGGGTATACTGTTTTACCTCTGTCAATCTGTCCGTCCGTCCATCCTCCAGTCCGTCAGTCCGTCCTATGAATATTTTTCGTCGCATCTTTGTCAGGAACTACATTACAAGGATTTCTGAAATTTAGTTTCAGGGTTTATATGAGTCAGCTATACCGTGTGATGCGTTTTCAGATTCATCACTCAATAACTTCCTGTTTACCTTATACTTTTAGCGGGCGGGGTATCATTAGTGAGTAGTAGCTCACAGATTCACTTGTTTTGTTTACATTTAGGAAGAACACTATACTGATATTAGTTCTTTCAAAGAACTTATCCAGATATTTCATATCATTTGAATATATATAAGACTAACTATTTTGAAATTTTTAAAATAAATTGATGCAATGACTGATTCTGTCATTTTAAAAGTGCAGTCATTCCATAAACCAAATACAGTTATCATATTGCTTATAGTATCTGAGAAACAGACAAAACAAAGAAAATAAATTTTGACCAATGAACAACAAAATGAGATTAATCCTTCCAGACAGATATAAACAGCTTACAATCATTCCATACACCAAATATAGTTGATCTATTGCATATAGTATCTAAGAAATGAACTAGAAAAAAAAACTTAACCTTCATCACTAATCCGTAAAATAAGGTCGAGGTCAGATGAACCCTGTCTGGCAGATATGTAGATCTTGCTAGACTCCCATATATACCAAATATAATTATCTTATTACTAATAATAAGTGAGAAATTCAGAAGACAAAAAAAAAACTATAGTAGCTTAACCATGAAAAAAAGTCGAAAACCAGGTCAAGGAAAATGGACATACAGACGGAAACTTCGTTACATAAGGTAACTGTATATAAGGTATGAAGTTTCTAGATCTTCTATCCTCCTGAAATATAAAAGCTTTATAAAAATCTTTTACGTCCTGCCATTATATGTAACGGTTTATTCCCAAGTACGGCTGCAATCCCATATGTAGTATTCGATTTACCATCCGGAAACCTCTTTTCGGCAGATATTTCATTCAGTATCTTTTTGTTACTATGACCTTGACCTTGGACATAGTGACCTCAAAATCAACTGGGTTTTCCTCTTATCATATGTGCTCATGTATCACAATATGGTTGCAATCCAAAATGTAGTATTGGTGTTAGCATCTGGGAACGAAATTACTGACGGATGGGTCAAAACTTTTATATCCCTGGCTCTTCGTAGCGTGAGATATAATTTAGAGTTTTATACTAGACAATAAAAAGTGAATTAAGTAAAACTTTGTTTCTATTTTTGTAATAAAATTATCTTAGAAGTATTCCCGTGTTGCCTGCAACAGCATTTCTCTAAAGTGAGACAGATATTGATTACATTTGAGTATGCCACATTTCTAATAAGGGTGAAAGAACTTAATCATACCATGCCAGATAAAGTAGGTCACACTATTTTCATTTGCTTCGTTTTCTCTCCAATTTATTTTATGGTAGTTGATAAGAAGTTGAGCCATTCAGAAACCAGATATGCCATGGCAACCATGTTCACTGACGAAGTGCCGCCAATGTGGCATTTATTCCAAATTTGATTCAGTGGTTCTTAAGAAGAAAATCAAATGCAAAATTTGAGGAAGGTCAACACTACCAAGAATTATATCACATGTTTATTGTACATTTCTACCCTCTTGTAAATCAGAACTGAACGGCTACATGATAAAATTGTAATGTTCTTCTTTTGGTAAATTCAGTACTGATTTTTTCAGTATTGTAACAGTACTGATTTTTGATGTACTGTAACAGTACTGATTTCTTCAGTATTGTAACAGTACTAGTTTTTGCTGTACTGTAACAGTACTGATTCCTTCAGTACTGTAACAGTATTGATTTCTACAGTACTGTAACGGTACTGAGTTTTTCAGTTCTGTAACAGTAGTTTTTTCCAGGAATGTTTCAGTATTATTTTTTCAGTAATATGTGTGTATACACGGAATGCAATATTTTGCAAATTATCTAAAGCTTTTGCTCTGGCCACAAGTATATGTATTATATTTTCCATAGAATGTCCTGGTGGTATGTTTGGAATGAATTGTACAAAGGTGTGTGGTAAATGTAAAGGAGCTATATGTAATGCTACCAATGGGAGATGTCTTCATGGGTGTATGGACGGATTTGGAGGCGAGCATTGTACGCCACAGACATCTGCTGGTAAATATTTAAGCTTGACCATTATGGCACACCACCAATGTATATATGTAAATTTATATTATGAAAGTTGTCCATGTATACGGTCACTGAAGATTATGCCAAAAGCTTAAAGATATGTTGCATAAAATTTACATTACATTTAAAGCTAATCATATTCTACCCACTGGGTAATATTGTTTGGTGCGAGTTTCCCAGCAAAATAACACCCATATCATTTTCAAAATTGTTAGTCCCCTGGGGGATATTTTCAATCTGAAAAAACAGTTGAAACCCATTACATGATAAGGAACATCGTCAATGGTTGCCATATGTCAATTCTTAGTATGTTTTGTTATTTGCAGAATTTGGTGTTGATGGCAGAGCTTTGATGGTTTCTGTTTAATTTATTCACGTTTAGACTCTTGATTTGTCGATGGATTTAGACCAGCCCAGTAGTCACTACCTTTGTGTTGACGTAAAATAGCACTGATACGTTCATTTTATTGTTCTTCCCAAGTAAATATAGTCTTAGCCGTATGGGTCACAACTTTTCGGAAATTTTGGTTTTAAATGCTCTTCATCTACGTATTTGATTTGGTCTCACAACTGTTCATTCAAGCCTCGATTATAAGTCTTATGTAAACTGCGAATTGCGTACCAACATATAAGCTTGGTATCTCCGATGAGTTTTACAATCGTTGGGTCGATGACACTGCTGGTGAACGTTTTGTCCCCGATAGTATTACTAACCAAGTAGTCAGCACTTCTACGTTGACACGAAATTTGATTCATATACGTTAATTTACTGAGCATTTACTATCAAAAGACGTGACCGAATATGATTTTAAATTATTGAAAATTGCTTTACATATTTTTCTTAAATATTTTATTTCTTTTGATTAAACATAACAGTATTTTCACAATTAACCTATAATTTAATTGTTTGCCTTGTTTAAATTTTAGCTCAGAGTCAATATAAGCACTTGTTAACTGTCTCTGAAAAATGACACCAGAGAAAAAATACGTATGCAGACTACTGCTAAGCTCTGTAGATCTTTACAGATTTCGTCCAAGTCTTATGATTATCATTTCATATTTTCATACCCTGGTGATTGCGGAATTCGTCATGATGTCCTTCTGTCCGACTTTTTTTTCCAACCCGCAACAGCTCTTGAACCGTATGACAGAAATTTGTGAAACTTTTAAAAAATCTCACTCACATGGTGTACTTTTGCACCTTCTATTTCATTTTTTTCATCCGGGTGATTTTTTTCCTCCTAAACCCCGTATAAGAACTTATTGAAACTTTCTCAGAATCGTAACCATACAATGACGTTGAGTATCTTCTATTTTGTTTTAAATCCGAATTATCAGGTTTTCCCTGAGCAAATCAAGGACTTCGCACGAGTTGGTAATATCATTTGTTATATAGCTTTACTCGCAGTACCTCTGGTTTATATATGTCATGTATTTCTCTCTACTTTATTAACCTATCTTTTTGTATTTCTCTATTTACAGCTCCTATAGCGCCTGCATTCGAAGAAGAAACCACAAACACATTACAAGTATTTCTTGGTGTTAGTGTAACCATAGTGATCTCTGTAATGGTCTGCTTAATTTTTTGTCTGGTTTCAAACTGGAGAAGAGAAGATATATCTAAATATGATAGACAACTTGAAGTAAGCGATAAAGACATCAGACTGGAAGAAACTAGACATTTAAACTGCAATGGAGAACTTTCGAGTTAACAAATACAACATCTAAAATTGCTGTGTTGATTTTTGATAATTCTTTTGATTCCAGTCATAGCCCAATTTTTATACCCCCGCTTTAAAAAAAGTGTGGGGTATACTGTTTTACCTCTGTCAATCTGTCCGTCCGTCCATCCTCCAGTCTGTCAGTCCGTCCTATGAATATTTTTCGTCGCATCTTTCTTAGGAACTACATTACAAGGATTTCTGAAATTTAGTTTCAGGGTTTATATGAGTCAGCTATACCGTGTGATGCGTTTTCAGATTCATCACTCAATAACTTTTTGTTTACCTTATACTTTTAGCGGGCGGGGTATCATTAGTGAGTAGTAGCTCACAGATTCACTTGTTTTGTTTACATTTAGGAAGAACACTATACTGATATTAGTTCTTTCAAAGAACTTATCCAGATATTTAATATCATTTGAATATATATAAGACTAACTATTTTGAAATTTTTTAAAATAAGTTGATGCAATGACTGATTCTGTCATTTTTAAAAGTGCAGTCATTCCATAAACCAAATACAGTTATCATATTGCTTATAGTATCTGAGAAACAGACAAAACAAAGAAAAGTAAATTTTGACCAATGAACAATAAAAATGAGATTAATCCTTCAGACAGAAATAAACAGCTTACAATCATTCCATACACCAAATATAGTTTATCTTTTGCATATAGTATCTAAGAAATGAACTAGAAAAAAAACTTAACCTTCATCACTGATCCATAAAATAAGGTCGAGGTCAGATGAACCCTGTCTGGCAGATATGTAGATCTTGCTAGACTCCCATATATACCAAATATAATTATCTTATTACTAATACTAAGTGAGAAATTCAGAAGACAAAAAAAAAAAAAAAACTATAGTAGCTAAACCATGGAAAAAAGTCGAAAACCAGATCAAGGAAAATGGACATACAGACGGAAACTTCGCTACATAAGGTAACTGTATATAAGGTATGAAGTTTCTAGATCTTCTATCCTCCTGAAATATAAAAGCTTTATAAAAATCTTTTACGTCCTGCCATTATATGTAACGGCTTATTCCCAAGTACGGCTGCAATCCCATATGTAGTATTCGATTTACCATCCGGAAACCTCTTTTCGGCAGATATTTCATTCAGTATCTTTTAGTTACTATGACCTTGACCTTGGACATAGTGACCTCAAAATCAACTGGGTTTTCCTCTCATTATATGTGCCCATGTATCACAATATGGTTGCAATCAAAAATGTAGTATTGGTGTTAGCATCTGGGAACGAAAATTACTGACGGATGGGTCAAAACTTTTATATCCCTGGCTCTTCGTAGCGTGAGATATAATTTAGAGTTTTATACTAGACAATAAAAAGTGAATTAAGTAAAAAGTTTGTTTCTATTTTTTTAATAAAATTATCTTAGAAGTATTCCCCGTGTTGCCTGCAACAGCATTTCTCTAAAGTGAGACAGATATTGATTACATTTGAGTATGCCACATTTCTAATAAGGGTGAAAGAACTTAATCATACCATGCCAAATAAAGTAGGTCACACTATTTTCATTTGCTTCGTTTTCTCTCCAATTTATTTAATGGTAGTTGATAAGAAGTTGAGCCATTCAGAAACCAGATATGCCATGGCAACCATGTTCATTGACGAAGTGCCGCCAATGTGGCATTTATTCCAAGTTTGATTCAGTGGTTCTTTAGAAGAAAATCAAATGCAAAATTTATGGAAGGTCAACACTACCAAGAATCATATCACATGTTTATTGTACATTTCTACCCTCTTGTAAATCAGAACTGAACGGCTACATGATAAAATTGTAATGTTCTTCTTTTGGTAAATTCAGTACTGATTTTTTCAGTATTGTAACAGTACTGATTTTTTCAGTATTGTAACAGTACTAGTTTTTGCTGTACTGTAACAGTACTGATTCCTTCAGTACTGTAACAGTATTGATTTCTACAGTACTGTAACGGTACTGAGTTTTTCAGTTCTGTAACAGTAGTTTTTTCCAGGAATGTTTCAGTATTATTTCAGTACTGTTTCTAGACTGATTGATTTCAGTAGTTATTCAATACTTACTTTTGATTGCTGTTCCTTATTGATATTTCATCTTGTTGAAGTCAATAATAGATTCACCTACCTAAACAGAAGTGGAATGATTGATAAAGACTAGGTGAGCACTAAAAAGTAAGTACTGATTTGAAAGGGAAATAAATCAGTCTATGAAACACACTGAAAAAAAAAACACAGTACTGTTACAGTACTGCAAAAATCGGTACTGCTACAGTTCTGAAAAACTCGGTACTGTTACAATACTGAAAAAATCAGTACTGTTACAGTACAGAAGAAATTCTGAATTTACCAAAAGTAGAACATTACAATTTTATCATGTAGCCGTTCAGTACTGATTTACAAGAGGGTAGAAATGTACAATAAACATGTGATATAATTCTTGGTAGTGTAATCTGTACTTCCTAAGATCATGCAACGAAAATTTCATACATAGCGATTATGTGTAACAAAATATAAGTATTCGGTAAGCAGGAAGTTAATGAGCAATGAATATGAAAATATATCCCATATTACAGCATGCTATAATGAAGCTTGATATCAACTTTTAGGAAGCTCTGTTTTGTAGCTCCTAAGTAAATTGCGACAAAAATTTAATGAAATGGAAAAACAGACGGACAGACAAACGGAAAGACGACATACAGAGGTAAGCCAGTATACCCTCTCCAAATTATTTCTTAATCACAGCCAGAAAACACACACAAAATTAAATGAAACAAATTTCCGGCAGCTTACTAGGATTAGAACTTTAAAACTGGTAATAAGATGTGTTTAAATGGAACTGGGCAATCTATTAAAGATTAAAGGCTACTAAATTATAGTTGCTGAAATGCATTCTTGCAAAATATCACAAAACGAAAGAAATAGGAAACTGTTGAAAGCTAATGACCAAGTAGCTAAATATCACAACTGACCACAGCCAACATAATCAGCTACTAATAAGTAGTGATCTAATGGCTATGATACACTAGCAAACTATAACAAGCAATCACAACCAACATAATCCTCTACTGATTGGTAGTGATATAAGGGCTATGATACAATAGCCAGCTATCACAACCAATCACAACCAACATAATTCTCTACTGATTGATAGTGATGTAAAGGGTATGATACACTAGCCAACTATCGTAAGCAATCACAACCAACATAATCATCTACTGATTGGTAGTGATATAAGGACTATGGAACACTAGCCAACATAATCCTATACTGATTGGTAGAAATATAATAGATATGATATACTAGCAAACTATAACAAGCAATCACAACCAACATAATCCTCTATTTATTGCTAGTTATATAATGGATGTGATACACCAGCCAACTATCACAACCAACATAATCTGCTACTGATTGATAGTGATGTTAAGGGTATGATACACTAGCCAACTATCACAAGCAATCACAACCAACATAATCCTCTATTTATTGCTAGTTATATATTGGATGTGATACACCAGCCAGCAATCACAACCAACATAATCCTCTAATGATTGGTAGTGATATAATGTCAATGATACACTAGCCAACTACCACAAGCAATCACAACCAACATAATTCTCTACTGATTGGTAATGATATAATGTCAATGATACACTAGCCAGCTATCACAACCAACATAATCCTCTACCGATTGGAAGTGATATAAGGGCTATGATACACTAGCCAACTATCACAACCAATCCCCACCAACATAATCCTCTACTGATTGGTAGTTATATAAGGGCAATGATACACTAGCCAACTATCACAAGCTATCACAACCAATATAATCATCTACTGATTGGAAGTGATATAATTCCTGATACTCTAGGTAACTATCACACAAGCAATCACAACCAACATAATTCTTTACTGATTGGTAGTGATATAATGTCAATGATAAACTAGCCAACAACTATCACAACCAATAACCACCAACATAATTCTCTACTGATTGGTAGTGAGATAATGACATAGATACACTAGACAACTATCACAGCCAACTCTATCACAATCAACATAATCATCTACTGATTGGAAGTGATATAATTACTGATACTCTAGGTAACTATCACAAGCAATCACAACCAACATAATTCTTTACTGATTGGTAGTGATATAATGTCAATGATACACTAGCCAACAACTATCACAACCAATAACCACCAACATAATTCTCTACTGATTGGTAGTGAGATCATGACATAGATACACTAGACAACTATCACAGCCAATTCTAACCAACATAATCCTCTACTGATTGGTAGTGATATAAGGGCTTTGATACACTAGCCAACTATCATAAGCAATCCTAACCAACATAATCTTCTATTGATTGGTAGTGATATAATTGCTATGGAAAACTACCACAACCAACCACAACCAACATAATTCTCTTTTGGTTGCAAGTAATATAATGGATATGATATACTAACCAACTACCACAACCAATTACCACCAACATAATCCTCTACTGATTGGTAGTTATATCATGGCAATGGTACACTAGCCAACTATCACAACCAATTACCAACAACATAATCCTCTACTGATTGGTAGTTATATCATGGCAATGGTACACTAGCCAACTATCACAACCAATTACCAACAACATAATCCTCTACTGATTGGTAGTAATATAAGGGCAATGATACACTAGCCAACTATCACAACCAACATAATCCCCTACTGATTGGTAGTGATATAATGGCAATGATACACTAACCTATCACAACCAATCACAACCAACATAATTCTCTACTGATTGGTAGTGATATAAAGGGTATGATACACTAGCCAACTATCACAACCAACATAATCCTCTACTTATTGGTAGTGATATAAAGGGTATAATACACTAGCCAACTATCACAACCAATCCCCACCAACATAATTCTCTACTGATTGGTAGTGATATAAAGGGTAAGATACACTTACCAACAACAAATTTGTATCACAACCAATCCCCACCAACATAATTCTTTATTGATTGGTAGTGAAATAAAGGGTATGATACATTAGCCAACTATCACAACCAATCACCACCAATATAATCCTCTACTGATTGGTAGTGATATAAAGGGTATGATACACTTGCCAACTATGACAACCAATCACCACCAACATAATCATCTACTGATTGGAAGTGATATAATGTCAATGATACACTAGCCAGCTATCACAACCAACATAACCTTTTACTGATTGGTAGTGATATAATGTTAATGATTTACTAGCCAGCTATCACAACCAATCACCACCAACATAATTCTCTACTGATTGGTAGTGATATAATGTCAATGATACACTAGCCAGCTATCACAACCAACATAACCCTCTACTGATTGGTAGTAATATAAATTCTTGAATGCAGGTATCATTATGGGAACACCTGAGGGCTATGGTAAACTTTTGAACATGACCTTCAATGAACACTTTTCTTCCTCGTCTATGGAACAATTTCAAGAAGTGGTTTATAATCATACATGTGATGGATGCATAGATAGTAAGGCCAAAATAATATAATGTCCATCAATGTTCTATAAGCAACATTCCTTTGTACCTTGTATATTTCACTGTTTCTAAACTATAATTTTAGATAAGATAAGTAAAGAGATGATAAAAGAATACATTAATGATTGATATAATTTATTGCTAATATTTACAAATGATGAATTCATACTCAGATGTACATTAATTAAAATGAGAAACTAAGATAAAACTGGAATACAGATATCACAATAAAATATTTCATGACTGAAAGCAAAGCTCTCATGTAAATAAAAAATCTCAACTTATAAAACAGAAGTTATGACAATGGATAATGAACACTTTTGTATTTCAACACAATTAAAAATGACACAGCCATTATGGAATAACATCATTCAATAAAACAGAAATAGAGTATGTTTATATATCTATATTTATATGCTTAAGATCAAAAGAAACACAACACTATTTCATTGTTTAACACTGATATACTGTAAATTCAGAAATTATTGCGATGTTTTTATTATTGCTAAAAATGCGACAGGGTTATAATCGCAATAATTTAAACTCGCATTTTGAAACTTTTATATGAATTAAACAGGATTTTTCTCCATATCGCAAAATTAAAATCGCATTTTAGTCTAAAATGACAAAATCGCAATAATAAATGCACGCAATAATTTCTGAATTTACAGTAATGAAAACCTAGAAATAAAATAAGACTGAATGGTATTGATTGTTTAATAAATTAAAAATATAAGGAAAATTTGATAAGCAAGACAATGCTTAAATTCAAAAATTAGTGACCAGATTTGTTTACTGGACAGAAATAAAACAATGAGGATAAGAAAACGTGATGCACTGAACTTCACAACTGTCAATATTTGAAAAAAATAAAGTATTGAAATTCTTCAAATTGCAAAAATTAACATACCATAATTCTCAAAACTGTTGGTTCCTTCAAATGCTTATGAGAGTGTTGTAATCCACTTGCTGATCATCAGACTGAAAACCCTCAATTTTAAGGACTGAAAGATCTTGCTCTGTTTGAAACTTTTCTTCCATATTCATGAAATTCAGTTAATATGAGCAAACTGAGCATACACCAAAATGACACAAAACAACAAGGATATCTTGAGGTTGTCTTTCTTTTCAAACATTCATGAAACTCTGGTTAAGTATCCATTTTTAAAGGAAATGCACATTTAAATCTTTGTGATCAGAAATCTCTATTTCAGATATTCCATTATAATTTGTTTTCTATGCCATTTTTTAAACTGGATATATATCACAAAAATTTTGTCACTTAGCCATTATTTTAAACAAGGTTGGCCATTTTATCCAGTATCTCTTATATTTGAGTGTAGTGCATTACCAAATCTATTATACCTGAACTTGATATACATTTTGTGTTGACAGTATTTGGGGATTTTCCGTTTTACATAGACTTTCTGTATTTTCTATCTATGCATCCCTTATCTGCAAAACCTGAGAATAGATTTCAGAGAATTTGTTTACAGAATGTTCATTACACTATATAATATGGTATCTCTTACTTCATTTTTCTATAAGAACGATTTTTGGGATATCCTAAACAAAAATTCTAATCAAATCATGTCTCTTTAATGGTTGAACTGTCAAAAACAGCAATATTTAGCCATAAATGAAAAAATTTCCATGTAAATAAATAGCTTATGTGACAAACTCGAACAACATACCAAATTCCTGAAGATGAATGGTGATATAAAAAAGAAATTTATACTTTAAAGATTGCTATGAGCTTATAAATAACAAAGAGGTGAGTGTCATCTTCATGGGATTATACAAAAATTTGGATGAAAAATAGTTAATGAATTGTGCTCCAGTCCCTATTTCTATTGTCTAACAATTAGATACTAAGTCACAAGACTAATTGTAAAAAGTTCCTACCATTGTTTTCTAATTGTCATTGTCATGACAACATATGTATTTCAAATAACCAGGATGTAAACACCATTACAATGTTTTTACTACATCTAAAGACAATAAAACACTTAATATATTGATACTTAGTCACTACTTTATAATTACTGTAACAGTTTTATCAGTCATTTTCGTCATTATCATCATTATCAAACAAGATGAAAGTGTTATATTTTTACTTTTGCAAACCACTTGTAATAGATTTACAGTGATTTATTGTGACAAATGCAAAAACACCCATATTAATACGATAACTAACAAAAGGTTTGAAAGTGTTATCAATTCAAGGTACCAATATTACTGGATATTAATGTTGATTAAAACCACAACAGTTATTATCCAATGAAAAGCCAAGTTACCATTGACTTGACCTGTGCTGAGTATATAACCTTAAATTTTAGAATATAACCTCGAATTTAATTATAGGGTATCCACAGATACTGGCATTCATCAATAAGCATATTTACACAGTATAAGAAAAGATTTATAATTTAGTTGAACACAATGTTTTATATATTACTTATAGGGTGAAGACCCGTAGCTTTCTTTGACTTGTAGTTATAATTCATGGGTTTTAACATTTGCATAATCAACAGTTTGGCACATTAATACACAACATATCTACACAAAAATGGTAAACAACATGTTTGGTTTCAAAAAGCTGTGCAAGAAAAAGACAATTTTTGTTCCAAAAAAGCTTTGCTTTGATGCTCACTGAAAATTCAAACAGCATCTAGCAGTGTCACTGTAATTCCTTTATGAATATTTTGGATAAATAATATAATCAGTTAATGATTGTTACAGATTTTTCCCAATACAATCACTTGTGGTTGAAATGTACTGGTCGTAATGTAAACAAGCTCACTGATAACAAAAACAACACACATCCTAACCTCGTATACAACAATTAATAATCAATATTGCACATGTGGCAGCACGGGTGGGAATTAATTGGTCCACTTATGATAAGAGATAGATTTCAGCTTCCCCAAGCATTTGTATCATCGAACTGAAATACCAATTTAAGAAATCAAGGTTAAAATAAAGTATCAAATATATACACTCATTGTATTAAATAAAGATCTTTCAGTTTCCCATCATTATGAGTAATAAGTTCAATGTTGTGTCAATGTTTACAATGCAAATACTTAAGTTACTTTGTAATAATTTTCTGAAGCAGTGAAATTCCTATTTCTGCATTGTAGATACCAGGTAAAAGTTTATGTCAATTTTTGACCCTATATATAAGACATGAGGTTTATCTGTTTCTTCTTATTCTCAGCCATTAGAATTTTTTCAATACCAGCTAATAATTTTTCATAATCCATTTGTGTTATGCTAATTTCTCAGATCTTCATTGGTAGGCATTGGAATATGACATCAAATTTCATTTGCTTTCTCTAAATGTATTATTCTGACACCATGGAAAAAGGTGACCACGTCTGATGACGTCACAGAGAATGAACATAATCTTTTGCAGATTGTCCGAAAAGAACCCTAAAGTTAGCTTATATAATCATATTGTCAAAAACATAAAAGAAGAACATATAACATTTTGACTGAATGTGGTTTGGTTTGGTGGGTGATGCATGCATAGCAGGAGGCACTTACCCTGTCCATTCACTGGTCTTGATGCATTTGGATTTCAAGAGATTCCCGCAACCTCTTAGTGTTTTATGGTGCTTATTTATAAATTTTGATTTGAATAATCATAATTCACGAGATTTGAATTTCTGTAAACTACTGTTACCTTCAATCTATCACTGCACTTTGTACAAAACAAGTTTTTTTCTTTTGACATATAAATTTAAAATATTAAAAAAAATTTGCACTTTGAATTTGGATTGAAAATTGATTTGTCTGTATTGTAGAAATATTGTTTCTCACTTCATACAGTTATAGTATAAATATTTGATTTGGTAATTTAAATCAGTTGTTGTAACAATACTCATACAAATTCTAAATATACTGCTTTAGTAAGTCTGGTACTTACTTTATAACTAATTGATAGTATATGTTAAACCTTATTTCTTCTCATTATCTCTAAGCGAGAAGTCAAATAGCAGAGATGCTGTATGGGTAATTATTGAAAAAAAAAAATATAATTTTTTTGTACTTACTTTTCCAGGACTAAAATCAGCAAAATTAGCAAACTGATCATTTCCTGTTGACTTTGGTGCCCCTGATCCAGAAAATGGATCAGACCCAGCAAATGGATCATTCCATGCAGCTGATGCTGCTTTAATTGGATTAGGACTAGTTCCTCTAGGAGGTGCAGGTCGAGGGGGTGGTTTCTTTTTCTCTTTGGAAAATGAAGCAGGTGATGGGGAACTTTTTTTAGAAGGGGATGATGACTTTGGTGCAAATGGATCAGCATCTGCAAACAGTGAGCCTGGTTTCTAGAAATCAAAAGAAAACAAAAATTTTAATTTATGAGGTCATTTATTCATAATAAAATTTCTACTCAACTTATATTCTTCTATCAGATATTATTTATCTCAACAAAGCATTATCTCAAACTGCTAAAAGACTTTATAGAGGAAACAGATTTGTTTATAATATATCTTTTCCATACTACAAAGACGAACAGTATGCTTGTATTGTATTTGTAACAAATTGTAAGTTTTAGAATTTGGAATAGTTGATATCTGTAGATCAAATTTGAATATAACTTGAGCACAAAAAAAATGTCTCAAAATTTTTGATTTTTTTTTATCAAAAACTGATGTTT
Source organism: Mytilus coruscus (assembly GCA_017311375.1). Taxonomy (NCBI): domain Eukaryota; kingdom Metazoa; phylum Mollusca; class Bivalvia; order Mytilida; family Mytilidae; genus Mytilus; species Mytilus coruscus. The sequence goes on along the minus strand of CM029595.1, from coordinate 107,041,309 downwards.
TTTAACCAAAACCTGTTGAAATTTAATAGAATCGAAATTTGACCTACTTTCCTTTTATAGGTATAAACACAGTGCATACAAATTTTGGAACTCAGAGGAAGGAATTTTGACTTGTTGTACAACATAGAAGTGCTGACAGACAAAATGCTTTTTATATATAAGGCACTGCCATCTAGTGCACAGATAGTTTTGGTCTTATAGTAGAAGAACTTATCTGGCAATTAATAATTTATTAACTAAAACTTACTGATGGTTTACCACTTCCTCCAAAAGGATCAAAAGAATCATTGGCTTTTTTACTACTTGACGATGATGTTGATGAAAAAGAACCACTAAATGGGTCCACATTACCAAATGGATCACTCTGAAAAAGATTAAAGATTACCATAAATATGAAACTGTTGTGGAATTTAAATCTGTATAAAATTAGGTAACAATCAAGGCAAAATGATAACAAATATTTTAAAATTGGAGATAAGAAAACTAAAACAAAAAGAACTCAACAGAGCCTGACCTCTGTAACAACCTTGAAAATAGCCATCTTCAACCCCAAACACACTCTTAATCTCCTTGGTTATAACAAGTTTATACAAAAGATTCATCTCACACTGTAAACCAACTAATTTTTGTGAGTGATTTAGTTATGCCACTTTCATAAGTAGAAATATAATGTGAGAAAGTCAAACGTGGATCTTCCCTTATATGAATACATCAACAAAGTTACAATCATAAAATAAATTTCCCCAAACTCAAGTAGAAAAGTCTAAACACACAAAAAAAAGTATCAATGAAAAAAATTTGGTTTATAGTTTTCTCAAATAATAGTTTGTACATGCTGTCAGTGATCAAATTTTACTATCATTTCTTATTTTATTTTTTAAAAACATAACACATGTTTAACTGCATTTGTAATCATGATAAAATAATTGATACAATTAAAAAGAAAGATAATGAAAGTCCCCCTTCAGGCATTCACAGTAATCAGGTATTGCTACAAACCTTTCATCATAAACCATTTTTGATTTACTATCACAGTGCTGGCTGAAGAAATCAAAATACAATACTTTTCTCTTTTGACAGATAAATCAACTTTTATCTAATATATTGTTTTGTTGACTGACTTAATTTTAATAGGATAAAACTATTTTCATTTATCAATAAAATGCTCCGCTGGGCGCAGCTTGATACGACCGCAGAGGTTAAACCCTGAACAGTTGGGGCAAGTATGGACACAACATTCAAGCTTGATACAGCACTGAATTTGGATTGTGATTAAATATATGACACAGCATAGGTTTCTGACACAGAATGAATGTGGTCTAAGAACTTAAAATTTTTAATTTACCTATTCAAACCATATCATTATTATTTGCTTTTATATATAAATCAGAAATAACTAATTTAAAATGGAAAATTTTAAAGAAAAAAATGAAAAAAATCCCCTCAATTTTTTGAACCCCTTATGACTCATCACCCCAAACTCAATCCCAGCCTTCCTTTTGTGGTATGGTACCTTGCAGTACAATTTCAGAGAGATCCGTACACTTGAACACAAGTTATTGTCTGGAAACTAGAAAAATGCTTGTTTTTTGGGCCCTTTTTGGCCCCAAATTCCTAAACGTTTAGGGCAATTACCCCCAAACTCAAACCCAGCTTTCCCTTTATGATATGAAACTTTGTAATACAATTTCATAAAGATCCATACACTTACACACAAGTTATTGTCCTGAAACTAGAAAATGCTTGTTTTTGCCCTTTTGGCCCGTAATTCCTAAAATTTTGAGGCAATTACCCCAAAATCAATCCCAGCCTTCCCTTTGTGGTATGGTACCTTTCAGTACAATTTCAGAGATCCATACACTTGAACACAAGTAATTGTCTGGAAACTGGAAAATGCTTATTTTTGGCCCTTATTCCTAAACGTTTTGGGCAATTACCCCAAACTCAATTCCAGCTTTCCTTTGTGATATAGAACCTTGTAGTACAATTTCAGAAAGATCCATACACTTGCACACAAGTTATTGTCATGAAACTAGAAAATGCTTGTTTTTGCCCCTTTTTGCCCCTAATTCCTAAAATTTGGAGGCAATTACCCCAAAATCAATCCCAGCATTCCTTTTGTGATATGGAACCTTGTGGTACAATGTCAGAGATCCATACACTAACACATAAGTTATGTCTGGAAGTTACAAAATGCTTATTTTGGCCCCTTATTCCTTCACTGTTGGTACCATAACCCCAAAATCAATCCCAACCTTCCTTTTGTGGTATTGAACCTTATGGTAAAATTTCATAGAGATCCATTCACTTAACCTAAAGTTAGAGTGCGAAACCAATATGTCTTTGAACGACTCCCGACAACGAGGACAACAACGACGACCCCAACGTCATACCAATATCGACCGCAAAATTTTTTTGTGGTCGTATAAAACCTGATAATTACCTTACTGGAAATTGATGTATCACCAAATGAACTTTTAAAAGGATCTTCAGCTCCAAATGGATCTGAAGAAAATCCATTACCTTTAAATGGATCACCTGAAAATAGAATAGAGCTGTGTAAGTTGTGCTTCCTAATAGTATAATACATAATTGAAACAGTGTAATACGTATGCATTTTACAAGTAATTTTTAAACTAGAGGTTGGAGCCTGTATGGCCCACCTGTTATTTTAGCATAAAAATGATTCAATGAAATAAGAATATTTCTGATTGTCTCAGACAAAAATGCAAAATTATAGGTTTAAAATTAATTTTTTCAAAGGTAATTAATTACTCCTTCTACAGAGTCAACCAGAATTTGGCCATTTGACTTTTTTGTAGATCATGTCCACCTTATAATTTTTGCTTTTTACAGATTCTCTCTATCAACTATCCTTCTGCAAAAAATCAAAACAAAAATGGGTAAAAATAAAAATTGTCATTCAAGGGAAATAACAAGCATAAGGAGTAATTGACTATTTCATCCAGGTGAGCTTAAAAAAGGGTAAAAATGGGAAAACATTATTAAACCAGGCACCAAAACTTATAACAGACTCAAATCTTTACATCTTTAATTCCCATCACCTTATTATTTATCTTACCTGGTGTGTTGATATCACCTGTGCCATATTCTTTAATATATAATTTTTAAATTTATTTAAATATTTTTTTCTGCATAAAAAGTATGCTGGTCATTTCATTTTCCATTTAGTAACTTTTAAATTCATGGTTGAAATTTTTTAAGTTTTATCCTCTATACACCCTTCAACTTAATTATTTTTTTCTTTTTCCTCACAAGACTTCTCATAAACTTTCTAATTTTAAACAAAACATTTCCACAAAATTTGTGATCTCTTGCTTGGTTGCGATTATTTTAATGTGATTTAAATTTTTCCTGCATTTCGAATAAGTGTAAATGAAAATAAATGGTTCAAGGACACAGTTATCATCCTTTGATTTTCGTTGTCTACGAATATAGTCCCTAGTGTGGACAGTGTATAACTAGCAAATTTTTTTCATACACTTTCCAAATTTATTTCTTTATATTTTATGCATGAAATATTAAGAAGGGGGATGAAATTACATGTTAACAAAATTTGGATGATGAATTTTTATGTAAAGTAGTGATTTGGTCCAGTTAAAAAAGGTCAGAAATTAGTATGCCTAAAGCTGTCAAACTGAATTATAAACCCCCTAAACATAGAATTGTCCATATTTTGAGTTAGAGCTGGTAGACTTTTCTATAATTTTGATATTATTTGTCCCAAAATTAGTACACTACACTGTAAAAATCTGTTTCAGATAGAGCAAGTGCGATTTTTTAAATTTTAATTTATTGTCTAAAAGAAATGCACTACGAAATAACTGTGTTCTCGGGCCAAATAAATCACTCACTTTCTTTAAATGGATCTTCACTTTGGAATGGATCAGCCTGACCAGTACTTCCTCCACCAAAAGGATCTTTGTGCTTAAATGGATCATCTTTAAAATCCTCTAAGCCAGAACCTGCACTAAAACCACTTATAGTACTATGTGGACTTCCAAGCTAAAATATATACAAAGAGACAGGTCAGAAATGCTGCTGATGGCTGATTTAAAGATAAAATATTGGTAGTCAATTTGTAAAGCAGAGGAGTATAAAAATAAGGAGATGTGGTATGATTACCAATAAGACAACTATCCACTAAAGTTCAAATGAAGTGGATTTAAGCAATTATAGGCAACTGTATGGCCTTCAACAATGAGAAAAACCCATACTATATAGGGGCTGTAAAAGGCCCTGACATGAAAAATATGAAACAATTCAATTGAGAAAACTAACGTCCTAATTTATAACATAACAATTTACGAAAAAAACAAATATGACAGACCTGAACCAACCGACAACCACCGAACTACAGGTTCCTGACTTGGGACAGGCACATAAAGAAAGAGGCAGGGATAAACATGTTTGTGAGCGCCCTGAGTATACTCATCTGATGCAAATATTCCTGACACTTCACCATTAACACAACATATAAATATAATTATGTACTATATTTTGTAAACAATTTCTCTTTTAAAAATCTCAGAAAGAATTTCAATTAGAACTTAGTAACTGGAATTATGCTTCATCTTTTAAGAAAATGAATATTTTATTTCAAATTTGTTTAAGAGTCTCAGAAAAGGAAGTGAACATTCTTTGTTAATTTTTGCTAGGATACATTTGGTTTCACTGGTAAGATATTCATTTTCATATGTATGAAGCAGAACAAAGGTTTTATATGACTTGGTGAATAATGATTGAATGGGTAAAGAGAACAGTTGATCTCCTTTGTCATATACAGGTAACTTTTCTATCCTTGTTGTAATGGTTGTATTGCTAAGGTTAAGTTACACCAAACCTAGTTTTGTTTTAGAATCCTAATTCCTAAGACTTATATTTTGGAAGGTATGAAAACTTACTGTAGCTTGTGTACTCATGTTATCATCAATCTGTGAAGCAAATATGCCTGACACTTCACCATTAATACCAGCTGATCCTGTTTGGGCTCCTCTAAGTTTATCTTCTAAATGCTGTACTTTAATTTTTTCCTGATTTAAAAAAACAAAACAAATCACAATAATTATGTAATTACAAAAGTAACAGCAAAATAACTTGCTTTCTTTTGATTCCTTTTCCTCTACTTTAGCTGCTTAAGGAGGCTGGAGGGTTGAAATTACAGTTTTTCCTTATAATTTATTGGTGGAAACCTCTTAACATATGGATTAAAAAAATGCAATAAAAATAGGGGGTCACTGACCATCTAAGCAAGTTACTGACTGCTCAAAAAATAGGTTTTTTCCTCATAATTCATACAATTTTTAGACTAATAGGGAAAATTGCACCTGCGTTATCTTTATCATAAAAAAATAAGAGAACAGAATCACAGATTTCTATTAAACTTTCTTTTCTAAGAGACTTTATAAGTGATGTTCAGAAATAGCAAAAAAAAATGGGGTCACCAATCTTTTAAGAGATAAATCACTAAAAGTGTGAAACCATGGGAACGGAAAAAGGATATTTTTGATAAATTTCAACTTTTTCTCCCTTTTTAGCCCAAACAATATGAACTGAAAACCTGATTTTGGTTTACAATTCCCCTTAGTAATATGCAGACCCACATTGAATTTTAGGTCTTGGTATTCACTTTTTTGTTCACACATGACATATCAATAGAAAAAACAATATTTTGTCAAACGAATTGTCATTGCTGAAGGGTGATAACTCTATTGGTATTTATAAAAATCAGATTATCTCCCTTGTCAGATTTACTTGCTGTCGTATATTCTGTTTTGATCTTTTGTGGGCAGCCAATATTTTTTATTACTAGATACTCCATGCACTCTGAGGCAAAATAATATATGTTCCTTAGCTCTAAAGGAACTTTGAACTCTTTTCTGCCATGCATCAAGACACATATTTTTAAATGAAAAATTGATAGGCAAGGGAGATAGTACAAACTGTGTGAAGAAAAGCAACTGGAACCGTTATCTTTTTTTCTAGCAAGGTTTCTTCCTACAAATCAACTTTCTAAAATCTGTCTCTAGAAAAAGGCTACTACTGTTGCCTATTGGAAAAATAATGGTATTTTGCATATATTATCCTGTCTTGATTTCATATCATCCTTCTCACCTGATTGATTTTATATGAATTTGGTTAAATATACTTACCATGAATTTACATTTATATAATATAGAATATGTTTGCCTTTATAACATGTTCTCATCGCAATTAACTAGGTGATTAAAAATACATCCATGAGATGTACTCACCTACCATAATTGACCTGTGTACATACAGTAACAAATCAGTTTTAATTTTTGCGTTCAAGTGAACGCATGTTTCTCGTCAACAAGGATTTTTAACAGTCCTACTGTTGAAAATCCTTATGTTTTATACAAATATTATTTGATTTTGGAATATCGTTTTACGATTAATTCAATGGAATTATCGTTTACACAGCGCTTTTGATATGAGCATTTCGTCAACTTTACGGACATTATGAGTCTGTAACAACGACGACCTAGAAATTAACCTTTGTTTAGCCGCCATTTTCAAACACTTAGACTGGTGCGAGGAAAGGCAAAACATTTATGTCAAAATCGGACATGTTACATGAGTACTCCGTTTTATAAGAAACGGATGTTAATTTTCTTCTTCCATGCTGACCGAATTTTAGCTGTTTAGAGCAATCTACGAAAAGGGTCAAGTGGAAAATTCGGAAAGAGTTGATTGTTTACATGACTCACGGTCATGAGTAAACACAACACTATATTACAATCAGAATAGGTATTTTGACCAGATCTGATTATTTTAATGTGGATAACGTCCTATATGGGAGCGTAGACCATCTTTGTAACTAGAACCTTAAAAGTGGTTAAATTTCAATCAGAATAGGTATTTTGACCAGATCTGATTATTTTAATATGGATAACGTCCTTTATGAGAGCGTAGACCATTATTGTCACTAGAACCTTAAGTGGTTAGATAAATTTCAATCAGAATAGGGAATTTGCCCATATTTGATTGTTTATTTGGATAACGTTTCTGTAGAGGGAGCATAGATCATTATTGTTACTACTATTAAAAGTAGTTGAATTACAATCAGAATAGGGAATTCGCCCAGAACTGATTATGTTTTTATTTGGTTAACCTTCCTTTTAGGGAACATAGACCATTATTGAAAATAGAAAGTGGTTGATGCAACACAAATAAAATTAATCAAAATCAGAATAGGGATTTTTGCCCGGGTCTATCTGATTAACGTTGACATCGTTTCGTCCAGGGAACGTAGGTCTATCATTATTGTTACTAGAACAACATGCAAGACTTTGGGTCTACAAGTTGCATACATTCTACAATACAGATTTTGATCTTGCCTAAAAATCAGTTATTATGTTATTGCACATTGATATTTAGGGACCATTATTGGATGGTTGACCTAACACAAATAAAATTAATTAGAATCAGAATAGGGAATTTAATCCTGATCTATCTGATTGTTGTTGACATCGTTCCATCTAGGGAACGTAGGTCTACCTTTATTGTATCTAGAACAACATGCTAACAAGTTGTACGCTTTCTACAACACACATTTTGATCTTAGCTAATTTTGGTTGCACATTGATTATTGTGATGAGTTCAGTCAATTATATACTCATATTGATAATATATTGAAAGTGTTCTAGAAATGGTCAAGAACTGAAACAGTACAGAGTTTTTTAGTACTTACAAATGTGTATGTAGTTTAAACATGTCAATACACAACATTTATTATTATGTCCAGATTTTTTAGAGGACAGAAAATTCTAAGAGTCCTGAAATATTTTCTCTGAGCAGGAAATTGCTGTAGATTTTTCTCCTACAGATGTTATAGAAACTACTGATATGTTGAGACAGTGAGACTAGAACACAGTTCTAAAACCTGTTGATAACTTGTGACAACTCATATCATATTATCAATTTATTTTTATTTTTCAAGGTCGGTTTATTACTGACAAGAAAAACATTGATATTATCAGTATGCACTACTATGACCATTTGGTTGTTTGTCTGCATTAATGAAACAAAAACTTTCATATGTAACATTAGTTTGTTTCTCCAGTTAAGAAGAGTTTAGGGGATCCCATTATGGTGCATTTCACAAAGACTCAATTCACAAAATGGCTTTGAATTTTGATTACTTAAATCAGAGCGTACATTACCAATTTATATGACATATATGATATGTACTTATGCTATTTTGCGTTAAGTACACTAAATGGTGGTAACATAAGACTAGGGTATATTTTACCCTCACTAAATGAGAATCACTGATAAATAATAGTTCCAATTCTGAAAGGAAGAGATTGTTGGAAGCTCTTAAAAATATTAGTAAAATAGGCTTTGCGTCTTTAGTTTTCAAAGCAATGACAATAAGTTGGACAAGATTAGCTGTATGCATTAAAGAGCCAAAACTGTTATAACGGATTCATTGGATCTGTTTTCAATCTTAATGAGAGATGGTCGTTGAAACAGCTAACCTAACTGCTACAAGTTTTTTTCCTTGAGTTTATATTGAATCAGAAAGTTGAACTATATATGACTCAAAGGTACTGATATATAAAAACAAAATTAGTATACTATTTATGTTTTTAGAATTCAGAATAAAGGCATATCATACAGATTTTGCACGAATTAAATATTATTAGTAAAAGATTAGAAAATGAATACAGAAAAGCATTGTTGATACAAGATTCATTAAAAATGCTAGACATGCCATGGACGTGGAGATTGAAGTAGTTTTGCAAGATTTAGCAAGGAACTATCCAATACATCTCTTTATAAACTTCATTTTAGCTAGTCATTACAAGACACAGAAAAAAGAAGAGGTCTTTTGACTACATTTTTCCAATAAATATATATATTTCAATTTGTGCTCAAATTTTAGCATCTGTAGAAGCAGTTTGTCTGAGAGCAAAATACACAAGAAAAGCAGTTTATTTAAATAACTGATTAATAGTTAGAAAATAACATTCAATAGTCTGTTAGTACAGGGAAGTAAAATGCATTAAAATATTTCCATGGTTAGTGCAAGACATTTATAAATATCTGAATTTAAAAATGTCACTGTTTATTTTTATTTTTGTTTATTATTAACAAAGAGTACAAAAATTCTAGTCTTGTCAAAGTCAAGTTGTGACTTATCTACATATAGGACAGTTTTTCAAATAGATTGGGTGTGATTTATTCCTACAATTGAGGGTATTCACAATTCAATTTTCATAATGATCAGACAATTGTTCAACAACTTTTCATAATTCTTTTAATGCATTGCAGGAATAATATTAAATACCTAGCTTAGAGTTAGTCTCTTATGCAAGAATATACTAGACAAAATTGAAATGTGTTTATTAACAGTACTTTGAATTTTGAGTTCAATATTGTTTTGAAGGATGTGATTATATACAATCCAATTACTTTGTTTTGTCAAATCTTATGTCAATTTGGACAAATGCAAAAATCTTCTGAGCGATTTTCAGTTTAACCAAATGACAGTGTTGAAGTAACAAAAAATACTACCAAAACTGTTTTGGTGGGTATATAGGGAACCATATCAGAATGTATAGAATTCAGATAAGGTGAACTGAGAGAGAAATGAAATGAGTATTTCTGATTGCGAAACCATTTCTGAAACAATTAAAAACACTTAATGCAAGTTAGTACACATGTTTTCTATAATGTCAAACGTTTGTTTTCTTTAAATAGAGAACTATAATTGACAAGTTGCATGTTAGTACAAAATGTATTTCTGATTGTGAAATAATTTCTGAAACAAATAAAAACAATTGTCAAGAGCAACAGTTCAAGAGTTGTTCAATATGTCAAATTTTTGTTTCTTTTAATTTGGAACTGTGTATGGCAATTTATAATTTAGAACAAATTGTCTCCTAAAGGTTCACATTTTTAGACAGAATACCATTGTGTGATTTTAAAACATTAATAGAAAGATTTTTCATAGTTTGGGAAAATCATATGTCAGTCACTCTTTTTTGCTTATTGAGGACAAAAGATTTTGGCTTGTACATTTAGATCAACATCCAAATGCTCTATAAAAGTATTAATGAGTAACAATTGGAAAACATGTATACTTAAATTTTTCCACTGATTTGTACATTTCTTTAATTTTACACTAGTAGTCTAGTACGAAATTCAAAGATAATGTTTGTTCATGGGTGGACTGGTAGACATTGTATTCAAAGGTTCTACCACTCTCTCAAACTTTAAAATTTAGTCCAATAGGAAAATTGTATTGTCAACTGTAAAATGCATGACTTCTCTTGACAAAAGAATTTCATTCTAGATCTGTTAAACTTTAGTAAGAGTAGTACATCTAGAAGAATAAGTACACAAAGAGACTATTATTTCCAAAAGTTCTATAGGTTGATCCATATTTAGCAAAATCATGAAACAACTTTTGTTTGAGTCTTTATTACAGTTTTTTGTTAGAACTGTTTAGAACACAAGTGATTTACAAAGTATATTTGAATTGATTATAATTCATTGACAATTCAGTAGAAAAGGCTGTATTTTGAAAGATATTGATAATGATCAGGTTAAGATGATCACCTATCATATATTCTCTGTTATTATATTAAAACTTAATACAGAAAACAAAGAAAATTTAGCGAGAAGCTAAATGTTTTCAAATAAGTTTAGAAAAACTAATACCTCAAAGTTGAAAAGTAATTATAATGATAAAGGCAAGATGCTTCTAAATCAGATAAGGTTTGATTAGTTCTTGTAGATTTGTACAAGCAATAAGAACAACCTATTCACATGACAAATTAAATATAAATGCACATTTACTGTTGCAATATTACAACACATTTGGCTCATAATGAAGGAGCTTTAATAAAATAATTTCTATTCTGCAGATTATTTATCCAAGGCTATATTTGCATAGTTTTATTTATGCAATCTGCAAAGTTTTGCCATAAAGTTTGGTTGATAGATTAATAGTCATACAACATAGCTTTATTGTGTAATAAATGTAAATTTTGTAATTTTAGTTTTTGCTCTATTACAGTATTTACAAAATTTAGTGGAGTTATATTTTTAACAATTTTGACATAGTTTTTATATGTTGTAAATTGTATCTATATGTGTGAAAGAATTTATCCTCCACCAAGATGAGACACTGCTTGGTAATCAGTGAATATTCTATATTATATAAATGTAAATTCATGGTAAGTATATTTAACCAAATTCATATAAAATGGTTATTTTTGAAATCTCAAGAAGAGATTTTATATGAATTTATAGGGTTAAATATACTTACCACAATCCACCACCGCCCCTAGAATAAATTCAGTATTTTGTTCACACAATTGTAATTATTCAATTAAACGATGAATTAAAACTGATTTGTTACTGTATGTACACAGGTCAATTATGGTAGGTGAGTACATCTCATGGATGTATTTTTAATCACCTAGTTAATTGCGATGAGAACATGTTATGAAGGCAAACATATTCTATATTATATAAATGTAAATTCATGGTAAGTATATTTAACCCTATAAATTCATATAAAATCTCTTCTTGAGATTTCAAAAATAACCATTTGCTGTTGTATTTTAGATTGTCTCCCTTACCTGATTTACTTGCTGTTGTATATCTTGTTTTGATTTAGCAAACAGTTGTATCTGTTGTTTTCCACCATCAATGTTTTGCTCTAATTTCTTTTCTTCTTCTCTCAAGGTGTTTAATTCTATTTTTAATTTATTAAGTTCTTCTTCTTGATTCTAAAAGAAAGCATTCATATTTAATAAATTCATATAAAATCTAATCACTTACTGTTAATCTACTTAAAAATCAATATTATTTTTTTATAATCAGTACTTCATCTCACTGAATAAAGATGACCATATAAACTTGTACCTCATATACAAGCAAAGTGATGCTTAGAAAAATTACCTGTTGAAGACTGAACATGCTTAAAATTTATTTTTTATTGTAACATGTGAACCATGACATATTGGACACTTGACCTTTGTCTTATGTAACACTATCAGTCTCTCAAAGGGGTCCCAGCCAACAAATTTATATGAGTGTATGTCAATCAGTTTCTGAAAGCTGACTGTGTAAGCAGATTAGACAAGAAGGGTTCTTCAATTGTCCCCTCATCATGAATGAGGGGAAATTAAGTTGCCATTGTAATATTTTTTTAGGTGGTGTGAATTGAAGAAATTTTAAACATTGATACAGTTGAACAAACACTATATATATATATATATGAAACAGGTGAGAAAAGCTGTCCAACATTTATGTTTCTACCCATTTCTATTTATCTTGTACTTTTTATATTTATATAAGGAAGGTAGTCTAATAAATTGACTGTAAATGTGGTTATTTCAATTTTAGTATTTTATAGTAAATTAAAAGGGAAGTAACTCAAATTTATATTTAAATACCTTCATGAAAATATCTTGATTGTCAATCTGTGATTTTAAATTGTATATTTCTTTTCTTCTTTATCACATTTCTCTTCATATCTGATACATTTGCCATTAAATCTGATTTCTGAAATTAAAACACATCATCTTAAAAATATATTCAAAAGTACATCTATTAAGTTATATAACAAGTTATAATTAAAATCCAATGGTATTCAAATAATAAAAAAATATCATACAATTATATATTGTGCAGGATACTGATATTATATAGTATGCAAAAGGCATGCCCACTTAGAGATTTTGTTGTTCAAATTGTTTCTTAAAGGACAAACAAAAAAAAGTCTGTTTCTGGCCTCCCAAACAACCTTACATTTAACCCCAGACCCTAAACATTTCATTGCTTTCCAGAAAAAAATACTAAAGAAATACAGTTTAGTAATGTTAGAGTAGCCAATAAATCCTTTTCTGCTGACTTACATATTCAAATATGTTATAAAATCAACCAAGTTCAAGTGAAAGAGTGTCTGTTTTGCATGCTATAATTACAGGATGTACAGTGTAAATCCAAATTGGATATATATATTTTTTTGGTCTAATACAGATGTGACTTTTATAAAGAATCGTATGTGACTGTAAATATCTTCTATATATTTTGAAAAAGAAGCACAAAATAAGTTTGAATGATCAGAAACCTAATATATAATACTCAATAATATGGTAATTACCTGTGATACAAATTAGCAATCCTGTAAAAGCCAAGTTTGCCTGAAGAAGCATATTAAAAAAGACATACCTTTTCATCTAGTTCATCAAGACATTTCTGAGCTTCTTTCTTTTGATTTTCTAGCTGTTGTAATGTTGCCATAATACTGTCTAATTCTTTCTGTAACATCTGAACTTCTCCGTTACTTATCTTTATATCAGCCTCAGTCTGTAAATCATCTCTTTCTAAGTTTAACTTCTCCCTGTATCATAGATATGTTAAATGTTAATATTCTTTTGATAGGAACTGTATCATTACAACTGAATACTTTATGTAGCTACAAAATTTGCATTTCTCATTCCACACATCAGTCTTGCGTAAGGGACACAACTCTTTACAATCACTGGTATGGTTGAATTGTTTGTGTCAGTCTTTTTCTTGACTGGTACCTGTCTCTTATTTGACAAGTTAGAAGGAATACTGAATATTTTACAGAGGGAACCAATATAATCCTTTCATTTTGTGAATTCTGAAATTTGAGCATGCATTTATTATTGCAATTTTAGAAAATGTTGCATAAAATTATTCCTATCAATTTTAAAATGCAAGGTTTTATTTATGTGAATCCCATCCTCTCCCAATTTTCACAATAATAAAACATCACAAACAATCTGATTATTCTAAGTGTCTAAGTAACACAGTGTTTGACCTCTGTTTCACATTAGTGCTTAAAAAGCATTTATGAAACTGGCTATTAACTAGATGTGTTGGAACAACACAAATGGCTCCACTTGCAAAAAAAGCTTGAAGCCTTTTTTTAGGAACGGAAATTTGAGAATGAACTTCCGTATAACTGTCACTTTTACTAAATTCTCATAGCCTGTAATTTCAGCAAAATCAATGGAGCGGAACCAAATGTAAACTAAATCTGTAACTGATCATAGTAGACTCACATACTAAAAATCAGCTCAATATTTGAAGGCATTTAGAAAAAAAGTCTGTATGACTGTTATTTTCACAATATTTTCAAAGTCCAAAGTCTGTAGTTTCGGCAAAAATCAGCAGAGCAAAACCAAATGCAAATTCAATCTGTAACTCATCATAGCAGACTCCCAATCTAAAAATCAGCTCAATATGTGAAGGTGTATAGAAAAAAATCTGTATAACTGTTTGTTGCGGAATGACAGAATGACGGATAAGGGTAAAACTATATGTCCCCAACAACTTTGTTGCGGGGCCATAAAAACGCATAACTTATCTAAAGAGTTATCTCCCTCAAGCCAGGTCAACCAGTATCCTCTCAATACCAAATGATTCAACATCAAAAGGGGGAATTCTTAAATAATTTTGATATAAATATGAAGACAAACTGCACTTATGAACATATAGATTGAAGTGGCTCACTTATTAACCTATCCATCAATGACAAAGGAATTTCCAAATTTGATTACTAGGTAGATGCAGGATTCCTGGTTAAAAAGTGATATAAATTTGGCTCAAATCGAATCAGTGGTTGCAGAAGAGAAGTAGATTTATGATATTTCACTATATGGGGAAATCTTTCAATAAATTTCAACTAAACAGCTATCAATGCAGAATTCAAATACAACTATGTTACATAAGGAAAAGGGGATTTAAGTTGGGCTGAGATATTTTCAGAGGCTTTTTAGATGTGGATTAAGAATCTTATAGACAGACAGAAAAACACAACAAACACACAGACATATAAAACCCACATCTCTTTTTTCTCTTATACTGAAAAAAAAAAATACTTTATAGATGGTAAAGTAAATGTTTTAATAATGGGAAATAGCCAAATGTCTACGAAGTAAAAGATACTGAATGACATTAGATGGTTGCAACTCTATGAAAGTTTTGTTGATATCCACTGACTGATTTAGGAAGGTTAGCAGGTGAAAAGTTCAGAAAAAGGCATTCCTTGACTATATACCAAAATTTACTGGCCCAAAGGGTAAAAAAATAAAATAAAAAATAAAATTATTTCAAGCAAAAGGATAGGTCAAATTGTGAACTGGAAGTTTTGTATAGAGATATCTTAGGTAACCCAACTCTTCCGGACCTAACATACTATAATAATAATCTGAATACTTTATATATCTATCATTTCGTTTCAACTTACTTTGTTGGTTTGATACATTTGCATATTTTATTTTTCAAAGGGAAATAATTTTGCTGATACTACACTTATTTATTTTAAGGTTAGGGGCTTTCTCAGGATTTATTACAGATCAAAAATATCTTTTACATAAAAGTAGGGAACAATTGGGGTCTTATAATGTAACCTGCCAACAATGCATCATAATTGGTAAATCAACAATGAGTTAAAAGATTTAATTTGTTTGGCAAAAGCAGCCTTATGAATAATGCCTTAATATGGAAATTGTGAATTTTATTTATCAACTTTTTCCTAGTTCAAGATCCTGTGTGACATTTTAATATATATTGGTAAATGGAAAATCCTTTACCTAACTTTATCAGCTGTTTAAAAGATAAAATTCCCCCATTCTAAAAATAGAAGTGGGAGAATTATGTCCCTTTACAAACAGAATTTATATGCAAATATCCTTTACCAATAATCTTAAAACTAAAGCTTAGATAAGATATATGAAGCACTTAAAATAATTTACTTGTATGTCAGGTCCGGAAGAGTTGGATTATCCAATATTAAATAAACACTATATCTCCAACTCACCATTAGACCAGGCTCTCATGTTTTTATTTTTAAGTATGATATAGTGAATTAAAGCCTTGATTATTAAAAGCTTCTGTTTAAGTATGGCTGAAGCATATACTCTTGAGTAGGATAAAAAAAATCTTTGGATTTAAATAAAATTAAATGCGTAAATATTAGTCTTTTTTTTCTTGACTGTAATAACAGCAATAAATTAATCTTCCTGTATTCACAAAATACAGTTACATTTCTGATGGTCTTAAATAACTATACTCAAATTCTTATTATAGTCTCATTCAAATTTATGCAGTCTGTTTAAAAAAAACTGCTACAGTGGCTCTCAAAAACCTGTTTTACTCATCTACTGAAATTATTTGTATAGATTTTTTTTTTTAAATTGTATGTTGAAAGAGTAGTTCTAATGAATCATTTTATATACTCAAATGACATTAGGTAATGACAACTGTATGAAAAATCTGTTGAAATCCACTTACTGATTTTGGAGGGTAACAGCAAGTAGGAAATGTAGAAAAAATGCAAACCAAGACTTTATTCCCCAACAGGAGAAAGGTGAAAAAAAAAGACCAGAAAATGAAATTATACAATGCAAAAAGATAGGTCAAATTTCTGAGCTGGAAGTTTTGTATAGAGATATCTTAGGTAACCCAACTCTTCTGGACCTAACATACTAGTAAATCGATCTGAATACATATATATATATCTATCTGTTCATCTCAACTTCACTTTGTTGGTTTGATATATTTGCATATTAAATATTTTAAAGGGAAACAATTTTGCTAATTTACTATTCATCTAATTTAGGTAAGGGGCTTTCAAAAAATACCTACTACTAATCAATAATAACTAACTTAACCCAAAAGTAGGGAACAATTGGGGACTAAAAAATAATGTAACATGCCAACAATTTACTACAATCAGTTAATCAACAATAACTTTTAAAAATGTTTTTTTGTTGTAAAAGGAGCCTTATCAATAATGTCTTTAATACGGAAACTGTGAAATCTCATTTACTATTTTTCAAGTTCCTGGGAAATATTTCAATAAATAATGATAAATGGAAAACCCTTACCTAACTATACCAGCTGTTTAAAAGTTAAAATTCCCCTAATCTAAAAATAGAAGAGGGAGAATTATCTCCCTTTACAAACAGAAATATACTAATATCCTATACCAATGATTTTAAAGCTAAAGAAAAGATGAGATATATGAAGCACTCAACATAATTGCACTTGTATGTCAGCTCCGGAAGAGTTGGGTTATCAAATATTAAATTAAAAATGCTATACATACCTATAACTCACCATTAGACCAGACTTTCAATTTTTGATTTTGATATAGTCAATTAAAGCATTAAAAATCTTCCTTCAAAGTCTAATCAAAGCATAGTTTCCGTAGAATAAATAAAATAAAATGCATACATCAAATGTTGAGAGATAAATATTGTCTTCCTTTTTTTTTTTAAGTAATAACTGCAATAAAATAATCCTCCTGTAGTTATTAAAATACAGTTATCTCTTCTGAAGTTCTGATGGTCTATGATCAGTTAACTATACTCAAATTCTTATTCTATTATTATTCAAAACTATGCAGTCTGTTTAAAATAAGATAAAGATACAACTACCACAGTGGGTCTTAAAGGCCTGTTTTGCTCATAAACTGAAATCACTTGTAAAAAAACATAAAAAAATTCTATGTTGAAAGAGAAGTTTAAATGAATCGTTTTAAATACACAATGTACTGTAAATTCAGAAATTATTGCAAGGTTTTTATTAATGCGATTAATGGATTGAGTGAGTATCCCAATAATGAGAAAGCTCATTCTGATAACTGATACATATATATTTCATCTGTATGCAAATTTTTCTAAAATCACAATAACCAAACTCGCATTCTCTCCATTCTTCAAAATTCGCAATAATAAATGCTTGCAATAATTTCTGAATTTACAGCACTCATATGACACTTGGTAATGGCAACTGTATGAAAGTTTTATTTATATCCACTTTCTGATTTTGGAGGGTAACAGCAAGTAAAATGTGTTGAAAAAATGCAAACTAAGACTACTTTTCACAACTTGAGATAAGTTTAAATAAAATGCTCCACCAAAAGGATCTTTGTGCTTAAATGGATCATCTTTAAAATCCTCTAATCCAGAACCTGCACTAAAACCACTTATAGTACTATGTGGACTTCAAGCTTAAATATATACAAAGAGACAGGTCAGAAATGCTGCTGATGGCTGATTTAAAGATAAAATATTGGTAGTCAATTTGTAAAGCAGAGAGTATAAAATAAAATGCTCCAGGGCAGCTTGATACAACCGCAGAGGTCGAACCCTGAATAGTTGGGGCAAGTATGGACACAACATTCAAGCTTGATACAGCTCTGAATTTGGATTGTGATTAAATATTTGACACAGCATAGGTTTCTGACACAGAATGAATGTGCTCTAAGAACTTAAAATTTTAAATTGGACATTCACCTATTATGGTCCAATATCCAAAATCTAAATACATGGTTAGATTCAGCATATCAAAGAACCCCAAGAGTTCAATTTTGATGAAATCAAACAAAGTTTAATTTTGGACCCTTTTGACCTCAATGTGGACAAAGTTGATAATGGGGCCCAAAATCAAAAATCTAAATACATGGTTAGATTCAGCATATCAAAAACCTCATATATTCAATTTTGTTGAAATCAAACAAAGTTTAATTTTGGACCCGATTTGGACTGACTTGAAAACTGGACCCATAATCAAAATCTAAATACATGTTTAGATTCAGCATATCAAAGAACCCTAAGAATTCAATTTTGTTAAAATCAAACTAAGTTTAATTTTGGACCCTTTGGACCTTAATGTAGACCAATTTGAAAACGGGACCAAAATTAAGAATCTAAATACACGGTTAGATTCGGCATATCAAAGAACCCCAATAATTCAATTTTGATGAAATCAAACAAAGTTTAATTTTGGACCCTTTTGACCTCAATGTGGACAAAGTTTATAACGGGCCCAAAATCAAAATCTAAATACATGGTTAGATTCAGCATATCAAAAACCCCATATATTCAATTTTTGTTGAAATCAAACAAAGTTTAATTTTGGACCCCGATTTGGACCAACTTGAAAACTGGGCCCATAATCAAAAATCTAAATACATGTTTAGATTCAGCATATCAAAGAACCCTAAGAATTCAATTTTTGTTAAAATCAAACTAAGTTTAATTTTGGACCCTTTGGACCTTAATGTAGACCAATTTGAAAACGGGACCAAAAATTTAGAATCTAAATACACGGCTAGTTTCGGCATATCAAAGAACCCCAATAATTCAATTTTTGATGAAATCAAACAAAAAAGTTTAATTTTGGACCCTTTTGACCTCAATGTGGACAAAGTTGATAACGGGGCCCAAAAATCAAAAATCTAAATACATGGTTAAATTCAGCATATCAAAAAACCCCATATATTCAATTTTTGTTGAAATCAAACAAAAGTTTAATTTTGGACCCTTTGGACCTTTATGTAGACCAATTTGAAAACGGGACCAAAAATTAAGAATCTAAATACACGGTTAGATTCGGCATATCAAAGAAACCCAATAATTCAATTTTTGATGAAATCAAACAAAGTTTAATTTTGGACCAATTCAAAAACGGGGCCCAAAATCCAAAAACTTAATACACGGTTAGATTCAGCATATTAAAGAACCCCAAGAGTTCAAGAATAAAACCCCATTGAAATTGGTCAAGAAATAAGCAATTTATACAAAGTATCTTCTTTTGCACAATACTGTGTAATTGAATATTTCTTGCAATTGAGCAATACTGTGCAATTGAATATTTCTTGCTATTGCGCAATACTGTACAATTGACAATTTCTTGCTATTGCGCAATATTGTGCTATTGGATATTTCTTGCTATTGCGCAATACTGTGCAATTGAAGATTTCTTGCTATTGCGCAATACTGTGCAATTGAAAATTTCTTGCTATTGCACAATACTTATTATATAATAATTTACACATCCTGTTCGGTGTGTATCTCCTGCCATATCATTATTATTTGCTTTTAAATATAAATCAGAAATAACCAACTTAAAATGGAAAATTTTAAAGAAAAAAAAAGGAAAAAAAGGAAATAAAAAAAAAATATTCCTCCCCAAAATTTTTGAACCCCCATATGATTCATCACCCCCAAACTCAATCCCAGCATTCCCTTTGTGATATGGAACCTTGTGGTACAAAGTCAGAGAGATCCATACACTAACACACAAGTTATGTCTGGAAGTTACAAAAATGCTTATTTTTGGCCCCTAATTCCTTAACTGTTGGTACCATAACCCCCAAAATCAATCCCAACCTTCCTTTTGTGATATTGAACCTTATGGTAAAATTTCATAGAGATCCATTCGCTTAAACTAAAGTTAGAGTGCGAAAACCAATGCTTCTTTGGAAGACGACGATGCCGCCAACGTCGTACCAATATACGACCGCAAAAATATAAAAAAGAGCAGAAAATGAAATTATTCAAAGCAAAAGGATAGGTCAAATTGTGAGTTGGAAGTTTGTATAGAGATATCTTAGGTAACCCAACTCTTCCGGACCTAACATACATGTACATCAATCTGAATACTTTATATATCTATTATTTCATTTCAACTTCGCTCTGTTGGTGTGATATATTTGCATATTGTATTTTTTCAAAGGGAAATAATTTTACTGATACTACATTAATCTATTTTAAGGTTAGGGGCTTTCACAAGACATACTCTGATGGGAACAATAAGGGACTTAAACAATTATGTAACCTGCCAACAAAAAACTGCAATCAGTTTATCACTATTGATTAATAGATTTATTTTTTTGTTGGTCAAATGGATCATTATCAAGAAGGACTTTCATATTGAAACTGTGAAATTTCAATTAACAACTTTTTCCTATTTCAAGTGCCTGTGTGACATTTTTATAAATAATGATAAATGGGAAATTCTTTACCTAAGTATACTAGCTGTTTAAAACTTAAAATTCCCCTTATCTAAAAATAGATTTGGAAGAATTATGTCCCTTTACAAACAGATTTATATGCAAATATCCTATACCAATGATTTTAAAACTAAAGTAAAGATGAGATATAAAAAGCACTAAAATCATTAACTGTGTATGTCAGGTCCGGAAGAGTTGGGTTATCCAATATTAAATAGACAACGCTATACATACTCCAACTCACCATTAGACCAGGCTCTCATTTTTTTTAATTTTCAATTTTGATATCGTCAAATTAAGCATAAAAAGGCTTCCTTAAAAATGTAATCGAAGCATAGCTTTGGGTAGAATAAATAAAATAAAAAGTACTAGTATCTCAATTGTTTGTAGAACAATTGAAAGGTCTTTCCTGTAAAAGTGATGTTTTTGTAATGTACTCTTTAAGACCTTTCATTTGATATACGACAAGCATACCTTTGAAAATTTTCACTTTTACACTTAATGACCCCATCCACCTACATTTTGATATCCGAAGTACGATATATGTAATGTAGACTTGATGATCTTTCATATGATATGCGACAACGCCATGTTCTAGAAAGTTTGATTTTTGCACTTAATAACCCCATCCACCTCATTTTTGGAGGACAGGAATTTGATATTTGAAATGTACACATTATGACCTTTCATTTGATATACAACAACCTTACCTTAGAAGACAATTTATTTTCTGTACTCAATGACCCCAACCAACCCATTTTTTGGGGTTGTCAATTTGATATTTGAAATGTACTCTTTATGGACTTTCATTTGATATGCGACAACCTAACCATCTGAGAAGTTTTAATTTTTTGCACTAAATGACCCCACCCTACCTACTGGGATGAAAAAGGGGTTTGAAATTTTCATTTTTGAGTAGAGCTTATTAAGACCTTCAATTTGATATACATAATGACTGCATTTGGCAAAGTGTCAAAAATGATGCAATATCAATTATATAAATAGAACTTATGAAACTTACAAAGTCAATGTAAAAGATGAAAATTTCAAATTGATTTTTTTTTTTGAGTTTTTTATTGAAAGTTTTTGGTAATTAGTCAAACATATAACAATGTTTAAGTCTTCAATTTCCGCAAATTTCAGGTGGAAAGCTGTTGTTGATTCAGAAATACATGCCTCCGCTCGCAAAATTTTAAACTACATTTTCTCTAAAACGACAATAGATATTTCAAATCTGTTAAATGGTAATTGATTTGCAGTTGAAGGACAACATTGTAGACAAAAATTTGGGACAATTCCAAAGTTCATCAAGGTCACAATGAATCATCAAATATATGATGCAATACCAAACTTGAGAACCGGAAGTCGTAGAGACATGGGACTAACACCGTTCAACTCAGGACCATATTGACATTTCAAATATAACAAGGTCAAGGTCATAGTACACTTTGAAGGTCAAGGTAAAATTTCATCATGACATAACATTGACCTCAAATTGAAGGCCTTAAACTACTGATCATTTTTGCAATTTATAGTAGGTTGATATCTGTAACCTTTAGAAAGATATGCACACAATACTATACTTTTAAGAATTATCTCGTTGTAACTTTTGAACAGACGGTCGGACAGATTTGAGCTTAATGTATAAAATGTAGAGTTCGTCGAGAGGAACATTTTATACACAGTATGTACGCAGCAAACTCTTATCGTTTTCTTAATATGTAAGCTTGAAATTGCAGCGTAATTTTTTTATGCACTCAGTGACCTTTGACCTTGGGTGCAAATTAAAGGTCACATGAATTAAAGATTATTGGTGAAGGTCTCAAGTCTCTACGACTTCCGGTTCTCGAAATACAATTTTTCAAAAATTGTGTATAATTTTTAAAGGGAATTTTTAAGGGTTGATAACAGACTAATTGTTTATATTTATTAACACTGCCATCAGTTCTTATAGAAGCTGCCATTTTCAATTCCATTCTATCTCTAATACTTTTTAAGAAAAATGCAAATAAAAGAAATTGCTTCAAGGGGATATAACTCTCCAAGGGAATGATGAAATCCAACGCAGCCTCATATGGTAATGCATAATGATGAGATCTACCTATTGTTCAAATAAGGTCATGATATCTTTAAAAACAACGAGGGGGGTCCATGTCGAAAAAAACCAATAAAAGGGAGATAACTTCTAAAGGGGATGACGAAATCCTACACAGCCTCATCTGGTTATACTTCATGATGAGGTCTATCGATGGTCCATATTTGGTCTTGATAACTCCAATAGAAACGAGGGGAGGCCATGTCAAAAAAATGTTGGAAGAAAAAAAAGAAAAAAAAACATTAGAAAAACAATAAGGTCTTTCCTTACGGAGTGGAAAGACCTTAATTAATCAAATGTTGTTATATAAGTATTATCTTCTTTTCTTTAATTGTAATAACTGCAATAAAATAATCCTGCTGTAGTCATTAAAATACAGTTATCACTGCTGATGGTCTATGATCAGATAACTATACTCAAATTCTTATTCTATTCTTATTCAAAATTATGCAGTCTGTTAAAAATAAAATAAAGATACAACTGCCTTAGTGACTCTGTCAATTCAGAAATTATTGCAAGGTTTTTATTAATGTGAATAATGCAACTGGGTGAGTATCGCAATAATAAGAACTTTTAGCTTACATTCTGATACCTATCTCATCTGTATGCAGATTTTTCTGAAATTGCAATAATCAAACCCACATTTTTGTCCATTCTTCAAAAACCACAATAATAAATGCAAGCACTAATTTCAGAATTTACATTACTTAAATGACATTAGGTAAAGGCAACTGTATGAAAGTTTTGTTGAACTCCACTTTCTGATTTTGGAAGGTAACAGCAAGAAAAAAGAGTGGAAAACACTATATACCCCAACTGACTGGAGTTAGGTAGAAAAAAAATGCTAGTAAATGAAATTATTCAAAGCAAAAGGATAGGTCAAATTGTGAGTTGGAAGTTTGTATAGAGATTTCTTAGGTAACCCAACTCTTCCGGACCTAACATACAAGTACAATTATATGATTATTTTATATATCTACCATTTCATTTCAACTTCACTGTATTGGTTTGATATATTTGCATATTGTATTTTTTCAAAGGGAAATAATTTTTGCTGATCTACAACACTCATCTATTTTAAGGTTAGGGGCTTTCACAAGACATACTCTGATGGGAACAATTAGGGACTTAAACAATTATGTAACCTGCCAACAAAAAACTGCAATCATTTTATCAACATTGATTAATAGATTTATTTTTTTCTTTTCAAATTGATCATTATCAATAAGGCCTTTTATCTTGAAACTGTGAAATTTTAATTAACAACTTTTTCCTAGTTCAAGTGCCTAGGTGAAATTTTTATAAATAATGATAAATGGGAAATCCTTTACCTAAGTATACTTAAAATTTCCCTAACCCAAAAATAGATTTGGACAAATTATGTCCCTTTACAAACAGAATTTATATGCATATATCCTATACCAATGATTTTAAAACTTAAGTAAAGATGAGATATATAAAGCACTAAAAACATTCACTGTGTATGCCAGGTCCGGAAGAGTTGGGTTATCCAATATCATATAAACAACACTATATCTACAGCTCACCATTTGACCAGGCTCTCATTGTTTTTAATTTCCAATATAGTGAATAAAATGTTTGAATAAAAAAAACTTCATTAAAAGAAAAATAGAAGCCTTATTTGGGTAGAATAAACAAATATTTTAGATTGAAACTCCATGCTAAAATCACACAGCCAAAGAAGGTTTTTTTACTTTAACTACTACAATAGAAAATGTCCTATATTAATTACATAAAGTTTCACCAAGATCAGATGTATAAACTTCAAAATTAAACATTTCAATTGAAATAAATTGCTTTGCTGAGCGCAGCTGGATACGACCGCAGATGTCCATCCCTGAAAAGTTGCGGCCAAAATGGACACATTATTCGCGCTTGATACAGGTCTGAATTTGGATTGTAATTAAATATTTGACACATAATACGTTTCTGACACAGAGTAAGTGTAGTCAAAGAACTTAAAATTGGTTATATGATTTTAATTTATATTCAATTTTTTGCTTTTGTGCAATACACTATGCTGTTGCGAATTAACCCCCAAGTGCAATACACTGCTGTTTTTGCCCCAAAAAAATTTTCTTTTTTTTTTTTTGTGCAATACACTATGCTGTTCAATATTAACTATTAACCCCCACCCCAAAAAAATATTTGAAGAAATTTTCTTTTAATTTCTGAAATCTGAAACGAGAAAAATTGTAGCCCCCCAAATTCTTGTTTACCCGCTCCCCAATTTTTTCAACTCCCCCTTTCCCTTATTCCAAAAATAATCTCAATTCAAATTTCTAATGGAGTTTGCAACCATAACTACTCATTTAAATACATCATAAAATATTAAAATATAAAATGACATTCAGTCATGGTTAAAATTAATATTAATTAATAGTAACTTCTAAAAATAAATTTACAGCTAATCATCTCAAAACAATCATCATTTCTTAATACATAATTTACAAGCAGTGTAAGAGAGGTTATCAAACATATATACAACAGTTTTCTTCAAATGGATTGGATTACCTCCCTTACACTGCTTTTAAATTGTCTAAATTGTCCTTTAACTATAAAAAGCCTTGCTTTTCCCCCTTTTTTGCCCCTAATTGCAAAATGGTTTGAGCCATAACCCCCCATAACCATCCCTTTGTTGTATGGAAACTTGTGGTATAATTTCAGAGAGATTCATACACTTAAACACAAGTTATTGTCTGGAAACTGCAAAAATGCTTATTTGGGCCCTTTTTTTGGCCCCTAATTCCTAAACCTTTGGGACCATAACCCCCAAAATCAATCCCAACCTTCTTTTTGTGGTTATAAACCTTATGTTAAAATTTTATTGATTTCTATTTACTTATACTAAAGTTATTATCCGGAAACCATCTGTCTTCGGACAACGCTGACGACAACGACAACGTGATACCAATATACGACCAAAAAAAATTTCTAATTTTTGCGGTCGTATAAAAAGACTAAAGACAAAACTGTCATAGTGGATCTTCAACTGAATTCATACTATATAAAAATTAAGAAAGTATCTCCAAAACCTCATGCACAAGTGAATAACTCAATTAAATGTTTGCATCCAAAGAAACAAAAAATCCCTTCTTAAGCCACATTGAAACTGGACAGGGGTTCCCCTCACCGAGCTAGTCAGGGTGGCCAATGACCAAATCATGCTGATTGGAAATAAACAAGGTTTAGGTTATTTGTAACCCTTTTAAACACTAAATGGGGTCAAATCTGTTAACATATCCTGTTAAAAAATATTGGACAGGTAGGATGGTGGGATGACTAGTTTAATTTTAGTCTTTGCAGCTTCTCCACAAAGAACATGGTTTTTGTGAGTGGTAGCAAAGCTGGTTAGCTCAGAGTAAGATTAATGTGTCAGAGTATGGTGCAAGGGTCTGGAAACAGTAATATTTGCCAGTCATGTCCTAAACTGAAAGCTATTTGTCCTAAACAGCAGATTGGGATTTAGGACAAATTATTTTTTTTTACAGAAATAATTTCGGTAATTTTATTGAGATCAGGTTTCTTTATCGCCATTTTGCACATGTTTTGGGTTTGTAATCCCTTTCCTGTAATAAAACTGCCACTCCAGTATAGTATGATAATCCTGAGGGCCCTCCTAATAACCATATTAATTCCCCCGGGAAATAGTGGCTAATGATCGCTTATCACTTTTTACCTGTGTTTTTAATTCACACCTACAGTGATCACCAGCTCAGAATTAATATCATAAAAAAATTAAAATTCCATGACAACTTTCTTCACTATTTAATTACTTTTCAGCAAAGACAATCGACAATTCTGATTTAAAATTAAAACTTGATTTAATTTACAAAGAAAAATGTAATTTTTCACTAGTCAAACGTGTGCTTTATTTACTATGTAATACCCATGCATGAAATTATCTTCACCAGACTAGACATTTAAATTTTATGCAAAATTAAATGAATGCAACTATTATTTGTCATATTCAAACACATTCAATGGTAATAAAATTAAAAATCCTGTGATTTCCTGTCAATTTGATAAACAGAACGAGTCCCGGATTTTAATTTCTTCTTCAAAATCAGAAAGAACTGTTAGCGATGTCTGAGAAATTTACCATTTTGAGTCATTAAAATCATTTCAATCTTAAACATTTGCATTCTAATAACTGTTCTTCAACGTTTTTAGAAAAATGATAAGAAAATTCATGAAGTCAATGCAATGAAGCAGTCAACACAAGTTTGTTGATCCTATGAATCTAGTGTGAATAATTTCGAGTTTGAAAAAAAGGGCCCAACTTTTAAGTCATCTCAAAATGACCAAAATTGTGTGAAAAAAAAATTTCCAGAGATCCTTGGTATGTTGGTATGTTTCCTACCAACAATTAGTTGTGAGCTAGAATCTTTAAATAATCAGACTCAGCATATAGGTCTAGTACAAAGCATGGTATCCTCCCATCTCTTTATCAATATGCATGTAATATTTGTGACTGGAGGTTAAGCAAACAAATACTAATCAATCAATCTCAAGTTTAACCTTCTCATATTTATTTAATGTTTATGATTCTGCATTAACCTGTAGATGTCATTCCTAAATACAATATTATGAATCATATGCAAATCCTTACATCAAAGTATTTTTCAGTCATACTCAACAATTTAAAACAAGAAATTAATACCTAATTTGAAGAACTTTCAATTCTAAAATTATATTTTGATAAGAAGTTAACATTTTGTAAGTATAGCTAGTCATTCAATCACTGACAAGAGAAATAATGCAATAATTTCATGCTGATTTCAGCTTGCGGCATTAGGGAAATCTTCTTCATTCTTTGGAGAAATCTGCTGGTGACAGCATACAGCCATATATATTGTCTCCCAGAAAACAAGGAAGATTTGTATTTGTTAATTTATAATATTATTACTGTTCCATTCTATTATTTACTAATAAATTAGTACCAAGTACAAGTGGGTCTCATTGGGGTCTAAGCGTGACCTGGGATTGCCGATTTTTTGTAAGCGTGACACGTGAAAGTCAAATTATTGTGCCGTGAAAACGGGAAATGAAGTCTAGCGGGACATGGGAAATTACAAAAAAATGAGAATTGCTTACGTACGTAGTGTAAGGGGGATACAGGAATCTGGCAAATCAGTAAGCGGGATCCGGGATCAGAACCCCCCAATGAGACCCCCGTACAAGGATAATAAACAGCTGAATTTGGTCCTATAATTTTAGTTTGAAATAAAATTTACTAACTATTGATTTATTTTTGAATCAATAATTACTTCAATGTATTTGTAATAGACCTTATCCCTATTTTAGAATCTCGTCACTTGAATAAATGATGCTATATATACAACAATAACTTTTTGCTTTCAGCATTAGACGTTTTCTCTTATGATGTCAAATATTATGGGAACAACTGTGATGTCTAGTAATGAGAGACAAGAAGCAATAAGGTGTACTGAGCATATTTCAATGTGTTATTTAGAGAAAAAATATTTCAAAAGACATATAATCACAGGGAAATATGAAATCACAAAAAAATACATGGCTTTGAAGATTTTAGTTCTTCTAGATAACTAACACTATCTGACCAAGGTATGGTTTATTACACTTTGTTAAAGAAAATCCAAAACAAAAATTATCAAAATGTGAAATGGAATAGGTTACAAAGCCCTAAAATGGTCCAAAATAATTATTTGAAGTGTTTCATTTCCATCTTTGTGTAAAGTCAAGGGCTGGGGATTTTTTTTTAACACATCTCTTAATTTTAAATTGCACATAGACGTGCACAATTTCAGTTCAAAGCAGGGATAGGGTCAATTACTTTACAAAGAAATTAATAAAATTACAATTAGATAACATTTACAATTACTTTGCTGATTTAATGTAATTGATTACTTTACAATTACACCTCAATTCAAATGTAATCGATTACATAAGATTACTTTTCATAAAGGTAATCATGATTCCCTGGATAACTTATAATTACATTATAGACTGTGATATTGAAAAACCGTTTTAAAACATTTTATCCTCAAATAAAAAAAGCTAATTTGAATGAAATACTGTCTTCAATACCTTTAATATATACGTGTAATTAAAATTTATGACTGTAATCTTTGTACTGTTTGATAGCATAGCTAAGTGTCCTTTACATATTTCCCATTGTAATTTATCATCAGCAATTGAAAAGTTGAGTCACTTAGTCTACATCTATTTGCCCAAAAGAATTTCCCAGCGACACTAAAAATATATTCAACTGGCGCAGAAGTAGTAGGAATGGTAAGATAAATCCTTTCAAGTTTTGTAAGTATGGGGTATATCTCAATGAGATCCCTCCAGTATTGTAATGGATCACATGCATCCTCACATGACAGGATCAAGAAGATTTTGTAAAATTTCCATTTTGACGATATTCCCCAAAACATGGTTTTTTTTATTCTAACGAGTCAAAGATTTTAAATAGTGGACCAAAAAATTGAGTGACTATAACTTTTTAATAAAAGTAATTATTTACCTTTTCATGTCTTCAATATCTTTTTGAATAATATCCAACTCTTTGATAGCAGAGAAATCAGCCACATGACTAAATGGTCCTGCATTGGTAGCATCCTACAAATAAAACATAACAATTAAGTCAATTCCCTATTCCTGAAAAACAGACATGAGTCGTTACCATGAGCATGGGTTAAAGGTTTGATGTAAAATGTAAAAATGTTCAACTAATGAATTTCTAAAAATCTGTTATTTGACCTACATAATACTGCTTCTAAAAATATGCCCTAATAGGTAAATCTTGATGGTTTTGTACATGTTAGCAAATCTTGTCATAGATACTAAATAGATATGGTATTAACAAAATGAATGGGATTCAATGTGATCAGACTGATCAATTAATAACTAAAATAATAATCGAACTCAACAGAAAAGAGTCAGTGTTAAGGAATAACACTACTGCATTTGAAGAGATTTCACTTGTACTGTATTTCTTTTTCTAATGTGATACACCTAATATTTTCAAAATGAAAACATTGGAATTACCCAGGAAAAGTCAATTGAAAATGCATAACAATGTTGCAAATGACTCCCATTGTCAAGTTGAAGACAGCAAATGTCAACCAATCAAAAGTGGTGTTACATATCAAATTGTATCATTTTCATATACTTACTGTTATGCCGAAGGCTGCAGTATCTGTCCCACTTCTCATGGAAGGGGGGATCATCTCAGGTGTTAACTGTGTTGGAGGCTCTATACCTTTCATTTTCAGATTGATTAGATACATTGCTAAAGCAAACTGTTCAGAATTTAACTTTCCTAAACCTTTCATATCACATAAAGACCTGAAAAAAAGACTTTATCCTTATTATGGCATTAAAACCACATTATTCTTATTATGGAATAAAACAAGAATGTGTCCATAGTACACAGATGCCCCACTCGCACTATCATTTTCTATATTCAGTGGACCGTGAAATTGGGGTAAAGACTCTAATTTGGCATTATAAATTAGAAACATCATATCATAGGGAACATATGTACAAAGTTTCAAGTTGATTGGACTTCAGCTTCATCAAAAACTACCTTGACCAAAAACTTTAACCTGAAGCGGGACAGGCGGTTGAGCGGACGGACGAACGGGTGCACAGACCAAAAAACATAATGCCCCTAGGTGGGGCATAAAAATATTCAAAATAACTCTTAAGGTAAAACGCCTTATGGCAAAACAATTCTTTATTTCCATTTTGATTACATTGCTACCCATGTCTATTTCTAACATTTTTGCGCTGAGTGTTTCCTGTGAAGGAAAATAAAAACACTTTGAGAACACAGTAAACTGTGTATATCTTACTCTAATTTGCTTTCAATATATAAGAGTAGTAACTGTTTTGTCATTTAGTATATGGTATCATTCAGCTGGTCAAAGGTTATAACTCAGTCATGTGTCTTACTTAGGACAAAGGATAGCTCTAAGACATACAAAGATGGAGGAAAGTTAAAAAAAGGAAGTTGCCTAGTCCCATTTTTATATAGAAAAAAATAATCTCAGTTAAAGGACTTGGTTACTGTGCCCATTAATATATTATATAAAGACTTTTATGGATAAATTTTGAATAGCTTGAATATCATATGCAACAGCTAACACTTATTTCCTGTTTCCCCAATCAAGATGTATTAAATGACATTAAACACATAAAGCAATCATAATCAATGGAAAACAACACTAAATAGTATGTTAAAACCTTATACAGACAAAATATATAAATATTCATAATTTTTGTAATGGGAGACAACTCTAGCATTAAAATACTTATAAATTAAGAATTACTTCCATGTGAGTTGGACACATACTTTTGAAATTATATGGATATTTAGGGGTGATCATGATTACAAGAAATTAGGGAATATTTAGCCAAAGAAATAAGATCAATTGAAAATAACTTTGTCTTCCTTCGTAGAATTAAGCCAATACTTTATAAGATAATTTCAATCATAAAATTGTTATCTTGTAAATATATCTATTGTATTACCATCTTCTCCGTGTCATTTTAAAAATGAGATACTAAGAAGTAGATAATTAAATTCATTTGGCCTTACCATATATGAGCAAGAACATTATTTGGAACTCCACTCTGTACAAATATATCTCTGGTTTCTTGTCCCGTTACATAACCATCCATATCTAAATCAGCTGTTTTAAACATCGCATCAAATCTACTTTTGTCAGCAGCATTTACAACCCACTGCCCACTCATCTGTAACAAAAGTCATTTGCATTTATTAGTTTTCTTGTTAAACATCTAATCATATTTTTCAAACTGTTTTACAAGTTTTTTACATGTTTTTTTTTTTTAGTTTTAATACATAGCTATATTAATTGTACATCTACTACTTTATACTGAAGAAGAAATTTGGTTAGAAACAGTTATTCTTAATTTATATAATTTATAGTAATATTTTAGTTTATATATTGTTTTGCTATTTTGACTTAATTTGATTATTATTTTCACTTC
This sequence comes from Mytilus coruscus, assembly GCA_017311375.1. Lineage (NCBI taxonomy): Eukaryota > Metazoa > Mollusca > Bivalvia > Mytilida > Mytilidae > Mytilus > Mytilus coruscus. The sequence goes on along the minus strand of CM029595.1, from coordinate 107,009,348 downwards.
TTCATACTACATTTGTATGCACATCAAGATTATTCTCCTTAAATCTGTACAGGAAGTTTTAGCTAGCTCTAATTTTATAGTTTTATTGTTGATATTCACCCCTTATGTATCTAGTGTTAAATTAGGTATTAATATGACAGACCTTTCTTGGTATTCCTAATTATTAATTATTACCTAAAACGACAAAGTTATTTTTCATTTACCTGTATATATTATGAAAACCGTTTTTTTCAAAAGTGATTATTTTCTAAGGGTTAAATATTTCGCGGTGGTGTCTTGCCATGGCTTTGTTTGGACTTCTTTTTTTGCTTTTAGGCCTTGAATGTTTGTCCCTAATATTTTATTAACTATGTATTTACATTCAGGTATCACAGATCGAATTTATTCGTTCATATTCTGTTAATTTACGTTTTTTGATTGAGTTAAGCCTTCCAATTGATATTTTATCCTGTGGTTTTCTATGTTGTGATGTTATACTATTGTTTCAGAAAAAGGGAGAAGGTTTGGTACCATTAAAACGTTTAATCCCGCTGCAAATGTTTGCACCTGTCCTAAGTCAGGAATCTGATATACAGTAGTTGTCGTTTGTTTATGTAATTTATCGTGTTTCGTCTCTCGTTTTTATATAGACTAGACCGTTGGTCTTCCGTTTGAATGGTTTTACACTAGTAATTTTGGGGCCCTTGATAGCTTGTTGTTCGGTGTGAGCCAAGGCTCCGTGTTGAAGGCCGTACATTGACCTATAATGGTTTACTTTTATAAATTGTTATTTGGATGGAGAGTTGTCTCATTGGCACTCACACCACATCTTCCTATATCTATTAATTACATTCACATTAAGGTAGGTTAACTGTATACCACCATCTTGGATTGTAAAATTACAGTACAAAATCAATCTTGTTCTTTGCTTAATTAAATCTGCAAATTTTGAGACAGATTGACATTTAATGTGTAGACTGTAAGTCATTGATAAAAGATCTGATGGAAGATTGGACTTATCAATGGTACTTACCAAGGGAGAATCTGACCTCAATGTTGGTGTTGACCTCCCACCAATCACTCCTGGAAGAACAGGAACAGATCCTGGTAGAGTAGGTATTGCCCCTGGTAGAACTTGAACACCACCTGGTATGGGATTATGCTTTCTTTTTGAAGGAGGTATAAGGGCTATTGGTAATATTGAAGGAACTGGTTCTTTTTCTATAGCTCTGTATACTAGATGCATTGACTGTAAAAAAAAATAACATCATTGGTTAATGCATTTTATTCTCATAAACATAAAATTTAACAGCATCAATATTGTTCTCTTACAATAACATTATACAGATGTTTCATTAGGAGTTAATCTTTCTGATTGGCAGACAACAGTCATGTGGTGTTTAAAGTGATGTTTTATGCTGAGTACAACACATCCATAGCAGCACATGCTCTACACATCATTATCACAGTGCCTTTTAATATTAAAAAATAAAATACTTTTAATATTAAAAACAAAATAAAACATAAAGATTGATTAAACTTGTAATTCCCTGGTTTTAGCAATCAAATATAACTATAAGAATTGAAAACTATGATGATGGATGGCTGTTTAACATACAGCAGCAACTGAGCATTGAGCTTGATTTCTAAGGTGCTAGTTCACAAGGTGCCAGTCCACAGGAAGTCATGTCATCTTACCCAGACACATTAATCTGACTCCCAGCCGACCAGTCTCTGCTCTTACTCCATAATGCTGCATGCTTGAAGAAGCAGCAAACACCAATTTTAAAGTCTTTGGTTTGATCAGGTCTGGGTTTGAACCCACATCCTCTGGCACTCAAGGTGAGCACACTACTACAAGACCATAGAAGCAGTGAATTGAAAATGAAAATAACAGTTTGTAAATTTTGTGTGTCAGAATTACTTTTCTGGATTAACCATCAGAAGGAAGGCTCAAAACCAAAAATTTGAAAGACAAGGATGTTAGCTTCTTTTTGTAGTAATATAAGAGTATAAGATATTTGTTCTGTCTTATAGGTAATATACTACTTACCACACAAAATTCATCTCTGTCAAGGTAGCCATCTTTGTCTACATCACTTAATTCCCAGATATTTTTTAAAACGTCTACAGGTAACTTGGAATTCATTAACATCTAAAATAGAACGATAAAATACAAGTCTATAAAATTCTAAGCAAAAATTTTCTCTATATACATTTCTAGCTTACATGCATTTATATTACACAAGTATCATTGTATCAGCACATTTTATTGCAAATTATTAATTATATTTTTTTAATTTATGCTTACCAGGATATTTCTTTTTTGGTTTTAAAAGACAGTACTCTGAATAATGCTACCACAAGAAAACTTATGAAGTTGAAGAAAATTTACTGCTTCAAACTTATCACATGATAACAATTTTAATATTTTATCTTATCCAGACGTCTATTTTTGTCTCCTGACAACAATCCATTAACAGTCTTTTAAGTCTCTGTGAATACCTACAGGTCTAACTTTGTCTCCTGTCAACAATCCATTAACAGTCATTAAAGTCTCTGGGAATACCTACAGGTCTAACTTTGTCTCCTGACAACAGTCCATTAACAGTGAGCTAAGTCTCTATGAATACTTACAGGTTAGACTTGTCTCCTGACAACAGACTATTAACAGTGAGCTAAGTCTAAATGAATACTTACGGGTCTAACTTTGTCTCCTGACAACAGTCCAATAACAGTGAGCTAAGTCTAAATGAATACTTACGGGTCTAACTTTGTCTCCTGACAACAGTCCATTAACAGTGAGCTAAGTCTAAATGAATACTTACGGGTCTAACTTTGTCTCCTGACAACAGTCCATTAACAGGAACCAAACTATCAAACAACTGGTCATACTTGGTTTTCTCTACAGCCTACAAAATAACCAAACAAAATATATTCTCATAATAATATTTTTGAACTGCTTGGTATATTTATATTAATCATTTTATAAAATGACTGCATAATATTAGGGCATTGGCAGTCAAGTGGACAAAGCAGCTAATGGAAAAATACTTAGACTGTTCACTAATCAATTACCAGGTCCACTGAAGTTTGATCTACATTTCAAAATGAAAAAATTAAAATAATTTCTGTCCATTATTTCATTACCATTATTTATACAAATGTAGGTGGTTGGACAAGACAGTTTTTTCCTTGACCAATCAAACTTGTTATTTACATTACAGTTATGTACATAAACTCAATCCATGTATAAATTAATATTTTTTGTCAATATTATTTTACCAATGTAACTGACCTTCTTTTCTAACAAACCTTATCTTAAAGACATCATATTGTTGTTTACTCATACAATATTTCTCAAAGTTTTACTACATATTTATCATTTCTAATATTTAAATTCATTTCTTTATCTTGTTAATCTAAATGATAACATTTTTAATTGAAATATGTATTAAATGTGTTCCATTTGGTTTTGATATTAAATGATACAAAGAGATACTAACCGAAACTTTCCATGGAACACTGGTGGCATTCTGTACAGCTGGCTCATGCTTTGGAGTCAAATCAACTGGTCCCTGAAAATGCAAATCACTAAATATAAGGCACTGGCATTACTGTATGTGTGTTTATGTTATTGTATGTGTGTTTATGTTATTTCATGTGTGAATATGTTATTTTGCTATTGTATTAAATTCTATTAGTAACAATACTGTGGATTTATTATTATTCATGGGATATCAATTTTCAATGATTTCTTGGGTATAGATGTATCACATATTTAAATGTTCAAGGAAGTACACATTTTCTATAGGCTTGTATGAGACTGGCAAAACCATGAGTTCAAATATCCACGAAAAGACGATATTTCCTCAATCCACGAAAATTAGTACCCACGAAAAAAAAAAATGAATCCACAGTAAACTATTATCACTAAGATTAGTATCGCTTTATCTCCAGCAAACGAGATGACAGCAATGACTTAAAGGACAATGCCATAAAACCAGAGTTTCAGGATTAAGTGGTGACATTAACAATAGAATGCTACCCCTTTCCTTACCTTATTATGTTAAAGAATATTTTTTTTTTTACCTTAATATGAATGTTTACTATCATAATAATCTTGATTGTAACTAAAGGACCATTTACATTTTTACAGGACTACTAAATTTCATCCTGTGCTAATGTAGTATGTCCTGCAATGTTTTGGACTTTCACTTAAAAATTATGTATAACAGTTGTTTCCACTCCATGTGCATTATATTATATAACAAGGACCTAGTAGTATCTATTAAATTGATATTTTAAAACAATCTGATTTCTTTACCAGCAGCTTTGAGTTGAGCTTTCTTTCAGTAACTGAGAGCATTTTTTCATATTCTGGTTTAAACCCACCACATTTTGTGCCTGAAGGGAGTCAGGCTATCTGGACCAGTGTGATTCATTGTTGTTTTTCTTTGTTTGTGTGCCGCTTTAACTCATACAAAATGTAGAGTCAGGCAGTTGGTGTGGTCTGTTATACAAATAATTTTGGTGATTCCTTTTAATGTCAATTGTATGTATTATTATTTAAAATTCAAACTTTAATGAGTAATTTTATACATACAACATTAGGTTGTGGCGCTTCAATTATTAGATTCTGTAAATTTAAGTCCTGGTTGCTCTGTGATAATGCCACCATCTTTAAAGCTACATAAAATCCTGGTTTCTCTAAGTATCCTTTTCCTGTTGGATCTGATAAGTCCCATATCTGCTCGAATATAAAATTTATTCTTATAATACAAACTTCATCAAATGCTTGCAAATGATTTCTTATCAAATCAGCTGTACACATGTTGTACTAATTGCTTGTCTGTAATGGCTACAATTTTGATTGAGCAACATGTTCGCCAAGGTAATTCCCTAACCACACCAATCCCCACCTCATAAAAACATGGTTCTCACTAAGGATTTTTGAAAGTGAGTCCAGGAACTTGCCATTATTGGCAATGGCGAGGCCAACAGTGAGAAGATGAAATTGTATTGCTATATACATGTACATGTAATGTATTATTTTAGTCCCCATGACAAAAATACAGCAAGGAAATGACATTAAATTTACCTTTTTTTTTAAAACTTTTGTTATAAACTGATGATATATGTGCTCAGTTTGATTCAACATTTTACAATCTTAATGCATTTCTGGACTCACCAGACAGATTTTCATGAATCTACGACTCATGGACTCACCTTAGTGAGAACCTTGAAAAAAATGTACTTGGTAAACTGTCTTAATTGCTAGTTTGATGGGGTTGAACCTGTAAAACTTCTGTAAAATTTCCTTTTTTCTTTAAATGATGTGTACTTAGTTGATGTGCAGTAAATAACAGTTTCATTCTCTCTTGTTCAGTGTATTCAGAATTTTAGCAAGCCATCAACTCTTATACTTGTGTTTCCTACAGGAGGAAATTGGAGGATGCAGTGCCCTGTGGTACATTATGGTTGATACTGCAATTCATCTATTGGTAAGACCAGTCAAGTTATTTCCCTTTTACCATTTTATCGAATTTTACAATTGAACTGTCACATTTTTTAAGTGACAGAGTACAAATACTGTTGATAATTCAATGGAATTATGACAACAGTGCCTTAGTACATTCATAAATTTTTCAATGTCTACAATTTTAAGGGAGAAGAATGCCATTCTTTGAGTCATACTTCTACAATGTATGTGATGTTGCATAAACACTGACCTGATTGTTTATATTTTCATTTAGTATGACCATTCTAATTATTCAGTCAGTTGAGGGTGGAATAGGGTGGGGTCTTATGCCAGTTTTCTTTCTGTTCTTATTTAAATTTTGATAAAAAAATATAGAACTTTGACAGATAATTTTGATTGCATCTACAATGCTTAAGAAGATAATTAGCTATTTACAGATTAACTGATTAAATAAATCAATTATGGTATATTTTGTTGAAATCCCAATTCATAACAGTTTCTTTATATCTCTATTAAGTAAGGGTACCTCAATAGTGTGGTCATCCATGCAGGACATACTACAATATATAAGGTGAATCAGTTAATTTGCATACCAAAAAGACAGTAAATTGGTATTGAGCTTGAAAGATATAAATAATATTTATTAATTTTGTGTAGATAAACATTACAATACCTGTCCCAATACTGAATCTTTGAGTCCTGATTTCTTTAAGAAGTTTGCAGCATCTAAAGCTCCTATGCTTCCTGTTCCTTTTGGATCAGCCTATAAATATATAAATAAATTAGAAATATACTTAAGATTTAACTGTTTAGTTACATGTTGTACATATGTAAATTTGATATTTTTTATCTTTCAGTCTGTTGCTAAGCTATACAGCACTTTAATACAAAAAAACATTTTCATCTAAAATTTAATTCTTTTATCACTTTATATAAATGTAAGACCACAAAATCAAAGAAAATCTTAAGATTGTTAGAATTGATATATAATCTGAGGCTACCTGATAAGCTGAGACTTTTCTGTAATCAGATATTCAAGGTTGCTGGAAATTGTATGCTCCTCAGATCCAAATTTGTGGGAAACCATATGCTTCTTAATGATGTTGTACAAAAAATCCCCAAAAGGAACAGAAACAGGAAAGGGTTTTATTGACCACCATGTTGTTGACAGTCTTCAGAGTTTTTTTAGTTTTATGACCCAAATTGATAGTTTTACTATTTATCATGTTTATGCTACCTTAAGAAGCATATAAATTGTAAAGTTTTTTTTTTAATTACAAAAAAGAACAAACATAAATTACATCTACCTTGACATGAAAAGACATTAAAAACATATATATCTTAGCATATGATATAAATTTTAAAAATGTGTGTGTGTGTGTGTGAGAGTTCTATGCTTAGTAATGGTTTTGGATGAAGTGATCTAACCATTAGACATTACCTGATTATAATATGCTTCATAAACTAATGCATGATTACCAGCAATCTGAAATTAAAAAAACAACACAGTATCAATAAATGAGTTTCAAACTATAAATGGTGTGATCAAAGAATTTTTTTCTTAGTTGTACATAGAGAACTAGATGTATGGTTCAAAAGAGCCTGCATTGCTCAATAAGGCATCTTGATCTTTGTCTATCAAAGAATGGTCATCTTCATCTCAAAAAGCCTCCATAAGTTTTTTTTCCATGTTTATATACATTTTACCTTTTTATTTACATGTAAGAAATAAAAACATGAATACATATATACTTAAAAATACTTCGTGTATTGTGATTAGTCGTCAATGTTTAATACCAACGAGAAGGTGACACCTCCTGAAACGAAAGCTGATTTTTATACGCTATAGTGAGAGGAGGGGATAAGGCGTCTGGGCAATGCTAGGCGGAGTTGCAGTAGAATAGAGAAGTGAAAGAACAGGTTCAGCCCCAGGTGGGCATATATGGTGGGGAGGAAGTAAAGAATCAGATCTACTCTTACAATGCGAGGTTGACTTTCTAGGCACTATATATAGTGCCTAGAAAGTCATCATTGTGTAATACCAACGAGAAGGCGACACCTCCCGAAACGAAAGCTGATTTTTATACGCTATAGTGAGAGGAGGGGATAAGGCGTCTGGGCATGTAGACTATATATATATATATATAATAGTTTAATAGTAAAGTTGTATTTGAACTTATAATGAGGGTGAAAATACCCTGGGCAAACATGTTATCAAGTGGAAGAAGCGGACATGATAGTAGTTTCAGAAAAATAGTGTGTTGGGTATAATTTGTGGCAGCTAAGTTGGTTTTTGTAAGATTATTTAACAATTAAACCTTCTTCATTTGATTTTCTTTCATCTGACATTTAGGAAGAATTGAAAACACAAAAATGAAAGAACAAATATCTAACGCCCAGAAGGAGATATAATTTGCGACCACTTATAGGTCAATTGTCTACTGCAAAATATGAGGAACGACTCGAACATTGCAATATATTTTCTAATTCTTTGCTAAATTGTTAATGGCATAGTGCGCTTAATTGAGAAAGGTATCGCCTATTCATTAATAATAGAGTTTTAAACCTGTGGAAGTGGTGGAAAATTTGACATCCTTAACCGGAAATGTTCGTAAGCTGTTTAATTTCTAGATACAGTGTCGGTCCAATTGGAATTTCCGGGAGAATTAGATTCAAGTCCGTGCTCCACGTAAGGATTTGTATAGAAATACACTATACAAATCCTTGCTCCACGTAAACAGTTAATCGTAGCAAGAAGACGGATTGATCATATTTGAGAATGTTTTTTTCTTGGCAATCGAAGTTATGTAATGTCAGATATTAAAAATTAAAACAAGAGTTTTTTGAGAGTCAAGCTGTTTAAATGATAATGAATTGTTGTCACGGTAATGTCCTGTGGCAAATATTACATGTATATGCGGACGAGCACATGTTAATGAGATGAGTGTGAACTCTGCTATGCTGAGTGGAATTTTAACGTGCTAGTTCAAAAGGTAACAGTCCACAGACCCATCATGCCAGCCTGCAGCAAGCCGTACGTGACACCCGCATATGATTCGATGACAGTCAGGAGCGACATTCTTTGACCCGACTAGGCTTTGTTTTTACTTATAGTGTAGCATTTTTTTCACAGAGGTAGTTTTAGGGTGGCAGATGGTCCGGTCTCACTTATGGAGCTACATATATGGTTAATGCATAGACTTTTTACACTGAAGTCCACCCCAAACGTTCAGCACCAGTTGTCGCTTCCCCTTTTTTAAAAATTATTGACTCGCATCTGGTTCAAATGTATTTTCACTGATTATTTATTTTAAAACTGTGGTTAATTGGTTCGTATAATCGGTTACAGAGACGTAGCTTTCATTCAGGAAGTGAGGCAACTGCCGGCCGCTCTCCAAATTTGTCCAAAAAAAAAAAAAAAAAAACAGGAAGGTCACAAGTTAAGAGAGATAAAATGTACAACGTATATCACAAAGCTACTGTGTAAAGTAAAGATGGTTTTAAAAAATGATCTCTCTACCCTTAACACACTTATTCCTTCTTCTTTTTTTTTTTAACGCAAAGACAAAGTAAAATAATTAGTCCATTTTTGTTTCATAAAAATGACCAATGTATGTAGAAATAGCTTGCTTTCAGAACGGATAAATTATATACTTTGTAAAAAAACTCTTGATTTATCAAAGATGTTAGAACTGTAAAACTGACATGATGTTTGTTTTTTGTAAATAACATTTTTGTTACGTTTAGTGGACGGTTTTTCGACAGATAGTAGGATATCCAATTTGAACCAATTGTAGTCCTCTTCTCATCGACATGTTCCTTTATTTTAACCAACCTGTTACATTCAAATATATTGATTTAAAGCTTATTGAATACTACAATTATTTTATGATTAAAATTCCATCGATTTTGATTTTTCTTAGACAATACTTTTTCGTCAGTGTGTGGCTAATATAGTCGCCCCCCTCAAAGAGAGAGAGAGAGAGAGAGAGAGAGATTATTCCATGATAAGTTTAATATTATATCAGATTCGCATACAAATTTCAACTGTTTGAACCTGTAGATGCCTTCTTTTTTTTGCGACTCTGGTTTTGCCCTTGAACCACCCTTTGCTACTCTCAAGCCGTATCACATTCTATGAAGCATGCTTTGGCCTTGAATCCAAAAGCTCAAAATAGTTAGCCTCATTAGAAATAAGAATCAAGATACGCACAGCCGGAGTTTTCCTTTCATGAATATAAAAAGAAGAAATGAAAAATCTAAATCTTACAAAATATGCACTCCAGGTGTCATAAAATAAAAGTTCCTTCATTCGATACGTTCCAAGTGGAAGAAATATTTTGCATTATCATTACAAAATTACTATTTTGGTGGGGTTCGTGTTACTCAGTCTTTAGTTTTCTATGTTGTGTTTTGTATACTGTTTTTTGTCTGTTTGTCTGTTTGTCTTGTTCTTTTTTAGCCAGCATGGCGTTGTCAGTTTATTTTCGACTTATGAGATGAATGTCCCTTTGGTATCTTTCGCCTCTCTTGTATTGAAGTTTTTTCCACGTTTGTTTTCTTTTTCTTTCATTACGGTTTTCCCTTCACACTTGCACTGTGTGGTTGCCGAATTTCTACCGAGACATGTCATTGTTAAGATCATTGCATACGGAAAAGCTGTCGGCGAATTATAGTACGGGAAGACAAAAAATCAATAGCAGTACTTTTTTGAAGATTTGAATAAATATACAGGATTTTCTATTAAAAGAAAGTCTATGTACACGTGTTTAATAGTAATGCTTAATCATTCAAGTATTCAAGTATCTAAAATATATTCAACTTTTTTGCCACATCTGAAGTATCTCATGACTTTTAACTGATTTTTTTTTTAAATAATAAAAACAGGCTTTTATGGTAGTACTAATGTTTTTTTTTTTAACAAAGTAATAATTTTTCCACATTATTTATTATTTGATTAAAGAAATACAAGATATTAATATTACGAAAAAAATTACTAAGGAAATATCCGGACTGCATCGGCTGGAGAAACTAGAAAAAATAGACACATAAAAAGCTCCATATTTTGTCACAATCTGATATATGTAAAACAGAATTTCTTGGGACTTTTAAGATAGTACTTATGTATTTCTGTACAAATTAATCATGTTTTTCCAAGTCAATATAATTAACTAATGACAGAATGTTACGAACAATTCCGGACTGAATGAGAAATTAAAAAAAAACGGACATATAAAAAGCTCCTTATTTTTATCACTATGTGATAAATACACAAATATTCATGTTTTACGTTATGGATAGATAGTATATCACAAAACGAGTAAAACCCATTGACCAGTTGTTATAAATCTAGGCGACAGTAGTTAACCGAAGTACAAATCTCATATATCAATTATCAATTAGGAAGAGACAAATCAAGGTAACAACCGAAAATTGAGAGAATCGCAGGAACTCCAAAAGTAACAAAGACCGGCTGCGTCAACCGAGTAAGGGTCTCCTTCTAATCATGCATCACCCGCCATGGTTATCATCAAGCAAGGAAAGTGTCACAATTGGATATAGGACACAATCGGTAAAATTACAGATCAGACGACTATACTAGTATCTAAAGATCTAAGACCACGAACGCATGTCGCTAGTGAGTTGAGACACCGACACATCAGAACGAGCAACCAAATTCGTGATGTTGACCGTAAAACTTATATAGTGTCTATTTCAGTCGTTCTTCCTCTTATCTCTGTTGGAACTTTTTTTGTGTAAGGAACACACCCTGTTAATGAAGTACGAATGGCGGAGCAGAAGGTATGTTTATGCTGAGAAATGGGAAGTTGACAGTTAGAAAGTTGAAATCATCAAATTTGTCATAGATTCTTATTCGAAGTCCCCCATCTGTGTCAATATCCAGGAAAACATCAAGATATGAAGCAGACCTTTTACTTTCGATTGTACCTTACCTCAGGTTCGTTGAGATATGTTACAACCCGTTCGGGTTTTACGCTTGGATATGATACAGTGGCGGATCCAGGGGAGGGGGTGTAGGAGTTAGAACCCCCCTTTTTTTGACGATCATGATGGGGGACTTCGAATAAGAATCTATGACAAATCTGATAATTTCAACTTCCTAATTGTCAACATCCCATTTCTCAGCATAAACATACCTTCTGCTCCGTCATTCGTACTTCATTAACAGGGTGTGTTCCTTACACAAAAAGAACCTCCCCTTTATCCTGGGTTGGAACCCCCTCTTTTAAAAATGGCTGGATCCTCCCTGTGATATCTTGAATAATTCCTCGCATAATACTAGAATACTAGAATACATATACATGTTCTAAATAGCAATCAGAAACTAGCTTTTATAGATCTGCCTACTCTAATACTAAACATTTATTAACATAATAAAAATTTCGTAAAGTGTAGCAAGCTCTAATGTTTCTATATATAAATGAAAAATATGTAATATAAAAAAGTATTAAACAAGATGTACACATACAGTGTAATGTACAGTATGGAATGCTTTTCTTGTTCGTCCGAGCTTAGTGTCGATTGCTTGATTGATTTTAGTTTACGTTACGTCCAGCGGCAAAAATTTCATGCACGTTCAGATAGAGAACTCAAGAATAGACCCAATTTACAATTAGTACAATAGGAATGTCCTGCAATAGGGGGTCCACCGGGATGAAGTGTTTGAGAAATTTTAAATGTCGCTGGAAAATGATAGTATATTGGATAGGGACAGAAATTTAGCTTAGCAACAGGCCACCGACGGACCCCTCAAATAATTTTTTGCAAGGGTTTTAACTTGCAGAAAGCGTTTTTTCCTCACATGGTATCGAATTTAACTCCCCTTTCCCAGTATCCAATATGACCGGTCTGAAGAAGACCAAGGAATTACCATATTCCTATACGCCAGTCAACCCTTGGGTGAGCACTGTTGAGCCAACAGCATAGTATCGGAATGTGCTTAGACAGGAAGGTCTTAAAGGGAAGAAAAAGATCGAATTCGTTTCTGTTTTTAACCTTTTTGATGTTATTATCTTTAACATATTGATTACTTTAAGCCGTTGAGTTATTGTTGTATTGTTGTTTTTCATTTTTGCTTATGTACTTTGTCTATAGAGTGTCTATATGCCATTTTGTTTTTCTTTGTTGAAATAGTTATTTGGTTTTTATGAGTGATTAAGATTATAACACAATGTTGACTGCTGTTCCCCAATTTTGACAATTTTACCTATTATTGTCTGTTTGTTTTGCTCACACATTGTTGTCAATATAATGGAATTCTATGTGACTGTCATACAAGTGAGAGGTTTAGCTAGCTATAAAACCAGGTTTAATATACCATTTTCTTCAGGAAACGCCTGATAAGACAGTTGTTTTCCATTCGTTTGATGTGTTTGAGCTTTTGATTTTGCCATTCGATAAAGGACTTTCCGTTTTGAATTTTCCTTGGAGTTTGGTATTTTTAGTATTTTACTTTTTTAAACATTTTCTGAGGTTAAAATGTAGTTCATTCCATAGTTTTATTGGTTTGAAGGGAACATATTTGGAAGATAAATGGGAAAATAGAGGAATGTAAACGGGAGCAAGTGAGTTTCTTTTCAGGTTTATCAATCTAAGGGAACAATGTGTCATAATCCATTTGCATCAACTTGTTATTTCATAACATTTCGTTTACCGTCAGAAATTCAGAATTTATATTAGATGTTATTTAACAAAAATATTTGCATGAAAATATTTATGCGACACTTAAAACAGTTACCAAAAGTAAAATTTACCTACAACTATAAGTCCTCTCCTAAATAATGAAATGTGAGTCATTTTAATGTGTTTTGTACCCCATAAAATACTTCTGTGTTGACATAAATTATCATTGATATGGTCATAATTATAAATTAACTGTTACAAAACTTTACATTTTTGAAATACTAAGGCTTTCTACCTCAGGAATAGATTACCTTAGCTGTATTTGGCAAAACTTTTAGGAATTTTTGGTCCTCAATGCTCTTCAACTTCGTACTTTATTTGGCCTTTTTAACTTTTTTTTATTCGAGCGTCACTGATGAGTCTTTTGTAGACAAAATGCGCGTCTGGCGCAAATACAAAATTTCAATCCTGGTATCTATGATGAGTTTATTTTCTATGGGTATGAAAACCATTCACTGTCAATTACGATTCAATCCAATTGGTAGTACAAATTTAACGTTTAATTAATGTCACATTTTGCTTTTATGTACAACGAAACAGAGTTATTACAAATGATATAATAATATATATGTTTTAATTAACAAAATTACAACATCTTCTTATTTCTGTAATATAACTTTGCTAAATGCTCGTTTTATTTGCCTAAAAGGACAGTTGCTAACTACTTCGTCATTTGGTATCTGGTGGAGAGTTGTCTCTAGTCATTGGCAAGCATAACACATCTTCTTATATTTAAGTTGATTGTAACAACTCATTGACTGTAACAAGTCTGCGACCTACATTATACTAAGCAAAACATATCGCGTTCTTTACTAGTACTGCAATTAGACAGTTTTTTTTCTTTCTCAAATTTACAAAATGGATAGGAGCCTGTAATTCAGTGGTTGTTGTTTGTTGCTATATATCATGTATTTGTTTTCGTTTATTGTTTACTTACATAAATCAGGCCGTTGTTTTTCTCCTTTGAATTGTTTTACATTTGTCATGTCGGGGTATTTTATGGCTTGCTGTGCTATATTGGTTTTGCTCATTGTTGAATGCCGTACGGTGACCTATTGCTAACAAACATAAACGTTATTTGGCCTCTGTTGGAAAGTTGTCTCATTGGCAATCATATCAAATATTATTATTTTTATATAGAAAGACCTTACGTCTTTGCATATGAACTGTAACGTATTCAGCAACAATACAAACCTACTTTGTTTTTTTTTAATAAATATATAGATAATCTATAAAATATATGTATATAAAAAAGACGAAATATGCCAAAGGGATATTCAAACTCATTAGTCGAAAACAAACTGACAATGCCATAGCAAAAAACGAAAAACGACGAAAAGACAAACAACAGTACACAAAATATTATAACAAAAACATCGAAACTCCAAGGCAAATTCAGAAAGGCGAAGTCCATAAAAACTGACAAAATCAAACACTACCAATCAACGGAACAAGTGAAAAACAACTGCCACATTCCTGACTTGGTACAGGCATTTTCCGAAGCTAGCTAACCTCCCATTGTGTGAACATAAACGTGCAAAATCATCGACGATGCAGTTTTAAGTGAAGCGAACACGTTCTTTTTTAAATTCTCAGAATATCAGAGAATGTAAGATATTTTTACGAATCTGGGAGTTATTTATACTTAATCTAAACTAATGTAAAATATTGCAAATAATTCCAAACGCATTGTTTTGTAGGTATTTTAGATCTTTTCGATAGGTCGTCATTGGATATACCGAATTTTTATAAAGTGTAAACGGTATGAATATAACTTTTCCATAAATTTGCTATTTATAAAAAATCTAACATAACTCCTTTGCTGAAAGAGTCAGTCGTATGCACTATTTAGCATGTAGGCACACATTAAAAATTAATTATAATTATTTCAAAAGACGACATGAAAGGATTGTTTAGTATTTAGAATGCATAAAATAACAGAACCTTGTGTCAGCTTGTACGTTGTTCTGAAAGAGACATCGATACTAATTACAAATTAATAAATCTATTGTCTATTTTTTTCGAACAGGGAATTGATACCATTAACATCAAAAATGTTCCTAATGTGTTTTATCTAATATCTATTTGAAACATATAAAACAGGGTATCATAATTAATTATTTACTTACAAAACAATTTTGTGAAATGCATTAACCTTAATTTTCTGTATTCGAAAATGATTTATTACGACGACGAGGGGGGTTTTTAACGACCTTGACTACCCATGAGGGTCTTGCACGGTCGGTCAAAATGATTTATTAGAAGATTTTTAAAAGCTTTTAAACCAAGAGTTCCAAGCGGTGAAGTGGAAAGCCTTCCTACGAAAATTGTACTGATGTCATCACTATTTGGCTGTTTGTTATGGAATATCTTTTTCAAAATGACGACGGATATGTTCCAATTGTCGTAAACACAATCACGTCCTTTTTTCCTCAGATGTGACCTACCAAATTAGACTTATCACCAGATTTGTACTTACATGAGCAACACGATGGGTGTCACATGTACAGCAGGATCTGCTTACCCTTCCAGGGCACATGAATTCACCTCAGCTTTTAGTTGGGTTCGTGTTGCTCAGTCTTTGGATTTCTATGTTATGTTTTTGCCGTGGCATTGTCAGTTTGATTTCGAATAATGAATTTGAATTTCCCTTTGGTATATTTCGCCTCTTTTTTCCTTTGTTTTCTAACAGAAAGTTGTTGTTTCTCGTATTTTTCATTAAGCTCACCAGGTTCTAAAGTCTTAATGAAAAAAACGAGAAAAGATACAGGAACGATAAAGAATAATCAATTATACAGCATCGTCTTTTATATCTCTGTAATATTGGCCAATTGACGTTGCAAACTTCAACCACAAATTTCGTAATTAAATAAATAATCTTGAACTTCATCCAAACTTTGAACTATTTACAAGGCAGCAAAATTCATGTACAATGAGCTACAAAAGTGTTTATTTTTTATTTGCATCCGATTTCACCTGGATAGATGCACGCTCGATGGAGCTAGTTTGTCTAGCGAAATATTGCCTTTATCTTTTATCGCATTGTAAATATTTTTAAAATTTTAATATTTACATACTAATTAGTGTGTTAAAATTACATTGTTAGGCAATTTATGATTTCATTTGTGTAATTGTATTAATCTCTGTACTGATTACTCCACACTCAAATAGTTCTGTATGTTATATGTTGCTACTTATTGACACTTATTTATCAATCTATTCTTATTTAACTATAACAATCTTTAAATTTATACAGTTAAAACCGAACACAACAACGCTTGTACAATTCTAAAATTTCAAAAATGACGTAGGTTAGGTATTTACAACAGAGATTGCATAGATACGCTTCTAACAAAAATATGTGTGATATGAACTGGTGCATTTCTAAAATTTCACAGGTGAAGAAAGTTAAGATATCAAAACAAAGACTGCGTAGAAATACATTCCCAATGAACAGCACTGACCGATTTGAGCTGGTATAATACTCAAATTCAAATTTGACGACGGTAAAGTAATTACAACAGAGGCTGCGTATTTACATATCCAAAATAAATAGTAGTTTGATAATGATTAAAAAAAATTAATTTTGACAAAGGTTAAGTAATTGAACGTGGCTGCATACTTATACATCTCAAATGAATAGCACCCTGCGTTTTAAACTGTTATAATTCTAGAATGTTAGAGTTGACAAAGGTAAAAGAATAGCAACAGAGACTTCTTAGTAATATGTAATATAACCCAAATGAAAATATCTGCCTTAGTGTGGCCAGGGGATCTCAAATGTCGACTGAGAGGAAGGTCTGGCTTGTATTTATAGTCGCTACGATGGCCATTCATACGTTTATGAAAT
The DNA here is from genome assembly GCA_017311375.1 of Mytilus coruscus. Taxonomy (NCBI): domain Eukaryota; kingdom Metazoa; phylum Mollusca; class Bivalvia; order Mytilida; family Mytilidae; genus Mytilus; species Mytilus coruscus. The sequence continues at coordinate 106,992,333 of CM029595.1, read as the reverse complement.
GGCTGTTCTGGCTCGCCAACATACTGTTTACCATATTTACACTGTAGAAGATACACAGCATTTGTAGTCTTGCAATTAAAATTGCAAAATATGGCGTATTCCGTGCCAGTGGAGTGACTGTTAAAAGTCTGGGTCTTCAGTATTTGCTTGCAAGTCAGACATCGTTTGTTTCCGCATCCCTTGCAAGAGCCCACATACGAAGAGCATGATTTAGAGGATAAATCAGCTCTCACCAGCAAGTCTTTAAGACTTTTGGGCCTACGGAAAGCCAGTACAGGTGGCTCGGGAAATATCTTGGATAGTTTAGGATGTCTTTCCATCTTTCACTTGCGTAGCAGTGTCAAGAAATATGATCTTAGAGTCAGAGATTTCATAAGTGAATTTTTTTGAGGGATGGAACACATTGAACACATTGAGTTCTTGTTTAGTATCATCCCACTTCATGTCAATATCGTTGATGAATCGGAACCAAGAGAGAGGTTGATAAAGAGAAGAATTGAGAATTTGCTGTTCTAACTTGCCCATACAAATATTGGCATAAGACAGGGCCATCTTTGTTCCCATTGCTGTTCCATTAACCTGGAGAAAGTGTTCACCATTGAATGCGAAGTTATTGCATTTCAATACCAAAGTTAGAGGCTGGACTAGACATTCACTTGGTGGGTGTAAGGTGTTGCGAGAGTTCCAGACTTCCCTACAGACTTCAATACCATCGTCATGGGGGATGTTAGTATAGAGAGAGGTAACATCAAGCGACACAAGGATTGTTTTAGGTGGGAGAGGGTTAAACGATTCCATTTTCCTAAGATAGTGTGTTGTATCTTGTATATAGGATGGTAAATTTTCTACATTTGGTCTTAAATGAAAGTCAATAAATTCTGATATTTTCTCGGTAGGGTGGTCACTGGCAGAAACTATTGGTCTACCTAATTATTGACTTTGTTTTATTTTGGGCAGAAGATAGAAACGCCCCGGCTTTGATTTTTCAGGTTTTAGATATATATTGATGTTTAACGTTACGGATAATCAGTATACTACAAAAAAAGTAATACTCATTGACCAGTTGTTACAACCCGTTCGATATTTAGACCAAGATATATTTCTAGATTCTACCATTTGGACATTTCTGTCAGAGGCTCAGTTATTCAACTGATATATGTTTTATTTTTTACAATAAAAACAGAACTACTTTGGACTTTTATGATAGAACTTATGTATTTCTGTACAGATTAATATTAATTTCCATATTTATACTTATTTGATTCCGGAATACAAAATTGAAATGTTGCGAATTTAACCACTCCCAAAAATTCCGGACTGAACGAGAAAAAATAGAAAAAACTGACACATAATAAGTTCCCTATTTTTATTAATATGTGATATTTAAAAAAAGTATTTTTCACGATCAGAATAATCAGTATACCTCCAAAATCAAGGCAACAATCAAAACTAAAGGAATCGTGTGAACTCGAAAAGAGAGGCGAAAGATACCAAAGGGACATTCAAACTCATATGTTGAAAATAAACTGACAACGCCATTGCGTTAAAAGGAGCGAGACTCGGTGCGTCGACAGAGTAAGCATCTCCTGTTATGCATGCATTATCTGCCATCGATATCCACACTCCGTCAAAATGTCACTCACTATTGGGGAATAGGTGTGGTTGCTTTTTCGCCTTTCTTACCTTACGAAAGGGTTAAAGAAAGACCATAAGGCATACAACATGTAACCAAGACCTTTGAAGTCCTTATAACAAATAGGTGGCCTACTGGGGTAATTACTATCCTTGAACGGAAGTTCTGGGTGCGATATGGGAAATTCCATATTCTGTTCCTCAATTCGTAGGTAGGGGCTGGGACTATTCTGGATAAGCAGGTCATTTTGGTACGACAGTATTTCTCTGGATAGTTGTTTATGGTGTTCATTGAAATAAAACATTTACTTGTTGTTGTCAATGTTGTACCCCCTTTGTGGTTGCTTTTTTTCATTCACTACCCTACGGAAGTGTGTTTGAAAGACACGAAGGCCTGCAACACGTAGACAATACCATTGCTTTTATGACCATATCCTAGTTAGACCTATAGAGGTCCACCTGGGGTACCCAGAGCAGGGTCGGAAGTTCCAATGCGGTATTGAAAATATTGGCTGCTGGATATTAATGGTTGTTTGGACCTTTCTAGATAACAGAGAGAATATTTAGGCTAAATATTGGTATTGTTTCATAGCAGAGACCATATGAGTCTTTTTGGTACCTCGGTTTTTCGCTGACCAGCTGTAAACGGTGTTCAGGAGAAATATTCAGTTTGTTGATGTTGTCAATAGAGTAATTTTACTCCTTTTTCGTAGCTTCTTTGCCTTTTCTGTCTTACTGAAGGGTCATGAAAGATAAAAAAAAAAAGCATGCAACATATAGCAAGATATTTGAAGTTCTTGTCGTATTCTAGTTAACTTTACAAATGCTTATTCGTAAATTGCCACGAATTAAATCGTTTTCATTTACAGAAATTCAGAAATAAAAAAAATCAACCTGATAATTTGTTCGAATATATCTTATTTTGTAAATTACGGATGCCTTTCTGAATCATAATCGTTCAACATGAATGTCGGAAAATATTTTCATACTGCATACTTGTTCTTATTAATGATTAGTGTACCATTAAAAAGCATTTGGTGGTTATTTTAGTTCACCGATAATAGTGTCTAGTTAAGAAAATAGTTGTAATAATAAAAAGACATTATTAAATCAATAGATTGAAAAAGAAATATGCTATATTTTGACGAACCAACGCTTATCCATTGTATCCCCGTTATATAGTCAACTGTTCGACTAGGAATTAGAGAAAGTGTATATTAATCAAAAGGTCTGCGTTTACATGACAGTTACCTGAGACTACTATGACTGTTACATTAGTCTCGACAGTTACAAAGTAGAAAACGGATGATATTAGATAAATGTGTTACACTGTTTGTTTTGCTTACAGATTGTTGTCAAAGTACTTTAAAAAAGTCATATTTAAGCGAAACAATTTCCAACTCATTCGGTATTTAAGAGCTTGCTACTGCTATTAAGACTTTATAATACGTCACCAGTGTCTGAGCAGAAAGTTGATGAACCAGGATGATGTCAAAGAACGCCTCGTCCTTAAAAAAAAAAAAAAAAAAATCATCGGAAGATACCAAGACCTTGTTGATAAATTTTCCGTATCAACTTCACAAATAATGCATGATGGTCTTAAAGTATAGATTCTAGGCACTGACGTTGTTTATCATCTTAATTGCGTGTTATAGTGTTCTTTTTATTTGTCTTTTTAGATTTTCAACCATTACTGTATAGTCCATGTTTGGTAATATTCTTTCGACGTGGCTCGGCATATATACATCCAGCCATTGAATTATTGCACTATGGTCATTGTTTGTATTCTTGTCTTTCTTTTTTGCTTATGTGCTTTGTCGATAGAGTGTCTATATGACATTTTGTTTTTCTTTGTTGGCATAGTTGTTTGTTTAAGTGATTAAGATTATAACACACATTGTTTTCAATATAATGGAATTTTATGCGACTGTCATACAAGTGAGAAGGAAAATTCAAAACGGAAAGTCCCTTATCAAAGGGCAAAATCAAAAGCCCAAACACATCAAACGAATGGAAAACAACTCTCATATTCCTGACTTGGTACAGTCATTTCCTTATGTAGAAAATGGTGGATTAAACCTGGTTTTATAGCTAGCTAAACCTCTCACTTGTATGACAGTCGCATATAATTCCATTATATTGACAACAATGTGTGAGCAAAACAAACACACGAAGGCTGAGTCCTGCTATATTACCAAGAAAATAACTTACATAAAAATAGATTAAGATTTCAAGAGATTTGAGATACCTCACCAGTTATATGAAAAAAAATGTTTATTATTACTAGCTAGATTTAGACCCTTTCCTGAGTAATAACTAACAATGACAAACAGTTTTTGGTGGGGTTCGTGTTGCTCAGTCTTTGGTTTCCTGTGTTGTTTTGTGTACTGTTGTTTGTCTGTTTGTCTTTTTCTTTTTAACCATGGCGTTGTCAGTTTATTTTCGACTTATGAGTTTGAATGTCCCTTTGGTATCCTTCGCCTCTCTTTCAATAAACTGTTTTGTTTATCATAGTTCCCAGAGCTTTCGGAAACTATCTCTTAACTGCCAAATGTTGTCCTATTCAATTCTTTTTATTGTAAAAAGAGACAAACGTTAACAGTAAAAGTGAACTACAAAACTAAATTTAAATGTACAGTTACAATAATCCTAACTACAAAAGCTAAACTTGAAATAAAGCTTTGCCAGAAACAATATGATAATTAACCAAAAGATATTTTAATAACAATTTTAAGAACTTTCCTAAATTTTACTAAAAAATAAAAAAACTTTAAGCAAAAGATAAAAAAAAATATAGAAATCCGGCTCCTAAGACTCCATTAAAATGAAATCGTATTTCCTAACTTAGAAAACGCTAGATTTACGATTTTCCTTTACAATCTAACCCCAAAAAATAAAGTTTGTATGAAAAATCAGCCATTTTGCCTAAAGTTAATGACAAGCAAAATAAAATACTAACTTTAACGATCAAAGATTTTAGCAGAACTGCCCAACGAGCGTCAAATTGCGTCAATGTTGGAATGTTGGCAAAATTGGAAATTGTTGGATCGCGCTCTTGCTGTCCAACTAAATATTAGAATTCTTAAATAAATTACAAAAATTAAAATTAGTTCAATTACTATAATTTTAGTAACAGTTTTATAAAAAAAATTTTTACATGGCACTATACAAATAGTGTTTTTTTTTTAAATCGTTCATCAGACATTTTAGTTCAAAAATCAACATATAATGACAGAGTGAGGTAAATTATGGAACGTGTAAACTTTACACTTACACAGAAGTTACGGTTATCAATTAACAATCAACTGAAAGTGAAAAATGAATTCAACCACGCGTGATGACCGCATGGCCTAAATGGCAGACGACATTCAGATGTGGATTATTCAGTGAATTTTTACTATGAACTGGTAAATTATAAACATGAATTTCAGATTTGTTATCAATTATTCAAATGACAGTAATACATAAATTCTAGAAAAATACTATCAATATAATTATTCTAATTTTACTTAATTAAATGATAAAACTTATTTGCATCACCTATGAATATGTTTCAGACTATATGTACAATTTATTTCATTACCCATTAGTTTTACAACTGTTTCCTACATAAAAGGACTTGCATAAATATTACAGAAAAATAAACAATATGCTGCATTCATACAAATTTAAACATCCACAAAAATAAATATTGTCTATGTATAAATCTCATATCATAATATGACAGTACTAATGCTCTGTACTCTACAGTATGTATGTATAACAGGTTTTATCTAGCTATACATATTACTCTGATAGAAAAAAAAAAAAACAAAATGAACTTAAGTTTTCCGTTTTTCTTTTTTGTCATGGTGTTGTCAGTTTGTCTTTGACTTATGAGTTTGAATATCTCTTTGGAATTTTCCGCCTGCCTTTTCCGTTATTCTTTAAAAGAGAGGCGAAAGATACCAAAAGGGACTTTCAAACTCATAAGTCGAAAATTAACTGACAACGTCATGGCTAAAAAAGAAAAAGACAAACAGACAAACAGACAAACAACAGTACACAAAACACAACATGGAAAACTACAAACTGAGCAACAGGAACCCCACAAAAAACTAGGGTTGATCTCAGGTGCTCCGGAACAGTACGCAGATTCTGCTCCACATGTGGCAGCCGTTGCATTGCTCATGTTAGTACAAACCCAGTGATAAGTCTAATTCGGTAGGTCACATTTGGGGAAAAGGGGACGGGATTGTAGTCTCGACAACTGTAACATATCCGTTGTCATCTGTGAAACGGATATTCCATAACGGTCAACCAACTCGTGATGGCGTCCGTAAAATTTACGAAGGCATGATTTCAACTTCACCACTTGGAACTCAATCAATTTGTGGAACCAGAAAAATATTCAACTAATCATGAAATAATCGGCTTACTATATGAATTTGCATATGATAATATTATCCGAAAGCGTTTAAACAAACGTATTACTTTAACTTCTTTCCATTAAATAGGCTTCAACAAAACAATGAATACATTCATATTGTCGATACCCAAGACAGCTAGAAGGACACCAAATTTTAATAATTATCAAAACAACTTGAAGACAACTCATAGGCATTAGCATATATACATAAATAAAATCGTTACAATTGTAATTAATGATATACACATATACTGTATACCATTCTAACAAGTTTCATCGGTCAAACTACATTCAAACTGACTATGTAGTGGAAAAAAAGTTAGAAACCTGTGTCCAAAACCCAACACTCGGAAGACGGTCTCAGGGTGTATACTTTGGACATTATATTAAAAAAAGTGTTTAAAAAAATTATATTAAATGTAATTATTCAAATCATCATACATGATCATATTCAAAACTTTTAATTTGATAAAAAAAAAAATCTAAAAAATGTAAAAGAAACTTCTACACGTCTAGATCTATACCAACACCAACACCGACACTGAAGACATCACTTCGTCGAGACGAGAGATAAACTAAATGATTAAATGGTATAAAAACCAATCCACTCATCCTTAAAACTATATAAATATTACTAATCAATTCATCTTAATAATTACACAAGATAAAGAATTTTTAGTAATCTCACTCTTGTTCACGTTCGTTGAAAAATGTATTTCTTGCTATTTCCTTAAGAATTAGATTATTGAAAAATATATATAAAAATGTACATAGATTTTCCTTGTGTTTTATTATTCAAATCTAAAAGGTTTTCTGGTGGGTTTTTTAATCATTTTATGTTATTTCAATTTTAAAACCAAACTATTATGAGACGTTGCATTGATGTTATAAATCTCCATCAAAAGAGTCTTTCTTAACAACTTATTTTAAAGTCGCAAGCGTCCTGACACTTTACAGTGCAATTTCCCATCATGGTCAGTGCTATTTGTGTAACAGTCTTCATCTGATATCAACAAGATAATACTTTTTATTTTGTGTTCATATTAAAAGGAGCTGAAATTATATTTTCAAGCAAAAGTGCTTTGGCGTGTACTGTTTTTGTCTATCTTAAAATATTATTTACTTTGAGTAACACCATAATCTTTCCTAAAAATTAGTTTGTTTGATAGAAATGATTTGAAGATTCGATATCTAAAAAATATTGTGTTGAATATTTTTTCTTTATCTTCCCTATATCCTTAGAGTTGAAAAACTGACGTGCGTGTATTTCATATAGTAATAGAATATATTTCGATCAATTAATATTTAAAATTGTAACCTAACACAAGTTACTTCGATTTGACATCATACAATTTAAGCAGCGCTACTTTTCGGTTGTGTATATAGGAGGAAAATCGACATAACATATTGCTATCATATGTAACCGATGCGTTATTAAAACAAACTTCCAAAAACATTCAAAGTTTGATTACTTTATACATATCAAACTTGATAGCTATGTGTGCTTTAAATACTGATACTAATTTGTACATGAGATATAATACATCATTGACCATTAGTCATCGTTTCCACATGAGGACACTGAACAGTGTTCAACAGACTTTCCATGTGTAACTGACATACACTGAAATGTTTCCACTACAACATGTGTAAAAGAAAGAGCCAAAGTTGTATTTGGAAGTTCAGATGGCGGCGACTCCAAAACACCACATGCAAAACCTATTGAAATGAACATATTCAACATCAATTATTTCAGTGTCCGTCTTTAAATTGTACATAATTTCAAATGAATATTAAAAAAGTAATGGAAATCTAGATATAAATACAAACTGTATAAGATAAAAGATGAAGTCGAAAAGTAAATTTAGTCTCTGAAATGATTCAATTTTGTACTACGAAAATTTCTTAACCTAACCAGTAGTAATTCTGATTTCTGTACAAATATCAAACGTTTCTGTGTCAAAATGTTCATTGGATGTGAGAGAAAATTTTAACGGCTTTAATGACATCTTGAATGTGACTGTCCCAATTCAGGAGCCTGTAATTCAATGGTTGTCGTTTGTTGCTGTATTTCATATTTGTTTTTCATTTATTGTTTTGTACATAAATTAGGCCGTTAGTTTTCATATCTTTGTTCTGTCTTCAGCTACCTCATTTTACTACAAAAGTCAAGAGAAATTTATCTATATTCTGGCCTGTGCCGAACAACTTTCAGATATATTAGATATCAACGACAACTTTCTGCATTATTTCATTTCTAAATGTAATCGTAAGGACTGTAAAATTTGTGTTATAATCATTTGTGTTTTCAGTAAATCGACTACCAAATGGTACAATGCATGTATTCTTGGATTCACTGATCCGAACTGTACTGCTTCTAATATTGTGTACGGTATTGAGTATACTCTTTGTAGACTGATTTGTGTCGGTAAAAACACTACCAAGACACGACGAAAGAATTAATAAAATTGAGAATGGAAATGGAGAATGCGTCAAAGAGACAACGACCCGACCAAAGAGCAGAAAACAGCCCAAGGCCACTAATAGGTCTTCAACACAGCGAGAGAATCCCGCAGCCGGAGGCGGGCTTCAGCTGGCCCCTAAACAAACATGTATATTAGTTCAGAGAAAATGGACGTCACAGTAAACTCCAAAACATATAAATGAACCAAAATTAAAACAACATACATAACAAAGGCCAGAGGTTCCTGACTTGGGACAGGCGCAAAACTGTGGCGGGGCTAAACATGTTTTGTGAGATCTCAACCCTCCCCTATACCTCTATTCAATGTAGAATACCGGTCTAATGTTAATGATCCAGATAATAATGCACGTCCGTTATTGATAACATTTCTAGATTGGTTGCAATTAATATTGACATTGCTAACCATAGGCTATTCAAATCCGTGCCAATTACTCCCAAAGATGATGAAAAACGTAGTTTTCCTTCAAGTATAATTCGTTTACAAAGGTTTGGATGTCATCATAATTATTAATAGTTTCCATAAAAACTCTGTGCAGTAAACAATACCTGATTACAAGTTCTTCAAAAATAAAACTACATCTTCTAATTCATATACCTACACCAATCTTATTGCATCCAAAATTCTCAACCACAACAGGGTATTAGAGATCTTTATCCATAGGTTTGTAAAATCCAAACCTCCCGATTGCTCTCATACATCGTTTCCATACAAATATAATCCTGCTGGTCATATTTAAACTGGATACCTAGGCATCGTAAACAATGAACAACTTATATAGTTATTAGCCAAAGGCCCGAAATAGTGAAAACACCGGCCAATCATCGGGATGAAGATTTTCATGATACTGATGGATGTAGGTTAGGACAGAAAATTGGTAAAGCGCGAGACTGATGAACCAAAACTGGACACCTTATCTGAATAGATCGAAGCAGTTTGGTCATGCATTCAGAAGCGCAGTCACAATCTACGAAGCCTGAGGTTGTGACTGTTTTTTTTTTCTCTCTTTACGACAAATATGATGTTGTTCCAGCATACAAAACCTCAAACAATTTTATTTTTAAATGCAAAAATCATTATTTTGAATTTCTCGATAAAGAACTTGGAATTCCAAGCAAAACAAGGAAGCCAGCAGTACCCCTAGATCATCCAAGAAAGATGAGATTTTAGAAAATCACAAATCAGTTCCTCTCTCTTTTGGTATAAACATCAATAAAGACGATGGAAATCTCTAATCTTAAAACTAGATACTTTGACTTCCCAAAAATCCTTATAGAGAACAATATATAGCCGGGTCTTCAAGATATTCGACTAAACATCTTCTTAAAGTTATTACCACCGAAAGAGATGGCCTTTCGGAAATATTGTTGGCGAGACATATTTCACAGGTGTGGAGACAAAACGATTAAACACTGTTAATATTCAACTGCATTAGATAAAAAAAAACAAATCATTTATAATAGTATAATCGTATAGCATAAACATGTAATCCAAACTACTCACATGGAACAAATTGACAGTATTCCCATTGATAGTTTTTGTCTTTATCTGTAATGTAACACCCCAACAGACCACCGACAGACGAGGGGCGACAGTAATTTGTTGCGTAGTATTTTGCATTGATTAAGTTAGTGCCACTTTCGTTCCATCTTTGACATTTAAAGTTGGAAAAGGTTTTTCTGTGTGTTCCTGTGTAGTCATGACTACTTCCAATATAACAATCTGGTGCTGTATGAACAAATAAGCTTATGAGAACAAAGTTTAAAACCTCTCGTTTAAATATAAAAAAAAGTTTAATCATTTTTCTTAAATCAATTTAGTGTTGAATAAGTCAACAAATTAAACATGTATAATCTAAACATTTGTGAAACGACACTGCTTCAAGATAATGTTCCGCGCTTCATACAAAATGTGCTTCGGTCAACGCTTTTACGCCACAATGAAATTATAAAAAGAAGTATTCAGTTAGTGTAGGGCCAATATTTTGTGAAGGATATGACTGCGCATAATCAGAAGAGTTTGTCCTTCCACAAACCAAATTGCTAAACAGTTTTTCCTAAATGTAATTTGAATCACCTCTACAAACTGGTCAACTGGTAAATATAGATTCTAACATTGGTAGCAGTAGATTATCGGATTAATGAAATAGATATTCATATGTTATAGAAAACAACTTTAACAACAATTTCTGAAAGTCGAACTATTTGCAATAGTAAAATAATTTATAAAGTTGTCAATTTCTCTAACACCTGTTAGCACATTATTTAACAATGTGCCCAGAAAAGGGTAAAGTACCAAAACAATAGAGAAAGGATTTGATCTCATGGCGTCATTGAAAGGTGGTTAGTAAGAAACAAGGGCAGTGAAATAGAAATACGACTTACCATTTAATTCCAGTTATTTATGATACGTGTCGTGAAATTGAAAATGAAAAACATCTACTGTAATATATTGAAGGTACACTATTTTATAAAAAAAATATCTTGTGTATGAAACCTTCTATCATAATGACATTTTATAAGTAATTTGTTTTTAAAAATGCTTTGACCAATCAATTATTGTTTTGTTTTCCATCAGGAAGTTATTTTGAAATGGAATTTTGATATTTTTTCTATAGTTATCAAGATATGCAGAAATCTAAGGGAACTAATTTACATTCTTTTATATCAGCAGAATTTGTGTTCTCTCAACGTTCAACTTCAATCGTAATGACAGTTTAGAAATTAATTCTAAACAATGTTCCCATGGTTATTAAATTATTATCAAGTGTTCTGAAAAGAATACTGAAATGCATTTGTTAGATAAAACAAAATGTTGAAATGTGTGTTATGATCGAGGTATAGTTAAATTGGCTACGTCACAGATTTTGGTTAAATTTTGCATACAACATTTGCTCGTTGAACTATAAATATCAAAAAAAAAATAATTCATGTATTTCTTTTATTTTCTGAAATATTGATGATTGAATTCTTTCAAAATAAATGAATATTTGTATATGCTTCTGAAAATAGAACAGCATCCTGCTGAAATTATACTGAAGAGATGAGTAGATGATCATTCCTGTACACTTAATTGTACATCGTGTATTGCGAATAGATGTCCTTGTTTAATATCTACGAGATGGTAACAGTAGAAGTGATAAGAGAAAACTACAGGTTCCAGCCCCGCTCGGGGAGGAAGCAAAGAATCATATCTACTCTAACATTGTTAGGTTGATTTTCTAGGCACTTTATATATCTTGAAATAATTCAGTCTGACAGTAATATTTCAGAAAATAATAAAGATAAATGCATTATTTTTCCGTTTAATAAAGGTCAACGAGTCAAAGTGGTATACAAACTCTTACCAAAACGTGACATGGCCCATTTACTGTACCTTGACCTTAAAAGTTGGATATAACATTCTGCTCTGTCCTTCGATATCAGCAGATTAGTAATAACTATATAAAACTAGAGGCTCTAAAGAGTCTGTGTCGTTCACCTTGGTCTATGTGCATATTCAACAAAGGACACTCTCCAATTGTAGATGAGAATAGAATTCATTACAGTTTGTTGATCTTGCATTGCTGATCATTTAGTCCGTTTAGTTTCTCTCTATCTTCTTTAGTTTTTGCTCAAAACACAAAAGAGGGTAAACAAATCTTCATTTAAGGGCAATCACTCCTATAAAGAGTGACAGTCTACTAACTATATCGGCAAAATTAGAGTTGTTTGTAGATCTTGCCTTGCTGAACGATCTCCTCCACTTGTTTTAATTGTAAAACTTGTCTCGCTGATCATTTTTGCTTATTTAAGTTTCTATCTATCTATCTATTATAATTTTTATGATATAAGTAAAAAACCGCAAACAATTGGTAAAAACGTCATCAAAGGGCAATAACTCTAATAAGGAGTCGACTGACGATTTCTACAATGAGACTTATTTGTAAACTTGTCTTGTTGATCATTTTTGCACTTTTGCAATAAAGTTTCTCTCTATGTATTATAGTTTTCGATACAAAAATTGAAAAAAATGGTAAAATTTGTGATTTACGGGCATAAATTCCTATAAGAACTCGTCTGATAGTTTTGACGTATGTGGACAATTGGTAGACCTCAACATTCTGAACCTGTGTGCTCATGTCAGATTTTCCCTATATATAATTGTTTTCAAAATAATAGACAAGACTTGTATTTTACCCGTATGTTCTATTTTTAGCCATGTCGGCCATCTTGAATGGCAAGCGGGGTCATCGGACACATTTTTAAAACTGAATACTCCAATGATGATTGTGGCTAAGTTTGGTTAAATTTGATTAAGTATTTTCAGAGGTGTAGATTTTTGTAACAGTCAACAGACGACGACGACGGACGACGATCTCCAAGTGATGAGAAAAGCTCACTCGGCCCTTTGGGCCAGTCAATTTAAAAATAAAATAGATAAAACACGTGTACATAGACCTTCGTTTAACCTTATTCTTTGGGCCAGTCAATTTAAAAATAAAATAGATAAAACACGTGTACATAGACCTTCGTTTAACCTTATTCTATCCAAATCTTCAGAAATGTACTGCTACCAAAATACTCTAATTCGCCAGCTTTTCCCAGTGCAGTGACGTTAACCATTACCACTCTCGTTAGAAATTTGACAAACTTTTTTTTATTATACACAGAAATATAAGAAAAAAATTGATATGAAATAGTTGCCAACAAGTTTTTTTGTTCCGAATTCTTTACCGATCTTCCCGAGGTGTATCGTTCCGTTTATTGTTCTGTGAAATCCCCCAAATTTTCATGCGGTTTTAGTCATCAATTAGCTTCTTTGTGGCATCGCTCTTGTGTCCATTGAGGCGTTTGCATATACTATAGATTTTGCCATTTTGGTAAATATACTTACCGTTTAATCCGCCCTCTAAATACTTTCCTTAAGGCATTACAATGTGTAGTGTAAAATGACACTTGCTATAATTTTGATTTAATTATTTCAAGGAGATAAAGAAATAAAATTTTAATAAGAATACTTTTGCATTAAAGGAGAGGAGAAATATACCAAAGTGTATTCATTTATTCTTAGATTAACTAACAAAAAATACAGATATTGCGCCTTTCAAGTATTGACATTACATGTATATATGATGTCCTCTCACTGAGTATTTCAAAGTTTGGTAACTATGTTTAACGCATCTATCCCATCGTACTTGAAATAAAGAATACAACAGATACAGTTTAGTTTGCCTCATATCTTGACTTAGAAATTGACAAAAAGGGTCGGTTGAGAACAAACCATAATGACAAAGAGATGATTCCAGCCTCGCAATTATGAACTTTCCATTTCTATGTAGCAACATTCCAGCAGCGCCTGCATTTAGAGTATATATCTCTATTTGATACGATATTCCAGATCTTGCATTTTCTAACATGATTTCCTGATATAGGGTTGCTGCTTACAAGACAGCTATCAAACCAAGAGTTCTAAGTGATGAAGTTGAAATCATCCCTTCGAAAATTTTACAGACACCATCAAGAGTTGGTTAACCGTAAAGGAATATCTATTCCAATTGTCGTAACCATAATCCCGTCCTCTTTTCCTCGAATGTGGCCTACCGAATTAGACGTATCACCGGGTTAAACTTACATGGGCAACACGACGATTGCCGCATGTGGAGCAGGATATGCTTACCCTTCCAGAGAACCTGATATCATCCCCGGTTTTGATGGGGTTTGCATTGTTCAGTCTAGTTTTCTATGTTATTTTTTGTATACTGTTTGTCTTTTGATCGATTTTCGTCTGTTTGTTTTCTACTCATGAGTTTGAATATCCCTTTGATATCTTTCGCCTTCATTTTCGTCTAACTATACGAACAAGGATCGAGCTGATAAGAGGTATCTTGAAGTGACAAACTATTTGAATTCGATTAAAAGCAATCATTCCGATTGGAATATTCATAGATTACCGGCTTCAGTTCAGTTTATTTCCATACATTTTCTTGTGTAATTTACACACCAAAACTCGCCACAATCAGTTCGCTCTAAAGAAGCCATCAAATTACCACGGATATCACACAAATGTAATACACGAAACCATTTTTAGTTGATCTTTGTTAAATTTAAGTGTTCCTTCTGAAATATTGAATGAATATATTGTAAAATGAAATATCGACGTATTGACGGATAAACCTAACATTTTCCCAATAAAAGCATGTTTAAACTACCGGGTTTGAAGATATATGGATTATGCAAATATTATATTGGGGTTTTCATAGAAGTGAGTCATGAATCAACTATGAATCAGTTATTTACGAAACTGTTAACACTTTGAGTAAAATACCTCAGACGGGCAGACTTAAAGATCGGTATCTCAAGTTTACATACACCACTAGCTTAATATAGATACTTGTGTATGAAGTTCGCGGATTGAAGTTTAGAATGTCCTGATATAAATACAAGCACAATATCTTGCAAGAGATGTTCAGATTATTTAATTTCATTTTGAAAAAAGACAGATGGTATTTGTTGTGCCGAATTGAATGTCCGGCTTTTAATACAATATCATTTTAAATCACTTTTCACTATCGTTGCACAAATCTTTAGTCTTATATGCTCTATTCGTTCTTGAGCTGATGTTTGGTGGCTCTTAAAACTCTTGATATTTATGTTGTTTAAATCAGCTAAGTTATATCTTGTGCATGCAAAACAACATTTATGACTTAGATGAACATAAGAAACACACAAAAACAAAAAAACAAAAAAACAACAAACAAAAAAACGAATTTTATCACTGTTCTGTTTGTCTTATGCTATGTAAGACTCGTTATAAATTTCTCCATTCCTCAAAAGTTAGACATATATCCAACACTATAAAAATGTGTTCAAGATGTTTGGTACTTCATTATTTAAACACCTGTATATTTCTTAGTTGAAAAGTTCTTAATTTTCATGTGAATAGATGCATCATTTAAAATAAAGAAAACATTATTGATGAAAAGCATCTTTTAAATTAATCTCAAATGCTATTTACCACCATACACCTTATTAAATCTATTTCGACTGTAATATACCTCTATACTTCATCCAGCTGCCACTTAAGTCTTCAACACGTAATTCTGAAAAAAATGATAATCATAATTATAGTTCACATCATTTTAGACATTTTCGAAAACTGTTTTAAACTTTTATATAAAAATAAGAAGATGTGGTATGAGTGCCAACTATCCATCCAAGTCACAATGTGATGACATTTACAGATAATTTTATAGGGACCATCTCAAAGTGTACAATGCTGACAAATTGAAAAACGAATAATGCAAAAGATGTTCAAATCAAATCAATGAAACAAGTTGTGACGCCTGCCTTGATTCGTGACGCCTGCATACAAAAGCAGCACAAATATTTACAATTTGACGAAGTTTTCTCCTGAGATGCCTCCAAAGACTTCCCATGACTCTATAATTCTTCTTTTCTCCAAATGAATGTTCAACCGTAACTCTGTATTCTTTGATAAAACTAATATTTTTTGACACCTCCCTTTTAAATTATCCTATTTTCGCTGTATTTCTTGGCGTGTATAGGGTTTCATAAGAGGATATCTATTAGGATATATTTTATCAGCCAGTGAAACTATTTCTCCAGGAAAGTCAAGCTCACCATTTTTCAAACATGACCAATTGACATCATCATTGCAAACTGTTTCGCGTCATTTTTAATGTCCCGAAACCCTGAATCAATATAAAATAAATGTCGCATAAATTATCGATAACGACCTGAGTATGACAATGACAATGTCCCCAAAAATAAATTTCCTAGGGCTCTATTAGTGACCTGTATATTTCCGTTGAGGTACCGTCAATATAGCACCACTGCCATTGGGAGTTTTTCTCAGTTTCCCACTTTTGCTCTGCATTTATTTAGAGATGGCCGCTGTGCCAGATTACGAAAATTTTGGTGAAACACGGGAATGCACCAATTAATTTCATCATGTATTGTGATAATGCTTACGTGAATAATTACTCGAATCTTTTTAGAATCGTATGCGTTTTATCACGTTTGTCTATCACATTTAATATTGGATCCTGGTATAATAATACGAATAATTTCATCTTAAATTCGCCCTTTCATTTAATTACAAAAATCAAATCTGGAGTGGAATGTAACTGGTAGGTTTCTGATAAGATAGCTGAGTAAAAAATAGCAGCATCGATGCAGCTAGTTAAAAATAATCAGCTGAGCTATAAGAAATGCATGGCTATGAAAATTCCTAAAATATTGAAAGCCTTGGGAGTCTGCTCTTTTTCAGGATCAGACGATTAAAAACAGTATCAAATACTTTTTAAAAAAGCTAATTTCGTTTTGAAATTAAAATCATTTATCTCATTGTTTTCGTTTATTAATTATATCGCCACATCTTTCGAGACATTGTGTATTTGTGTAATTTGAGATGACCCACAGGTAAGTTTACCTATAATTATCATCGTCAACGTGAAAGTTAGTTTACGAAAATGTCTATTACCCATCGATTAGAAAAAAAATCTTGAATCCAAAGATTTGACTCTATTTATTATTCAAAGACATATAACTCAATATCATCACTACCCTTATAAACTTTTACAAAAACTTAAAAAAGAAAAATGTTCATATTCATTAAGTTTATCAGTTATGATATTTTTTCTAGAATAAATTTTGAAAAAGAAGCAATAATCAATACGTATCATGTTACTAAGCATGGAAAACTGTAAACTATTTATAATGTATAAATGCCTTAAAATATTATGTGTTTTTCTACACCTCAAATACATTGGTGATGTGTTACCCCCATTTGGATGGATTATATAGTGTGATTGTGTTTCTTTTTACGCCTTTTGAATTGTTAGACGATTATAATTCACTGAAAAAAAAGAAAGATCTTCTAACTTTAGAACAGTATTACTATGTCATCAGTGTAAATAAGGGAAGAAAAATTATAAATATGTGTAAAGTTTTTTCTACTGAAGATAATGTAAAGTAAATTTGATCAGAGTTTGTTATGGAACATTATTGATATAGTAGGTTATCAACTTTACTATTTCCAGTTCATATATCTGAAAATTGTTAACAATAAGTATAGCTTGTATTATTATCATTACTGGAAAACACCTTAAAGAACTGAGATCAGAAAGATTACATCATAACTTTGGATGACTGACACGACCGTTAAAGATGGATGTAAAAGAAATCATTTTTTATTCGTAAAGATAATCTTGGAACTTTAAGAATTAGAATCTTACGAGATTTTTATACAGAAGAGGCAGATAGTTTATACTATGTCATTATTCGCCTGCTTAGAATTCTTTAGTTTTGGGTGTGAAATGAAATTATAGTAATATTGAAACATTGGTCAATGCCTCAAACTTGTCTGTGAACATTCAGGTGTCTTTTTTTGAAAATGGTAGATGAGTATAAAAAATGCTCAACCGGTTTATTGCAGTTTCTAACTACTCGAAAGGTGGTGTGAATAATACATAAATACAAATCCTAAAGATATGTTAGAGTACTTACAATCAAGTCGCTTCCGTCGTGCAAAATTAAAAAAAAAAAATCTCTACCCTTTCCACTAGTATTCTTCATTCTAAACTTGAAGGAAGATTGATAAATTATTCCAACTTTGTTCCATTAATATTAAACGTTAACGAATAAACCTAAATTTTGTAGTACCATACCTGGTAAAATCAAACCACTCTGATTAAAATAAAAAGGTTATTAAAACTGACATTATGAAGATGCATGATTTTCTTTTTATTGACATGTTTGTTACGTTTGGAGGAAGTTTTTTTTAACAGACAATCGAAATTCTTACGGGAACTAACTGTGTCTTTCTGCTTGGTGGCTTGTTTTTTTTACTCTTATGATGAAGACTCCATGGAGGAGCTTCTCAGAAGGAATGAAAGATGCTAGCATTATCGTTGAACTTCACGTTTCGCTATATAGAAGATGTCATCTCACTAAATAAGTCAATGATGAGTGACTACTGTGAACGTATATATCCAATCGAACTTGAAACAAAGAATAACACAGATACAGTTAAGTCTGTTTCATATCTTGATTGTATTGTTTCGAGCGCCACTGATTATCTTCAAATTATAAGCCTGTTATCTTTGATGAATGATTAATTTCAACTTAACTTTGAGAACGAATGTCGGTTAAAGCTAAACATTTAACGACAAAAGATGATTTGAACTTTCCAAATGTAAAGTTTCAATTACTATGAAGCGAAATTCCAACAGGGCCTGCTAATGAAAGACATACCATGAAATTAATAATAAAACCAACACTGAGATTAAACTTTATACACGGAGATATGTACAACTATTTTATGCTTATTAATCTATTTAGCATACTAACGGTGCTTTTGAATATGTATTTTATGATTTATCAACAACAAAAATGGACTATTGTGTGCCGTGTGAATAGAATGCAGGATTCTCTCATCACTCATTGGTCATCTGACGTGACATGGATATTAATAGCAGTGGCTATTTTATTGTTTCGGTCTCTTTTTATTATTTCAAGCTGAGTTCAAGAGAAATCTTTAATAGACATTTAGAAGATGTTAGTGAATTGTTTATGAAATCATCTTTCTATATAAGTCATTCAGTGTTAAATAATAAGTCTTCGAAATAAGAGAAGTAATTATCATAAGTTCAAAGAAAAATATGAATTGATGGAGTTAACGCTGTTAAGTTGTCTTCTTCCGAACATCAAAGAAATCAACTTCGAGAATGTATCTATGTTCTTGCCAAAGTAAGAACAAATATTATTACCATTGATATTATACAATCCACAAAATTCGTAATAAGTCGTAAATTAAGAGCAAAATTCCGATATTACCTATACCTTTGGTGCAAAAAAACTCATCGAAAATACCAGGCTTATAACTTTGTACGCCAGACGCGCGTTTCGTCTACATACGACTCTTCAGTAGCGCTCGAATTAAAACAGTTGAAGGCCAAATCAAATTCGAAGCTTTAAAAACCAAATTGTCCTAAAAGTTGTGCCAAATACGGTCAAGCAAAATGACACTTTGATAAAAATATCTTTGATGAGACAGGTGATTAGGTTTGTTTTAAGTATAAACATATATTGTTTAATAAATAGGATTAATTGATTTTATTTTCATGTAGATATTTGTATTGTTTCTCCGTCATTTTAATAATAAATTACAGCTTTCAATTCATATACATGTTAATTTGTAATTCCTTCATCTCATCAAACAGAACAAGCCTGTGTTTGCAAACATTATATTATTATACCTCATGTCAAAATGCCAGATTTTGATTGGTTAATACGAGGGAGACAATTTACTCTATCCCATGGCAAATACTCTATTACCTTTCACGGAGACGCTTGCTCAAGTGTGCGCTTTAATAAATACGGATGATTGTTATGTACAAGACGCCATGAATTTGAAATTTAATAGACAGTAATAACAGAACATTCAGTATAATAAATTAAAAAGCACATATCTGAGAAGGTGATAGAGCAGATTGTTACCCCTCGAAAAGACATTGTCAACCTTGGCTTCGCTCAGTTGACAATGTTTTCTCGGGGTAACAATCTGCTCTATCACCCTCTCAGCTATGTGTTATTTATATACTGTTGCATTAATAGGAATAAATAATAAAGTGTGAATTTAACAGTCAAATGTAACAACAATCACGGCCTTTTTTCCTCGAATGTGACCTCCGAATTAGACTTATCACCAGGTTTGTACTTACATTAGCAAAAAAAAAACGGGTGCCACATGTGAAGCAGGATCTGCTTACCCTTCCGGAGCACCTTTGATCATCCCCGGTTTTTGTGTTGCTCAGTCTTTAGTTTTCTTTGTTGTGTTTTGTATACTGTTGTTTGTCTGTTGATCTTTTTCTTTTTTTGCCATGGCTTTATCAGTTTATTTTCGACATGAGTTTGAATGTCCATTTGGTATCTTTCGCCTCTCTTCTGGATAAATAAAAGCAACAGTAGTATACCGCTGTTCAATAGTCATAATTCGATTGAGCAAAAACAATTCCGGGTAACAAACTAAAACCGAGGGAAACACATCAACTATAAGAGGAAAACAACGGAACAACAGAAACACTGAACTACAACAAAAGCAAACGCCAACATACATAGAAACGGACTGTCTGATAACAACTGCCATATTCCTGACTTGGTACAGGACATTTTAAGAAAAAATGGTGGATTGGTATCTCGGTATTTTGCTGAACAGATGTGAACGTTGTTGAGGAGAATTCTCATTTTTCTTGATGTTGTCAATAGAGTTATTTCACTCCCTTTTGATAGCTTCTTTGCCTTTCTAGAAGGATAAAAAAACATGCAACACGTAGCAAGATACTTGAAGTTATTATCGTATTCTAGTCAACTATAGTGTTTACTTTTTTAGCATTCGTAAATTACCACGAGTGTAATTCGAGTTGTGGCTTAAATCGTTTTCATTATCAGAAATTTCGAAAAAAAAATTAACTTGAAAATTTGTTCAAATATATTTTATTTAGTGAATTACGGACAACTTTATAAATCGTTATCATTCAACATGAATTTAGGAAAGTATTCTCATACTAATTTATAGTTAGTGTACCATTAAATGGCATTTGGTGATCATTTTAGTTCCCACTATAATAGTGTCTAGTTAAGAAAATAATAATAATGAAAATACTTTAACGCAATAGTTTAAAAGAGACATGATAGATTTTAACGAACCAACGCTCATACATTGTATCTCCGTTTTATAACCAATTGCTCGGCAAGGAATTAGAGAAAGTATGAAAGTATATATTAAGCAAATGGTCGATGTTTACATGACAGTTACCTGAGACTACTATAACTGTTTAGTAGTCTCGACAGTTACAAAGAAGAAAAATTATGATATTGAATAAAAATGTTACACTTTCATTGGCTGATATAGGGGGCGGGGGTTGTAGCCGCCTTCTAATATTTTTAAATCACATTTGAAGCGACGCAACGAACGTTATGATGGACCAAACACTTTTACTAATATCAATGTACTTAAAAAGTACATTTAAACGAAAGGATTTTAGTCAATATTGCTGTCATGAAATTTTATTTCTATAACAGATGATAACATTTGTTGAATTTACTTCTATATAATTACTTGGAATATTAAAACAATTACATTGTGTTCAAATTGTTGGTCATTCGTTGAATAAAACATTGAGCCCACATATATTGGTGTATTTTGAAATATTTCATCCTATGTATGCATAACAGGTTTTGTCTAGCTATCTATATAACATTGTAAATGATTTAGGGAGAGTAAAGAAAATGAACGAAATATAAATTATAGACGAATCCTTAAGTTATCTATTTTTCGTTTTTGCCTTGGTATTGTAAATTTGACGTCGACTTATGAGTTTGAATATCCCTTTGGAATCTTCCGCCTGCCTTTTCAATTATTCTTTAAGTTTTCATCATTCCTCACGAATTTGCTTATAAAATGGAACTTTCTTTAAAGAATGAAATTTTCTGTAGACATTCAATTTGTGGAACCCGCAAAATATTCAATTACTCATGAACAAATCGACTAACTGTTTGGCATTTGAATTCATGAGACAATGCTATCTAAAGGCGTTTCAATGAACGTTTTATCTTAACTTTTTTCTATTTGTTGATTGATTTATTGGTGTTTTAATGCCACTTTCAGCACTATTGCTATTTCGCTACGGTCAGTTTTTATTGGTAGAGGGAGACGGATTGCCCGGAGACAACAACCGACCTTCGGTAGAAAAACTGACAATCCTAGACAGTTAAAAACGCACCTGCCACGTGCGGTTAACTTCTTTCCATGAAATAGGCTTAAACAAGACAAACAATATATTCACATTGCCGATATCCCAGACAGCTAGAAGGACACCGAATTTTAATAAATATCAAACAATATACTTGAATTCACGTCATAAGCATATCTACAAAAAGAGAATTTTTACAACATTAATTGATGAAATACACATATACTGTATTATAGTAAAATACCAAATAATGAGTCAAAATTTCTTTTGTTGACTACTCAGCCGGCAAACAACAACCAACGATAACGAGTTAAGTCGGTAAAACTATATTAAAACTGAATGTAGAGGAAAATATTTGGAAATCTGTGTCCAAAACCAAATGCTCGGCAGACCGTCTCAAGATGTATACTTTGGACAATATATAAAAAAAAGTATTTAAAAAAAAATGATCTGCTAGATAATAAGGGTAAATTAATGTCTTTAGAACAATGTCACAACATCTATAAAATTTAATCAGTTTTCTTGCTTACAATGGGGTAATATCAGCAATAAAATCATATCAAAAATCTCTCAAAAATAATATCTCTTTAGACAGTCTTTGTAAAATTCATGGACCAATTCTTCCAAATGATATAAGAACTTTTTTTATAAAATAAAAGCTCAAAAGATATGTATAGTTTTTTATTAGAAAAAATAGTACTAGACTTAACTGTGAAGATAAATGGTCCCTAAGATTAAATACTAATTTTGATTGGTCTTTTTACACCACAAAAAGCTCAAAACTTCATTGGTTCCAATATAGAATAATACACAGAATCATAGGCACAAATGAATTTTTATGCAAAATTAACATAAAACAAACAGATAAATGTATTTTCTGCAATGAAGCTATTGAAGATATTGAGCACATATTTTGGACATGCTGTAAAATATCAGATTAATGGATTTTTTCACCAAACACAAATTATAATTCCATTAAACATGGATATCATTTTATCTGGAAATTTAGGAAACACACGAAATAATAAGATAAAAAACTTAGTAATACTTTTGACAAAATTCTATATTTACAGAACAAAACTTTATGAAAATCAATTGAATTTTACAGGACTCAAAAATTACCTAAAAGAATCCCTAATGCTAGAAAAGAATATATATTTTTTTAAAGTAACCCTTTTCATGTGGCCAATATCTGCTGGGACCCTGGCTTCCAATACTAGAATATTTTTATTATGAAATACTAGGTACTTTTTATTACATAACTTAGTCTCACTGTGCATTTTTTACCTTACTCACATCACCATATATGTTATAAATTTAATATTGTTATATGTTGTGTTTTTTTATGTTTATAACTGCATTTATGTTTCTCATAGTTACTTGTACAAATATAATCCAAAAAAATACAAAAAACATCCTTGTGAGCTGTAAAGAATAATGTTAATAAATATTTTTTTTGCTGTTGCCAAAATTCCAAATTTCTGTGATTTTCATTTATTTAATTTTTTCTTCTTCTTTTCAAAAATATCGATCATTCTTTATTGATATATATATCTTACATTGTATACGGATATATTATAATTTAGAAATGTATATATTTCAGAATTAAGATAACTAGTACTAACCAAATCAAACTATCTTATACTACTAATGTTTAACGAGGCCGGGATAAGGTACCGATATTTTTTGTTTCCAACAAATGTCAAAATTATCAATAAAGTATTATACACACAAAAAAAAAAAAATTGATGATTTAATGATATAAAAATCAATCCGTATAACTTGATAAATATTACTAAAAAATCCTTCTTAATAAGTACACAATATAAAGAATTGATAGTGATCTCTCTCTTGTCCACATTAGTTGCAAAACTATTTCTTGCTTTTTCCCTTAGGAATTAAATCATTGAATGTTTATACAAAAATGTACATAGATTTTCCTAATGTTTTACTATACAAGTTTGAACTGTTTCTTTTTTTGAATTCACTTTGTGTTATGTTTTCCAAAAAAAAAAAAAAGACGTTGCATTGATGTCAGAAATCTCCACCAAAAGAGTCTTTCTGAACAACTTATTTCATATAAACTCATCAAAGATACCAGACTTTAAAATTTGTACGCCAGGCGCATCAAAAGTGTACTGTTGCCTTTATTAAAAAATGTGACTAACATGAGACTTGGAATGTACATCAATTCGATAGCAGCATATCGACCCTAACACAAAATTCACAAAAATAACAACAAAAAGACAACTCTTACATCTACAATCTTAACCTGTAGTATTAATTCAATCTTAGTATTTTTCTCTATACTTTATAAAATCATTCCTCATCCTTAGCAACGTGGCACGGGACAGAATTCCCATCTCAAATCTGGGTTTGTTGTATAGCACCATGGACTGCCAGTCGATGATGGATCTCTGCAATAGTTAGATGTCAAATCATTCGGATCACTGGGCTGGTAGTAAGGTTTATGAGGTTTATCCTTGTTCCAATTTTGACACGTTATACCAGACACGGTACAGTGTACTTTCCCGTCGTATTCATTGCTTATTGTGTAACAGTCTTCGTCTGATATAAACAAAATGATAATGTTTATTTTGTGTTCATATTAAAATGAGCTGATAATCTTTCCTAAAAATTCTTTTGTTTGATAGAAATAATTTGAAGATTTAAATTTTAAAGAATCTTTTGTTGCATATATTTCTTTTTATTCCCTATATTTTAAAGCTGATAATCTGACATGCATGTATTTCAGATAGGCATATGTTTTGATCAACTAATATATAAAAGTATGATGTAACCTAACTAAAGCCACTTCGAATTGTATGCAGATCTACTTCTCGGTAGTGTGTATATGATGACAATCGACATAACAATTCGCTATCAAATGTAAATAACCAATGCGTTATTAAAATAAACTTTTAAATAACATTCATAATTTGATTATATTATACAGTTCAAACTTGGTGAGCTTCAAATACTAGTACTAACTTGTACATGAGATATTATACATCGTCGACCACTGGTCATCGCTTCCACATGAGGACACTGGACAGTGTTTAACAGACTTTCCATGTGTAACTGACAAACACTGAAATCTTACCACTACAACATGTGTAAATGAAACAGTCATAGTGGTATTTGGAAGTTCTGATGGCGGCGACTCCAAAACACCACATGCAAAACCTATTGAAATGAAAATATTCAACATTTATATATTCAGTGTTCGTCGTCAAATTGTGCATAATTTCATATGAATCTGAAAAATATAACGGAAATCTAGATGTAAATACGACCTGTAATTGTAAAAAATATAAAGTCGAAAAGTAAATTTTGTCTCTGAAATGATTCAATTTTGTACAACACAAATTTCGTAACTTTGTACACATCCAGTAGTTATTCTGATTTCTGTACAAGTATCGAAAGTTTCTGTGTCAATCATTGTATATTGGATGCGAGAGAAACCTTTAACGGCTTTAATGATGTCTTGAAAACGACATTTGTTCTGTCTTCAGCTACCCCATTGTATTAAAAAAGTCGGACAAATGTATTTATATTCGGTCCTGTACCGTGCAACTTTCAGATATATTAAATATCAACGACATTTCCTTTCTAAATGTAATCGTTAAGACTGTAAAACTTATAGTATAATCATTACTGATACCTGTTGTCAGTAAACCGACCACCAAATGTTACAATACACGTTTTCATGAAGATCTGAATTGTACTGCTTGTGTACGATATCGAATATACTCTTTATGGACTGATTTATACTTGAAATAAAAGATACAACCGATACAGTTAATATAAAAATAAGGAGATGTGGTATGATTGCCAATGAGACAACTATCCAACAAAGTTCAAATGAAGTGTATGTATATGATAACCTAAATTTAAATTTAAAGAAATAGAAAAAATGTAATAATAAAAACTATTAGTAGACAGCTCTCTCACAATCAAAAAACCCATAACTTTAAAATATAAGGGCATACACTACAAGCACGGGGACACATTCTACAGCATCCACACAGCACGAGCAACAAACCCTGCAATCAATATAAAAATAAGGAGATGTGGTATGATTGCCAATGAGACAACTATCCAACAAAGTTCAAAACCTAAATTTAAATTTAAAGAAATAGAAAAAATGTAATAATAAAAACTATTAGTAGACAGCTCTCTCACAAGCAAAAAACCGATAACTGTAAAATATAAGGGCATACACTACAAGCACGGGGACACATTCTACAGCATCCACACAGCACGAGCAACAAACCCTGCAATCAATATAAAAATAAGGAGATGTGGTATGATTGCCAATGAGACAACTATCCACCAAAGTTGAAATGAAGTGGATGTATATGGTAACCTAAATTTTGATTTAAAGAAATAGAAAAAATGTAATAATAGAAACTATAAGTAGACAGCTCTCTCACAAGCAAAAAACCCATAACTGTATAATATAAGGGCATACACTACAAGCACGTCTGCCTCATATCTTGACTTACATCTTGAAAATGACAATGAGGGTCGGTTGAGAACAAACCTTTACGACAAAAGAGATGATTTCAGCTTCCTAATTGTGAACTTTTCATTCTATGTAGCAACATTCCAGCAGCGCCTGCATATGGAGTATATATCTGCCAGTTGATACGATATTCCAGGACTTGCATTTCCTATAATGATTTTCTTGATAGAGGGTTGCTGCTCACAAGGAAGCTATTAAAACACCAGTTCCAAGTGGAGAAGTTGAAATCATCCCTTTGGAAATTTTACAGACGCCATCACGAGTTGGTTGACTGTTATGGAATATCTTTTTCACCCATGATAGCGGATATGTTCCAATTGTCGTACCCAAAATTCCGTGGTAAAAAACTTACTAAGACAAGTTTGTATTGAATAATGAAGTAATCGAATGCTGCACAGAATATAAATATTTAGGTATACTATTCAAGCCATCAGGAATTTTCCCTAATGCTGTAAATCTCCTCTGTGAAAAAGCTCCAAAGGCATTGTTTTGTATTAAAAAAAAAATCCTTTACTCAGATAAGATGGATGTTTTTTCCAAATGAAACTTTTTAATTCTTGTATTAGCCCAATATTACTGTATTGTAGTGAGATATGGTCACTAAATATTGTGAAGAACAACAAGAAATCTAAATACCTTGAATCTAAATACAATGTTAATTCAAAGGCAGTAAATACAGCTGTATTAGCTGAATTGGGAATGTACCCTATTGGTATACAGGCCCTTAAGTCTTCTGTAGGATTTTTGTTACATATTTTAAATTCAAATGAAAATGAGTCTTTATTATATAATATTTATTAAGGTAACAAGCAGTTAAATGATGGATTCAAAAAATTAAAATGCTACTATCAAAATTGAATTTCACTCATGTTTGGGAAAGTCAATGTACCTTTTCTAAAAAACGATTACTTTTAGCCCTCGTGAAGAAGCTCAATGAAAATTACATTATATTTTGGAAAAATTGTCTCTTTAATGATGATAATTCAATAAATGGAAATAAACTAGGAACCTACAGAAAATTTAAAGTAAAGTATGAACTAGAAAAGTACCTTTATTGAATTTAGATAAAATATTACAAAATATTATACCAAAATAAGAATAAGTAATAGTATGCTGGCTGTTGAACGCGGTAGATACAACAAAACAGCCTTGAAAATAGAATATGTCCTTTATGCCATAAAGAGGTGGAAGATGAATACCATTTTATCATAACATGTACAGACATTAATAAACCTAAGATCAAAATGTTTAATGAAATTTCTAGTATTGTCCCCAGTTTTAATTCAATAAGTAATGAGAACAAATTTGATTTTATATTTTCTTGTGAAGAATGTGATATTTTACTTATCATTGTTAACAATATAAGTGAAATGTATAATGAGAGAAACAATTATAATGTCAATATATGAACTGTGTGTGATTGATGGCTTAACTTATAATGTTATATATAATCATAATATTTGAATTGATAATTTTATAGAGGAGGCATGCTGTCAAAAATAGTATTATACTTAATATTAATAATCTTTTTTTTTTTTTCAATGCTACATGTTTGTATTGTTTAATATCTATCGTTTTGTCATTAATATGCCTGTCTGTCTGTCTGTTTGTTTTGTTTATGTTTTTTATTGGTTTGTTTACTTAGTTACAATCCTATTGTTTGGATTTTAATCTAATAAAATTCTTATCTTATCTATTTTATCTTATCTTTCCCTGATTATGACCTAACGAAATAGATTTTGTATTTTTCGTTTCTTGTCATGGATTTGTCAGTTTATTTTCGACTTATGAGTTTGAATGTCCCTTTGGTATATTTCGCCTATCTCATAAGTCGGTAAGAACAAGACAAAGACACGAGGGAAGAATGAATGATCACCGGTCTCATGTTAATGATCCAGATAACAATAAAATTCGCCATAAACACTTTCACATGCCTGACCATTCCATAGTTTCTATGAAAGTCAAAGTTATAGAGAAAATACAAGTATATCATTCAACAAATGACTCCATATTTAGTAAACCATATCGCTTGCAAAGAGAAGATTTCTGAATTCCAGAATTGGGAACAGCTATCCCTTACGGATGCAGCGACAAAAATAATGGTGTAGTGATATCAAGAAATGAGAATTATGTAACACCTCTGTTCGACGCAATAGAAGTCATGGTCATCAAAAATATACACCGCCTGCAGTTCTTGGAATTCATTATATTTGAACTAAACTGTTTCCATACCATTATCAATGCTCAATTCACTATTATTTCGAGAGGTCCAAAGCACTTCCGTTATTGATACAAATTCTGCAGAATGGTTACAATTATATATGGACATTGCTAACCATAAATTATTCAAACCCGTGACAACTACTACCAAAGATGATGCAAAAATCATTATTTTGAATTTCTAATTCACAGCAAAATTGGGAATTCAATATATTCCCCTACACCATTCACTAAAGAGGAGATTTTAGAAAATCACAAATCCGTCCTTTTACTTTTTGGTATAAACATCAATAAAGACGATGGAAATCTCCAATCTTAAACCCTGAATACCTTAACTTCACAAAAATCCTTATAAAGTACAATATCTAGATGGGTCGTCAAGATGTTCGACTAGACATCTTTTAAAGTTCTTACCGCCGATCTTTCTAAAGTAAAAGATGGCCGTTTGGAAATATTGTGATAAGGTATATTCTCCCAGCGTTGTCCATCAGATGTGGATTCATAAAAATCTTCAAACACAATCTTTTCAATTTTGCAGTATTATCAAAACCTTTCATATTTTATCTCGCCTGCGTTGAAAGTCGCTGAAGGCGAGACATAGGTGTTGCTTTTCCGGCGGTGTCGTCGTTGGCGATGTCAACAATTGTTAAATTTTCCGCTTAAGTCAGTTTGATAGGAACTACTTGTGAAAGATCAATGATATTTTCTATAATGTTGCATTACTATCAGTACATATCAGTTTGACGACTATTCGAGGCAGTGCCCATTAGGTTATGGTCTAGCGACTTTCAATTAATAAGCAATTTTCAATGTTAAGTTTTCTGCTTAGGTTAGTTTGATAAGAAATACATATGATAGATCAATGATAACGTTTTACGATCACCATCACGAGGATGTGTCGGTTTCTCAACTCACTATCGACATGTTTTCGATGTCTTAGATCTTTAGATACCAGTATAGTCGTCTGATCTGTAATTTCACAAATTGTGTCCTGATCCGGATTGAGACATTTAGACTGAGTGTGGATTCTCATGGCGGGGATGAATAGTAGGAGACGCGTAACCTGTTGACGCACCCGGTCTCGCTCCTTTGGAGTTCATTGGATTTCCTTATTCTTTGTGTGTTACCTTGATTTGTCTATTTGTAATCGATTTATAAGATTCGATCATCGGTTACCTTCTTTCGCATTAATTCAAGGAAGAATAGTCACTCAGAAATTTGTAGGATTTCATTAAAGTATCTTGTATCCATATATTAGTTGTCTTATTGGCAATCATACAATATCATCATTTGTGTGATGCAGAACGATTAAAACCCTGTTTATATTCAACTTCATTAGATAAAAAACAAAGTAATTTATAATCGTATGGCATATTCAAACATGTATATTCAAACTACTCACATGGAATAATCGGACAGTATTCCCATCGATAGTCTTTGTCTTTGTCTGTTGTGTAACACCATAACAGGTCATCGAATGACGAGGCACGACAGTAATTTGTGGAGTGGTCATCTTGATTTATTGGCTTAACGTGGACGGTATGTGGGTCACTTTCGTTCCATCCTTGACATTCTCTGTTGGAAATGGTTTTGCTGTGTGTTCCTGTGTAGTAATGACTACTTCCAATATAACAATCTGGTGCTATATGAACAAATAAGCTTTTGAGAATAAAGTTAAAAACATCTCGTTTAAATATAAAGAAAGTTATATCACTTTATTGTTTTTTAAATTAATTGTAGTGTTGAATAAGGCAACTAATTAAATAAGCAACAGTACTGATAAAAGATAATTCATATGAATTGATATCGTATTGAAAGGCAAATATTTCGTGAAGCATATTACTGTGCATAATTTTTTCATTCGAGCGTCACTGATGAGTCTTTTGTAGACGAAACGCGCATCTGGCGTACATAATTTTAATCCTGGTATCTATGACGAGTTTTTCACAATAAAGAAAACATTATGGATGAAAGGGGTCTTTCACATTTACAATATACGCCTTATTAAATTTCTTTCGACGTTATTATACCTCCATACTTTATCCAGCTGCCAATTAAAACTTCAGCATGTAATTCTGAAAATGATAATAATATTAATTATGATAGTTCACATTATATTACCAGTCGATTAGAAGAAGAAAAAAAATCTTGCATCAAAAGATTTACTCGATTTATTATTCTGAGACATATAACTCAAAATAATCACGACCCCTATTGGCTTTTTACTTTAACAAAATTTTGATACTCTAGTAGATTGAATTTTATGTGTCATTCGGAAGAATGAAATACAGTCATTAAGTTTTTCAATTATCAAATATACTCTAGAATAAATGTTAAATAGGAAGGAAATCAGTACGTATAATATACTGATCGACACTAGATTATTCTTTTTTAATCCCATTTTCAAATATGCAATTTTTGTAAAATAAATGTATAAAAACAAATTTCATTCATTTCTTTATTGTCTGAAAAAGTTTGCAGTTTAAAAGTTGAATTGATGACGTCATTTTTAATGTTTAAATCATGTGGTATGCACTGAAACCCTGGTTTTCCCCTTTATAAATGGATGTGTCACCGTCGAATGCAACGACTGCCTGCAACCAATGCCAAAATGATTGTCAGAAAGGTCAACCAATTTTGTTGGGCATGTTTTGGGTTCTGTTTTGTACCTTCTGATTTTGCCTCTGTCCCATACATTACAGTGTGTTTTGGCAATTAAGCGGATTAAACCTTTGGGCTTTAAATGTTTTTCTGCAGTCGATTCTGTGGCATTTCAGTATATGGGAAATATTTTTGGAATGAATCTGTTTGCCATGGCATTCGGCGACTAGATTAGCAGTTGACGGTGCTGCCGTAAAAATATCTCGCAAATGACGTTGGAGAATAAAATTTTATTGACGTGGCGTTGTCACTACATATTGATCTGGTCATGGATGGTCATCAACAAATCCCGTCTGCCTGTACCGTTGTTGTAAGGACAGTAAGACGAGTTTCTGACGTGAAATTGTCTGGAAACAGCACGTTCACGTATTCATGCCTGCAATATTCTTATGGCCTGATTCAGATTTTCATTGCTCAATCTCGGCAATATGGAGATGCAACATTTTTTAAATGATTCAAGTGTAGGTATGGATTGAAAGACTTGTTTCACAAGAAAAAAACCTTATAGGTTGCATTTCTGTAAATATTGACAATGCAATTTCCCATAGGAACTCATTTTACGGCTAAAACTGTACCACTTTTACTATGAAGTTTTGAAAAAAATCATATCCTAGAATGGAAAGTTCATATGCACTACAATTTTTTTCAAAGGTCAAAATATAGGGCTGTGCGGCATATTTTCAACGTTTATATGCCCCGAACTTCTAAGAGTTTAAACTAACACTAAATTTCTTAACTATCCCTACCTTGACTGTAGGATTACCACAGGTTTCAATATAAACAATATGCATATGTATATTTACTGGTAACATTCCCAAGTTATGTCTCTATGAGATGAAAAGTAGAGATCATAACTGGGAACCAGTATATAAACAAAATTAATTATCTATGAATATTCTATATCTCCCCAAAAGAGGCGTGGTTTGAGAAACAGCAGCATTTACAAAGTGCAACCTATACAAACAATTATTCCAATAGAAAACTCTCTAAAAACGCTTTTTCTCACATTAATACTTATTTATCAGAATTATAGCCTTAAAGAAATCACTGCATAAACTCTAAGTTTTCTTTTACTGTACATTTTATACCCCTCCCTGTTTCAATTTTTAAAGAATTTGAAAACAAGACTTTAATTATTGCCAGCTTACCCTATTTGCATGTTCTCTGACATGAAATGCCTATAACCTGTTTAAAACTGTTCTGATAACATATTGAAAGCATTTCAGAATACTGTAAATGTTATGTTTAGCAGTCAATCATTCCAACGTTCAAGATTATATAAAGTATCCAATCCAGCCTGTGTCTCCAGTCCACATTTTACTGTATGCCTATTTGTCAATGAAAGTTCACAATTTCTGCCTCAAATGGTCAGTTTAGAATTCTTGTCACAACAGTATCATCTCTAACCATATATCTGACATAATTTAGGTAATATATGAGCTAGAAGTGTTAAAACAAAGCCATATTTGAATAGTTGTATATATATGCAGATACCAGTCTGATGTATAAATTCACTTAAAATTTCATAGAAATGACTGCTAACATCTGATTTTTACATAACTTCCAAGCACAGTTATTGTTTTCTATATAAAGACCTTTAAAATCATAAAATCATAGCATTTACAAGTTAAATTATTTGTTTTATGACCCAGGGGTAGGCAATTTTCTCTGTTTTGCCCTGGGGCCTCACATTTCTAAATTATTCTGCTGTTTCTAGCAATATGGAATATTTAGTACATATTCATGATAGAACACACTATTTTAAGTTTTTGAGATATTTTGTATTTCTAGCTTGTATTTTTATGCCGCGGTGACAAAAAAGCAGATTTAGGCGTTACGGCTTACTTTTAGGTTATCGACAGGACAAAAACACCCCACCAAAAATATTCAGGAACGATCTATGAGTTTCAATGACTGCGAAGAGTAAATATAAGCACTTCTAAACAATTTATCTTACAAATATGCATATATTATGAATTTATTTTGTATTCAGGGCTTTAAGTAAACTATGCATACTGTAAACTGTGAATTTATGCTGAGTCATCATAGTTAAGGCCCAGGATTTTCTCAATCTTCATGAAATATTTATAAAACTTCATATTTGAGTTAATTTCTTTAAAATCTGTGAGATAAACCAAACATTTAATATTTTTACCTTTTTGTAGTCTGCATTGAGTGTGTTCACTCGATCCGATATTCTTACTGCATATTCCATCATGCATTTGCAATTTTATTTTAAGAAATTAAGATCTTTTACTATCAAAATTATCAAAACAGAACATCATATTTCAAATTTATAAACCTACATTGATCAAGGAATTATTCCGAAAGGGTTAGTTTTAAAAGCTTCGCCACTTACAACAGGAGAAAAATCAAACAGATTTTTCCATAGATGGAATAACATTCTATTCAACAGTTCTTTTAGTCTGATGGATCTTTTACGCCAAGAAGCAATTCATCAAGTAAATTATTTATATAAACTACGTGATAACTTGCACTGCCGATCTCGTGAACAATTGTCTGATCTTGAACTTGACGAAATTCAAGTACGTCTTGGTGATATCAAACGTATTGAATCACATAAGCTCCACGTCAAACAGATTAACAAATTTAAACGTGATGGTGTGCAAATTATTCACCCTTTAATCAGACCTTCAAAAAATTCAAATAAAAAGCCTCGCAACCGTAGATTTCGAAGAAAAAGTCAAATTCCGGTCAATTCCAACAACACGGTTGTCAATTTATCAACAGTCTCTTTAACTGAGGACGAAATTAAAGTCTTATCTAAGGGTTTGAATTTTTGCCCTACTCCCAGTAACATAGATAATATGAAACTTGAAGATGACCTTAATAACTTTGCCAGAACCCTCAGAATCAAAGAATATTTTGGTAACAAGGATAATGAGGAAGACTCAGACACGTCTGATTCGGAGGAAGAAATCAGAATTCCGCATTTTAAAAAGAAGAGTTCATGGATTCCAAAACCTAGTAAATCTGCTACACTGGAAGATGTTATCGACAAAATCAAATCGGATGTCTGAAAATCTAAGTTCTGTAGAATTTTAAACTACTTTCAACTATTAGATTTAGATACAAATTATATTCAATCACCATGAGTCTGAGAATCTTACATTTAAAACAGATATGTAACTATGACTTTAATCTTAAATCAAGTTTACAACATATTACGTTTAGCCAAAAGGACCAATAGCTATTCCATTCTAATTTTCTTAGTTCTGTATGAAATTCCTTACATTCAGACAGACAGTTTAATCTTGTAAATTATCCTAACCTTTATCCCTTTACTTTAATGACAATGTTAAAAAAAGCCTATTGAATTATTATGAAGGAAAATGACTCTACAAACTTAAACACTTACATTTAAATCGTGCTAAATCTGTTCTAATCAAAATTTCTTTAAATAACATTAAATATAAATCTACATAGGGGTTAATATGCTATACCCAATTTTTCTGAAATTATAGAATTGGCCATTTTCAATCTTCTGTTTTTACATATGGAATATTTACATTTATGATGAACACCATTTAAGTTTGTTATATTCTGTATCTTACACCCATAATTAATTTCAAAAAAAATTTCAGCATAGCTTCTTATTACGACTAAAAGACCCTTCAAAAATTAATTAAACCTAAGATAAATATACTTCTCCAAATTTACCCCAAAATGAATAAGTTATTTTAATTCAGTTCGAAAGATTTAAACTCTACTGAAATGTTAAATTACTGACTCGGTTAGACCAAAGTTTAATATAAATAAATATGATAAAATTTATTGGTTAATTTCTAGACTCTATGAGATAAAACAAATTCAAATGGAGTCATTTCTTTTTACTTCAATCCAATTTCAATAATCTTGGAACCATTTTCGGCTAAAATGACCCTTTTACAAATTTTAAAAACATCCTAAAGGAATTTTCATTTTAAGAAAGGGTTTATTCCCATATTAAAAATTTACCCTGTCGTTAAAATTGATCCATAAAAGGACAAAAATATATCCAAAGGTTAATTAAACAATGTTCATCTAGCTAGCAACAAGTACTCGTCATTTTATAACACCTCTTCTGACGAGAAAAAGCCATACAATCGCTGAGAAACCGAGATGATATTGTGATAAAACCAGCAGACAAGGGAAGTGCCGTTGTGATAATGGACAAAGCTAACTACATCGCGGAAGCAGAGCGTCAGCTCTCTGATGAGATATTTTATAAGAAGCTTGACTGTGACCCTACTTCCGAGTTTAGTTCCAAAATTATCACTGCGTTACAAACCATGCACAATGACGGTCACATAGATGAGGATACAATCGGATATTTAAAACCAGAGAACGCCAAGCCTGGTCGATTGTATCTTCTTCCCAAAATACACAAGGTTAACAACCCTGGTAGACCCATTGTATCCGCAAACGGCCACCCGACTGAGAAAATCTCGGAATTCGTAGATTTTCATTTAAGATCTCATGTAGAAAATCTTCCTTCTCACATTCAAGACACTACAGATTATCTTCGTAAAATGGAATCCATGAATCTTTTCCTCCGGAAACCCTCCTTGTCACTTTAGATGTCACCTCATTGTATACCAACATACCTCATGATGACGGAATGCAATCGTGTAAGGAAATATGGGACTCTCGCAACACCTTAGAACCACCTACCGAATGTGTAGTCCAGCTGCTTACTCTGGTTCTGAAATGCAACAATTTCACCTTTAATGGTGAACATTACCTTCAGATAAACGGAACAGCGATGGGGACGAAAATGGCACCGTCATACGCCAATATTTTCATGGGAAAATTAGAGAAAGAAATTATTTCAACATCTTTATCCAAACCTCTGTCTTGGTTCCGTTTCATGGATGATGTTGACATGAAATGGATTGAATCCCAACAAAATTGGATGATTTTATCAGACATGCAAACAACGCACACCAGTCAATTAAATTTACATATGAAATTTCCGACTCCAAAATATCTTTCTTAGACACTACTACATCTATTAAGGACGGTGTCATATCAACAGATCTCTACTGTAAACCTACAGATAAACATCAGTACCTTTCTCCCAAAGCTGTCACCCCAAACACTGTACAAAAAGTATCCTGTACAGTCAAGCTCTCAGAGTAAAGCGGATTTGCTCCTCTGAGGAGGCTGTCACTAAACGGTTACAGGAACTTCGCGGTTTTTGACCAAACGAGGTTATAAGAAATTGGACATAGATAAGGGGTTTGCGCGTGCTAATAACAACAGCCGCAATGACCTATTACAGTACAAACAGAAGAGGCGCAGCAAAATAGTTCCGTTTGTTTTAACATACAATCCCGCCTTTACTAACCTTTCACGTTTGATCCGTGCCAATTGGCAAACTATTGCCAAGCACCCACAATTGTCCAAGATCTTTCCCAATCCTCCTGTCTTAGCTTTTCGGAGACCAGCAAGTCTCAAAGACTTATTTGTGAGAGCTGATGTCTCCTCTAATAAAAGCTGTTCAACTGCAGGATGGTGCAAGTCGTGTGGTAACAGACGATGTCTGACTTGCCAACAAATACAGAATACTCAAACATTTACTTGCCACTCCACTGGGTCTGTGTACACTATATTTTGTAATGTAACTTGAAAACACAGAATGTTGTATACCTTCTTCAGTGTCGATGTGGCATGCAGTATATTGGCGAGACAGAACAGCCATTCAACAAACGCATGAATGGTCATCAAGTGACTACACCTGCAAGCCCGACCTCCCCGTAAGTCGTCATTTGAGATCACCTGGGCACGCCCAAGCTGATCTTAAAAACCTTACAATCACAATCATAGACCACAACGAGGGTTGGTCAAGGGCCGAAAGACTTGCTCGGGAAAGGTTTTGGATGAGAAAGCTAAGGACAGTTTCCCAGAGGGCGTAAATGAAAACATAGAATGAGTCACTCATTTTCCCTACCATCACTCATTTTCCTGACATCATTTGTTTCCAGTTACTCCGGCTTCCTTACTTGACTCTTACAGTTTTAAGGATTCTTTTGGAATTTTACTAGTTTAAATACCAGGGTTTTTTTCATTTGGGAGGGATGTACAAGTACGCATCCACGTCCAATTATTTAACCTTAGCCAAATTTTACTATTATATTTTCTTATCATTATAAAACTGCTATTTATTTGGGATGATAAATACGCAACCTCTGTTTGACATATTTTTACCAGCTTATATCGATCAGTGCTGTTTTTTTTGGGAATGAATTTACACACAGTTGTTGTAACATCTTAACTGACGTCACTTTGGAATTTTAGAGTTGTGCCAGTTCATATCTCTAATTACTATTTTCATTTTAGGCATGTCTTTGAGTCGTTTTTTGGAAATTTTAAAATTTATTAGCGTCTCTACATATAATGTTCGGGTAAAACTGTTTCACTTTTTTATTGTATAGAAATCAAGATTGCTTTAGTTTAATACCCAGAATAGTTTGATCTGATTCATTTTATATCGTGCTCATATTGATGAAGGATATTTGTTATCCGAAATATTTATAGTTACATTTGTTCGTTTATTGTCATTTTTGATGATGTTGTACCCTTTTAGACTGGTTATATATTATATTTTGTAGTGTACTGTATCATATTTATATGATCCATCGCCCGTAAGATTTATCGTTGACTATTATTCAGTCATTTTATATATATATATATATACAATATCCAAAGATCTGTAGTCTCTTCCTCCTAAACAAACATTTAACTTTTCTACCCTTCACACTTGTATTCTTTATTTTAAACTTGTAGATATATTGACGAAATTGTTCCAACTTTGTGTCATAGAAATTAAATGTCGACGCACGAAACTAATTTTTAGGAAAATAATTTGCAAAAACAAAACACTCTGATTCAAACGAAAAAGTTATTGAAACTGACATCAACAAGATGCTTGTTTTTTACTGACGAAATGTTTGGAGGATTTTTTTTAATAGACAATCGGAAATCCTATTGGTACGAACTGTGTCTTTCTGGCGACTTGTTTCTTTATTCTCATGAGGCAGCCTTCAAACAGCAGTTTTTCAGAAAGAATGAAAAGAAAAAGAGAGGCGAAAGATACCAAAGGGACATTCAAACTCATAAGTCGAAAATAAACTGACAACGCCATGGCTAAAAATGAAAAAGACCAACAGACAAACAATAGTACACAAAACACAACATAGAAAACTAAAGACTGAGCAACACGAACCCCATCAAAAACTGGTGGTGATATCAGGTGCTCCGGAAGAAGCTAGCTTTATCGTTTAACTTTACGTTCCGCTATAAGATGATGTCCTCTGACTAAATGTTACATATCTTGATTGTTTTGATTCGCAACGCAACGCTGGTCATCTTATGTAGACAAAAAGCGTGTTTGACGTACCAAATTATAATCCTGGTATCTTTGATGAGTTTTTTTTTAGTTTCTTCTAGATTTTGAGAATGCAGTTCAGTTGAAAACTTAACTTTTAACGACAAAAGAAATTATATGAACTTTCCAAATGTAAACTTTTCATTTCTATTTAGCAACATTCTAGCAGGGCCTGCATATGAAAGATATATCTTCCAGTTGATACGATATTCAGGAGTTTCCAGTTCTTTTCTAATTTCCTTGATAGAGGGTTCCTGCTCAAATGAAAGCTATTAAATCAAGGTTTTCAGATGGTAAAGTTTAAGTCCATCCTTCGGAACATATTCAGACGTCATCATGATTTGATTTACCGTTATGGTATAACTGATTGATCGAAACAATAAGTTATTATACCCCCGCTTTAAAAAAGTGGGGGTATACTGTTTTACCTCTGTCTTTCCATCCATCCGTTAGTCCGTCAGTCCGTCCTTCCGTCCCATGAAAATTTTTCGTCGCATTTTTCTTAGGAACTACAATACAAGGATTTCTGAAATTTGGTTTCAGGGTTTATATAAGTCGGCTATACAGTGTGATGCGTTTTCAGATTGATCACTCAACAACTTCCTGTTTACCGAACACTTACATCATTTCACACAACACATCCAAGTTGAAAATTTTAGTAACATTTTTCTCAGGAACTACATTATAAGGATTTCTGAAATTTGGTTTTAGTGTTTATATAAGTCAGCTATACCGTGTGATGCGTTTTCAGATTAATCACTCAACAACTTCCTGTTTACCGTCAAATATTTGGGCTGGGGTATCATCAGTGAGCAGTAGCTCACAGTTTTACTTGTTTTTACCAAAGGCCTTAGTCATAATTGGCATAACGTTTTCGATTTTGTGGTTGTCTATTCTCTCAAACATCATATTGATTTGGACGCCAGGCTATTCTGATTCGAACGCCGTTGGTGAGTCGCGTGCGTCTGGCGTTCCAAAGTGTTTTTGATGAGGGTTTTTTTTTTAAATAACCACAAATATGTTCTAATACCACAGCCACATCCTCTTTTCTTCGATTATGACATCACCGAATGCAACATATCCCCGACTGTTTACTTGCTATGAGATACACGACGGGTGTCACCAGTGGAGTAGAATCTGCGAACCCTTTCGGAGCACCTGAGATCACAACTGGTTATTGATTAGGTTTGCGTTGCTCATCTGGTAATTTTCTGTGAAGTGTTTTGTAATTTTTTTAAACTTTTCATCGTTCTTGTTCAAATGTTTAAGTTTTCTTGGAAAGCGCAACGGCAAAATTATATGTGAATATTTTGTAAATATCTAAGAACTGCCAACTCTTACTTATCTAATCTTCTATCTCATTTGTAAAATAAACAAAAAAGATAACCTCGAGTATTGTCTATTTTGACTCGTGAAAAGGTGTACTTTTATTGCACTATTTTATTGTTTTGTATGTACGCATTATATAGCGGTTACGATCATGGTCAGACTGGCGAATAGGGGTGGCATGGACATCGTGTGAATTTGATAAACAAAGTTTCAGTAGATATATATGTTACGGTGTAAAGTAGGCCCCTTCAATAATGTATTCCTCTTTCCTATGGCTGAACTCAAATAAGGCGACGCAAAATTAACAATTTCAAAACAACAATATTGAAAGCAGATAGTCGATATAGTAACCTCTCATTAATTGAATAGATTCAAATAGACTTGACGAAGGGACTAACTTTAAAAATTATTTTCTCCACATAATTCTATGACTAAGTAACATGTTAAAGAAAATTTTAAGTTAATGTTGTAATGGATTTTTTTTTTATTTCATGCATTTTAATGATTTATTTCAAATTAATAATTAGCAATATTTTACTGCATCAACTGCACATTTTGACTATAAATGTCTCTTCAGTGATGCTCGAAGTTAGAATAAAACAAAACATAAAACAAGCGTTAAAGAGTTGATAAAACCCAAAATAAAAATATAAAAAAAAACAAACCCGGACAAGCAATCAGAGCTTTCCATGAGGTATCAAAATAATTTCCCAAATTGTATAACAG
The DNA here is from genome assembly GCA_017311375.1 of Mytilus coruscus. Taxonomy (NCBI): domain Eukaryota; kingdom Metazoa; phylum Mollusca; class Bivalvia; order Mytilida; family Mytilidae; genus Mytilus; species Mytilus coruscus. The sequence continues at coordinate 106,951,200 of CM029595.1, read as the reverse complement.
CAAAATCTATTTAAATTTAACAATATCCGTGTTTTCGTGCAAGTACCAAAGTATTTGCTTCTGGACCTGGGACAGCCTCGAGGAGTAACAGTGCACCTGGAGAAGTATCGACTCAGTGGTAGCAATAAGTTTAATGGTTCCAATTTTAATGCAATTTTCCTGCACCAGATATGCATCCTCTTTATTTTATTGGATGGGATTATATGAGTTTTCGGATTTTTTACCAGTGTAAGCGGTAATATTTGTAACTGCAATTCTTATAAAGCTGGCAATTCTACTTCCGATTTTTCAATTTTGGTATTGATTTTATTATGTGAAGATGAAAACAGATACGACATACAAATTTAAGATTTTAGATGGATGAGCTATATCCATATGACGTGGCTCTGTACTTATACATCCCGTAATTGTGTTATTGTGCTATTGTAAATTTTTGTATTCTTGTCTTTCATTTTTGCTAATGTGCTTTGTCTATATGCCTTTTTGTGCTCTTTGTTACATATTTGTTTGGTTTTATAGTGATTAAGATTGTTGACTGCTGTACCCCTATTTTCGACATTTTTACCTATTATGTCTGTTTGTTTTGTTCACACATCGTTGTCAATATAATGGAATTTGATGCGACTGTCATACAAGTGAGAGGTTTAGCTAGCTATAAAACCAGGTTTAATCCACCATTTTCTACATAAGAAAATGCCTGTACCAAGTCAGGAATATGACAGTTGTTATCCATTCGTTTGATGTGTTTGAGCTTTTGATTTTGCCATTTGATTAGGGACTTTCCGTTTTGAATTTTCCTCGGAGTTCAGTATTTTTGTGAATTTACTTTTTACTACAACCAAGTCGATGTCAAGTTTGTTCCTAGAAGAAAATTTACTGCTGGTGGATTATTCCCCGAGGGCATCATTAACTTGGTAGCAAAATGCATGATGAAAACAAATAATAAAAAGAACAAACCGGCTAGGACGTCGCCCGGGTTACCAAGGTCCTCTTTTGCTGCACGGAACACTGTAGCATTTGATTTGTGTGTTCCACGGAATATCCTCCGGGATACCCCTGATATGACGTATGTTCAGTCAAAAGGTAATTACTACTTTAAAACTTCAAATACTTTTAATAAATTAAAACCATGTTGCGTTAATATTTTCGACTGTTTAAAGACACCTGCTACAAGTGAATCAACACCTATCATTTCTTCTTGTAAACATAAAAAAGGAAAAGGAGCACGTGTAAGACATGTAATATGTTAATCACGACTCCTGATTTTACCAGTAACTTAACAGGAAAAACTAATTATACTAAATCTTTCGAGCCACGGACTGTTCCACGGACAATGTCGTGTAAGGAATTGAATGTACTTTGTGTGGACTACTTTATGTTGGTGAAACTCGACAAACTTTGCGTAAAAGGATGAATCAACACCGGTCTGATAATAAAGATCCGCAATTCAGGGTTCTTTATAACCATTTTAATCAACCGGACCATGATCCTTCTTTATCTATGAAAGTACGCATCATCGAGAAAATTTATCACCACACCAATAGCCCTGTACTAAGTACTCCTTTCCGAAAAGATAGAGAAAATTTCTGGATAAGGGAACTAGGTACTGCAATGCCATATGGTTGCAATGATAATGTCAAAGGAGTAGGAAATTTGTCAAGTCCAGCCTGCAGTGATGTTAATGTAATGAGCTTATTTACTACTACCTTACGACACCAACGTAGTCATGGGCAAAAACATTACCATCGGCCTTATGTAAAAAGTCTTCCAAATCTAGATCGCCCCTGGGAGCTTTGATGACCTTCTTTCACATCTTCATCATCCGCTAGGGTTACATTACATTAGAACTATTCTTTTTTCACTGCCTGTTAATTTTCTAAAATGTTTGAGAGATTATGCACTTGACAAAGGATGCATAAATACATTTTCTCCAATATACAGACTTGTCAGTATAATTTGTGATGTAGCTCTTTTCCGTCTTTTTAAACCAGTAAGATCGGAACCTTTACATGAGGAAAAGAGGAAATTCATTCCTGTTCACTTTACCAATAGAGGAATTGATGCAATCAACATCAGCAACGTTCTACATCACAAGGAGGTAACATCTAAAATTCCAATTTATTTTCAAAATCAGTCTGTTCCTATTGCATCCTACAGTTACACCAAAACCATTGCACCCAAAGTATTTAACTATAAACAAGCATTGCAGGACCTTGATTTAGAACAATACCTTAAAAACCCTCTGACATGTGACTGTTCCCACTCGCCTTATAATTACAGCCCCTCTGGCCATGTTATTACTGGGGATCTAAACATAATTCAACATGAAAATCTCCGAAAGGTGATTTCTCATTGTCCTAAGTTTAGAGAATCCCAACACATCAATTGGAACCATAACTTTAAAATAATTATGGATTCCATTGAGGACTACGCCAGAGCATGGGCTAAACGAGAAGAAGTTGAACTGGACACTTTGTCAGAATGGGTCAAAACAATCAGGTCTCTGATAAAACGTCGCATTCATAAGTTGAAAAACTGTGTGAATGATCGACCAAAGTCCATTTTCAGAGACAAAGAGGCTGTGAAATGTCTATCATCTCTTCATGATAAGTATGTTGTTGTTCCTGCGGACAAAGCTTCAAATAATATTGTCTTTGTATGTAAATCGTACTACTACGAATGTCTTGTAAAAGAATTAGGAATAAATGAGCACTCAGGTAATCCCACATACAAAAACATATCATTTGACAAGGATGAGATTTTGGCAAATCATAAGTCCTTAATGGCTTCAATGAACATTACATTGAACAACAAATCGAAGGACTTACCTTGTTTGTATTGGATACCTAAGCTTCACAAAATTCCGTACAAACAACGGTACATTGCCGGCTCATCTGCATGTTCGACTGAAAAATTGTCCATTAGATTGACAAAAATTCTGTCCGCAGTGAAAGAGGGTCTTCAGAAATACTGCGAAACTGTTTACTCGCGTAGTGGTATTAACTATATGTGGATTCTAAAAAACTCTTTAGAACTTCTGGATAATTTTAAATCTCGATCTTTTTCTGAAATTTATTCTGTCAAAACGTTTGATTTTTCAACCCTGTATACCACCATTCCCCATGTGAAATTGAAAAATCGTCTAAAAGAAATAATCCACAATGCTTTTCAACATAAAAATGATAGCATACGCTATAAATTTATTACTTTGGGATACCATACGGCATATTTTGTTAATAGTGAACAAAAAGGTAAAACATGCTACATAGAGGAACAAGTTATCAGTATGCTGGAGTTTCTTATTGACAACATATTTGTTGAATTTGGAGGTAGACTTTTTCAACAAATTGTCGGCATTCCTATGGGAACGAACTGTGCGCCTCTCCTTGCCGACTTTTTATTATTTTCATATGAATCGGAGTTCCTTCAGACACTTGTCAAAAACAAGAAGATCAAAGAAGCCAGGTCATTTAATTTCACATTCAGATATATTGATGATGTTCTTTCCATTAACAATCCGAACTTTTCTGATTGGGTTCCATTAATATATCCCCCAGAACTAGAAATTAAAGAAACAACAGACACGGCTTCCTCCGCCTCATTTTTAAACTTATACCTCGAATTTGACATACACAGTCATCTTAGTACCAGAATCTATGACAAACGAGACGATTTTAATTTTGAAATTATTAATTTCCCCCACCTTAGTAGCAATATACCAACTTCACCTGCATATGGGATATACATTTCCCGACTTATTCGGTATTCAAGAGCCTGCAGCTCCTACTCAGACTTTGTAAAACGTCACCAGTGTCTGAGCAGAAAGTTGATGAACCAGGGGTATGTCAAAGAACGTCTCGTCCTTTTTCTAAAAAAGTTCATCGGAAGGCACCAAGACCTTGTTGATAAATATTCCGTATCAACTTCACAAATAATACACGATGGTCTTGAAGTATAGATTCTAGGTACTGACGTTGTTTATCATCTTAATAACGTGTTATAGTATTCTTTTATTTGTCTTTATGAATATTACTTTTACTGTTTAGTCCGTTTTGGTGATATCCATTTGACGTGACTCTGTACTTATACATCCCGTCATTGTGTTATTGTCCTTTGATACTTTTTGTATTCTTGTCTTTCATTTTTGCTAATGTGCTTTGTCTATATGCCTTTTTGTGTTTCTTTGATACATATGACGTGGCTCTGTACTTATACATCCCGTCATTGTGTTATTGTGCTATTGTAAATTTTGTATTCTTGTCTTTCATTTTTGCTAATGTGCTTTGTCTATATGCCTTTTTGTGTTTCTTTGATACATATGACGTGGCTCTGTACTTATACATCCCGTCATTGTGTTATTGTGCTATTGTAAATTTTGTATTCTTGTCTTTCATTTTTGCTAATGTGCTTTGTCTATATGCCTTTTTGTGTTTCTTTGATACATATGACGTGGCTCTGTACTTATACATCCCGTCATTGTGTTATTGTGCTATTGTAAATTTTTGTGTTCTTGTCTTTCATTTTTGCTAATGTGCTTTGTCTATATGCCTTTTTGTGCTCCTTTGTTGCATAATTGTTTGTTTTTATAGGGATTAAGATTATAACATAACGTTGACTGCTGTACCCCTATTTTTGACATTTTTACCTATAATGTCTGTTTGTTTTGTTCACACATCGTTGTCAATATAATGGAATTTGATGCGACTGTCATACAAGTGAGAGGTTTAGCTAGCTATAAAACCAGGTTTAATCCACCATTTTCTACATAAGAAAATGCCTGTACCAAGTCAGGAATATGACAGTTGTTATCCATTCGTTTGATGTGTTTGAGCTTTTGATTTTGCCATTTGATTAAGGACTTTCCGTTTTGAATTTTCCTCGGAGTTCAGTATTTTTGTGATTTTACTTTTCCCTTGGTTAAACCCCATTCGAATAAAACAAGGATGTTTATAAAAAGGCTAAGCATGCAAAAGAAAAAAATGATTACTCCAAAACAGTTACAGCTGTTTTCCTCTGCTTCTCCTTTTTGAATTTATCTTGGAGTTTGTATTTTTTATATTTTTGTATAATAAAGCAATTTACATCATGTACTACCTAAAGTATAAATCATATGGGCGAGAAGGAATATCTAACGCATGGTATTACTGACCTACCTAAGACATAGTGCATGTACTTCCTATTGTAGATGTTTGATATTTCAAATTGAGTACAAAACTAAACATATTAATAGCTTTTGCTGACTTACCACTATTTACAATGACAACACTGCTGTTTTCAGTCACCAACATGATTGGTGTAAGTACGTTTGATACTTGGCGTAATTCACATTCTGCCTCTGTTGGGTCGAATTTCGCTGCAACACATGCAGGTGTTACAAGGCATTTCATCGAGCAATGCACTACCGAAAAGGAATTATCGTGTCCTATCGCCCTAGTATTACTGTGAAACGTATATTTCTTCCATTGTGTATAATGGTCTTCCCTCACAGAATTGGTAAATAAAACTCTGATACAGACATAAACTATGGTTATTGTCTCAACTTTGTTCATTTTATGTTGATGTATCAGTACTGTTTTACACAAGAAAAAAACAACGTAAATTCAAAATTATGGTCTTAATGAGTAAAGAAGATGCTGCAAAACCACTTTAAAAGCAACTGAATAAGTATATCAATCAATATTTTTAATTTAGTCTTATGGTTCTGTCCTTAATATTAGGTTTAGATCCATAGAATTTAATCAATTTACAGAATACTCCATAATTATGTGAATAAAACTGTACTTCTTACAGACAGTATTTCCCCAATGTAACAGCCTATGACAATGTCATTACTACTGTTCAAGCATCATTGCACTACAAACCTTGTCCAACGAAACTGTCGATTGGATGGCGTTTGATGTGTCCTACCTCGATCATAAGTCTAAATCGTGTAAGTGGCCTGTCGAGGTAACAGCTTTTACGACAATTATCAGCATTAACGGTACTAATTTTACTAAAACGGTAAAATGTTAAAGTTTATTACATTGTTATTTCTTCCTAAATAAGAAAAAAAATGATGTCTGAAGACAAAATATTTATTACTTGAAATTGTGTAATGACGTTACGAGATATTTTGAGATGTATGATTTGTTCATGCTGCACAAACTATCTGTTTAACCTCTCAAATAAATTATCATACACTTATTTACTGGCTATGAGGCCTATAGCAAGTTTATTGTCCCTGAGACACAAACTATTTCACGACACGAAGCGGAGGGAAATATTTAGTGCTAAGGGGGACAATAAACTTGCTGTTGTCGAAAGAGCAAGTAAATTAATTAGTGTTTTATTATACAGAAAGAAGCTGGTTTATATTTCGGTACAATGTATGGTTGTTCTCTTTTTACTACACTCTAACAACTGTTCCAAATGAAATATTTTGGGTAAACAATCATTTTTGAATTTGAAGCGGAGGACGTAAAAATCCATGAACATTTATCCTTTATTGACGTCATAATTAAAACTCTACGGAAACGAATTGCTTACGTCATAAACAGTTTTTCCCATAAAGACTATTAACCGGTTAATAGTTTTTGAAACTATTAACCAGTAAATAGTCTTTTTTCAGACAATTTCGTAAAAATAGTAAATTTATTCGTCTATAATTTTATAAAGAAAATACATACTGAGGTATAATAATATACACCTATTTACTGGCTACGAAGACAAATAAAACTGTCATGTAAATAGAATGCAGGATTCTCTCATCAATCCTTAGTCATCTGACGTGACATAGATAGATAAGAGAACCAATGTTACCTTTTTATGTATAATAATAATATCAATGGATATTTCTTTTTATCGGTTTCAAGTTGAGTTCAAGAGAAATCTTGAATAGAAATTTAGAAAAAAGATGTAAGTGAATTGTTTATGAAATCATCTTTCTAAATGAGTCATTCAGTGTTGTCTGCGAAATAAGAGAAGTAATCACCATAAGATCAAAAGGGAAATATTACTTGATGGAGTTGTTAAATGATCTTCTTCCGAACATCAAAGAAAGCTACATCGAGGATTTTTCTATGTTCTCCCCAAAATAAGAACAACTTTCATTATTATTGGTATTATACGATCCACAAAATTCGTATGAAGTCGTAGATTAAGAGAAAAATTGCGAGGTGACCTTTGGTGCAAACAAATCTCAGGCTTATAATTTTGTACGCCGGATGCGCGTTTCGTCTACATATTAAGACTCTTAAGTGGCGCTCGAATTAAAACAATTGAAAGCCAAATCAAATGCTTGAAAAACCAAATTTTCCAAAAGTTGTGCCAAATACGACTTAGAGAAAATGACACTTTGATAAAAACTAAAAAAAAAAAAAAAAAAAGGAAGGGGGATTTAACAATATGATGGCGAATGTAATACCGTCTTTGAGATTTTTGTTTTAATTAAAAACATATATTTGTTAATAAATAGGATTTATTGATTTAATTTTCATGTTTATCTTTTATTGTTGTTTCGCCATTTTAATAATAAATGACAGTTTTTACTTCATACGGCGCATGTTAATTTGTCCTTCTTTCATCTCATCAACAGAGTAAGAGCCAACGATATTGTTGTATTAATATGAATTAATAATAAAGTGTGAATCAACGGTCAAATTAAAAATTTAATTATTTTAAGATATTTTCTAGACTATCGGCATACACTGTCTAAAAACAAATGTAGCAAAATGAAATGAATTTCAAATCCCAATCGCCTGGTATTGATATTCAATTAATAGTCAAATGTACTGCAGTAGAGGAGCTATATAAATATGATAAATTTATGATAAAGTAATGCAACATTAATTCTTCTAACGTATCAATATTTATAGGAAATGGCAGTTCAATAATAATAAAATGTTTAATTGTTATATCTGTTAGCATGTACTTTTCAGCATTCACACAGAAGCAAATTTCACATATTGACATAAAAAGTAAAATAACAAAAATACCGAACTACAGAAATTCAAAACGGAAATTCCCTTATCAAAAGGCAAAATGAAAACCTCAAACACATCAAACGAATGAAAACACCTGTCCTATTCCTGGCTTGGTACAGGCATTTCTTTTTGTAGAAAACGGTGGATTAAACCTGGTTTTATAGCTAGCTAAACCTCTCACTTATATGACAGTCGCATAAAATTCCATTATATTAACAACAATGTGTGAACAAAACAAACAGACATAATAGGTAAAAATGTCAAAAATAGGGGTACAGCAGTCGACATTGTGTTATATTCTTAATCACTATAAAACAAACAAATATGTCAACAGAGAAAATCAAAATCGCATATAGACAAAGCACATAAGCAAAAATGAAAGACAAGAATACAAAAATGACCATAGCACAATAACACAATGGCGGGATGTATAAGTACCGAGCCACGCAAAAAGGATATTACCAAAATTGGACTAAACAGTAAAGGTTAATAATTTACAAAGACAAATAAAAGAACACTATAACACGTAATTAAGATGATAAACAACGTCAGTACCTAGAATTTATACTTCAAGACCATCATGTATTATTTGTGAAGTTGATACGGAATATTTATCAACAAGGTCTTGGTATCTTCCAATGAAGTTTTTAGAAAAAGGACGAGACGTTCTTTGATATAACCCTGGTTCATCAAATTTCTGCTCAGACACTGGTGACGTTTTATAAAGTCTGAGTAGCAGCTGCAAGCTCTTGAATACCAAATGAGTTGGGAAATGTATATCCCATATGCAAGTGAAGTTGGTATATTGCTACTAAGGTGGGGAAATTGATAATTTCAAAATTAAAATCGTCTCGTTTGTCATAGATTCTGGTACTGAGATGGCCGCTTATGTCAAATTCGAGGTAAACGCGTTCAGTTTTGTACATTTCATTTAAAGGCATTGATAAATGCAATGAAATGCTTGGTACAAAAAAATGTTAAAAGCGAGATTGGTTGGAAGGTAACATCACATGTGACCCTAAATAGACAGTCAGTTTGTTCGGCGGTTCCTACTTGATCAATAGGAATGAATTTGCCAATCAGATAGCAACAGCAAGATTCTACATAATAAGGTGAAAAAGACATAGACAGCATTACCCACTGACGACTGATTTTTTTATACATAGCGATGTTGATCTTGTTTAATTTGAGGGCAAAAAATTCTGGTAAGCACAACAAAACGTTTGTTGCAGTGGTCTCGCCATACAAAGACATAAATTTTAATGGATTTTAAGGTTAAAGTATTCATGATGAGAGAGAGAGAGAGAGAGAGAGAGAGAGAGAGAGAGAGAGAGAGAAATGTTGCAAACCACATGTTCTAAATGACAAAATGGTTATTGCCCCACAGATAAAGCCTTAAACAATATAGTTTTTGTTTGTACATCACATTATATTAAATGCTTGATAAAAGTTTTAATTTTCAGTCTAAAAACGATACCTTCGGTTCCATCGTATTGCGTGTATATATCTCAGTAAATACGTTTCGCTCGTGCATGTTTACACTATACGGACTTCATAAACAAGGGTATGCTCCTTACACAAAACTGCTCCAACAAAACTATGAGGAAGAATGACTGAGTCTTAGATCTTTAGATTCAATTATAGTCGTTTGATCTGTTATTTTACCGAGTGTGTCCTATTCCCGATTGTGACATTATGACTGAGTGTAAATTCGCATGGCTGGAGATGCATGCATAACAGGAGGCAATTACACTGAAGACGCTCCTGGTCTCGCTCCTTTTGGAGTTCATACCATCCCGCAGTTTGTGTTTGTCACCTTGATTTGTTTCTTTCTGATTAGATTTACGAGATTTCAACATCGGTAAACTAATGTCGCCTTATTTTAGGTATCGACAATTTATTTTGAAACCCATGATACATTCTATAATTTTATTTTTATATTGATAAAAGGAAATCATCAGATTTGTTTTGTTTCTTTGGAATTTCAATAAATATGAAGAACGGGATATTTCTTCAATCTAATGGTTACCCAAAGGTTGCTCTCCACTATAAAACAAACAAATATGTCAACAGAGAAAATCAAAATCGCATATAGACAAAGCACATAAGCAAAAATGAAAGACAAGAATACAAAAATGACCATAGCACAATAACACAATGGCGGGATGTATAAGTACCGAGCCACGCAAAAAAGGATATTACCAAAATTGGACTAAACAGTAAAGGTTAATAATTTACAAAGACAAATAAAAGAACACTATAACACGTAATTAAGATGATAAACAACGTCAGTACCTAGAATTTGTACTTCAAGACCATCAAGTATTATTTGTGAAGTTCATACGGAATATTTATCAACAAGGTCTTGGTATCTTCCGATGAACTTTTTTAGAAAAAGGACGAGACGTTCTTTGACCTAACCCTGGTTCATCAAATTTCTGCTCAGACACTGGTGACGTTTTATAAAGTATGAGTAGGAGCTGCAAGCTCTTGAATACCGAATGAGTTGGGAAATGTATATCCCATATGCAAGTGAAGTTGGTATATTGCTACTAAGGTGGGGGAAATTGATAATTTCAAAATTTAAATCGTCTCGTTTGTCATAGATTCTGGTACTGAGATGACCGCTTATGTCAAATTCGAGGTAAACGCGTTCAGTTTTTGTACATTTCATTTAAAGGCATTGATAAATGCAATGAAATGCTTGGTACAAAAAAGTGTTAAAAGCGAGATTGGTTGGAAGGTAACATCACATGTGACCCTAAATAGACAGTCAGTTTGTTCGGCGGTTCCTACTTGATCAATAGGAATGAATTTGCCAATCAGATAGCAACAGCAAGATTCTACATAATAAGGTGAAAAAGACATAGACAGCATTACCCACTGACGACTGATTTTTTTATACATAGCGATGTTGATCTTGTTTAATTTGAGGGCAAAAAATTTTGGTAAGCACAACAAAAAGTTTGTTGCAGTGGTCTCGCCATACAAAGAGGTAAATTTTAATGGATTTTTAAGGTTAAAGTATTCATGATGCAGAGAGAGAGAGAGAGAGAGAGAGAGAGAGAGAGAGAGAGAGAGAGAAATGTTGCAAACCACATGTTCTAAATGACAAAATGGTTATTGCCCCCACATATAAAGCCTTAAACAATATAGTTTTTGTTTGTACATCACATTATATTAAATGCTTGATAAAAGTTTTAATTATCAGTCTAAAAAACGATACCTTCGGTTCCATCGTATTGCGTGTATATATCTCAGTAAATACATTTCGCTCGTGCATGTTTACACTATACGGACTTCATAAACAAGGGTATGCTCCTTACACAAAAACTGCTCCAACAAAACTATGAGGAAGAATGACTGAGTCTTAGATCTTTAGATTCAATTATAGTCGTTTGATCTGTTATTTTACCGAGTGTGTCCTATTCCCGATTGTGACATTATGACTGAGTGTAAATTCGCATGGCTGGAGATGCATGCATAACAGGAGGCAATTACACTGAAGACGCTCCTGGTCTCGCTCCTTTTGGAGTTCATGCCATCCCCGCAGTTTGTGTTTGTCACCTTGATTTGTTTCTTTCTGATTAGATTTACGAGATTTTAACATCATAAAAACTACTGTCGCCTTATTTTAGGTATCGACAATTTACTTTGAAACCCATGCTACATTCTATAATTTTTATTTTTTATATTGATAAAAAGGAAATCATCAGATTTGTTTTGTTTCTTTGGAATTTCAATAAATATGAAGAACGGGATATTTCTTCAATCTAATGGTTACCCAAAGTGTCCTTATAAACAACTTTGTATTGCTAGGTTGCTCTCACTAAATAATTCAAAATTTGGTGACAATGTTGAACGCATCTATCCCATCGAACTTGAGATAAAGGATACAACAGATACAGTTAAGTCTGCCTCATATCTTGACTTACATCTAGAAATTGACAACGAGGGTCGGTTGAAAACAAAAATTTACGACAAAAGAGATGATTTCAGCTTCCCAATTGTGAACTTTCCATTTTCATGTAGCAACATTCCAGCAGCGCCTGCATACGGAGTATGTATCTCCCAGTTGATACGATACTCCAGGGCTTGTATTTCCTATCATGATTTACTTTATAAAGGCTTGTTACTCACAAAGAAGCTATTAAACCAAGAGTTCCAAGTGGTGAATGTGAAATCATCCCTTCGTAAGTTTTACGGATGCCATCACAAGTTGGATGACCGTTATGGAATATCCGTTTCACAGATGATAGCGGATATGTTCTTAATGTCGTAACTACAATCCCGTACCCTTTTCCGGAATGTGATCAGGCGAATTAGACTTATTACCGGGTTTGTACTAACGAGCAACACGATGGGTGCCACATGTGGAGTAGGATCTGCTTACCCTTCCGGAGCACCTGAGACCCCCAGTTTTTGATGGGGTTCGAGTTGCTCAGTCTTAAGTTTTCTATGTTGTGTTTTGTGCACTTTTGTTTGTCTGATAGTCTTTTTCTTTTTTTAGCCACGGCGTTGTCAGTTTATTTTCGACTTATGAGTTTGAATGTCCCTCTGGTATCTTTTGCCTCTCTTTTACATACCTCTATCCAATTAAACTTCATATTTCTATATCTGCCAAAGGCTCTTCGAACCCTATTTCTAAATAATTGACATTTATTTTATCAGCAATCAAAACCAGGCTTCAAAGTTACTGGTGTGTCTTGCTCTAGGGCGGTGTGAATCAGATGTGGATTTTAAAATTTCAAAAGATCACTTATAGTCTGCCTCATATCTTGACTTACATATAGAAATTGACAATGAGGGTCGGTTGAAAACAAAATTTTATGACAAAAGAGATGATTTCAGCTTCCCAATTGTGAACTTTCCATTTTTATGTAGCAACATTCCAGCAGCGCCTGCATATGGAGTATATATCTCCCAGTTGATACGATACTCCAAGGCTTATATTGCCTATCATGATTTCCTTGATAGAGGGTTGCTGCTCACAAGGAAGCTATTAAACCAAGAGTTCCAAGTGGGGAAGTTGAAATCATCCATTCGTAAATTTTACGGACGCCATCACGAGTTGGTTGACCGTTGCGGAATATCCGTTTCACAGATGATAGCGGATATGTTCATAATATTGTTACCACAATCTCGTCGGCCTTTTCCCGAATGTGACCTAGCGAATTAGACTTATTACCGGGTTTGTACTAACGAGCAACACGACGGGTGCCACATGTGGAGCAGGATCTGCTTATCCTTCCGGAGCACCTGAGATCACCCCCAGTTTTTGGTGGGGTTCGTGTTGCTCAGTCTTCAGTTTTCTATGTTGTATGTTGCGTGCTGTTGTTTGTCTGTTTGTCTTTTTCTTTTTTTGGCCATGGCGTCGTCAGTTTATTTTCGACTTATGAGTTTGAATGTTCCTTTGGTATCTTTCGCCTCTCTTTTATAGTACTTAACATCTAAAGTTATTTCCTTCAGCAATAGTATAAAAGCATGACTTCTCAATCCTTTACACTAGTATTTCTGATTCTAAGCGAAAATTGATTGAAAAATTAGTTCAACTTTTTAAAAAAAATGACCAAAGTAGATAAAAATATATTGTTTTAGGATGTGACTAAGTTGACTAAAAAACACTATGATTCAAACAAAAAGTTCTCTGAAATTGACATCATCGTGATGCTTGAATTTGTAATTGACACAACATATTCGTAACGTTTACAAGACGTGTTTCAACAGACAATCGGCATTCCTATGATAGGAGCTAGCTGTGCTTATCTTCTTGTCGACTTATTCCTTTATTCTTATGAATATTACAAATGTGGAATGCTTGCAAATGAGAAAAAATATCCCCCAGAGACCAAATGACGTAGATGTTTGCAACTATATGACATCGTAGGGCCTTCTATAACAATGGGCAAAACCCATACCGCATATCAAGCTATATAAGGTCCCAGATATGACAAATTGTAAAACAATTCAAACAAGAAAAACCAACGATTTCATACAAATACTTGCATTTTATTTCCCCTTTAAGCCATAAAGATGATGTCCTTTCACGGAAAACATAGTTTGGTGACTATGTTGATTGCATCTGATCAAATGAATTTGAAATAAAGCATACCACAGAGACAAATTTTCCCCTTTCTCCCAGGTGATACAATATTCCAGGGCTTGTAATTCCTATCATGATTTCCTTGATATAGGATGAAGAGGTTGAAACAAGGGTCTAAATGGTAACGTTGTAATTCTTTCAAATGTTTTACGGACTTTATTATTTCTATGACCATTATTGAATGTGTTACAGATAACCAAGGACATGTCCCATTTGTTGTAGCCAAAATCCCGGACTCTTTTTCTCGATAATGTTTTTCCGATGGCGAAATCGCGTGTTTACTTGTCATAAGCAGAACGATGAGATCTTCTAGAAGAATAGGAAAAGCTTACCCTTCCAGAAGACCCGAGTTCTACCCATTATTTTGTGGGGTAACCGTTTGTGATGCTCGATCTTTAGTTTTCTGTTTAGTGTATTGTAGACTCTTGTTTGTCTTTTTGTCGTATTCCATGTTGGTCATGTTGTGTTTTTATTGGCATTATGTTTTTCAATGCACACTTGTTAGCCCACATTATAGTAAAATATAAGTGAAATTGACTACTTACACTCTCTTAAATTAACCTTACACCTACCAGTAATTATATGATTGTAGGTCACATAAAACCTGAGAGATGAACTTCGTATTATTTTTTGTTGTTGTGTTACATCGTCTCATTGACGTATACCGCACACCTCCTTTTATTTAAAGAAATGGTAAAACACTATACAAGTCAATGAAGAGTAGGATATGGGTCAGGGTAACCTTTTTGTTAGAGACAGCTTTGTAAAGGTAAATACTTGCACTAAACTTACATGATTGTAGGTTACTAGTATCTTAAATCTGAACTTAACAAATGGTAAAAATTTAATTACTCAATGAAGCGTAATATATAATTCAGACGGACCTTCTTATTATTACTCCCCAAGATGCATCTTTAAACCAAGTTGAATGAGTGTAGGTCACTAAGTTAGTATCTGAAATCAACTACAACTTAAGGAGGTTCGCTACTCAGTTTCAAAATAACAAGCTTTTCATAACACTAGTATAAATTGATAGGGGAATATTAAAGGAACCAAAAGAGCAACAAAAATATAGGTCAATGTGGTTGTTTTCGAGATATTTTAGCCATTGAAATTTTGGCGGGAAAGTGTTCTCTCTTGATTTATCATAGCCTTATCATTGAAAAGTTCAAGTTCTCAAAACTATTAAAAATAACAAAGATTTTATAAGACTTTTACAGATGGCTTATAATTATACATGTAAAAGATTTATAAAAAGAAAGATGGGGGCCAATGGGCAAAATTTTTTAAGGCATTCACATGGATAAAACCAGAGGTTTCCGAAAATCTGACAAAAATTCCAAAACATGACAAGCGAACATCCTTAATAAAAGTCTATGAATAATAAACTATAGGTTAGAGTGACATACTTGTTGTTGGAGGTTATACTCTCAAAGGTATAGGTAAGAGTGACATACTTGTTATTGGAAGCTGATGTCCTCTCAAAGATGCATCTTACCACCAAATTACATGATTGTAAGAAAAGTAAAAATTTGACATCTCAGCTCAGATATAAACCTTAATCGAAGTCCATGAAGAGTAAAATATAGCTAAGAGTGACCTATTTGTTTTTGGAGGCTGCTAAAATCTCAAAGATGCATTCGCCCCTCTTTTACACCAAAATACATGATGGTAAGACAAGAAAAATTTGAGATCAGCTCAGGCATAACTTAAAGTCAATGAAGTGTATAGTATACAAGTAGGTCAGTGACTTTTTTTTATTTTTAACTTGTCATACTTTCCTAGATGCATTCTTCAATCAAGCTATATAATCATAGGTCGTATAGTATTTGAGAACAAAAATTTGCTGTAAGAAGTTTAAAGACGTATTCAAGCCATTAAACAATAAATCAAAAATAAAATTTTATATATTTGATGCGTCTGAAGCCCTTATCTGAATTAAACTTCATCAGGAATGTTTAAACCTCAAAATTTTAAAGCCAAGCATGTATAAGTTTTTAATAATGTGATGAGCTATATGACCAAAAAGGGCCTATAAAAAAAGTCAAATCCATCAATGGTCAATTTTGTTGAGGGAACTCGAATTTTAGTTTCATAATAATTTCTACATTTGTCAATGGATCATTCAAGAGAGGTATGTTATGAATCATGTCAGTCCAAAGGCTGATGGTATCGACTGTGAAAGTCATATGTACCTTCATCTTATGGTTAATGGTCAAACATCTCTCTAAGATGTAACTGCCCACTAAATTATATTGATGTATGGTTATCTGTTTCTGAGAAATAGCTACAAACATGCACACCAACCTACAGGTTCTCCAACTGTCCCCAACAAAAACAAACATGTTGATGCAACCTAAAAATGCTTAGACAGTAGAGTGGGAGTCAGTAATGAAAGTTGCAACAAACCTGACAACAGTTTTCCTCAAAAAGAAATTAAAAGCTAGGTTGCAAACAAAACTAGATGTGTCGGAACGACAGGAATGGCCCCGTCTCAAAAAGTTGAAAAATCTGCAATTTCAACAACACATGTGGACACAACCATGCATAGATAGTATCAAGGTCTCAAGACCAATACTAGTTTGATGAAAAATTTCCTTGATCAAAGAGTAATTAAATTTCAAACTATCAGCAAACAGGAAGTGGATGTACTGCAGATCTAACAAGATGTGCTGAAACCACATGAAAATCAGCATAGTGGAACGAAACATAAACTTGATCTGTAACTCATCATTGTAGTCTCACATATCAAAAATCAGCGCAAAATCTGAAGGCGTATAGAAAAAAGTCTGTATAACTGTGATTTTAAACAATTTATCAAAGTCCAAAGCCCGTAATTTCGGCAAAAATTAGCGGAGCAAAACGAAACTTAAACTTGATTTTTAACTCATCATGGTTAACTCACATACCAAAAATCAGCCCAATATCTGAAGGCGTTTAGAAAAAGTCCATATAACTGTGATTTTCAACAATTTATCAAAGTCCAAAGCCCGTAATTTCAGCAAAAATTAGCGAGTGGAACGAAACTTACTCTTGATCTGTAACTCATCATGGTTAACTCACATACCAAAATCAGCCCAATATCTGAAGGAGTTTAGAAAAAAAGTCCGTATAACTGTGATTTTCAACAATTTATCAAAGTCCAAAGCCCGTAATTTCGGCAAAAATTAGCGGAGCGGAACGAAACTTAAACTTGATCTGTAACTCATCATGGTTAACTCACATACCAAAAATCAGCCCAATATCTGAAGGCGTTTAGAAAAAAAGTCCGTATAACTGTGATTTTCAACAATTTATCAAAGTCCAAAGCCCGTAATTTCGGCAAAAATTAGCGGAGCAGAACGAAACTTAAACTTGATCTGTAACTCATCATGGTTAACTCACATACAAAATATTAGTCCAATATCTGAATGCGTTTAGAAAAAAGTCCATATAACTGTGATTTTCAACAATTTATCAAAGTCCAAAGCCCGTAATTTCGCAAAAATTAGCGAGCGAACGAAACTTAAACTTGATCTGTAACTAATCATGGTTAACTCACATACCAAAAACAGTCTAATATCTGAAGGCGTTTAGAAAAAATGCCATATAATGGTTTGTTGGAATGATGGAATGACGGAAAAGGGTAAAACTATATGGCCCCAACAACTTTGTTGCAGGGCCATAAAAAGTATCTTTTAAAGAGAAATTTTCTAAAGTATTCATAATTTATACTAATTCCGTTAAATGTTCAATATACTTGACTACCTATGTTTTCATGTCTTTATCAACAACAACATAATAGTTTTACTGTCGTATCTACAATTTATTTAGCTCTTTTTGGTCTACATTGTAATACATAAGCAGATTCTATTAACAATCAAATTCATAGCTGTTTGTATGGTTTGAATGCAATGTTTCAATAGTCTATCTGCCAATTACCATTTTGATTCTATTATTACATATTTTAAAACAAAAAAGTTGTTTCCATTTGCCAATTGTAGACTGGTTCTAAATAAGAAAAACTTAAATACTGCAAATGCAAAGCATGATACTGTGGATTCATATTTTCGTGGGTACCAATTCTAGTGGGTTGGGGAAAAGTTGTATTTAGTGGATACTTGATTTTGTGGTTTTGAAAATTTTGCATAGAAGCCTAATTGTCGTCTCTTGTTGAGGATTTTAATTCATTGTTCACCTTTACCCATAAAAATTAGTACTCAATGAATAATAACGAACCCAGTTGAAAGTGATATATAGGCATTTCAACCAATTTTCATTGAAAAATAAAACTGTTAATGCAGAGATATGTCTTGCCTTTATATAATTTGATGCTATACATTCAGAAATTATTGCAGTGTTTTTGTTAATCGAAACATACAAAAGTATCAGGATCACAATAATAAAACTCATTCATGATTTCAGTAGTGTTTTTGTTAACAAAATATTACTAGTATCTTAAATCTGAACTTAACAAATGGTAAAAATTTAATTACTCAGTGAAGCGTAATATATAATTCAGACGGACCTTCTTATTATTACTCCCCAAGATGCATCTTTAAACCAAGTTGAATGAGTGTAGGTCACTAAGTTAGTATCTGAAATCAACTACAACTTAAGGAGGTTCGCTACTCAGTTTCAAAATAACAAGCTTTTCATAACACTAGTATAAATTGATAGGGGAATATTAAAGGAACCAAAAGAGCAACAAAAAAATATAGGTCAATGTGGTTGTTTTCGAGATATTTTAGCCATTGAAATTTTGGCGGGAAAGTGTTCTCTCTTGATTTATCATAGCCTTATCATTGAAAAGTTCAAGTTCTCAAAACTATTAAAAAATAACAAAGATTTTATAAGACTTTTACAGATGGCTTATAATTATACATGTAAAAGATTTATAAAAAGAAAGATGGGGGCCAATGGGCAAAATTTTTTAAGGCATTCACATGGATAAAACCAGAGGTTTCCGAAAATCTGACAAAAATTCCAAAACATGACAAGCGAACATCCTTAATAAAAGTCTATGAAGAATAAACTATAGGTTAGAGTGACATACTTGTTGTTGGAGTTTATACTCTCAAAGGTATAGGTAAGAGTGACATACTTGTTATTGGAAGCTGATGTCCTCTCAAAGATGCATCTTACCACCAAATTACATGATTGTAAGAAAAGTAAAAATTTGACATCTCAGCTCAGATATAAACCTTAATTGAAGTCCATGAAGAGTAAAATATAGCTAAGAGTGACCTATTTGTTTTTGGAGGCTGCTAAAATCTCAAAGATGCATTCGCCCCTCTTTTACACCAAAATACATGATGGTAAGACAAGAAAAATTTGAGATCAGCTCAGGCATAACTTAAAGTCAATGAAGTGTATAGTATACAAGTAGGTCAGTGACTTTTTTTTATTTTTAACTTGTCATACTTTCCTAGATGCATTCTTCAATCAAGCTATATAATCATAGGTCGTATAGTATTTGAGAACAAAAATTTGCTGTAAGAAGTTTAAAGACGTATTCAAGCCATTAAACAATAAATCAAAAATAAAATTTTATATATTTGATGCGTCTGAAGCCCTTATCTGAATTAAACTTCATCAGGAATGTTTAAACCTCAAAATTTTAAAGCCAAGCATGTATAAGTTTTTAATAATGTGATGAGCTATATGACCAAAAGGGCCTATAAAAAAGTCAAATCCATCAATGGTCAATTTTGTTGAGGAACTCAATTTTAGTTTCATAATAATTTCTACATTTGTCAATGGATCATTCAAGAGAGGTATGTTATGAATCATGTCAGTCCAAAGGCTGATGGTATCGACTGTGAAAGTCATATGTACCTTCATCTTATGGTTAATGGTCAAACATCTCTCTAAGATGTAACTGCCCACTAAATTATATTGATGTATGGTTATCTGTTTCTGAGAAATAGCTACAAACATGCACACCAACCTACAGGTTCTCCAACTGTCCCCAACAAAAACAAACATGTTGATGCAACCTAAAAATGCTTAGACAGTAGAGTGGGAGTCAGTAATGAAAGTTGCAACAAACCTGACAACAGTTTTCCTCAAAAAGAAATTAAAAGCTAGGTTGCAAACAAAACTAGATGTGTCGAACGACAGGAATGGCCCGTCTCAAAAGTTGAAAAATCTGCAATTTCAACAACACATGTGGACACAACCATGCATGGATAGTATCAAGGTCTCAAGACCAATACTAGTTTGATGAAAAATTTCCTTGATCAAAGAGTAATTAAATTTCAAACTATCAGCAAACAGGAAGTGGATGTACTGCAGATCTAACAAGATGTGCTGAAACCACATGAAAATCAGCATAGTGGAACGAAACATAAACTTGATCTGTAACTCATCATTGTAGTCTCACATATCAAAAATCAGCGCAAAATCTGAAGGCGTATAGAAAAAAGTCTGTATAACTGTGATTTTAAACAATTTATCAAAGTCCAAAGCCCGTAATTTCGGCAAAAATTAGCGGAGCAAAACGAAACTTAAACTTGATTTTTAACTCATCATGGTTAACTCACATACCAAAAATCAGCCCAATATCTGAAGGCGTTTAGAAAAAAAGTCCATATAACTGTGATTTTCAACAATTTATCAAAGTCCAAAGCCCGTAATTTCGGCAAAAATTAGCGGAGTGGAACGAAACTTACTCTTGATCTGTAACTCATCATGGTTAACTCACATACCAAAAATCAGCCCAATATCTGAAGGTGTTTAGAAAAAAAGTCCGTATAACTGTGATTTTCAACAATTTATCAAAGTCCAAAGCCCGTAATTTCGGCAAAAATTAGCGGAGCGGAACGAAACTTAAACTTGATCTGTAACTCATCATGGTTAACTCACACACCAAAAATCAGCCCAATATCTGAAGGAGTTTAGAAAAAAAGTCCGTATAACTGTGATTTTCAACAATTTATCAAAGTTCAAAGCCCGTAATTTCGGCAAAAATTAGCGGAGCAAAACGAAACTTAAACTTGATCTGTAACTCGTCATGGTTAACTCACATACAAAATATTAGTCCAATATCTGAATGCGTTTAGAAAAAAAGTCCATATAACTGTGATTTTCAACAATTTATCAAAGTCCAAAGCCCGTAATTTCGGCAAAAATTAGCGAAGCGGAACGAAACTTAAACTTGATCTGTAACTAATCATGGTTAACTCACATACCAAAAAACAGCCTAATATCTGAAGGCGTTTAGAAAAAAATGCCATATAATGGTTTGTTGCGGAATGATGGAATGACGGAAAAGGGTAAAACTATATGGCCCCAACAACTTTGTTGCAGGGCCATAAAAAGTATCTTTTAAAGAGAAATTTTCTAAAGTATTCATAATTTATACTAATTCCGTTAAATGTTCAATATACTTGACTACCTATGTTTTCATGTCTTTATCAACAACAACATAATAGTTTTACTGTCGTATCTACAATTTATTTAGCTCTTTTTGGTCTACATTGTAATACATAAGCAGATTCTATTAACAATCAAATTCATAGCTGTTTGTATGGTTTGAATGCAATGTTTCAATAGTCTATCTGCCAATTACCATTTTGATTCTATTATTACATATTTTTAAAACAAGTTGTTTCCATTTGCCAATTGTAGACTGGTTCTAAATAAGAAAAAACTTAAATACTGCAAATGCAAAGCATGATACAGTGGATTCATATTTTTCGTGGGTACCAATTCTCGTGGGTTGGGGAAAAGTTGTATTTAGTGGATACTTGATTTTGTGGTTTTGAAAAATTCTGCATAGAAGCCTAATTGTCGTCTCTTGTTGAGGATTTTAATTCATTGTTCACCTTTACCCATAAAAATTAGTACTCAATGAATAATAACGAACCCAGTTGAAAGTGATATATAGGCATTTCAACCAATTTTCATTGAAAAATAAAACTGTTAATGCAGAGATATGTCTTGCCTTTATATAATTTGATGCTATACATTCAGAAATTATTGCAGTGTTTTTGTTAATGCGAAACATACAAAAGTATCAGGATCACAATAATAAAAACTCGCATTCATGATTTCAGTAGTGTTTTTGTTAACAAAATATTGCAATCCAATGAATTGCATCTCACAAAGAAGCCTACTGAATGTACTGGTTGGGTTAAATAAACTGTTAACACAGAGATATGTCTTGCCTATTTGTTATTTGGATAATGCAAATGCTGAAATTAAAATAGCAATACTTTAACATATAAGTTATGCAAATATTCAAAGTTAATGAACCATAACTGAAGGTACAGGGCTAAACAATCACCATGGAAATGAGATGTGCCAATGCTAATACAACTGCATACCAAAAACCATATGCATTGACTTTTCATAAGTCATTCCCTTTAAACAAACCTAAACACAAGCATTAACTTGTAAACTATGTAAAAGTTTCAAAGTCAATGAACCATAATGAGGGGATGAGGCTATATAATCTCCATGGATACGAAACTTGCAAAAGCAAATACTTTTGCATACCAAATACCATTGACTTAACATTAATGGTTCATCTTAAACTGATCTAATCACAAACTAATACATGTAAACTAAGCAAAAGTTTCAAAGTCAGTAGACCATGACTGAGGGGTAAGGACCAAATAATCTCCATGGAAATGAGATGTGCTAATGCTTAAACAACTGCATACCAATTATCACTGACCTACCACTAATGGTTCCCCTTAAACTGACCTCATCACAAACTAATACATGTAAACTAAGCAAAAGTTTCAAAGTCAATAGACCATGACTGAGGGGGTGGAGCCTAATAATCTCCATGGAAATGAAAGGTGTCAATGCTTATAAAACTGCACACCAAATATCACTGACCTACCATTAGTTGTTCACCATAAACTAGACCTAATCACAAACTAATACATGTAAACTAAGCAAAGTTTCAAAGTCAATAGACCATGACTGAGGGGGCAGGGACAAATGATCTCCACGGTAATGAGATGTGCCAATGCTAATACAACTACATACCAAATATCATTGACCTACCCTAGTGATTCACCATAAACTAGACCTAATCACAAACTAATACATTGTTGACGTTGCCACCCCCGCCGGAAACAGCATACCTATGTCTCGCTTTTTGACTTCGTCAAGGCAAGACAAAAATTGACAATCAGTATAATAATAATGTTGTGTTAAAAATTGACAATCAGTATAATTATAATGTTGTGTAAGGCATTGACTATGCAAAAATTAGTAGCCAAGGTTGAGGAAACAGTGCACAACCCGAAATATCATTTATTAGTTATTTTTTAAACAGAAGAAATGTGAAAAATTAGAATTATACTAGATGTAAAAATATCTTAGGTTAGCCAACTATATATTTTGATATTACACAACAACAAAAAATCACCATTGATTGATCTTTAACATTTTAATTTATAAAGACAAGTATATCTGTAGGGAGAAACATAAGAAATTATAAATTCAAAATAGATAATATGTTATTTATTGATGCACATTGTATTCCCATCCATTTGCATGAAATGTTAATAACATTTTGAAGAAAGAAAACAGAAAATGAAAATTGGTTAACAAAATTTTAAAGCCAAGCATGTATAAGTTTTAATAATGTGATGAGCTATATGACCAAAAGGACCTATAAAAGGTCAAATCCATCAATGGTCAATTTGTTGAGGAACTCGAATTTTAGTTTCATAATAATTTCTACATTTGTCAATGGATCATTCAAGAGAGGTATGTTATGAATCATGTCAGTCCCAAGGCTGATGGTATCGACTGTGAAAGTCATATGTACCTTCATCTTATGGTTAATGGTCAAACATCTCTAAGATGTAACTGCCCACTAAATTATATTGATGTATGGTTATCTGTTTCTGAGAAATAGCTACAAACATGCACACCAACCTACAGGTTCTCCAACTGTCCCCAACAAAACAAACATGTTGATGCAACCTAAAATGCTTAGACAGTAGAGTGGGAGTCAGTAATGAAAGTTGCAACAAACCTGACAACAGTTTTCCTCAAAAGAGATTAAAAGCTAGGTTGCAAACAAAACTAGATGTGTCGGAACGACACGAATGGTCCCGTCTCAAAAGTTGAAAAATCTGCAATTTCAACAACACATGTGGACACAAGCATGCATGGATAGTATCAAGGTCTGAAGACCAATACTAGTTTGATGAAAATTTCCTTGATCAAAGAGTAATTAAATTTCAAACTATCAGCAAACAGGAAGTGGATGTACTGCAGATCTAACAAGATGTGCTGAAACCACATGAAAATCAGCATAGTGGAACGAAACATAAACTTGATCTGTAACTCATCATGGTAGTCTCACTTATCAAAATCAGCGCAAAATCTGAAGGCGTATAGAAAAAGTCCATATAACTGTGATTTTCAACAATTTATCAAAGTCCAAAGCCCGTAATTTCGTCAAAATTAACGGCGGAACAAAACTTAAACTTGATCTGTAACTCATCATGGTTAACTCACAAACCAAAATCAGCCCAATATCTGAAGGTGTTTAGACAAAAGTCCGTATAACTGTGATTTTCAACAATTTATCAAAGTCCAAAGCCCGTAATTTCGCAAAATTAGCGGAGCAAACGAAACTTAAACTTGATTTTAACTCATCATGGTTAACTCACATACCAAAAATCAGCCCAATATCTGAAGGCGTTTAGAAAAAAGTCTGTATAACTGTGATTTTCAACAATTTATCAAAGTCCAAAGCCGTAATTTCGGCAAAAATTAACGGGCGGAACAAAACTTTAACTTGATCTGTAACTTATGGTTAACTCACATACCAAAAATCAGCCCAATATCTGAAGGCGTTTAGAAAAAAATCCATATAACTGTGATTTTCAACAATTTATCAAAGTCCAAAGCCGTAATTTCGGCAAAAAATAAACCGAGCGAACGAAACTTACTCTTGATCTGTAACTCATCATGGTTAACTCACATACCAAAATCAGCCCAATATCTGAAGGCATTTAGAAAAAAGTCTGTATAACTGTGATTTTCAACAATTTATCAAAGTCCAAAGCCTGTAATTTCGGCAAAAATTAGCGGAGTGGAACGAAACTTACTCTTGATCTGTAACTCATCATGGTTAACTCACACACCAAAAATCAGCCAAATATCTGAAGGCGTTTAGAAAAAAGTCCATATAACTGTGATTTTCAACAATTTATCAAAGTCCAAAGCCCGTAATTTGGCAAAATTAACGGAGCAGAACGAAACTTAAACTTGATCTGTAACTTATCTTGGTTAACTCACATACCAAAAATCAGCCCAATATCTGAAGGCGAAAAAATCCATATAACTGTGATTTTCAACAATTTATCAAAGTCCAAAGCCGTAATTTCGCAAAAATAAACCGAGCGGAACGAAACTTACTCTTGATCTGTAACTCATCATGGTTAACTCACATACCAAAATCAGCCCAATATCTGAAGGCATTTAGAAAAAAGTCCATATAACTGTGATTTTCAACAATTTATCAAAGTCCAAAGCCTGTAATTTGGCAAAATTAGCGGTGGAGCGAAACTTACTCTTGATCGGTGACTCATCATGGTTAACTCACACACCAAAATCAGCCAAATATCTGAAGGCGTTTAGAAAAAAGTCCATATAACTGTGATTTTCAACAATTTATCAAAGTCCAAAGCCCGTAATTTCAAAAATTCGAAACTTAAACTTGATCTGTAACTCGTCATGGTTAACTCACATACAAAAATCAGCCCAATATCTGAAGGCGTATAGAAAAAGTCTGTATAACTGTGATTTTCAACAATTTATCAAAGTCCAAAGCCCGTAATTTTGGCAAAAATTAGCGGAGCGGAACGAAACTTAAACTTGATCTGTAACTCATCATGGTTAACTCACATACCAAAAATCAGCCCAATATCTGAAGGCGTTTAGAAAAAAGTCCATATAACTGTGATTTTCAACAATTTATCAAAGTCCAAAGCCCGTAATTTCAGCAAAAATTAGCGGAGCCGGAACGAAACTTAATCTTGATCTGTAACTCATCATGGTTAACTCACATACCAAAAATCAGCCCAATATCTGAAGGCATTTAGAAAAAAAGTCCGTATAACTGTGATTTTCAACAATTTATCAAAGTCCAAAGCCTGTAATTTCGGCAAAAATTAGCGGAGCGGAACGAAACTTAAACTTGATCTGTAACTCATCATGGTTAACTCACACACCAAAAATCAGCCAAATATCTGAAGGCGTTTAGAAAAAGTCCGTATAACTGTGATTTTCAACAATTTATCAAAGTCCAAAGCCCGTAATTTCGGCAAAAATTAGCGGAGCGGAACGAAACTTAAACTTGATCTGTAACTCGTCATGGTTAACTCACATACAAAATATTAGTCCAATATCTGAAGGCGTATAGAAAAAAAGTCCATATAACTGTGATTTTCAACAATTTATCAAAGTCCAAAGCCCGTAATTTCGGCAAAAATTAGCGGAGCGGAGCGAAACTTAAACTTGATCTGTAACTAATCATGGTTAACTCACATACCAAAAATCAGTCTAATATCTGAAGGCGTTTAGAAAAAATGCCATATAATGGTTTGTTGCGGAATGATGGAATGACGGAAAAGGATAAAACTATATGGCCCCTAACAACTTTGTTGCAGGGCCATAAAAAGTATCTTTAAAAGAAATTTTCTAAAGTATTCATAATTTATACTAATTCCGTCAAATGTTCAATATACATGACTACCTATGTTTTCATGTCTTTATCAACAACAACATAATAGTTTTACTGTTGTATCTACAATTTATTTAGCTCTTTTGGTCTACATTGTAATACATAAGCAGATTCTATTAACAATCAAATTCATAGCTGTTTGTATGGTTTGAATGCAATGTTTCAATAGTCTATCTGCCAATTACCATTTTGATTCTATTATTACATATTTTTAAAACAAAAAAGTTGTTTCCATTTGCCAATTGTAGACTGGTTCTAAATAAGAAAAAACTTAAATACTGCAAATGCAAAGCATGATACTGTGGATTCATATTTTTCGTGGGTACCAATTTTCGTGGGTTGGGGAAAAGTTGTATTTAGTGGATACTTGATTTTGTGGTTTTGAAAAATTCTGCATAGAAGCCTAATTGTTGTCTCTTGTTGAGGATTTTAATTCATTGTTCACCTTTACCCATAAAAATTAGTACTCAACGAATAATAACGAACCCAGTTGAAAGTGATATATAGGCATTTCAACCAATTTTCATTGAAAAATAAAACTGCTAATGCAGAGATATGTCTTGCCTTTATATAATTTGATGCTATACATTCAGAAATTATTGCAGTGTTTTTGTTAATCTGAAACATACAAAAGTATCAGGATCACAATAATAAAACTCGCATTCATGATTTCAGTAGTGTTTTGTTAACAAAATATTGCAATCCAATGAATTGCATCTCACAAAGAAGCCTACTGAATGTACTGGTTGGGTTAAATAAACTGTTAACACAGAGATATGTCTTGCCTATTTGTTATTTGGATAATGCAAATGTTGAAATTAAAATAGCAATACTTTAACATATAAATATTCAAAGTCAATGAACCATAACTGAAGGTACAGGGCTAAACAATCACCATGGAAATGAGATGTGGCAATGCTAATACAACTGCATACCAAATACCATATGCATTGACTTTTCATAAGTCTTTCCCTTTTAAACAAACCTAAACACAAGCATTAACTTGTAAACTATGTAAAAGTTTCAAAGTCAATGAACCATAATGAGGGGATGGGGCTATATAATCTCCATGGATATGAAACTTGCAAATGCAAATACTTTTGCATACCAAATACCATTGACTTAACATTAATGGTTCATCTTAAACTGACCTAATCACAAACTAATACATGTAAACTAAGCAAAAGTTTCAAAGTCAGTAGACCATGACTGAGGGGTAAGGACCAAATAATCTCCATTGAAATGAGATGTGCTAATGCTTAAACAACTGCATACCAATTATCACTGACCTACCACAAATGGTTCCCCTTAAACTGACCTAATCACAAACTAATACATGTAAACTAAGCAAAAGTTTCAAAGTCAATAGACCATGACTGAAGGGGTGGAGCCAAATAATCTCCTAGGAAATGAAAGGTGTCAATGCTTATAAAACTGCACACCAAATATCATTGACCTACCATTAGTTGTTCCCCATAAACAGACTTAATCACAAACTAATATATGAAAACAAAGCAAAAGTTTCAAAGTCAACAGACCATGATTGAGGGCAAGGACCAAATAATCTCTTGCCAATGCTCATACAACTGCATACCAAATATCACTGACCTACCATTAGTTGTTCACCATAAACTAGACCTAATCACAAACTAATACATGTAAACTAAGCAAAGTTTCAAAGTCAATAGACCATGACTGAGGGGGCAGGGACAAATGATCTCCACGGTAATGAGATATGCCAATGCTAATACAACTACATACCAAATATCATTGACTTACCCTAGTGATTCACCATAAACTAGACCTAATCACAAACTAATACATTGTTGACGTTGCCACCCCCGCCGAAACAGCATACCTATGTCTCGCTTTTGACTTCGTCAAGGCAAGACAAAATTGACAATCAGTATAATAATAATGTTGTGTTAAAATTGACAATCAGTATAATTATAATGTTGTGTAAGGCATTGACTATGCAAAATTAGTAGCCAAGGTTGAGGAAACAGTGCACAACCGAAATATCATTTATTAGTTATTTTTAAACAGAAGAAATGTGAAAAATTAGAATTATACTAGATGTAAAAATATCTTAGGTTAGCCAACTATATATTTTGATATTACACAACAACAAAAATCACCATTGATTGATCTTTTACATTTTAATTTATAAAGACAAGTATATCTGTAGGGAGAAACATAAGAAATTATAAATTCAAAATAGATAATACGTTATTTATTGATGCACATTGTATTCCCATCCATTTGCATGAAATGTTAATAACATTTTGAAGAAAGAAAACAGAAAATGAAAATTGGTTAACATATTCAACCAGAAATACATTGATCAGTCAATGGCATGTACACAAATGTATAATAAGAAAACTTAGTCTTTTTTATGAATCTTTAAAGATAAATATTATACCAATTCAAAGACAAAACAAGAATATTTGTCCATAGGACACCATGCTCTGCTCACACTATAACATTTCAATGTTCAGTGAACTATAAAATCAGGGTCATAACCCTAATTTGGCATACATCTTAAAAGTTCAAATCATAATGAAAATGTGTACTGAGTTTCATATGGATTTGACCCCAACTTCCTGGTTAACTACCTCAAACCTAAACTTTTATCTGATACAGGACTGATGAAACGACAGACCAGAAAACATAATACTATCGTAGGTAGGGCATAATAATTGTTCAGTAAAATTTATTAACAACACTCTAAATGGAGTAGAGAATTCATTCAGAAATAAAAAGGAAACATTTAAAAAAAATACTCACTTAACTTTCAAAAGTAGGATATCTAAATCCAAATATTAAAATTAAGATGTTTATAGACCTGACAAATAAAGTAGTATATATGTATAAGATATAATGCATAAATATATGTATTGATATAAATGTTACCCACAAAAAAAAAATATATAATTTGTTTTAAAGAGATATGTTACAATAAATAAAACACTAATACAAATTTACATTTACTACAATTCTGTGAATGCTGTTAATGATCACATACATACTTTGAATTGAACATATTCAAAAATAACCTTAAATTATTTTAACTATATGTTATCCTTGTGACCAAAATTTTTCATTACCTTATGAAAAAATTTTAATTTTCAGAAAATGTCAAAACTTAAATACCAAGAAAGACAAACAATTATCTGAATATCCAAATGAGGGACAGATTGTATTCATTTTCAAGGTTTGAATATTTTTACAGAAATGATACCTAAACCATTCTAAAGACAAAATTTTGGGAACTTGTTTATTGGATAAAATGTCTTTGGCAATTTGTAAAACAAACACACCTCTTTCCATTTCTTTATAAGTGGTATGATTGCCAATGAGACAGCTCTGAACTAGAGACCAAATGATGAAGAACGTAAGCAGCTATAAGTCACCATACAGCCTTCAACAATGAGCAAACCCTATACCACATAACAAGCTATAAAGGCCCAAAAGGAGAAATATAAAACAATTCAAATGAGAAAACTAACGACCTGATTTTTTTTGGTATTAAATTTTATAATTTAAAGCATTATGGTCCAACTGAGAACGATAAAACAAACAGAATGTGTTAATTATTTGTTAAATTGAAAATGGCTGATTATAATATGAATATCAAAAGGAAAGATTAACTGTTATCAAAAAATAAATTAATGCAAAAAATATAATATGATCAATATCAAATTAACTTAAGCTCAAATTTTGATTTTTGCTTGTAAAGTATAACTACAACATACAGAGGAATCATATTGATGGATGTAGGTAGTTAACATAGGTGAAGGGCATAACTCTTCTTATAACATTAAATAAATTTTACTGCACCAGAGTAAATAACAGATTTCATTTCATTTCTGTTTCACTTAAATGCTTAAAGAGCACTGATGAAACTGACTATAACAAACACATTATTAATTTACAGAGCTACCCCCCCTTAATCTCACAATGAGGATATAGTAATAAATGCACAGATTAAATTCTACATTGATAGTACAATGTACCTTATTCATAACACTCATGTCAATTTAAAAATGTTTTTTAGTAAACCCTAATAAAGGACTTCACATTTAAAACTAGCACCATATATTTTTAGCAGTTCCTGATCAATTACAATAACTAAATTCTAAGTCCTCTAAGTTTTGTCATTAATGGTCTGATCAGCAGAGGTTGTTTTATCTTTGGTTTATCTTCTTTGACGTCTTTCTTCAGTTCAATTGTGGCAAACTTCTTGGCAAAGATATCAGGGTATGTCTTCTCAAACTGAAATTAAATTAAAAGGTAGAGTGAAATTTATTACCTTGACATCTGTTTTCATGTTTTATGCTTATGAATTCCCTTTTAATTAATTTTAATTGAACAAATACTATATCTTAAAATTCTTCAGTATCTTTCAATACTTGTTAAATTAAGAGAATGAGAATTGTCAACTTTAAGCAATAAATAATTTAAAAAAATGCACCCTTGTTGTAGTAAGCATACCCCCATTTGGAATTCAAAGTATCAGAGATTAGGAACTAGGTATCTGACAGATCTGAAAAGCACTTACACTTGACAACTCATCACTGCCAACCTGCTGACTATATAAAGTCATTCTGTTTAGCACTTTCAGAGAAAGGTTTGATGAAAAATATAAGTTCATTCAACATATTGAAAAATTCAAAGTACATGTATTGATCTGAAAACAGCTTACACTTTACAACTCATCACTGCTAAGCTGCTGATGAAAAGTTAACAACATGATTAAGTCACTCTGTTCAGTAATACCTGAGAAATGTGCAATCAAAATTTTTTAGTTCATCATATTGAAAAAATTTAAGTATCCGCAAACAGGAAGTAGGTGTTTGACAGACCCAAATAGTGCTCATACATCATAACTCATCACTATCAAGACAAAATATGAAGTCATTCTGTTCAGTTATTCCTGAGGAAAATGTGCCATAAATAATAATTGGAGGAACAGACAGAGGAACTCTAAGAGTTGGGGTATAACATAATAATTATAAAAATTAATTAAAGACTGCTGAACTTTAATTTGATCATTTACAAATTATGTTCATTGAAAAAAATGAGGCTTTCCAAAATCAATATTTATTCTTCAATAAAATGATTCATTCATGATCACATGTGCTTCCGTGACAATGTAACAATAATGCATAAGAAAACAAACCAAAAGTTTGATATAAGTTGTAATTTTATAGTTGTAGCATATAAATGTAATTATAAGAATTGAATGCTGCTTTTTCATAATTTCATAGGGTTGTTAAAGCGTTGATCTGTTTATATTACAATCTTCTTCGTACCTCTTATAATTCCATTAATTAATTGAGATTAAATTTACTAGTAGGAGAACTGAGCGCTCCAAATCTAATTTAGCCCCAATATATATTCATGTGCCAGTTCAAACCCAGGTGCTCTTTTCACAAAAACATCTTACGACTAAAATTGATCGTAAGTTATACTGAAAGGTTCATGACTTACAAGTACTTTTTCTCGTAAGATTTTTTGTGAAATGAGTTGTTGGACCCTGATCAGTGGTTGTATTTAGTTATATATTAACATAATATTTATAATTCTTTAAGAAATTTGGAGTTGATGGCACAAATTTTCTGGGTTAGGAGCAATTTAGAGCTTGATAATTAAACAGATACTTGTCTTATGTTAAAGACCATATTCATGTACTGATTGACCAGTGGGTTGTTGTTTATGTGACATTGGGTATGTCTCATTGACCTAAACACAGATCTCCTCTTAATCCTAAAAATCTCTCCGATTAGTACAAGTATTTCACTGAAGAACAGAGCCCAAAATATCAACGGTTAAAACCATTAGACACAAATCAACTAAATGTAATGGTCATAACAGCAGCACACGTACATCAACAGAGAGCAGAAGCAAGATCATAGTTATCTCCATTACAATAAAAAATGCTATTCTTTTTTTAGTATTGTCTTACATGGCAGAGGAAAATTGACTTATTAAGATTACTGTTAATTCAGAAATTATATCTGATGCATATACATGTATGCAGATTTTTCTGAAATCGCAACAATTAATCTCGTATTAATGTTCATTCTTCAAAAATCCCAATAATAAATGCAAGCAATAATTTCTGAATTTACAGTACTTGGCTTTGATAATTGACTTATTAAGTTTACTTGGCTTTGATAATTGACTTAGTAAGTGAACTTGGCTTTGATAATTGACTTAGTAAGTGAACTTGGCTTTGATAATTGACTTATTACTTGGCTTTGATAATTGACTAATGAAGTTTACTTGGCTTTGATTATTGACTTATTAAGTTTACTTGGTTTTGATAATTGACTTATTAAGTTTACTTGGCTTTGATAATTGACTTAATAAGTGAACTGAGTTTTGATTATTGACTTAAGTGAACTTGGCTTTGATAATCATGATAATTGACTTAAGTTTACTTGGCTTTGATAACTGACTTATCAAGTTTTATACTTGGCTTTGATAATTGACTTATTAAGTTTTATACTTGGCTTTGATAATTGACTTATTACTTGACTACGATATTTGACTTACTAAGCTTACTAAGCTTTGATAATTGACTTATCAAGTTTACTTAACTTTAAGGACAAACACATACATAGATCCCAATCATGTTAAACCTGTCTTATTATAATCTCAGCATTCTAAACTATAGTGCTTTAAAAATACTTAATGAATCTTAAATGTATTTGAGATATAGTATACTTTTCATGAAACATGTATTTTTAATAATATATTCCATCTTTTGTTTAAAGGTTTTTTTTACCTTTTTCAGTCTTTGCTTCCTCCTGGCAGCTGACATTGTTCTGTCATTGATAATTTCCTCTAATAATTCTTCTAAAGCCTTCTGGGAACTGCTCATTCTTTGTACTTCATAATCTTCTTTGCTCACCTGTTTGCAATAATTGAATGACGAAAATACGTCACGTGAGTACACAATCTGAAAATTAAGTGACTACAGTTGAAGGAAGCAAAGAAGCTGTGAAAACATGCATGCCACTTAAAGCAAGTCTCTTACTTATGCAGGTCCTCAAAAAAAAAATATAAGAGAAACAACATATTTTAATAAATACTATCCAATCAAAATTTCTTTTTATTCATATTTACAAGAGAATTTGATGAATGTATTCCTGTCCTTTGGGTGAATGCTTTTCTTCATTCATATCCTCAGAATGTTAATTTCAACAAAAGCTCAGCTTTTTAACTGAATTGTCAGATTTTGATAAAATTTACCACCCTAAGCCCCTTTAAGGGTGGAGGAAGTTATAGTAGATCTAAAGTTCATATAAATAAGGGATCTATGGTGAAATAAATAATGAACCAGCACAATGAATACTCTGTACTAATTCAGTAAGAAAAGGGAAGATGGGGTGTACAAAAATCTGAGAAAAATATTGAATTTTATTTAAAAAAAAATAGAACAAAAATCCATACCATTGCACAGGATAATATAATTGATAAAAATGTATTGTTCTCTATTGTAACTTAGTAATTAAAGCAATACAAAATAGAAAAACATACACAAAATGTGGCATAATAAACCCAGTATAATATTAAAACAAGTGAAAATCTGGCGCTGCAAACAGATGCTCCTCCGAACCCCACATTTATTCATAGCTTTGACCTTTTGACTTAAAAGTCCATAGGCTTCTTCCCCTCCCCATCTTCCCTAGCCAAGGGTTACTATCCAGTCTCTTCCTCTCCACCCTTGGCGGATTTAGCCAAGATTTGTGATAACAATGCTGTCGGTAGATAACATACCCAGGAACTTCAATTAGTTAATTAAGAAATTTAAAATTGTCACTAAATATCGTTCTATGTTTTGGGGGTAAAGACTTGTTGCACTTTCAACACGTGGCAATTGTTTATTTACATTTTATACATATACACCTGGTCATCTTAAAGGCGCTTTTTGATTGTATGCAGCCAGTTACAACTGCAACCAATGGAAATCATAACCTGGTGGATCTGAAATTCTATCTTAATCTGCCAAGGGTGGAGAGGAAGGGACTGGATCGTAACCCTTTGCTAGTGAAGATGTCCCCTCCCCTACATCTATCATCTGTATAAGTTCATTCTAATCAAGCAAGAGAAACTCTGGTTACCATTGAGAAACTATTGTGAATTTTTCATTCTATTTTTAGTAACAGTGACCTTATCTGAAAAATGAATACGGACTTTAAACCCAATTCAAATCAATAAAGTTTAAAATATGTCAGAGTGACTTCTTTTTACAGGAGATTGATTTATTCCTAAGTATGCATTTAGTTGTGTTATAGAAGGTCACTTGTAAGAATAAACCAAAATTCAAACTTAATTGAAATCAATGAAATGAAATAAATGTGGTTCAGACTGACCTACTTTTTATGGTTGGTCGGCTGTCATACAGTCCTACTTTTAATGGGAGGCAATCACACTGCCATACTTTTAATGGGACACTGTCATAATAACCATGGTGCATTCTTACACAAAGTTATATAATTTTAGGTCACTTTGTATTGGAATGACCAGATTTCAACCAAAGTCAACATGCATAAAATATATATGTCAATGGGACCTATTTTTTAGGAAGCTGCAATACTCCCTATAGGATGCAATTTATATAATTGCAGGTCACTTTGTATCTAAAAACTGATATCTGATCTAAAATTGAATAAATTTTAAAAGCTTAATCAAAGCACTGAACCATGAAATATGAGTCATGTGACCTTCATCTTATGGCACATAGTTGTGACTGCACACCAAATTATATTGCTGTATGAGTATCACTCTTTGAGAAATGGTTGGTGTTTAACCTATGGACATTGCAGGTACTTCAATAATCCCCCTTTACTTGGTTGAAGCAAACTAAATAAGCTAAGCAAACCAAATTTGACTGAACCTTCAACCAGCAAGTCAGTTTATTGTCTTTTCAAATCATATAAAGATCTCTACAAGAAGTTCTACAGAATTTTTTATAAACTGATTATTGGCAAGAATAGAGAATTTGACCTTAACACCAATATAAGAGACTTGCTTTAAATTTCACCCAGAATCAGATAAATAATAAGCTTTGTATACTTTATAAATGACTTTTAAACTATTGAACACACATTATAATTCAGAAATAATCTTGTTAATTTAAGGCTTGTCAAATAATAAAAGCACCACAAAACAGAAATTTTAAATAGATAAATTAATAATTAGACAAAATATTTTCTTCTGTTATCAAAAACATTTGTAGTTCTATTTATATATCTCATTCTGGGTTTTTCATGACATGCTCAAATGATAAATTCATAACAATGTTCTGAAATTTCTAAAATAATAACAACTGAAAAT
Organism: Mytilus coruscus; assembly: GCA_017311375.1. Classification (NCBI taxonomy): domain Eukaryota; kingdom Metazoa; phylum Mollusca; class Bivalvia; order Mytilida; family Mytilidae; genus Mytilus; species Mytilus coruscus. The sequence continues at coordinate 106,915,085 of CM029595.1, read as the reverse complement.
AAAATAAAAATATTCATTTACTAAGTGAACATTTCATTGTCTATTTGCAGTGAATAAACAAGCTTAAGCAGAAAAAAAACATTGCCAAAACTAAGATCATCTGAGCATGCTTAGAAAAGAAGAAGCGAAATTGCAAAATTGCTAACCCTTAAACATGCTTCTAGCAAAAAAGCAAAACAAATTTAAGAAAAAAATAACATACAGGAAATAGGTAAGAATACTATGCGAATCATGCAAGGCTATATAAATTTCAACACTAAGACTAACAAAGTAGATTAATATATAAGCATTTTACAATATATATAAACAACATTTATTATTGTATAGTAACATAACCCAGTCTATTAGACACAAGCATATTTTCATCATATCATGCATATATTGCAATATTGTTTTAAAATCATGACATCATATCAAGTATTTAACTTTTTGCCATTCATGAGTAAAAATTATGCTAATTACCTCATTGTTACACTTCAGCATGTTCAGTGTGAATCTTATAGAAGTTTAATACAAAAACTAGTAGCCTTATTAAGTTAAGAAAAATATCAGTGACACAAGCCTCAGACAAATTTCAGAAAAGATAAACTGTTAACACAGAGATATGTCTCGCCTATTTGTTATTTTGATAAAGCAAATGTTGAAATTAAAATAGCAATACTATAACATGTAAGTTATGCAAATATTCAAAGTCAATGAACCATGACTGAAGGTACAGAGCTAAACAATCTCCATGGAAATGAGATGTGCCAATACTAATACAACTGCAAACCAAATACCATTGACTTATTATAAGTCGTTCCCTTTAAACAAACCTAAACACAAACATTAACTTGTAAACTATGTAAAAGTTTCAAAGTCAATGAACCATAATTAGGGGGTAAGGACCAAATATTCTCCATGGAAATGAGATGTGCTAATGCTTATACAACTGCATACCAATTATCATTGACCTACCACTAACAGTTCCCCTTAAACTGACCTTATCACAAACTAATACACGAAAACTAAGCAAAAGTTTCAAAGTCAATAGACCATGTATGAGGGGGCAAGGCCAAATAATCTCCATGGAAATGAGATATGCCAATGCTTATACAACTGCATACCAAATAGCATTGATCTGCCACTAGTTGTTCCCCTTAAACTGACCTTATCACAAACTAATACATGAAAACTAAGCAAAAGTTTCAAAGTCAATAGACCATGTATGAGGGGCAGGGCCAAATAATCTCCATGGAAATGAGATATGCCAATGCTTATACAACTGCATACCAAATATCATTGATCTACCACTAGTGGTTCCCCATAAACTGACCTAATCACAAACTAATACATGTAAACTAAGCAAAAGTTTCAAAGTCAATAGACCTTGACTGAGGGGGCGGGTCCAAATAATCTCCATGATAATGAGATGTGCCAATGCTAATACAACTGCATACCAAATATCATTGACCTACCACTAGTGGTTCACCATGAACTAGACCTAATCACAAACTAATACATTGTTGACGCGCTGAAACAGCATACCGCACCTGTCTCCTTTTGACTCCGTCAACAGACATAACTACACTATGTCTCGCTTTCTTAAATATTATGTATGTCAATTTTCCTAAATTGCATCCTGTTTTTATAACAGATCTGACTCAGAACAATAAAATTAAAATGAGAATGTTTAGACATAAAGGTTTCTTTTCCAGAATGTATAGGAATTTTGTATTTAACATATTGCCAAAAGGAGAAATCTGAATTTATCTTTTCCTGTCACATAATGTACATTGGAGAAATTGAAAATCTGTTTGAATGTACTTAAATTGGACTGTGATAATTTGAAAATTGCACAAAATGAGAATGAGAGAAATTTAATTCAACAGACATGATTCATGCAGTAAATTTGAGAGAGGCTATGAACCATCTTATGCACAAGACTTTATTTTTATCTGATACCAAGTGTATAGAAAGCATTATAAGTATATTGGTGTATTGACCATGCTATATAAAATTTGCAGATTATGAGCTAGACAATGCTAGATATGTTAACAAATGAAGGCCTTACCTGTGTTTTTGTCATATTAGCTAATTTTTCTTCTACTGCTGATTTTAAATCTTTTGGCACTAACATAATGTCTACACCATGGTCTATCAAGAATGAGACAATTCTCATCACCAACAAATCTTCCATGTCAGCCTCATCCTGACAACTCAAAACAGATCGGTAAAATGTCTCTAGTAACTACAATTAGAAGCAATATGAAATGAATTGATTTTCAATTTCAAAATACTAATCATTTTCACAAGAAGATAAATAATCAAAATATAAATCGTCACAAATATGTAAACCTGGGAAATTCCCTTATATGAATACAACAACAGTCGCTAAATCATAATATAAATCGCTCTTTTGAATTGCTTAACATTTCATCATGCCTGGGACTTTTACAGCTTACTTAATGGTATGGGTTTTGCTCATTGTTAAAGGCAGTACAGTAGTCTGCAGTTGTTAACATCCTCATCCTTTGGTATCTGAAGGACACTTTTCACATTGGCATTCATACCACATCTCCTTTATTATATTACGGTATAGAAAATATGAACTAAAAATCTAATCACTGTTATTATCTGATTAAGTTGTATGATGATGATGATGGGTGGCTGTTTAACGTCCAGAACAGGGCTTCCAAAATTTTTTGAGCCAGCGGACATTTCATATCTTATCCCGATTTTAAATCCCTTTAGACTTAGTAAATAAGGCAACTATGATAATCAGTTGGCCATCATATATGATATAACCAATGATTGACGTTAAAGCGATATTAAACTTTACTTGATATAAATTCGATGTTCTGACGTAAAGTGTTAAATTGAAAGTGCAGCATTGGAAGTGTGCAACATCAGTGTACTAATTCTGCCTAATTCCGCTTTAGACACTTTATTTGTGCAAAATAACGTTGTCAAAAACTTTACTTGCGTTTTAAAATCACATTTTCATAATGCCGGATGTTGACTAGACAATGGTAAATCACGAATCAGAGACGGATACGTAATATCCTTGTAAGTTGACGTTTGAGTTAAGTAGCCTTTTCAAGTTATTTCTTCAAGAAAATACTCGAAATGAGCGTTAGATAAGGGTATCAATGATAATTTTAGCATTATTGAAGAATTAGGATGCATAATTAAATTTCCCACCAGTGCACAATATAGACAAATGCACACACGTGTACTAGTTCAAACAACGTGGTTCTGACGATTATTCGTTTAAAACCTTTTCAAATTTTTCATCAAATCAGTTTTATTAACGTATTTCTTATAATTTCAAACTTTCAGACTAAATTAATTAGATGCAACCCGCTGAAATGTAAGAAAATAACATTGAATACCCTTTAGCGTACCCTGGTATTTAACACAATGTCAGGCCATAATCTTGCCGGCGAAATGACGATTTAAGTCGCCAAAGAATTTAGAAAATCGCTAAATCTCGCCGGCCGACTGACTTCATAGCAAAGTCAAATCGCTATCAAAATCGGTAAAAGGAGACAACTTGTGATTGACAAGTCTAACAGGTAAAAAAAATGGCGGCTGACAAGGAAAATCGAGATTTCGAAAGCGACCCAGGACTAATACTGTCAGCGATCAAATTAGATAAATACAACGGCGGCTTTGAACATCCTCGGATATAACTTTCAAAACTATTCAAACAGAAAACTGACCGTCTATTTAAGTTATCATTTACGATGATTTTCATCTGAAGATATTGCATAATCACTCAGCTGATTTGTTTTATTTTATTACTTGCACAAGTTGATCAATTTTATTATTCGGTAGGTAAAAGGTGGGAATTAACGGCAGATTTATTATATTGATTGAATAAACATTGAAATATTAAAGGTAGAAAGACGACTGATGGATATAAATGTGATTGCAAACGTATGACATTCGAACAGATTGTGATTAGCAGTGGATTTTTTCTCACGATCGACCATTTCGTTGATATGGATGATTTTTTAAAAATGATAGAAATTGGCTCTTTTCGGATAATTATTATGCGATTGAAAGGTATTTTCATTTATAGACTTACAATCTTTAACTATAATCTCAATTTACAACTAACATAATGTCCTGGACATTAAATATTGTTTACAAAATAATGGCAAGTGGCGGTGATATAAATTAAATTCCCAGTCATGTGAAATTCATCAGGAAAACTGGGAGTATTATTTTTTCTGGACTTTTAAAAATAAATTGAGGCAGATGCACATGAATTTAATGCATCATAATCATGGTAATATTACTAGCTAGGCTACTCCCTCATGTCCCAACCCAATCAACAAATTTTATTTAGAACACAATGGTATCAATAAATACATAACAACTATATATTGTCTAAACCTTTTTATTAAGAACTTTCTATATATACATTGTGTACAATAACATATGAAAAAACTGCAAGTATATCTTTTATTGAATATAAAACAATTTCCTTAGTGATAAGCATGATAACACGATGCAACCGAAACGGTAATGGAATCTCACTTCTCCAAGAAATTGACCACTTCTCCTTCTCTCTCTTGGAAGGTGAAGTCATTCTCCTCTTCAAAATCCTAGATTAGGCCCTGACGATGTACAGTGTTTATAATGAATATCGTACAAATTAATTCATTTATAAATATTCTTATTTGAAGAATTATCTTAAAATCTAAGGATACTTTTTAAAACTGAATGCTCATTTACAATAATATTGTAACATAACCCAGTCTATTAGACACAAGCATATTTTCATCATATCATGCATATATTGCAATATTGTTTTAAAAGCATGACATCATATCAAGTATTTAACTTTTGCCATTCATGAGTTAAAATTATGCTAATTACCTCATTGTTACACTTCAGCATGTTCAGTGTGAATCTTATAGAAGTTTAATACAAAAACTAGTAGCCTTATTAAGTTAAGAAAATATCAGTGACACAAGCCTCAGACAAATTTCAGAAAAGATAAACTGTTAACATAGAGATATGTCTGCCTATTTGTTATTTTGATAAAGCAAATGTTGAAATTAAAATAGCAATACTATAACATGTAAGTTATGCAAATATTCAAAGTCAATGAACCATGACTGAAGGTACAGAGCTAAACAATCTCCATGGAAATGAGATGTGCCAATACTAATACAACTGCAAACCAAATACCATTGACTTATTATAAGTCGTTCCTTTAAACAAACCTAAACACAAACATTATCATTTTACGATGATTTTCATCTGAAGATATTGCGTAATCACTCAGCTGATTTGTTTTATTTTATTACTTGCACAAGTTGATCAATTTTATTATTCGGTAGGTAAAGGTGGGAATTAACGGCAGATTTATTATATTGATTGAATAAACATTGAAATATTAAAGGTAGAAAGACGACTGATGGATATAAATGTGATTGCAAACGTATGACATTCGAACAGATTGTGATTAGCAGTGGATTTTTTCTCACGATCGACCATTTCGTTGATATGGATGATTTTTTAAAAATGATAGAAATTGGCTCTTTTCGGATAATTATTATGCGATTGAAAGGTATTTTCATTTATAGACTTACAATCTTTAACTATAATCTCAATTTACAACTAACATAATGTCCTGGACATTAAATATTGTTTACAAAATAATGGCAAGTGGCGGTGATATAAATTAAATTCCCAGTCATGTGAAATTCATCAGGAAAACTGGGAGTATTATTTTTTCTGGACTTTTAAAAATAAATTGAGGCAGATGCACATGAATTTAATGCATCATAATCATGGTAATATTACTAGCTAGGCTACTCCCTCATGTCCCAACCCAATCAACAAATTTTATTTAGAACACAATGGTATCAATAAATACATAACAACTATATATTGTCTAAACCTTTTTATTAAGAACTTTCTATATATACATTGTGTACAATAACATATGAAAAAACTGCAAGTATATCTTTTATTGAATATAAAACAATTTCCTTAGTGATAAGCATGATAACACGATGCAACCGAAACGGTAATGGAATCTCACTTCTCCAAGAAATTGACCACTTCTCCTTCTCTCTCTTGGAAGGTGAAGTCATTCTCCTCTTCAAAATCCTAGATTAGGCCCTGACGATGTACAGTGTTTATAATGAATATCGTACAAATTGAATTCATTTATAAATATTCTTATTTGAAGAATTATCTTAAAATCTAAGGATACTTTTTAAAACTGAATGCTCATTTACAATAATATCTACAAAGCGTAATTAAATAGGATGTTGTTCCATACACGCTTACATGTTTGACCTCGTTTACCTGATCACCTTTATGTCCATTGTTATGCATCATCAATTCTATTGATTAAGACAAGCTAAGGTCTCGCATCAAAGGTAATGACATGTAATCAGTGAATGATTTATGGCTTCTTTATTACTTATTGAAGGGATAATTGTTTGACAGCTTGTTGTTTTTTAAATAAAAGAACAAATGTTTTTTCTACTTTTTATTGATGTACCAAGCCGTGCATTTATGTACCCAGAGGATTAGACCCTAGATGTTAGATGTATAAACATCTATGATTAGACTAACTGAGACACTTCAAAGTATGAAATATGCTGCATCTGTTTAATTAAACCCAAATATGACCGAAATATCCTTGTGAAATAGATTGCCACAATTATAAACTATAATGCCCAAACAGACATTTTACCAATCGATAGTTGGTAAAAAAGTGAAATGACCGTTTATGAAAATGCCTTGGATAACAAAAAGTGGCAAACCTATGATATTTGACGGTTTGAGGCTGAGAGCAGCCGGACTTTTATATAAATTTCGGTCAAGTCCGAATATATGACCGTTTTGGAAGCCATGGTCCAGAAGCAAAATTGTAATAATACAACTTAAAAGCATACAGCTTGCCAATTTAAAATCTAGAATCTAGAATTGAATTCATCTTTTTCATTACATTTAAGACATATAAGGCAATCACAGTACTTATATAAGAAATCAATTTTTTGATAATTTTAGAAATTACAATTTTTAAATATTTGAAATTATCTCCCCTTCCTTTTTTTTTAACTTATCACTTGTATAATGTGTGTAAAGAGGGGCAAACAATTTATTTGTGAACTCCATAAATTTAAAAAAGGTTTTTGACCAGTCCTTCCTATCATTTATCATTAACAGTAAATTTACCAAGGTTCTTGTATTCTGTTCACTGTCTAACTGTAGTTTTGTATTATTAAACATCTTGTTCATCAGTTTCAGTAGTAGATGTAATTTTCTTCTGTTTGGTGGCGGTACCAACAAGAAAACCAACTGTAAGGATTTTTTTATTCTTTCTATGATGTTCTCGACTTGACCTGAAAATTAAACTATGTTTTACTAATTTTATTTATCCATTAACAAAACTTCCTTTCCCTTATAAAGGGTAAACAAACACTTACCTTAAAAATATGTCTAACACAAGTTTGTTAACTTTACATAAGGTCTATTTTTTGCTTTATAGTATACAGTCAGGGACTTACTTTAATGAGTGATTTTCTAAATCACTGATTCAAATAACATTATGTCCATAAAGGTTGGAAGTAAGAGTTGTCTTTCTTTAATAATCACCTATTTAAGTAGTACAAATTAATCACTAGACTAAGTGATTTAATTTTATTGTAGCTTTAAATATAGAATACTAATGATCCAGGGACTAATTATGTTGCTAAAATTATCAGAACCAACATCTGTGTTGATAGGATGACTGGGTCATGTCAGGTGATGACCTTGTACTAAATCTAGGATAATGACATAAAAATCACTTGTTTAAGTATCATACCTCAATTTCCTTCCAAAAAATCACTTCTTTAAGTATCATTATTTTAATAACCCCCACTAATTTCAACACCCCGAACAGTGAAATTTTGATCGCGAACAGTAGAATTTTTTACATAATCTATAAGACAAATGTAAGATGAAACCTTGAATTTTGAAGGAAAAATACTCCCACTGCTGGGAAAAATCTGTTAAGAAAGTATCAGTTCATTATCTGATTATGTAAAGCCATTTTATAGCATTTTTCAACTAAAATAGAATTTGCAGCTAAATGATTGCATCAAAGTCATAAACCTTGCTGCTTAAAAGAAGCAAAAGTTTCATTTTTTCAATTTTACTAATGAAAAGATATTATCTAAACCTATGTGTTTAAAATTTTGGTAAAACTACAAAACACAATTTGTGACAAAACTTTGAATTTGCTACTTAAATAAGTGATTTAAAATCACTTATTTCAATAAGTCCTGACTGGTATATGATCAACTACAAAATATCTTTTGAAAATTTTTGTTAACCAATTTATAAAAGATGTCAAGCTGAAAATGTAGCCTTGTAAAATATTCAAACTGTATTGATTTCAGCAATGTTTCTATCGATATAATTATGCTTTATTTTAAAACTTCTTATTCATATTTACTACAGATATCTGACTAAATTTTTCTGTAATAATCATGACAGTACAGTATATACCTGCATCACTACAAAATCGTCTGAGATTTGTTTTAGATTCACCATGCATCAAATCAGACAAACTCAAACTACGTCCAGTTAAAGATTCTCTGCTTGCCATCCGATTTAATTTGTCTGTACAACTGTTCAATGAACATTGACTTTGTAAATCTGACTGACTATTCCGACACTTATTGAGAGCTCCTTGACTGGGTCTTCTTTCTAAAGTCTGACTACCCACATTATCTAGAGACCTCCGACTTTTTGTTCTCCCCAATGTTTGAGTATATGCCTGATGATTTAAACCATGCTGACATTCTTCATCCTCAAAAGACAATGCCCTCAGCATATGTAAAGCCTGACTTGAAATAGATCTGTTCAATAATTTACGTGATGCTCCATCAATGACTGGCTTGTAACCATCAGGAAACAGTGAATGATAGGCCGGTGGACTGACATATTCAGGTGCTGGACGATTAATCTCGGACTGACTAGATGAGTCACTGTAACTTCTTCTTGCAGGAAGATAATGCTTATTTTTCGTATATTGGTTTGTTTTATTACTTTCAGGCCTATTACTACAGTGTGCTGGATTGTTTTCTGAACAGCTTTGCCTTCTATTTTTATCTATAGCATTTCTACATGGCTCAGATTTTTTCTTGCGCATAGATCTCACATGTGCAAAGTTTATATCATAAGAATCATAACAATGTTCTGAATTTGATACATAACGTGGAACCTCCTGTGAGGTTTTAAAATGAGTTTCTATTGGTGTTCTTGACATTTCTTCTGGTCCATTGGTATACCCATATTCAGTCTGAACGTCACCTTTATTTAAGTAAACTCTAGTTACTGTTCTATTTTCTGGTCCAAATGCTGTTTCATATTTGGCAGCTACTGGTATACTGAGGCTAGATGTACTTTTTCTGCGCTTTTCTTCAAAAACATGATCAGGATAAATTGGTGATAGCTCTAGTACAGATGTACTGGATACTCTAGGTAAAGCATTACCAGACTTGACATCAGGAGTACTTCCAACACTTGTTAAATTCATTAATAGATTTTCAACAGATTCAAATGAAGATATACTTTTATGTGTAGGTGAATACATCTCATCAGGAATGTCTGATTCATTATCACAGTCTTCTTGTATTAATCCTTCTGCAGTGACTGAAATTATAGAAAATATACACTTTACCATCATAATTAAAACAACACTTATTTTTATGTGTCCAAAGTGCATTTCTGGATTTACCTTCATCAGGCACGCCCAAAGCCAAAAAATTGAAAGTTGGATGGATAAATATAGAACCACACTAATTATAAGCTATACGATCAAATGATGAAATAACTTGATGACCAAAATGAATGGTCTTAAAACTTAAATTGCAGTAAAAGAGTGTTTGCTGAAATTTTTCCTAAGCCATTGTACAAAATAGATACAGTTATGTGTAGATTGGGATATAAAGATATATATATATATATATGGTACTCCCATCCTCCAAACATTTATTCATATTATCATTATTGAACAAAATTTAAAAAAATACATATCAAGCATTTTTCAAGAAGCATGCGGTATAAATAAAAAAATACTGCCTTGGATGAGGATGGCTATTGTTCTACAAAAAAATCTCCCTCAGCGGAATCTCTCTTCTTTAATAGGTAATTCAAAATATCAACATCATCCAAGATCAGTATGTTTACAATATTAGCATCAAATCCTAGATAAAAACTTCTCTCTTACCAAATACATTGAGTATTACTTCATACATCTCGTAAGTCAACAGTGGTTCTGAAAGTCCACAGAAATAATCTCTAACAACACGAAATACATCCTTCTCAAATCCTGGGTAACTTGGTAAGTTATCATCTACTTTCTCAGGCCCTGAAACACATATATGAGTTATTAACTCATAATTCAAAGTATCCGAAAACAATAAGTAGGTGTCTGACAGATATGAAAAAAACACACACATTACAACTAATCAATGTCAAGCTGCTGAACAAATTTGCAGTCAGTGTCTGAGAAAAGTGTGACAAAAATATTTGATGGAAGGACAAGATGATTGCAATATAGCCCCACTTCTAGAGTGGGGGTCTTATAAAAATATCATTTCTCAGATAACATAACTTTAAACCACAAAATTGAAAATTAGTGTAAAAGAATCTAACTAAATATTTTGCAAAAATAACATGTATTTTTAAAAGATTTTTTTTTTGGCTTAAAATCAAGAGAAAACATAGATGGTTTAAGGTTGTCCATGTTGGCTAAAGGTAAAGTTTCAGACATGTCCCTATTGGTAAGAATACTGTTCTTTTTTTGTTTTATGACCTGTCAGAAAAATGTACATATTGTATAAACTAAAAGGACATCTTTAAATCGATGAGCATGATGAGTGTCAAATCCCTCTGATGTAGACAGAAAGTAAAGCAGAGTTTTCTGGCTAATCGTGCATTCAATATTTAACAAACAAAAATGATTTGCATATAATATACATTTTGAATTCAATTCAATGTAAACTTCATGGTTTTTCATGATTTTTTCTCAGGCAAATGAAAGCTTGTGTGATCTGATAGGTAAAAGTGACACTGTATCATTATTATACAGGCATAGTCTTCTACAGATAAAAAGGATCATAGTTCTACTTTTACATTATAATAGAGGATATGTTTTTACATTTAATTTGTATCACTATCTTATTTACTGCTAGTTGTCTGTTAGAAACTTGAAAATTGGTTTCATATACCTATAAACAGTATTAACTAGTGTCTGCCTACTTTCTGTGGAAAGTTATTTTTAAAGTAGAGTAATCTTGAATAAGGAGTGGAAAATGTTTTTACAAATTATCATATATATTTAAAATGATGCCCAAAATTAAATTTCTGAAAAAGCAACTTTTACATCCAGTATTCAAGGACTAGTAAGTCAATGGATACTTAAACACCTAGCAAAATTTTAATATCATCTAAATTGGTTTGACATCATGCACATTCTGAGAATAAAATAGTGTTTGCAATAGAATGAGAAAATAAATAGCATTTCCAGAATCCATGAATATTTGATTAATGGAAAATAGGATACCATATAAACTATTGATAAAGATTGTGCAACACACCAAAATAGAGTAAATACATTGTAATCATTGTTTATAATGATATACTCACAGTGAGCTAGACATTTCATTGCAGACAAGGCCCAATGTGGAAGCTGATCTACAATTTAAACAAAAAAATTAAAGACATGGTCATATAAGTAAAAGAATTTCTTCCTAGGTTTTGCTTCACTGGATGTGCACCCTTTGAAATTAGGCAATAAACAAAGGGATGATAAATTATTTGTAAAATAAAAAAAAAATCTCATCCAAATGACACAGTTAGAATGACTATAATATTTTTTTAATATCTATTTTCTGAAATTTGTTACGTGGCTCACAAACCAATTTGTCCATCCACCTTTTGTTATAATACATTTCAAAATTAATGAAGCATTCTTAGCATTGCGTCTGAACTGCACACTGCAATGACATTCTGACAATGTAAAGTTCAGACTTACATTACTTTAAAGAAAAACTTGTATGGCTATAAACCCCATGAACTGAGAGCTAATTTATCCTGTTGTAAATTCTTTATGAAATTTTAAAATTTCATTTCCTGCATCATATTGAGATCATAAATACAATATTTGTTTAAAATTACAGCATATAAATGATATCCTGGAACATAAAAATAATAAATATACATAAATGCAGAAAATATGTAGTGTGTGTATATGTAATTGTAAAAAATCTTACCTTTTGGTTCAATATTAGTGACAATTCCACTTTTGTTGGTGTATAAACAGTTGTGCATCACATGTTTGCCATTTACAAAATTACTGTCTAAAATTTCAGACATTTCTTCTATCCCCAGAACTTCCTGTAACCTGTAAAGTAACAGATAAAGTTTTGAATTAAGGGCTATTGCAGGGGAAAATGTATGAGAGGGTTGGACAGCACATGATGTTTTTCTGTAGGTAACATGGCCGGAAGCAAATACAATTCTGTTACAAATGAAAAAACAATTATGGGTGATGGGTACAATAAATAAAAGTCAACTCCCTTTTTTTCGTAGGACAGCCGAAACTGAAATCAGAGATTACATGGATTACAAGGTATCTTCCAATAGTTACACAAGGAAAGTGATATTTAAATATAAAAGAAATTATAAATGTTTTTGAACACTCACACCAATCTCTGTTTTTAAAACCAAAACTGATGTTTGAAATGAAACATACTTATCGGTTTCTGTAGTCAATTGTGGAAATCAAGGGAGACAAACCTTAATGTTTATTTTCATAACAACAAAACATTACTGGTATTAAAAGGTGACTATGACTATTTTAATTCTAGTTGTTCCTCTTCTGGCCATCTTATATACAATTTCCACATCTTTGCGACCTAATGGAAATCCAAAATAAGATGCAAGACTTAATAAACTGTTGACACAGAAGTATGTCTCGCTTGTCGACAGAAAATTCAGGAAAAAAACAATCTGATGGACAGCAACATTGATAATCAATTCAAAGTCACTGGACCATGACCTAGGGGGTAGAGGCTATATAGACCTTATAGAAAAGATCATTGATCTACCACAAGTAGTTCCTATCAAACTAGAAAATTGCTCATGAATTCAAAGTCACTGGACCATGATCTCGGGGACAGGGGCTTGAAATAGTTGTCAAACTGATATATAAAAACAAGGAGATGTGGTATGATTGCCAATGAGACAACTATCCACCAAAGTTCAAAGAAAGTAGGTGTAAACAATAAAAGGCATGTACTTGTAGTAATGCGACTTTGTAGAAATTATCGTTGATCTATCACAAGTAGTTCCTAACAAACTGACTTAAGTAGAAAACTTAAGATTGAAAATTGCTAATTAATTCAAAGTCACTGGACCATGACCTGTTGACGCCTTTGATGTTGCCATCAGAAAAGCAACCAATATGTCCCGCCTTCCACAACTTTTGTCGCAGGCAAAACAAAAACTGTTTACATGTACATCATGTACATGGTCATACTGAATTTTTTGTTCTACTAATAGGAATGATAAGATATGTAATTATTGAAATCTGTAAATGTAAGACTACCTGTCAAGAGTCATGTTTTTCCATGCATCTTCAACATCAGCAGCATTCAGTTGTTTGGCTACAAGATGGCATTCTGGTAGTACTTTGATTGGTGACATCTGTGCTGGTTTTTCATGATCAAGGTCCAGGGTTATTGGACCTTGGTCTTTATTGATCAAATCATGCCTGTTTGTAAGTGGTGTGCGAGTGTGAACATTTTGTCGATGTGGTGATGCATGCACAAATCTACAACATGAGATTCTAACATTAAACAGTCAGAGCTCTGACATAAACAAGTCAGAATAAAATGACTTCCATAGGTCAGATATAATTTGATGTAAGTGTTGTCTCCTTCTTGCACTCAACAGAATATGACTTGTACAGGTCAGTTTATGTCAGACTGTAATTCATCATAAAATGACTTCCACAGGTCAGCTTTTGCACAAAATATTTTGACTTAATATCTTCATATTCTAATAAGATTTATGCCCTTTTAATGCATTTTGACTTAGAGAGGTCATTTTTGTTCTGACTTGAAGCAGTCATTACTACCACTTTGTTATCAATCTCCATAAAAATATGGTGATAACTAGTTTCGAATTAAAGAGTTTAAAAAGTGCGGCTCATCATACCTTATTCTTTCCAGAATCTAAACATAATATATTTATCTCATCACATTCAATCATTTCAAAATACAAACAAAAACCAGGGGAGAAAAAATGGATCATACAATTTCCTGTCAATATCAAAAGATTTACAGAATACAATATTGGATACATTTACTAGTACCATGACAATACTTCAAATCTTCCAAGGAAAAACAAGACACTTATTCATGATAAGACTATGTTAATAAAAGATCTATTCTCATCCACTTTTAGGCAAATTTATCAAGAGCAAAACATTTATTATTTTAATATTTCAATTAAGGTAAATTATTACCGTAAATACTGTTGTGCAAACTGACTCAAACAAGTCACATTATGTTCTGACTTCAAAGAGTCAGTCAAAACTAAACTTATTTCAACTTTTAAGTATAGTATTGTCATATTGATTTAAAAATGTATGGGAAAGCCAGATAAAAGACATAGGAAATAAGGTCCCTAAAGTCACAATGAAGACTATAAAAAATTATTTAGTATATTCAATATTTAAATGTATTTTCTTTTAAACAGGTCAAATCATGTTTTGACTTAAAACAGTCAGTCCAAACTAAATTTATTGAAATTTTAAAGTCGGGCACTGCCATATGATATTAAATGAATGTATGGGAACGTCAGATAAAAGACATAGGAAATATATGTAAGATCCCCTAAATTAAATAACAATTTGACTTAATTGTTTCTAAAAAGTTATCAAATAATAAATTCAAAAATGGCAGATTCAGAAGCAGGGATTAAAGGAAGTACACCTAGCTTTGATTGGAAATTTTGTTCTGCAAACAGACTTGAACAGGTCAAATCATGTTCTGACAAATTGACTTAAACAGATCAAATGAGCATGCTCTGACAAATTGACTTAAACAGGTCAAATCATGTTCTGACTTAATTTATTGAAATTTTTAAGTCAGGCATTGCCATATGATGTTACTGTATGTTACTGTCCGTTCGTTCGTTCGTCTGTTCGTCCGTCCGTCTGTCCCACTTTAGGTTAAAGTTTTTGGTCGAGGTAGTTTTTGATGAAGTTGAAGTCCAATCAACTTGAAACCTAGTCCACATGTTCCTTATGATATGATCTTTCTAATTGTAATGCCAAATTAGAGATTGTACCCCATTTTCACGTTTCACTGAACATAGAAAATGATAGTGCGGATGGGGCATCTATGTACTTAGGACACATTCTTGTTAAGTCAGGCATTTCCATATGATATTAATGATATGTATGGAAAAGTCAGATAAAAGACACAGGAAATACATGCAAGATCCTCTAAGATAAATAACCATTGGACTTAATTGTTTCTAAAAATTTATCAATTAATAAACTCAACAGTGGCAGATTCAGAAGGGGGCTAAGAGGAAGAACACCTAGCTTTGACTGGAAATTTTGTTCTGCAAACTGACTTGAACAGATCAAATCATGTTCTGACTTAAAAGAGTCCGTCAAAAACTAAATGGCTTGCAACTGTAACAGTCGGGCATTGTCATTATCATGATGTGATTGTTAAAATGTATGGATACAACTAGGAAAAAAAATCACAAAAATTAAGTCACAATTATAAGAACTATACAAAAGTTAATTTGGTATATATTTGATATCTTAATATTTCATTGAGGTAAATCCTGTTGTGCAAACTGACTTGAACAAGTCACATTATGTTCTGACTTCAGAGAGTCAGTTTAAAAACTATACTTTATAATTATTGCAACTTTTAAGTCTGGAATTGTCATATGCATTTAAGAATGTATGGAAACTCAGATAAAGACACCCAGTAATTAAGTCACAATAATGAGGACTATAAAAAGTGTATTTGGTATATTTAATATTCAAATGTATTTTGTTAACAAATTTCATCAAATTATCTTAAAATTTTATTCTATTTCTGTATTTTCATGACTTAACATATGGAACTTTTGGTTGTAAAAGTATTATTTTAAAACCGCTTGACTGAATTGTTTATTAAAAAATATTAATTAATTAACTCAACAGTAGCAGATTCAGATAAGGGGGGGGGGGGGGCTTAGAGGAAGAAGACCTAGTTTTGATTGGAATTTTTTTTGCTGTAAACTGACTTTAACAGGTCATATCATGTTCTGACTTCAAAGGGTCAGTCAAAACTAAACTTATTTCAACTTTTAAGTCTAGGATTTCCATATTGATTTTAAAATGTATGGGAAAGCCAAATAAAAGACAGATGAAATAAGGTCCCCTAAAGTCACAATAATGAGGACTTCATAAAAGTTTATTTGGTATATATTCAATATTTAAATGTATTTTGTTTTAAACTGGTCAAATTATGTTCTGACTTTAAAGAGTAAGTCAAAACTATACTGTTAACTAATTATTGCAACTTTTACGTCAGGAATTGTCTTATGCATTTAAGAATGTTTGGGAAACTCAGATAAAAGACACCCAGTAATTAAGTCACAATAATGAGGACTATAACAAAAATGTATTTGGTATATTCAATATTCAAATGTATTTTGTTAACAAATTTCATCAAATTATCTTAAAATTTTATTCTATTTCTGTATTTTCATAACTTTTTTTCTGTTAAGTTAATATATTGAACTTTTGGTTTTAAAAATATTATTTTAAAACCGTTTGACTGAATTGTTTCTTTAAAAAAATTATCAATTAATTAACTCAACAGTAGCAGATTCAGATAAAGGGTGGGGGGTGGGGGCTTAAAGGAAGAAGACCTAGTTTTTATTGGATTTTTTTTCTGTAAACTGACTTTAACAGGTCATATCTTCTTCTGACTTCAACGAGTCAGTCAAAACTAAACTTATTTCAACTTTTAAGTCTTGGATTTTCATATTGATTTTAAAAAGTTTATTTGGTATATTCAATATTTAAACTTATTTTCTTTTAAACTGGTCAAATAATGTTCTGACTTTAAAGAGTCAGTCAAAAACTTTATTTTAACTAATTATTACAACTTTTAAGTCTGGCATTGTCATATGCATTTAAGAATGTATGGGAAAATCAGATAAAAGACACCCAATAATAAAGTCACAATAATGAGGACTATAAAAAAAAATTATTTGGTATATTTAATATTCAAATGTATTTTATTCTATTTCTGAATTTTCATGACTTTTCTTCTTGTTAAGTTAACAACCTGTAAACTAACTTGAACAGGTCAAATCATGTTCTGACTTAAAAGAGTCCGTCAAAAACTAAATGGCTTGCAACTGTAACAGTCGGGCATTGTCATTATCATGATGTGATTGTTAGAATGTATATATACAACTAGGGAAAAAAATCACAAAAATTAAGTCACAATTATAAGAACTATATAAAAGTTAATTTGGTATATATTTGATATCTTAATATTTTATTGAGGTAAATCCTGTTGTGCAAACTGACTTGATCAAGTCACATTATGTTCTGACTTCAGAGAGTCCGTCAAAAACTATACTTTAACTAATTATTGCAACTTTTAAGTCTGGAATTGTCATATGCATTTAAGATCGTATGGGAAACTCAGATAAAAGACACCCAATAATTAAGTCACAATAATGAGGACTATAAAAAAGTGTATTTGGTATATAGAGGAAGACCTAGTTTTGATTGGATTTTTTTTCTTTCTGTAAACTGACTTTAACAGGTCAAATCATGTTCTGACTTCAAAGAGTCAGTCAAAACTAAACTTATTTCAACTTTTAAGTCTAGGATTTTCATATTGATTTAAAAATGTATTGGAAAGCCAGATAAAAGACAGATCAAATAAGGTCCTCTAAAGTCACAATAATGAGGACTATAACAAACATTTTATTTGATATATTCAATATTCAAATGCATTTTGTTTTAAAGATTTTCATCAAATTATTTAAAATTTAATTTTTTATTTCTGTATTTTCATGACTTTTTTTCTGTTAAGTTAACACATGAAATTTGTGGTTGTAAAAAATAATATTTGAATAACCATTTGGCTGAATTGTTTCTAAAAACCTTATCAATTAATTAACTCAACAGTAGAAGATTCATATTTAGGGGGGGCTCAGAGGAAGAACACCTAGCTTTGATTGGAAATTTTGTTCTGTAAACTGACTTTCACAGGTCAAATCATGTTCTGACCTCAAAGAGTCCGTCAAAACTAAACTTATTTCAACTTTTAAGTATAGTATTGTCATATTGATTTAAAATGTATGGGAAAGCCAGATAATAGACAGAGGAAGTAAGGTCCCCATAAGTCACAATAATGAGGACTATAAAAAATTTTATTTGGTATATTCAATATTAAATGTATTTTGTTTTAAATAGGTCAAATCATGTTCTGACTTTAAAGAGTCAGTCCAAAACTAAAATAAATTTATTGAAATATTCAAGCCAGGCATTGCCATATGATATTAAATGAATGTATGGAAATGTCAGATAAAAGACACAGGAAATATATGTAAGATACCCTAAAATAATAAACCGTTTGACTTAACTGTGTCTAAAATTTATCAAATAATAAACTCAAAATGGCAGATTCAGAAGCAGGGCATAAAGGAAGTACACCTAGCTTTGATTGGAAATTTTGTTCTGCAAATTGACTTAAACAGGTCAAATCATGTTCTGACTTTAAAAAATCAGTCAAAAACAAAATTTATTGCAATTTTTATGCCCCATTTATGGGCATTATATTTTCTGGTCTGTGCGTCTGTCCGTTCGTTCGTTCGTCTGTTCGTCCGTTCGTCCGTCCGTCTGTCCCACTTTAGGTTAAAGTTTTTGGTCGAGGTAGTTTTTGATGAAGTTGAAGTCCAATCAACTTGAAACCTAGTCCACATGTTCCTTATGATATGATCTTTCTAATTGTAATGCCAAATTAGAGATTGTACCCCATTTTCACGTTTCACTGAACATAGAAAATGATAGTGCGGATGGGGCATCTATGTACTTAGGACACATTCTTGTTAAGTCAGGCATTTCCATATGATATTAATGATATGTATGGAAAAGTCAGATAAAAGACACAGGAAATACATGCAACATCCTCTAGATAAATAACCATTTGACTTAATTGTTTCTAAAAACTTATTTATTAATAAACTCAACAGTGGCAGATTCAGAAGGGGGCTAAGAAGAAGAACACCTAGCTTTGATTGGAAATTTTGTTTTGCAAACTGACTCAAACAGGTCAAATCATGTACTGACTTAAAAGAGTCCATCAAAAACTAAACATGTAAATGGATATGCATTTTGGGGCCCTTTATAGCTTGTTGTTCGGTGTGAGCCAAGGCTCCGTGTTGAAGGCCGTACATTGACCTATAATGGTTTACTTTTATAAATTGTTATTTGGATGGAGAGTTGTCTCATTGGCACTCACACCACATCTTCCTATATCTATAAAATCTGGTTCATAATTTTTGAAAAGATTGAGAGATTAATGAGTCTATATTTTGTTGTTCCGACTCACAAATGTCGCTATGTGACAAATTTCGGGAATTTTTGTCTCCTTTTGAATGATTCCTATATGTTGTATGGGTGCCATAACTATCACTACAACATGTACAAAGTCATCACATTCTAATGACTTGACCTATTACTGTATTTACTTATTTAACTACATGTATGTGATTGCAAGTGTATTATTAATTGACTAAATGTTTATTACTTATAACTACATTGTAAACCTCTATTAATCAATTATCTTTACTCTGGTTATTTATTATATAAGAAAACCTCTGCCTATTACTATATGACTGTACCGGTAATCTAAACTCTGATTGTTAACATCCTGGATTGGATATCTGCATGACCATTAAACTCATGGTATGCCCATTTTATTTTAGGATATAAAAGTATTGTTTTTTCAATATTACATTTTCAGACACATTGAATTAGGAAGACAACTTTCAATTTGACTTTAGAATTTAAAGAGTTTGTAAGCAAAATTTTGGGGAAATTTAATAATAACTAAGAATGTTTAAAATTAGTTAAGAAAAAAGCCGACATTATTAGTGTTAAAAAAATGTTGACGAGAAAATACTTAGAAATTAAGACCAAATTTGGTGACTTTGTTGTCCTTCAAGAAGCTGTAATATAATCCATAATATTTTCACTGTTTTTTAAATACATGTAAAAGTTGAAAGATAACTATCTATTTTTAAATAGCTTTATTTCAAAATACTTATAACTTTGTAATTTGTTTTATTCTTAATATATATTTTTTATGGGAACATAATCTTGTCAGGGTTTCTTATGGTACTAGCATGACAACTGCATTCATATTCTAAAATACTCTAAACATTAAAAAAAGTCAGTATCTTCAGATGATTCTGAGTCTTTCTATAAGTCAGAACATTCAGACTTTTATAAGTCAGAACATTCTGACTTCCAATGTACTTCTCACTTCTGTAGAAACAAAGACTATCTATATTTCAAATAAGAGGTAAATGCTTCATGTGGCTAAGCATCTGGGGTAAGAATTATGGATGTGTAATTTCGTAGGAAAACATATATGCCATGTAATTAATAAGATGTGATGCATGTGAGAGGAAAATAATACTGAATAGACAATTCTGTTTGCTGAAACACTGATAAATATATATGTAAAGGTGGTCTCTCAGCAGATTAAAATTATTGTAACAGGATGCTGTTACGAAGTCTCCCAAACAAAGCTCCCATAATTCGTCATTCCCATGGTTGCCTGACATTGGGCAAGTTCCAGTACAAATTGGTTTGGTCTAGTAAAGTGATATGCATAAGTGACACCTAGGGATTGACCCTGCATATCATTCAATTCTTCAAATGACGAACAGGAATATTATATGGTTTAGGGGTGGTGATCCAGACCATTTCAAAAAGGGGGGTGGGGGTGACCCCAATGGACTTCCCCTTTATTTCATTTGATTCGTTTTATTGTCCAATACAATAATATATACGCTTTAGGGGTGGGGATCTCGACCGTTTACAAGTTTTCAAACAGGAAGGGGTTGGATGACCCACAGGGACTTCATCTATATTTCATTTGATTTGTTTTATTGTCCTATGCAAGAATATATATGGTTTAGGGGTGGGGATCTCGACCGTTTACAAGTTTTCAAACATAAGGGGGTGGGGTGACCCCCAGGGACTTCACCTTTATTTCATTTGATTTGTTTAAATGTCCCATACAATAATATATATGGTTTAGGGGTGGGGATCTCGACTGTTTACAAGTTTTCAAACAGGAGGGGGTGGGGTGACCCACAGGGACTTCACCTATATTTCATTTGATTTGTTTTATTGTCCTGTGCAAGAATATATATGGTTAAGGGGTGGGGATCTCGACCGTTTACAAGTTTTCAAACATCAGGGGTAGGGGTGACCCCCAGGGACTTCACCTTTATTTCATTTGATTCGTTTTAATGTCCCATACAATGATATATATGGTTTAGGGGTGGGATGACCCCCCAGGGACTTCCCCTATATTTCATTTGGTTTGTTTTATTGTCCCATATAAGAATATATATGGTTTAGGGGTGGGGATCTCGACCGTTTACAAGTTTTAAACAGGAGGGGGTTGGGGTGACCCCCAGGGACTTCCCGTACATTTCATTTGATTTGTTAAATTGTCCCATACAAGAATATATATGGGTTAGGGGTGGGGATCTCTACTGTTTACAAAATATAAGAACATTCGCAGATGGCAGGGGGTGGGGGTAAACTCAGAGACTAACCCGGAATATTTCATTCAAATCATTTTGACATTATTAAAAGGAATATATATGGTTTAGGGGTGGGGATCTCAACCATTTACAAGATATAAGATCATTCTCAAATGACAAGGGGTGGGGCGACGCATAGAGACTAGCCTGGTATATTTCATTCAAGTCAATAATACTTTACAGAGAGAAATACATTTGGTTTAGGGGTGGGGATCTTGACTGTTTACAAAATATAAGAACATTCTCAA
Source organism: Mytilus coruscus (assembly GCA_017311375.1). Classification (NCBI taxonomy): domain Eukaryota; kingdom Metazoa; phylum Mollusca; class Bivalvia; order Mytilida; family Mytilidae; genus Mytilus; species Mytilus coruscus. The sequence goes on along the minus strand of CM029595.1, from coordinate 106,892,943 downwards.
TTTGCAGGGTGTGTGGTTTATCCCCAGAGAGGAGCCCGGTATTTCATTCTAATCGATTTGACATTACAAACAGGAATATATATGGTTTGGGGGTGGGGATATCGACTGTTCACAAGATATAAGAACATTGTCAAATGACAGGGGTAGGGGTGATCCCTGGAGACTTACCCTACATTTCATTTGATTTGTTAAATTGTCCCATACAAGAATGTTTTATCATGTTCCATGTTCATAACTGAAAACCCGTTGTGTGAATCTCTTATTGTTCTTAAGTTATAATCATTTTAAAAATTAAAAAAAAAATGGGTTCTTTAGTTAAACCCCTCCCTTCCTTTTTCTTTTTATTAAAATTATTCTCATTTTCCTTTCATTTTCATTAATATCAATATTCAGAATGATCGTTTTTTCCTCAACGTTTTTCTCATTGGGAGAAACGAAAAAACAAAGATATAAGCCGTAAACTCAGAAAGGTTAAAAAGTCAATTCATGATTGAGTTTAAAAATAGAAAAATCACGTGATGATGTTCAGCTCGAAGCAATAATTTTACTTTTAAAATTGCACTGACTGGTTAATAATGTTAAGACAACACGAGTTATCTCCCGAAAATAACAATTCATTATCATAACAACATTTTCTGACCTGAACAAGTCAGAATTGTCAAACACCAGGTCATCTCAAAGATCACGCGTCCGTATTTACAGGTCACGCGCCTTCGTGTAACAGCAAAAAATCACTTGCAAAGAACTTCTTTATAGGCAAAAAATATTAAAATGGCCATGAAAATACGGAGGCAATATGTATTACCTTTCTGAAAATGACCACATTGACCTAGATTTTCACTAAAAACGTAAATAATCATTATAATATTGAATGACTTCTCGTTGAGACACTTCCAAAACAACGACTCTCAAACACGTGATCTCGTGAAAAACCATGTGATCGTATGTGTCGTAGATCGTGGCAAATTCAAAATAACTTCTGGTTTGATGGACTCGATGGAAAACTACCAAAACAAAAATTGACGCGTACAGGTCAGAATTTCAAAACACTTTCTGACTTGAAGAAGTCATTCTATTCTGACTTGTTTATGTCAGAGCTCTGACTGTTAAAACATGCAAAGTCTTTAAATTAAAAGAAAACATATAAATATAACATTCTCAAGAACATTTACCCATATCATTTCATTTTCCCACATCAATTTCATTTGCTGAGCAGCATTAATTAAATATTTTTCATTATTAAAATGGTGGACTGCTGGGAAATAAAATCTGAAGTTATCACTATTATCATGATTATATAATTATGTATTCCTCAATCAACAAAACTAAGAAACTACTCTAAAACACAAGATTAGAATACAAATAGAAGGGAATAATACATGGTTAATCTTATAATGCAAAATTTTATAACACAACTTATGGAATTTTACGAATTATTTGGCCAATACTAATCATTGTTACAAAACTATTTCATGAAAAATAAACTCTTTTTTGTATCAACTTAGGACTTTTGCCAAAAAACCTAGTAAACAACATAAGTGTATTAACCTAAAGAGTCTGTTATTGTCACAAACATCTGCTCTGTTGTGTTTTCCTCCTCTTATATCTTCAACAACTCTGGCTCTGTGTAGTTTCTGCAACAGCTGTATGGTCTGTGATCTAAAACATCCAGTACACAGATATATAATTATCCTATTCAATAACATGATTAATGCAATGTTGATTTTCACAATACTAGTATACAGACATTATGTATCTAATTATGTAATAATTTGCTATCCCCAAAAAAAAAATTAAAACAAGGATGAAATCTATTATGTTCTGGTAGCCAGTTGGGATTCTATGAAATTGCTTTTATAACCCCCCCAAAAAAAATATCTGATATACATCTTAATTGCCCCTAGTCTACACAAATTGTGAATTCTAGATTAAGCAGAAATTGCCAGAGATTTTTTATCGATATCAAATTCCTTTTTGGACATTTTGGACTCAACTTTAAGATGTTAAACAGACAAAAACTGACAATATTCCTATCTTTCAATTTGGATCCAGGATATGTGTGCCCTTTGATTTCCTTTATCAGAGGAATAACAAAAGTTTCAGAAGAATGCACATTAACTCATATGACTCAATGTTAGTATTTCAGACAACAAACTTAGATGTTTCCAGGTGATACAAATGACCCTTCCTCTAAATTGATAAACCTACCAATTCTAGCAATTCATAATTTCATATGAAGGGATAATTTAATATGCATTTTAGAACTTAAAACAAAATTAATGCAGTAAATGTGAATTAAAATCTGTTTAAAAGTTAAGGAAAAATGTATGCTTAAAATCTATCACCATGGTGATAGATCAATGCGATGGATGCATATGAGAGCCTGGATGGGGCTGAATGAATAGAGAATAATGGACAAAAAGTGCAGAATAAAGGACCAAAAATTAAGAATAGAGAAAATTGGGGAAAAAATAAACAATAGAGAATGGGGTGTTAAAATATAAAGAATAGAGAATAATGGGCAAATAAAATAAAGTCTATAGAAAAATGGTGTACAAAAATAAAAATAAAGAAAATGAAGGACCCCCCAAACAGACCATCATGGATGTGTTAAAGAGAAATACTATGAACTGTCACTAGACCATCTGTGACAAATTACATAACACCATGATGTTTTGACAGTTCTTTGATCTGAAGTGTGCCATTAATAAACAAATTACCTAGATTGACTGATAACAATCTGTTAATTGATTGTCCTATTACACTATAGGTACAAGACCAATTATCTGACACACATATCTAATTACCATAACCAGCAAATTCACAGTTCAGGTGTAAATACTCACCTGGTTACATCTGCCCCAAAATTTTTATTAGATTTTAGATAATCATGTAGCCAATCAACTGCCTCAGAAGATGAAAAGCAATTATCATAGGTCTTCATATATCTCCTGTGTCTGCCCAGAGGCATCCCATTTCTAAAGGTCAAAATTACTTCATTCCACTAAAAAGAAACATTAAGTGTTTGAATTACAATAGAATATTACATTTCATTTGAACATAATGGGCACTTAAGTTTTTAAATATATATTTTAAAAACATGTTCTACAACTAACACATGACCAGTCAGGGATATAACTCTATAGGGTTATTACAGAAAAATAACATACATTTGTTATTGTGGACTAAAAATCAAAGAACTGTGATAACTTATGTATGTTATATGTTTCAAAGGGACAATATACATCATTAGTTTAGTTAAAATGTATAAAAGTTCTATTGATATTACTTTTGTCTATATGTATACTTAACTATTGAAAGATATAACAGTTCATAGTTTGCCAATTTTGCATAGTACACCTATATGTTATTACAGAAAAATATGCCTGTAATAACTAAAGGGTGTTATCACAGCTTCTCTATATCACTTCAAAGCATTTGCTCAAACATACATCATGCTTAATTACAATGTATTTTAATTTGTTGTAAGAAATAATGACCAGAGCATGTAATGAGGTTCTGCATAAGTTTCTCAGTAATTCCCAAGTGTCTTATATAATAAGTTAAATTCCTTTAATAACTGAGCCTTGTTATCACAGCTAAGTTTATCTCTTAATAGCCTTGTCTCATTGATTTACCATGGTTAATCAAAATGTATTAATTTAATTAAAAATTAGTTATCAAGGCTATGCATTTCGTTTCTGCATAAAGTCTCAAGAGATCCCTAGAGGCCACTATAAATGAAATAATTTTACATATAACAAACATATGTTATTACAGATTTAGAAAATTTAAGGAATAAAGAGTAGACAACTCATGAAAGTATCTGTAATAACACATAAGTTATTTTCTGTAATAACCCTATAGAGTTATATCTCTGACTGATGACTAACATGATTCAGGTAATTTACCCTCAGGGAAAAATTTCCCAAAATGAAATAAAATGATATAATAGCAAAGATCGGTGAATCGTCACTAATTGGTAATGAATATGCATTTATCGGTCACGTGACAGCACCTCATGCAAACAAATCAGTAATAACAATGGCATCCACTCAAGATTTTATGAAAATAAAATTAACTGATAAAGATATTCCCGGGGCAAAAATAGATTTAAATGATTTTGAAAGCTGTGGAAATGTCCAACTAAAGAGATGGTTACAGTGCCGTGGTGTTAAAACTTCTGGAAACAAACCAGAACTTATTCAAAGGTGAGTGACCCGTTACGATCGCCCATTTCTTTTGTTGACATGTTTTACCTGAGCTACAAATAGTCAATCCTTTTAAATATCGGAAGGTGAACTTTGTCACCGAGCTATGATTGGCAGTTGACATTTAAATGACACACCTTTTTCTTTGACACAGTGACAATTATGGAAATTATATGCAAACACACACGTATTCCTTTGTTTACATTTACGCAAACACGTGGTGTTTTAAAATCTTTCACTTGTTAGGTATTTTAAAAGAAATATTCATTAATCGAAAATAATTAATAAATAATATAAAATTACAATTTAAAGGAAAACACTACCCTCCATGGTTAGAGAAACATATTAAATATTCCTGTTTATTATAGATGTAAAGATGTAATAGCTGGCGGAAAAGCAGACCAAATTGATTTCAGCGTCGATGGTGGTAAATGGTGCGATATCAAATATGAGTCAGTAAAAAGAAACTTCTGCAGAGAAAATAAGAACCCAGCACTCCCCCCTGTTTTAGGCTGGAAACAATTTCCTAACAACCCAATTCCACAAAATTTCAACTATGGTCATATATACCATTACCTTCTAGAAAGTGTTGTCCTGTTAAACGAAGATGGGGAAAAAGAGGACACTGATTTGTCACATATGACTTCAAAACCTTTAACCAAAGGGGAGCAGTATGTTAAGAGTGGCAGTGTCACCAATATCATGGACACAGTTAAAAGAGGCACATGCTATTACTTTTTGAAGGCTAAAGTTGATGCATCAATGAAAAAGGAACAGAGAACTGTACATGTGACTCTGTCAAATGTCAGTGGAGCTGTTCTTGATGCAAGCTGCACTTGTCCGGCTTCAGCATTAGGGCGTTGCAACCATGTTGCAGCAGTACTTTATTCATAAATAAACACGTTAAAGAACATGGGTATGATCCCTAGCTTGTACAGCAAAGCCTTGTGAGTGGAATCAGGGAAAAGACTGGGAAAATCCATCAAAATTAGTGATGCAATATATTCATCATATAAACAAAAGGCAGTAAAACTTTGTGACTTTGACCCACGACCTCAGCACATGAGACAAGTTCCATATGATGCAAAAAGAATTTGTTAATGATTTAAAATATCATGGCCTAACTGGAGGTAAATCATCAATGTGGGAAAGTCTCCTCAACTCTATCATTACATATGACAATTATGCTCTTGATGAAGAACGAAATTATGCTTCAAGACTTAACCTGGTCATTCTTTACCAATATCCATAGCGATGGTTCCAAATTTAAGACAAATGCTTACATGATACCTGGAACAGAGCTTCAGTCAGAATCTGAACAATGGAAATCTAGTCGATGGTTTCGGTAACAGCATCAACCGCCAAACAGGCTCACAATCTTGGTGGTTTATTAGTCGATACAACCACACACATAGACTCAACTTACAGAAAACTTTATAATTATTTAGCATATCATGTTTGGAACCTTCATCCGTTTTCAACATCTGACACAGCTTATGGCATTGATAATGAAGACCGGGCAAGAACGGATTACCATGATGTCATGCTTAATAGTTCACCAGGTATCAAAGTGTTAAAACAGGCTTCTGGGTCAACCAATTGTGGCGGAGTTAGGATGTAGTCCTGATGGTATTGTGTACGATCCAAATGAGAGTAACAAATATGGCCTGGTTGAAATAAAATGCCCTAAATTGTTCAAAAAATAGTACCTGCTGATGTGTTCAAAAGTCTTGAACAGAAAATTATCACCAATAAAGATCTCTACACTGCCTGCTTTTCAAGACCAACTTCTAACGATATTAAATTAGAGTTGAAAACAACACATGGATATTATTTCCAAATTCAGTTCCAGCTAGCTATAACTGGACTTAATTGGTGTGACTTTGTACTGTGGTCAAACATAGGTAAACCAAACATTGAACGCATTTATCGTGACGATCAGCTTATTGTAACAATGATTGGGAACATCACAACTTTGTGGAAAAATGTAATCGGACCAGAAATTTTTGAAATGAGAGTTCCTAGAAAACTCTTCCCTTTTATTCTTGATTGATTTTGAAAGTTTGTCATTCACTGTAATATGACTGTATTTGTTGGTAATTTTGAAATGCATAATATTATTGCATAATATATTTTGTTATTAAATACTTAGTCATGAATTCAACATATTCAAGGTGAAAACAAATTATTTAATTCAAAATTCAAAAATGTGTACATATAAAAATACAAAGACTACAATAATTTTAAACAATATAAATGATAGTTACATTTTACTTTGAATTTAACAAAATCTCGGAAAATAAAAACTCATTTTGATGTCGTAATCTTGAACTTTATCTTTTCATATTAATATTAGGTCTAAGTACATTTATGAAGAATAAAACATCAAGTAAAAACTTATTTGACAAGTGGTTCCTCACCATTTGATTTGTTATTGGTGACAGAGAAAGTGGAATATTGCCACTCAAAAGTTTGAATTTCTTGATTCTTTCAATAACGCGTTCTACATGAATACGAGCCTTGGCAATTCTACGCGTTTTAATTCCTCTTCTGCTGTAAATTTACTTAGCTGTCCTAAGAATGGGGAATATTCAAAGTAGCTTGCTTTGAAAGAAGTAAGTCTTCAATAGTAAACCCACGGTCGGCTAGTACCATATCACCTGGACTAATATACTGAAGAAACCACATTTCTCAACTATTTCCCTGTCGCTAATAGATCCTTCATACAAATCTGATATATATACTATTGAACCATTTGGAGCAATAGCCACAAGACATTTATATGTATGGTGATTTTTATAAGAAGAATAGAGATTGCCTTGCCTTTTAAAGTCTCTAGGCATCTGTACAAAAAATTCAGTGCAATCAATAGTACAACGAATATTCTTGAATGTTCTAAATACTCTTGGTAGATTATGTTTTAAGTGTTGTCTTTCTGGAAACATGTCTTCGCGTAAATCATTGAAATGACAATAAAGAAGTTGAATCCAGGTTGAGAATATTGTGCTGACAGTAGATGCAGCTATACCAAAAAAATGTGCTAAAGTGTCTAAACTATATCCACGTCTTAGTCTTACTAACGTCAAAAAGAATTCATCTTCTGGTTGAAGTTTCCTTATACCTTTTCTAGAACTTTCCTTTGCTACTCCTTTACCATCCCAATACGTCAAGTTGTAAACACTATCACCAAGAAATTTGAAAAGAATTAAAAACTGCTCATATGTTAATCCAGTAAAAAGTTTCATTTTTGCACCATCATTTTTTACTGCTTTTAAAGATAAGGATGTATCAACCTGAGCTTCTAAATTCATTAAATTTTCTTGTTAGCCTTTGTTTTAATTTGATTTTTAACAACATGTTTTCAATTTTAGCATTCAAAACCTCCTTCTCATAGACCGTTTGAATTTCTTTGTCGACTTTAGATGCAACATCTGTCTGTGTACATTTGTCATTGTCCATTGTCTGAAAAAAATGACACACTGCAAATTCATGACTGAAACCACAATATGTACAAAATATTAATCCAATTCTGGTTATTTTATATTATATTATTACTTTCATGTGCAATAATTGTATATATATATCTTCTATAGTACAAACATGAAAAAATTGTATGATTAAAATGTTACATTATTCATATTAACTAAACATGCCAAATAGTGCATAAAATGCATATTTTAATTTTATTCATATAGTATCAAAATGTTCAAGATATAAATGATTACCATGGCTACGTACAAAATGAATTACAAATATTATATCTTAAATCCACTGTGTTTCAATTATTTGACTTATTTTACAGCTATGTTCATAATCATTACCTCAACATCTTGTTCTTCACATGAACTTGGCGTGTGAGACCCAGACATTTCTTTTCCAAGATCCAAAAGGCACTCGGCTGCAGATTGTACATCCCTTCTGCTTATTTTCACCACTTTCCTCCTTGGTGTAGGTGGTTTCTTTTCTTTCAAATCTTCTCATCTGAAAGTTTAAGAAAAATGTGTAACAATTGCTAAAGCTGATAGGTCTGGAATTAATTAATTATATGCATTTTTAAGCATCTGTATACATGTATACATGTATGTACATCATGTATATCATGACATGACATACATGTACATGTACAGATGCACATATACATCTATATATACAGGTATATTTTAAAATGTAAAAGTACAAGTACTAAGACCTATATATCCTGTAAATTTATAAAACTATAAAATACCAAATTACAAAATTATCAAGATAACAGAGCATTTATCAAAACATCAACTATAATATATAAACGACAAACGTTACTCGTTAGCTTGTTTACGCTTACCTGTTCATCTGTATGTAACAAGACTGGGATTGGGTCAGGATTCTTTTCCGTCGGGCCTTTTCCGCCTACGAAATGTTTGCTACAGATATATGTAGATCTTTTATTTTGCTACAGTTGAAATCATCATCAGGCGTCCACATGCTTTAATCCATTTTCACAAGTTTGTCGTCGGGTCAATGGTTTAGGAACGGTATGAAAATACACCTTCCATGTTTTCACGATGACGATATCTTGAATCACTGTTACATGTGCCATAACAACAATGTTTATTACCTTCTGATTTACTTTTTCTGATGAACTATCCATATTTTTGTTTCAAAATACAGTATCAATAACCTCATGCACGTTATGTTTACAACGGAAATCGATATCCGCTTGCATGACATACGGGCACTTTAACAAATGATGTCATTCTAAAAATAACTTTAAATTTATTTATAGTACGACCGATCTTTGCTATTGAGAAGTCTATCAATGCAAATTCAAATAAAAAAATGGAATATATGCAATAAACACAAACGCCTGCTAAATATAGATCCATTGTGGAAAAAAGTGTGATGTATATCAATATTATTTAGCAATAATGTACATGTATCAGTAATCTGTAAATATGGAGGGTAATATCAACCACAACATGTGAAAACAAATCATTGAAATGTTTTTTCACACTATTAAAAGTTCTTTATCCACCAGAATAAGTTGTCAATTTATAAAAAAAGTATTGGGGTCGTTTAAAATCTAAAATTAACTCAATTTATAATGATAGAGACTGTCATATGCTGAGTCATGCCCACCCTTATTAATATTATAGTTTTCTTCTCCTTTTCTGTTGTTTTCCATCATTATATCTCAGTAGTCTATAACAGGTTGTACTGAGTATATGTATAAATGTCACTGTTCCCTCTTCCCTCAAAAGGGTAAACAACAAATGTTATGCAAATATAAAACCAACAGTTTTCCATACAAATCATAAAACAGGAAATGGAAGAATGGAAGAAAACTATATATCATCATCAGTGTATAGTGGTGTTTATCTAATGACATTTAAGGCTTAAGCAACAAAAAATATACAAGACATCAATCAATCCCCTAATTTTTTTAAGTGTGATTTAAATCATATTCGTTAACTTACTAATTTCGTCGCTCTGTAAGGTCCTGTGTATGGAACTGATCTATCTGTAGGACTACTTCTTGAATCCATGTTACTGTGCGAGCGTTCATAATATCATCGTAAAATAAATAGAAAAAGCACCTGTCAACAACAACATTTTAAAATCGCCACACAAATCTGATTGGTTAAATTCCGGACTCCAAAATTTTCCTATGCATTTATGGGAAAAAGTCAAAGAGTTTCGAAAAGAAACACTTCCCACTTCCGGTCTAGAAAAATGGCTGGAAGTGGAGTAATCGAGGGTCCTCTAAGTAAATGGACAAATGTGATGAAAGGATGGCAGTATCGATGGTTTGTTTTGGACGAAGCTTCAGGTCTACTGTCATATTATACTGTAAGCTTAATCTGAAAACTGCAGAAATCATTTCGTAAATCCTCCATAGCAACTAAACAGAACTTTAAAAGTGAACCTTGGTTTCTGATGGAATTTTGTTGCTTTTTCTCAATCTTTAGTTTTCTGTGTAATAATTTCCTCGAGAACAAGGGCTGCACGAGACTGTTTTCTTTTTATACCAAGTTATATCCTGTTATATACTACAGTAGTTCTAATACCTTACAAATACTTCAATCTTTTTTGCTCTTTCTTCATCAAAAAATAAATGCTCAACTTGGTACCTCTAATAGGCTATTTCTAGGATCTTGTCTTTTACCGGTAAAGATCGTCAATTATGCACTCCTTTATGACGTCATTTAGCAGATAGAAGACGCGTCTGTATCCCTGCACCTATTAAAGTTTCAAGCATCTTCAGGATTGTCATTCTGCAGGATAGTCTAGAAATAATTTATGTCCGTAGGTACCTAAACTCAATGTCCATTACAACTGCAGGGAGGGTGACCAACTAATTAAATTTTTCGTGCAGTATAGCATCAAACTTTTTCACCCATTCGCGCAACGTGTTGGAAGTGACGATGCCTACATTTTGGTCACATGGTGATGAAAGTCACATGACAGATAAAACTAACTACTGTATCTCAGAACTGGTGTATACCCTAAAAAGGGTCTCACTAATAAGCAACAATAAGACTAATTTAGCATCAAGTAGCAACAAGAAATCAAATTTAGCGTCAAGAAATCTAACTATTAGAATTATTTCATATAAAAAAATATAGAAACATGATTTAGTCATACAAAGTGTTTTTTTATGTGCTTGAAAGCATATCTATCATCTCACATATTTGTCACGTGCTGCATGATACTGTGTTGATTGTTTATCAATAGTTAAACTTCAGTTCTAAAACCTGAAAATTAACAGGCCCTTACACGGTTTTTGCAGCCATGTTGAATAGGGGGCAGATTTTCATAATGGGGTGATGATGCTTTAAAAAACATGGGAAAACATCATTGAAACAGAACAGTTGCTTTGAAAAATGCATAGGTTTTCTTGTACTTTCTTACTTTTCCCTCTCATTCTAAAAAAATTGGCCCCTATTCAAAATGGCTGCAATAACCATGAAGTGCTCTAATAGCAGCTTTAGTTTTCCATAAAAAAATCACAGAATGAAAATTTTTTTTTGTCTTTTATACATGACATGATGTAAGTTATGGATTCCTAATAAAGGTAAAAAACTTTAAGAGAGGATTAAGTTCAGTATATATGCATGCATTGGTTCAATAATTTCCCGAACATCATAATAACCAGAAACCGGTTTCATATGACTTTAAATTTTCTTTTAAAGGTTTGAACAATCCCCTTAACTCTTTTACAAAGATTTACTTTTTTCAAGTCATATTTTATTACAGCCCATCAAATTTTGGAGTTTTAGTAAACAAAATATGACAAACATTTTTTTTAAATTCTGTCTTGAAGTTGCATGGTTAATTCATTATGTAATTTACATCTATTTACAGTCAAAAGAGAAAATGATGAGAGGCTCAAGAAGAGGATGTGTAAGACTAAAGGTAAATTAACAGGTGCTTCCATAATAGTAAACTCACCAATTTAGTAAATTTAGTTTTTGAGGGCATACAAATAAAATCATATCATCGTTGGTCAGTTTCAACAATTTATGACAAAGTCAGGAGGTTGTCTTCTTTTTTCATGTTTTTATCATTTTAATTTCTGATTTTATGACTATTTTAATTTAAAAAGTTGGAAGCAGTAAAACTTCATTTAAACCCTTATTTAATTGATTCCACGTCTAGGTTACAGATTTCTTGTAGAAGGGTCTGAGAAAATATAACAGGTGTTTAATTTGGCCTAATGATTTAAAAAGTTGCTGAATTTTAACCATCAAAGGTGGTGGATTACAACACCTTCAAAAGGAATAGGAATAGTTTCAAATAATTTCCCCTTAATTTGAAATCACCCTTGCACAAATAAGATAGACTGCATGTAGCTAAATATTTACCCAGAAAGGGAGGCAGAGAGATAATTGAGTTTTTTTTAAACATTTTTACATGTAACTACACACTATAAGAAGGACTTTTATTTACAGTACATATATAAAAATGAGATGTGGTATGATTGCCAATGAGACAACTATCCACTCAAGTTCAAATGAAGTGGATGTAAGCAGTTATAGGCAACCATACGGCCTTCAACAATGAGAAAATCCCCTACTGTATAGTCTGCTATAAAAGGCCCTGAACAAGAAAAATATGAAACCATTCAATTGAGAAAACTAACAGCCTAATTTATAACAAAACAATTTACGAAAAACAAATATGACAGACATGAACCAACAACAACCACGGAACTACAGGCTTCTGACCTGGGACAGTATAAGAATGTGGAGGGGTTAAACATGTTAGCTCATTATTTGATTTTGAAAATGATTTATTAATAAACTGGTTTTAGTAAAGATGATTTTTGATTCAGCCATATCGTCCTGAATATGCATGAAATATTTGCCACTGGACGTTAAGCAACCAACAATCAATCAATCAATGATTCAGCCATGCTGGATCTATGTGATCACTCCTGATTTGGAGATGGTGCAAAATTGAAGACATGGCATTAAAATAATTATGTGTTTCTATGACTTGCAGAAACTTTATACACCATTTTAATCATCAACTGCCAACTTTTGATATGTTATTTGTCCTTAGATTAAGAAAAGGTTTGGTGAACAACTTTATTTTAGATATATGCTTGCATATAGTTCCTTTGTAAATCAAAATTTATATTAAGTTGCCATTTATTAATTAATATGGAGAATATGATTTATCAAATTTAAGCAGTTGATAAGAATAATGAAAGTGTTTTATCAGCATCTTATGTTCCTGTAAGCCATTGAATAAAATTTGGTTCAAGATGGGTATTGATATCAGACAACCGACAACCACTGAACTGCAGGCTCCTGACTTGGGACAGGCGCATAAAGAATGTGGTGGGGTTAAACATGTTTGTGAGTGCTCATTCATTGTTATATGGTAGATGTCTCATTGGCAATCATACCACATCTCATTATTTTTACATGCGGTTGAAATGATCACTAGATTTTCATCTAAGACAAATCATCGATATTCTCTTCAACCATATTGCATATTTTTGAAAAAAAATTAAAACATACATATTTCATATATTTTGTGTTATAAGTAAACCCTCAAAACAGGATGAAATGTAGTGTTGGTACATGTAGAAGGAAATAATGGGGATTGACTAGTGGCACTTGATGATAGAAGATTACTAGCTGTAAGCACACTTCAATCGTACACACACAACTTCCTTAATCATAGAATTTTTGTTTATACAATATATATATTACAATATTTATTTATTAAGACTTTTATCCTAAAAGAACTTTTCTTTTACAGCCATACAGTTCGATCCAGACAATAACTTGTGTGTAAGTGTATGGATCTCTCTGACATTGTACCACAAGGTTCCATATCACAAAGGAAATGCTGGGATTGATTTTGGGGTAATTGCCTCAAAATTTTAGGAATTAGGGGCCAAAAAGGGCAAAAATAAGCATTTTCTAGTTTCAGGACAATAACTTGTGTGTAAGTGTATGGATCTTTCTGAAATTGTACTACAAGGTTCCATATCACAAAGGGAAAGCTGGAATTGAGTTTGGGGTAATTGCCCTAAACGTTTAGGAATTAGGGGCCAAAAGGGGCAAAAATAAGCATTTTCTAGTTTCCAGACAATAACTTGTGTTTAAGTGTATGAATCTCTCTGAAATTGTACTGCAAGGTACCATACCTCATTGAAGGCTGGGATTGAGTTTGGGGTGATGAATCATAATGGGGTTCAAAAATTGGGGGATTTTTTTCCCCTTTTCTTCCTTTTTTCCTTTTTTTTTTTTCTTTAAAATTTTCCATTTTAAGTTGGTTATTTCTGATTTATATTTAAAAGCAAATAATAATGATATGGCAGGAGATACACCAAACAGGATGTGTAAATTATTATATAATAAGTATTGTGCAATAGCAAGAAATTTTCAATTGCACAGTATTGCATAATAGCAAGAAATCTTCAATTGCACAGTATTGCATAATAGCAAGAAATATCCAATAGCACAATATTGCACAATAGGAAGAAATTGTCAATTGTACAGTATTGCACAATAGCAAGAAATATTCAATTGCACAGTATTGCGCAATTGCAAGAAATATTTAATTGCACAGTATTGTGCAAAAGAAGATACTTTGTATAAATTGCTTATTTCTTGACCAATTTCAATGGGGTTTTATTCTTGAATTCTTGGGGTTCTTTAATATGCTGAATCTAACCGTGTATTAAGTTTTTGGATTTTGGGCCCGTTTTAAATTGGTCCACATTGAGGTCCAAAGGGTCCAAAATTAAACTTTGTTTGATTTCATCAAAAATTGAATTATTGGGGTTCTTTGATATGCCGAATTTAACCATGTATTTAGATTCTTAATTTTTGGTCCCGTTTTCAAATTGGTCTACATTAAGGTCCAAAGGGTCCAAAATTAAACTTAGTTTGATTTTAACAAAAATTGAATTCTTAGGGTTCTTTGATATGCTGAATCTAATCATGTATTTAGATTTTTGATTATGGGCCCAGTTTTCAAGTTGGTCCAAATTGGGGTCCAAAATTAAACTTTGTTTGATTTCAACAAAAATTGAATATATGGGGTTCTTTGATATGCTGAATCTGACCATGTATTTAGATTCTTAATTTTTGGTCCCGCTTTCAAATTGGTCTACATTAAGGTCCAAAGGGTCCAAAATTAAACTTAATTTGATTTTAACAAAATTGGATTCTTAGGGTTCTTTGATATGCTGAATCTAAACATGTCTTTAAATTTTTGATTATGGGCCCAGTTTTCAAGTTGGTCCAAATCGGGTCCAAAATTAAACTTTGTTTGATTTCAACAAAATTGAATATATTAGGTTCTTTGATATGCTGAATCTAACCATGTATTTAGATTTTTGATTTTGGGCCCCATTATCAACTTTGTCCACATTGAGGTCAAAAGGGTCCAAAATTAAACTTTGTTTGATTTCAACAAAATTGAATATATGGGGTTCTTTGATATGCTGAATCTAACCGTGTATTTAGATTCTTAATTTTGGTCCCGTTTTCAAATTGGTATACATTAAGTCCAAAGGGTCCAAAATTAAACTTAGTTTGATTTTAACAAAATTGAATTCTTAGGGTTCTTTGATATGCTGAATCTAATCATGTATTTAGATTTTTGATTATGGGCCCAGTTTTCAAGTTGGTCCAAATTGGGGTCCAAAATTAAACTTTGTTTGATTTCAACAAAATTGAATATATTGGGTTCTTTGATATGCTGAATCTAACCATGTATTTAGATTCTTAATTTTTGGTCCTGTTTTCAAATTGGTCTACATTAAGGTCCAAAGGGTCCAAAATTAAACTTAATTTGATTTTAACAAAATTGAATTCTTAGGGTTCTTTGATATGCTGAGTCTAAACATGTCTTTAAATTTTTGATTATGGGCCCAGTTTTCAAGTTGGTCCAAATCGGGGTCCAAAATTAAACTTTGTTTGATTTCAACAAAATTGAATATATGGGGTTCTTTGATATGCTGAATCTAACCATGTATTTAGATTTTTGATTTTGGGCCCCATTATCAACTTTGTCCACATTGAGGTCAAAAGGGTCCAAAATTAAACTTTGTTTGATTTCAACAAAATTGAATATATGGGGTTCTTTGATATGCTGAATCTAACCATGTATTTAGATTTTTGATTTTTGGGCCCGTTATCAACTTTGTCCACATTGAGGTCAAAAGGGTCCAAAATTAAACTTTGTTTGATTTCATCAAAATTGAACTCTTAGGGTTCTTTGATATGCTGAATCTAACCATGTATTTAGATTTTGGATATTGGACCAATAGGTGAATGTCCAATTTAAAATTTTAAGTTCTTAGACCACATTCATTCTGTGTCAGAAACCTATGCTGTGTCAAATAGTCAATCACAATCCAAATTCAGAGCTGTATCAAGCTTGAATGTTGTGTCCATACTTGCCCCAACTGTTCAGGTTTCGACCTCTGCGGTCGTATCAAGCTGCGCCTCATGGAGCATTTTATTGAAATGTACATCTAATAAATATAACATTGTTTAAAATTACATGTACATGTATGATATATATCAAAACAGATACATAAATGAAGTAAGAGGGGAAATCCATCACTATATAATATGTATCATTTTGTGATTGTTATGCATTGTAAAGCTATTTCATGTAATGTGGATTGATGATTATTTGTGGGTACTAAATGTCATGGGTAGAGGGGAAACAACAAATTAAACTTTTCAACAAAATGCAAATTTCTTTAGGCTTATATGCACAATTTGTTAAAAAATAGATATGAAAAACAGTCATTTATATCCACAAAACACATAAAAAAAAATTTCTCAGTCAACAAAAATAGTTCCCAAGAAATTAAATTGATCATGAATGGGTCCTCAGTATAAGAATATTAAAAGAATTTCTGTGTGATATGTGTTACTTACTTACTTGGGCCGTTAGCTCCTCCGGGGAGCATATGCCATTGGCAAACTCCCTCCATCAAACAATTTTTATTTATAAATGGCAACCGCCAGCGGAAACCCTGGTTGGTTCATTTCAAATTCTGTGTCCCTGCGCCAGGTGTTTCTTGTGTGATATGTGTGCAAACTTGTAATTTGAACTTAAGTCATGTACTGTTTTTTTCACAATTAACCTGTATATAAATAACACATAGCTGAGAGGGTGATAGAGCAGATTGTCACCTGGAGAAAACTTGGTCAACTGAGGCGAAGCCAAGGTTGACAATGTCTTTTCGAAGGGTAACAATCTGCTCTATCACCCTCTCAGCTCTGTGTTATTTAATTTATTAAACTGAATGTTATGTTAGTACTGTCTATTAAATGTCAAATTCAAAGTAATAAACTATGACGTCTTATACATAACAATCATCGGTATTTGATTAAGCGCACACTTGATCAAGTGTCTCCGTGAAGGGTAATAGAGTGTTTGCCATGGGATCGAGTAAATTGTCTCCCTAGTATTAACCAAACAAAATCAGGCATTTTGACATGAAGTATAATAATTTGAGTTATCTCTTTTAAGGGTGCTATCATTGGTATAGACGATGAAGATGATAGTACATTTACACTTTCTGTGGATCAAAAAACATTTCACTTTCAAGGTAAGTGACATCTATATATATTGTCACTGTCTCTGACAGATATTATATATGACTTAATATTAGAGTAACTAGTTTGGCACAGTAAGTGGTGATTAGACAAATATACAGACTTAGGATACATATGGAATTTCATCAGCTACCTCCAGTCTGTAACCATTATGTTATAGATAATGGACATTTTAAGGTTTTTCTTGTCGTATAACACACCATGGAGTGTCAGAGTTCTTCAAATGAAAGACAAGACTGTATGGAGGTCTTTCTTTTTGCAATCCTGACAGCCCAAGGTGTATCATACCACAAGAAAAACCTTGAAATATGTGTTATCTGATTTATATGTCGTCAAAAATTATTATTTTCTTGTTATTGTCCCTGTTGTTTTTTTCTCAATAGAATGATCTATCGTACTGAAATAAAATAACTCAATATAGGTATATAAGGTAATTATAAACCTTAAGTAAAATAATAAAAGAAGGCCCTTTTGATCTACTCATGTTTTCTTTTTACTGTGTATGTTCTTTATTTTGTGGTATGCTAATATCTATGGTTCTTGAAAACTAGAATTTTTTATGTCAAAAGAAATTTGTATTTTCTATTTTAATATTACATACAAATGAATCAATTTACTTAATGAGTATATGTTTAAAACATATAAAAGTCAAAGGTAGATGATAATTAGATATAGGAAGATGTGGTATGAGTGCCAATGAGACAACTCTCCATCCAAGTAACAATTTATAAAAGTAAACCATTATCATGATTATAGGTCACGGTACGGCCTTCAACACGGAGCATTGGCTCACACCGAACAGCAAGCTATAAAGGGCCCCAAAAATTACTAGTGTAAAACCATTCAAACGGGAAAACCAATGGTCTAATCTATATAAAAACGAGAAACGAGAAACACGTATGAACTACATAAACAGACGACAACTACTGTACATCAGATTCCTGACTTAGGACAGGTACAAACATTTGCAGCGGGATTAAACGTTTTAATGGTACCAAACCTTCTCCCTTTTCTGAAACAATAGTATAACATCACAACATAGAAAGATACACTATAAAATATCAATTGGAAGGCTTAACTCAATCAAAAAACGTAAATTAACACACAATGAACGAATAAATTTGACCTGTGATACCTGAATACAAATACATAGTTAATAAAAATTATAAGGGATAAATAATTAAGGTCAAAAGAAAATAAACCGGTTTAAACAAAGTTAAAGTATGATACCACTGTGAAATGTTAAACAATTTTAAAAAATCATCACTTTTGAAAAAACCTGCGTCATATATTACACAGGTAAATGAAAATAATTTTGTTGTTAAGTATACTTCTTCTTTTGTGTGTATAAAATCTTCCGTTTAGGAATACCAAGAAATTTCTTTAATATCAATAAAACTAATCTAACACTTGGTATATATGGGGTGAATATCAACAATAAAACTATACAATTAGTGCTAGATAAAACTGCCTGTACAGGTGCAAGAACTGTATTTAAGGAGAAATGAAATAATTTTGATGTTCATAGTACGAAGAAGTGAAAATTTGTAGTAATTCCAAATAATCAAAGCTGGTATATAGACAAGATCCATGTTAACATTAAATAACAAAAAAGCATTACAAATAGTATCAACAGGTCAAATTAAATACATGGTAATGATGTTCTGATGATCAAATATAATTGTAAATATGTTGGTTGAGGCATTCCAAAGTTATAAACCAATGAGCGGACAAAAAAATGTTTGGACTATTGCTATAAGCCTTATATTACAATGCTTGATTGGTCAATTATTCATCTTACAATTGTTTTACAACACTTCATTGGTCAGTTATTCCACTTACAATTGTATTACAAAGCTTGATTGATCAGTTATTCCACTTACAATTGTTTTACAACACTTCATTGGTCAGTTATTCCACTTACAATTGTATTACAAAGCTTGATTGGTCAGTTATTCCACTTACAATTGTATAACAAACATGACAAAGCTTGACTTGTCAGTTATTCTACTTCCAATTGTATTACAAAGCTTGATTGGTCAGTTATTCCACTTACAATTGTATAACAAAGTGTCAGTTATTCTACTTACAATTGTATAACAAAGTGTCAGTTATACCACTTACAATTGTATAACAAAGTGTCAGTTATTCTACTTACAATTGTATAACAAAGTGTCAGTTATTCCACTTACAATTGTATAACAAAGTGTCAGTTATTCTACTTACAATTGTATAACAAAGTGTCAGTTATTCTACTTACAATTGTATTCCAAAGCTTGATTAGTCAGTTATTCCACTTACAATTGTATAACAAAGCTTGATTTGTCGGTTATGCTACTTCCAATTGTATTATAAAGCTTGATTGGTCAACTATTCCTCTTAAATTGTATTACAAAGATTGATTGGTCAGTTATTCCACTTACAGTTGTATTAAGACCTGTTAGTATTTTATTACTGATATGCCTCCTTGGTATCTTAACATTTTAATTGTGTGTTTAAACAATGAAATATCAAAGCATGTAAACTCCTACTAAAAAAAAATCTCTGTTAATAGTTTATTATGATTATTTGCAGCAAGAGATGGTGATGAAAGAGAAAAATGGATACAGGGATTAGAGAATGCAATACTGAGACACTCAGCTGATCATCAGGTTATTTTTAAACACATTACCTTACAGATGTTATATATGTCTTAATACAAGCCTGTAAAACAGTAGATGCTGCCCCTCATTTTTGGTGAAAAGACAGCCACATATTGTATTTTTTGTTTCAAAGCTGGACTATGAGTAATAATTATAAGTTCTCTAATTGAGTAACAAAAATGTCAATAGTTTTAAAGCTGTAATATGGTAAAATATGTGCATAAAAAAGGACTTCATCACAACAGCCTTTCAAACCTAAAAAAGATAAAAGGTGCCAAATTAAAAAAAAAGCAGTATTTAAACAAGTACAGAAAAACAAAAACACTGTCTAAAATGAAATACATGATTTGGATCAATAGATATAAGAAGATGTGGTATGAGTGCCAATGAGACAACTCTCCATCCAAGTCACAATTTGTAAAAGTAAACCATTATAGGTCAAAGTAAGGCCTTCAACACGGAGCCTTGGCTCACACTGAACAGCAAGCTATAAAGGGCCCCAGAAATGTTCAGTAGCACCACATTTGATCAGATCAACAGGATATGTAGAACTGGTTTTAAGGGCCCCAAAAATGTTCACTAGCACCACATATGATCAGATCAACAGGATATGTAGAACTGGTTTTTCTTCACACAAATTTGAGTTGTCTCTATGTGATTGTTTCACTTTCAACCCCCTTGGGTCTTTCTATTGAATCAAAATTTCACCTCTGTCCCGTCAGTTTTGAAACAACGAGACTCGACTGAAATTTTTTCTTGAAAATTATTATTTTAGAAAACTATAGGACCAATAATTTGGTACAACTTAATCCATGTTTGTTTGTTTTATTTATTGTTATCAACCATGTTCTTTTTAAGTTAGATATTTATGGTTTTATTGTAAATGGTTTAATTTCTCAGGTAATGGGACTTAAGCCAGTTCCGACAGAAGCAGAATTTGAATTCAAACTTGCAGAAACAGATGCTTATTTACAGTTAATGATAGAACAAGTTAAGGTAAATAACAAAATAATGTGTCATATATATATATATATATATATATATGGTGAATGTACCTCTGTTGACTTTATTTGCTAGACAATTTTAAGTACATAATAAGAGAACACCCCTTTTACTGCTGCTTTTCATCTTGGAAGTTCATTCAAAGGTTTTCTGTGATGAATGTTTCATTTGAAGTGTAGCTTGAATGGTTACTCTGGCTATTTATCTATTGTCGTCAATCAGTATCTCTTTGTCACCAATTGCCTGACATACTACACAGGATAAACATTTTGACTATCACATGTCTCATTGAGGTATCTGTAAGAATACTTGGCAGTTAAAAATAGACAGGAATACAACAATAGACAAGATAACTGCAATGAAAGAATATGTGTAATACCCTTAAAGAATTCTGTAGGCTCTTAAAATGGACAAAAGCAATTTTATTGTTACTGCCATATTGTGTAGGTATTATATAAAAATGACAAAAATCTTTATGATAAAATAAAGATGTTATTTATGGTAGGCTTGCTATCTTTATGTGAAATATATTTTTGGTGTTCATTGTTTAGTCTTTGGAAACAAGAATAGATGCATGTGAAGATGAATCAACACGAGAGAGATATAATGTCATCAAAGTCACAGCAGAGGTTAGTAACTAGTAAACAATGTCATCAAAGTCACAGCAGAGGTTAGTAACTATTGAACAATGTCATCAAAGTCACAGCAGAGGTTAGTAACTATTGAACAATGACATCAAAGTCACAGCAGAGGTTAGTAACTAGTAAACAATGTCATCATAGTCACAGCAGAGGTTAGTAACTATTGAACACTGTCATCATAGTCACAGCAGAGGTTAGTAACTATTGAACAATGTCATCAAAGTCATAGCAAAGGTTAGAAACGATTGAACAATGTCATCAAAGTCACAGCAGAGGTTAGTAACTAGTAAACAGTGTAATCAAAGTCACAGCAGAGGTTAGTAACTATTGAACAATGACACCAAAGTCAAGCAGAGGTTAGTAACTAGTAAACAATGTCATCAAAGTCACAACAGAGGTTATTAACTAGTTAACAATGACATCAAAGTCACAGCAAAGGTTAGTTACTAGTAAACAATGTCATCAAAGTCACAGCAGATGTTAGTTACTAGTAAACAATGTCATCATAGTCACAGCAGAGGTTAGTTACTAGTAAACAATGTCATCATAGTCACAGCAGAGGTTAGTTACTAGTAAACAATGTCATCAAAGTCACAGCAGAGGTTAATAGCTAATAAACAATATCAAAGTCACAGAAGAGTGTAGTATCTAGTTAACAATGACATCAAAGTCACAGAAGAGTGTAGTAACTAGTTGAATATGAGACAGAACGGTGTCATCAAAGTCATTCCTTCATTGATTAATATTAAGTCTATTTTTAAAAAGTCAGTGCCAACAATCCTATAACTATGCCATCAAGAGAGTAGAACAACTTCCTTTCTGGAAAGTAGGTTAGTTTGACCTATATTTTATGCTCAGTTGTTGAGGGTTAATTTTTAAAACATCAAAGTTTATTTATCAGATACTTTATCATTAGTTTTGATTTTATTAAGCAAGGTTTAATTAACCAATTTTGGGAAGAGTAGAATTTGGAACCATCTGTAGATTGCCAGTGTTTAATAGTTCTAAAATGTAGTACTAAGGTTTTGTTGTGAGTGTATTTGTGCATGGTTGGTGGTGAAGATTTACTTGTTTGTAAGTGTACTTTGGTCACATCATAAGAAGTTGGAACTCAATATTACACAAGTTGAAGAACTTGCCCTAGAACAACATAGTGGGAACCTGTATTTAGTTAAAGAGATTAGGGGTAAACATCAATGGACCAGCGACACAACAACATACAAGCCAAAGAGGACAACCTTTGGGGAACCTGGTCTTCAATGATAGACTAGCTGTCTTCCTCCCAGTATAATTCATTGTTTAAATAATTGTTTTATGTTGATTTTTGTTGTAAGGATGAGGAACACATTTTTGTTGACATTTTTAATTATGATATTTATTTATTTTATGATTGCTTTCTTTTTGATTATTTATACACTGTATCTTTTGTTCTTTTTAAGGCCATGATAGAAGCTATAAAGCATGCCATAGTAATGTTACAGATATCGAAGGTAATTTTATATGCTATAGTAATATTACAGATATCTAAGGTTATACTTTCATATCTCCATAGTCATGTTACAGAAATCAAAATTTATGCTTTTGTGCAATTTAAAAATTCTGTATTCTTGATATACAAATATTCGAAAAGTATTAATTAATTTCTTAACTATGATATTTATTTGAATTATCATAAGATGATAAAAAATTATTCACTCTGTGGTTAAAGTTTTTGAAATTTTAATAACTTTCTGAAACTATCCTGGATTTCTACCATACTTGGACAGAAGCTTGTTTATGATCATAAGATAGTATCCAGAAGTAAATTTTGTAAAAAAAAATCCTGTTTATCCGTATTTTACTTATAAATGGACTTAGTTTTTCTGCCAGTTAACATTACATTCACTCTGTGGTTAAAGTTTTAGAAATTTTAATAACTTTCTTAAACTATCCTGGATTTCTACCAAACTTGGAAAGAAGCTTGTTTATGATCATAAGATAGTATCCAGAAGTAAATTTAAAAAAAAAAAAATACTGTTTATCCATATTTTACTTATAAATGGACTTAGTTTTCCTGCCAGTTAACATTACATTCACTCTGTGGTTAAAGTTTTAAAAATTTTAATAACTTTCTTAAACTATCCTGGATTTGAACCAAACTTGGACAGAAGCTTGTTTATGATCAAAAGCCAGTATCTAGTAGGAAATTTTGTAAAAATTTATTTCCTGTTTTTCCTTATATTACTTATAAATGGACTTAGTTTTTCTTCCAGTTAACATTACATACAGTCTGCAGTTAAAGTTTTTAAAACATTTATTAGATTCATAAACCATCCTGGATTTTACCAAACTTGGACAGAAGCTTCTTACAATCAGGTGTTTGATTTCATTAACTGTAAATCTATTATGTGCATTCCCCTATCACACTGAAAACATAGACAACAGCAAAAGTAGGCGAGACACTGGGTTCCACGGAACACTTACAAATTTTTATATACTTTATAAAATATATATGTATTACAGGAAAGCTTGAAAGGTCCTGTTATGAATGGATCCATGCATGAAAGTATACTTACAAACGATGCTGACTATGATTATTTTGGAACAGGTAAAACAGCAGGTGTGTAGTAAATTATAATCGTTTCTTTTCTCACATTACTACATAATGTTTGATCAACTTTATTAGGATTAAAAAAAGGGGTTTTTAAAAAGAATTAGAAGCATTTTTGGTTCTTCAGTTGAATTATTCAGAAAATGGAAAAAGGAATAACCCAAATTATTGGACAGCTAGACAGACCACACAAACAACCATTATCTGACTGAAATATTCTTTATTTGCTTTTGTTTTTTATTTATAAAACAGTTTTGATATTCAGCTTTGAGTGTTCCTGATGACAGCAAATCAAGAAAAGTGCTTCGAACACATGAAATTTATAACATGTTGTTTTCATTTTTTAAGGAAATAAAGGAAAGAAACTTTATCTTGAAAAATAAAACAAAAAACTTTTAGGCATAGCAATAACCTTCTGCTTTGTTGGTAGGAATGATTTTGACAAAGCAAATTGGTGCCTTTTAGAATCAGTTGAAATTCAATCATTGCCGCTGACATTAGGAAAAGTTTTAATACTGAATTTTTCTTTTGTAACTCATGGCTTAATGAAGCCATTCACTTGTTATTTCAGCCACTTTGTATTTATGCTTTGTCAGAAAATTGCTTGTATCATTAAGTCATTTGTTAATCAGGGAAGTTGTTAAATTTATTTCTTGTATAGGACATTTAAGCTTTATAGCCTTTGCTGAACATTTCCTGAGGTAAACAAAAATAAAGTTAATAATTAAGATCAGACTTTTTAGGGGGAATTAAACTAGTCCTAGCTCACCCATACAGAGTTCGCGAAAACTTGTTTTGACCCGTCGGTTACGGGACCGACAAAGCAAGATTATTTGTCAGTCCTACAAAATTTTAGCCAGTCCGAAAAAAATCTGTCAATTTTATTCTGAAATAAAAATAATAACATATTTTATCGAAAATAACTTTATTATTATTAGTTTTATTTTTCACAGCCACTGACAAATAAACAATGAGTTACCAGTTCTTTTCTTCTGATTGTTCTTATTTAAAGTAATCTTCACTATCCATTTCATCATCTGAATCACTTTCTCAGTATTTGGTATCTCCATCGAAGGGTTCAATCGCCGATTTTTGCCTGGGATGGCTACATGAACAAATTTAGCAGGCCACGTGTAGATCGGCGCTTTGGTTTCCGTGAGGTTTCGCTTGTTTATAATGGGAAACCAGTACCGAAATTAGCAGCAGGTACATCTGATGACTGATGTAAACGCGAATTGGAAGTAGTTGCGGTACAACTAATTACCTATAAAAAAGGCACTGCAACGGCCGTTTTTACATCGGTCATCAGGACCGGCACTAGTTTTCAAAATACTGGTCCGAGTCTTATTTTGACCGACAGGACCGACCATTTTCACGAACTCTGCCCATAAAATAACTTTCTGAGCCTAGGGTTAGTCTAGTCCTTGCTCACCCATAAGACCCTTTCTGATCCTAGGGTACAGACAGGTCAGCAGATACAGTGATTGAGTATCATCAAATTCTTTACTTGTCATCTTTCAAACAAAAGAAAGGCCTTAAATTGAAATGACTTTGACAATGCTGACAGTAAAAAGAAAAAGAAAGATATTTGCTTTCATCAGGTGAAAAAAAAAAAAAAAAGAAAAAAAAGTTCATATTATGAAAAAGCTGACAATCCAAAAGCATGACAGTTTATTTTAAAAGAATCAAAATTTATTGTAATGTGAGAAATTATTGTAAAACAGCACCTGTAGAAGACAACCAGAGAAATTTAGATGAAGTACAGTCAAACCTGCATTAAAGGTCACCTCTATTCCATGAAAACCTATTTTGTCAGGTCACCGTCTTCTTCCTGTAGTAATACTTATCTATGTTGAACCCCAATTCAAAGGTTAACTCTATTCCGTGAAAACCTATCTTGTGAGGTCACCCTCTTCTTCCTGTAGTAATACTTATCTATGTTAAACTGCAATAAAGGTTACCTCTATTCCGTGAAAACCTATCTTGTGAGGTCACCCTCTTCTTCCTGTAGTTATAAATATCCATGTTGAACTGCAATAAAGGTTACCTCTATTCCGTGAAAACCTATCTTGTGAGGTCACCGTCTTCTTCCTGTAGTTATACTTATCCATGTTGAACCTGCAATAAAGGTTACCTCTATTCTGTGAAAACTTATCTTGTCAGGTCACCGTCTTCTTCCTGTAGTTATACTTATCCATGTTGAACCTGCAATAAAGGTTACCTCCATTCTGTGAAAACCTATCTTGTGAGGTCACCCTCTTCTTCCTGTAGTTATACTTATCCATGTTGAACCTCAATTCAAAGGTCACCTCTATACCGTAAAAACCTATCTTGTCAGGTCACCCTCTTCTTCCTGTAGTTATACTTATCCATGTTGAACCTCAATTCAAAGGTCACCTCTATTTGTGAAAACCTATCTTGTCAGGTCACCCTCTTCTTCCTGTAGTTAAACTTATCTATGTTGAACCTCAATTCAAAGGTTGCCTCTCTTATAAGGTAAATTTTCTCTGTTCCCAAGGGTGACCTTTATATACAGGTTTGACTATAATATTGAGATGAAATTCTTTGGTTGTCAGTACATTTCTAATTACTGTTGAGTGGGAAATTTTCACTTATATTGAGATTAAGAGAAATCATGAAAATATTCATTTGATATTTTTTTATTTTAATGGAAGATGAAAATCAGGGACAAGAAAAACGTGATAATAAAACTTCACGAACAGGTTTGAGTGTAAAATTTGCAAATTTGAACTGTGAAAATAAATCACTATACAGTATTTTCTATCCTGTCAAAAACTAACATGATATAATAATGATAATATTCACATGTATAATTCATCTTTTTTTAATTTTTTAGCTCACCTGGCCCATAGGGCCAAGTGAGCTTTTCTCATCACTTGGCGTCCGTCATCCGTCGTCGTCCAATAACTTTTACAAAAATCTTCTCCTCTGAAACTACTTGGCCAAATTTAACCAAACTTGACCACAACCATCATTGGGGTATTTAGTTTAAAAAATATGTCCGGTGACCCGGCCAACCAACCAAGATGGCCGCCATGGCTAAAACTAGAACATAGGGGTAAAATGTAGATTTTGGCTTATATCTCTGAAACCAAAGCATTTAGAGCAAATCTGACAAGATAAAATTGTTTATCAGGTCAAGATCTATCTGCCCTGAAATTTTCAGATGAATGGGACAACCCGTTTTTGGGTTGCTGCCCCTGAATTGGTAATTTTAAGAAAATTTTGCCGTTTTTGGTTATTATCTTGAATATTATTATAGATAGAGATAAACTGTAAACAGCAATAATGTTCAGCAAAGTAAGATCTACAAATAAGTCAACTTGACCAAAATGGTCAGTTGACCCCTTAAGGAGTTATTGCCCTTTATAGTCAATTTTTAACCATTTTTTCGTAAATTTTTGTAATCTTTTGCAAAAAATCTTCTCCTCTGAAACTACTAAGACAAATTTAACCAAACTTGTCCACAATCATCATTAGGGTATCTAGTTTAAAAAATGTTTCCGATGACCCTGCCCGCGAACCAAGATGGCCGACATGGCTAAAAAATAGTACATAGGGTAAAATGCAGTTTTTGGCTCATATCTCTGAAATCAAAGCATTTAGAGCAAATCTGACAAGATAAAATTGTTCATAAGGTCAAGATCTATCTGCCCTAAAATTTTCAGACCAATCAGGCAACATGTTGGGTTGCTGCCCCTGAATTGGTAATTTTAAGAAAATTTTGCAGCTTTTGGTTATTATCTTGAATATTATTATAGATAGAGATAAACTGTAAACAGCAATAATGTACAACAAAGTAAGATCTACAAATAAGTCAGCATGACCAAAATTGTCAATTGACCCCTTAAGGAGTTATTGCCCTTTATAGTCATTTTTTTACAATTTTCATAAATTTTGTAAATTTTTGTAAATTTTTACAAAATATTTTCCACTGTAACTACTGGGCCAAGTTCATTATAGATAGAGATAATTGTAAGCAGCAAGAATGTTCAGTAAAGTAAGATCTACAAACACATCACCATCACCAAAACACAATTTTGTCATGAATCCATCTGTGTCCTTTGTTTAATATGCACATAGACCAAGGTGAGCAACACAGGCTCTTTAAAGCCTCTAGTTTTACATTGGTGTGACTAATTTTGAATATTTTATAGTGAATTAATTTTTTGTTTGGTCACTTGTTAATTATTTTTTTATTTTTCAATTCGTTGACTAGTCATTCTATAATTATTTATGAAGTTTTATAGAGCATGGACTTTGGTAGTTCTTTATTCAGATCACTAGTTTTCTATCACCAGCCATTTGAAATTTTTAAGAGGGGCGTAAAAGGGGGGTATCTGCACAGAAGAACGCGAAATAAAATTGCCATTTCATGATAAACGAACAACTAAAAATTTCTTGCACGTTGATCTTTTTACTGATTTCACGAAACACGGTGAATAACGAACCTTTTCACGGCTGCACGTGAAATAAAAATGGCAAAACGCGTTGCACGAAAATAACCCTATACCACCCTCTTAAGACTCACTGTGTTTTATTGA
The DNA here is from genome assembly GCA_017311375.1 of Mytilus coruscus. Classification (NCBI taxonomy): domain Eukaryota; kingdom Metazoa; phylum Mollusca; class Bivalvia; order Mytilida; family Mytilidae; genus Mytilus; species Mytilus coruscus. Next base: position 106,864,213 of record CM029595.1, on the reverse strand, counting down.
TTCAATCTAAAATGCTATTAATAAACAGGTTATGATTATATTACTTAAATTAATCAAAATTCCTTGACGTTTAATCTTGCTATGGAGAACACATTTCAGATTGATGATTGAAAAGCTATATAAATTCAATTTGAATATTGGCTGTATTCAAGGAAAAAGAAGAGAGAGAAATTGGAAAATTTTAAATGGCTTAAAATTATATTTTTTTCATAGGGCACATTATTTCTTCAGGTTCTTCAAACTTCCAACGCAATAGAGTAATTGGTATTAAGCCTTCAGTGCAGACTTTGTCTCCTGGTAGGTCAAAGCTGTTGTCATTAACCTTGGGAGATGTATGCTTCTCATGTGGATATTTTTGCAGGATTTCACAATAATAATTTCCAACAACTGGTTGATTTTTCTCTGAAGCCATGTCACTATCAAAGTTTTTTTTATCAAAAACTTGGTCAAAAAAGGGACATTCAATCTGCTACTGGGTAAAATTGAACTGCTGATCAAAATAAATTTTATAAATTTATCTATCATTTCATTTCTCCACAGCAATTTTCTTATACTCTTACTGGAGCTCATTCTACTTTTCAGCCAATTTTGCTAAGTACTTTGTTTTGTTACCAAAATGCATCATTCCTTAACTGCACTATGATTGGCTAATTCCTGTCAAAAGTCCATTCAATTTTCAAGAAAAAGAGAATTAGATTTTATTCCATCTAAGTCTGTCAACGTTTAGTATGTCAAAGTTTTCTTTGACGTTTGTCACTATCAAAAACACTTTGACCAAGTTTTATTGGTCAAAGAAAACGTTGATAATGACAACAGGCCTTTATTTTTGTATGGTAACAACCAGTTCATGTTTGAAAAAAATTCAATGCTTTTTTTTTTATGTTGAGAAAATTAACTGCTTTCTTCAATAAACAAAAGTCAATGGAAATCCTTTAGCAGAAATTTCCATGATTGCAGTATCATGTAGATGCATGAATGCATACATTTTTTATTTTTATACTTTCACATATAGCAAATAATTTGTTCATTTGAGTCTTGTTTAGATTTTTATACTTAAATATATTTTGAAGCAAGATAGAAATTGCATATTTGGATGTATTCTAAGCTACTGTAGATTCATTTATTTTCATGGGTACCAATTTTCGTGGATTAGAGAAAACTTACATTTTCGTGGATATTTGATTTAGTGGTTTTTCTAATGTCTGCATACAAGCCATATAGAAATTTTGTACTTTGTTGAACATTTAAATTTGTGATTCACCTGTACTCACGAAATCCACGAAAAATTAGTATCTTACAAATAATAATGAATCCACAATAATCAATGTATTATAATTATCATGATTATAAAGCCATCATTCAGTTATATATTAATTTGTCTGTGACACTTTTATGTACTGATTGCTAAGTCATGAAAGTAGCATGAAATCTATTAAAGACAGTTATAAAATGATTAACAGTCTTAAAGTATAATTATAGACTTACACAGAATCATATATGAACTTATCTTTTCACATGATGCATGTTTTATTAATTTATAAGATTTTTCTACCAAAAGCTTTATCTATGCTAACACAATTCATTTTATTTTAAAAAAAATACCTAAAGAAAATTTGCAGATGAATGAAACAGTGATGTCTAACCCTAAAAAAAAAGACTTTATATGTAAATGCCACTTGGAAAAATATATTTTATGTGCCAAAATATGTCCAATGTTTAATGAGGTCTATAAAAGCAAATATCAGCAATTAATGTTGTCAGTAATGCATATTGATTTAAGTGTTTGACGGCTGATTTGATCATATCCTTTAATGATGAATTTTCATAAATAATGAAAATGAAAAGTAGTAAGGTATTTCTGACATTTTTTCACTAGTGTAACAAATTTAAAAAATATTATATTGGAAAAGGGTCTGGACAATTGGCTTATGCTTTATGTTTTCTCATACTGAAGCTTATATTCAATTAGAGTAGGGTTGCATTTAAAGGTTAAACAAAAATCAGAAATCAATGAATATAATGTTAGGTTTTAATGCATATTTGATAAAATGTAATTTGGGAAATTGTGTGCTGCATGATGGTTATCTCAGAGTATACAAAACATAGTAAAGCCACATTATTTATAGTCAAAATATAGAACTGTATACTACATTTACATGTACAGCTTGTTATATTGCAACTTTCTAATGCTTTAAGGTGGATGGAGGGGGTCTTAATTAAAATCCATAGAATTTTTTAATGATTTGTCAAAATGTAGTTTTTATCATGCTTTTTTCCAAAATATAATAAAAAGTATAGGTCACCAGACTTTTTTTCAAGCTACAGGTTATGCAAAATTGTCAGATTTTGTAAAGATTATGCATGGAAAATCCAATTTTGTGTGATAAAAAGAAAACTACACCATAGAAATTTAAGATTAAATGTGAGAAGATAGCTCTTATAATATGCTTTCAGATAAGAAAAAGAAAAAATGGGGTCACCGCTCTTGTTTTCTTGCTACATATTAAAATATGTAAATTCATAACACTTTCCATTATAAAAATACTCTGAGTTATCTCCCCTACTATCTGAGTTATCTCCCCTTATGTTGCAAAGTTGAAAAAAATAAATCAAACAAAAAATAATGTGTTTTTTTTAAGAAAAAAACAGCCATAATTTTCTATATTAACATGAAAAGTCTTACACATGAATTACGTACTACTCTCAAAATTTGCACATATCATTAAAGATCTAGACCAATTGTTATTTGCTACTTCAAAATAGAAGATGGAGGAAGACACCCCAGCCATTTTAACTTGATATGGTTTGGCCTAGTAATGTAACAGTTTCAGTTCAAAAATAATTTTAGCTGAATGTTGATATTACTTTGGATTTAATTGTTGCTTGACAAAGAACAACACACATTCTTTAAGTGAATTCATTTAAAAATAAGGAGATGTGGTATGATTGCCTATGAGACAACTATCCACCAGAGACCAAATGACATGGATGCAAGTAACAGTACAGCCTTTAACAATGATCAAAACCCATACCATATAGTCTGCTATGAAAGGCCCTGGCATGGCAAAATGTGAAACATTTCAAATGAAAAACCTTAAAATCAAATATGAGCGTCAGCAACCAACAAAAACCACTGAATTACAGACTCCTGACTTGGGATAGGCACATACAGAATTTAAACATGTGTAAGCGCTCATCACTTTCTAACCTGGACAGTGGTTTACATGTACATTTGTTACTATTTGAGATGAGAATTCCTTTGTTATTGAAATTTTAATGCTTACAGTTTATTTAATTTGTCAAATGAACTCCAGATAACTAATTTAGTTTATTCATTGTCATTTGATTTTCTCAAAAATCTCCACTTATGGACATCTTTTGAATCAGTCCCAGGGAAATTTGCTTTGAGATTTATTTAGAATTTTCTACAGACTCTTGAAATAAATATTGTAAATTCAGAAATTATTGTATGCATTTATTATTGTGATTTTTGTAGAAAAAACCAATATGTGAGTTTAATTATTGCGATTTTGGAAAAGCTACATAACAGATATATATATATGTATCAAATATCAGAATGCAAGTTCTTTTCATTGCGATACTCAAGGAGTTGCATTATTCGCATTAATAAAAACCCTGCAATCGTTTCTGAATTTACAGTATTATAAATGAAAATAAAAAATATAACAGCTATTGTATATTGATGTTATTTATACTCATGTTGATTTGCTAGTAGGTGGTTGTTGCATGCTCCTTTAATGTTTTTGTTTTTTTTGTATTGTTCAATAGACTTCTTTTTGAAAATTTTTAAATATTCATTGAATATGTTTTTCAAATGTTTTTCTATAGAGAGTGCTAGTTTCAAATTTAATCATACACATCATAAAAATTGTAATAATTTTAATTTTCATATTCTAAGATAAGATTTATTTTTGCACAACTTTCTGTTTGTTTTGAAAAAAACTATTTCACAATAGATGTACTTAGATGAATGTGTTTAATTACAGAGAAGGAAACTTTAGCTCCAACAGACACAGTTCCAGAGAGATCTTACTCCAGTAGTGAGGATGAAGATTTTTATGATGCTGAAGACTTTAAGTCAGCATCATCTACACCTCAGTAAGTTTAGGTTTTCAAATATTGGGGAAATAAGGATGTATATGATGCAAACAAAATAGTGGAATTTTAGGAAACAATCTATCAAAGGTTTATACCATCATTCAAACTACTAAATATTCACTGTAAACCTCTAAGCAACTTTGATGATATTTATTATGAAGATATGCAGTGAATTATATACCAATTTAAAAAAATAAGTAAACCTCTGTAGTTCATGATATGGACCAGTAAACCACTGGATTTTCCATGTACTTCTACATTTTGTCTGTTTAATTCATGTAAGCCTTGATGGTAAATTTATGTAGGTGGCAAATAAAAAACCATTACAATATTTATATAAAAATAAGATGTTGTATGATTGCAAATGAGACAACTATCCACCAAAGTTCAAGTGAAGTGGATGTAAGCAATTATAGGCAACCATACAGCCTTCAACAATGAGAAAAAAGCCCATACCATATAGTTGGCTAAAAAAGGCTCCAACATGAAAAATATGAAACAATTCAATTGAGAAACCTAATGGCCTAATTTTTAACAGAACAATCTACGAAAAACAAATATCACAGACATGAACCAACAACCACTGAACTACATGCTCCTGACCTAGGACAGGCACACTAAGAATGTGGAGGGGTTAAACATGTTAAATATGTTATCTCATTATGTGATTTTGAAAATGATTTATTAATAAATTGGTTTTAGTAAAGATGATCTTTAGCTTAAATTAGTAAGTTCATAAAAGAAAACAAATAATATGAGATCATTATATCTTATTTTTGATGTAACATTATATTATTATTATCTTTAGAAAAGGAAACACACCAGATTCTTCCCCCAGTACAGAAGAACTAATAGTACAACCACAAGTCATAGCTTCTGATGATGATTATTATGATGGTAAGGTCTTTATAATCATGTACCAAATATTTCTTTTCTTATCTCCCCTTGTATTGACGTACTGTAAACTGGTTTATATTTTGGTAATTAAAGACAGTTTCAAAGGACAAATATAGTTTGCAAGGATTTACGTTCACGTTTTCTTGGTCCCTGACTTCAATCTTCCTTAAAAATCAAATTTACTTGAGGGAATATTTTCTTGATTACAAGTAATAGAGAGAAAACTGGCTTAAGAGGTCTCTAAACACAATAGCTTCAATGGAGCTTTCGTTAGTTGAAGCCATATTATATGTATCAGCAAAAAAAAATTATGAAAATAAAATGTAGGTAATGTCAGAACACATAATTAACAGCGTCTGGTGATGATTTATATAGCCTGACATGTTGCAGTTCTTCATAGACCTTCTTCAGCTTTTCTTGATTTTATCTGAATTGTGATTTTTTTTTAAAATAAACCCCTTTCCAAAGTTCCTCACTTAACAGTATGAACCAGATCATTCAGGACCATTATTGTTACCAAAATGGAATGAATTAAATGATATCTCAATTTTGCCATTAAGCATGAGGGGTAAAAAGTTTTCATTTGACTAAAATCTTTACAACAGGAAAGGTTACTTGTACTTTTGAATTTGAAAAGATGACAGTAAATGGAAAACTATATTTAACTAATGGTACATATCAAAGTTTTATTTGAGTAATTATTTTGTTCTTTTATTTTTTGCAGAATTGTATGATGAGTTAGACAAAGAAAATTGTAAGTAAAACACACATAACCTTGGTTCAGCTATTTTAATACGGCCGCAAAAATTTTTTGGGTTCGTATAATGGTATGATGTTGTCATCTGCATCATCCGAAGACACATTTGGTTTCCGGATAATAACTTTAGTTTTAGTGAATAGATCTCTATGAAATTTAACAAGAAGGTTCAATACCACAAAAAGAAGTTTGGGATTGTTTTTGGGGGTTTTGGTACCAACAGTTTATCAATTAGGAGCCAAAAACAAGCATTTTGTAGTTTCCAGACAATAATTTGTGTGTAAGTGTATGAATCTCACTGACATTGTACCGCAAGGTTCCATATCACAAAGGGAAGGCTGGGATTAAGTTTGGGGGTAATTGCCCCAAACATGCAAGAATAAGGGGCCAAAAACAAGCATTTTTCTTGTTTCCAGACAATAACTTGTGTTTAAGTGTATGTATCTCTTTAAAATTGTACTACAAGGTTCTATACTTCAAAAGGAAGGCTGAGATAGAGATTGGGGGTAATTGCTTCAAAGGGGGGGTTCAAAAGATTGGGGGATATTTTTTTTCAAAATTTTTCAAATTTCAAAATTTTTGAAAAGTTTCCAGAAGAAATCTTCAATTGCACAGTATTGCGCAACAGATTTATAAGATCTATGACCACATTTGATTTGTGTCAGAAACCTTTATTATGTCAAAAATTTGATCACAATCCAAATTTAGACAGTATCAAGCTTGAATATTGTGTCCAAATTTGCCCCAACTGTTCAGGGTTCGACCTCTGCGGGCAAATCAGGCTGCGCTCAGCAAAGCATTTTATTAGAACATGAAAGTATTGGTACATGTAGATTACTTTTGTGATTAATTATGAGATTAGACATCTGTAAAGAAATCAATTATTCATAATATTTATAAAATGATAATATGTAATGGAAAATATTAACTGCATTTTCCATCACTATAATGTAAATGTCAGATGTAGAAGTTTTACTGAAATATACTATATCTATGTCTTTTACCATCTACTGTTTTCACCAAAAAAATCTTAAGATTAAAATTTATCATAAGTTATATTAATTGATTAATTGATTGTGTTCAATGCCACTTAAGGCCGTCTTGGCTATATTTTGGACCAGTTTTTATTGGTGGAGGAAGTCTGAGTACCTGGAGAGAACCACAATCTTTGGCAGGAAAACTGGCAGCCCTAGTCAGTTATAATCAGATTTGAACTCACAACCTTAATGTTGACATAGCTGTAGACTCCTAAGATCACTCTGCCACCAAGGCCCAAGTTGTACTAAAATGTTTATGTACTGTGGATTCATAATTAATCGTGGGATACCAATTTTCGTTGATTTTGTGGTTTTAGATGAACCAGCTAAATTTTCAACAAAGTACAAATTTTGTATAGGCTTGTATGCAAACTTTGGCAAAACCACGAATTCAAATATCCATGAAAATACAATTTTCTTTTAATCAACGAAAATGTATACCCACAAAAATAAATGAAACCACAGTATTACAAATATTTTTACTCTAAAAAAATTTTGTAAAAAGATTTGCTAGTCCTTTTAGTAATCATATAGTCAAATAGGGTATTGCCCATTAAGACTTATATTTCTTGTCAGCTAAAAATTTGTTAGAAGTAAATTGTAGCATGTACACTATCTTTTTTTTTCCAGTGGGATCTTTAGAAAAACATGGTAGCATAATCGCCCATTTATTATCACAAGTAAGGATAGGAATGGATTTAACCAAAGTTGTTTTACCAACATTTATACTGGAGCGGCGATCACTGTTAGAAATGTATGCAGATTTTTTTGCACATCCTGATTTATTTTTAAAGTAAGTTTAATTTTATTTGAATAAGTTCTCTTTTCTCAGAATTGTTTGTGATATTTTGAAAATATTCAAACATTGAGTGTAACAGATTAAAATAATATTTTAAAAATGTAAAATACATGCATATTAAGTGCATTGGAAAACTTTAAATATAAATGACATATGTGTGCTTCTCAATATTGTATTTTTGTGATCAGAATAATTATGATTTGAGAGCAACTAATCTTGAAATTTTAACATTTGCCTCTTTTTATGTTTACAAGAAAATAGTATTTTACCCAATACTTTAAACAATTAATATGTTTCTGTTCATAAAATTTGTAATATGGCTGAAGTAAAATGCTTACCTGAAGATATAGTCAGATTTTTGTCACAAGGATCTTTATTCCATTTTATAATTCAATGCATTCTATACATTTAATTCTGATATGCCACCAAATTTGCATATTCAATTTCAACACATTAAAATTGACAACTTAATTTCACTTCAACAATAATAGATCATCCTAAATGTCGAAGAAGGAATTATTTGAAATTGAACAAGTAGCAACTTGCTTATAATTTATAAAACATGACAATATCTCAAAGCTTTTGATTTGATTGATTCACTGCAAACTTTAATAATAGAAACAATCAAAATATAGGTTAAAAATACCAAAATTTTAAGTAAGAGAAATAATGTGTTAAATCAAGCCATGTGGTTTTGTTCCTCTTCAATATCCTATATTAAATAAATTCAATTAATCAGATAATAATCTTTTACTGACGTCTGGTATTTTTCTTTTTAGAATTCCTGAATTAACGACTCCCAGAGAGAGAATGATACAGTTAGTCAGATGGTATTTGTCAGCATTCCATGCTGGGAGAAATAGTGAAATTGCCAAAAAACCATACAATCCTATATTAGGAGAGACTTTTATGTGTTTTTGGAAAATGCCCGTGCTGAAAATAGTAATGTAAGTAAAGGAATATATAAGTTATAATTAAATAATTTTTTACTGTATTCTAGTTTCTTATTAAATGATTATTTGGTAAATGATATTTTCCGGCAACAACATAGTCCATTTGTGCTGATGTGGTATATAACTGCCATCAATTAATTAGTCAATTTCTGGTTTTTATGCCCCACCTACGGTAGTAGTAGTGTGAGTGGGGCATCCATGTACTATGGACACATTCTTGTTAGTACTTGAGTAAAGGTTGCAAAAATATCTAACTAAATAGTACTTTTAACTTTCTGTTATCTGGAAAAGATTTATCTGTATCCTCAAACTGAGTTAGCTTTGTATTAAAACAAATTGACTAAAAAATATTCAAATAAATAGAATGATCCAAACCTAAATGAGAAAAAAATACTTGTCAACCAAATAGGATTTTTTTTTTCGATATGGTTCTTCGAACTTTGCTTAATAAGAAAAAAAATTAATATTTAGCCAAGAAATTTTGTTATTTTTATTAACCTTAGAATTAATATTAATTCGCTAATTATAATCAAATTATTTTAATGTCTTTCAAAATGTGTAATTTCAGGAACAAACAGATGGACCTGTACCATGGGCAAGTAAAGATAATTTAGCATTCATTGCAGAACAAGTTTCTCATCATCCACCAAGTAGGTGTACAATAAAGAATCATTATGATAATATTCTGTGGATTCATTTATTTTATGGATACCAATTTTCATGGATTAAAAAAATTTTATTTTCCTGGTTATTTGAATTAGTGGTTTTGCTAAAGATTGCATATAAGTCTATAAAATATTTGTTCTTAATTGAATATTCAAATTCCTTGTATAATCAATGAAAATTGTAATCCCACGAGTAAAAATGGATCCACAATAGTACTGCCTTTCTGCATATATTTTGTACACTACATGTCTTTCTTAGTTTCATTGTATTGTTGCAACCTCTATAAAAAGGTTAACATTGACCTTTTAATTCAATAAAGTGTTTAATTTAGTGGTGAATTTTCACATATTTTGCAACATTCATTAATGATCTTTGGTCTTGAAAATTAGAGAGTTTTATGGCTACCATCTCATTGAAGGATGATAGCAGGGAGATGAGATGTATTGGAGAAACTTCCTCAAGTTTAAAAGACCGTTTTTTCCTGTTCCTACTCCACTCAACTGAAAAAATCCTTCACAGTCAAGTAGCTTGAGATAAAAAGTTATCACACAGAAATATCATAGTAGCTTGAGATGGAAATTTTCAAACAGAAAGATCAAATCAAAATTTAAGAAAATAGTGACAAAATTTGTTGATATTTCATGGTTTCAGACATGCTAACAGGAGTCTCAACATCTGTATTCAAAACAACTGACCATTTTCATCTTTAGTTGTTCTGCTTTTTAAGAAAAATGTTAGTTATTTATTGCAAATTAAATCAAAACATATAATGGTTTCAAAAGTATTTATAGTTGAAAGATAAAAGTGTTGTTTTCTTCTTGCTTTTGGAAAACACAAACAAAATTGAAAAAAATATTTCCCCCTATAAATGAGATACCCTCATATATTCACAATGTATATTTACTTCAGCAGCTCTTTATTATTTAATGTAGACTATTATTCTCTGCATTTTTTTTTAAATTCCTTTTTCTTTCTTGCATGATAAAAGAAATTAAATATTTTTTTGCAGTTTTTATTTCCATTTAGTTTCAGCTTTTTATGCAGAACATTTTAATAAAAAGATATCATTAGATGGTTATATTTGGACTAAATCTAAGTTCCTGGGATTATCTATTGGTGTACATATGATTGGACAAGGTGTCATATCTGTAATTGATTACGATGAAGAATATACTATAACATTCCCTAATGGTTATGGAAGGTATGTACAACCTAATTATATTGTGTCATTTTTGTAACCATTGTTAAATAAAACTTTTCTGACTACCATGCAGATTTCTATTTATATTCCCTCCATCTATCCAACCCACTTGTGAAGAATCATGAACAAAGGATCTGTCTATTAAATTATGTATTTCAGTATCCATTTTGTTATATCTGATAACAAGCTTCATGATCTAAATGATAGGTTTATTGTTACATGTCAGCCCTAGGTAGATACATATTTGTTATTTCATGTTCTGTGTGTCTCAATTACCTCAAAAGTGAGTTTTATGAAAAGTAAATATGAAGTATATGGCTTCATTTTAAGCCTTCAGATAAATACATTTAACTAAATAAATACATAGTAGTATAGTAGTGTCATTTGTTTCCAAACAAACTCACAAAATTTCACATATTAAGAACGAAAGGTCATGTCACTGTTAGTTTTCTGCTAATGAAATACGTGTTTGTGACATAGAGAATGTTAAAAGTACAGTACAAATCATTACTCCCGATTGTTGGTGTTGTGAAAAACAACCTTTTTCTGGGATTGTGAGACATACATTTCATTCAAGTATATTTACAGAACTTAATAACTTTTAATGAACATCATCATATTAAATTTACAGTTCTTTTCTAATAGTTACTACAGTAGATAGGGTTATTTAAATGTGTTTTATTCATTTAGGTCAATATTAACAGTACCGTGGATAGAGTTAGGTGGTAAATGTACTTTAAGTTGTGCTAAAACAGGATATAATGCTACAGTAGAATTTCACACAAAGGTAAATATTATTGTCACATAAAAACACTGTAGGTAGTTATAAGAGTAATCATTAAATTATGTACATGTTTGTATTATTATCTGTCTGTATGGTTCATATACAGTAAACACCTATGTATATTAGAAGTCAGTTAACCAATAAACATAGATCTAAAAAATGTAGTATAACCCTACTATGTGATCATGTTTCTGTCCCTAGTCAGGAGTTTTGTCAGTGGTTGTGCTTTGTTATCTCAAAACACCAAACCCTTCCCTATATGTTTAATGTTAATTTTATCGTGTAATCGAATATCGGATATAAGAATATATCGCAAATCGGATAAGAATATTCAGGTAATTTTGTTCAAAACCATGCACAATCGGATATTTTCAATGTTTTCTGACAGGAAATGGACCCGGAAGTTACAATTTACAATCTTGCAGACAAGAAAAGTTCGTTTTACTAAATAAAAGGAACTATTTCTTAATAAATGGTTGTCTTTATTCATTGTCTTCCTTTGTCATGTGAATAAGATGCCCTTTACTTCAAATGGTTTGAATCTATTTATAAAATATACAAGACTCAGTTGACAGGATACGTTGCTGTTTGGAGAATTTTATTAAACTCTAAATGCTCACAGAATCAGAAATATAATCTAAACTGAATGTACCTCCTTCTGAATAATTTATTGCAATATAAGTATAAATCCTTTTGATTAGAGAAATCTGACTTTTGTCAGAAATATTTTTCATATCTGAATGTTTAATGGGTAAGAAGATGAACCATGTAATATCACATATGTCATATTTTAAGATCACCTGACAGAATTATGAAGAAGCTGCATAAAAATAATGTTGAATTGTGAGAATATACTATGCTATGAACCCTTCTTCATGAATATATTGTAATGTGTAAAACTGATTTATCTGACAAGCAATAACAATTAATAAGACAGCCTCACACAATTCTGATTCTTTTGAATGTATTACACAGAAAATTACAATCTCAAAAAAAAAATATTCAAAACATATATCATCTATCCATACTGTTTATGCTTCTGCCAATATATACCTATGACAAAGAAAATTTCTAGCAACAATTTCCAGTTAAATTAGTTATTCATATTGAACATTTATATATATGTAGCCTTTTTATGGAGGAAAAAAGCACAAAGTTACAGCAGAGATATTTGAGCCTAATGAGAAGAAACCTATTGTCAGTATAGACGGTGAATGGAATGGTATTATGTATGCTAAATATAACACTGGTGTAAGTAGTATCATTATTTCTTGGTTTTTCTCTCTGTTGAAACGAAGAAATAAGTACATATTTTTACATATTAATAAACTTAAATATTTTCAAAACTTTTAAATTCATACTGTAGGTTGTTTAGGTATTTGTCCAAGATGAAGTATTAGTGGAGAAAATTTGATGTTTAACTGAATATATTCTAAAAAGTGAAATTATCTAGCCTATAATTAACAGTGAAAGCCTTTGAGTAGTTATTACCATGTTATATTATTTTATCTACAGATGAATGAAGTATTTGTAGATACAAAGAAAATGCCTATAATGAAGAAGTTAGTAAAACCAACTGACCAACAGACAGAATTTGAGTCTAGAAGGTAAACAATTTGAACAATTTTCATAGGATATAAACTTTCAAACTTTTAAAGAGTCATATATATACTGAGAGTATATTTTGTTTGTGAAAAATAATTTATTGAAAAAAAAAAAAACATGCATTATTTAAACAACATTTCAAATTCCTTGTGGAAATTATGAACTACTTTATAGAGTTGTTTGATAGCTTCTGATTTGAAATAAAGTAGAGCAGCTTATATTTCCTGTATTATATAAGAAAAACTGAGAAAACAGTTTTACCTATATTTTACAATAATGTCCGTGTCCAGTGTAGCTTTTATTTAGTGATGTCCAATGACAGAAACTCTTAAACTTTGCAGGTAAAAGGATAATTCAATGATGACTTTTTTTTTTAGATAAGTCCATTTTCTTAAAATATTAATGTTACTCCATTCTTATTCATATAATATTCTAACATGAACAACATTCAATACTTTTATCTTAATTTTTACCAAGGGGAAATAATTATATATTACTATCACAGAAAAATCTCTACAACCAAAATAATAGGTCATCTACACTTGATGAAGGTTTTACCTATACTGTGATACAACAAATTTTAAAAGTTAGCTGTTTTAAAAGTGGTGGGACAAACCACAAGGTGGACTCAGAGGAGCAACAACACTCTGTACACGGCACGCATATTGGACTTATATTATCGATAGGTCACGGTTAGAATGTGTCATATATTACAAGCAGTTCGTGCTGTGAACATCACCTGGACAGTCGAAATTTGTCAAATGGGATTATAAACATAGGCAGTAATATACAGTAGTAATGATTATACAATTTAAATACATATATACATAATAACCAAATTTGGTATTTGTCATTATTTGCCGGGAATATACAAATGTATCCCTTATTTATATATATTTAACTTCTATTTCCTGGGGCCTTTTTTGTACGACATGGACATTAATGTCATTTAACTGATTTTGAGATTTTATTCAAGTAAAAACTTTAATTTAATACAAAATTATAAATATTGGACTCTTTCTTCAATTATCATAAAAAAAACATGAGAAAACATAATATAGAATGAAGACGACCAATACACAAAAAATACACAATTACAAAAATAAAAGCTATTTTTGTCCAGCCTGCAACTTTTGTCGCAGAAAGCTCGACATAGGGATAGTGATCCGGCAGTGGCGGCGTTAACTAACTACTTAAAAGCTTTATATTTTAGAAGGTGGAAAACCTGGATGCTTCATACTTTGTATATAGACGCCTTATGTTATGAAGTTTCCGTCTGTCATATGTTCATGGTCCTTGACCTCATTTTCATGGTGCAGTGACTACTTGAAAAAAAGTTCAGATTTTTTGTAATGTTAATTTCTCTCTTATTATGAGCAATAGGATAACTATATTTAGTATATGTGTACTTTGCAAGGTCTTCATGCCTGTCAGAAAGTTTTCATCCGACCTCGACCTCATTTCATGGATCAGTGAACAAGGTTAACTTTTCGTGGTCAAGTCCATATATTAGATACTATAAGCAATAGGTCTACTATATTTGGTGTATGGAATGATTGTAAGGTGTACATGTCAAACTGGCAGGTTTCATCTGTCTTTGACCTCATTTTCATGGATCAGTGGTTAAAGTTAAGTTTTTGTGTTTTGGTCTTTTTTTCTAATACTATATGCAATAGGTCAACTATATTTGGTGTATGGAAATATTTTATGATGTACATGTCAGTCTGGCTGATTCCGTTAAACCTTGACCTCATTTTTCACAGTTCAGTTAAGTTTTTGTGTTTTGGTCTGTTTTTCTTTAACTATAAGCAATAGGTCAACTATGTTTAGTGTATGGAATGATTGTAAGGTGTACTGTAAATTCAGAAATTATTGCGTGCATTTATTATTGCGATTTTGTCATTTTAGACTAAAATGCGATTTTTAGCTCACCTGGCCCGCAGGGCCAAGTGAGCTTTTCTCATCACTTGGCGTCCGTCGTCCGTCGTCGTTAACTTTTACAAAAATCTTCTCCTCTGAAACTACTGGGCCAAATTTAATCAAACTTGGCCACAAAAACTGGTTGTTGGATTGCTGCCCCTGAATTGGTAATTTTTAAGGAAATTTTGCCGTTTTTGGTTATTATCTTGAAAATTATTACAGATAGAGATAAACTGTAAACAGCAATAATGTTCAGCAAAGTAAGATCTTCAAATAAGTCAACATGACCAAAATGGTCAGTTGACCCCCTTAAGGAGTTATTGCCCTTTATAGTCAATTTTTAACAATTTTCATTAATTTGGTAAATTTTGGTAAGTTTTTACAAAATGTTTTCCTTTTGTAATCTTCTTTTCTGAAACTGCAGTAGAAAATCAATATAGAAAACAATCTACTAATGAACTGGACATAAAAATAATTGATAATTCTATAACATGAAAAAAAAAAACACATTAATACCTGATGATGGTGTTTCTTTCTTTACATATCATTGAAAATGATGTCACAACTATAATCCCGAACAATAGGTCGAATGTCAGATATGTTTCAGTACTTTGGCTTCATTTTCTACAGATTCAAGTTCAAATGATGCTTGAATTCCTACACTAATTTGTACAGACTTCATCCCTTTCACAGGTAATGCCTGCCTCATATTATATTTAAAACTTTAATAGAATATCAGAAATTTTGAGAGAAAATTAATCAACCATGCAAGATCTAAAACTTAATTAATATTGTTCAAATTATCAATTAACTATTAAAAAAATTCTCATTAAAAAATATAGTTCTTCATTTTATATTTTATCAGAAGTTTAGGAAAAAATTGAATTTAATTGTGTCCCTTGTTCTCATTTCCTGGGATAAATCCAATACAAATTAAAGTATTGGTATTGAATTAATATTTAAGAAATATTTCAAACCTTACCATTTTCTTCACAAGAATGAAGACCATATTTTCAGTGTCATGAGTATCAGTCATCATATTTGTTGTACTTTGTTGTTTAAAAGTTGAATACAAAAAGATCAACAAAGCAATTCAAAACCACTTGAATTTTGCAACAACAAATGCGAGTTTTAACGACCTCAGCTGGCTATACAACCCTTGCACAATCAACTGAATTTTGCAGAAATCATTAATAGGAAAGATTGCCCTTAAATGATAATTTTTATTACCTTTTGTTTTTTTTTTTTTGGGGGGTTGCAACAACAAAACTTCACAACAAACTTTCTCATCACTGCATTTCTCGTTAGATAAATTTTACAAAAATTCTCCTCTGAAACTACTGTCAAATTAAACCAAACTTGGTTTAAGTCACCACTAGGATATCCAGGGACCACTGTGTATGATGACCCTGCCTGCCAACATGGCACACATGGCTGAAATAAAACATAGGTTTCAAATGCACTTTTTAGTCTTATATCTCTGAAACTAAACGACAGTACAACAGTTGCATTTATCATGCATCAATTGTAAATAAAAATATCAGGTGAGCGACACAGGGTCCTTGGAGCCTCTAGTTATCATTGTGATATTGAGAAAAATCCTGTTTAATTCACATAAAAAATTTCAAAATGCGAGTTTAAATTATTGCGATTATAACCCTGTCGCATTTTTCGCAATAATAAAAACATTGCAATAATTTCTGAATTTACAGTATATGTAAATCTGGCAGGTATCATCTGACCTTGACCTCATTTTCATGGTTCCTTGGTCAATGTTAAGTTTTCATGATTAAGTTTGTTTCTTAGATGCTATAAGCTATAGGTCAGCTATATTTGGTGTATGGAATGATTATAAGGTGTATATGTCTGTCCGGCAGGTAGCATCTGACCTTGACCTCATTTTCATGGTTCATTGGTCAATATTAAGTTTTCATGGTTAAGTTTGTTTCTTAGATACTATAAACAATAGGTCAACTATATTTAATGCATAGATTGATTGTAATGTGTACAGGTCTGTCTGGCATTGTTTATCTGATCTTGACCTCATTTTCATGATTCATTGGTCAATGTTAAGTTTTCCTGATTTAATTTGTTTCTTTATCTGACCTTGACCTCATTTTCTTGGATCATGTTAAGTTTATGTGATACTTGTAGTAAAGCTTTATATTTAGGACTATCATAAAATTATGGTCAGTAAAGCAGGTGAGACATTTCAGCGTGTGCACTCTTGTACATTTTGTTTGAGTGAACATTTTATCTTGAATATATTTAAAATACACAGTAAATGGTTTTTGTGGCTATGGTTTACGTATTTACTCACAGATTTGACAACTACATGTATATTTGGACGTTTTATTTGAAAATCGTCGTTTTTAGTGTCTTACTATGCAGTAGTGGATGGAGACTTAAGGAGGGAGACCTTTTATTTTTAGGCTGTTTGAGCAATATTCTTTAACTGTTATAAATTTCTGTTTTATACTTGCGAACTAACGAAATAACAAAACAAAAATTTGTGCCTTGTATTTTTACAGACCTTGAATAAAAATTCAACCCATTATGGAACATAATCTTTATAGATACAATTTACCTAAAAGAAGTAAAAAATACATTAAAATTTTTATGTTAAAGTGATTTTCGATTATCAATAAATCTTTCCATGTCAAAACTTGCTATATTTTCCAAGATTGCATTAGAATATGTTTGAAATTAAAACATGAACAAATGGATCTTTTACAATATTTAAACTTGCCAAACGGAAGCCAAAATCGAACCACTTGAAAAGTTTTTGCACACGGCACCTGGGCTGTCGTCCCTCCTCTAAGGTGGACTGATTACTTCATTTAACGTCAATTAAATAACATGATAATAAGTACTGTAAATTCAGAATATTTGCAATGTTTTTATTAATGTGAAAATTATGATGGGATAGGTATCACAAAAATGAAAACTCACATTTTAAATTTTGATTGAACCAATTGTATGCTGCATTTTTAGCTCACCTTTCCAAAGGAAATGTGAGCTTTTGCCATCACTTGGCATCCGTCGTCGTCTTCCTCCCAGTGTAAACTATTTCAAACATCTTCTCCTCTGAAACTGCTGAACCAATTCCAACCAAACTTAAGCTGAATGGTCCTTAGGTTATCTAGAATAAAGTCTGTGTTTTATTTTCTGTTTCGTCAAAAAGCATGGCCGCCAAGGCTAAAAATAGAACATATGGGTAAAATGCAGTTTTTGGCTTATATCTCAAAAACTAAAGCATGTAGAGCAAATCTGACGGGGTATAAATGTTCATTAGGTCAAGTTTATCAGCCCTGAAATTTTCAGGTAAATCTAACAACCCATTGTTGGGTTGCTGCCACTAAATTGGTAATTTTAAGGAAATTTTGCAGTTTTTGGTTATTATCTTGAATATTGTTATAGATAAAGATAAACTGTAAACAGCAAAAATATTCAGCAAAGTAAGATCTACAAATAATTTTCTATGATCAAAATTGTCAATTTCCCCTTAAGGAGTTATTGCCCTTTAAGGACAATTTTACACAATTTGTTTATCATGTTTTCTAACTTTAAAAAATCTTCTCCTCTGAAACTATTAAACCAATTCCAACCAAACTTAAGCAGAATGATCCTTAGGGTATCTAGATTAAAGTTTGTGTTTTACTTTCTGTTTCTTCAGAAAACATAGCCGCCATGGCAAAAAATAGAACACGGGTATAATGCAGTTTTTGACTTATATCTCAAAAACTAAAGCATTTAGAGCAAATCAGACAGACAAGAAGTTAAAGTGTTCATTAGGTCAAGGTCTACCTGCCCTGAAATTATCAGCCAAATCGGGTATCTGATTTTAAGGTTATTGCCCCTGAATTGATGATTTTAAGGAAATTTTGCAGTTTTCGGTTATTATCTTGAGTATTATATAGAAAAGATAAACTGTAAACAGCAAAAATGTTCTGCAAAGTAAGATCTACAGATAAGTTTTATATGACCAAAATTGTCAATTGACCCCATAAGGAGTTATTGTCTTTTAAAGACAATTTGTCACAATTTGTTCATCTAGTTTGCTTACTTTAAAAAATCTTCTCCTTTGAAACTGGGGAATCAATTTCAGCCAAAATTGGGCTGAATGAGTTTCAGAGTATGTAGTATAAATTTTGTATTTTATTTCCTTGTACGTCAAGAAACATAGCCACCATGGCTAAAATTGAACATAGGGATAAAATGCATTTTTTTGCTTTTGATGAAAATATGACAGATACAAAGAACATTTAAATGGCATTTTTAAGCCACTCATTAATATATATTGAAAAGCAAAAATAATCATTGATGACAGATTTAAGCAAAAAATTACAGGTGAGCGATTCATGCTCTTGAGAGCCTCTTGTTTTGGAATCATAATGATTAATCTCACATTTTTGTCCTTTGTTCATCAATCCTAATAACAAACACACTCAAAAATGTCAGAATTTACAGTAAACATATAATTCATATTTCAGATTGTGGAAGGAAGTGACGTACAACCTGAAAAATAAATTTATAGAAGAAGCAACAAATCATAAACAGAGACTGGAGCAAAGACAGAGGAATGAAGCAAAAGAGAGAAAAGAGAAAGGACTGAAAGTTGAAACCAAGGTATAGTTATAACATATTCAATATTTATAAATATAGAAAAAATGTGGGGTATGCATCAATGAGACAGCAACCCAACAACTTAAAAAAAGCAACAAAAGAAGTCAAGAGGTTAGCAAAACAAATTACTCTAGATCACCTCAAGTTTAAACCTTGCAGTCATATAAATTTCGAGTAGGATTATCGTACTAGACTCAGAAATAAACCAATCAAAATACTGGATTTGGTGCTATAAACCAAAATTTTATACTCCAAATGCTGAGTAAAGTTTTATGGCCAAGAGACATGGCCTTGCGGTCATATAACTTTCGAGCACGATTTTCGTACTCAGACTCAGAAATCAACCAATCAAAATTATGGATTTGGTGTTTCGAGCACAAATTTTGTACTCCGAGTACTGAGTAAAGTTATATGACCAAGAGCTTTGAGATCAAGCATTATTTTGTTGATGCAAAAATTTAGGATAGTTGAAGGCTTTATATAGTGAAAGATTCAAGTTAAATAGTGAACTACAATTTTCAATTCTTTTTACTAAATGATATATGAAAATTGACAAAACTGAATTTAAAATAGATGCTTTACAATAGTTTTAACAAAATGTTGTAGGTAGGTGATTTACTGAAGGACTGTCCTCAATTGTTTTGAACATGAACAATAACTCATTAGGCCAGACATTTTTATTATCTGTTTAACGAGATCCGCCGACTCCACCTTTCCGATTTCAGAATAAAAATAAAAGTAGTGCTTCTTACTTTTACTTTTATTTTTCCGCCGACTGTAACGAAATCCTCAGAACAAAATAAAATCTGTATAAATCGGTAATATTTAATTTTACCAAGTCGATAAAAAGCAATTTTCATTAAAAAGTAAAGAAATTCAAGGCAGGAACGATATATTTTCTTCAAAAGACTTTTAAGCCGGTGGCATGTCTTTCATACTTAATACACGAGGCGTACATCAAATCATTCCAACTTTCGGCAAAATCAGTTATTACTTCATCAGAACTTGATGAAATTAGCCAGGAGTAAACTTATTATCCATGTATTGCATTAAAACGTCATATTCCTTTCCAAATAGCGTATCAAACATCGTTTATTTTGTAAATCTTACTTCGTCCGACATTTATATTATTGGGCATGTTATTCTGGAACTACGGATCGGAGTCGGGATTTCATCGGAAACGGACCCGCTATGACCGAAATCCGGATTCTTGCGATAATGACTACGGACGTATGAATGGCACTGCTGACATAAAAAAAATTGATCCAAATGGAAAAATTACGCATTCCACACCCATTAACATACTTTTGGTTAGATCTTCTTGATTAATGTATATATTTCCATGTATATGCATTGTTTCAATTTATAAGTTAATTCAGTTAGATATACTGTTCCCAGGTTAATTTGCTCAAATCTGGGACTATTACACCAGAGACATATATATATCAAGTTTCAAGTTTCAAGTTTTTATTTTTTTATTAAATTTAATATACACATGTGTATATATGTCTCTGCATACACTAATTATATAAGAGGTTCCTGATTGGGTGACAGGTATATTTAGGAATGACTGTAATATTTTTCTGTCTATGAAGAAATAACATAAAAATGTGGTGCACACCGCGTAGCGGGTTATTTTAAAGTGTGCACCACATTTTTATGTAATTCGAATAGACAGAAAAATATTACAGTCATTTCTTATAATTTAATTCTAGATTCAATTTTAAACCGGAGTAAAACATAAAAAAACGTTGATGACGTCACGGTCACGACAAAATTATGTCTATCAGCTGATAAACAAAACAACGTCAGCCAATCAGAAGACGCGTTACATCCGAAATTAAATTATACATATATAGTGTATATGCAGCAGGTTGATATATTTGCCTGGTGCCATGGATCTTTATTTGTGGAAATATAGAATCAAAACATAGTTTTTATGTTCATATTAATAGAAGGGTTACTATGCTGGTCTGTTCTCATTTCATTGTTCTTGTATTTTAATAAATTCTAAAAAAAAAAAGGTCACGTATAACGGTTTTATTTTTATTTTTAGTGTCGACTGGACCAATTTTGCACTTTTATTTTTTTTTTATTTCGTCCCTCGACCCTAATTTTTACAAATTTTCTCGTTAAACAGATAAAAAAAGTCTGGCCTTATGTATTATTTGTCATCTTCAGCTTTATAAGACATAATGTAAAATCATTTTGATTTCAAAGGCATATTTGAATATTTAATTTCAGTGTTTCCATGAGGAAGGAGAACATTGGGTGTATGACAAACCATTATTAAAACGAGTAAGGAATTCACCAAGTTCTACATTGTGACAGATCTGAACTTATTGATGGGTTAAATAAAGCTAAAACTATATCAGGATGCAGCAGTTGCTTAAAAATTTCGTGCAATTTTGTTATTTTTTAGTTAAAAAAATGATAAGCTTAATAAATAAGATTTCATCGTTTCTTTTTACATTTTGAAGAATAAAGCAATTGTTTTGCTTAATTTATTATAGAATCTATTGCAATAACTTTATAGAAAATATGTATTATAGTTTTGCTTGGATACAGTATCAAGAAAGGTATTAGAACACTTTTACACATTTTATCATATATTTTTAATTGAAATTATTAAAATGAATTTTTACTTTTGCAAATATAGAGCTTAATACATATTTATCTGTCTTTATGACTTTAAAAGATTTATTAATGATTGCTTTGACGCATCAGCGCAAAAAGGCTTTATCATGACGAAGGTATTTAAAAGACAAGAGAATACTAAGTTAAAGATGTCATACTCATAACATTTTTTTATATGAAATGTGTTATAATGGGTAAGCCAAAGGTAAAGATTTAATGTAATTCTCCTCACGCTACATGTGTATTGGAAAGTGATAATTTCCATCCAATATCATGCTCAAGTATTTACATTGTTACATTCCACTTACAATTAAATTTTGATTTCTAATCAGGGATCATGTATCGAAAATATTTTAATTTTGCATTGAGGAAGTCACTAATGGCATTAATTAGATTGGTTATTTATGCTTTGCTGAAATATGACACTTCAAAATATCTTTTTCTTGACTTGGATGCATTGATCATGAATTCAAGTCAAGTTCACAACTAGTAATTGATATTTTCCACTGGATTGTATTTAAGTTTACGTACATTGTATGTAGATTTTTTGTAAAAATTTTAGAATTAAAAATTTTCAAAATCTCCACATATATTGATCTTAAACTTTTAACTCTCTGAAAAAGATCTTTCTTGTCTATGTGTGTTCTCAGTTTTTTTTAAATTAAGTAATTTCGAAAACTGTCTTGAAACAAATGCTCTCAGCCAACTATAAACATTATCACAATGTATTCCTATTTTTTAAACTGTTTTGACATTGTTTGAACTGAAAGTTAAAACATGAAATTTAAGTCTAAATATGTAAAATACACACCCCTTCTTATCTTCAACTGTCTTGAAAAAAGCACTTTCATTTATTAAAATAAATGTTGGTGTAAATTGCACAGAAATCTGGTAACCTTACAAGAAATTGATTATTTCTGAATTGTAAGAAATATAAAGTTTGTAAACAAAATATTTATACTCATAACTCACTGTATTGGGCATTTCACAGATTTACTCATATTTCAAATGTTTTTTTCGATTTTACAGTAGTATATCAATGTGATTAAAATAATGTTATTTTAATTTGAAGTGGTGCAGAATTCCTGTCTGTGTCAAGAAGAAACTATTGAAATGTGTTTGAATATGTCATATCATGTAAATTTATTATTGGTTGCCAGATAGGGACAAATGTAAAGAATTATGATTTGAAGAATATCTTTAATACAAACTGTGATACAAGTAATAAAACCTATAATGCCATTGTTATTTTTATTTGAAAAATGCCAATGAATTATCTAGTATTGCATCTTCTATCTCAAAATTTGAACCTCTGTTTTATCAATCTCATTTTGGTATAGATATCTCATTGTGTACATATAGTACGGGTATATATATTGTCAGCATGATTTTAGTTTTTATCAGTTATGGATGTATACCTGAATTCACCACAAAGTCAACTGTTTCCTCTGTATGTCATGTTATATAAAGGGAATGTGTGTAACAGACAGGATACTTGAAAGGCAAGTCACCAAATGCTGTTGAAAAACAATGCCTAAAGATCTAGAATTTGCAATGATATACTTATGTCTTGTCCTTTCATGAATGTAAACAGTATTAGTGTTAAAATCCAGTGGCAAATATTACATGCATCTGGAGAACATTTTAATATGATATGTGCATAAGCCTTGCTTTAAACTGACAAACTGAGCCATATATTCAATATGCTAGTTATATTGACTCTGAACCAACCAAGTATTAGCACTTACTCTTACATCCACCATTTTAGCAAATAAGCAGCAAATTACCAATTACCATCAAGTCTCCTGTTTTACCTGACCAGGGATTAAACCATGATCACTCAAACTCAAAAGTAACTAAGGGGCATAACTCCTTCATTGTCAAAACAATCAAATATCTAACTTGACCACTAATTTATGATCCATGACATTTGTGTTCAAGATTTGGCCAAGTGGTACTTAAAATATCACCTGGTAACCAAAGAAAATCCAATTTTTAAGGGCTTAACTTTTGAATGGAAATGTCAAAACTACTTAAATCAAACTTAACCTGTATTTTTTAATGCCCATGACTTTGTGTTAAAAGTTCACAAGATTGCATCAAGTAGTATTATCATTTAATACTATCTCCAAACTTTTAATGTAATTCAGGGGCATAACTCTTGAAAGATAAATATTAAACCCTTCAAAATTGAACTGGACTTGTATTTTGTGGTACATGACATTGTTTAAATTTCAAAAGATTTCGTTAAGCCATACTTAAATTATCTTCCAGAAACCATATGAACAGACATATACATAGCTTTCTCTCCCCCCCTCTTTGAGGAGGGGTATCATTATCACGTGAATGTCTCATTCACCAAATCTAAAGCCCAAGTTAACCAATTATCAAAGTGACCTAAATTGGACCATGTGCTGTTTGTTGCTGTCTTTGTATATCTTGTTTTTTTCCCCGAGGAATTGGTGGTTGATGTGGTCTGTGTGTACTGAGCAGTATTTTTGGAATTTCCTGTCAATCCATTTTATGTATTATCAAAGGGAGATAACTCTAAAACACGAAACTTCAACATAAAATGCAGTTCAATGTGATCCAAATGCATTTTTACTGTATGACATTAAATAGGATACTAGAAGCTAAATATCATTGATATATATATGTAATACAAATGGTCTCTCAGGAATTGACCTAAACACACAACTTTACTAAAGTAGATGGAAATACGGCTAACACTATATGCCTCTTTTACTTCAATGGCTGGGATAATATTCCTAACCTTTGAACTAAAAATAAATAAAGACTAAACACAACTGTACATGATTTTTATAATAATTTCATAGATGAAATGAGCAAACATAACACTATTAATAACAAGCAATAAACTAACAAAAGGTCAAAAGTTAGGACAACCTATAATACAACTAGTAGCCTAAATTTTTACAGTAAATATGGTTAACATATATAAACTTGATATTTTGGAATGGATTACAGATTATATATGATGCAACCCAGAGGATTTACGCACAACGAATATTCAATGAATTTAGTAATGGCATTGTTTTAAATGACCTTTTAAATTAAGGTCAAGTCGAGGTAACTAAAAGCATCTTATATGTAAATTTATAAAAAAAAATGCTCATTAAAATGCCTTTTGTAAATCATGGGATATTTGTGTTTACTGTAACCTAATCATCCTTGGAATGTTGATGGAACCTGTCCATCATTAGTATAAATCATATTCGAACTGCATTTATATGGGATTTGCAAATACAATATTCTAATTAACAACAATTAATTAAAAGTTCTGATTTTCTTTAAACTATCAGTTATACAATAAAGTTAATTTCTTGGTTTTTCTAAAACAATTTTTGGATTAAGGGTCTGGAGCCTCTTATAGATCCCAGATATCAGACTGAAATTTACATTTTGAATATCCAAAAACTTTTGTAATAAAAAGTAGAGTTACTTTCACCTGAGCTTTAGAATCATAAAACACAACCAAATTATGGCAAAAATTCAAAAAAATTGTAAAATGGTAAATATATATAAATCATTTATTTTACTTTTATATGTGTTAGTTTGCAAAACAATCTTTAAAAATAAAAAATAACAATTGTGTTAACTGCTGGGTGGATGAATGTAGATATCTTTAAAAAGAAACATGTATATTCATCAAGAAATACATAATGAATAGAAGTACTATTTTTTCTTAAATACTGACTAAAAGTAGCCATGAGTATGACAATCTCTCTAAGAATACTGTAGCTGATTAAACTAATGTTGAAAAGTGTATATGTTAATAATAAATTCCCAAGTACACAAGTTATTTAAGAATCAGATAGTCTGATAAGTTGTTTTCAACATTTCAGTAGTAAAAAAAAAGTTGAAATATGATGTCTTTAAAAGGATTGACACTGCTTTAAGGAGTTTGCTTGTCATGTTTTGGGATTTTGTCACATTTTCGAATCCTCTGGTTTTATCCATTTTAATGCCTTAAAAAATTTGCCCATTGACCCCATTTTCTTTTTATAAATCTTTTATATGGGTAATGATAAGCCATCTGTAAAAGTCTTATAAAATTTTAATTATTTCTTAATAGTTTTTGAGAACTTAAACTAGTCAATGATAAAGCTATGAAAAGTCAAGAGAGAATATTTTCCCGCCAAAATTTCAATGGGTAATATCTCGAAAACAAGCACATTGACCTATATATTGTTTTTGCTCTTTTGATTCCTATATTAATCCCCTATCAGTATAAACTAGTGTTTTGAAAAGTTAATTATTTTGAAACTGAGAAGCGAACTCCTTAAGCTATTACTGATGCATGAAAATAATTAAACATTTAATGCAATGAACAACTTATGGAATGATAAAATATTAGAAATGTTCACAACAAAATATCACAATTCTATCACAACCACAAGTATATATACTGACATGTTTCCAAGGGAACACATTTTGTTGATATATAATAAAATAGCACATTTGCCCTGCTTGAATATACTGATTATATCATATAAGAGTAAGTATGCTTAAAATTTCATTTTTATCTGAAAAAAAAACAAAAAAAAACGGTTGAGTGACAAATATTTCCCGCAGGACGAGACAAAATATTCAATAAATGGTTCTTCAGAGTGGGTTGACAAGGATGCAAAGCTAAAAATTTTTAACTGCTACTGTGAAAACAGGGTTATGTTGGGTAGGTTCATAAATTTTACCTTGTAAGGGGTTACACGCAGACCCCTTAAAAAAGAGTTTATGTAAGGGTTCCTTAACATTTTCAAAACAGAGTCATCTCGTTTATATCTGTATTATTCAGTCAAACCTGTTTTAAAGGTCAACTCTATTAAGCTTAAACCTGTCTTGTCAGGTCACCCTCCTGTCCCAAAGTAGTAATACCTATGCATTTTGAACCTCAATTGAAAGGTCACCTCTCACATAAGGTCAATTTCTCTTGTCCAGACAGCAACCCTTCAAACAGGTTTGACTGTATCTAAATGCATTACATCGGATTACACTTAGATACAGCTGGACTTACATGGACATGACCTAAACCTTGTGTTTAATCTTAAATATGTATGATTTCAAATAAGCCTATTACAATTCCCCAAGAACTATTATATAATAATATAACTGTAGATATACAAGGTCACTGTACAAAATGAAATATTATCATCATACAAATATTCAATATGTACAATTTTTAAGAAATACTAAACTGTAATACTGATTTATCAGTAGAAAGAACACTGGCAAAATCACTAAGAGCTGTGTGTTTATAAATAGCATAAAAACAAGAATGTGTCCCCAGTACACGGATGCCCCATCCGCACTATCATTCTCTATGTTCAATGGACCGTGAAAATGGGGGAAAATCTCTAATTTGGCATTAAAATTAGAAAGATCATATCATAGGGAACATGTATTCTAAGTTTCAAGTTGATTGGACTTCAACTTCATCAAAAACTACCTCGACCAAAAACTTTAACCTGAAGCGGACGGACGGATGCACAGACCAGAAAACATAATGCCCATAAATGGGGCATAAAAATTCTGAACCCTCCTTATGTTACACAATATCAGTTTGGAATGAAAAGTCAACAAGTTCAGAGTATGAAAAACAGTAAACTATTTACTTACTTTACATTGCTTTTTTGGTTAAAAAAAAAAATTAAGATGTTTCACCTCACCATTTTCAACCTTTCCTTAACATTTTGTATCCTTCAGTTTTTTTCTAGTCTACACATATATTTTTGACATGCAGCACCTATATTTCTTACTAATCGTACATCTCAAAAATCCTGTCAAATATTTTGATTGATTGATTGATTGATATTTTGCATATATCTTTCATACAGTTTCGCATTCATTTCTTTCAATATATTTCATATGAACAATCTTGGAACATCAATTCCTTGGTAGAAATTCTTATTCTTTCAACTGCCTTATATCTCAGAAAATGCACAACAAACCTAAATTCATTTTCCCACATTTTGGAGTTCTACACATTATATACTTCAATTATGAAGAAAACAATTCTTTGCATTTCAAGAGGGAACATCTTTAAATTGACTTATGTCTCATTTAGATAAAATTTGTCCAGGTAATTAATTCTTATGATTGTACATTTGGACCTTAATCTAGAAAAAAAACCACAGAATAAAGTTGTGCCACATATTTTTTTTAAGTAAGATAACATCTACAACTTTTTTTTTTATTGAAATCTTGTTTCATTAGTTCTGCATGTTTTATGTACCCCTAGTTTCAAAAAAGTTTTCCAAGAAGAAAGTCATACATCAAAACAAAAGAATCATAATAAAATTTATATCAATTATTATTTTTTACAATGTGAGAAAATTTCACCCTGCTTTGTAAAGATCTAACCTACTTACATAAATCAACTTTTGAACACGCTATTTATATAACTTTATCTAACTTAATTAAACCAGATCTTAGCTCCCTGTGGTATGCTTATGTATAAAATAATATGTCCAAAATGTAAAACTGAGTATGTTACTTATATGAACACTTATGAATAAAAAATATTCATCATAAACAATGGAATGGCATAAAAGCACATATAAAGCACATGTAAAGCACATATAGATATATATGAATTATTGATTAACAAGGAATGTCAAAAGTGATGTTATATTATTTAGATTTTATATAAATCATAAATGCATATAAATTGCAAAGATGTATGATATATAAGTTTTATAGTACATATAACACTTAATGTACTGACAAAAAAAATTGAGATGATTTGTAAATGACTTAATAGAGATTTGTATGTATGTATTTCAAAAAGAGTTACTGTAATTCGGGAACTGGTGTGCTTATTTTATAAAATTGTCTTTCTTAAACGACAGATTAAATTTTTCAAATCACAGACCAATTCCGATTACAAACATGATTCAAGCTGAAATTTAAAAATTAAAAATAAAAATCTGATCATATCAACAAGATTATATAGATCTCAAAATCTAATATTTTGACAGATAAATCTATGTGAAAAGTTATTGGATAAATATCTTAATCTATACATGATCCGTCAAATGGAATTCTTAAGTAGATTTACTGCACTAGAAAAAATTTAAAAGTCATAAACATGACATAAAACATACCTATATATATATATGTATATAGTAAACTCCTCTCATGCAACTTTACATGTTATCTCCAGTCCTGTGCTATCGACACTTCAAAATACACAACCATATTCACGAGAAAGACTTGATCACTGAATGCTGATAACAATAACCTTTCTGTACACGTATAATTTGATTATAAAATATGTACACAAAATCAACAACCATACAAAAATAGAAGATTCTTTGGCAACACAGAACCTGATTTTGATTACAGAGTTTCTGTCTTTGGTTTTACATCAGATCTAGGGTACTATTGTGGTGGTGGTCGTAAATTACATTCTGCCATTTTGTAACAATACTGATATTGCTCCTACAAAATAAAACAATTTTATTATGAAGTATTGCTTGAACTCTAACATGCATAACTTGAGTAAATAAACAAAAAACTAAGACGTAATACTAATGCAACTAGATATCATTGAGATGGGAGCCATCTCTGTGGGCCCCGCTGTGAATAATGTGTGGTAAAAAATTTGTATCTTTATCATTGGACATGGGGTTGTCAACTGAAACCAAATTTTTTGACCTATGAAGTTGTACATAAATTATGACACACCCTGTGGTGTTGGTTTATATACATGTCAAGTATAAACTTTGAAATCATAACGGTTCTCAAGATATAGAGCAGACACGATCTTTACCATAGGACATGGGGTTGTCAACTAAAACCAGTTTTTGACCTTGACCTTTGACCTAGAAGTTGCTCATACATTATGACACACCCTCTGGTGTTGGTTAATATACATGTCAAGTATAAACTTTGAAATCATAACGGTTCTCTAGATATAGAGCGGACACAATTTCGGACAGATGGACAGACTGATCACTATAGGGCGTCCGCAATTCGGCGGGGCCCTAATTAAAGAACCTTTATTGAGCCAGTTCACACAGTTCCTAATACAGTACAGTGTTATTTTTAAAAGTTACTTTGAAATTAACCTTACATGAAGATTGATAGGGATCTCAGTACTGTAAATTCAGAAATTATTGCGAGGTTTTTATTAATGCAAATAATTCGACTGGGTGAGTATCGCAATAATAAGAACTTGCATTCTGATAACTGATATATAGACCTGTATGCTTTTTTTTCCGAAATCACAATAATAAAACTCACATTTTTGTCCATTCTTGAAAAATCGCAATAATAAATGCACGCAATAATTTCTGAATTTACAGTATATGTGACCATACATACAAGTAAGTTTGCATACCTATATGTAGTTTTTGATTTAGCATTCAATAACCACTTTACAGCTTTAATTGTTTTCTATGTTTAAAAACTATGACCTTTCCCTTAGACATATTGATCTCAACAGATATATTTATCTTACTCTCATTAAATGTGATTATACCAGGAAAGTTGCAATCCTATTTGTAGTAATTGATTTAGCATCTGATATTCTCTCTTCTTCTAGTTACTATGACCTTGAACTTAGACACATTGACCTCAAAATCAATAGGAAGCTGCCTTTCATTATGTGTGACCATATATGTGGGTAAAATCTTAATGCCCATATTTTGGTATATATAAGAAACCATGAGATTGACTCCTGACAATATTGAGCTCAAAACCAACAGGGAACTTCCTCTCATTATATGTTATTATTTTAGGTGGCAATAAGATCACATGGTACAGCATGCTCACATGAAACTTGAAACCCAATTTTAGGAAGCTCAGATTTGTAGTTTCTTTGAAAAATGCAACAAAAATTTGATTAGACAGATGACAGGACAGACGCATGAACAGACTGAGTGACCGGTACACCAGTATACCTGCCTCCTTCAGAGCAATGTAAATAAAATCCTATAATTGGTCATCCTGCTATTTGACAAAGGTTACTTCACAAAAGCATTTAAAGAGGAAACTGTTGTAAAATATTCCTACATCTTCTCCACTCATCACTCTTCCAATTTTATAAAGAACAGTGCTATGTCTGATGTTAAATAAATACCAACATTCAAATATTATACTTTCATATAATGTTTAAGTATTACTTTACCTTATCCTCAATGAACTGGGGTCTATTATTTCGTATTGTTTTAACAGTTTGGAATACATCAATTTCTTGGTCTAGTTCTTTACGTTCTAATATTAAACTAATGGCACAATATAATCCACTTCTACTAGCACCATTCCTAGGTAAAATTCAAAATGTGGTTAAGAATGAATCCTAAAAAACTTCAAACATATGATTCTTGTTACAAACTTAGGAATATCATGCTTAACTTTATAATTTGAATGATTAATTGTACTATAGATCTCATGAAATAAAAAAAAAATATGTTAAAAAATTGTGAACTTGAGGTGTGTAGTTCAAGAATGACTGATGAGTTGTAATTATCTTCCACATTGCAATTATCATCATTCATATTGTTGTGGATAAAATCATAACATGTATTTTACTATTCATTAAAGTAATCAAAATGTTCCACACCCACATAACTCTGTTGCTTATTTTGCAATGATGATGATGATGGTCACAATATAAAACACAATTTGGGTGTTTAATATAATTAAACAAACACAAAACATATGAGCACATCACAGAGTACATAACTGCATACATGTACAGGAACTGAAAAAAAAGTAATGAGGTTCCATCAACAACCTCTTTATAAAGGGCACCTGTCTATAAAGGGCACTTCCTGCTTTCCCTCGAGTGCCCTTTATAAACAGGTTTTACTAAATAAAAGAAGTTACGTAAAGTCAATTCATAAATTTTTTTTAAATTAAGAGAAAAATGAAAATGTGTCCTTATGTCATTACTTACATGCAGTGAACAGTGATTGGTCCTTTTCCACTCTGTTTTGTCCAATGGTCTACTTCTCTTAATAAATCTGCTAATGCTTGGGCAGATGATGGAATATTTTTCTCTCCCCAGTTAAATTCAAACTGTTTTACAGCACGATCTTCATTCTATAAAATGTAATTTCTATTTATACATACATAACAGAAGTGCACATGCTGATAATGTCTTACACTATTGCATGCTTTACTGATCAGGACTGAATTTATATTGTAAGTCTTTAAGATAAAAGTTTACTACAAGTATCACATCAACTTAAGGGCATTTGATACAGTAGCAGTGGCAGATACTAGTGCTTCCAAACATAACATGTACTTTTTAGCAACATTACTAATGATAAACATAATACAAGCTGAAGCCCCGCCTATCTATTGATTGCAGATGTCAATCTTAACTACCATGCTTGAGCAAACATGTATACAAACAAAGCAAGCAAGCCAACCAAACCTTTAAACTACAAGCATTAGGAAAATAGCTCTAAGACTTTTTCCTTTTTTATTCAAAACAAGTTCCAATTTATGACGGTAATTTGTATAAGGGATTAGCATCCATATGTCTCTTATTATAGGATATGTGTGGCAGGTAAGACAAATATCACAACATACAGCATAATCTTAAGCAGAAAATAATTGATAGATACTAGCAAACTTCAGAAGGTCTCTCTTGGCCTTGCAGCATTTTTAAGAATGCTATAAAAATAAGAAGATACGGTATGGCTGCCAATGAGATTACTATCCACCAACATGTTATGGATGTAAGCAAGTAATTTTTTTATACTGTCGTTTATTGTTACATTTTGATTTTTTCATCCCATTTTCACTTTATACAAAATAAATGATAAGTTCAATATTTGTTTTTGCCCTTTCGTATTGTGGGCTATAAAAAGAATTGTGTAATGATTTTACCTTATTTTGTTACTCAATATCCTTGTTTGATTCACTAGAAGACAGTAGTTGTGTAATGATTTTACCTTGATTTTGTTACTCAGTTTAAATATCCTTTCTGTAATTGTTTTGTTTGATTCACTAGAAGACAGTAGTTCTATACTGAGTGGATCATAAGACACTGAATATCCATATTCTTCTGGCCAGTATAAGGCACATGTCTACAATATCGTAAAAAAGATTCAGAATTTATGTTCAGTAATTATAAATCATATTTTAAAATTGAAGGTACATGGCTAAAAATCTCACGGAAATGAGATGTGCCAATGCTAATACAACTGCATACCAAATACCATTGACTTATTATAAGTCGAGCCCTTTAAACAAACCTAAACACAAACATTAACTTGTAAACTATGTAAATGTTTCAAAGTCAATGAACCATGACTGAGGGGGTGGGGCTATATAATCTCCATGGAAACGATACTTGCAAATGCCAATAAATTTGCATACCAAATATCATTGACTTAACATTAGAAGTTCATCTTAAATGGATCTAATCACAAACTAATACATGCCGTAAACTAAGCAAAAGTTTCAAAGTCAATAGACCATGACTGAGGGGACGGGGCCAAATATTCTCCATGGAAATGAGATGTGCTAATGCTTATACAACTGAATACCAATTAACATTGGCCTACCACTAATGGTTCCCCTTGAACTGACCTAATCACAAACTAATACATGTAAACTAAGCAAAATTTTCAAAGTCAAAGACCATGACTAATATGTCAAATTTCAAAGGAGCCAAACAATCAAGATGAATTATTAAGCATTTCAATTAACAGATGTAACTTTTATATGGTATAATTATACCTAGGCCAAAACATTGATTTAACCTGAAAAAAGAGGAATTATTTGTTTTATACAAACATTAACATAATGTGAAATAAACAAGAACTGTCTAAGAAGCAAGACAAATTTAACTCCCTTTCTTTATCAATTAGCACTTAATATCAATTTTTTGAATATAATTTACAGTAAACAAGAATGTGTCCATAGTACACGGATGCCCCACTCCCACTATCATTTTCTATGTTCAGTGGACCGTGAAATTGGAGTCAAAACTCTAATTTGGCATTAAAATTAGAAAGATCATATCATAGGGAACATAAGTTTCAAGTTGATTGGACTTCAACTTCATCCAAAACTACCTTGACCAAAAACTTTAACCTGAAGCGTCACAGACGGACGGACGAACGGACAGACCGAAAAACATAATGCCCCAACTTGGGGCATAAAAAAAAACAATAACAAAGTAATATGAATATAAATCATCATTATTAGTGCAGCAGGATATTTTTTTTAACTCTGGGAAGCCATTTAACAAACCTTGTCGTTTCTATCAAATTCATTCAACATAATGACAGTGTTCGAGTTATAATCATATAACATTCTCCAGAAATCTGCTACTGTCTTAGGCAACGGCATCTGTGTCACTATAAATCTATCTCTATGCGTGTAACCCTGAAAAATTCAAATACTTTATAAATTTACAAAAAGTATTCCCTCATTAAAGACCTTTTTGAAATATCCAGTCACTTGAACTATTTGCTAAACCTATTTAATTCTGATTTATACATACTGATAATCAATTCAAATTTTATAAATTCTCTTATAATCTACAGTAATTGGTAAATATGCTAAGCTGTGTCCTCTATTCTATAGAATTTGAAATGTTTATCATTTTATGCACATGCCACAATGAATGATATATATATATAACCAGTCTAAAAGGTACAACATCACCAAAAATGACAATAAGCGAACAAATGTAACTATAAATATTTGGATAACAGATATCCTTCATCAATATGAGCACGATATAAAATGAATCAGATCAAACTATTCTGGGTATTAAACTAAAGCAATCTTGATTTCTATACAATAAAAAAGTGAAACAGTTTTACCCGAACATGTTGTGCCAGTTCATATCTCTAATTACTATTTTCATTTTAGGCATGTCTTTGAGTCGTTTTTGGAAATTTTAAAATTTATTAGCGTCTCTACATATTATGTTCGGGTAAAACTGTTTCACTTTTTTATTGTATAGAAATCAAGATTGCTTTAGTTTAATACCCAGAATAGTTTGATCTGATTCATTTTATATCGTGCTCATATTGATGAAGGATATCTGTTATCCGAAATATTTATAGTTACATTTGTTCGTTTATTGTCATTTTTGGTGATGTTGTACCCTTTTAGACTGGTTATATATTATATTTTGTAGTGTACTGTATTATATTTATATGATCCATCGCCCGTAAGATTTATCGTTGACTATTATTCAGTCATTTATATATATATATATATATATACAGAATAATGGCATTTTGTTTTGATATTATCTTTATCAGCAAGAATATCATGCAAACCTGCAAGATATCTGACAATATTTTACTTTTCTTATCATCCATAAAAATTATGACAGTTGTAAAAATTCAGCGCTCACAAGACACAAAGATTTTAACAGTAGAGTTACTTACAGGTAAGAATACTGCATTAATGTAATCATTGGATCCTTCTACCTGTGTATATAGGTGTGGCCTGTATCTGTTAGCTGTAAATGTAAAATGTAATCATTAGATCCTTCTACCTGTGTATATAGGTGTGACCTGTATATGTTAGCTGTAAATGTACATTGTAATCATTAGGTATATAGGTGTGGCCTGTATCTGTTAGCTTTAAATGTAAAATGTAATCATTAGGTATATAGGTGTGGCCTGTATCTGTTAGCTGTAAATGTAAAATGTAATCATTAGGTATATAGGTGTGGCCTGTATCTGTAAGCTTTAAATGTAAACTGAAAAAAGTTTTAAAGCCTTAAGTAGGAAGCAGAAAATATTGTTTACTATTTTGTCATGCTACTGATAAAGGACATACATATGCTATTTAAGGTGGTACATAACACTACAGGGAGATAACTCTGTAAAAATCAGCTGAACATTTTAATCACATTCTATTGTTAAGGAAATATTAAGCTTCTCAATGATCAAAATTAGTGTTTGTCAAACTGCTATATATCCAATGAAATTTTTTCGATAAAGTGTGTGGTTCAAGTTGTTTAAAATTTTTATATTTTTGTCCAAGGGTCAAAGTAAATATTTTATGAAAATTAAAAGAGCCAAATTAATTGGTACCACCTTAATTTTTTTATTTTTAATGAAAAGAAAATAGCAAGGTTGGGCGGTATTTACCACCCCCGGTGTTTACCAGTGGTATTTACAGGTATTTACCGCCCCGGACAATACTCCCCAAGTGGTCAATACTGGCAAATACTGGTCAATTGAAATTTTCATGCTTCTTTTGACTGACTTATCTATCAATTCTAGTAAAAAAATGGTTGATGAGGGAAAACTTTATTCCTTTGGCATGATTCAGTTTATAAAATGAATGATATTGGTATGTTATTAATTATTAAAACATTAAAATTACTAATTTAGTTCTTAGGAGTAATGATATTGCATACTTTTGGTATACATATAAAATTGAGCAGCTATATCAGTTATTTTAACATGTATAAATCAAGATATTTTTTTCTTGAAAAGGTTTGAATTTTACAGGTAAATAGAATTACAAGTGACTAACAATATAGATTATCAGAGCATTACCTTTTATATGGCTAACATGTGTCAAAAGTTTAATTACTATAACAGCTGTCCCCTAATAAATGTTGACATAACAGAAAAAAAGTCATAAAAGTGATTTCTAAAGATTGTTTTAAACAATGAATTAATTCCTATTCAACAGCATGATAAAATTGTTCTAAATGCAGGAAATGTTTTTTTTTTTTAATAAATATATAACATATATATAAAACAATTTTTAAATTTTTTAATTGCATCTTTCAAAATAACTGTTAAGAAAACCAGATGTTATATAGTCTCTCTTAAGTGACTGACTTCATGGTGTTAATGGCTATATCTGTTGTATGATTAAATTAATATTTGATAAATCTTCATTAAACCATGTTCATGAACTTATTAATTGTGACTTTTTGTCCTTTTACAATGTAGTAAATAAGTGACTTTCTGCATTGTGACTATATCTATCCATTTACCAAGTAATTGACCTGAGGTAGGGACTAGTTTTATAGTAAAGTCCTATCGAAATTTCAATTGATCAGTATTTGCCAGTATTGACCAGTATTTGCCAGTATTTCCCGGTATTTACCGGTATTTACCACCAGCATGGTCAATACTAGTATTGACCGCTTTTTTGCCAACCTTGGAAAATAGTGTTTTAAATTTATTCAGATCAAACCAACAATTTCCCACATCTGAAACAAACTGTTTTTAATGTACTAGCTAACACGGCAATAGTCCACATGACGACACATCATCACACAGGTCCTGACTTCTGAAAATTTAAAAAAATTAAAAAGAAGCTGTCTGCCCTCCTAACCAAAGATAAAACTCATGACCTCCTGAATGTGAACAGTACCTTTAATCAGTTTAAATCTTTCCACACTGGATTGCAAAGAAGAACCTTCTTAACCACTTAACTAAACGACTTAAATGAACCATAATGAGGGTAAATCCAGAAAAGTCCTTCTTACCCACAAAATTTACCAAGCGTTATGTACATATTACTTACCTGGAAGTACATTCTTTACTCTGTTTTTATCAATGTTTTCTGGATCTAAAGCAGCTTTGAACTCTGTATTTTCTATATTTGGTAACAATTTCTGAGCAACCTTCACAATGATAGAAAACATTATATTATTTAAAGAAGATAGAATAGTTAAAATACAGAATACTTATATTTGCTATAATTGTTTTTATCTTCATCATTTGAACTCTTGTGGATATTTGTCTCATTTGGCAACCATACCACATCTCCTTATTTTTATATTATAGTCATGAAACATTTTATCAAACTGCCTTGTTTACTATTGATAGATTAGAATACAAACATTTTTTTTAATGAAGAATTTACAATTTTGATTTGCCGGATATAAAAGAGGTGAAGCAGGGTTACCACTAAGGCAACTCCATGATATCTGGACTCACGAAAATCTGTCTATTAAGTTAAACAATGAGTATGTGACGGTTCTCCAGTCGAAAGCACCAGGGATACAAGAAAAGTGCAGTAATTTTGAAAGACATCGATTGCCGCTAAAATATGCCTTGAAGTTACAAAGCATAACATAAAACAGGCACTTGAAAAACAAATGAATTGTTGTTATGAATATGTTAATACATCTTTGATATACCTCAAACTGTTTATCAAATGCTGAAACCTCAAATCCAGCCTTTGGAATACACATTTCTTGGTATCTAGATTCAAATTCTCTAACGGGTATTGTTGTTTCTCCTGCTAATACTGCTTCTAATAAGGCATCATATAAAAACATATATTGTTCCTGAAGTAAACAGACAAAGACTTATACATAAAATCATAAAAACAACAAAGTTTAAAATACTCTATGTCTTCAACTTATTATTGAAAATATATTTACCGCTGAGTTTTTAAAACCTTTTTAAATGGAAAAATAAAATAAAGTAATTTACATTGACAACTGGGCTCTCAGTCAAAAAACTTTACTCAGTACTTGGGAGTACAAAATTTGTGCTTGAAACACAAAATCAAGGATTTTGATTGGTTGATTTCTGAGTACGAAAATCGTGCTCGAAATTTTTATGACCGCAAGGCCTGGAATACTCAAAATTAGTACTAAATAATATTTGTTTCTTCATCTTACATGTGTATCTGCATTCAGAGAAAAATTGTCTGTAGAAAGTATAAATCATCATTATCAAAACGGATCTTACTTACATCAATCCCAAGAATATTGTAAAATTTCACAAAAAGGGCCAGGGCAAAGTTACACCATAACACAACAATAAAATTGGTAACATAATGACACAAATCAATATAAGCCATTTAAAATTTGTTAGCCATCAATGTCCTTGGAGGATAAACAATGACTAAGTATTCTCTTAAATTTGGTATTTTGTTATTTCAATATTGAATTTCAAAGAACAGAAATTTTTCATCAACTAAAAATTACATAAAACTCCATAAGGCCATTTTTTCTGCCCTTGATGACTAAATACTTACAGTTTAAAGGAGGTTTACTTAGGACCAATGGAAGGATGGACAAACAATGTGATTGCAAAATAAAAAGTGGCACATACCCAAGTTTGTATCATATTGGTCCTATTTGCTCTCATGAGCTGTGCACATTTCAGTACATCTACAAATCCTTCCGCTTTGGCTTGCTCATTTGTATAATCTAAACCTATATAAGTACCAGTTCTTCCTATACCAGCACTAGAAACAAAAGACATATAATTATTTCTACGATATAATTACTTTTACTAAATCTTATTCAATCATTTCAAAGTATGACTGATATGTATCAGTCATCTCAACCATGGCAGACAAGCTCGGAACGGGTTTTTCTGTCGTTATTGTATCATCTTCGTCACTGTCTTCTTCTGTTTCTTTCATGCTCGAAGTTATCTCGTTGATAATATCGTCGTCTGTTAGTGGCTCAGTGGTTGGAATATCATTGTCGATGTTGGCGTATTCTGTGAAGTTAATTCCTGCAAGACGGGCTAGTGGAATATCATCGTCGTCGTCATCTTCTTCTTCTTCTTGTTGGTCACTTACTCCGGACTCAATGTCAACACTGAAACCTGCACGTCTAAAGCAGTTGCTTATTGTGGTGGCTGTGACTGAGAACCAAGCTCGCTGAAGAAATCGGAGTGCATCTAGGACAGTTAGACTGAACTTTGTTTTACTCTCGGCACATGCAATCTGTTTCATTAGGACCCTTTTGCGGTAGTGAACTTTTAGATTCTGAATGATACCTTGGTCACAGGGTTGTGTCTTACTGGTTGTATTAGGTGGCAAGAAAACCAGCTTAATACTTTTCAAGCCTTTAACGTGCGGATGAGCAGGGCAGTTGTCAACTATCATTGCTACTTTCCGTTGCTGCCGTAAAAATTTCTTGTCAAGCTTGTTTATCCAGTTAATAAAGATTTCTGATGTCATCCATGCTTTTTTATTTGCCTCATACTGTGTTGGTAGCGTTTTGACATTCTTAAAGCACCTTGGGTTAACTGATTTACCAATGACTAGTATTTCGACTTTCTCGGAACCGGACATGTTTGTACACACCATAACAGTTAGTCTCTCTTTACTTCTTTTACCACCACTGCAATCTATACCTTTGAACTCTAAAGTTTTTTCTGGCAACAATTTAAAAAATAGCCCAGTCTCGTCAGCATTAAAAATGTTATCTGGTGTAAACTCTGCCATTATGCCTTTTAATTCTGTTACCCAATCGTTCATAGCTTCACTGTTAACATCAACAGATTTTGCCTCTCCACAAATTTTCTTAAATGTGATGTTGTGGCGATCTTTAAAACGATCAAGCCAACCATTGCTGCATTTAAATTCTGGGTGATCTAGTCTTTTTGCAAATTCCTCTGCTTTTGTCGTTAGCATTGGACCTGAGATAGGTAAGTTTTGATCTCTTACACTTGTAAACCATTTGAGTAAGGCGTGTTCAACATTTTCATAAGTTGCAGTTCTCATACGTTTTCTTTCAGGGGCAAAACTACTTTGTTGGTATGCTTCTTTAATTTTATTAGCATTTTTTATCCAAGTGGATAATGTATTTGACGGAACACCAAAATTGCGTGCAATTTCTGACTTGGGTTTTGAGGCCCTTTCGACTTCTAGTATGGCTTGGTATTTATCTTCTATTGATTTAACATTGAGTTTTCTCTTAGCCGATCTAGCTATCCCCCCGGATGACCCGGTGCCTTCACTAGATTGTTCAGCTAACATCGCGTACTGTAAGAATGAACTATTGTGGCCATGCAACCCCTTTTATAACAAAATACAAATATTTTCATAACTAATCTTTAAGGAATGTGAACAGTTTTCATAGATTAAAAAGACCGACTCATAATCATTAATAAACCATTTTAATCCTTTTGATTATTGACTTATTCTAACGGTTAATTTAATCTCGGCTTGGGTCATTTAAATTCGTTTCGTTTTTATACCAGGTGAAATATGTTCACATTAAAGTTCCACTTGGATGATCAACAAACGTGTTAATTATCGGTCACCATAAACATGTCATTTTAACTGTTATACAAACAAGTATGTTTACACAGCTTTAATCACTTATGAAAATTATCAGGTTAAACAAGAAAAACATCCGTTATGATTTTTATTTTTAAAGTTTTATTTCATTCGAAATTTCTTACTTTTGAACTTCGAGACATCGGGGTCAATTTACATCAATTTTACTTCGACGGGACTTAAGAATTACCTCGACTTAACCGAGAATTCGAATCATCCGAGTTCGACTCATCAGAGGTTAAAATGCATTGATCAAACGGGAATTATGCCGGGACCGAGAAATTACTTCGACTCATCCGAGTTTTCGACACAACCGAGTTCGACACAACGAGGTTCGACTGTATATGGGAAACATTTAAAATAGTCCATTGTTGACATTGGTCTTTATCAAAAGACAAAAAATTATTCAATCAAACTCAATCTTTCTAATAATTGGTGCCTGCCTGTGATATATATGGTAAACAGCCCTGATCAAAACATTTTGCTTCATATATAAACACACCATGTACCCTTAAATAATAGAATATTTTTATAATGGATAATGAATTATATTTTCATCTCTTTCCAGACATTGCCACAAAGGTGAACAATTAAGGAATACCAGCACTGTAGTTGAAGAGTTTCCGCCATTAATAGGGAGTTGACGGTCACGAATGCATTTTTCTACAAATCCTTCCGCTTTGGCTTGCTCATTTGTATAATCTAAACCTATATAAGTACCAGTTCTTCCTATACCAGCACTAGAAACGAAAGACATATAATTATTTCTACGATATAATTACTTTTACTAAATCTTATTCAATCATTTACAGTCGAACCTCGTTGTGTCGAAGTCGAAGGGACCAGACGAAAGTATTCGACTCATCCGAGGTTCGACTCATCCGAGGTCGAGTGTGACGTCATATATTTGAAATGTATGAAATACCAATATGAGATTTCTGTAAACTAGATACATGTATATTGATCATTGTGCCTCTTTCGTTATGATAATATATGATTGTGTATTCATGTTCCGTATTTTTTTTTCTTTCTATAAATAAAAAATGTAAACACAGTTAACGTAGTTTATTCTTTACTAAGCAAGTAAATTATCAGGTAAGAAAGCATACATTTATTTTCATAAAGACAAAAGACAAGCACTACTAACTTTGAAAGGTAAGCACTAGCTATTCATAAATTCCATCATAATAATTAAACACACAAGTACAGATGCAACACACAACATTCACAAATAAAATCAATACACAAATATTTACAAAGGTCAGACACTATAAATTCTGGAATCACTCCCGAAACGAAACAAGTCCTGAAAGATCACTCATGAGGGTCGTCTGCTTTGCGTTCAACTTTCTTTTAAGCTGTTTTCTGGTGAAGTAGTTGTTGATCTTGGCGAGTAGTGGTAGCAATTCTTCTGTATCGTCCTGAGCTTCAAAGTATGACTGATATGTATCAGTCATCTCAACCATGGCAGACAAGCTCGGAACGGGTTTTTCTGTCGTTATTGTATCATCTTCGTCACTGTCTTCTTCTGTTTCTTTCATGCTCGAAGTTATCTCGTTGATAATATCGTCGTCTGTTAGTGGCTCAGTGGTTGGAATATCATTGTCGATGTTGGCGTATTCTGTGAAGTTAATTCCTGCAAGACGGGCTAGTGGAATATCATCGCATCGTCATCTTCTTCTTCTTCTTGTTGGTCACTTACTCCGGACTCAATGTCAACACTGAAACCTGCGTCTAAAGCAGTTGCTTATTGTGGTGGCTGTGACTGAGAACCAAGCTCGCTGAAGAAATCGGAGTGCATCTAGGACAGTTAGACTGAACTTTGTTTACTCGGCACATGCAATCTGTTTCATTAGGACCCTTTGCGGTAGTGAACTTTAGATTCTGAATGATACCTTGGTCACAGGGTTGTGTCTTACTGGTTGTATTAGGTGGCAAGAAAACCAGCTTAATACTTTTCAAGCCTTTAACGTGCGGATGAGCAGGGCAGTTGTCAACTATCATTGCTACTTTCCGTTGCTGCCGTAAAAATTTCTTGTCAAGCTTGTTTATCCAGTTAATAAAGATTTCTGATGTCATCCATGCTTTTTTATTTGCCTCATACTGTGTTGGTAGCGTTTTGACATTCTTAAAGCACCTTGGGTTAACTGATTTACCAATGACTAGTATTTCGACTTTCTCGGAACCGGACATGTTTGTACACACCATAACAGTTAGTCTCTTTACTTCTTTTACCACCACTGCAATCTATACCTTTGAACTCTAAAGTTTTTTCTGGCAACAATTTAAAAAATAGCCCAGTCTCGTCAGCATTAAAAATGTTATCTGGTGTAAACTCTGCCATTATGCCTTTTAATTCTGTTACCCAATCGTTCATAGCTTCACTGTTAACATCAACAGATTTTGCCTCTCCACAAATTTTCTTAAATGTGATGTTGTGGCGATCTTTAAAACGATCAAGCCAACCATTGCTGCATTTAAATTCTGGGTGATCTAGTCTTTTTGCAAATTCCTCTGCTTTTGTCGTTAGCATTGGACCTGAGATAGGTAAGTTTT
Organism: Mytilus coruscus; assembly: GCA_017311375.1. Classification (NCBI taxonomy): domain Eukaryota; kingdom Metazoa; phylum Mollusca; class Bivalvia; order Mytilida; family Mytilidae; genus Mytilus; species Mytilus coruscus. The sequence continues at coordinate 106,820,648 of CM029595.1, read as the reverse complement.
GATCTCTTACACTTGTAAACCATTTGAGTAAGGCGTGTTCAACATTTTCATAAGTTGCAGTTCTCATACGTTTTCTTTCAGGGCAAAACTACTTTGTTGGTATGCTTCTTTATATATGGGAAACATTTTAAATAGTCCATTGTTGATATTGGACTTTATCAAAAGACAAAAAATTATTCAATCAAACTCAATCTTTCTAATAATTGGTGCCTGCCTGTGATATATATGGTAAACAACCCTGATCAAAATATTTTGCTTCATACATAAACACACTATGTTCCTTAAATAATAGAATATTTGTATAATGGATAATGAATTATATTTTCATTTCTTTCCAGACATTGCCACATAGGTGAACAATTAAGGAATACCAGCACTGTAGTTGAAGAGTTTCCGCCATTAATAGGGGAGTTGACGGTCACGAATGCATTTTACTGGCGAAGCATATTTTCAATCATATAGTATTAATCAAACATTTGTGAATTTCAGCAATTCAAAATGGCAGCCTAAGGCATGTCAGTTGTGGATTTAAAGATCAATTATAACCAATTAAAAAAAGTTGTTACATAAAGATTGTATTAGAATAACAGATGCTGTAATTATCGGTCTATATATACCTACCTACAGTGAACAACAACAGGTGCTGTACTATCTTTGTTGAATGCATCAACTTTATGTTTAAAACATAACAATGGTGTAGATGATGTCAGTGTACCATGATCAGACCAGCTGGTGAAATGGAATTGTTTAATGTCTCTACTCTGTCCATTCTGTTATCATAAAAGAATGTACATTGTCAATATAAATAAGTTATTAGTTTTCCCATCATTTCACATAGTACATTGAAGAGGATTTTGTTGCACATAGTACATTGAAGAGAATTTTGTTCCATATAAATCTATCCCATTCAGTATTGATTAAACTTCGTGTGTAATCCAAGGGTTTGTTAAGGAAGTCATCTAATAATTTTTGTGTAATGTAATCTATTACATTTTCTGACTTTCTAATCACAAATAGATGAGTGGAATCTCAATGTAAGCCTTTTTCTATTTCTTTCAACGGAATTGCTAAATTTTCTCAAGATTTGTGTTTTCCTCAATATAGCTTTTTTGTGCTGATGCAGCGTAAAGCAATCACTAATCAATCATCAAGATTGTATTACTTTTACCAAAGGGCCATGTTGAAAAATAAAAACAATTAAATGTCCTTTTCCTAATAGTTATACAAGACATGTTTATTTGTTATCAAAGATAAAAGTAAAGATAAAATATTTGCTTTAGACTTGTGTTTTAGTATATTGAAGGACCTTTTGTCTCATTTTAAAAATATACTTTAAATTGTTAAATGTTCGAATTAGCTCTCGCCGCGATATAGCCTGTTTGCGCTAAGGTGGCGTAAAGCAAACACCAATCAATAAAAGTAAAGAACCACTTATTGAGGGCCCAGTATTTAAAATACAAGAAAGGAGTACATGATTAAAACAGAAAATAGTTCCTACACACTGCTCTAGCTTTTAAAATATGTCAAATATTTGTGTAACTTTGGTACATGTATCGATTGAAAGCTTTAATGAGGACTATAGAACTCTTGTCGAATGTTTATTTTGAATAAAACAACAATGTAAAAAACTGAAATAGAAAGGCATATATTCCTGTTTCTCAGATAAGTTTTTGTACTTCTGCTCTTGCAGGAACCAGTGAATTCTGTAATCCTATTTCAGACATACTGATTTTTTATATTATTATTCATATCATAAGGTTTTGTTTTGATATAAACTATCTGTTTCTTTATATCAACATAAAAGATATAAATGCTTGAAATAGCAAAATTTAACATAGAAAGCAATGCAACAATGAATTAGTGGTTTTCAGATTGACTTGCCCATGTCAAATTAATTAATAGTTGGGCAGAGGCTTCAGTCAGAACCTGCAGTTCAATTATCTAATACAGTTCAATTGATGTACTTACACATGATATTTTAAATGTCCTAATAGTAAAATCTGTGTATACTGTTGTCTGTATAATTTCTACTGAGACATTTCCATAACTTGTTGATCCCTTATCTGGCCAATACTGTTCACATTTTGTCTGAAAATAAATATGTCATAGGAAAATGTCAGTACAGGCAGACATTCTCTCTTAAAAGATATTAAAGGGGCATTATAAATATAAATATAAAAATAAATGGAGAATGTGTCCCTGTGGACACAGATGATACCCCCGCTTGCATACAACATTATAAAGGGACATAACTCAAGAACGTTAAAAGTGACGCTACCCAAATTTGTACTTGATCTGAGTTTTAAGGTAATAAGTATTGTGTATAGGTTTCATTATGTTTTGTTGGGGCAAACTTAAGTTACAGAACAGAAACTAAAAATTTTGCAAGGGGCATAACTCCATAATGATTAAAGTGACACTACCAAAATTCAACTTGATCTGTGTTTTGTGGTAAAAAGCTTTGTGTATAAGTTTCATAACATTTGGTTGAGGCAACTTAAGTTAGAGAACGGAAACTAAAAATTTTGCAATTTTTCGATTTATAAAGGGGCATAACTTAAGAATGGTTAAAGTAACCCCACCAAAATTCAAACTTGATCTTTATTTTGTGGTAATAAGCATTGTGTATATGTTTCATAAAATTTGGTTGAGGCAAACTTATTAGAAAACGGAAACTAAAAATTTTGCAATTTTTCCATTTATGAAGGGCATAACTCTAGAAAGGTTAGAGTGACGCTACCAAAAATTCAATCTTGATCTGTATTTTGTGGTAATAAGCATTGTGTATAAGTTTCATAACATTTGGTTGAGGCAAACTTAAGTGAGAGAAAGGAAACTAAAAATTTTGCAATTTTTCCATTTATAAAGGGGCATAACTCTAGAACGATTAAAGTGACGCTACCAAAATTCTAACTTGATCTGTGTTTTGTGATAATAAGCATTGTGTTTAAGTTTCATAACATTTGGTTGTGGCAAACTTAAGAGAAAGGAAACTAAAAATTTTGTAATTTTTCCATTTATAAAGGGACATAACTCTAGAACGTAAGAGTGACCCTACCAAAATTCAAACTTGATCTGTATTTGGTGGTAATAAGCATTGTGTATAAGTTTCATAACATTTGGTTGAGGCAAACTTAAGTTAGAGAACGGAAACTGAAAATTTTGCAATTTTTCCATTTATAAAGGGGCATAACTCTTGAATGGTTATAGTGACGCCACCAAAATTCAAACTTGGTCTGTGTTTAGTGGTAATTAGCATTGTTTATAAGTTTCATAACATTTGGTTGAGGCAAACTCAAGTTAGAGAACGGACACCAATTTTTGTACGTACGTACAGAAGGACAAGGGTAAAACTTAATGCCCCTTCCGCTACTGCGGGGGCATAAAAAATAAGATATAATATTTTTTTGTTCAATCATTAATGAAAGTGAAATAGTGAAATAATAATTCGCTTCTAGCAGCCAGTTTGGTTCAATTTTGTAAAAATAAGCTTAGAAATTAAACATAGCTGATGAATTATTCACTTGCAAGGGAATAATTCGACCGCATTGAATCCATATTCAATAAACCTTAACTTTAACCCTTAGCTGAAGATGGGTTACACATGTACATGTATTCAGCTACCAAAAGGAAAAGAATGTCAACATTGAAAGTGAAACAAGGATGAACCATTTGGTTGACCAATTCATTCCACAAAATAATCATTCTTGTACAGGTAATAAAATGCTTCGCTGAGGGCAGCCTGATACGACCACAGAGGTCGAACCCTGAACAGTTGGGGCAAATTTGGACACAATAATCAAGCTTGATACTGTCTGAATTTGGATTGTGATCAAATTTTTGACATAATACAAATTTCTGTCACAAAATAAATGTGGTCAAAGATCTTAATAATCTATTGTGCAATTGAAGATTTCTTCTTGAAACTTCAAAAAATTTGAAATTTGAAAAATTTTGAAGAAAAAAATTATAAACCCCTTAAAAAAATTGGAAAAAAAATCCCCCCCCCCAACTTTTGATCCCCCCTCCTTGGAGCAATTACCCCAACTCAATCTCAGCCTTCCCTTTGTAGTATGGAACCTTGTAGTACAATTTTAGAGATTCATACACTTGAACACAAGTTATTGTCTGGAAACTAGAAAATGCTTGTTTTTGGCCCTTTTTGCCCCTTATTCGTGTATGTTTGGGGCAATTAACCCAAACTCAATCCCAGCCTTCCTTTGTGATATGGAACATTGTGGTACAATGTCAGAGAGATCCATACACTTACACACAAGTGTCGGAAATTACAAAATGCCTGTTTTGGCCCCTTTTGGCCCCTAATTCCTAAACTGTTGGTACCATAACCCCCAAAATCAATCCAAACCTTCCTTTTGTGGTATTGAAACTTGTTGTAAAATTTCATAGAGATCCATTTACTTAAACTAAAGTTATTGTCCGAAAACCAAATGTATCTTCATCATAGCATTATTCCAACACAAAAAAATGTTTTGCATTTGTATAATAAAATGCTCCGCAGGGCGCATCTTGATACGACCGCAGACGTCAAACCCTTAACAGTTTGGGCAAGTATGGACACAACATTCAAGCTTGATACAGCTCTCAAATTGGAATGTGATTAAATATTTGACACAGCATAGGTTTCTGAAACAGAATGAATGTGATCTAAGACTTAAAAATTTTAAATTGGACATTTACCTATTATGGTCAAATATCCAAAATCTAAATACAAGTTAGATTCAGCATTTCAAAGAACCCCAAGAATTCAATTTTGATGAAATCAAACAAAGTTTAATCTTGGGCCCTTTTGACCTCAATGTGGACCAATTTGATAACGGGCCCAAAATCTAAAGACATGTTAAGATTCAGCATATCAAAGAACCCCAAGAATTCAATTTTGTTGAAAACAAACAAAGTTTAATTTTGGACCCTTTGGACCTTAATGTAGACCAATTTGAAAACGGGACCAAAATTAAAATCTAAATACACTGTTAGATTCGGCATATCAAAGAGCCCCAATAATTCAATTTTTGATGAAATCAAACAAGGTTTAATTTTGGACCCTTTGGATCTTAATGTGGACCAATTTAAAAACAGAGCCCAAAATTTAAAAACTTAATAATTGGTTAGATTCAGCATATCAAAGAACCCCATATATTCAATTTTTGTTGAAATCAAACAAAGTTTAATTTTGGACCAACTTGAAAACTGGGCCCATAATCAAAAATCTAAATACATGTTTAGATTCAGCATATCAAAGAACCCCAAGAATTCAATTTTTGTTAAAATCAAACTAAAGTTTAATTTTAGACCCTTTGGACCGTAATGTAGACCAATTTGAAAACAGGACCAAAAATTAAAAATCTAAATACACAGTTAGATTCGCATATCAAAGAACCCCAAGAATTCAATTTTGATGAAATCAAACAAAAGTTTAATTTTGGACCCTTTGGACCTCAATGTGGACCAATTTAAAAACGGGGCCCAAAATCCAAAAACTAAATACACTGTTAGATTCAGAATATAAAAGAATCCTAAGAATTCAAGAATAAAACCCCATTGAAATTGGTCAAGAAATAAGCAATATAGAAAAGTATTGTTTTGGCCCTTTTGGCCCCTAATTCCTAAACAGTGAGGCCATGACCCCAAAATCTATCCCAACCTTACTTTTTGGTATGGAACCTTATGGTACAATTTCAAAAGATACATACACTTACAAAAAATTATTGTCTGAAACTAGAAAATGCTTATTTGGGCCCCTTTTTTGGCCCCTTATTCCTAAGCAGTTGGGACCATTACCCCCAAAATCAATCCCAAACTTCCTTTAGTAGTTATAAACCTTTTTTTAAAATTTTATTGATTTCTATTTACTTATACTAAAGTTATTATCCGGAAACCATCTGTCTTCGGACGACGCTGACGACGACGATGACGACGACTTGATACCAATATACGACCAAAAAATTTTTAATTTTTGCGGTCGTATAAAAATGATGATAAACATACTTTTAAACCTACAATATGAAATCAAAGAGACCTAATAAAATTGCATGTGGTTGCTATCTATATATATTTATATTTATATTATATCAGGTTATATGACCCTTGACAGTCTTCCAAGGTCATCTAGATGGTTAAGTAGATGATGTCTAGACAAAAATACACACAAAATGCTGATACATATTATCGACTCCATGCATTAATTGTTTATTTCAGACTTTTTGTAATTTGGATATACGTTTTAGTATGTTATTAGTCAAATATGAGAATTTAAGTCAAATCGGTAAACATGAATTTGACAGCTAATGCCCCTTTAAACAGGTATAATGGGTTAAAGGATACTACTATCTTTTCAAAGAATAAAACCAGTAAATGTCTTCTAGTTTAAGATGATGTATAAAAATAATTGTCAAAAAGGCTCTGTCTATAGACAATTTCTACTTTTAGAAACTTCAAAAGTAATTATTTCTTGTCTTTTAATAGATGATAAATTTCTGACTCACTTTTGTTTTGATATCAATTGCATATTTCTTCTCCAAAAAAAAACAACTAACTCTCTAATTTATTCCATAGTGTAAAGAAGAGTTGTTTTACAAACCTTGCATGCTTCCATTAAATTGGTCAGCATTACAATTTTACAGCACTGTTTTTGCCAAATCATTCTCCAAAAATCTCTGAACATAACTTTCATTGGACCTTCAATTGAAGACAACATTTCAATATAAATAGAGACCCCAAACTCAATAATATTCACATTAAATCATACTTTATCAAAAAGTAAACAGGATATTCTTTTATCATAAGCTTAAATATAACATTTCATTACAAGATAAAAGTATTTTATTTTCTGAAAAGAATTTTGAATTTTTTTCTCAATTGTAACTTGCTATTATCTCAAAACTTATCCAGATAAAGCTGCAACTGGTCAATTAAATGAAAAAAGGTCAAGTTTCATCACATTTCTAATAATAGACTTACCCTGAGAAGCTATGTAGGCATTCTTTCTCTTATATCCCTATAAAAAAGTTAGATATTAAACAATTATAAAACATACAAATATCTATATAACAAAGAGAAGCTCACATACATTTTCTAGAAATGGATCAAAGTCTAAAATCTCTGGTTTATGCAGAACTTTTCTTAAACAATAAAGAATGGTCTATACTGAACATTTAAATATAAAGAAATATAAAATGTAAAAATGAAGAAAAATCTGAAAACAAGTCCATAATGGAAGTAGCACAACCTCAATAACTTTACAAACTTTCTGTGCAGAAAATCTGTTTACAAAAAAAATTTGCTACTAATTCCTATCTAGACTTTCATTTTAATTAATATATATATACATATTAGCAAAAATAAGACTCATGAGGTCCTTAAAATACAGGACATAAGAGATAAAATTTAAAACTCACATCCAAATAATTAGCATTAATATAGTCTGAATTGGGTTCTGATGATATTGGTGTTAACACAACTCTGGAATGGTCATCTGAAGTAAAATAAACAGTCTGTTTATGGTTATGTATTGTCTTTAAAATATGTTATGTATTGGCTTTAAAATATATCACTTGCTTACTACAGTGTACTTCATATGTAACTTTTCTTCTAATAAATGTAAGTCAATATTACATACAAAAAATACATATCAAAAAAATACACGATCATAAAAACAATTACTTGTAACCATCCATCAAAGGTTCTCTTCAACAGAAAATTCTATACATTAGGAATCAGAATTCTTATTTTCTTTTTTTCAAAACATAACAAAAAAACAATTTTGATTATTTATTTCAGTGCCATGACAAGGAAACATTATTTTATTGATAAACATGACTATACTCTGAAGGCAACAACTTGATTTCTTTAAATTCTGATCACATTTTTTTATAGACCAGAAACACCAAAGGGTTGATAATTATGTTGATATTAGTAAATTAGTAGATTTCTATATGTGACTGATAATGTGAATAATTTTCTAAGTGACAATTTTTAGTGCCTTAGGATCACAATTTTAAATAAAGTTAATTTTATCACCATATATATATTTATCTATAAATCCCATCTCAATTTACACGGAATGATATTTTCAATCAACAGCCTATTGTACTTATCTTTGTTTATTGTGGAGTCCCTATTATTCGCAGGATACCAATTTTTTTGTGGATTTCGTGGGTACAGGTGAATTCAAATGTTCAACCATGTAAATATTTTCTAAAGGCTTGAACACAGACTTAAGTTAACCACAGAATCAAATACCCATGAAAATACTTTCTATAATCCACCAAAAATTTGTATCCACAAAAAATAAATGAATCCATAGTATCTTATATGAAATGTGTGTTTATCTTAGATTATCTTACATGTATTATGTGTTTTTCTTAGATTATCTTACATGCATTATGTGTTTATCTTAGATTATCTTACATGCATTATGTGTTTATCTTAGATCATCTTACAAGCACTATGTGTTTATCTTAGATTATCTTACATGCAATATGTGTTTATCTTAGATGATCTTACATGCATTATGTGTTTATCTTAGATCATCTTACAAGCACTGTGTTTATCTTAGATTATCTTAAATGCAATATGTGTTTATCTTAGATCATATTACAAGCACTATGTGTTTATCTTAGATTACCTTACATGCAATATGTGTTTATCTTAGATTATCTTACATGCAATATGTGTTTATCTTAGATGATCTTACATGCATTATGTGTTTATCTTAGATCATCTTACAAGCACTGTGTTTATCTTAGATTATCTTACATGCAATATGTGTTTATCTTAGAATATCTTACATGAAATATGTGTTTATCCTAGATTATCTTACAAGCAATATGTGTTTATCTTAGATTATCTTACAAGCAATATGGCATTATCTTAGATTATCTTACATGAAATATGTGTTTATCTTAGATTATCTTACAAGCAATATGGCATTATCTTAGATTATCTTACAAGCAATATGTGTTTATCTTAGATTATCTTACAAGCATTATGTGTTTATCTGAGATTATCTTACATGCAATATGTGTTTATCTGAGATTATCTTACATGCACTATGTGTTTATCTTAGATCATCTTACATGCACTGTGTTTATCTTAGATTATCTTACATGCACTATGTGCTTATCTTAGATCATATTACAAGCACTATGTGTTTATCTTAGATTATCTTACATGCAATATGTGTTTATCTTAGATCATATTACATGCACTATGTGTTTATCTTAGATCATCTTACATGCACTATGTGTTTATCTTAGATCATCTTAGATTATCTTACATGCACTATGTGTTTATCTTAGATTATCTTACATGCACTATGTGTTTATCTTAGATCATCTTACAAGCAATATGTGTTTATCTTAGATCATCTTACAAGCACTATGTGTTTATCTTAGATCATATTACAAGCACTATGTGTTTATCTTAGATTATCTTACATGCAATATGTGTTTATCTTAGATTATCTTACATGCACTATGTGCTTATCTTAGGTTATCTTACATTTAACATGTATTTATCTTAGATTATCTTACATGAAATATGTGTTTATCTTAGATTATCTTACAAGCAATATGTGTTTATCTTAGATTATCTTACATGTAACATGTATTTATCTTAGATTATCTTACATGCAATTATATTTCCATATCTGTTCTTAGGTCTGTTTTCAGGTTTCCTGGCAGCTTCATACAAGGCTAACACTCCTAAAGGTAATTCCTGGAAAAAAACAACAGATCTTTAAATAAGGGGGTGGGAACACTCCAATATTTTAGTGGTGGGGTGCAATCGGTATGAAGTATCAAAAGATTATTGAACAATTAAATCAAAATTTCCGCATATGTACTATATAACACTTCCCACTAAAACAGTAATTTCCAAAAATAGCTGAGCTGTTTTAAAACTTACTACGCTTTTCAACAAAGTAAATCATGCTTTTCAACATAGTAAATCATGCTTTTCAACATAGTAAATCATGCTTTTCAACATAGTAATTATGGTTTTCAACATAGTAAATTATGGTTTTCAATTTTTTTCATGTCTACTGATAGCAATGAAATGCAAAACAAAGGACAAAATCATGTACTGTTCGTCTAAAATAGAACATGCAAGAATGTCAAAATAAAAACATTTTGCATTTGGTATATTCAATTGAGTCGAAATTTCAAAGTGATCTACAAAAACAAAATTAATAATTTATATAAATTTACTTCAACTTAAAACTCACAGCAGACCATTACAGTGATAAGAACTGATGTTAAAAGGACTTATGAACTTTGAAAATTAAAATTACCCCAAACTCCTTTTTAAATTCTGTACAATCATTCATCTTATTTTTCCTGATGTACTCAAACAAATCTTGAACCTGAATAGGACAACTCTGTTTCTTTGTGTTGACATTAGCATATATAGGTTCTTTACTTATGTCATAACCATTATCCAGGTTTTCAGATGGGTCCTCTGTAAAAATATCAACACTTAAAAACAACATTTTAAGAATAAATCCTCAGAATTATTTCTGTTGAATCACATCTTTTCAGTGGTGTTCTATTATTTGAGAAGACAATTTTATATTGAGAAAACAAAATTCTAAATTCTAAATAGGATTAACTTCAACATCATAAAAGTTCTTTCAAATTATTCAAATTCTTAGAGACTTTCTTTCACCATTACAGAAGTATTATAAAAGAACTGACAAAGAAATATTCTTTAAAGAAGGAGGTAATGTTTTGTTTGACCATACTTTGAACTGAACTATCATTTATAATGTACTTACCTTTATCCTGAATTAGTTGATCTGTTTCTTTTGTACGTAGGACTTCCTCCTTCTCCTGGGCGATCGTATCGTTGGAATCTTTTGTTACATTTAACTGTAGTGTGTGTCTGAATTTCCTCTCCTCCTAAAAGGATTCATAAAATCTATGTTCAAAAATTAAGTATTCTAACAAGTACTTATCCTTGAAATAAAACTTTTTGGCAGGACCCATTTGATAATTGCACAGTGACTTTTGTATGATTTCACTAACATAAGGACTAATTACCGTTACATAAAACTGTTAAATGTTACCATTATATATGTAAAATAAATAATCATATATTTGAATCCTCTAATTCATACTTCTTATTTGTGTTGGTCATATCAATTTAACCAAAAGAAATGAAAATATCATGAAACTGGAAAAAACTATTTTATTTAAAAGCCATTGCAACAATTATTTGGAGAGGTACATAGATGACTTATCGTGAGGCAAAACTTGCACCTACCTGCTGTTGTTCAAGATCTGCCTACTTTACACAACCTACCTAATTGATTACCAGTAAGTGTTTAATTGTTATTGTCCTGATATACATAAAATACTTGCCACTGGTCTTTCAGCATACAAAAATCAGTCAACCATTAATTAAGACTTAAGAAAAATACTGGCATTTCTGTGTAATGAAGAATTAAAAATGGTTTATAAAATATGGTTAATAACTTAAGCATTTTAACAACATTCTTATTTATTCTTACTTACCATAGTATAAATACAATGATTAATGTAACGATGACTATAATTACAACCACAGAGGCAATAGCAGCGTGGACTCCTGCACTACTGGTTTCTTCCTGTACAAATATTGCAGCTGTAAAATCAAAATTTTAATTTATTTAATGCTTTCCATAGAAATTTCCCTTATTTCAGAAATGTTACTGCAGTAATCAACTGAAAATTCATTGTGAAGTAACTTAATTATAACTATTAGGAAGTAAGTCAATGGGCAAGCACAAAATTTGTTATTTTATACTCAATGAAAAGCAACAGTAATTGTGAAAAGTGAAAAAACTTTCAAAAATATAGATATGCTTTATGCTCATTATGCTTTATCACTAAAAATAAAGTGCATGTAGAGATTCTGTGAACCGAACATTTACCTTATACTTATAGCTAGATTATTCATAATTATCGTTTATCTGATAACAGGCATCTTAAAGATCAACAAACCATTACATCAATCGATATAGAGAACAATTTGATTGTACTCGTCAAGAGAAAAATGAACGCAACCAGGACACACAATAAAACAAAATTTTGCATGCCACATTTAAATCTTGTGTCAGGGATGTATCTAGGTGTGTGAGTGGATAGCCCTGTTTTGTGTCATGAATTACTAAACCATATCCAGATTTCAGAAAAATTCAACTGGATTTTCAATCAAAAAATATATCATTTGTTAATTTTTCATGTAAAATTCGTCCATTATTGAGATACTGTAAAACAATTATTTTTGTGGATACATTTTTTTAGTCTATAATCCCTTTCCAGTAAACTTCGTAACACCTAAGTTTGTAAATTTACTAACTTTGTTCATGAATTCATATAAAGATGATAAAAACATTGATATACTCTAAATTCAGAAATTAATGCGTGCATTTATTATTGCGATTTTTGAAGAAAGGACAAAATGCGAGATTAATTATTGCGATTCCATTAAAATCTGCATACAGATATATGTATCATCTATCAGAATGCGAGTTCTTATTATTGCGATACTCACCCAGTTGCATTATTCGCAATAATAAAACCTCATAATAATTTCTGAATTTACAGTATTCAAAACAATTTATATTCATGCTATTTTTCTACTCACGTTAGCAGTGAAAATTAGTTGCTTGCAAAAATAAGCTGGTTAGTACTTCACACTGGTTTTATACTCTTGTAAATACCCTGTTCTGTGTTTTTTCAAATTAACACTTACATTTACACAGTTCTCCAGTAAATCCATTTTGACATTCTCCTGAACAATAACCTGTAACCTTGTTACATATTCCATCATCCATACAACTTCCACATTCTGATGAACAATTCTGACCAAACCAACCATCCATACAACCTGTAATATATCATATAATGGTTATGGAGTACATGTAGATGTCATCTGGACTGTATATACTACCTTGAAAACTTATATGAGAATCATACTTATTTCTCTATATCTTAGATTATCTTACATGAAATATGTGTTTATCTTAGATTATCTTACAAGCAATATGGCATTATCTTAGATTATCTTACAAGCAATATGTGTTTATCTTAGATTATCTTACAAGCAATATGTGTTTATCTTAGATCATCTTACAAGCACTATGTGTTTATCTTAGATCATATTACAAGCACTATGTGTTTATCTTAGATTATCTTACAAGCACTATGTGTTTATCTTAGATTATCTTACATGCACTATGTGCTTATCTTAGGTTATCTTACATTTAACATGTATTTATCTTAGATTATCTTACATGAAATATGTGTTTATCTTAGATTATCTTACAAGCAATATGTGTTTATCTTAGATTATCTTACATGTAACATGTATTTATCTTAGATTATCTTACATGCAATTATATTTCCATATCTGTTCTTAGGTCTGTTTTCAGGTTTCCTGGCAGCTTCATACAAGGCTAACACTCCTAAAGGTAATTCCTGGAAAAAAACAACAGATCTTTAAATAAGGGGTGGAACACTCCAATATTTTAGTGGTGGGGTGCAATCGGTATGAAGTATCAAAAGATTATTGAACAATTAAATCAAAATTTCCGCATATGTACTATATAACACTTCCCACTAAAACAGTAATTTCCAAAAATAGCTGAGCTGTTTTAAAACTTACTACGCTTTTCAACAAAGTAAATCATGCTTTTCAACATAGTAAATCATGCTTTTCAACATAGTAAATCATGCTTTTCAACATAGTAATTATGGTTTTCAACATAGTAAATTATGGTTTTCAATTTTTTTCATGTCTACTGATAGCAATGAAATGCAAAACAAAGGACAAAATCATGTACTGTTCGTCTAAAATAGAACATGCAAGAATGTCAAAATAAAAACATTTTTGCATTTGGTACATGTATATTCAATTGAGTCGAAATTTCAAAGTGATCTACAAAAACAAAATTAATAATTTATATAAATTTACTTCAACTTAAAAACTCACAGCAGACCATTACAGTGATAAGAACTGATGTTAACAGGCAGGCCATAATCTTGCCGGCGAAATGACGATTTAAGTCACCAAAGAATTTTGAAAATCGCTAAATCTCGCCAGCCGACTGACTTCATAGCGAAGTCAAATCGCTATCAAAATCGGTAAAAGGGAAACAACTTGTGATTGACAAGTCTCACAGGTAAAAAAAATGGCGGCTGACACGGAAAAATCAAGATTTTCGAAACGACCCAGGATTAATACTGTCAACGATCAAATTAATAAATACAACGGCGACTTTGAACATCCTTGGATATAACTTTCAAAACTATTCAAACAGAAAACTGACCGTCTGTTTAAGTTATCATTTTACGATGATTTTCATCTGAGGATGTTGCGTAATCACTCAGCTGATTTGTTTTATTTTTATAACTTGCGCGAGTCGATCAATTTTACTATTCGGTAGGTAAAAGGTGGGAATTAATGGTAGATTTATCATATTGCTTGAATAAAAATTGAAATATAAAAGGTAGAAAGACTGCTGATGGATAATGTGATTGCAAACGCGTCGACACTCGACCCGGTTGTGATCAGCAGTGAATTTTTTCTCACGACCATTTCGTTGATATGGATGATATTTTCAAAATGATAGAAATTAGCTCTTTGTCGGATAATTAATATGCGATTGAAAGATATTTTCATTTATAGACTTGCAATCTTCAACGATAATCTCAATTTACAACTAACATAATGTCCTGGACATTCAATACTGTTTTACAAAATAATGACAAGTGGTGATCTAAATTAAATTCCCAGTCATGTGAAATTGATCAGGTAAATTGGGAGTTATATTTTTCTGGACTTTAAAATAAATTGAGGCAGATGCACATGAATTTAATGCATCATAATCATGATAATATTACTAGGCTACTCCCTCATGTCCCAATCAACAAATTTTATTTAGAACACAAATGGTATCAATAAATAAATAACAACTATATATTGTCTAAACCTTTTTATTTAGAACTTTCTTTATATACATTGTGTACAAAAACACATGAAAAAACTGCAAGTATATCTTTTATTGAATATATATATATATATAAAACAATTTTCTTAGTGATAAGCATGAAAACACGATGCAACCGAAACGGTAATGGAATCTCACTTCTCCAAGAAATTGACCACTTCTCCCTTCTCTCTTTTGGAAGGAGAAGTCACTTCTCCCTCTTCAAAATCCTAGATTAGGCCCTGAAAAGGGACTTATGAACTTTGAAAATTAAAATTACCCCAAACTCCTTTTTAAATTCTGTACAATCATTCATCTTATTTTTCCTGATGTACTCAAACAAATCTTGAACCTGAATAGGACAACTCTGTTTCTTTGTGTTGACATTAGCATATATAGGTTCTTTACTTATATCATAACCATTATCCAGGCTTTCAGATGGGTCCTCTGTAAAAATATCAACACTTAAAAAACAACATTTTAAGAATAAATCCTCAGAATTATTTCTGTTGAATCATATCTTTTTCAGTGGTGTTCTATTATTTGAGAAGACAATTTTTATATTGAGAAAAAAAAATTCTAAATTCTAAATAGGATTAACTTCAACATCATAAAAGTTCTTTCAAGTTATTCAAATTCTTAGAGATTTTCTTTCACCATTACAGTAGTATTATAAAAGAACTGACAAAGAAATATTCTTTAAAGAAGGAGGTAATGTTTTGTTTGACCATACTTTGAACTGAACTATCATTTATAATGTACTTACCTTTATCCTGAATTAGTTGATCTGTTTCTTTTGTACGTAGGACTTCCTCCTTCTCCTGGGCGATCGTATCGTCGGAATCTTTTGTTGCATTTAACTGTAGTGTGTGTCTGAATTTCCCTCTCCTCCTACAAGGATTCATATAAATCTATGTTCAAAAAATTAAGTATTCTAACAAGTACTTATCCTTGAAATAAAACTTTTTTGGCAGGACCCATTTGATAATTGCACAGTGATTTTTGTATGATTTCACTAACATATATAAGGACTAATTACCGTTACTTAAAACTGTTTAATGTTACCAATATATATGTAAAATAAATAATCATATATTTGAATCCTCTATTTCATACTTCTTAATTGTGTTGGCCATATCAATTGAAAATGTCATGAAACTAGAAAAAAACTATTTCATTTAAAAGCCATTGCAATAATTATTTGGAGAGGTACATAGGTGACTTATCATGAGGCAAAACTTCTGCATCTACTTGCTGTGGTTCAAGATCTGCCTACTTTACACAATCTACCTAATTGATTACCAGTAAGTGTTTAATTGTTATTGTCTTGATATACATGAAATACTTGCCACTTGACTTTCAGCATACACAAATTAATAAATCATTAATTAAGACTTAAGAAAAATGCTGGTATTTCTGTGTAATGAAGAATTAAAAAATAGTTTATAAAATATGGTTAATAACTTAAGCATTTTAACAACATTCTTATTTATTCTTACTTACCATAGTATAAATACAATAATTAATATAAAGATGACTAAAATTACAACCACAGAAGCAACAGCAGCATGGACTCCTGCACTACTGGTTTCTTCCTGTACAAATATTGCAGCTGTAAAATCAAAAATTTCAATTTATTTAATGCTTTCCATAGAAATTTCCCCTTATTTCAGAAATGTTACTGCAGTAATCAACTGAAAATTCATTGTGAAGTAACTCAATTATAACTATTAGGAAGTAAGTCAATGGGCAAGCACAAAATTTGTTATTTTATACTCAATGAAAAGCAACAGTAATTGTGAAAAGTGAAAAAAACTTTCAAAAATATAGATATGCTTTATGCTCATTATGCTTTATCACTAAAAAATAAAGTGCATGTAGAGATTCTGTGAACCGAACATTTACCTTATACTTATAGCTAGATAATTCATTATTATCGTTTATCTGATAACAGGCATCTTAAAGATCAACAAACCATTACATCAATCGATACAGAGAACAATTTGATTGTACTTGTCAGAGAAAAAATGAATGCAACCAGGACACACAATAAAACAAAATTTTGCATGCCACATTTAAATCTTGTGTCAAGGATGCATCTAGGTGTGTGAGTGGATAGCCCTGTTTTGTGTCATGAATTACTAAACCATATCCAGATTTCAGAAAAATTCAACTGGTTTTTCAATCAAAAAAATATATCATTTGTTAATTTTTCATGTAAAATTCGTCCATTATTGAGATACTGTAAAACAATTATTTTTTGTGGATACATTTTTTTTTGAGTCTATAATCCCTTTCCAGTACACTTCACAACACCTAAGTTTGTAAATTTACTAACTTTGTTCATGAATTCATATAAAAGATGATAAAAACATTGATATACTCTAAATTCAGAAATTAATGCGTGCATTTATTATTGCGATTTTTGAAGAAAGGACAAAAATGCGAGATTAATTATTGCGATTCCATTAAAATCTGCAAACAGATATATGTATCATCTATCAGAATGCGAGTTCTTATCATTGCGATACTCACCCAGTTGCATTATTCGCAATAATTTCTGAATTTACAGTATTCAAAACAATTTATATTCATGCTATTTTTCTACCCACGTTAGCAGTGAAAACTAGAGGCTCCAAGGACCCTGTGTCGCTCACCTGATATTTTTATTTACAATTGATGCATGATAAATGTAACTGTTGTACTGTCATTTAGTTTCAGAGATATAAGACTAAAAAGTGCGTTTGAAACCTATGTTTTATTTCAGCCATGTGTGCCATGTTGGCAGGCAGGGTCATCATACACAGTGGTCCCTGGATATCCTAGTGGTGATTTAAACCAAGTTTGGTTTAATTTGACAGTAGTTTCAGGGGAGTATTTTTGTAAAATTTATCTACGGAGAAATGCGAAGTGATGAGAAAGTTTGTTGTGAAGTTTTGTTGTTTAACACCCAAAAAAAAAAAAAACAAAAGGTAATAAAAAATTATCATTTAAGGGCAATCTTTCCTATTAATGATTTCCGCAAAATTCAGTTGATTGTGCAGGGGTTGTATAGCCAGCTGAGGTCGTTAAAACTCTCATTTGTTGTTGCAAAATTCAAGTGGTTTTTGAATTGCTTTGTTGATCTTTTTGTATTCAACTTTAAACAACAAAGTACAACAAATATGATGACTGATACTCATGACACTGAAAATATGGTCTTCATTCTTGTGAAGAAAATGGTAAGGTTTGAAATATTTCTTAAATATTAATTCAATACCAATACTTTAATTTGTATTGTATTTATCCCAGGAAATGAGAACAAGGGACACAATTAAATTCAATTTTTTCCCTAAATTTCTGATAAAATATAAAATGAAGAACTATATTTTTAATGAGAATTTTTTTAATAGTCAATTGATAATTTGAACAATATTAATTAAGTTTTAGATCTTGCATGGTTGATTAATTTTCTCTCAAAATTTCTGATATTCTATTAAAGTTTTAAATATAATATGAGGCAGGCATTACCTGTGAAAGGGGATGAAGTCTGTATAAATTAGTGTAGGAATTCAAGCATCATTTGCACTTCGGAATCTGTAGAAAATGAAGCCAAAGTACTGAAACATATCTGACATTCGACCTATTGTTCGGGATTATAGTTGTGACATCATTTTCAATGTAAAGAAAGAAACACCATCATCAGGTATTAATGTGTTTTTTTTTTTTTCATGTTATAGAATTATCAACTATTTTTATTGCCAGTTCATTAGGGACGACATCAAAAGTTCAATGTAGGATAAAAAACTTAATTCACATAGTTTTTTCACTAACCCCCCCACCCCCCTCTTAACTTAATTTGGGAAAAATTGATTAACCAATATGGATATATGTAAAATCGATTTTGGATAAACAAAACTTGCAGCAATTTTAACCCCCCCACCCCCAAACTATTTGATTTAAGTTTTTTATCCTACATTGATCTTTTGATGTCGTCCCTTAGTAGATTGTTTTCTATATTGATTTTCTACTGCAGTTTCAGAAAAGAAGATTACAAAAGGAAAACATTTTGTAAAAACTTACCAAAATTTACCAAATTAATGAAAATTGTTAAAAATTGACTATAAAGGGCAATAACTCCTTAAGGGGTCAACTGACCATTTTGGTCATGTTGACTTATTTGAAGATCTTACTTTGCTGAACATAATTGATGGTTACAGTTTATCTCTATCTGTAATAATTTTCAAGATAATAACCAAAAACAGCAAAATTTCCTTAAAAATTACCAATTCAGGGGCAGCCACCCAACAACCAGTTGTCCAATTCATCTGAAAATTTGAGGGCAGATAGATATTTACTTGATAAACAAGTTAATCCCTGTAAGATTTGCTTTAAATGCTTTGGTTTCAGAGTTAAGTCAAAATCTACATTTTACCCTATGTTCTATTTTTAGCCATGGCAGCCATCTTGGTTGGTTGGCTGGGTCACACACATATTTTTAAACTAAATACCCTAATAATGATTGTGGCTAAGTTTGGTTGAATTTGGTCCAGTAGTTTCAGAGGAGAAGATTTTGTAAAGATTACAAAATTTACAAAAATTGGTAAAATTACTTTAAAGGGCAATAACTCCTTAAGGGGTCAATTGACCATTTTGATCATGTTGATTTATTTGAAGATTTTACTTTGCTGAACATTATTGCTGTTTACAGTTTATCTCTATCTGTAATAATTTTCAAGATAATAACAAAAAACGACAAAATTTCCTTTAAAAATTACCAATTCAGGGGCAGCCACCCAACAACCAGTTGTCCAATTCATCTGAAAATTTGAGGGCAGATAGATATTTACTTGATAAACAAGTTAATCCCTGTAAGATTTGCTTTAAATGCTTTGGTTTCAGAGTTACAAGCCAAAATCTACATTTTACCCCTATGTTCTATTTTTAGCCATGGCAGCCATCTTGGTTAGTTGGCTGGGTCACCGCACACATTTTTTAAACTAAATACCCTAATAATGATTGTGGCTAAGTTTGGTTGAATTTGGTCCAGTAATTTCAGAGGAGAAGATTTTTGTAAAAGATTACAAAAATTTACAATAAAATGCTCCACAGGGCGCAGCTTGATACGACCGCAGAGGTCGAACCCTGAATAGTTGGGGCAAGTATGGACACAACATTCAAGCTTGATACAGCTCTGAATTTGGATTGTGATTAAATATTTGACACAGCATAGGTTTCTGACGCAGAATGAATGTGGTCTAAGAACTTAAAAATTTTAAATTGGACATTCACCTATTATGGTCCAATATCCAAAATCTAAATACATGGTTAGATTCAACATATCAAAGAACCCCAAGAGTTCAATTTTTGATGAAATCAAACAAAGTTTAATTTTGGACCCTTTTGACCTCAATGTGGACAAAGTTGATAACGGGGCCCAAAAATCAAAAATCTAAATACATGGTTAGATTCAGCATATCAAAGAACCCCATATATTCAATTTTTGTTGAAATCAAACAAAGTTTAATTTTGGACCCCCGATTTGGACCAACTTGAAAACTGGGCCCATAATAAAAAAATCTAAATACATGTTTAGACTCAGTATATCAAAAAACCCTAAGAATTCAATTTTTGTTAAAATCAAACTAAGTTTAATTTTGGACCCTTTGGACCTTAATGTAGACCAATTTGAAAACGGGACCAAAAATTAAGAATCTAAATACACGGTTAGATTTGGCATATCTAAGAACCCCAATGATTCAATTTTTGATGAAATCAAACAAAGTTTAATTTTGGACCCTTTGGACCTCAATGTGGACAAAGTTGATTACGGGGCCCAAAATTCAAAAATCTAAATACATGGTTAGATTCAGCATATCAAAGAACCCCATATATTTAATTTTTGTTGAAATCAAACAAAGTTTAATTTTGGACCCCGATTTGGACCAACTTGAAAACTGGGCCCATAATCAAAAATCTAAATACATGTTTAGATTCAGCATATCAAAGAACCCTAAGAATTCAATTTTTGTTAAAATCAAACTAAGTTTAATTTTGGACCCTTTGGACCTTAATGCAGACCAATTTGAAAACGGGACCAAAATTAAGAATCTAAATACACGGTTAGATTCGCATATCAAAGAACCCTAATAATTCAATTTTTGATGAAATCAAACAAAGTTTAATTTTGGACCCTTTTGACCTCAATGTGGACAAAGTTGATAATGGGGCCCAAAACTCAAAAATCTAAATACATGGTTAGATTCAGCATATCAAAGAACCCTAAGAATTCAATTTTGATAAAATCAAACTTAGTTTAATTTTGGACCCTTTGGACCTTAATGCAGACCAATTTGAAAACGGGACCAAAATTAAGAATCTAAATACACGGTTAGATTCGCATATCAAAGAACCCCAATAATTCAATTTTGATGAAATCAAACAAAGTTTTATTTTGGACCCTTTGGACCTCAATGTGGACCAATTTAAAAACGGGCCCAAAATCCAAAAACTTAATACATGGTTAGATTCAGCATATTAAAGAACCCCAAGAGTTCAAGAATAAAACCCCATTGAAATTGGTCAAGAAATAAGCAATTTATAAAGTATCTTCTTTGCACAATACTGTAATTGAATATTTCTTGCAATTGCGCAATACTGTGCAATTGAATATTTTTGCTATTGCGCAATACTGTACAATTGACAATTTCTTGCTATTGTGCAATATTGTGCTATTGATATTTTTGCTACTGCACAATACTGTGCAATTGAAGATTTCTTGTTATTATGCAATACTGTGCAATTGAAAATTTCTTGCTATTGCACAATACTTATTATATAATAATTTACACATCCTGTTTGGTGTGTATCTCCTGCCGTATCATTATCATTTACTTTTAAATATAAATCAGATATAACCAACTTAAAATGGAAAATTTTAAAGAAAAAAAGGAAAAAAGAAAAAAAAAAATCCCCCAAATTTTTGAACCCTTTTACGATTCATCACCCCAAACTCAATCCCAGCCTTCCTTTGAGGTATGGTACCTTGCAGTACAATTTCAGAGAGATCCATACACTTGAACACAAGTTATTGTCTGGAAACTAGAAAATGCTTATTTTGGCCCTTTTGGCCCTTAATTCCTAAACGTTTCAGGCAATTACCCCAAACTCAATTCCAGCTTTCCCTTTGTGATATGGAACCTTGTAGTACAATTTCAGAAAGATCCATACACTTACACACAAGTTATTGTCATGAAACTAGAAAATGCTTGTTTTTGCCCCTTTTGGCCCCTAATTCCTAAAATTTTGAGGCAATTACCCCAAAATCAATCCCAGCATTCCCTATGTGATATGGAACCTTGTGGTACAAAGTCAGAGAGATCCATACACTAACACACAAGTTATGTCTGGAAGTTACAAAATGCTGATTTTGGCCCCTTTTGGCCCCTAATTCCTTAACTGTTGGTACCATAACCCCAAAATCAATCCCAACCTTCCTTTTGTGATATTGAACCTTATGGTAAAATTTCATAGAGATCCATTCACTTAAACTAAAGTTAGAGTGCGAAAACCAATGCGTCTTCGACGACGACGACGACGACGCCGACGCGATGACGACGACGCTAACGCTAACGTCATACCAATATACGACCACAAAATTTTTTATGGTCGATAAAAATTGGTAAAAATTACTTTAAAGGGCAATAACTCCTTAAGGGTCAACTGACCATTTTGATCATGTTGACTTATTTGTAGATCTTACTTTGCTGAACATTATTGCTGTTTACAGTTTATCTCTATCTATAATAATTTTCAAGATAATAACCGAAAACGGAAAAAAATCCTTAAAATTACTAATTCAGGGGCAGCAACCCAAGAACCCATTGTCCGATTCATCTAAAAATTTCAGGGCAGATAGATCTTAACTTGATCAACAATTTTACCCTATGTCAGATTTGCTCTAAATGCTTTGGTTTCAGAGTTATAAGCCAAAATATACATTTTACCCCTATGTTCTATTTTTAGCCATGGCGGCCATCTTGGTTGGTTTGGCAGGTCACCGGACAAAATTTTTAAACTAGATACCCTAATGATGATTGTGGCCAAGTTTGGTTAAATTTGGCCCAGTAGTTTCAGAGGAGAAGATCTTTGTAAAAGTTAATTTTATACTCTTGTAAATACCCCTGTTCTGTGTTTTTTTCAAATTAACACTTACATTTACACAGTTCTCCAGTAAATCCATTTTGACATTCTCCTGAACAATAACCTGTAACCTTGTTACATATTCCATCATCCATACAACTTCCACATTCTGATGAACAATTCTGACCAAACCAACCATCCATACAACCTGTAATATATCATATAACGGTTATGGAGTACATGTAGATGTCATCTGGATTGTATATACTACCTTGGAAACTTATATGAGAATCATACTTTTTTCTCTATAAAAATCCTGTACTTGATCTTAACATGATACATGCATATAAGAATAACTAAATAATCAACAAATTAAATGAAATATGCATGTCAATGAAAATAACTATACCACACTACCATAAATACAATAACATTTTGTCAATATGTAGACTAAATTAAATTATCTTTCAAGGAAGAAAATACCAATATACAGTACACACAGACAGTTTGTAATCCCAAACTCCATACACGCAATTATTCCTGGTGTGACACCAGGAAACTCCGACATCCCTCCCTAAATTCTCGGAGAAATTTGGGAGTATTCCCTCCGACTTCGCGTAAATTCGCTACCTTTTGTTTATTGTATTAGTGACATCTCTCCCAGTCCGGTGTGCGGTGTCACACCAGGTAATTTATTGCCTAATCCTTCTGACCTATGCCGGCACACGACAGTCAAGGTATGTGAGATTTCTAATGTAATTAAACAGTTGTATTTCCTGTCTATTGATAATCAGGTTATATATCTGATTGCTTGAAACAAATAAAAGATTAAAAAGCAAAACGTTATTGTTAATTCTTTCAATTACACTGTACATTTAAAATTAGTTTTATTAAAACAACTATATTTGATTTTGACCTCGGTTTTTGTCAGTAAATAAATGTTTAATTTATAAAAGAGATATAATTGTGTAAAATAAACGGAGACTCACGCTGAATAAATGTGGGCAGTTTGAAGAAAATTACACGTCTCAAAGTTTTGTATACAAGTAAAAAGAAAATATTATTCACTATTCGTTATGCTAATAAGTCTCGCCATTTTCATTTTACGATTACATAATTGCTTGAAAAAATAAAAGATTTAAAAGCAAAATGTTGTTGTTAATTCTTTCAATTGCATTAAAGTTTTATAAAAAAAACTATACTTGATTTTGACCTCGTTTTTTATCGGTAAATTATATTACTTACGAAAAGAGACATACTTGCGTAAAATAAACGGAAACTAACGCTGAATATAAAATGTGAGCAGTTTAAAGAAAATTACGTGTCTCAAAACTTGTATATGCAAGTAAAAAGAAAATACTATTCACCATTCGTTATGCTTAATAAGTTTACGGCATTTTCTCTTACGATTTGTTAGCATTACTTTAGGATAAATAATACATTTCGGTTACAACGGAATACTTCTATAGCTGCATCAACTCGTCGTTGCATAATATTCATTTACGCACAATGAATGTAAACTTTGTGTTGTATTTAGGACAGTGATCTTTAAATATTTTTAAAGGAATTAATTGCCGTGGGAAGCGATACACATCTCAGTGATCAACAGTGTGTGGTTGAACTTTGAACTTGACTTCGCTGACAATATTGAATGCTAAAATAGTGACATCAATTTTGTCCACGAGATTTTTATTTGGCGGAAATATTATCACGTAACAGTAAACTCAGGTGACCTTTCTGGATGACCGTGGGAAAATTCATTCAGGGTATAAATTTGCTTTGTAATGATTGACATTTGTGTGCGTTAAGATTGAGGCTCTAGAAGGTCCTTTTACAATTGATTAACGAATCTAAAATATAATCCTTTTCTAAATAAACGAACACCAGCCTTTTATTTGACTTTCTAGTCACAAAACGAAACTGAATATTTATTGTCCATGGTAACAATTTCATTAATTAGATGAAAGATCTGACGTTTTCCTGTTTGGGTTGTAAGTATCCTCTTGAAAATTTTCTGATAATCCGACACATTTTTTCCTAATTATCACCTATGTAACACTAAATTTCATTATTTCTAAATACCTGAATCATTTTTATAAAAACTTTTAACGATAAAAGATTGTTCAATCCAATTTTTTAAATAATAAAGATCATACTTTTAACACTATAAATAGTTTCTTTATTTTAAGGTTGGAATATTGTGTTAGGAGAAATACTACTTGAATTGTTTATATAGGGATTCATACCTTCAAAAGGATCTTTTCAAAGATGGACTTTATTTACAACACAACTTCTAAACTTCCAAACCAGAGGTCATTAACATTATATAATTTAAAATATTTGAGTTAGTTTACGAACATTTTGCTTTTGGTTATATTGAATTACCTTAAAATAACTTTTATTAAACCAGGTAAATTTTATTTGAAAATAATTAACGATTTTCTCAACCGTCTAAAGACTATTGTGGTAGAATCTTTACTTATTAAAAAAGTTTACCTAAATTCTTATAAAAATACAAAATTTAATTTAAATTAAATTCATTCTAACTGTTAGTTTATTTAATGACAAGCATGTATTAAGGAACTAGTCAATTTTTACAATGTAATGGCCTTTTTTTTAAGAAAGTTTAATTAAGTTTTAAAGACATGTATCAAAGATTAAATCTTAAATAAATCGCATACGGTTTCATTGTTGCAAATTTTTATAGAAATTAACAATATAGCTTTGATCAAGTTAAATTCTTTGGAGAAATTGACTAAGCATGCTAAGGTTAAGACGGACTAAATTGATCGTATTAAGTTTGGATTGACACTTCAAAACTGTAAAACCAATATTCTATAAGTGTAATTCAAAGAATAAGAGTACAAATATAAATTTATTAAATACAATTACAATTTTAGACCTTTATATCTGTATTGAATTTTGATTATCCATTAACCTTAGTACTTAATTACATTATACATCTCCAATTCATTTAAAATAACAAACTCATACAAAGATCTTTTGCCTCTGTTTCCTGGAAAACTTCATCCCTGAGACATTGCCATGTACTCTACTTACTGGTTTTACAAAGGTCTCCTTTCCATCCAGCATTGCATCCATTCAGACATTTCCCAGTCTCATGATTACACAAATTATCCTTACATTCACCACACGTCTCTTTACAGTCAGGTCCATATTTACTAGCGTTGCATTCTGTAGATTGCAAATGGAAAAACATTCAAAATAGTTATATTGTTGTATTTGCGTAAAAAAAATGAAGCATCTGAAAACTGCAAAGTTCAAACTGAATTTGTGAAATTATCAATGCATTGATTTATCTGTTTAGACAGTGTTTAAAAAATAAATGGGGAATGTGTCCATGGGACACAGATGATGCCCTTGCTTGCATATCATATAAAGTTATAAAGGGACATAACTGACGAACGGTAAAAGTGACACTACCCAAATTTGTACTTGATCTGAGTTTTGAGGTAATAAGTATTGTGTATAAGTTTCATAACATTTGGTTGAGGCAAACTTAAGTTAAAAAACGCAGTGGTTTCCAAGGCTTTGAGAACTCAACTGGACCTTTGGTCCAATAAACCATTCTTCTTAACTGGACTGGACTCTTTTTTACAGGACATTTACACATAGGATTTGGACAAAATTAAAAATTTTACTGGTCATTTGGTCCAGTAATGCATATCACTTAAATGGACCAAACCAATTTTTACTGGATTTTGCCCAATATCCGGCAACCTTGGGAATGACTGAGAACGGAAACGAAAAATTCAGCAATTTTTCCATTTGTAAAGGGGCATAACTCCAAAACAGTAAAAGTGACACCACCAAAATTCAAACTTGATCTGTATTTTGTGGTAATAAGCATTGTGTATAAGTTTCATAGCATTTGGTTGAAGCAAACTTAAGTTAGAGAACGGAAATGAAAAATTCAGCAATTTTTCCATTGGTAAAGGGCATAACTCTAGAACGGTTAAAGTGACACCACCAAAATTCAAACTTGATCTGTATTTTTATGGTAATAAGCATTGTGTATAAGTTTCAAAGCATTTGGTTGAGGCAAACTAAAGTTACAGAACGGAACAGAAAAATTCAGCAATTTTTCCATTTGTAAAGGGGCATAACTCTAGAACAGTTAAAGTGACGCCACCAAAATTCAAACTTGATCTGTGTTTTGTTGTAATAAGCATTGTGTATAAGTTTCATAACATTTGGTTGAGCAAACTAAAGTTAGAGAACGGAAACCAACTTTGGGACGGACGTACGTACGGACCGACAAGGGTACAACTTAATGCCCCCTCCACTACGGCAGGGGCATAAAAAATCTAAATTAGGAATACTTCTAAAAATTAGTTTTCAATGAAAATAACTAGACCACACTACCATAAATACAATAACATTTTGTCAATATGTAGACTAAATTAAAATATCTTTCAAGGAAGAAAATACCAATATAACACTCAATATTTTCATAAGATATGAGAGTGGTTTCATAAAGCTATTATCAGTGTACATAATATGAATAACTTGAATTAAATACAATGTTCAGTTTTAGTAAAGGTATCATTGTTTTGAGTATGATTTTTGTTTTTTCCCTTTAACCTTAGCTATCTTTCCAACTTACTTATCTGACATGCTGTCCCAATCCATCCATCATAACATTGCTTACATTTACCAGTTTGTTTGTCACATGGCTCAAGATTCTGACAGTGGCATTCTTTCAAACAATTAGGGCTAAATCTCCCATCAAGACAGTCTGAAATACATGTATACAACTTCATAGGTTTGAAAGATGGATTACAAGGATGAAAATATGATAATATATATGGTTGCTGAATACTTGTTCATCAAATAAGAGCAAGAAAGGCTATGTTTGGTTGATAATACTATGTATATATTTTAATTGTTTGCCTCAAACATCACGAATAATGGAAAATGATTGAGATTTTTAAAAAAACAACACATTTTCCCTATATCTCAACAATACAAGAGACTATACAAATAATACAATATTGTGAATGTCTCTCTATAGGTTGCACTTTGTAAATACAGCTGTTTCACAAACCACACCTCTTTTGGGGAGATATATAATATTCATAGATATTTTGTTTTGTTTTACATACTGGTTCCCAGATATGATCTCTATGTTTCATCTCATAGAGACATAACTTGGGAATGTTACCAATATACAGGGTTCACCACAGAATGAAAATCAAGAGTGGGGGAGAAAGTTCTTCAAATCATCAGAGATGGTTTATTGCGTTGTCAATCGTTCCTTATTTGTTTACCTTCTGCCTTACAAGTTGTTGTCATATATACATGTAGCTAAGATGGAAAGGGGGTCTCACATACATTTTTTGGTCACCACACTTTAAGAAACCTATTTGAGAAGTTAAAAACCCTTATACGGCTTCCCAGATTTCAGGAATAAGTAAGGGATCCACATATTGCTTTTCATGTGATAAAGTATTCATTATACAATTATATTATTTTAAAGAGCTTTCTTTCATGACAAATTTTTATTTGATTTAAATGGTCTTTTGGAAAACCACATGGTAAGATAAATGATAAAGGAATTTAATAATGATAAAAAAAGTCATATTAACCAATAAGTTTATCAAGCATATCTGATCATATTTGTTACATATAATGACAATATTATAAATTAATCCCCCTCTTTACAATAAAATGATGTAGATTAAGGAATTATATATACCCAGTTTAACTCCTTTCCTTAATGGCACTCCTATCTCAGCTGTTTATTAAAATGTCTATAAATAACCAGACAGTGTTGTCTGTAATTAGTTGTTCCCAGTATTTTCCTGCCAAAAGTGCACATGTGACATGGTTGTCAACAAAAGAAAACATGTGGTCAGGGAATTCATTTGATTTCTGGATTATACTACTTTTATTAATTTAGTTTGGACATATATGCATTCCATTTAGGCATTTAAGGTACAGTCAAGCATTTGTATTTAAAGAATAGTTTGCAAACAATTTTTTTACTTTTCAAATTGACGAAACTTGGTCAAACTGGGTCATGATTGTTCATTGGATGTTACGTTGTTCAACCACGTGAGACAATGTAAATAATGCAATCAGCTGTCGATGTACATCACCTGAGGCAGTGTTCACACCATTAAACACTAATTAGATTTCTTAATTGCCACTGACATGATAATTGGATTAGGGATATCCAGAATTTAACTTCAATCTATTGCATTTGCAAGTGTAGCAGACTATAAAATGTGTGTGGCGCTGGGAATTTTAGCATGGCGCTAGGAATTAAAGCGTGGCCCACTGCCACCCTTAAATAGGTAATGGTGATCCCAGTATTAAAAACCATATGATTTCCTAAATTCTACTTTATGACTATTTTCTCTTATAAATTATGCATTAAAAGGATAACAGGTATTACCAAAATATTGGGCAGTATAAGATACACCAAAACATACATTGACATAACTCCTCTGAAAAAAATACAACTTACAAACAAAGGGCAATAATGTATGGTACAACCATTGATTGATTGATTCTTGCTTGCTTTACATCTAGTGGCAAATTAAAAGGTGGCAAAAGCATTTTTAAGAATCTAGGATTAACATCAACTATTACCTCCTTCTGATAAATAACACTTTTCCTCCTTTAATGTGTTAATATCCGTAAAGCACCATGGTGATGTCTTGTTTTTTGAACTTATATCTGGGTTACGACACACAGCTCCAGGGATAAACCTGTCTGCAAACTGACGGCCTGTATAGTTAAAAAACTTCTTGAATATACTTGTAGTCCATGGCTGACATGGTTTTCCTGATTCTGTCCTGTTCATACTTCCAGTGTATAATTTACCAAGGGGATCATATATGAAAGGATTAACTGAAAGAAAAGAGCAAATATGAACATAAGAACAAATTATCATAGATGCATGCTCAAAATGTTAGATTTATCCTGTTTTTTTAAACCTTACATGGTTAAACTGCAAACCACTTCTATATATTTCGTAATATTGTTCATGCCATTAATTATAGATGCAAACCTTAATTGTACAATTGTCAGTGATGTGCCAATTGAAATCATATCATTTGTACACATGCTAATCTGTGTTACCTGCTTGACTGATTTTCCCTTTTTCTCATTAACTATTAAAACCTAAACTCAATTGTAACTACTTGTACTAACTGTCTTCAAATCAAATATGGTGTATGACATGATTAAGGCAAGGGTTATTTAATTTGTTGAATTTTTAATGGTAAATTTAGAGTTGGTCAATCTGAAAAACAGGGCTAACACTACTTCAGAATCACAGAGAGAAGTCGCTTAATAGAGAAGTGCTTGTTAGCTTGCGGCGTTATACATTTATATCTTGCCATTTGTTTCCTACTTAATATCTAATTTTTTTCGTACTGAACAAATCATGAGATACTATTACAGTTGTCTCAGTTAATTTCTTAGTGTCTTTAATAGTTACTATAAAAGAAAATTTAAGAAAAATGAAACTGAACAGTTATACAATTATATGATAATGATATTCATTGCTTCTCATTAAAGAATGTATAATAAATAGTAAACAAATGTAGAATAAACAAACTTAATTAACTTAAATCAATAAATTACAACAATAGAAAAACAAAGGATGTGGGGAATCCATCCATGACACAAAATCAGTACATGCACAGCAAAAACACACAAAAAGCAAAGGAACAGCGCTTTTATTGCGGTTCTTCATCTCAAAGTTACAGTGAGGCCTTCAACACGGAGCAAAACAACTCTCATCGCACTGCAAGTTTAAGTCGGCCACCTAGCACCAGTTTGAGAGAAATTCTTTACAAAATAATTTGGATAGACTTTGTAAAATGTAACACCACCAAATTGGACCCAGTCAAAAAGAACATACTGGAAAGTAGTACATATTTAAAACAAAACAATTATGCATATTTCTATTTTTGGATTATTATTCTCCTGTCAGCTGAGCTATGCATGCATTTGTTGTTATTTTCATAGTTATTTACGTAAGTATAGTCTGATTCAAGTCATTGTTGGTCCTCCTTCTGTCTGGATCTAAAATTGCAATGGCTGACGGGGAATTTACAAATAAATAATCTTTGACAAGCAATTGGGGAAGAAATAAGACGGTAAGAATGCAATAAATGGATCCACCATTCACTACAGACCATTTAATCATGTTTTATCAAAGAAACAAATTAAATTTTATTTATTTTGCTGAAAAATCTGAATCAGTTAATTTACGCTTGTATAATAATGGCCAGCTGAAGTAAAAGAAGTTTGCATAAAAAGTTGCCCTTTTGAAATAATATATAACATCAGTCTACAAAGTCAAAGCTTTCATTTCATTTCTTTAGAAATGAATTGTCTATCTCTTTGAATTCTTTACTCATAACTGATTGTTGGTTGCTTAACATCCAGTGGCCAATATTTCATGCATGTTCAGGACGAGAACAAATTAACAATTAATCAGGGCTCATGCTACAAGGCAACAGGGCAAAGAAGTCCCTTTCCTGTTTGTCAATTCGCTTTGCCCAACCATCAAAAACAATATCTAGTTGCCCGGGTGTTCACAATAGTCGTTTTTGTAATAGCCAATTTTCCATTTTTACCAAGTCGATGAAGCAGCAATTTTTCCTTTGTAAGTAAAGAAATTCAAAGACATAAACGATGTATTTCTTTAGAAAAGAGGTAAAAGCATTGACTTTACAGATTGGTTGTATATTATTTCAAACAAACAGCTTTTTATGAAGTATTTTCTTTCACTACCGGTGTTTGTTACTCGAGAGCGTAAATCAAGACATTCTGTTTTTCAGCAAAACAAGCTTGCTACTTCATCAGAAAGTCATGAAAATTGCTTTTATTCAATGTTTCATCCATTTAAAAGTGTCAAATTCTTTTCAAAATCACCTGTCAAACATTGTTTATTTTGGTAAATTTTTCTTCGTTCACCATTAAAATATTTGTACAAATCACAGATCAGAGGTGGTATTCATGGGAAGCTGATCAGCTATGACCAAAATCTGTATTCTTACCATAATATCTACAGACTCATGAATAGCACAGCTGATAGAATAATGATCCCAAAAGGGAAAATTACGCATTCCACACACATAAACAGACTTTTGGTTAGAGTAACTTGCTAAATGTATATCATGTATATGTTTCAGTGTAAATGCATTGTTTCAATTAATTGATTAAAAGTTGCCTAACTTTGTTCAATTTATATATCTTTTAATGAGAAATAACATGAATAATGAATTTCAAAAACATAATCATGATAATAAACAGTATAGTTTTTGAATTGAATTTAAATTGATATATGATACTTTCTTTTCATTTTTTAGATAAAAAAATGTTCTTTTAGTGCTAAGATATTTAGTTGGTAATTTCTGACGAGAGGAAAATTTAATTGTATACCATAACTATAATGATTATTGAAGACATAAATTGAAATAACTGTTACTATAATTGTATTCTCAGGTATGAATTGAACAAGATAAAAAATTAAATAAATAGGATACATATATATGGCCCTTTATATTATTGTAAAAACCAAAGTGGTGGTCTTTTAAGTCTCACCACTTCTCCCTATCAGTTTCAAAAAGAGAAGTCACTTCTCCCTATGATTCTGAAGTAGTGTGAGTCCTGTAAATACAATAGGTAGGTCCTGTAATGTAGGCCTTACAGGATGAAGGTCAGGAATATTTGGACTGCCACTTGAAAATTAGGGTATATTGGATATGGACAGAAATATTGCCTTGCAACAGGCCACCCACAGACCCCTTAAATAGTTGTTGCAAGGGTTCTTTATGTACAGAGAGCATGGCACTCTCTCTTCACGAGGCATCAGATTTAACGTACTTATTCTAAATGGATGTGTCTGTGTACCGGTACTTTTGAGAGGGTTTTACTGTCAGTCGGAAGAAGACTAAAGTGACCATATTTCTATTTCCCAGTCACCCTATGGGGGATACATGAATTGGACTAAAATGGAAAATTACTGATGACATATGCAACTGCTTGAGCTACAAGGCAACCTGATATTGCTTTAGTCAGTTAGGAAAAGTGAAGTGATGGACGACAAAGCAACTAGTGGCCCAGTCGCTTGAGCCTTGTTATCAAACTTCATTACAGTAAGTTTCTAAATTTTTGTTATAATTCCTTAAAATTATAGTTAGAAATATTTTGGAAGATACAATGCATTTTTAACATCAAAGATGAAACAGACATGTCCAAGGGAAAAGACAGTATACTCAGTGTGTTGGGACAGGTGAAATCGGCTTCATCGTTTTTGTAAGATAACCCTTTTTTTATAATCCAAATGTTTAATACAACCTACAGGAAACCATAATTTTTTTGTCATTTGCTGTGACTGTTTTATTTTCTGTTTGGATGGGTCTTTTTCGACTATGATATTGATGTTGACATACATTGTATGTTTGAAACAACTGATCCAAAATGTTTCAATTGTTTGATTGTTGGTTTCAAAAAAATATCTTACAAAATGCTCCTACTGACGGAAGCTTACAAAAAAGTAGAAATGAATACAAATGACATCGATTTCAAAATCAGATCAGAAACACGTCTGATTTTTTAAAGTTTAAAGGATTTCAAGATAATCAATGTTTCCTGATGAGTTCATTGCAGTTTTTGTATTTCAGTTAATAGCGTTTCCATCATGCATGAAACTATGGTAAATGTTTCAAATTGTGATCGTATGATAAATTGATTAAAACTAAAATGCCGACTGACAGATTCTATTTACAAATTACCCGTAAATAATTTTGAGGATCATTATTACCTATCAGTTACAATGTAAGCAGATTACCTGTAACAACGAATCATGACATCTGTTGTGACTGTTGATTAGCTTCGGGTGGGAAACTTGTCAAAAATATGTCGCCAGGTAAAATTGTAGATTTATATATGATTATTTTGTTACTTATTGACGAAATTTATTAGAAAAACTTTCTAATTGTTAAAATCCTTACATAAATGATGAAAATGACGAGCGCTGGCAAAATCATTGCAATGTAGACCATGTTACTTACATAAAAGACAATGTGGACCGTATAATTTTTGGTTACAACCATCTGGACAACTTCCGTTTATAGGGTTACATGTTACATTGTTTTTACATCCACAAGTGAACTGGCATTTAAAGCCAAACTTCCCCTCGGGACAGCTAGCATCTGAAATAAAAACAGTTTAAGTTGTTAAATTGTTGCATATCACTTCAATATTCACTACAATACTAAAACCTATATTTCAACAAAACTTTCAATAAGGACAGCATGTAATATTGATAATGGCTTCATTTACAGAACATACTTGTACATGCATATGATATATTAATGTAAAATAAATTAGAATTTAAAATCCACCATCAATTAATATATTTTAGTCTGGGACTTCATGATTTATGTATTAATTATCGACTTTGACCAAGCTTACAGTAACTGTGAGAACTCTGTCTTTTTCTTCATATATTTTTTTTTTGTGCTTCATACAAATCGGATTCAAAACAATTCCAAACAAACGATTTCTAGTTTGTTTTAATATTGTGCTGTTACACCACTGTCCTAAGTTAAGGGAGGGTTTATTACTCACAAACATGCTTAATCCTGCCTCTTGTATACATGTATGTGCCTGTATCAAGTCATAAGCCTGTAATTTAGTGGTTGTCTTTGGTTGCTGTCATGTTTAATTTTCATTTATTATTTTATCAATTATAAATCAGGACATTGGTTTTTTCTTAAGAATTGTTTCTCATTTTGATATGTCTGGGCCTTATAACTGACTATATACATGTACAGTATTGTTTTGCTCATTGTTGAAGGCTGTAAAGTGAAATATAGACATGATAGATTCTTAAAATGCTTTAAATCCACATTTGGACTCTCTTGAATAGTTGTCTCATTGGCAATCATACCACATCTTCTAATTTTATAATGTACAGTAGTATTAAAAAGCAAATATTGAAGATACTGCAAAATAAACATGAATAACATTGTCGATTGAATGCAGTGCCTACATGAAAATACATGTAATATGTTTCTGAAGAAATGAATTTGTTTAGCATTAGCATTACGACAACAAAATTTTATATATACATTGTAACTCACTGTGACCACTGAATCATAAAATTAAAAGCAAATCTTTACTTTGACATTAGCCAAAATTGAATAATGTATAATTTTATTTAGCAAAAATTGATAAAGTTTAAAGAACAGGCACCTTGAATCCCTCCATTTGAGTAATACTACACACACACACACACACACACACACATGTACAAAAATCTTAATTTTTACAATTTTTATTTTCAGTGTCAGATTGTTCAAATAAAAACTGCCAACTTTTTATTCTCATACATGTACATAAATTTCAAAATAATGTGTGCAAAGCAAATGTCGAAAATCAAAAATTCAACAGACTGTCAGGTACAAACAAATCATTTAACAAATTAGAACAGATTTGTTTGACATTTGAGGTCTGAACAAACAAAATTGCACATAATCACTTAACAGCAGTATATTATCCATTGACAATGATGAGACACACAACCTTAAAATGTCATTCAATCACTTCCCAAATCCTAGTGTTTAATGTATACATTTCAATAATCATGATAATGAATACAAAAAAAAACAGTTATTTCTGAAGGTCTTTAAATCTTACTGTATATATTTTCCAATAAATATTATTCATCCTTTACTGCACTAAAACTGTTATACTGAGAAATAAACTTTGAAATTATTACACTCATAGTTAATTTAAAAGTATACAATTTTGTATTTACTGACCTACATGATCATGATGATTGATTAATTAATTGGTTGAACAAATTAATTTTGTTGTTACTGAAGGGTTGGATTCCATTTCATAAATCATATTTCATTCAATGTTAATCTAAAAATCTTGGCAAAAACACTCAGGATAACTGGATACGAACATATTTCACACTGAAACACCCCAGATTCAGTAATCAAAGAGCTGATAGCTCTGAGGTGGAAGAAGGTGAATAAATTAAAGGTAACTTGAATTACCATAAAAGCAGCCCCACTAACCCAGCTTGCTTTGTTCCATTATCGCTATGATGTATTTTTTCTTCAAACAAGAATGTGTCATAAGTACATGGATTTCAATCTATACAATCATTTTCTATGTTCAGTGGACCGTGAAAATTAGGTAAAATCTTTAATTTGGCAGTAAAATTAGAAAGATCATATCATAAGGAACACATGTGTACTAAGTTTCAAATTGATTGGATTTCAACTTCATTAAAACTACCACAACCATAAACTTTAACCTGAAGCAGGACGGACGGACAGACCAGTAAACATAATGCCCATAAATGGGGCATAAAAATAGTAAGACTTGTTACATACCTGCCAACTTTTGAAATTTCCCATGGGGTTTTAGTGTACGACAACAATTTTAAAGGTTACAATTTTTAGCGAAGTATTTTGCACGATCTGGATTGTCTTGAAAAGTGTCATATTTTTATGATGAGCTTACATGCCTTTTCTTTTGTTTGCATGATTTAAGTTTTAAATCAGTAGAAAAGATGAACATGTA
The DNA here is from genome assembly GCA_017311375.1 of Mytilus coruscus. NCBI lineage: Eukaryota > Metazoa > Mollusca > Bivalvia > Mytilida > Mytilidae > Mytilus > Mytilus coruscus. The sequence goes on along the minus strand of CM029595.1, from coordinate 106,783,948 downwards.
GCTACAGTGTAGCAGATCAGGGTTTATTTTCTTGTGTAAGAATATTAGATGCTTGTTGAAATTTCCAATTTTGAATTATGCAAAGATGTGTCACCCTCATTAGAAGAACATTACAACCCACTGTAAAAATGAGCACCTCTATATTCATATTATTTGATGAAACTTTTCCCCAAGAACTATGCATCTATCAAGTATTAAAGTGTCAAAACATGTCAAAAGAATTTTGTGATGTTTCTAAACTTATATCTTCTTTATTAATTTGACCCCTCATTTAGAAAAGTTGTTCCAAATATAATGAATTTTCCCACTTTTGAGTTAAAAATCTTAAAATTTTGAACATATTTCACACTGAAACACCCCAGATTCAGTAAAAATTTAAATTCATGTTATGCATCTCCTTCACACACATATTAAAAATAATTTCAAAAAGTCTGATTCTATATATTCAATTTGAAAATCAAATTTATAGAGTTTTCAACTGTTAAATGCTTAAAAACTTGTCAATTATACATTTTAAAATAATAATCTAATTACACACGTTGAACCAACACCTAAAGTGGTGATTATGTGGTACAAATCATGACATGTATGGTAAATAGAGGGTGGATACCTAAAGGTACTGTATTCCCACTTGTCTTTCACACATTCAAGGTAAAATATATAACGACATTAAAGACAACAACACCCACAAATTACTGCAAAGTTATTTAGGTTTACATGTTTCAATAATAAGCATGGCATCTTCAGGACAAGTAATAGTATGAATGAAACTGAAATACAAAACAAGCGATTATGTACGTAGTTTGCAGGAAATGAGTCACAATTAAGTAATAGTTAAATTGATTGAATGATTGTTGGTTGCTTAATGTCCAGTGGCAAATTTTTCATGCATGTTCAAGACAAGAACAAAAACCATTAATACGACTGATTGCGAATAAATGTACACCTAGTTTAGTGCATCATGGATCTACAAAGTGAAACATATGTACCAAAAATATAAGTTTATTCATAACTAAGCCTTTTTCAGCACTGCAGTCAACAGAACAGTGATAGTGACAAGAATTGAGACTATTTAATACCTCAAACAATGGAAAAATACTTCTTGAGATCAGTTGTAAGTGGTTTTATATCATGCATGAAACAATAACCTAAAGTATTTTTGAGAACTGTTGGATAATTCATACACTGTACCAGAAAACTCACACAATAAAATTTATTAAATATGAACACAATCATTTTTTTCTATTTTTTTTGCATTCAAAGCAGTTTGACGGCAAAAGACACAAATATTGCTTTAATAAATTTGGTCTTACAAAGCCTATTAATGTTTTTTTAGGTAGGTCATATAATAGAGGTCATCAAGGATGAAGGTACATGTACAAATATATGAAGAGGAAATTTGGCCTTGCAACAGGCCTCCTACAAGTTTTTGCATGGGTTCTTACCATGCAGAGAGCTTAGCACTCTTTCTACACGAAGCATTGGATTTAAAGTCCAAATTCCAGGCCTCTACATTATCATTTTTTCTAACTTGTCCCTTCAGACAAGTTGCAAGAAAATCAACTTGTCCGAACTGTTAACTCACTTGTCCGAATTCATAATTCAAATTGAAAATCTTACATATTGATGATATGCAATAATAACACTTGCACTTTGATTGTACCTAATAAAGGAAGCATTGTGTTATGTACATGTACATTTGTAATATGAATACCACATCAAAATTCATTTTATTATTTCAGATTGACATATTATTAATTTGCAATACTGAGTTCTCTGACTCAATGTCACTATCATTTGTCGGTCATTAAATCATCATCTCTTCCCAAACCACTAGGTTCTCCTATGGACCTATCATCATTCTGTATTAGTGGTATGGGTTAAACCAAGGAAGTAAATACACCTGGCCACCTTGTATATAATTAAACCTTTTTAATTTATTGATGGTGTCAAAACAAGCTTTTACAATTTATTTTGATTTTGGTATACATTGATACATGTATATGATCATGAAGAACATAAAACATTTCACCAAAAAATCTGCCTTTATAGATTTTATTTAATTTTTACATCTAAACTTATCATTTTAATATATAGATCTTATTAAATAAAACCTCTTTTAATGTATTTTTATGCATAAAAGCAAAATCAAATGAAACATTCTTTAATTTAAAAGTTTAAAGTTAGGTAAAACTCCATGTGGAAGTGCTCCTAATTCAAGGAGGCTTATACTATGACGAAGCATTAACATTTGTTTCTTTCCCCCTTACTTATATTCCCATGGCCCATGGATGCCAGCATGTTCAAATACGTTCAAACAATGAATATTTATTTCATTTTGTATGATCAATAAAACAATCATTCATATTTTTGGGAATGTATAAGTCTTGAATTTGATCTATTTTACATCTGACATTGATTTTTCACTTGTTCCATCGGACAAGTAGCATGGTGAATCTACTTGCCCGACGCGTGTGTCCACTTGTCCCAGACAATCGGACAAACGGTAATGTCAAGTCCTGAATTCTGACAGGGCATAGTTCTCTAGTCACCCTTTGGGTATAGTTTAATGGAAAGTGAAGTGTATGTTAATAAAATTATTTTATAGAACAGTAAGTGTTTCTTTTTCTGTAAATTAAAAATATTGTGAAAATACACGGATGGTACAAGCGGGGTTCAAAACCTCAACCTCAGGATCTAAAGGCAGCGCTATAACCAACTGAGCCAAAGAAGATCTTCCCCGACTTAATCAGTTACAGGTAATTGTTTTGTGGTCATAATATCATAATGAATGATTCATCATTTAACACTGAGGGCTTGCTTCCTTTTCATTTTATGTTCAAGGGAGCATCTGTCTCTGATATATTAAATTATGACAATTTATAGTCGCCGTCATGTAAAATTGGCACCATGTTTTGGGTCGAAAATTTTTAAACTATCAACCGCATTCATTCGAGATGACGTTTTTCAATAAGCAGAATCGAAAACCTTTTCAAAAAACCAGTACTGCAGTGTTCCAGCTAGGATTTCAAGTATGTAGACATATCTTAAGTAGTTAACTCAATGCAAGGGAAAAATAAAAATGAGTTATCTTTCTTTATTCGGGTGTGCTCCTTCTTTGGAGGATTATACACAGTACATGGAAGAAGTGAATACGATCAACAATGGCGGCTGGTTTTGTTATTTTCGTATCAACAGTGAGGGCAGGCAAAGACAAATACGTGTGAATTTGCTATTTTTTCACGGAAAACAAGTAAAACGATGTTTTTAACAAGATGATTATGGTTTTCGATTTTCTGTCAATTACGTTTTCTCCATGAAACTACGGTAAACATCGCAAATTGTGTTGTCGTATAAACATTTTCTTCATGCTGACTGACCGATTCTATTTGAATGAATTAATGTTGATGATCATTAATGACCAATCCAATAAATGGATTACCTGTAACAACAGATTATGACACCTGTTATAACCGTTGATTAGCTTGGGGTCGTAAACAAAGTCATTAACTTGTCGCAAGGTAAAATTTCGTAATGACGGATCATAACAAAACGAACAAAATAAAATACAATCGATCTTCAAAAAGGCAGGGCGCCCTGGAAACTGCAAAAAGGGCACAGGGTGGTACTCGGGAAAGGGCGGGCAGACCGCCCTGTGAAAACGGCCTAGCTGGAACACTGTACTCTCCTACCTTTTATTGTGATTGCACTGTATAATCCTGACCTTCACATTATCCAAGATTTATTTCATTGTAAATCCGCCATCTTGGTTTCTATGAGGATCCTTTATTTACATAACATTCGTTACTCTCTGGTAATGATCGTGTCATCGATGTGATACAGTTTCCCGCGCTTTTTGAATGTTAACAATAAATATGAAGGAAAGATCTGGATGCTTCTGAGAAAATAGACTGCACGTGGAACTCCACGGCAACACTTCCGGTAATAACAATGTCGGATTCCACCATTGAAAATAATCTGGGATTATGTGAAGGTCAGGATTATACAGTGCAAGCACAATAAAAGGTAAGACAGTAGTTGATTTTTGGAAAGATATTTGATACCGCTAATTGAAAAACGTCATCTCGAATAAATGCGGTTGTTAGTTAAAAAATTTTCAAACCAAAACATGGTGCCAATTTTACATGACGGCGACTATAGAGCAATAAAAGCTTTTTAATATGGATATATTCTAAGACACAATAACTTGGATGATTTGCAATAGAAAGGTTCTGATGGTGAGAAAATCACTGATACATCTCATTTCCTAAAGAAAATTAATATACAATTCATTCTACATTTTGTGCATATTTATTATTTGTTTTGAAACTGAAAGTGGTCTATTTTGGAAAAAAAATAATGACTCACTTAACTGTACCTTTTGTATAAATTACCTTGTACAACAAAAGCAGTCTAGTTAATACTATACCCAATGTTCAATCTTATATTTTATTCAAATCAACCAACAAATGAAGTATTTTTTACCTGATAAAACAAAAAATAGGCATAAAATCACAAATAAAAGTTTTCCATCGCCGGCCATTGTTTTCAATAATAAAAGGGACATAATCCAAATTCACCTATCCTAATCGGGTTACGCTACAGACTTGAACTCGGACCCGAAAAGACTTAAAAAAATATATACTTTTTTCTATTTTTCATTAGGCCTCTTGAAATTTTTATTTTATTACAGAAACCTTGAAGTTCACAATAAAATGAAAGGTAACGGAAAAATTTTTTGTTGCCTAATAAAAATTTTACCTTACATTTTTGTTTTTTCCGCTTTAATTCCTATAGGTTCAACACTCTATTTAATCTCTAGGACTATTATAGTAATGGATAGTATAATAGTCCCAGATTTAAATGAAGAAATTAAAAAGTATACGCGGAAATGACATTTTTTTAATTTCGCGGTTAGTTTTCTTTTTTTTTTTTTTGGACCTGAGCTAACGAATAGGATGACCATAAAGACATTTTTCAATGGTCACTTTTTGTGTTATGTGTAAGCTTTTTCCTTATTACGTGAAGAAGTTCTATAACATTTCAGGGTCAGTTATCAGGCCAGTCCAATCATGTCCCATGGTAGTCATTAAAAAAATAAACTTTGAAATAAATAATAAGCTTTACAATTTATTGTTATATATATTTTCCCAATAGGTACTTATATTTTTTCTTGTCGTGTAGTCAGGGTATCACTTTCCCGTTTGATTCCGGTTATTGTTCTTTTTAGGAAATAAAATTGACTTTCTAGGAAAAGTACCAATCCCTTTCTTTAACCGACAAATTTTGATGGAAATCCATTGAAAAAATATGTTATATAATGATATATATTAATTATGCGACCTTTATATTTTCAGGTCTATTGAATTTTTGAAAGGTAGATCGGGTGTCTTTTTCTGAACATTCCTTCTGGGCATGTTGCAAAACTAATTTTTGGTTTTAGAAATGGTTTACCAAGTATCATTCAATAAACAACAAAAACATCTAACTTTGAAATTTAAATATTAAAGGATAAACAAAAAAAATCAAGAAAATAACTCCCGTGACCCCCTAATTTGTATTTGATATTTCTGAAGAATTTATGAAAAGTAATTCCCTCATGATTGAAGTTTAACCAATTCTATCGTTTAATATTTCCCCAGTAAGGAAAAAGTAAGTTTCCCCTAAATAATCCATTTGAAATAACTGTGATTTCGTTAATTTCAATGTATTTTAACGAAAAAACAAGGTCCATGACCCTCAGCTTTTATATTGAAATTTGAAAGTACATTGACCCAGAAGTCTTTTAAAGAAGTTTAAGAAAATCTATCGTTTACACCCCAGCTACCTAAACGAGGTATTCAGAAAATTATTAACCATATAGTTATTTGGTGTATGTACAAACAAGACGTATTCGAACATTTAATACATCAAACTTAAGCAGTCTTCCCGTCCCTAAATCAGTCTGTTTTAATTAACAGCTCTTCATTTAATCACTTACCACGGCTTTGTGATGTCAACTGTGTTCTCTGACTCTGACTCTGACCAAAACTTATCATGAACGTCATAATGTGTGAAGTGGCGTTGATAAGTTTGATCTAAACTTACGATCGTCACATATCCAAAAAAACGAGAGTAATACCGGCTGCTTTGGAAGGTTATCATACTTTGTTGTACGATTCATCCGTTGTATTCCAAGCGTTCACAGCTACCTTTATACATGTTTACAACATAAAACCCCTAACAAATCATATTCAACAAGCATGTTCGAAAAAGAAGAAATAAATCTTTTGACCAAGGTATGGGCCATTATTTTTTTTTACTTTTTCATTGTTTCGCATTTTGGTCATTGGTGTATAGTTGTCTCATTGACAATCATACCACATCTCCTTATTTTACACAGTCCTTTGGATTTTTAGTTTCAAAAGAAATACAGCCAATATTTTGCAGTTAAAATTATATTTTAAAAGTTTTACGTCTTTTTGATGATATTGTTTACGATTGAATATAAAGCTGACAGAACAATATGTGTGACAGTACAGTGCTATTTCATGGAAGACTACTGTATATGTACAGACTCTAAAGAATGGAACCGACTGTGCTATGTATAGACCATACGCAGTTGATGTAGGTGTAACGGTAGATACTTATTTGTTTTGTGTTCTGGCGCCATTTGTTGTCTATTGACTCAGACGGGTTAAGACCATGTATACAAAGTAGACCATATTGTTTCCGAGGTGTCCGTAGTTCTAGCTTGATTGGATTACATATGGAATCCAGATTAGCTTTAGACTTATCGTTCAATATTTAAAGAGAACAAACAGCTGTTCACAAAGCACTACACGGAAAATCTAAAGATGAAACAACACGAACACCACCACTGACAAAATAAATATTTACGAAAATACTCCGAAAAATCAAAATTATGTCTTGTCACGTTATTGGTCTCATAATAAGTCAGCAGTTCCTGCTCCACACGCGACAGCCGTTGTAGTGCTCATGTTAAAATCTGGAAAGTTATAGTCAGCAACATTTTCTTTTAAAGATTCCACATGTAGGTCTTGTTTCCTTAAATGTTAACGGCCAATATCACAAAGAACATTTCGAACTCAGTCCTTTACATAAAACAAAACAATTTGTTGGAGACCAGTCTTTTTAATATTGCCCCCCACTTATTCGACAGCAAATTTTAATTCGGTACCACCAAAATAAGACACGAAATGAAATAAATTTTAGTTTTTCGTTTTGACAATTTTTGGAACACACAATTGTAATTCAAGTCGCTGTTTATGAGTTTCCCGGAAAATAAGTTTTGTTTCTAGATTTTATGTATTCGAAAATATTCCAAAACGACTTTTCCTTTACAATGTTGAAACAAATAATAGTATTCACTTGATTATGCTAAGAAACATCAATTTACTTCAAACTTTGAAAAGACGTAATTTTTATTTTTTAGAGTATTTTCGTAAGTATTTCTTTTGAAACTAAAAATTCAAAGGACTGTGTGAAATAAGGAGATGCGGTATGATTGTCAATGAGACAACTATACACCAGAGACCAAAATGCGAAACAATGAAAAAGTAAAAAAATTAATGGCCCATACCTTGGTCAAAAGATTTATTTCTTCTTTTTCGAACATGCTTGTTGAATATGATATGTTAGGGGTTTTTATTTTTTTTTAAACCAGGGATAATCTATAAATCTGCTGTAATTTACCACCTGGATTATGTATGTATGTAGAACCCAGACAAAATTTTGAACACAGTGCAAATACCATAAATATAAATATTGCATTAACTGGGGTTTACGACAAAAAATAGATCAAACTTACCTACTTAACCTTGTACACATCATACTCCCTCATTGAGAATAAAAGTAGTATATATAAAAAAAAGTTGTACATTAACATTTTTTTAACAAAAAACAGGGTAATCTGACAAAGCAATTAATCTGTATGGTGCATGTTTTATATTAGCGTACACGTCATGACGTTGTCCGGTAGTTTAAAGTATGTAACCGTGGAAGCTATCTCACTTGGCTATCTTTGATTACTTCTCGAAAATAAATATCTGATAATTAGATTCCTACTGCTCACTATTTATCAAATTTTACATGCCAGATTCTTCTCTTGGCAAATAAACAAATTTTTGTATTAAACATACGCCCTGCCAGAAGAAAAATGAACAGTAAACTATTTGGATTTTTATTGTTTGGATTTTTTGCAGGTAAGATAATAAATATTTGTTAATGATTGTTAGAATATGATTTAAGTGATGGGAGTATCATCAATATGATCAATAACGATTAATAAAAAATAACGATAACACGAACGATATATGACCTAAAGATTGATCGATTGTTTTTTACTTAAGTTCAGTGGCAAATATTTCATACATTTCAATGACGACAACAAATCAAACAATATATCTGATTAATTTTATTAGGTGTGTGTACAGGGGGTCGATCGGTATGTGAACTACCACTAAACAAAAAGAGGGCATGATTTGTAGGGACAGATATTTTGTCTGCAATATGCCACACACGGAAAACGTGTTCTTTTAAGTGCAGAGAGCGTGATACTTCCCATTCCAACTGGACGTGTCTATGTATTTATACATCCAGCACAACTGAATGTACCAGCATGGGTTTAACTGGCAGACGGTAGAAGTCTCTGTAACAAACAAACAAAAACAACAACTAAAACAACTAAAAACCCGAGTATGAAGAATTATATATAAAAAAACAAGTAGAAGATACCAAAGCATCTTAGTACAAGGGAAGAAACACGAAATTCATAAAGCAATACACAGAAAAGGAACGAGACAAATTTCAAGCGATACGACATAAAGATATCATCAAAATATATATACATAAATAAACAACGAACCCTTAAACTAAAGCTTTCTGCAACTCGAACCCTTACAAAAAGAAAATGTATCCAGCTTTGCAAGCTGATTTGGGAATTTTAGATCCATATGACGATAACAGTAGTAAGATGGTGCGTTTTAATGCTTGAAGGTAAAAGCATACCTACCCTTATATTGAAATGAGACTTTTGATTTATTGTTATTAGAAAAAAATGCATACTAGAAGCATGGCAAGGGCTCACTGGGGTATGATAATATCGTCACCGCGGGACTTATTTTATCCTGCAAAATAAAACCCTTGTTAGGGAAGGATGTCAATTTGGCTGTGTAGGGTGTATAAATACGCAACCACGAACAGTAAGAAAAGCGACATTAAATCCAATGCCTCGCGTTCCACAGTCTCTGCTTTTCTGTACAAGCAGGAATTTAATAAAAAAAAATAAATAAAAAAAAAAGAAGTGATATTTCACACCCAGTTCTATACGATAATATCATTTATAAAGTTAACAAGTTTGGGAACTGTCATTTAAATCTTCTTCTTTTTTATGGCTGAATAGGCTTATTACTAAAGGTAATAATTAAATATATCAATATAAGTACTTATATATATGCATTACACAATTAGGCAATTGTAAGTGCATCATATTTTCAAATCCTTCTTATATATCTTATATATATATAAACAAGTCTAAATTGAAAACAACGTTCAAACCTATGATTGCGTTGGATAAAAACCGCAATTTTTATACAAATTTCTTGTGAGGGGTCTAAATACAGCACAAACAACATTTTCCAAAAGACCAAAAAAGTGAAAAAGTATATTTTAACAAAACGCATTTGACTAACAGGTCGAACAACAAATGTTCTTAAACCCTGCTGACTGCCATTGGCGATTGCCAAATAAACGGATCACCGATGTAATAAATGGATCTTAATTATAAATTTAATACTAAACAGAAAACAATAAACTTGCGGAAAAGATGGTATACCGCAAACAAAAGGTGCAAAGGTTTTTGTACACCATATCCGGATTTCGACAATTAATGTCTCTTCAGTGATGTTAGGAATCGAAACGGTATTTGGAAAGCCATACATACAATTTACCTCAATTTAGGATAGACTCTTGAATTTTGAGGAGTCAAAATAGGATGAACGGATCATATAAACCCGAAGGCAAATATAATACAAGCCCAAACGAAAAAATATAAACAAGTCTAAATTGAAAACAACGTTCAAACCTATGATTGCGTTGGATAAAAACCGCAATTTTTACACGTGTGCATGCAAAACAAATTTCTTGTTAGAGGGGTCAAAATACAGCACAAACAACATTTTCCAAAAGACCAAAAAGTGAAAAGTATATTTTAACAAAACGCATTTGACTAGCAGGTCGAACAACAAATGTTCTTAAACCCTGCTGACTGCCATTGGCGATTGCCAAATAAACGGATCACCGATGTAATAAATGGATCTTAATTATAAATTTAATACTAAACAGAAAACAATAAACTTGCGGAAAAGATGGTATACCGCAAACAAAAGGTGCAAAGGTTTTTGTACACCATATCCGGATTTCGACAATTAATGTCTCTTCAGTGATGTTAGGAATCGAAACGGTATTTGGAAAGCCATACATACAATTTACCTCAATTTAGGATAGACTCTTGAATTTTGAGGAGTCAAAATAGGATGAACGGATCATATAAACCCGAAGGCAAATATAATACAAGCCCAAACGAAAAATATAAACAACTCTAAATTGAAAACAACGTTCAAACCTATGATTGCGTTGGATAAAACCGCAATTTTATACGTGTGCATGCAAAACAAATTTCTTGTTAGAGGGTCTAAATACAGCACAAACAACATTTTCAAAAGACCAAAAAGTGAAAAGTATATTTTAACAAAACGCATTTGACTAACAGGTCGAACAACAAATGTTCTTAAACCCTGTTGACTGCCATTGGCGATTGCCAAATGAACGGATCACCGATGTAATAAATGGATCTTAATTATAAATTTAATACCAAACAGAAAACAATAAACTTGCGGAAAAAATGGTATACCGCAAACAAAAGGTGCAAAGGTTTTTGTACACCATATCCGGATTTCGACAATTAATGTCTCTTCAGTGATGTTAGGAATCGAAACGGTATTTGGAAAGCCATACATACAATTTACCTCAATTTAGGATAGACTCTTGAATTTTGAGGAGTCAAAATAGGATAGACGGATCATATAAACCCGAAGGCAAATATAATACAAGCCCAAACGAAAAAATATAAACAAGTCTAAATTGAAAACAACGTTCAAACCTATGATTGCGTTGGATAAAAACCGCAATTTATATATATATATATATATATATATAAATAAGAATAAAAGTTTTTACATTTCTGTATTGTCTAGCGCTTTCATCCACCTTGGGACTTGTCAAGACTATGTTGTTGTCATGAACGTCGTTCATATAGTATAAGCATACATTGTCTCATAATATAAATTTTATTAATAGGTTAGAATTATTCGTACTCGGTTCAAAACAGGATAGAAATGCTCGGCTCCGAGCATTTCTATCCTGTTTTGAGCCGAGTACAAATAAAATTTATATTTTGAGACAATTTATGGTTATTCTTTATATATTGCAACTCCTACAACTGTTCCAAATGAAATATTTAGGGTAAAAACCATTTATTTTTTTAATTTGGAGCGAACGACGTAAAAATTCCACGCACCTGTACTTTTAATGACGTCATAGATAAAACTCAACGGAAACGCATTGTCAACGTCATAAATAAGGCGATATATACGGTCAATGACTGTATATATCACAAATGATTATACGGTCAATGCTGCGCAAATAGCACAGCTGCAGTATAAATGACAACAACATAGTCTTGACAAGTCCCCAGATGGATGAAAGCGCTACACAATACAGAAATGTAAAAACTTTTCTTCCTATTTTAAAAAAGTCTGTCGGATTTTTCTTAAACACAAAGTGTATATACTTGAGTTGCTGACACAACATATGGCAATGACTTTCATCTTCAACAGTGTTCGATGACTATGCTGTGTTGGGGAACTCTCCGGACCCCGCCTTGTTCTGTTTGTATCCTGTGTTAAGAAATTTCCTATTTATCTAACGCCGGTTTTCGTTCCTAAATTTAAATGTCTTATATGATTATATATGAATCAGTTTTTAATTTACCATCAGAAACTTTATCCAGCTTACCCGCCCCCTTCCCCACATTCACTCTATTCCTCTTAAAGTTGTATAAACAAAAGAAGCACTTCCAACATTTGTACAATCAGATCAAAGTACTTTCAATCGTTGAACACTTGTCAAATATTTGAAACAAACATACCACACTTCAACATCCTATTAAACATATAAAATACAGGAAATGTTGCAGTTAAGACAACAGTGACTATCTGGAAAAAAAAACAATTGTGTATTTTTTTTCTAGTGATAATCTACTGAAAATATTTATTAAACAAACAAAAAATGTTTGTTCTCTGCAGATATTAGGCGTGATACTAGTGATTAACATTTTATGTTATCAGTACAAACGTACGGAGATTACGACTGCTTATCTTTGATTCAAGCAACTTCTGTTAAAAGGAATTTGGTCTGCATACTTTCTAAAAGCGAAACTTTCAACTTTATTTGAATAAAAGAAGATTTGGGATAAAAGCCATTAATAACGTAATTCAACAACACAACAAAAGTAGAAAAGCTATCTAGTGGTCATCATACCATCTTCAACAATGGACAACAGTCTTTACCTTATATCAAGCTCTTGGTGGCCGAGTGGTCTAAGTAGTTCAACTACTTTACCACTAGCCTGTCAACACTAAGATTGTGAATTCGAACCCCGCACGTGGCATGTGCGTTCGGCTCCAATCTTAATTGAAAAAGATTGCAAGTTTTCCTACCGAAGGTCGGTGGTTCTCTCCGGCTTCCACAACTAACAGAAACTGGCCACCATGAAATAGTCAAAAGTGTCCAAAGTGTCGCTAAAACATAAAAAATCAACCAATCACCAATCAGTCGTTCCGTGTCTAGACAAACTGAGAATAAATTTAACAGAGACTACCAAAGACCTGTCAATAAAACCAACGTATTCCTTAATTATATTTGACAGATTTAGAACTTCGGCATTATGTGACGTTAGATGACAAATATCTCCCCGGATCTTTTTGTTGTTCAAATAACTAGTAGGTTACTGTGAACGCCAATTTCGCAGTCTACTTTCACAACAAATGTGAGAAAATTGATCAATACCGGTGAACGGGTATCACAAGGCAGACGAGCTCATGGAAAAGCGCCATAGTCCACTTGCGGATTAAAGCTATTTGTAATCTTGAGTTGATATTGATTTGTTATCCTTTTGGTCACCGATTTACGATTCCTAAATGCACCTTGGTATCTTCCCGTGGTATGCTTAACTGCGTGTTCTATATTTATGTGTTATCATGTTTGGTTACGGAACAAGCTATACATTTTGGTTTTGATTCAAATAAAGTTAATTTGTCTTACATATACGAAATTTTATATGAACTGTTTGAGGTAAAAGAATGTAAAGCCGGAAGACATAATTCATAACACTTAAATGTACCTTATTTCTATTATGAATTTGTAGATGTTTTATCAGAACTACACTCGCCGATATGGTTTCCTCCTCCATTCATAAAACCACCACCAAAGAGGACAAAAAGAAGTGCGCAGTGTTACAGTGATCTTGGTTGCTTTACCAACACATATCCTTACAACAACACAGGAGATGCACTGCCACTGAACCCACGATTCATAAGAACAAGATTTTTACTCTATACCAGTATAAATGATAGATTTCCGAGAATCATCAGCAGAACTGCGTCGGATCAACTAAGTAGAAGTAGATACAACAGCAATTTACCTACAAAGTTTATCATTCATGGGTTTGAGCAATATGGAATGGTTAGTTGGACAAAACAAATGGCCAGACAATTTATTCTGAAGGTAATATTGACGAATAAATTGTAAAAGTAATATCCGGATAAGTTTTGCTCATTGTTGAAGGCCGTACGGTGACCTATAGTTGTAAACTTCTATGTCATTTAGTCTCTGGTGGATAGTTGTCTCATTGGCAATTATACCACATCTTCTTGTTTTTATATGACGTTTTGTCTTCTTGTATCAGAGGTTTTACTTGTGTTTTAATCCAGAGCAGATTATTGCTGATCATATAAAGGAAGTGCAAAATGTACATTTTATTCTTTTCTGTATAGGAACCAACAAATGTTGTGGTTGTAGACTGGGGACACGGATCAGGGTGGCCATACACACAGGCAGTAGCCAATACCAGAGTTGTAGGTGCTGAAGTTGCCAAGATGATCGAGTTCCTAATTGAAGAAACGGGTGGCGATGTATCCAAATTTCATTTAATTGGCCATAGTCTAGGAGCACACGTGGCTGGGTATGCCGGGGAACTCGTAACAGGTCTTGGAAGGATAACAGGGTTGGACCCAGCTGAACCTAATTTTAAGGGTACTGATGTTAGAGTTCGGCTTGACCCTGGAGATGCAAACTTTGTCGACGTTGTGCACACGGACGGTTCACCTTTTGATGAAATATCAGGTAGAAAGGCCTATTTATTAATCATACAATAAAACATAACAACTTGCTCATCATCACCATGATCTCGGAAGACATCGGAAATGCTTGAATTTTGTTTGAATTAAGTTCTAAAACTATCAGACCTTTATGTAGCATGAACATTTCAATTTCCCTACTACCTTCGTATTCTATGACAATCAAAAGTTCTGGGTGTTTTTCTGAATGCTTTCAATCTTGTAATCCACTATTTAGAAAAATCATTTTGCTCCTTCGTTGAGCCAAAATAGTTGAGTTATTGTCGTTAGTTACTTACTATTAACATCTTGCATTCACTCCATTTTGGGCATGGACAAAAAAAAAAACAACAACATACATTTCGAATGAATAAAATATTTGACATAATTTTTTTTTCCATCGAATGATTGTCGGAAATCCTTTTCAATGTCAGAATAATTAAAAGTAATTTAACAAAAATGTCTTCGGTAACTCCAACATCGGGTTGGTTGTCTAAAGGGCTAAAAGTAATTTTCAAATATTTTTACAAGAAAAACGGGGTCGGGTAACTTCTAATGACTTATTTGCATCACTAGAATATCAGTCATGTTATTTAGAAAACTCACATACAAAATTCTCCGTGACACATGTACTTGTTTCTGTGAAAAAAAGAAAGACACCGTTTACTTTATAATAACAGAAGGTACTTATGTTAATATGTCGTGTAATCCCACCGGCGACGGACATTGGAATGGAAAAGAATTTACTATGACCTTAATCTACGATTATTTATACAGGGTTTTATATTTTGTAATCATATATAAGGTACAGGGTTGGTTTTTCAAGACAAATTCATGTACTTCATTAACAGAACTGACCAATGAACTAGAGTTTGCGTACATAATATAGTTCCATAACGTTAGCACTATCTCAGATATAAATACAAGGGCATTCACTATGATAGTGGGGTTCTTTGTCTATCACATTTTAAAGTACATGTACCTCATCTTTACAAAACAAAATTCCGCAAAATCTAACACCCTCACCTCCCCTTAATAAAAACCAAAAAAAACCTGGAACCGCCGATGAGAACTGAATATGCATTCATACAAACGAAGTTCATAGCATCGATTATTAAACTTTAATTGTTGTATGTTGATCGTCTGTAGTTCCACGTCCCTTTTCATTCCATTACATTGGAAAATGCGTAAAGTCATTTTATTTGATCTTCGAGGCTGTACATCTGTACTTCATTAACTTAAACCCAATATATGACGTCGTACTCTGTGTTCATATAAAATGTCTGTTTAAAGTGTTCTTATACTGTAGGGGTCTTTAGTGTTGTTGTGTGCGTAGTTTGGTGGGTTACACATTGAAATTTATTGCTTATTCTCCGTTAGTTCATATCAGATTATACTCGCGTTTGTGTGTACTGTTCTTCTTTCATAAAGCCTGCCCTTGTTATCAAAGAAAACTGCAGTTGGTCTTTTAACATTTTTTTGCATATTTTGTATATAAAATTAGACATCATCTGATTTCAATTCGTTAATTGTTTTCATCAGACAACTATTTCAAAGAATTTTCGAAAGAAAAATTTATAATCTCAGATATTTTATTATTTGGAACTTCGGAATTTGTCATCTATCGTAATTCACAATTGTAATCTATTTCAACAACTTTGCTTGTATTAATGATATATTTAATTTAAGGATATGGGTTAATAGATCCAGTTGGCCATATTGATTTCTACCCTAATGGAGGCAAGAACCAACCAGGTTGTACCAGAGGGAGTTGGATAAACTTGTTCAGTCAGTCTTATCGCCGTGGAATAGCTGGTACTACTATTTTTGTTTGTTTTTATACAATAGAGCACTGGTAACATTGCTCATATCTTCATTAGCTCTCCGCCAATCTAATACTATTTCACAGGACTGTCATCTGATAATAAAAATATCTGTCAAAAAGAAGAGCCGCGGTATATCTATACGATCTACAACAAAAGAAACATACTTTTGTTGCTGTACGCACTTGATATGATCTTCAACAAAAGAAATATGTTTTTGTTTGTTGGTCGTTACCGCAAGGTCACCACGAGGCCTGCAACATGGAGCAAAAGACCAGACCTCACTATAAGATTGAGACGGCCTCTATTATCGATTTGACTAGAACTTTTTGCTACAATGCGGTATGTGTGGATTGATTAATGCAGATAATGGTGATATCAACAAATTATAGACTATAACGGAAAATGGAATTCAGACACATACTGCGAAATATAACCAACAGTTATGGCCATAGTATAAACAAATAAAGAACAGTTGTTTGATTGAATTTGAGATTACAACCACCAAAGACCAATGGACAAAGGTGTAAACGACTATAGGTCACCATACGTCATTCAACAATGAGCAAAACCCATACCGTATAGTCGGTATAATAGTTCTATTTTTTGTTGTCTAAGTTGTGAGACCTAAATAAAGACATTGTCATTTTGTTAAAAAATATTATAGTGATTATTTAGAAAACTCACATACAAAATTCTCCGTGACACATGTACTTGTTTCTGTGAAAAAGAAAGACACCGTTTACTTTATAATTACAGAAGGTACTTGTGTTAATATGTCGTGTAATCCCACCGGCGACGGACATTGGAATGGAAAAGAATTTACTATGACCTCAATCTACGATTATTTATACAGGGTTTTATATTTTGTAATCATATCTAAGGTACAGGGTTGGTTTTCAAGACAAAATCATGTACTTCATTAACAGAACTGACCAATGAACTAGAGTTTGCGTACATAATATAGTTCCATAACGTTAGCACTATCTCAGATATAAATACAAGGGCATTCACTATGATAGTGGGGTTCTTTGTCTATCACATTTTAAAGTACATGTACCTCATCTTTACAAAACAAAATTCCGCAAAATCTAACACCTCACCTCCCTTAATAAAACAAAAAAACCTGGAACCGCCGATGAGAAGAACTGAATATGCATTCATACAAACGAAGTTCATAGCATCGATTATTAAACTTTAATTGTTGTATGTTGATCGTCTGTAGTTCCACGTCCCTTTTCATTCCATTACATTGGAAAATGCGTAAAGTCATTTTATTTGATCTTCGAGGCTGTACATCTGTACTTCATTAACTTAAACCCTGTGTTCATATAAAATGTCTGTTTAAAGTGTTCTTATACTGTAGGGTCTTTAGTGTTGTTGTGTGCGTAGTTTGGTGGGTTACACATTGAAATTTATTGCTTATTCTCCGTTAGTTCATATCAGATTATACTCGCGTTTGTGTGTACTGTTCTTCTTTCATAAAGCCTGCCCTTGTTATCAAAGAAAACTGCAGTTGGTCTTTTAACATTTTTTGCATATTTTGTATATAAAATTAGACATTATCTGATTTCAATTCGTTAATTGTTTTCATCAGACAACTATTTCATAGAATTTTCGAAAGAAAAATTTATAATCTCAGATATTTTATTATTTGGAACTTCGGAATTTGGCATCTATCGTAATTCACAATTGTAATCTATTTCAACAACTTTGCTTGTATTAATGGTATATTTAATTTAAGGATATGGGTTAATAGATCCAGTTGGCCATATTGATTTCTACCCTAATGGAGGCAAGAACCAACCAGGTTGTACCAGAGGAGTTGGATAAACTTGTTCAGTCAGTCTTATCGCCGTGGAATAGCTGGTACTACTATTTTTGTTTGTTTTATACAATAGAGCACTGGTAACATTGCTCATATCTTCATTAGCTCTCCGCCAATCTAATACTATTTCACATGACTGTCATCTGATAATAAAATATTTGTCAAAAGAAGAGCCGCGGTATATCTATAAGATCTACAACAAAAGAAACATACTTTTGTTGCTGTACGCACTTGATATGATCTTCAACAAAAGAAATATGTTTTGTTTGTTGGTCGTTACCGCAAGGTCACCACCAGGCCTGCAACATGGAGCAAAAGACCAGACCTCACTATAAGATTGAGACGGCCTCTATTATCGATTTGACTAGAACTTTTGCTACAATGCGGTATGTGTGGATTGATTAATGCAGATAATGGTGATATCAACAAATTATAGACTATAACGGAAAATGGAATTCAGACACATACTGCGAAATATAACCGACAGTTATGGTCATATAGTATAAACAAATAAAGAACAGTTGTTTGATTGACACTAAGATTACAACCACCAAAGACCAATGGACAAAGGTGTAAACGACTATAGGTCACCATACGTCATTCAACAATGAGCAAAACCCATACCGTATAGTCGGTATAATAGTTCTATTTTTTGTTGTCTAAGTTGTGAGACCTAAATAAAGACATTGTCATTTTGTTAAAAAATATTATAGTGATTATTATGAGTACTCTCGTTATACAAGTAGGGGATACGTCCGCTCAGATTTTGTCGGGTTAGGATAATAATACGCTCAACTTCCACAGGCTTTGCGTTAGCTGGTATAAGTACAATGACACTGTGACATATACTGTGTTTGGAGAAAACTGAGTTAGATGTAAACTAGGTTGGCCCCTCCGTAAAATGTTTAGTATGTTTTCGAGTTGAAGGTCACTATATACGCACATATCGACCCTTAACTTTTGCATATTCCGAAATTGACGTAAAGCGTGTTTAAATCTAATCTGGTACCCCTCAGGCATTTGACAGTGGTAACGAGCAGTATGATATTTCCTGCTGCAGGGCTAAATACATGTATGTGTTACAAAGACTAGATTTATATTGTCAATATACACAATTGTTCTGGCTGGTTCTTATTCAAAACATCGTACTCGGTCGTCCAAAATATGCATATAATATTAGCTGCTGGATTTTAGGTCGTCATCCATCTGGTGATATGGAATCAACGAATAATTGTTCAGAAGCATTATATTTATCGTTACAGGCACAGAAAACAGTATTTCTTGTAGTCACAGCAGATCTATAGCACTGTTTACAGAATCTATCAACGGCGACTGTCGATTTCGGGCTTTTCCGTGTGATAGTTTTAACAGTTTTAAAAACGGACAGTGCATGGCGTGTGTTGACAAACCTTGTCCAATAATGGGAATAAATGCAGATAAATACGAGACTACCGACAAAAAACCAAGAGGAAAGTTTTATCTTGCAACAGGAGAGTCTAATCCTTACTGTGGTGAGTTTGGAGATATAGAGAACAGTGAAAACAGGTTTTGTCGAAAACTATATTTTGGTACACAAATAATTGAACATATATCCCCTCAACTTTAGAAATTTATTTAAAATCCATACTAATCAGTATGACTAATAAACAGCGTAAAAAAAAACGAAAATTAACTAAACTTGTGAACGAAACGCATAACAATGCTAGGTAACACATTAAGAATACAAGATATGAGTATCATAACTTTATCGTTGCCAATTCGTTCAAGATGTGATCATCCTTAAAAGATTGGTTCCAAGGAACCGCCAACCGGTTGACATGCATTGTGAAATATCATTGTTAGGTAAATAGAAAGCCACTCATCATTATGTTAAAAATCGTAGGAGGTATGCATAAGAGTCGACTGTTCTTAGTGACAACAAGGGTTGGGTCTCCATTCGCATACATTTATTGCAAACTAGTATCTTTTCCAAAAAGTAAATTTTCACTAAAACTATATCACAGTTTCATGAATGTTAAACAAGAACACCAATGCCAATGTGATATGCTTTCTATGTGTATAACACTTGTTCCAGGAATAACCTTCACCAGAAACACAATTTAGAAAGCAAAAATGAAAAGTTTGCAAGTATAAATACAAAAGAGCTGAAACAGAAGAGCTGAAACCACTACCAACTCATAGTCAGTCCTGTTATCATTAAGAATAGCCCATCACTTCTACATGCCTCTGATAATGTTTATCTATATTTACTTACAATGATATCTTTCAATATTAAATAAGATTCGTAGGTACTGGTACATTCGAATTTTTTAGTCACTGTTAATGAGTTCACTTGTTTTATATCTACATTTCAGGGTATATGTACGGCATAGCAGTACATGTTAGTTCTGACATGCAACCGACTGAAGGCATATTAGACCTGACATTTACAGGACAAGGTGATCAAACTGCCAATCACACTCTATACAGGTATTTGTCAACTGTAGCTGATATATAGATATATATATACCGGTATATAGATGATCACAGATCGATGTTCGATGTTCGTTTATTTCGATCTCGTCACAATTTCAAATGATTTCCCAGTTTGGTCTATATCTGTTCTTTGTGATATTCTGTGTATTTATTACATGGCACATAAAAAAATCGTGACTGAGTTGACTTTAGAAAAAGCACAGATAACATACTAGTAAGAAAACTTACAATCCCAAAAGAAGCAAAGGAAACAATTTAAACGGACGGATTTTGGGTAAACGACATCGGGAAAACATTTGAAAACATTGCAGGTCATCGTACAATTCACCAACCCGCAAAACCAATACCGTATAGTAAGCTATAAAAGGCCCCGAATGACAAAATGTGAATGAATTCAAAAAAAGAAAAACAATAACCTCATTTTTACTACAGCAGTAAACGAAAAACAAATATTTAATATATATATATTTCTCAAGTATGTATACTATATTTTTGTATACATATCTATATAAAATAAGGAGATATGGTATGATTGTCAAAGAGACATCTATCCACCAGAGACCAAATGACTTAGATTCAAGCAACTATAGGTTACAATGAGCAAAACCTATATCGAATAACAAGCTATAAAATGCCCTTGACTTGACAACATGTTAAACAATTCAAACACGAACACTAACTACCTGATTCGTGTACACAACACCTGTAGAAAAAACAAATAAGATATAAAACAACGAACGACAACCACTAATTACAGGCTTCTGAATTGGGACAGGGACATACAGAATGTGGCGGGGTTAAACATGTTTGAGGACAACTACCCCCTTAACCTAGGACAGTGATGTACACAGCAAAAAGGCCTACTATACATAGTGTTTTAAAATACCATTATATTTTAATTTGCTGATTTGCGATGAATATAACAAGACGGAAAAACCGTTCATTTTTACATTGTAATTAGATAACGAACTTTCAATGATATTTTGATGAGCAGTAAAAGAAACAGTCGAAAGTCACAGCCAAATTTATTGAAAAGGCGGTAGAAACATTACATAGATTTCATAATCACATTTCAGAAAGGAGTATAGAGCAGGACAGGTGTACAGCGAGTTGTTAGTTTCACCAAACCATTTATCTACACTCAGCACTCTTACTGTAGAGTTTCTCGAAAAAAGTGAAGTCTGGTCATGGTTATGGACTGGTAGAATTCAGATTGATAAGATAGAAGTAACAGATGGTCTTACAGACGAAATGTAAGTCTGATGTATACTAACATTATTACTACTGGGAGCAAACGACAAATACAGTCGTTAGTTGATTGGTAGAGTTCCATGTTAATATCCAGTAACGTAATAAAAAGGTATTAGGTGTTTTGTTTGTTCTGTACTTACTTATCTCCATTGGTTTTATAAATTGGTATCAAATTAACTATAAGGCATAGCGATAGAACAATTAAACATTAATATCGTTCATACTATTTAAAGAAGAACACATCTATTTATTAATTATATTTTTTGCTAGTAAAAAAAAAAAAAAAAACTCATCATAGATACCAGGATTAGAATTTTGTAAACAAGACGCGCGTTTCGTCTACAAAAGACTCATCAGTGATGCTAGAATCAAAAAGTTAAAAAGGCCAAATAAAATACGAAGTTAATAATCATTGAGGACCCCAAGTTCCGAAAGGTTTTG
Source organism: Mytilus coruscus (assembly GCA_017311375.1). Classification (NCBI taxonomy): domain Eukaryota; kingdom Metazoa; phylum Mollusca; class Bivalvia; order Mytilida; family Mytilidae; genus Mytilus; species Mytilus coruscus. The sequence goes on along the minus strand of CM029595.1, from coordinate 106,761,674 downwards.
CCCAATACAGCTAAGGTTATCTATTCATGGGGTAGAAAATCCTTAGTTTTTTCGAAAACTTCAAAGTTTTGTAAACAGCTAATTTATAATTATCACAATTTCAATGATAGTTCGTGTCAACACATAAGTGCTGACTACTGGGCTGAGGAAACCTCCACCAGCAGTGGCATCGATCCAGTGACTATAAATAAACTCATCATAGATGTACGATATTTTCAGTCACGTCTCAGTCATTACAGCTGAACGGACGTGCAGGGTCAGCTCTCTTACCCGCTATCTTCGATGAGGGTTTACTTTAGATGATCAACGACTTACTTCTTTAGATGACAGAAACCAATCCAACGCTGTACAGTAAACGTGGTAGTTGGCGTATTCCGCGTTAACATGCACTCCAAAACCCATTGTGGATGGGGAGTGTTATGCCGATTGACGTCCGAGGGCTGTATCCTAGGTGTTAGATGATTGACCTTCATTTCACTGCCTCACGGCTTTGGTCCTGATAATGCTTCCTGTCATCTTTATTACTACCAGTACTCCATCATCGAGGTTAGCGGGCTGCCAAGCTGACCAATCTGGCCCTGAAAGCAGCCGTTGTGAAGAAATAACATCAAAATAGTCAACAAAAGAAAACCAAAACAACTCACAAAACCAAGATGGCGGCCTACCAAAATGGCGTCCTCAACCTGTTCCTTACCGATGGCAGAAATTATTTAAACGCTCACCAAACGCCTTCGGGCACCGAGCCGACCGTGCGAGGGCTCAACAGCCAGTCAAGGTCGTTAAACACCCCAGTAGTAGTAGTACGATATTTTTACAGCTGATTAATCACAATCTCTAGTAATATTTCATGCGAATGACCCTTTTTTTCATTTTGTTATTTTGAGAGTAGTGATTTTTTTCTCTCTTTTCTACTCTGGTTTCAAAATTCCCAGAACTGATTTGAATTTTATCCTCAAGCTTTCGTAAGTATTTAAACTGATTTAGTCAATTATTTCATTTTCATCTGTTGACTTTCCAAAGCACTTATCTATCTTTACAGTAGCCTTTTATTGTTCCATTACTATATATTTTGTTGATATTTTAAAGATTTGGCATTCATCAAGGCAATCAACAAGGACAAATTCCAAAAGTAAACAAGAAATCTCGTGCACAATATGAGACTTCGTGTCTTTATTAACATTCATCATATTCAAAATGACTATTCTTATTTATTAGAAAAGGATTGAACTGTAGATTTATCAATGTTTTTTTTTTCAAAAGAGACGGTAGGATATTTGTCTCTTGAAACTTAAGAAAAGTAATAAAATTCTTTGATCTTTCAATGTTTTGCTAGTTTATATGTATATATATATGATAATACAAACGGGTCGCTGTTGTTCAGAAATCTAATTTGTGCAGTTATAAACACTGGTCGAATGTGTATGAATTCGACGATTTTGTATTTAACAGATATCTCTGCACATTTTCCTTCAACTGTTTATGAAAATTACTAAATTTAAATTTGATGGTATATAATGACCTATAATAATCCTTCCTTAACTTATTCCTATTATCTTGATGCTTCTCTAGTTTCACCATTTTCGATTTTACCATTGTCACTTAAAATATCTTAATCCGTCTTGAAATAAGTTTAGTGTGACGTCCATTTTCACTGAACTAGTACACATTTTTGTTTAGGGGCCAGCTGAAGCCCGCCTCCGGGTGCGGGATTTTCTCGCTGTGTTGAAGACCCATTGGTGGCCTAGGGCTGTTTTCTGCTCTTTGGTCGGGTTGTTGTCTCTTTGACACATTTCCCATTTCCATTCTCAATTTTATTTTCTTTAAAAATCATTGACCAGATCATTCGTTGTAATATTCATCTAAAATTTCAAAATCAGTAAATTCTAAGAAATCTACTGCTTTATTGACAAAATTGTAAATTGTATTATTATTTTCTGTGTAATCTCTCATACATAATTTCATTTGATACCGGGAAAAAAATCCCCTGTTATTCATAATAATTGTGTACTAATATAGACTTGATATTTTTTTCAGAACAAATTTTTGTGGAAACGATGTGACCATCAGCTCTGGAGGTCATATAGTTCTAACTGGTTCATCATCACCCTGTTAAAATATATTATTAGAGTATGTTGAAGGGCAAACATATTTCCAGAACTATTTACAATATAGTGACTGCAAACTTATTCAACTAGCATGTATGTTCATGTTGCAATTGTGTCTATAATTTTATGAGAAGATTTTCAGTTTCACACGAGATTCAGAATACATAGAGTAAAACATATTTGACAATTGTTTTATATTGTTTCAACAAAAGCCAATAAATGTCTTCTAATTGAATATTGTTTCCTTGACAAATATGAAAACGCTAGGAAAATGTATACTATATATATTTTGTGGAAACATTTTTTGGAAACTTTTAAGTGCCAATCTGCCCAAGAAACAGGCAGTGGTGAAAACATGACAACAAAGACCCACTCAAGTTTGCATTAATTTAAGTTCAATATGTATAATGGTGCACGAATATACCATTCGTTTTCTTTTCCTGTTCTGGTATTTCAAGATATAATTTGGTTGAAATGCATTATATATTACCAATTAAGAGGAGCTAACTCTATAATTTGCTATCCTTTTAATCAAAAGTTATCTAAGAGATTTCTCGAATTACCAGACACGCAGAAACGAAAGACCTACCATTTTTACATCGCGATGATCGTGAGGGCATTCCGATGTATTGTTGCCACAGAGATTTCTACTTACGTAACTTTCGTTTTTGACTGGTAACCGATCTATAAATACGCGGACATTATCGAGTGCAAAGTAACATTCCTTATCGCTTGTTATAAATTCATTTCTTCGATGAATACTCATAAAAATATTATTTTTAGAACATAAATTAATAATATGAAATATATATATAAGTTAAAAACCATTAATATCTATGCACACGTACAGAAACATTGTGTTAACGCATGCGGAAGAATATTTCAAGAACGTTTGTGGGAAAATATGAATGCCTACTCAAATCCAATCTATTAGAAAAATCGAATTATTACAGAAGAGTGTCCACCATGCACTTGCATTGCACTATTATTAGAATAGTAGAATAGAATGATCTACAAATGGATGAAAATAATATATACATGCAACTGTTATATACAAATATCAATATAATATATAACAACAAACCAGAGTATACTGATTTGTATCACTACAATATAATAGTTATTACGGACACGCACGAACTTGTCTCAGAAAAAAATATCTCTGTACATTAACCTCACTTTCAGGTATAGAGATGTGATTTTTTTTCTGAGACAAGTGCTTGTGACCATCCACAAGAACTTGCGGTCATCCGATGTTCAGTACTTCAGTACTTTGATTAAATCAGGACAAGGCTAACTTCAAAATAGGATGGTTAGGTCGGTGGGTTTTTTCGGTCATGTTTTGAAATTCTTCTAAATTGCCTGATTCTTACAAAGACTGACATTTTAAAAAGGGTTTAGTTGGAAAACACCATGACTCACTGCACTGTCCAGTTGACTACTACAACAAAAACAGTCTAGTATGTATTATACTTTATCTTTCCTCTAGGAGTACTTCACTTTAACTAGAAATTAAGTGCTTTGTAATTGGACGATACTTTAAAAAAAAAAGGAATTGGTGGTTCTAAATTTAATAGATAAAACATATACAAATTTTTCACTAATCAAAAAAAGATTTACTTTTATTCCAATGTTTAGATTATTTAATTAAGGCGACAGTAAAATTACCGATGATCTTGATTAATCGATTAAAGATAGACACATCAAGGTAACAAACAAAAACTGAGGGAATCGCATGAACCCCAAAAGGAGGTCGACAGGGTAAAAAGTAAAATGACAATAATACCGAACTCCAAGGAAAATTCAAATCGGAAAGTTCCTGATCAAATGAAAAAATCAAAAGCTCAAACACATCAAACGAATGGAAAACTTCCTGACTTATAAGCGTCTTCTGCTATACATGCATCGACCGCCATGCGAATTCACAGTCAACATGTCACAATCGGGAATATGACACAATCGGTTAAATTACAGATCAGACGACTTTACTGGTATCTTAAGAAATAAGACCACAAAACATGTCGCTAGTGAGTGTAGACACCGAAAAATCGTATAGGTCAACCAATTCGTGATGGTGACTGTACATCTTGTGTAGTCGTTCTAACTCATAACTCTTTTGAAGCAGTTTTTGTGTAAGGAGCACACCCCTGTTAATGTAGTCCGAATAGTGTGAACACGAGCGTAACGTATTAACTGAGAGATGTAATCTCCATCCGATGGAGTACAGGGTATGTTCCTGCTATGAAATGCAAAGTTGACAAATGGAAATTTGAAATCATCACGTATGTCATAGATTCTAGTTTAAGCAGTCAATCTGTGTCAATATGGATGAAAAGATAAAAATATCAAGCAGACATTCTTCTTACTGTAATATCTGTAATCTGAAGTTTAATGGGATATATGCGATGTAGATTGTGTGAAAAAAACTTATTTCTTTCATAAAAACCTAAAATAATAAAACACCAGAGGCGACAGTAGATTACTCATGTTTTAACCTTGTAAATCTATTTATAATATACAAATCGAGGTATCATAAAAACCTGAGGGAACAGTGCAAGACTGGGCGTGTCGACAGGGTAAGGTCATCCTACAATAGACTCATTACCCTCCGCCATTCGTATTCTCACTCAGTAAAAAAGTTACAAAAGGGAATATGACACAATCAGTACACTTTACAAACCATATCTAAAGATCTTTTAAAGACTGCGAATATACATACGACAAAAATTGCATATAGTGATTACCTGATTTCTTTGAATAAAATGTAATTATGGTATGCTGATTACAGGCAGTTCTGGAGTAATTATAATATCAGTCCAAACACAAGTAAGCGTACAATACAAATACAAATAATTTTATTAAATAATCACAGTGCCCGTATTAGGGCAGAAAAATTACATTTTAATTATGACTACAAGACACAACATAAAATACTTAAATGATTTGAATGATTTGAATGATTGAGTTGATTAATACATTGAACATATATACATTTATTAATTTATTTCTTTGGACAGTTGTTTTAAAAGTTTATGAATTATATAAATGATGTCTGTATCTTCATTGCTTAAAAGCCAAATTAATTTGTTCTCATCAGAAAGTTTATTTATATATATACCTTATCCTTTATGGAGAAATAAATATGTGAGATGCATGAAAAAAAGAATGCATATTTAATATAAGGGAATACTGTTTAATATGACAAATTATCATTTATAATTTTCACACTTAACTCAGTCGAGATGTCAAAAGAGCGATTGATATAGTCGATAACTCTTGATTAAAAATTCAATTTAAAAGTAATACACAGACTTCTCGAATCCAATTTCTGATACTCTTTGATGAATCAGAACCTGAAATACTCAATAGGCAGACTGATAGAAAATTAATACACAGGATGCCATTGGATTCTATAGTGTATTGCCTATATTACATATGCATTCTTTTTCATGCATCTCGCATATTTATTTCGCCATATAGGATAGGGTGCATTGGGTCCCCTATAAATCTGCAAATGATCATTTCAAACTTTTGATATACTAGTATTATACAAACTCTTTTTCTACCAAGTAACTCCAAGAATTTTAAAAAATAAAAAAGGTTTAAATTAACTTTTCTCGGAGTTTGAACCATTGGTCACAACTGAGTGCAACTCCATGGATACCATTCAACCTACTATTTTTTTTATACCTGAAACAAGTCGAAAGCACAATTTGTATAATGAAATTGTAATATTCTACTATCTACAATCCTTATCATCTAGTTTGATAGTCATTAATTCACCCATTTCCGTTTTCATTGTAATAGGATTTCCAGGTAAAATTTTTAATAAATTTCAAAGGAGAGGATCTTTTCAATTTTCTTTGGTTATTTCCTTAATTAAAAATGCTTTATTTGATTATACTGTTAATATATTTTAAATATAATTTTACAATCTGTTGGATTCTTTGTAACTGTAATGAAGAGTTAGCTTATTAAAATAAAGTCCATATTATTTCCGTTTTCCGCGAATAAAAAATTGCCAGCTTTGTAACTTTTTCCTTATTTACATATAATTTATCTTGATTTGACTATTTGCAACTGACATACTCATTAACAAATTATGCCGTTATATAATAAAATCTATTGATAAATTTTAAACCCCTGAAATAATTTCCGGGAAAGTTAAAAGATAAACAAACACCTGCCACCATATCTAATTGTTGTATTACAACTAACAATGATATACTTTGAAACATATTAATTCTAAATATGATCGCACATTTACAGAAACACGGAAACACGTATTAGGCATAGCGTTTTGATACACATTAATTTGCAGTAACTTAGTACCGTCAAATGTACATTATTTTTATACAATTAAAAATGTTTTAATTCACAATAGAGCCGATTTTATTCGTTAAAAATAAGGAAATGTTAAATGATAGTCAATGACCAGACAACTATCCAATAGTGACCAAAGATGCAAACGACTACAGATTACCGTACGATCTTCAACAATGAGAAAACCCCATACCGTATAGAAAGCTCACGGGTGTCATTCGGTATATCGAGAAAAATGATCGTGATAGAATAACTAAAGGTGGTCAATCATTGCGATCAGATCGTGAAAGATCTGGTATCGGACCGTGAATGCAATTAAGTGTAATTCTACTTCAAAATCTGTGGAAAAATCTGCTGTCATTTCAATAGGTGGAACAAATCAGGAAAAAAATTATGTCTGTCAAAATGATTCAACTTCCTAAATAATACTGTGCACTAAGTTAAAGAAAAAATGCAATACATTGTAAAGAAAACACAAAAAGCGGCACATAATCCTATGGAAATCATTAAGAAAAAATCACGTTTTGTATCTATAATGGTCACATTCCAATATATCATGATATATTTGAAACTTAATCTTTATTGTGTCGGATAGTCCAGTAAAAAAAGTATGTTATTACTTGAAAAAGTTCATATCATTTTTGAAAAAGTATAATTTTGTGGATTTTTAATAAAAATTGATCGTGAAAGATCATTCAACGCATTATTTTGATCGTGAGAGACAAGGCGTGACCAGACTATGATCAGACAAGCACATTTCTTTTACCAATTGATATTTACTTGTAACTGGTTGAAGAGTAAAATTACTTACTAAGAACGTAAATTAATGCTTCCATTTTTTTGATGATATATATATTCTAGGTGGCCAAGTGGTCTAGAGCGCTGGACACAGTGCAGGCGGTGTTGTCATGATATCCCAATAGCATGAGTTCGAATCCCGGCGAGGGAAGAACAAAAAATTGCATCCGCAAATTTGCAGATTTAACATTGTTGTGCTGATATTTAGAGTATATATACCCATATTTAGACCTGTTTTTATTTAAGAGGCAATGCTGCATGTAACTAGGCATCCAAGATTATAAGACCTCCAGGAGCGTAAATTGTCGAAAAGTAAATATCTTTATATATATGTTGTGTATAAGTTATCATTTTGTACAAATTATGATTTGCAGAAAATAAATGTACAAATTATAATTTGTATTTTAACTTTGTACAAATTTTGATTTGTCCAAAAAGTGCTTGTACAAATTACAATTTGTACAAAATTTGACTAGAATTCACTTATAACTTGTACTATAATTTATAATATGGATTTGGTTAAAAAATCATTGATACTACAGCATTTATATTTAATGACTTTAATGCTTTGGAGGTGTACGTTTTTTGTTTTCATAAGGGTTAGATCAAAGAAGCTATATCATTTAATTTTACATACAGGTGTATTGAAGATGTTCTTTCCATTAACAATACAAGGGTTGAGATCTCACAAAACATGTTTTACACCGCCGATTATTTTGCGCCTGTCCCAAGTCAAGAACCTCGGGCCTTTGTTAGTCTTGTATGTTTTTTTTTTTTAATTTTGGTTCATTTATATGTTTCTGAGTTAAGTGTGACGTCCGAACTAGTATATATTTTTGTTTAGGGGCCAGCTGAAGCCCGCCTCCGGGTGCGGGATTTCTCGCTGTGTTGAAGACCCATTGGTGGCCTTGGGCTGTTTTCTGCTCTTTGGTCGGGTTGCTGTCTCTTTGACACATTCCCCGTTTCCATTCTTAATTTTAAACTTTTCTGATTTGGTCCCATTAATAGTCATGGACTTCATGCATACAGCTTCTTCGGCCTCATGTTTAGACACATACCCAGACTTTGACTACAGCTGTCATCTCAATACCACAGTCTATGGCAAACGAGATGATTTCAATTTTGAAATTATATATTTTCAACACCTTAGCAGCGATTTACCAACTTCATCCGCGTATGGAGTATACATTTCATACGATTTTCAGGAGCTTGCAGCTACTACTAAGGGTTTGTAAAACGTTATAAGTGCCTGAGCAAAAAATTAAGGAGCCAGGGTTTTGTGAAAGAACGTCTCGTCCTTTTCACAAAAAGTTTATTGGAAAGTACCAATACTTAATAGATAAATAGTCAGTGTCTACATAACAAATGATACAGGACAGTCTTCAGTTATAAATTCTTAGTGCTGACTCTGTTGAGCAGTTTATCTACACTATAGTTTTACCTTTATTTGTCTTTGTCCTATTATGTTCCATTTGATCGTATGCCTTTTGACGTGGATCGGTATATGGGCATCCAGCTTTTAGGTTTTTGGCTTTTGGCGTTCCTTATGAGGGCGGGTGCAGAGATGCAATTCGGACACATGAGGCTTTTAGAGTGGTGTTTTCATTTTGTATACCCTTGTTTTTATATTTTACTTATATTTTAGTTATTTATCGGGAAAGTGTGTATGTCTTTATTAAAGGAGCCCCTTACGGAGCCACTTAAGTGCAATGTAAATATAAATAGTTTCGTTTGCCGGATATTTAATCTTGTGTGCACGACATTTAAAAAAACTGGTGCGCACAACTTTCATAAACTGGTACGCTCGACTTTAAAACTGGTGCTCAAGACTTTTAAATTGGTGCGCACGAGTTTCAAAGTCATGCGCACCAGTTCTTGAAAGTCATGCGCACCATTTTGAAAGTCGTGCGCACCAGTTTGAAAGTCGTGCGCACCATTTTTGGAAGTCATGCGCACCATTTTGAAAGTCGTGCGCGCCAGTTTGAAAGTCATGCGAGCAAGTTTGAAAGTCATGCGCACAAGTTTGAAAGTCATGTGCACAAGTTTGAAAGACGTGTGCGCGAGTTTCAAAGTCGTGCGCACGAATTTTTAAACTAGTGCGTACCAGATTAAATCTTCGGCAAACGAAAATATGTGTATTTACATGACACCTAATGGGCTTTGTAATTATGCTTTATTATACTGACTGTATTGTCAACTACAAAAACGTTTTTGTTCGCGTCTTTGTTGTAAGTGTGTTTGAACATTAAATTCAGTTGTGTTGTCTCTGATGTATGTTTACACAGTTTTGGCTTCTGGATCCCAGATATGGCCAGGTTAACCAATTATGTCTGTTTGGGTTGCTCACCAAATTTGCAATAACGAATAAGTGGCAACAGATCTTTCACGATACTTTTCACGATCATCAAAATGCGGTATCCGATCATTCGCGATCCGAAATATCAATTTCTTACAAATATTACCATTTTTGCAAAGTTTTTGATTAAAACTAAATCAAAATACCTTTAAGAACTATATAAAACAGTAATATTGAACGATATTTTTTAATAAAAAAAAGGAGTGCATGCATCAAATATTTGAAAAAGATCATGTTTGTTTACATTTTTATTACTCTATAATTTTGATGAGCAATCTGCCTTTTATAGTTTCGCAAAAACGGTGTACTTTTAAGCCTTGATTTTTCTCGGATACTGATCATAGTATTGGACCATTTTGACAGACAGTTTTATTTTTCCAATATTTGTCATTATGATTGATTAAATTAGATTATTTACTGACGTTGCATGTGTTTTCTCGATAAGATTTCCTTCACGATCCTATACCAAATCTTTCACGATCCAATTGCAATACTTGACTACCGTTACTTATTCTTTCACGATCATTTTCCTCGATTTACCGAATGACAGCCGTGAAGCAATAAATGGCACCGGACATAACAGTGTGAAATAGATAACCTTTAAGAATAAGTTTAATCAAAGGAGAAAGATGATTCAAAGATCGTTTCTAGACTTGCAAGCTGTATAAACATAATCACTGTAATAATTAGAAGGTGACATCCCGTTAGAAATACCCCTCGGGTGATTGGGATATTGAAATAAGGTCGCTTTGAACTTCCTCCGATCGGCAGTAAAACTCTTTCACAATGGGGCATCCGTTTTGGCTGTCATAGATGTATAAATTCGCATTCACGTCCGATCAGAATGAGACGCTTAATGCGATACCCCATGTGTGAAGAGTGCTACAATATCAAAACCTTGGAACAACTCTCTGAGGGAATCGTTTTACTGTTGATTTTCTCGACTTTTTCATAAGAAGAGTGAATTGTCTATTGTTCTCGGTCATCGGTTAAGCTACTGTATTCGCATTTTGGTGATTAACTTTCTATTTCCAATAGACAGATTATTTAAATAGCATATATATTGCATGTTTACATTAAATTATTTCCTTACATTTTGTTTTCTTGAGTCATGTAATTCATTGACTTGGTTCACGTCATATATAAGACTGTCCCTCCTTAAGATTGCAGTTTTAAGCCAGATATGTGTGCCCTTAGTACATTACCAATATGGTAAAGTAATTTATTTTACATATCATGTGATTTTATTCAATTTTCAAAAACGATGTTTAAAGGGAAACATCTCGATTACCGAAGAAAGCTTACACTTTTGAAAACAAATGTATTGCTTCGAATTAACGATTGACAATAAGAACTGGTATAAGTTTAGATATAGTAACTACAAGTGCGCCAAGGTTTCTTGTGCTTTTATATGGTTTCTGTTAACATGAGCAATACATCTGTCGTGTGAGTTGGGATGGATTATCTTTGATTAGATGGGTAATATACCTATTGAGCTTCAAATGAAATAACACTTAGTCTAAATAAATTTCATGCGTCCTAAGCGTACTTTTGGATATATCATTATCAATAACGCTACAACCCTAACCCTGATTCATCAAAGGTCAACTTTGCCTGAGGAATTTTGAACTAGGCTTACCAACATTATCTTATAGGAGAATAAGAGGGGATATGATTGAAACCTTCAAAACAATGAATGGATACTACGACAAAGAAGTAAGCTCATTTTTAAGAACGGCATACGACTCTCAACAAAGATATTGTAGCAGGACCAACAGTAATAAAGTCATTCATCAAAGATTCCAATCCAATATCCGTAAACACTCTTTCTCTGTTAGAATTGCTAAAACCTGGAACAAACTACCAGATAGAATAACAAAGTCATCATCAATAAATGCCTTTAAAAACCGATTAGACAAATTTTGGTCAGACGAAGAGATATACTATAATGACTACAGAGCAGAAATATCCGGAAGTCACGGACAAAACAGTAATAGTAAAACATTAAATTACGAGTCTGGTGAAGAGGAACCTTAGGGATCCTGTACTGGAATTCAACTATAAGTAACTATAAGTAAGTAAGTATAGTTTCTTATATTTTTTATTCATTTATAAACGTGGAATTTAAGACCAAGAGTCATTAATGAAATTAACACTTAATAAAGGAGTAGGCCCGGTAAGACCCCTTTTTAGCCCCAAAGTATAGCATTGTTACAAATTTGTTGAAATGTAAACTTTCAGCTCTTTATAGGAAAGTAGAATACTTTTGTTCCATGAATATTGGCTGTTTTTGACAATACAATGCACATGTATCAGGTAATAGCATCATAAATTCATGCAAAATTACTGAAATCTTTACAATTATAGCATTTGTGCTAATTTTAAGACGGTTTTTGTCTAAAATGGAAGTGACCGCATTTGTGTTCAGTCTTAATATTTAAATATATGTTGTATTTAATGAAAATACATAACATATATAAAGGTTGAGACTGAACAAGAATGTGGCCACTTCCATTTTTAGACAAAAACCAACTGAAAAGTAACGTTTTATGGCATCTGAAAAGTATCGTTTTATGGCATCTGAAAAGTAACGTTTTATGGCAGATTTGATAGATTTTTCATATTTAAGCTTGAATTTAAGCGTCTTTAAAGACCAAATCAGTTCAAATCGTTTACATAAACTAATTGAATTGACTGAACTAGACACTTGAGTGTTTAAAAATGTCAAAAATCTTTCATCAGATTTACTTCGAATTTTAGGTCAAAACTAGCCCTTACCGGATTTTCTCCTTTCATGCTTCCAAAGCGGTTTTCTGGATTAACCTTTATCAGGAACACTCAAATTCGAAAATTCTGAAAGCCAGGGATGAATAAATACCTTGAAACATAAAGAGCTCATTTATCAAAGGTCAACTTTGCCTGAAGGAGTTTGAACCTTAGTTTCTAAAAATCATATTAATTTATTAACTCGGAATTAATGTTATAAATCATGTCAGTCAGTACAGAAGCACTTACTACTGAGCTGATGATTTACTCGGGGACTAACAGTGTAACAGCGGTATCGAACTAGTGCTAGTAAAGTGAGGAACAACATTTTAATAATATTCACATGTTCTTATTTTTATAATGGACTGAGCTGTGCTGTTTTCAAGAGTAGAGGACCAAAGAATAAAACTGTAAAAACTATAAATTGTTTTAAAAGAACTGAATTTCTAAGGAATTTCATTGTCCAAAATATTTTTTTCACTTGAGAAGCCGCATTGCAAAGGCCCTATGGTATTGATTAATTGTGGCTAATTGAATGACACATAATATACCGAAAATTTAACCTCACTTGTAAAAATATCTCGCCTTCGAAATAAGTAATCATACATATTAAAGTTTAAAAATGGACAGAGTAGTTGAACAAAGCGTAATTATTTTCACCTATCTGAAATCAATTGCGTATAAGTAATACACCAACGCCATTAAATTAAAACAAAAAAGTCGATATTGAATCTTTTAATTGAAATCTAATTCAACGTGTTTTACCGACAGAAATCCCTTCAAAAATTTTACGGACGCAATCACATGTTGGTTGACCGTTAGGGAATATGATTCACAGATGACCACGGATATATTCCAATTGTCGAAACCACAATCGCTTCCTCTTTTCCTCGAATGTGACCTACCGAATAAGACTCATCACCAAATGTGTACTTGTCCTAAGTCCTGTCCTAAGTCGGGAGCCTGTTGTTCAGTGGTTGTCGTTTGTTGGTGTGGTTCATGGGTGTTTCTCGTTTCTCGTTTTTTATATAGATTACACCTTTGGTTTTCCTGTTTGAATTGTTTTACACTAGTCATTTTGGGGCCCTTTATAGCTTGCTGTTCGGTGTGAACCAAGGCACCGTGTTGAAGGCCGTACTTTGACCTATAATTGTTAACTTTTAATACATTGTAACTTGGATGGAGAGTTGTCTCATTGGCACTCATACCACATCTTCTTACTTATACTTGCATGAGCAAGACGACAGGTGCCGCATGGGGAGCAGATTCTGCTTACCCTTTCCTTAGCACCTCAGATTAAAGTGAGGTTCATGGTGTTGTTCTGTCTTGAAGTTTCCTATGTTGTCTTTTGTGAACTGTTGTTTGTCTATTAGGACGAGGTTTTCGGTTTTTTGTCATGGCATTGTCAGCTTTATTTTTACTGATAGGTTTAAAAACCCTTTGGTATCTTCCGCCTCTCTTCTACTGTAATTTTGTAGAATAATCCTTTTTTTTTTCAATTGACAAAAAAAAAAAAAAAAACTAAAATAAAATAAAAAGTATTGAAAAATAAGGTGTATGGTAGGATAGAATAATAAGACGATAATTCCTTTTCTATACCCATAATTGTTGCCAACACATTTTTAAATATTTATAAATCTGTGATTTACATTCTCCATTTTTTTTTTTAGAGTTTTATACATTTACGGTTCCAATTTGGCTGCACCAGATGCGTATTTCGACAAAAAATGTCTCTTCGGTGATGTTCGAGACCAAAATATTTGAAAATTTATATGAAAGCATATATTTATCTAGATTTATGCAATAGAAAACTTTTTTCAATAGATTATCACCGACACTGAAACTATAATTCTTAGTTTGTAACTATCCGCTTTATTTGAGAGAAAAAAAGTGTTTTCAAATAAAAAGTTTGTCCTTTGTCACAATGACTACGATTAAAAAAAAAATGTTTTCCTTTCTGCATGATTTTTTTTCCGTTTTGGAAGAAATAGCTACACAAATAAATTACAGTTGGTAAGATGTTCATAAAAGCTGTAACGACGAAAGGCTGTTGACATATGAAGGCGAGGCATCACATTAACAGCTACTTCTACTGGACATGTCAATCTGATTAAAATTCAGACCAATATATACAACAACAACAAAACAGATACTTTATTAGAGTCTCGCCTGTCTAAAACATTTAATATAAAACACAATATAATAATAACAGATCAATTTATAAAAGAGCCACTCTAAAAAGAGTTATGAGAGACTGTAAAACACACATTAAAAATACATTCATATTACATATATAACGTCTATTAATATATCTTAGCATAAAACACCATACTATTAAAAAGCAATTATTTTGTAATCATAATCATAAGATTAAAAAACAAAACATTATATACAGTTATTACGAGTTTAAAATACACCTTCTCTTAATAGACGTGTTAGGAAAGGGGTTTAAATACTGGCAGTCTGCGCTGATGTTAAATACCAATACCGATACAAGATTTAAGTGTGGACTTTCTGAATGCAATTGCACTGAAAAGTATTCCGGCGTAGTATAGTTTAGCTTCACTGAAAATTAAAATTAGTCACTATGACTATTCAGTTAGTCAAATATTAGCAGAAAGGTAGTCAACAGCATATATGACTACCCATCAAGTCACTGTGACTACCTGCATGGTCAATTTGACTATGTTAGTGGTCACAGCACCACGTGGTGTAGAATATCGGTTTTCACGCGCACTCTTTCGCGTTCCCTTTGTTCCCTAGATCGTATAGATGTAAACAAACCAGGAGGCACGAAACTGTTATTTTGTCAATTAAACCAATTGTTTAAAGTAAGTATCATGTATATTTGTTTCAATTTTAACTTACAAAAATTAAATTTATGAAAAAGAAGTTTAATGAATGTAATATCGACACATGTTGACGTAATGACAATAAAAAAAGGGGGAGATATGTATATGGGATGTCAATTTTGATACACATACAACTTATTGTCGATTGAAAAGAGTATTTAGCGGTATTTTCTTTTCTTCACCTGATTAAAAGCTGTAACAAATAAACACTGCAATCGATATTCACAACAAATAAAAACAAACTCATGATCCCGGAGCTTTCATTTATATTGGGTTGTAGTATGGGAAACTGCTTTGATTCTTATGCTCACATTATATTGTTGTGTTACAAGATTAGTGACTTTATATATCCTAGTGCTTACATTACAATGTTGTGTCATAAGATGGGTAACTGTCAAGATCCTGGTGCTTACATTACAATGTTGTGTTATAAGATGGGTGGCTGTCAAGATCTTGGTGCTTACATTACAATGCTGTAATATAAGATGGGTGGCTGTCAAGATCCTGGTGCTTACATTACAATGTTGTGGTATAAGATGGGTGGCTGTCAAGATCCTGTTGCTAACATTACAATGCTGTGGTATAAGATGGGTGGCTGTCAAGATCCTGGTGCTTACATTACAATGTTGTGGTATAAGATGGATGGCTGTCAAGATCCTGGTGCTTACATTACAATGCTGTGGTATAAGATGGGTTGCTGTCAAGATCCCGGTGCTTACATTACAATGCTGTGGTATAAGATGGGTGACTGTCAAGATCCCGGTGCTTACATTACAATGTTGTGGTATAAGATGGGTGGCTGTCAAGATCCCGGTGCTTACATTACAATGTTGTGGTATAAGATGGGTGGCTGTCAAGATCCCGGTGCTTACATTACAATGTTGTGGTATAAGATGGGTGGCTGTCAAGATTCAGGTGCTTACATTACAATGTTTTGGTATAAGATGGGTGGCTGTCAAGATACCGGTGCTTACATTACAAAATAGTGGTATAAGATGAGTGACTTTAAAGATCCCGGTGCTTACATTACAATGTTTGTTGTTTATGATGGTTGACTGTTACGCTATCTATGATTACATTGCAATTTTCTGTTCTTGAGATGAATGCAAGTTATGTTTATCAGGGGTTAATTGCCTAAGTATTGGTCCTAACACAACAAACAGCTCTGAATTTGAAACACAATAAAAATATGCACAAAAAGAAAGCATGTTTGCTCTCCCTCTCCTCCATGTGCTCGAGGACAATGTCACCAACATACCCGGCATCATCATGATTTATTCAAATAAGTGTTCTAAATCACGAGATCAAAGATTTTAAAATTTGTATTTTTCTTTTAACTGACATGACTGATATACATTATTTATTGTTATATTTTAGCTTCTAAACTGATATAATTATATTTTTCAGCCAATGAAGACATTACTATTTGTATGAAAACAGATTAGCGATTTTTTGACCAGAGAGAATATTACACCGACACATGCAGAGTTGATACTGACAAAATATCTGAAATAAACACTTCAAATTCTAACATTCTGAAAATGTTTAAAAAAGTTCATATATATATTTAAGTTGGGATATCATAATGTATGGAAAATGAGTTTATAATAAATATATTTTCTTTATTTGATTTTTAGACTTCAATATATGTCACTGTCAGAGTAATGGTAACTCATGTAAACTTGCATCATATTTTGTTTTCAAAAATTCTAAATTAAAGAAAGAAAAATAATTTGGCTTGAGGTTATAAATTGAAAAAAATGATAAAAGGTTATCAAAGTCCACTCAGAATCTAATAAAGCAACCACAGAGCAAGGAATCAGAGCACTTTGGTGTTCTTAGACCTAAAGATATAGGAAGCTTTTGATCATTGAGCACTTTGTGGTCCTATACTGTTGTCATTGTTAGTAATTGCTGCTGTGGTATTTTTTATGATATTATATTCCAGATGAATTTGTTTATCCTATGGAAGAGAAACAACATAAAGAAGAATAATAGAAGAAATAAAACATAAAAGTACAAAACGGATAGAAACACACACAAAGTAAAATGGTAGACCACAAAAAAACAACACAAATTAAAATAACAGTCAAACAGTCTATAGGTCATGACCATTTCAATAAGTCATATGGACTGCATTCAATTGTCAAACTGACAAATGTGAATAGTCAATTTGAACAATCAAATTCGTCATGACGAGTATAACATATAGTCATTTTGACTTCCTAACATAGTCATAATTACCACCCTACTCAGTCAAATGTGACTAACCATCTAGTCAAACGACTAATAGCATAGTTAAAACGACTAAAGTGCATTGTCATCTAGAGGACAGTCAAAATGACGAATTAAATTGGTCAAATTGACTAATTTAGGTTTTCAGTGTTTGTGGTGTGTTTGATACAACATGAAGCGAACAGTTAACGTCGACTCCAAATTTTAAGACGTGCAATGGCCTTACGTAGATCTTCATACATTCATACATTAATGTGTATTTATTTGATTTAAGAGTGCAAAACAAAACTTAACAAAAATATATGTAAGAGTCAAGAGTCAATCAGTTTAATTGAGGTCTGGAGCTGGCATGTCAGTAACTGCTAGTAGTCCTTTGTTCATTTATGTATCATTGTCATTTTGCTTAGTTTCTTTTGTTACCTATTCTGACATCGGACTCGGACTTCTTTTAAACTGAGTTTTACTGTGCGTATTGCTAGGTGTTTCATCATTCTACATTGGCTAGAGATATAGGGGGAGGGTTGAGATCTCACAAAACATGTTTAACCCCGCCGCATTTTTGCGCCTGTCCCAAGTCAGGCCTCTGGCTTTTGTTAGTCTTGTATGTTTTTAAATTTTAGTTCATTTATATGTTTTGGAGTTTAGAGTGACGTCCATTTTCACTGAACTAGTACACAATTTTATTTAGGGGCTAGCTGAGGACCACCTTCTGGAGCGGGATTTTCTGGCTGCGTTGAAGACCCATTGGTGGCCTTCCGCTGTTGTGTGCTGGTTGGTCAGGTTGTTGTCTCTTTGACATATTCCCCATTTCCATTCTCAATTTTAAGAATGGGAATGACGGATTTTACGGCCACAATTCCAAATATATATATTAAGCGATATGATTAGAATATGTTTAATAGTTAAATAACTCAGTTTGTCTCTCCACAATAGATATGTCCTATTTCCGTTGCAAAATATAGTTAGCATGCATTTTGTGTGATACAGGGACGCGTATATATGTGTGGCTTAGATTAAACAAAACAGTACTAATCTGAACACATCGCTATATCTTTATATAAAAAAGTAAATAAAAAGTGGACACAAGTGGATACAGTGCTATTTCTATATAAAACTTTAAGAAGCATGGGGCTACAGTAGAAGGTTGTCTTGCTGCGCATTGTTTTAATGTTCAAGAAAACCACTTTCCATGAGCTGTATGTGATTCGTATTGTCTACTACTTTCTGGGTATGAATGCAATGAATGGACAGAGGGACGAAAGAACGGACGGATGGACCAATTCACCAATCACTATATACCGTCCAATTTAGAATGCGGAGTGTATAGTGCATCTAAGGCAAAACAAAATGAAGCAAATCGAAAAAAAAATGCCCGACATATAATTTAGCAGACTGTTTTGAAAGAGGTGAAATGAATATTCCATTTCAAAATAACCTCCTGACCCAAAGATACTAACATTAACTTCTCCATATGAAAGTTTAACGCCACTTTCAACAATATCTCAATTTAATCGTGGTGTTCTGTTTTGTTGGTGGAGGGAGCCGTGGTAACAAGAAAAAAAAATCAACTTCCGATCCTTCACCGAAACGTATATTTAACATGCTTGATAATGTCCAAACGTTGTAATCTTTTAATACTTAATTCGATAACATCTCTTTTCCGAAAAACTAACTGATTAAAGATGAAAGAAGGAAAATGTTAGGGCAAAATTTTTTTATGTGAATAAGAATTAATTCATTTAACATTATATAAAATTGTCAGTGACCTTTTTAGATAAAATAAAAATATAAAGATAATCAAATTGAAAACGCTTTTGTTTCAGTCTTTTTTTTAATTGTCAAGTACACACATTTCTAGTTTGGTTTATTTTTCGAATTTTACGCTACTGTGTAACACATTTCTCTATTCTAGAAAATGCTATAAAATAAGGAGATGCGGTAAGATTGCCAAAATAGACAACTATCTACCAGAGACCAAATGACGTAAATGTTTGCAACTATAGATCACCGTATGACAGACCCCCAACACGGAGCAAAACCATTCCCGCATACAAAAGCTAAGAAAGGCCCCGACATGACAATTATTTTTTAAATAAATTTCAAATAAACGAACGTTTTGAACAAAGATTGATTTAGAGTAAATAATCGGATTCGAATGTGATTTGATTCCTGTGTTTTTTTTTCTATTCATTCATTTTGATCACTTTGTAGATTTTCCTTGTAGTCGTTCAACAAAATAGTAAGAAATGGGGGAACAACGATTTTAAACTTAATCGATCCCTACTATGACACAATGCAAGAATAATGATCGTGTTGTTTTGCTGGATCCTCTTCCGTGTATTGCGGAATAAATTGTTACTATTTTATTGTTTAAAAATCATCTCAGCATTATCAAACAAACCCATACAGGTAACTATAATGAATGATTATCTGTGCTTTTTTGAGATGTTCCCCACTATAGCCTGTAGTGGTATTGGTATTTAACATCAGCGTCAAAATCGTAAATGACTTTCCTAACACGTCAATTAAATACTTAATGGCAGATTTTGGCTGTGACATAGCAAACTCTGTCGTCATGAAACATAAATAAAAACTTTTCCTCATTACACATATTATTAAAAATACATTCTACATTACATACACTGTTAAAAACGATCGTTCGCAAATCTGCATATTCTGGGCATTCTAACAACACATGTTTTTCATCTTCAATCTTCAAACAAAACATTTCATTTACATCTATACCATCATATCTGCCAGTTTCAATTCTAATTGGAGCAACAAGTGCTCTAAATTTAGCATATGCACTTCTGTCTTTACCCGGCATAGTAATACTCACATATTTTTCTGTACAATAATTTGATTTAAATAACCTGCAAGTACGCAATTTACTGCTTTCATTAGCTAGATAATTTGAATGCCATTTATTCTGGTACATAATAAAAAGGTTGTTTTCAATATCTTTAATAACAGACTTGCTCAAAATACATTCAACATTACAATACTGATTAAGATCAAGTTTTTTAAACTTTGTATTCACTCTACAGTTCCAATTCTTTATTTTATTAAAACTGAAATTATTACTCCAAAGAAATATTTTCTTATTAAGTCTACAATCAGACATCTTATTATATCTTGACCAAGCTCTAAATATGGTATACCATTGTCCCATATCTTCATAAAGTGCTGAGTTAGGGGTATATCTACCCACACCCATAAAAAATTTCAAAGCCTTATGTTTAACAGCATTGATACAAGAAAATTCCTTAGTACCCCAAATAGAGGCACCATAATCAATCACTGACCATACAATTGAATTGAACAGTTTTGTATATACTCATATTGAAAACGACCATCAGCTTTACATTTTACTATTAGTAACCCCAATGCCCTACTGGCAGATTTAGCAACTGCTTTTGCCATATCTTCATAACTCAAATGTTCGGTTAACAATAAACCTAAATATGTATAATTTGATACTTTATCAACAAATTTTCCATTAAAACAAAAGGAAAATTAGTACATGGCACAGAAGGTGTTCTAAAATGCATAACTTTTGATTTTTTTAGATTAACATTTATCATATTTCTATCACACCAATATTCTAAAGTATTCAAAATGTTTTGTAATTCCTTTCTCTTTCTGTTAAGAAAACTACATCATCTGCATATAACATTATACATACTTTTTCTTCACCTTTGTTAATACCAACATTTAACTTTTTGACTTCATCAATTAAATCACTAATGAAAAAATTGAACATATAAGTATAACGAAATCAGAGAACTATATTTAATTAGATTGCTGACATGTTTGATAAGCGATGATACTTAAACAATTATTAGGACATTTTCCAATCATCTATGACATTCAGATAGCTGTAAAAATTTCCAATAGAATCCCAGGAGTTTGGCAAATCGCTTTGTTACAGCCGAAAAGCTGTCGAAAGTAATAATTTTGTCCAATGATGTTTCGTATGAACTGACTGAATATGGATTACTTTAAAGGGGCACTAGCTACGAGATATGATAAAAAAATAGAATATGATTTTGTTTGGTTCAATCATTAATATAAGTGAAATGAAGAAATAATAATTCGTTTTTAGCAACCAATTTGGTTCAATTTGTCAAAATAAGCAAAGAAACATTGCTGATGAATTATTCACTTGCAAGTGAATAATTCGACCTCATTGAATTCGTATTCATGTGACCTTCAATTTAACCCAAAAGCTAAAGATTGGTTACGCATGTATAAATCGTGGTCAGCCATTAAAAAAAAGACTAATTCGATCCACAAAAAAAATCATTTTTATACAGGTAAAAACGATGTTTAACTTTTTATTTAACCTATAACATGAAATCAAACAGACCTAGACAAATTTAATTGCACGAGGTCGCTTTTATTTATATTTATGTTCATGTTTATATCGGGTTATATGACAATCGGCAGTCTCCGATGGTCATCTCGAAAGTTAATTAGATGGCGTCTAGACTATCGAGTGCATGCATTGTTAATTGTTTATTTCAGACTTATCATAATTTGAATATACGTTTTAGTATGTTATAAATCAAATATGAGAATTTAAGTCAAATCGATAAACATGAATTTGACAGCCAGTGCCCCTTTAAATGGCACAACTTCACAACAAATTACCATATCGATTGATATATACCTATTTAGTTGATACTTTCATAACTAAATGAACACATATGAACATTATTAACCTTGGGAACTGTTTCTTTTTTCTATATAATTTTATCAATTTTAGCAGCAGTTTCCTATTCAAAACAGGACAAAAACTGTGAATCATTTCGGTTGCGTCCAATTTACGTTTTAAAAAACATCAAACTTAAAATGAACATAATAGAGACGACAATTACTTTTTTTGTTTTGATGAGAGTTTTATATGCCACCACATCTTTTAAAGAAGCTCATTATACACAATGGAAGGGTTACAAGTTACACAGTAATACAAAGGTGGTGGGACAGGACAAGTTTTCTTCGTCTTTTCGATGCTGGAGAAAATGCCTAGAAACTCCTGCCTGTGTTGCAACAAGTTATAACCCAACACAATCGGATTGTGAATTACACGAAATTTGGAACGTACATTTATCAATCAAGGTGATAGTTGTTAAAGACCGTGCAGTCATTGTAAAAAAGGGTAAGTCATTTAACGTAATTATTAATATATTACCAGTTGTTTAACATCTCATACAACATAATAGGGCCTCCGTATTTTTTCTCTCTCATAGCTTCAAAATCTAAAATTGTCAAATCCGAATGGAATTTTTATATATCTATACTGTAAACCAACTAATTTTCGCGAGCAATTTATTTTCAGGACTTGCGCGATTAGAAAAATAACGCGAATATAAATTGTTACGAATGCGTTAAAGACGGATCTCCCTTTTTGTCGAGCCTTCGACTTTAGTCGAAAAAGCGAGACATAGCGATCCTACATTCCGTCGGCGTCGTCTTCGTCGTCGTCGGCGGCGGCGTCCACAAATATTCACTCTGTGGTTAAAGTTTTTGAATTTTAATTACTTTCTTAAACTATCCTGGATTTCTACCAAACTTGGACAGAAGCTTGTTTATGATCATAAGATAATATCCAGAAGTAAATTTTGTAAAAATAAAATTCCTGTTTTTCCGTATTTTACTTGTAAATGGACTTAGTTTTTCTTCCAGTTAACATTAAATACAGTCTGCAGTTAAAGTTTTTAAAACATTCATTAGATTCATAAACTATCCTGGATTTATACCCAACTTTGGCAGAAGCTTCTTACAATCAAAAGATAGTATCTAAAGGAATATTTTTATTGATTTTTTTCCTCATTTTTGTTTAGCCTGCGATTAACAGCAAAAATAGGCGAGACACTGGGTTCCACGGAACCCTTACGAATTTTTTAAATATATGTAGTAAATATGGAATCGCGAAATTAAATCGCTGCGATGTGGGCTAGAACGGGTAAAACGCGAAATAAAGTATACGCGAAAATAAGTTGTTTTACAGTATCATATACCTAAATATTGAACTTCCTAAGGACAATATATAGCTTTACTTCCAAAAAGAAAACAAATAAACGATATTTTTGTACAATAAAGGACAGACACAAATGGCACAAAAATTCGGCTGTTCACTATTCCTGATGAGCCCCGTCCCACGGGCTTCCCCAAAAGGAGTCAACCGTCGAATTGTACCACGTGCAACAATTTTTCCTAAAGGCAAAGTTGATCTTAGATGGATGTGGCTTTTTTCAGGTCCATTTTGGATATATAGCTCTGGCTTTTAAATATTCGGCTTTGAGCTTTCCTGATAAAGGGAATCCAGAAAAGCGCTTCGGACGCATGAAATGTATAACGTGTTGTTTTCTTTTTTTTCATTAGGGTAATTCTGAAAGCACATGGACCCCTCGACATAAACCATTAAAATCCACGGGATTTATTCAAAGAAATCACCACGCGAAAATTGTTCGAATAAATGAGGTAATTAGTGTTGTGACTAAATGTCTTAAAAACGGTCTCCGCCAATGTCGATCCGCCTGAACATAGGCTTTCTATCTCGTTCAGTCCATGGTTCCAAGGGACTAAGGGTAATTCCGAATTCCAGTCCATCGATGGTCTGACTAAATACCCTCGGTTAACTACAAGAATAGGTAGAGCATATAGTGGCGGGAGGTTTTCTGAACAAATTGTGCCTTAAATATTCTATGTATTAAAGATCATAAAAAACACCTTTGAAATAAGATGTTACTCTTGATAATATTTTTTTTTGCAGAATTACGTGTTTATGACTTAACCAAAAGCTGGATTCAGTATGGAGGTATATTACAATTAGAGGTCGGTCAATTTAAAACGTATCCAAAGTATCCGATACGTTGACGTATATGCATTTGGAAGAACATGCTAAAATAATTACCACGATCGCGAGTATTACACGATATACTATTTTCAAAGAAAAACGGGAATCAATTTTTGTGGCCATAACTGATTAATTTGCATCTGTTTATTTTTGAACGCCTCATTTAAATTTCGAACCATATAGGTCGGTCTATTTTAAACGTCTCCTTATCTGAAGTAATACTTTCCAAAAACCAACATATTATACCGAGTTTTAAGGTTCATCATAACCTTTTTGCAAATATGGCCGTATTTACAACACAAATTTCACTCTGGATACAGACAAACCTGTGCATTTGGAAAAGTTTAAGAGCATAGCTGGATCGCGATATATAAAATTTAAATGCATTATAAGTTTCAGAATATTAAAATCTTAACTGGATTTTGCTATTGTTTTTCATTCCTGCAGAAGGTGTCAAAATAAACTAAGTAGATAAAGAGGTTTGAGAAGCTCCCTTCATATAATTAATGTTGTGAGTTGTATTGATTTAAATGGACAATAGATGGACAACAGGCATCTACAAACAATAGGTGATTTAAACTGTGTAACTGAGTGGACCGTATCAAATTAAACTCAAGTGTGTTTATTTTGTTATCTTCTGAAGACTGAAAAAAATATGCACAACAAAATCCAAGTAATTTTTTAATTTTCTGGAACATAAACTACATTTAACTTTTATGGTTAGAAAATACATAAAATAACACCATTACAAACTTAATCCCAATTCTATATTCTATTTTTAGAAATTTACCTGTGACGTCACTTTTTGTGGCGTTGATACATTCGTGTGACGGACAGTTCATAATTCTATTGTGGTGTAAATGAGAGGTGTCCGTTGTTATTCTGTGGTTTACATGTTGTAATGTACTATTCTATTTTAGTTATGTATGTACATGTATGTCTCTGTCCTGAGTGTTCTTTCGTTTAGTTGTAATGTATTCCTGTCACGTAATGTTGTCATTTTAGCGGTATTTTTAACATTGCCATATAAGCGGGAGGTTTGGCTAGCCATAAAACCAGGTTCAACCCACCATTTTTTCTTAAAATGTCCTGTACCAAGTCAGGAATATGGCAGTTGTTATCAAATAGTCCGTTTCTATGTATGTTGGCGTTTGTTTTTGTAGCAGTTCAGTGTTTATGTTGATCCGTTGTTTTCCTCTTATAGTTGATGTGTTTCCCTCGGTTTTGTTTTGTGACCCGGATTTGTTTCAGTTAAATCGATTTATGACTATTGAACAGCGGTATACTACTGTTGCCTTTATTTATATATCTAGGTCCAGCCATGCCTTAAAATTTTCCGGGATACATCGGTTTGTCTGTACTCAGAGTACGGCCATATTTTTCAATTTCTTTTTGATGAACCTTAAGGTTTATTGTTTATGACCCTTCTGCAGGCCTGTTTATTACGAAATTTTTAAAGTGTATTATATAAAAACAGCAAAAATACTGATTAAAAGATACGTGCTTTTTTGTACTTATACCAAAGGGAAACGTCGTTCACAGAGATTATACACATAAAAATAAGAAGATGTGGTATGATTGCCAATGAGACAACTCTCCACAAGAGACCAAATGACACAGAAATTAACAACTATAGGTCACCGTACGGCCTTCAACAATGAGCAAAGCCCATACCGCATAGTCAGCTATAAAAGGCCCCAAATGACAAACGTTAAACAATTCAAACGAGAAAACTAACGGCTAACTTAAGTACAAAATAATGAACGAAAAACAAATATGATACACAACAACAAACGACAACCACTGAATTACAGGCTCCTGACTTGGGACAGGCAAATACAGAATGTGGCGGGGTTAAACTCGTTTGAAGGCACCAACCCTCCCCTAACCTGGGACAGTTGTGTAACAGTACAGCATAAGAACAAACTATAAAAATAAGTTAAAAAAGGCTTAACTCATCAGATGGATACAAATAGAAATACATCTAACAAAAACGCAGAGTGAATGTGGACGGGTACTTATACATCCCACTCAACAGAAAGACACTATAAGTACAGATCTGGGAGTACTCGCAGTTACTGACAGCTAGTTCAAAGCCAATAATAACTAATGAAAAAAAAAAAAAAAGCATCTAAGACTAAAATATCAATCAGTACACATCCAACCTCCAATGGATTTAGTATAAGACGTCATAAACAGTCGGAGAAAAAACATGACATTGTGCAATGCCAAGATACAGGTATCGACAGATTGTAGAGCCATGAATGTGCATATGTATATATAAAAAAATATTTAGTTTGATCTTAATTTACTGATAACAAAATCAATATTAATACCAATAAAAACAATATTCAAAGAGCTTATTACAGTGTTGAATTGGTAACCTTTTAGAATAAGTTTATTTAAAGGATCGATAAGTTTACCCGGATCGTGTCCAAATTTCCGAGCTCGGTAAACAACATCTCCGTAAAATAAGGATGTGCTATCCCGTTTGAAATAAGTTTTCTACTGGTACAACCAAACTTCAAAACCAAATCTGTAAATCTATGGAAGAATTTAGTAAAGGTTTTAAGTAATTTGTGGTAACGAAATCCCTGACTTAATAATTTACCACTAATACATAGATTACGTTCATTGAAATCCAAAACGTTACAACAAATTTATTGTATAATTGCAAAATATGGATTTTGTGGCAAATCAAGCTAATAGATATAAGAAGATGTGGTATGAGTGCCAATGAGACAACTCTCCATTCAATTCAAAATTTATAAAAGTAAACCATTATAGGTCAAAGTACGGTCTTCAACAAGGAGCCTTGGCTCACACCGAACAGCAAGCTATAAAGGGCCCCAAAAATTACTAGTGTTAAACCATTCAAACGGGAAAACCAACGCAATCAAAAGACATATTAACACCAGTGAACATACACTGAACAAATAAATTTGATCTATGATACAATGTAAATACAAAATAAATAAACTAAAGGAAAAATAATTAAAGTAACATGTTATACCGCTGTGAAATGTTAAATAATTTAAGAAAAACAATATGCTTGTTCAAAAATATCAGCCATTTGCAATTACTTTAAACACAGGTAAATGAAAATAATGTTGTTGTTAGGTATACGTGTACAGTTCAAATGGAGAAAAGAAATATTTTTACAAAATATATAATTTTGATGTTTATAGTACAAACAAGTGAAAGTTTATAGTAATACTAAACACTTATCAAAGCTGGTATATAGACCAGATATAACCCTGAAAAAGTAAACATTAAATAACAAAAGAGCATTACAATTAGTATCAACAGGTCAAGTAAACAAGAAAGTACGATTTGAGAGTACTCGCAGTTACTGACAGCTAGTTAAAAGCCAAAAACAATTAATAATAAAAAATCATGCATCAGAGACTAAAATCAACTAAAACACATCCCAGGGATTAAGTATTGGACAGTCAACGAAGACATGACTTGTGCAATGCCAAAAATAAATGTATCGACAGGCAGTAGGATAGTTAGGAGTTAACCTCTTTATAGATCAAAATGAATGTGGGTTGTCTTTATACATCCCGGTTGAAAAGAATACAAAATTTAGTTATGTTTTAGTTTGCTGATGACAAAATCGATATTAGTGCCAATGTAAACTATATTCAAAGATCTAATTACAACATTGGTAAGAAATAAGTTTGTTCAAAGGTCTAAAAAAGGAAAATTAACAATAGGGAATGAAAAGTCGTCTCTTTTGTCGTAAATTTTAGTATGGAGTTTTCCTTTAGAGATTGAAATGTCCAAATCTAGAAAAGGACAACTACTGCTGTTTATGTTAGATTTAGTTAAAGTAAGTTCTTTTGGGTAAATTTCGGTAGTATATTTAGAGAACTCTAGATTATTTAACTAAAAAATATCATCCAGATAACGGAAGGTATAAGACTGTATTACACAGACTTTCGTTATAAAATTTGAAACCTTGATTACCCACTTGTTTATCCATGTTGTGCAAGTGTTTAGTGTTTACAAAAAGTCCTTAACAACCTTTACAATCCAAAAAAAAACCTCGTGCTGAGTCAATGAAGTCGAGCGCACCCTAGAAGATGTAGCTGTTTTAACAAATATTTTTATTTGAAAACTTGTATAAGAAAAATCATTGCTAGCACTGCATGCAGTTTCCCATTCTATTAAGTACAGAAGTGCCAAATATAAGAGTATACAGAGAAAGGCTATGGATTTTCTATAAAATTTCCATATGTTTAGCATTGAAACAATAAAAGGGTACTTAATCCTTAAGACCCTTCTATAGGCCCGTTTTAAACGAAATTTTCAAAGCGCAATAATATCAACCCAGCAAAAATACTGTTAAAAAAACAGACGTGTCATATTGTGCATATACCAAGGGGAAACTCCGTGCAGAGCAATAATATCTCTGGTTTTGGTTGCAATTGATAGAAAATAGGGATTTTGTGACAAATTAAGCCAAACTTTACCACTCATATGTACGATATATGACATTGAAACAAACCAATTAACCACTATGGCCCGAAATTTAAGTGAGGCATTCAGAAATAAGCAGATGTGAATTATTCAGTTGTGGCTATAAAGTTTGATCCCCATCATTGTTTAAAATTAGTACATCGATTTAAACTCGCGATCGAAGTAATTATTCAAGCATATTCCTCGGATACATTTTAAATTGACCGACCTCTATTAAAAGAAATTTAACAAGGCTTGTTGCGGTAAAACCAATAAATATGAAAAAATATTTTCTTCAATACAGGTTTTCTTTTTGTAAACGATTCACCAACAACCATGCTAGTTAAAAATATTTAATCAAAAACAATGTAGGTGTTAAAACATTGTTATATAAAATATACCATGATCGCTATGTAGAAGATGTATGTTTATCTTTTGAGGATTTGATAAATTTATAACAAGTCTTGCTTTTAAAAGAGATGAAGAAAAAGACTTTCACCAAACACTCACTAGCAGAGCATGAACATTGCTGTGATTTGTAAATCAGTATTCGATCTCAAACATTAATTACTGATTTGAGAATAGGAAAGTGAATATATTTATTGCCTTTCATTGTGATGTGATCTCATATTCTACTTTCAGGAAAACTATTTTATATAGATTTAACGAAAAGACTGAAGTAGAGATGCATATGTTATTTGCGACTACTTTTCTCTTCACACGTTTGTCTAGCTTTTTCAGTCATTTTAATGAAAGTAAATCTAAGCCTTTCTCAACAATTTTACCATAATTAAAACTAAACAAATATAAAATGTTTTTATATTTTTAAAACAAAAGATTTACTCACTAAAAGATTATATGATTATATAGCACCAGATTGTTATATTGGAAGTAGCCATGACTACACAGGAACCTACAGCAAAACCGTTTCCAACAGAGATTGCCAAGGATGGAACGAAAATTACCCACATACAGTAAGCCATAAGCCAATTTATCCAATAGACCATTCCACAAATAACTGTCGTGCCACGTCAATCGATGGCCTATTGTGGTGTTACACTACAGACCCAGACACAGACTATCGATTTGAAAATTGTCCGATTATTCCTTGTAAGTAGATTGAATGTATATACATGTATAGCAATAAGCAACTTTTAATTAATGCAAATACCATTAAAACTGAATTACTGTATTTGTATCTAGGTTAAATGGATTTTAGAGCGTTTTAAGTGTTCTGTCTAAAAGGAAAAAAAATCAAAATCATAAATTGTATATATATGAAAAAGTTTCCACAGAAACTCTTGTTTTCGGTACAGAAGACAATATTATACCCAGCTTGCAGGGAATAGTAACTAGTGATCGAGTTTTAAAAAGTTATATAAAAAAACACGAATAGCACAAAAGAAAAATATATAGAATCACGGCCCATCAATAGCTAGATTTCCATTTTTGTTCTAAGTATTTATACCATTCACCTAAAAGTATGTACAGTTTGATGGATTGATTGTTGCTTCCTTGAAGTTCAGTGAAATATTTCATGCATTTTCAGGACGAGACAAAATTGAAAATTAATACAAAAGGTAGGTTCTACTAAGAAGTTCGTCCCAGGAGGGAGGCTGGAAAATTTAGACGGCCACTTGAAAATGAGGGTAATTTGGATAAGGCAAACAAATTTAGTCCTACAGTAGGCCACCTATTGAAAGTAATTGTATAAGGGGTATAACGTGAAAAAAGTGGCAC
The DNA here is from genome assembly GCA_017311375.1 of Mytilus coruscus. Lineage (NCBI taxonomy): Eukaryota > Metazoa > Mollusca > Bivalvia > Mytilida > Mytilidae > Mytilus > Mytilus coruscus. Next base: position 106,731,173 of record CM029595.1, on the reverse strand, counting down.
TCTTTCTACACGAATCATCAGATTTGAAGTCCCCATTGAGATCGAACGTGGCTTCGTATTTATGCATCCCGTAAAGCCAAACGGACGCCCAACTTCAACAATGATTTATATACCTCCAATTAACACTTTTGGTTTGAATATGACGAACATTGAATGTCTTAAGGATGTAGTTAGGTGAAATTAAAAAAATCTAGAATTTAAACTTGATACTATAAGTCAGAAGAGCATTAGTAAAAGAACAAATAAGCTAAAAATATTGATAGGGTTAGGTTTTTGCGTATTTGATTTTTTTTTTATTTCGGGAAAAGGCTAACTCGGAGCCTGCTGTTCAGTGGTTGTCGTTTGGGGGTGTGGTTCATAAGTATTTATCGTTTCTCGTTTTTTATAAAGGTTGGACCGTTGGTTTTCCTGTTTGAATTGTTTTACACGAGTCATTTGGGGCCCTTTATAGCTTGCTGTTCGGTGTGAGCCGAGGCTCCGTGTTGAAGGCCGTACTTTGACCTATATTTGTTTACTTTTTATACATTGTGACTTGGATGGACAGTTGTCTCATTGGCACTCATACCACATCTTCTTATTCATTTTTACATTATATTTAGCATTGGCATTATTTGGGTATCCAATCGTAAGAAAAAATAATCTTAAGTCTGCTTAAATTTTGGTAATGACCTTTTTATTAGCTATTGAAGTCTTTTTTAAAAAGAAAAGTGGGTGGTATGGGGCAAGATATTTTACCCTGTATTGTAGGAAAAAACACAAGGAGTTCGAACATCTAACAAAAATTCATAAACCTGACCTGAGTACATCCTTAATATTGTTATATACATTTTAATAGGTTTTGCTTGCGGTGTTTTGGATTCGCCACCAACTATACTTCCGAAAACAAAATGGTCTATTACTTTTACGCATGTTGGAGTGATAACATTTCAGTGTATGACATTTACACAGGGGATATCAGAGAAACACTGCCCAGTGTCTTCATGTGGACGCGATGACCAATGGTCAACGAATTATAATATTTCATGTACAAGTTAGTATCATTATTGAAAGAACACCTTGAATGATATGAAGTTTGAACTGTATAAAGTGATCATTTGGAATATTGTTATAATAATACATAAGTTATGACAAATGTGTTGTTCTACTCATAGTGAAATTATATAAACATAGATAAGTATTAGATACCGAGAGGTAGAGCTGCAATACATTTAAAGTTCTAATCGAATTGACTTTGTAGGTAACATCTCAAATCTTCAGGGAACTTGATCATCGAATGTAACTATATAATACATAGAAAGTACACGAACAGCTATTCAATGTATGCAGATAACAAACATCTGTCTTAGTTTATAAAAACAGATCAAGACTGTACTTTTTGTCTGAAATTGTAATTTCAATTTGGACTTAAAATAAATAGTATTATCGTGTTTATTTTAGATGAAGACTGTTACACAATAGGTACTGGATACACGGGGAAAGTTCACTGTACCGTTTCTGGTATTACGTGCCAAAATTGGAACAAGGATAAACCTCATAAACCTTACTACCAACTTGATGTCTCTGCATCCAACTATTGTAGAGATCCGGCAGCGACTGGCCGTCCATGGTGCTATACAACAAACCCAGATTTAAGATGGGAATTTTGTCCTGTTCCAAAGTGCTGAAAGACTGAAATCATTTGGTAAAGCTAAAGAATATCCAGAAATGTAAAGAAATACATATCAAAATGTCTTTTTTTTGTGTATGTCGTTGTGTAACTGTCTTATTGGTGTATAACACCTATCTCTTTTTATTCATAAACATCTGAATCAAAGTTACAATTCAAGCATGGTTTTGATATTAGTTGTTTAGAAGACTCATTTGACTGATTTTTAACAGCCATGAAACGTGGATTTTCTTTATTCTAAAAAAAAAAGGTTTCAAATCATGTGGACAAGAAGATCTATCATTTTTTTTAATATTGTGGACTTATTTATATAGATATTTTGAATAAAATGCCTTTTTAATGTAGCATAAAACACTAAGTTTTTGGATGTATATTTTTTACGAAGAATACTTAAGTTTAAATTATTTTTTGTCAATTTTAGGTATTTCAATTTACAAAATTTACTATATTTTCTATTGATTAAATCAACAGATTAAACAAATGTTATATATTTACCAACATAATAGGGCAGTTGTAGTACTTAAAGGCAACGTTCTACTTTAAGACCGTGTACAATGTTAACTGCCTACTAGGTTGTTAATTATCGTTGCTTTGGCAAAGTTTTTGCATACGAATTTACATGTACTTGTGATAATAAATACTAAACATATTTCGATACATCAGACTTTTTATTAGCTTTCGTATGTTTTTCATCTAAGCAATAATTCATTACAATTCAAATAAATACGATTTACACATCCTACACATCTGTGGCATGGTCAATTACATCAAAGATTTGATGGTCAATGCTTAATCAGTTTAATGATCTTTCTCTTGATTAATGTGACAGTTTATACGGTACATGGGTTGCACAGTACAGTTGCAATAACATTTAGAAGTTTATCAAAATAATCTATGACCATAAAGCAATGTTTAATCTAATTTAAGAACAGATGTTTATAGCACGATCTTGTGAGAAACTTTGTGTATAGGTCATTTGTCATATAGACGAGAATGAAGTAACAGTTGTAATATAGATGAGAATGAAGTAACAAGTTAAATTGGAAATTATATTGTGAACCTATATATTTATATCATACATGTACTGCTATATGAATATCTATACGAATAAACATGTGAACATTAAACGGACTTCGTTACTAGTATATAGACAGTAGTGAGCTTATGGTGAAATATGCAATAGCTAGTTCCCTATGTTAACGGGCAACAAGATGGATTACGATCCCGTGTACATAGATCCGAAATAGTATATAGTTCCAAAACGTACAGAAGAAAGCTCCGTTACATCTGGTGGAGGTACCCGAAGTCATAATGCTATCCGAATTTCTGAAGGACGCGAAATTGGGACGATTGTGCCGAGTCATGGCGTGTGTGGAAAGCATAAACAATTTCCGTTTCCATTCAAGTGTAACAATAGGATAACTTAAGTGGGAAGTGTATGCCGCGGAGAATTGAATTAGAATGACTTTTTATACGTATTAATGTAAGTGACTTGATGTAAATATTTGTGAACTTTTGTGTCAGTATAAATTTGTTTCTTTGTGTTTTGGAAACGCATTATATTCAAACTTTGAAGAACATTGGAGAAGACGCTCGTGAGAATTTTCGATGACTAGAAACCTGAGATGACTCTGAGATGTTACAAAAGACTAGCAGTAAACGTGTATATCGAAACTTTTGTGTTGGTGACTGTTATGATATTGTAACTATCATATCTATTTAGTTGGCCTAATTTGTTTTGTGTGGCCTAAGAATGTTTACATTATATTTTGTTATATTGTGTACAAAATATTACACATTGTGTTACAACTATGAAGTTTAGAATTCACTGGAACAATCACTGATACTCATGGAATGATTAGAACTTTCTATTTCACTTACATAACGTTTCCAGAATGATCATAACAACAGATGCGTAATTTATATTTCTAGCGTTGTCTAGAAGTTCCCGTTTGAGTATTTAAATGCAGACCCAAAAGTTAGTTAAATATAGAGATTTAAACAGAGACATACGATAGATAGACTTAGACATCGATAGACATAGACATCAACATTCTCAGCAGTTGGATTGACACTTTTATTGAAAACTACATCATACTAGATTGTGACCTATTGGGTATAATATTCTGTGGATTCCGAGAAGATTTCCGGATAAGGAAAAGATTGGACTCATATTTTGACAGTTAAGTTGACATTACTCTTTGTGTAATACTTCTTGTAAACTAGTGTATAATAAATATTGTTAAATTTTATTATTGATTTGTGTCTTTTGTTGGCTACAATTAAAAGTCGATATTTCTGTTCATAACAGTGACAATGTATATATGTAAATACCAGTATGGACTGGCGAACCTGTCGATCCGAAACCGGCAACCTATCAACAGGAACCGTCCGAAATGAAAGAAAATGACACTCTTGTTGAAAGATTCGAAGAAGTGGTTCCGCACGTTCAAACCGATGAAGTCATGTGAACAATATTTTCATTTTTGTAAATAACTTTAAGTTTTCATAAAATATTTTTATTCATTTAGAATGTTTTATTCCTATGTTTAGTTTTTTATTGTGTATTATTTGTTTTTGCATTCTATAGTTTTAATCTCTTTTTTTTTGTGTAGTTTAAGTTGTGTATTACGTACATGTTTGACGTCAAACGGTGACTTATCGGGAAAAGATGCAGTTTTCGGCTGATTTTATATAGTTTTAATCTCTTGTCATTACGATACAGTGGGCGTGTTGTGTGTAGTTAACAGTAACCGAGAAGGGTTGCTTATATTATTATAGCGTATATTTTTGTACATGATTTAATCAGGTAAAAATAGTGCCCATGAAGTTGATTGACAGTGTTGGTCATTCTATGGTGATATGGTCACATAGAAGTAAAAATTGCAGCTAATGAGATGCTGATTTTCTTTGTAAATTGATTTATTTGATTGCCCAGACTAATGATAAGTTGATTGTAATTGACGCTTTTAATTATTTGATCATTTCGTTTACGCTTTGATTAACGGTCAAAATTCCGGAAAGACCTTACCATAATGTATTTGAATAGATTAATGATTGTCAAACTTATGTGTAATATATTTTTATGATTTTTGTTTAGTGCCTCTTTTGTAGTTATAAATATCAAGAGTTTGAAGTTGAAAGGATAATTGTTAATTTAGATTTGAAGAGTAATCTTTTTGCAAGTTTTCCACAACTATTCACGACGTAAATTGATAAATTACATGGTATAGCAATTATCATTATTTTTTTATTATTAGTTTAGATTTTTTTTAAGTAGTTTTAGTAAAAGAAAAAGTTTATTTTTTAATGTTCACATTGCCTCCCCTTATTATTTTACTTATGTAATAATTTTTTATCTGATTTTTTAATTCGAGTGAAAACGAATTTTGTTTAGCGGAGAGTGATGTGGCATGGTCAATTACATCAAAGATTTGATGGTCAATGCTTAATCAGTTTAATGATCTTTCTCTTGATTAATGTGACAGTTTATACGGTACATGGGTTGCACAGTACAGTTGCAATAACATTTAGAAGTTTATCAAAATAATCTAAGACCATAAAGCAATGTTTAATCTAATTTAAGAACAGATGTTTATAGCTCGATCTTGTGAGAAACTTTGTGTATTGGTCAGTTGTCATATAGACGAGAATGAAGTAACAGTTGTAATATAGATAAGAATGAAGTAACAAGTTAAATTGGAAATTATATTGTGAACCTATATATTTATATCATACATGTACTGCTATATGAATATCTATACGAATAAACATGTGAACATTAAACGGACTTCGTTACTAGTATATAGACAGTAGTGAGCTTATGGTGAAATATGCAATAGCTAGTTCCCTATGTTAACGGGCAACAAGATGGATTACGATCCCGTGTACATAGATCCGAAATAGTATATAGTTCCAAAACGTACAGAAGAAAGCTCCGTTACACATCTATACGGACTCCTACTGTCTTACGTTTATATCAAAGAAACACAAATCTTGCAGAGTCAGACTTTTAAAGCTTTTCTCTTTTCATTTTTTAGAGTGAGCTTGATTTTATTCTCCAACACGATACAAATCGATGTCATTAGATGTTGGTTTATGTATATGTCTATTTTGTAGCCGGGACTAGAAGTACTGAAGTCGTCATGTAGGGAATTAGTTGGGTGGTTTTCTCTGCTTGCAATAGCTTTCTGTATGTTTTCTCACTTTATTTTCTTACTAACGGACGAGCAGCTGGACAGATTTCAGAGTGGAATAGACATCGCTTATCTCTGGAGAACCTAACTGTGTCTGTAGTTTCATTGGGGTGCATGTTTGTCACTTGTTATCTTCTTGGTTTCTAAAAAAAGCGTGGAGATATTATAATGGGTATGTCTATGGCACGCTTGAACCACTTTAATAGATAATCCTAGATTATCTCAGATAAACTAGGATTATCTCAGATAAACTAGGATTTTCTCACTATTTTACATTAAGTTCAGATAAACCGGGATTATCTCGATTTTTTTCAGATAATCCCGGTTTATCTCAGAATTTTCAGATAAACCGGGATTTTCTCTAGATAACGAATTTTCTATATTTTCTAAGATAAACTAGGATTTTCTCAAATTTTAATTAAGCTGAGATAATCCTAGTTTATCTGAGATAAACCGGGATTATCTGAGAAAATCCGGGATTATCTGAAATTTCTAAGAAAATAGATTAACTGAAGAACGGAGCCAATAGAAAGTAACGACACACTGAAGGAAAATTTTATGGTCATAAGGGATAAAATATAGAGACAGTGGTGCATCTATACATACAGAGAAGAATGAAAGATAAGGCTCTTACGGGAAAAGTTTAAGAATGTTTAATTTTCCATATTTGATAAAAAAAAAGTAACAATTGATTTATTCAGGATGTACATGTATGACAAGTATATCGATAATAATGAAGATCAGAGGAATTGGACAATTTAGAAGTTTGTCATGAGAGTTTCTTTTAAGAGAATTTGAATCTTGTATCCGTATTTTTTCTTTATGAAGATAGTGAAATATGTTACATAAATCTGGCATCCGCACAATTAACTAGGCCAATAACTAAAATGTTGAAATAAGTTTAGCAAAGTTGAAATACACCATTTCGAAGTTCTAAAGAGTTTGCTTCTAGAAAGTTATAATCCAGGGGCCTGGTTTTCGAAAGTATCTTATGACTAAGACATGTCTTATGATGGTCTTAGGACATGTCATTGTCGTAAGATATGTTTTCGAAAGTGTCCCAAGTTACGATTTATCATAACTTTTGTCGTAAACTTAAGACACCTCGAGACATGACTTATGATGGTCTTATGTTTATCAACTAGAATTTTAATTACTTTTCATGTATAATTTCATGTAGATTATAATAAAAATAATAGTTGTGTTGCTCAGTCGGCAAAATAGTAAAGATTTATTCTTCTCCACTTAGCAATCAAAATTTTAATCTCCTGCGACGTAAAATTTGGACTCCTTTTCTTACTCATGATTTTGTAAAATAACTATACATATTATTTCTTTCCTTATATAGTACTTTATTTACGCATTTGCACGGGCATTTCGTTAAGCAGGTATTCGATGTATTCACAATCAAATAACACTTCATGTATGATAATACATAAACGCGAAGTTCAAGATTTATTTTATATACAAACTTTGTCATGATTAAAAATTTAAAACCGACTGAATAAATTAAAATATGAGAATTGAATGATTATCGATGTCGAAATTAGCCGTCGGTAATAAACAGTCAGTTTGTGTAAAAGAAATATCTACCAAATTTGTTTATTATGTATGTACAAAGTATGTGTATATTGTATATAATCAGCCCTTCTGTATATTACTTGTTTTTATAATTGATTCAACAAATTTCACTTGTCTAGGTGTCAATAACGGTAATGTCCACACCATGAGTAGTTTGATATTAACATGATAAATGACACAACACAGCGATCAATCAATAATATAAGTAAAAATTGCGTTTCGTATGCTGAATGTCGCCCATACTCTGAAAAAGGACTGTAGTATTTATTGTCAGTTTATTGTCTTAATACTGTATGCCATAACCATTTAATGTAAATGTGTTTGTGCTAATAAATATTGTATATTTTCTATAAAATCTCGAAAAATTATGACCCATATTTTGGCACATCCCCGTTCACCAAATATTAGGAAGTGAATTCGTCACCATCATGGTTTCAAAGAGAGAGTAAAACGTTAAACGATTGTCGTCCAATTAAAACACTCGTTACATTGTTCTTTGGTATATTTAGAATCCGAGATAAACCTAGATTTTCTCGAGAAATGAGATAATTCATTATCTGAAATTGAGAAAATTAATTATCTGGAGATAAATTAGGATTATCTGAAAATCGCTCAGAAAAATCTAGATTTTTTTAATATTTTGAGATAAACCGGGATTTTCTCCAGATAATGAATTTTCTGTATTTTCTGAGATAAACTAGGATTTTCTCGAATTTGAATTAAGCTGAGATAATCTTAGTTTATCTGAGATAAACCGGGATTATCTGAGATAATCCTAGTTTATCTGAGATAATCTAAGATTAATTAATAAAAGTGGTTCAGGCGTGCCATATATGTCTGTCCATAATTAATAATTCCTTGTTCATTGTATTACACCTTCAGGAATACCGGGGTTATATAGTAACCACTATGACCGTCCGCCGTCACCTATTAGATGCAACTCCTCCTAAAATTGAAAGGATCCTTCCCATAAAAAAATTAAGAGTGACCCCACTTTTTTACATATAGTCGCTGATGATATGGTGTGTTGGTGTCTTCCCGATTGTCCCACTATTTTAAATTACAGGTAAAAAAGTAATGAAATTTTGTGGGACAATCGGGAAGATGTTTGTGGGACAATTGGGAAGTTTAAATGTGGGACAATTGGGAATTGCTTTGATTGTGATTATTTTTTTTAAGTGTGTACTGTATTACAGGGGCCTGGTTTTCGAAAGTATCTTATGACTAAGACATGTCTTATGATGGTCTTAGGACATGTCATTGTCGTAAGATATGTTTTCGAAAGTGTCCCAAGTTACGATTTATCATAACTTTTGTCGTAAACTTAAGACACCTCGCGACATGACTTATGATGGTCTTATGATTATCAACTAGAATTTTAATTACTTTTCATGTATAATTTCATGTACATTACAATAAAAATTAAAATCGTTGTGTTGCTCAGTCGGCAAAATAGTAAAGATTTATTCTTCTCCACTTAGCAATCAAAATTTTAATCTCCTGCGACGTAAAATTTGGACTCCTTTTCTTACTCATGATTTTGTAAAATAACTATACATATTATTTCTTTCCTTATATAGTACTTTATTTACGTATTTGCACGGGCATTTCGTTAAGCGGGTACTCGATGTACCGAATCTTAAAAGTATTCAAAATCAAATAACACTTCATGTATGATAATACATAAACGCGAAGTTCAAGATTTATTTTATATACAAACTAAATTTAAACAAATTATCCACTCAGATTTTAATTCCTTTTCATATATAATTTCATGTTCATTTAAATGAAAAAAATAAAATATTCGTAAATAATAAGAATGGTAATAATTATTATGTTCATATTTATTCTTTTATATTCTTTTATCATTTTTTAATCATTATTTAAAACAAAAGAAAATATGTTCTTATGACAGTCATAAGAGCATCACAGGTATGACTATCTTAGGACAGCTTTGATTTACATTCTATGACATATCATATGATAGTCATAAGATGGTCATAAGATTTGTCCTAAGATATATCTTATGACATATCTTACGATACTTTCGAAAACCAGGCCCCAGGTAATTATGTAACTCATAAAATTTGAAATAAACATGGAGAACAGTTGGTATTTACATATTTTATTTTGTTTTGTGAAATTTTGTCAAACTACTGTCCAAATAAAGAACAATTATATAACAAAAAATAGATCTATTTTAACTTCATAAAAGATTAAATAGACTCTTTTAACATAAATTGTAAATTGAACAAATGGTACATAATTAAAAATTTAGAAGTATCAATGATAAAATTAAATTAAATTAAAAGATGCGTTCAATAGAAATACAGAGAGATAAAAATAATTTTACATGTTACAAAGTTTCAGGATTTGTTCTAGTAAAAATGACAGGTTTTAGGCTGATAATAAATGTATAATTCATTAAACAAAGAAATAAAACATATTTCATATAATAAATCTGATCATAAAATTGTTCAAGTAAGCATTCAATTCAAGCGAACAAAAATGGGAAAAGTTTTTTTTTAGATATTGATATTAAGAAAAACCTTGAATTAGAAAATCATGAACGTAAAACGAAATAATGTGCAGATATGTTGATTGTATAGATATCTGGTCTAACTTTATACAATAAAAAGAAATTGACCCCCAGCCGGTTCCGGCTTGATGACTGTGTCGGTCTAGTTCTTCTCAAAGAAGATTTCATATTCATCTAACACCAACATTATCTCGTCTTGCTTATGCGTTCAACTTGCCACTGGACGTTTAAAGCAATCAGTTCATCTTTTTTTAATAAAATTGTATATGTACAGAGGACACTGATGACATTACTGGGCCACATTGATATCTTTTCCCTAAGTGAGAAAATAGGTTAAGACCTTCCCCTTTATTTTATTAAATTGATTATGTCAATTCTAATTATTAGGTAACAAAATAGCTTATGTTTATGTTACATCGTGATTGTAAATTTTTTTTTTAAATCAGTCTCCAGACCTTTCAGTCTGAGCGCTCATAAAAACGAAAAGAAGACAAAATTGCGTCCATGAGATTAAGATTTAAATAACAACTTTAAAATTAAAAAAAATATTGATATTTGATTTGTAAATAACCTAGTAACATTAAAGATATCCTTTATAACAAATATGAAAACAAACTAAAATTGAAATTTACATCACTGTGCTAGATCTTATCAACTTTTAAAATCTTGGGAAACTATATTTACAAATAAATATGAAAAAACAATTATTGTGAAAAAAAAAAACATAAATATGTTTTGCTAATGTTTTAATACATATCTTTAAAAATACCCTTTTACAATATTTTAGTTAAGAACTAATACAGGTGAATTACAGGTAAATATCAAGATGCCAGTCCTTAACTTAATAATGTTTTAGTCTAATTATCAAATGTTGGATAAACGTGACTATATGCATTATTATTGTACATGTACATACAGAGAGCGCGGTGGATAGTAAACTAATAATTAAAGGTAAACAAATAACAAATGTTATTTCTAGTATATTTATGGAAGTCCAACAGAGAAAAACACGAATTTAATTGAAATTAAAAGACAAAAAAAAAAAAAAAAAAAAACGGAAAAAAAAGGGAAGGACAAAACTGTCCTGTCAACAAATAAGCCGCAAACCCCTCCATACCAAAGATACTGGATCGTGCCTGTTAAACCCTCCATACCAAAGATACTGGATCGTGCCTGATGTTATTTTAAGGTTAAACCCCTCCATACCAAAGATACTGGATCGTGCCTGATGTTATTTTAAGGTTAAACCCCTCCATACCAAAGATACTGGATCGTGCCTGAAGGTTAAACCCCTCCATACCAAAGATACTGGATCGTGCCTGATGTTATAGGTGTCGTTAATAGTCTTTGGGATATGTTTCTTATCTTAACAATTTCTGAATGAAGTTGAGTATACATAAAATTCATAAAATTCATGCTTAAACCACTTAAACCACGAGGGGTTGATGGCATATATACCCCTTTTTGTTTCAACTGTCCAATGTTAAACATATGGAAATTTAAAAAAAAAAAATCCACAGCCTTGTCCCTTGTACTCTTATGTTTGACAGTTACGTGCTTACTAGATAGATGATTACTGCATGCACTGAAAGTAATGATTTCCATAAAAGAAGTTTAAAAATACAGAAATTAGTTACAAGTATAAATATGGGCCTATTCAAGTGCACCTTCTACGATGCACTCGACGAGAATTTTTGGATTGTAAATGTTGTTTATATTGATTGATTGTTGGTTGCTTAACGTCCAGTGGAAAATATGTCAGGCATGTTCAATACGAGAACAAATTAACAGAGGCCGTCCGGGATGAAGGTCGAGGAAATATGGACTGCCTCTGAAAATTAGGGTATATTCGATAGGGACAGAATTTTTTCTTTGCAACAGGCAACCTACGTACCCCTTAAAAAATTGTTGCAAGGGTTCTTACAAGGCATCGGATTAAACGTCCCCATTCTGACCGGACGTGGCTGCGTACTTGTACATCCCGCCGCGGTTCATTCCTCCTATTCCCACTTTTTATAAATCTGGTAAGAAAGTTAAAATTTCATGTGGGAATAGGGGGAAAACTTGTGCAAACAAAGGATTAAACTGTATAAACATTGTTTAATCAACTTTTAATTGACAAGTGTTTTTTTTTTTATAGGTAATAGGTTATTTTTGTATGTGTATGAATTCTGTGTTTTTAATTAAAATAAATATGAAAGAAATGGAAACAAATATAAGTAAATTATCTTATTTCATTTATAACACAAATTCAACAGTAGATTCAAGCAAGCATTATAATATGAAACAAACAATACAAGTTAACAGCACTAACATAAAATCACACACATTAGAAATTCACTGTATGCAAGTCTATTAAAGTTTATTAATTTATTCAACGTGAAGAAGGTGAGAGGCTGCATAACCAAACTGTACAGCTGTGACTTCCTGGTTGCGTTGTCTAACCTTAAGCTCTTCTAATCTGTTGTTGATTACGACATACTTTCGTTTTTGGCCACGCTCTTCCTACCGGCTGCATACTGGATCATGGTCAGGGCGTTGAAAGCTTCCTCATGTTTCAGTAGTTTTATGAGTTTAAAAAGATGTTTAGATGTGCGTGCTGGACATGTTTCTTCTGCTTGCTGTGCCATCAATCTAGATTATGTGTAGTCCTCGGTCCCTGTGTTGTGTAATGGCCCCAAAAGTGTGACTGTTTTGTTCGACCGAGTATGTTGTTACATAGTCTGTAAAGGGCGTGTAGTTGATATTAGTATCAATCTGATCTATGTTGGTTAGGGCATTAAACCACACATCTTCAACCTCAGCTGTAGGTACAAGTGAAAGGACAGCGGCACGGCGTACTAGTTAATGAATGTTGTTGTCTTCCTTGTATGGAACCTGAATCCCTGTTTCTTGTGCTTTTCACCAGATGCATTGTGTGCAGTGGAAAACACAGCCAGGAAATACAGAATATGCTGCATTTCGGATGGCGACTTCATTGTCCAGGAAGATAGTGATAGGCTGAAGTTGTAGTTGGAGTTGGTGGCATACATCTTTGAGTAAAGTCAGGAACCTTGTGTATACTAGTTCGCTCTTGGCTGGAAGTAAACTGTGTACCAATGGATACATTGCGCCGTCAACCATTGCGTGAAATGTGTAAAGGTGGAAGAATAGGCTCGGACAGGAGTAAAATGTACCATCACCATATATTATATCTGCAGCTGCTAAGTGTGTTAGATTCTTTTGAGTACTGAAGATTAATATACGCCCAACTGTGTTGTTGCCTGTTAGCAGGAATGGGTTACCTTTGATAGTACGTGCCCAAATACCATCTATGTTGATTTCATCAACAGTTTTTAGTAAAACTGTTAGGTCCTTCTTGCGTTTGTTGTACATGGAAATTTTGCAAGATGGGAAAGGTGTTATTATATTATCTATCATCAATTTATTTGTTCGGATGACAATTTTTTAAGTTTACAAATTCGATGATTTTTTTAATCTTACTTCTATTTATAAATCTGACTTATTCTTTATTTTTAAGTAATTCTTTGAAGAAGAAAAAACATATTACAAATAAACAGTGTATTAATTTTTTTTAAAAGTAATATTATACTTAAACAGTGTAAGAAATATGTTTTCTTTTAAAAAATACAGGTAAATCTTAGGTCAATTTTTAATTAACCTTGATTGAGGTCCGCCTGTGTGTTGCAAAGCATTTGTATATCTTTTTCAGCAAGGTGAGTAGACAAGACTATTGGGTGAATGTACATGCATTATGTGTATTTAAAGCAACTAGATATAAGAAGATGTGGTATGAGTGCCAATGAGACAACTCTCCATCCAAGTCAAAATTTATAAATGTAAACCATTATAGGTCAAAGTACGGTCTTCAACACGGAGCCTAGGCTCACACCGAACAGTAAGCTATAAAGGGCCCCAAAAATTACTAGTGTAAAACCATTCAAACGGGAAAACCAACGGTCTAATCTATATAAAAACGAGAAACGAGAAACACTTATGAACCACATCAACAAACGACAACTACTGAACATCAGATTCCTGACTTAGGACAGGTGCAAACAAATGCAGCGGGTTTAAACGTTTTAATGGTACCAAACCTTCACCCTTTTTCTGAAACAATAGTGTAACATCACAACATAGAAAACACACTATAAAATATCAACTGAAATAGCTTAACTCAATCAAAGGACATATTAACACCATTGAACATACACTGAACAAATAAATTTGACCTATGATACAATGTAAATTCAAAATAAATAAACTAAGGAAGAATAATAAAAGTAACATGTTATATCGGTATGAAATGTTAAACAATTTAAGAAAAACAATATGCTCGAACAAAAATATCAGCCATTTGCAATAACTTTAAACACAGGTAAATAAAATAATTTTGTTGTTAGGTATACGTATACAGTTACAATAGAGAAAGGAAATATTTTAACAAAATAAATAATTTTGATGTTCATAGTACGAAGTGGAAATTTATATTAGTACCAAACACTTATCAAAGCTGGTATATAGACCAGATATAACCCTGAATAACATTAAATAACAAAAAGCATTACAATTAGTATCAACAGGTCAAATAAACAAGAAAGTACGATTTGAGAGTACTCGCAGTTACTGACAGCTAGTTAAAAGCCAAAACAATTAATAATAAAAAATCATGCATCAGAGACTAAAATCAACTAAAACACATCCCAGGGATTTAGTATTTTAACGTCATGGACAGTCAAAGAAGACATGACTAGTGCAATGCCAAAAATAAATGTATCGACAGACAGTAGGATAGTTAGGAGTTTAACCTCTTTATAGATCAAAATGAACGTGGGTGTGTCTTTAAACATCCCGTTTGAAAAGAATACAAATTTAGTTATGTAACGTAGTTTTGATTGTTGCTCTCCATCTTGATGATTATTCACTGAAAGGTCAAGTATGGACTGAAAAAACCAAAGTTAATCTTTTAAGTTCAAAATAAAGTTTTGTAAATCAGAATATTGATTTGACCAAATATTAATTTTTCTTTCCTTCGGAATCAGGACAGTTTTTGAAAAAATACCCCCTCCTTTTAAGTTAAATGACTGTTCCCTTTTGCACGAAATGATATTAAATTTACACATGTATATTCACTAGAATTGCCCCGGGATAATTCTGTATATGGATAATTGTGTTCACACACCGTGTACACAATTATTAAACCCGTTGATGCAGATCAATTTTCGTTACTTTTATATTGGGTATGTATTTTATTCCAAGACGTGATTTTTATCTGGGCGGGCCTTGTAAGAGGCCAACGGTTGGAATTGACCAATAAAACCGACCGTTCCTTTTCAAATGGATCTGAAAAGGTTTAGTCAATCATAACGTCGCAGGTCGTTTCCCAAAGCTTGGTCGCAGTTCATTTAATCGGTCTTCTACAGAGTTCATCGAAGTCTGACAAGTTTTGTATGAATAGAAGAATGGATCCATTTCTCACAGTTTTATTCATTTTGCAGTCTCTTGCATTTGTATCAGGTAATACATATTTAAATATACCTTTGCCTTCGGGATATTATCTAAGGTTCATCAGAAGGAATTGAAAAATATGACCGTATTTACACCAAAAAGTTTACTCAGAGTACAGACAAACCTGTGAATCTGGAAAAGATGCCAACATGAAATAAGTTTTAAAAGTTTGGACAAATGTTTGAGACATCCCGCTGTAATAATTGTAGTGAGTTGTATTAATTGGTATAGAAAATAGGACAATAGATACCGGCACAACATTAGGCGATTTAATTGAGTTAATGAGTTACTAGTAACCATATCTATAGGTGTCATTCGGTATATCAAGGAAAATGATCGTGAAAGAATACTCAACGGTGGTCAATATAGCGATTGGATCGTGGAAGCTCTGGTATAGGATCGTGAAGGAAATCTTAGCGAGAAGACATATGCAAGGTCAATTACTAATCTAATTTAATGAATTATACGGACAAATTTGCAAAAAAATTAAACTGTCTGTCAAAATGGTTCAACATTATGATTAGTATCTGAGAAAAATCAAGGTTTAAAAGTACACCGTTTTTACAAAACTACAAAAGGCAGATTGCTCCTCGACGTTTCAATGATATTAAATATGTAAACAAGATTGTTTTCATAATTCGAATGACTAAACAACTTTTCTTTGAAAAATGTCATTCCATTTTAATGATTCAAATGGTTCCTATAGTTATTTTGTGTTAGCATAATCAGAAATTTTGCAAAAAATGAAATATTTACAAAAAAAAAATATTTTTCGGGTCGTGAAAGATCCCGTACCGCTTTTTGAAGATCGTGAAAAGGATCGTGAAAGATCTGACGCTACGAAAACGTTTAAATTATTATTAATTATATGATAATTATTTTTTAATTGGTATAGCAAGTACTTGTTTTGCATGACTCATTACGGTTTTCTTTTTTTGGCGAATAGGGTTATAATCGTTTAATGCAATTGGATCTGATTATCTTATAATACCACACCGACTAGGTGCCTTATAGCAATATCAGTCTATTTGATCGTCCTTCATAAGTATTGATTTCTTATACAAATTTAAGATTGAGAATAGAACATAATCGGCTAAATTACAGTTCAAGCTGGGTATCATGCACAATCGAGGTATTGGTAATTTCTCCACTAAGTTGGGTACATTGACGTATGGCTATTGTGAACAGACTGATCAAATAATCAAGTAAAAATAACGTTATCTGGGTACCTTTTTGTCGAGCCTTCGACTTTTGTCGAAAAAGCGAGACATAGCGATCCTACATTCCGTCGGCGTCGTCGTCGTCGTCGTCGTCGTCGGCGGCGGCGGCGGCGGCGTCCACAAACATTCACTCTGTGGTTCAAGTTTTTGAAATTTTAATAACTTTCTTAAACTATCCTCGATTTCTACCAAACTTGGACAGAAGCTTGTTTATGATCATAAGATATTATCCAGAAGTAAATTTTGTAAAAAAAAAAATCCTGATTTTCCGTATTTTACTTATAAATGGACTTAGTTTTCTGCCAGGAAACATTACATTCACTCTGTGGTTAAAGTTTTAAAAAAACTATCCTGGATTTGTACCAAACATGGACAGAAGTTTGTTTATGATCAAAAGCTAGTATCTAGAAGGAAATTTTTATTAAAATTTTGTACTTGTTTATCCATATTTTACTTATAAATGGACTTAGTTTTTCTTCCATTTAACATTACATATAGTCTGCAGTTAAATTTTTAAAAACATTTATTACATTCATAAACTATCCTGGATTTTTACCAAACTTGGACAGAAGCTTCTTACAATAAAAAAAATGTATCGAGAGGAATATTTTTATTAAATTTTTTCCTCATCACATTTTTGTTGAGCCTGCGATTAACAGCAAAAGTAGGCGAGACACTGGGTTCCGCGGAACCCTTACGAATTTTATTAGTTTATGTCAGCGTAGCCACGAAATAAACAATAGATTAGCCAATATTGTCATACTATGTACGCACGAACGACACTCCTTATAAATGAAAGTAACAACCCTTACACAAAAAAAAAAAAACAATGCGTACACATGCATATATTTCTAAGGCGGATGCATGAAACATTATAGATACATATATACTTTTACTTTTCGATAATTTACGCTCCATAAGGTCCTTACATCTTGTAAATCTAACTATCTAGACACGTTTTTAGTTATTTTAATAACTTTTAAGGAAAAGTGTTGAATTAAAAAAAAAAGTGAAAAAAAATGAAAGTGCTAATGTTCGTTCTTACTAAAATAATTACACGCTTCAACTAGTTGCAAGTATATCAATTGGTAAAAGAAATATTATTAAGTCTAGTCTGGCGCGGGACGTTTGCGCTTTTTGATAGGACACTTGCGCTTTTTTAATGGACATTTGCACTTTAATTTTTAGGACATTTGCGCTTTTTCAATAGGACATTTGCGCTTTATAAACATAACATAAAAAATCACTTAATATAAAAAAAAAAAAAAAAAAAAAACACAAAACATTTATATATTTATATACAGCTAAAAGCATCAACCTTTCCCCATCATGCTTGTGTCAGATGAAAATGACAACACTCTAAGTGGGTGGATGGGAGTAAATTCCTTATAAAAACCATAACTCTTTCTAAAAGTCGACAGGTACAGCAGGTGGTATAAAAATAAAATTCCGGTCTTCACAAATTGACAAAGCTTAGATGAAATATGATGGAACAGTTCCTCGGACTATTCATGCAACAGAATGGACACAAGAGGAATATAGTTTCCAATTTTAAATCCACTAATTAGAAAGCTAATTGAAGAATTTCGGTCAAAATTTAAATGTTCAATCCATAAAAGTTTCGTTTTCTCTATCGTTTACCCAGAAACGTATGCTATATCTTTTATATGTCTGGTTTACCCGAATATTTTTTTTCTGAGTTTGTCGTTTGTTCGGAAGAACTTTCAAAGAATATGTGAACATCTTTCCATTAATTTGGTAAATTTTCTAAAGATTACAGGTAAACTATTATAGGTAAAAAGCGCAAATGTCTTTGCAATTTTGTTCAGGTGTATCAAAGTTTAAAGCGCAAATGATCATAGTGTTTGAAGCGCAAATGCCCTTTAGTGTTACAGGGGGAAAAGCGCAAACGTCCTGCGTCCGTCTGGTCACGCCTTGTCTTTCACGATCAAGATAATGCGTTGCCCGATCTTTCACGATCAATTTTAATGAACATTCAACAAAATTCAATGTTTTCAAAAACAATATGAACGTTTTCAAGGGAAAACAAACTTTAATTTAACTGTACTATCTGACACACCAATAATTCAGTTTCAAATATATCATTATATATTGAAATGTTACCATTATAGGTACAAAACGAGTTTTTTTTTAATGAATCCCATAGACTTGTGTTGCGCCGTTTGTGTTTTCTCATAAAGTACTGCATATTTTCTTAATCTTATTGCACAGTATTATTGAGAAAGTTTATTCATTTTGACAGATATATTTTTTTTTCGGATTTGTTCCGCGTTTTGGAATTACAACAGATTTTTCACAGATTTTGAAGTAGAATTACAATTTAATTACATGCACGATCCGATCGCAATGCTTGACCACCGTTAGGTATTCTTTCACGATCATTTTTCTCGATATACCGAATGACAGCCGTGATATCTGTCAAATGAAATAAAGGTGTTATTTCATTATCTTCTGCCGGTCTCGAAAAAGGTTGTCTGAGTGTACTCAGAGAACTATTTTTCATGAAAACACAGACATACTTGCCTACAAGTAAAGATGATCCTTAATTTGATATGAAATAAGCATTGCAATTATGTGTCTCAAGAAAACAACCAACCAGCAAACTCAATAAATATCGCAAATGACGTCATTTCACAAACAGGAAAAAAAACACAAGTCTAAAGATTTGTGCAAATATAAACATGTATAAAAACTAAGTGTGAACAATATTTCATTGTGATTATAATAGCATGAACATAACAATAGGTTTCACTAGGATTGGAAAACTGTCTGCTCAACAATGTTGCGGTTTAAAGTGTTCTTCCGTTTGTCAGTTTGTGGGATTTGAACCCTTGCTTCCGTGTCAACATTGCTGCAACACTGTTTTCAACGCCCAATACTTCGCGGCCAACCATGCGGCGGCATTGACAAGAAGCCCCTACATGGTCAGCTTTCAAACCTCACATGAAATAGTTGTGGTGTATCTCTTCTTTTTATCTAATCATATGCAAATTAAACTAATATTGACCATTAAAACCCACGAATTTCTAATCATCTTCAGAAGAATTATGGCTGATGGATATTTTTTTTAGAACCCCGAACAAAGGCCAAATATGTTGGTCTAAGATTAAAATGCAAATCATGTCGAGTGCTAATTGCTCCGAAACTTTCGGTATCTGATACCTTAATGATGTTATTTTAATGATTGATGTTGGTTGTTAAACGTCCTGTGGCAAATATTTCATGTATGTTCAGTACGACTATGTTCTTTTCTAATGTTGTTGACGATCAGTCGACCACCGATACTAACCATCGAAAAAAGGGACGAAAAGTTAAATAAACAAATGTAAAAAAAAAAAAAATTTTCGATGTACCTATGCTTTCAAATTTTGATAACTTGTACATTTTGTGATCCCCTTAAATAACTATGGATTGATGACATCCAGCCGACATTTCGTTTGCCTAAATACATGTAAGGGGTTCTCGTCACAATATAGCCTTTTTGCGCTGACGTGACGTTAATAAAAAAAAAACTTGTAATACAAGTTTTTGCATTTACTGAAATGATGGTCGTCTAAAATCCAATTATATGTAAAATGTGGGATATTTTGGCACAGTAGTGTCAACCATTCAGATTAGCATTAAATATGTTGTGGGGGGTACATATTAATTTCCGATACTTAGTTCACCTCAACTAAAATACAATCTAAGCTCCTCCTTAACTGATGCCATAATCCTATACCAGAACTTGCTATACCTTCTTGTAACCCACTTCTCACATTTAAGTCTGATAAAGCAAATACTTGATATATATTTGAGAGTCCAAGATTATTTATCCTTTTCGAATATGTATGACATTTTATGTTCTTCTGTATATTAAACAAACAACAATCAAATTGTGTAGCCATTTCCAAACAAGCATGATTTTCTTTCCTTAGAAATATGAATACTAGATTTTTTTAAACAGTACTAGAACACACCCAAGACATCGCGGATCCGTGACTGAATTAAAGTACCTACGCCTTATTTTAAACCTGGATTTATTGTCATCTGATAAAGTCGTGCTAATTATAAGGTGCAGAGTTTTCTCTGCTTTCAAAATCTTTCTGTTTGAACCCGTCCTGGTTTTCTTACTACAACCGGAATTTTCATGTGACAATGATTGAATTTAGTAGTGTTAATCCCTGTATAATGACGAAGTTCATGTGTGATTATGACCCGTGTATATACCAAATACACCTTTTGGTGGTGCGCCTAACAGGGGCGGAACGTACAGAGTAGGTAACGGGTGACATATACTTTTGGTATCGGTATCGGATTCGACACGGAACTTGTTAATTATTAGAAATATTAATTATTTGGAAAACAAAAGGGTCAGGAATGGTGTAATTTTTAATCAACACCATTGTCCTATATTAGTTACATATAAAGTTGAATTCTTTGATTCGTCGTTTTTACCCCATGCCGGCTAACAAATTGGACCTCGTTATTTTAGTATTATAGATTATATTACAGAGCACAACTGACCTTGCACTTATCTAAAACTTATAATAAAGGAGGGTTCTATTTACATAAAACTCAACGTGAATACAAAGTATCGGTCAATTTGCACCCATAAACAAATTTTCTTCTGTTATGGAAGGTCTATTGGACAAACAGCTTAATTGTTGGTTGTTGAACATCAATGACAAACACTTCATTTAAACATTAAAAGATGTGTTCTGATTTCCAATGAGACAACTACCTATAACAAACCAAATGACGAGGATTTAAACAAATATAGGGCACTGCAAGGCTTTCAAAAATGAATAAACCCAAACCATACAGTAAGCTACAATATACCCCGACATGACTAAATGTATAATAATTCAAACGAAGAAAAACCAACGGTCAACAAATAATACGGACAGCAAGCAACGACTACAACTGACCAGTTTTAAAAAGAATAAGTAAAGAAAATAATATATCATTGATTTTAGAGCGCTTCATCTCTTGCTATTTTCTTCGTAAAACATAAGTTGCTAGCGTCATTATAACAAGTGAAACTGAAGACATACGTTCCCTTTGATTCCCTATCAATAAAATACAACTGTCTTTAATATTTATACCCCCGCTTTAAAAAAAGTAGGGGTATACTGTTTTACCTCTGTCTGTCCGTCCATCCGTCCATCCATCCGTCCTTCCGTCAGTCCATCCATCCGTCATTACAAGGATATCAGAAATTTGGTTTCAGGGTTTATATAAGTCAGCTACACCGTGTGATGCGTTTTCAGATTCATCACTCAACAACTTCCTGTTTATCGAACACTTGTATCATTTTACACATGATAGCCAAGTTGAAAATTTTTCTCACATTTTTCTCAGGAACTACAATACAAGGATTTCTGAAATTTGGTTTCAGGGTTTATATAAGTCAGCTATTCCGTGTGATACGTTTTCAGATTCATCACTCGACAACTTCCTGTTTACCGAAATATTTGGGCGGGGGTATCATCAGTGAGCAGTAGCTCGCAGTTTCACTTGTTAAATATTGTTGACAGCTATATTTTGTCATATAAAAACCTTGATTGAAAATTTTGATAGAATTACCTCGTATCTGATCATCAACCATGGAAACATTCAAAGAGAAATTAAGACTACACTTTCGTTAAACCATTCGATTTTGAGCTTAATTTTTCGCGAAACTAAGTTGTAAAACAAAACTAATATTCCCTATATTCGTGCACGAATGTAAATCTTTGTAGTAAGATTCGGAACTTTTTTCTGTTTTCAGGTTTTTGGTTCAGCCGACCGGAAGTTTGCTTTGACCATATAGGATGTTTTAGCAATGCAGCTCCATACGATAACGCAAATGGTAAACTACCAGAATCTCCGGACCATATTTTAACAGAGTTTTTATTATATACACGACAAAACCCAACAGATGAGTTTCTACTGAATGCATTTGATGTTTCAAACATCAGCCATTCACATTTCGATGGAAGTAAGCAAACAGTATTTATCATTCATGGTTACAAAGACTACGGTACCAGCGATTTGTTTCGGGTTATGACACGAGAGCTTCTAAAAAAGGTTAGTTATGATATACACATAAAATAAATATAGCAATTTGATGTACCGTACCTTGTAGAGCGAATGTGTATAAGATTACTTATAACACTCAACTGAAGCTTATGGTTGGTATTTACAGTTTGTGAGGTCATGCATTGGAAGTCGGAAAATTACATGTCAGAAGCTAGAGCAGCAGCACTCCAATAATTATTTTTTTTAATGGTTCATCAAAAGTGCCTCTACATAATTTATTTTTACACACTTCATAAAAAGTTTAAAATCTTGTCAGAGGTTAGATCAATTTTAGTTGTTTTATTTCAACAGCTGGTTTACTTTTAAGTCTTTGAAACTAAAATAAAAATCAAAGCATTTACGACTAATTATTTTAATAATGTGATAAAAGGAAACCGGTATAATGTATTGTTTAGAGCTGCATATTTTGAAAATGTCATAAATTCTTACAAATAATACAAAATACATAGTAATAATGCAAATCCGAAACTTCCGAATTCCGACAGTGATATATTCAGAATAAAACACAAAGAATAAAACTAATAGATACGAATGATGAAAAAGAAAGTGTTGTGTCAAAGAAGGATAAGCTTATCTTTATTTTCAAGCAGCATCATTAATATTGGACAGTAGTCGAAGCGCATGAAAAGTCTAAAATGATGAGAACTTGGAGCTTTAGGAAGATATGTTTCTTTTATGATGACCATAATCTATGAAGAACGTCATAACACTTGACACAAGCCCTTGAATATAGAATCACCTG
This sequence comes from Mytilus coruscus, assembly GCA_017311375.1. Lineage (NCBI taxonomy): Eukaryota > Metazoa > Mollusca > Bivalvia > Mytilida > Mytilidae > Mytilus > Mytilus coruscus. Next base: position 106,707,637 of record CM029595.1, on the reverse strand, counting down.
AATCCCATGGCAAAAAAAAAAAGTAAAGGAAAAAACATCAAAACAAACAACAGTCTTTAAAACACTACATAGACAACTAAAGACCAAAAGATTTGCCATTGCTGCTTTTGATTAATTTCGTAGTTAGTGCAAAAACCACTAGAATTCAAGATTTAAAAAAAAACACAAAAACACTAAGTGTTGAGAAATCCTCTGAGGTTAAAAACAAACAAGCTGACAACAAAGATACCATAAAACATTTACTACAGATATACTACATCAAAATTTAAGTGTAGGTCAAGACAAAGATAGATTAAAAGTTGTTGGTATTTTTCCTTTAATCTTTTGATAAATGGAAAAGACGAATATGGAACTAAACTTGATTGAATTCTTCCTTTTCTCTTGTAATCGGTACATACTGAAAAATTGTCAGAGGATGCCAATGAAATTATATTCGGACACTGGTCTTCAAATTTTCGGTCAGGGGGGCAATTGCAAATTAGTTGTGCAGGCTGTGAACTTTGACAAAACCCAGAAACTTTTGTTGCAATTCTAGGAATAACATGTTTGTATTCAAATAGAAACCGTATTATGTTCATAATAATCATGAAAAAGTTCATACTCCTCTTCCGGTTGTTCTATTGTGTACCTGACGATCATACAACACAGAACACAAGTAGAAATAAGAAGATGTGATATGAGTGCCAATGAGACAACTCTCCATCCCAACACACTTACTTTTATCCGCATTGTCTTTGTAAATTGCTTACGTTACGATAATGAAATATAAGTTACAGATGTTGAATAAAAGTTATACCCTAAAAATATGAGAAAGGAATTATCATTCTCTTAAATATACACATTTTTAACTACTGTTTAATAAATGTAATACGAGGGTCTGGATGGGGTTCACAAAAGCGAGAATAATATATGCCATTACTTCAGAAAAAGGGGCAAAATGAAAAGAAAAAGAAAAATAGGCCCCAAAAATGAATAGAGAATAATGGGGTGCTCAAATATAAAGAATAGTGAATAATGTTCTAAATTTATAAAGAAAAGAGAGAAATGGCTTGAAAGATTTAAGAATATAGAATTGAAGGACTCACTCAGACCCTCTTACATGATTCTTCGATTTCGTCATCCAATATTTTGATTCTGACTTTGTAGATGTTCTTCAAAACTAACTTTTGTCTTGTTTCAGGATGACTTGAATGTTATTGCAGTCAACTGGAAAAAGGGAGCAGATAACATTAACTATGCACAGTCGGCGGCAAACACGCGAGTCGTTGGGGCTACTATTGGGGAACTTTTGAAAAATCTTCATTCTACAGGACATTCAAGTTACAGCAAATTCCATCTTGTTGGACATAGTTTGGGTGCACATGTTTCTGGATATGCTGGTGCCATCGTAGACGGAGAAATAGCAAAAATAACAGGTAACATTTAGAAAGCCAAAGACTTAATTATACTTTCGAAATTCATATACTAATAATCAGATCTTTACTTAGTGTCTTTTTTGTTGTGGGATGTATAAATACGCTGCCACGTACAGTCGGTGTTTTCGTTAGATGTTTTCTGCTTTGTATCGATCTGATGAGTTAAGCCCTTTTCAACGGATTTTTATAGTTTTTTTCTTGTGTTGTACTGTTACAGTACTATCCCAGGTTAGGGAAGTGTTTGGCGCCAGCAAACTAGTTTAATCCCTCCACATTCTATATGTGCCTGTCCCAAGTCAGGAGCCTGTAATTGAGTGGTTGTCGTTTTTTGCTGTTTCTCATATTTGTTTATCGTTTATTGTTTTGTATAGTTTGTTCTTGTGTTGTGTCGTTGCACAATTGTCCTATGTTAGGGAGAGGGTTGGCGCCAACAAACTAGTTTAAACCCGCCTCATTCTATATGTGCCTGTCCCAAATCAGGAGCCTGTAGTTCAGTGATTGTCGTTCGTTCATGCCTGTCATATTTGTTAATCGTAAATTGTTTTGTTATAAATTAGGCCGTTAGTTTTCTCAATAGAATTGTTTCATAATTTTCATGTCGGGGCCTTTTTTAGCCGACTATACGGTATGGGTTGTTGTCATTGTTGAAGGCCGTACGGTTGCCTATAATTGCTTACATCCATTTCATTTGTACTGTGGTGGATAGTTGTCTCATTGGCAATCATACCACATCTCCGTATTTTTATTGTGGAGCTCAGCATGCGACATTTATGTCGCGAAAGCGAGACATAGCGATCCTAGATTTTAGGTCGTCGGCTTCGGCGGCGTCACATTTAGGTTCAGTCTGTGGTTACAGTTTTTGTAGACTTAAATAACTTTGTCAAGCCTTCGTGGAGGTTTAGGAAATTTGGACATAAGCTTATACATGACCAATACAAAGTATCCAGAGCAAAATTTTGAAAATATTTATTTTCATTTTCCTGTACTAACTGATAAATGGACTTACTTCTTTTTACACTTAACAAGTAGATACAGTCTGAGGTTAAAGTTTTTCAGTCATCAATAACTTTGTCAAACCTTCATGGATTTTTTAGAAATATGGACAGAAGCTTAGTTATAACCAAAATACAGTATTCAGAGTAAAATTTTGTAAATATTTATTTTCATTTTTCCGTATTTAACTGATAGATGAACTTACCTTTTTTACAGTTAACAAGTAGATACAGTATGAGGTTACAGTTTTTCAGTCATCAATAACTTTGTCAAACCTTCATGGAATTTTAGGATTTTATTTATTTTTTATTTTTCCGTATTTAACTGATAAATGGACTTTGTTTTTTTTTTTACATTCAACAAGTAGGTACAGTGTGGGGTTAAAGTTCACATAAAGGCACATCAACATGCAATTACTTTGTCAAACCTTTGTAGAATTTTATGAAACTTTGGCAGAAAGCTTTTTTTATGATTAAGAGATAATGTCTGAAGCAAACTATTGAAAATATTTTTTTTTCATTTTCAGTATTTTTCTGATAGATGGACTTACTTTTTTACAGTTAACATTTACAGACATTAAACTTTTTTAACATGATAAATTTGTAAACCTTCATGGATTGTTATGAAACTTGGACAGAAGCTAATCTTCAAGACCATGAAATATCATCTAAAGAAAAAATATGATTTTTTTTTTAATTCTGTATTTTACTGATAAATGGACTCACTTTTTAAGTCAACATTACACTTTTACACTGACAGAAGCAATCGCAGGCGAGACACAAGGTTCCGCGAAACCTTCTTAACTATTTTTGTGCTGTAATCAGCCAAAGCGAAGATATTTTTACATGCAGGAACTACTTATTTTTTATCTATGATTCGGTATACAATCGAGATGAAATAGTTATTACGTCAAGCCGGAGCCTTTTTTTTTAGTGTATGGGTTTGCTTATTTTTGAAGGCCGTACAGTGCCTATATATATAGTTGTTTATATCATCGGCAGTTTGCCTCTGCTAGATAGTTGTCTCATTGGCAATCATACAAAATCCTACTTTTATATACAAGAAGCACCACGTTTTTGAGAGACAAAAATATTTAAAAAAAATGATACTTTCAACTATTTTTTGAACACAATTGTCTTAAAACCCACTAATCAAATAATGCATGTCTGTGATACTTATTTGAAAACAGCAAAAAGGTATAAAATCATCGATTTTGTAAAAATGAAAATAAAATTAAAACTATTTAGACCAGATCAAGTTGATATCATTTAGTCGTTATTGCATGAAACTTAAAATTTAAAAGTCTGCTATCTCAAATAGGAGCTGTTTTAAAAACTCAAAATTTGGTTCTGCAAATATATTCCGGCACAAAAGGGACCCTTACTAGATCCTTGAATCCTATCGATAAAAAGTAAAATATGATGACGAATGGATTGGAGTTTAACGACCATAGAAATATTACATGTATATCAGGACGAGAGCATGTTAATGTGATATGAATATAAAACCTGGTTTGTACTGGACCATAACGCTGTTCTGATTTTAAACGTGCTATGCTTTTTATGCGAGGAGTTGTTTTTTTGTTTTTTGTTTTTTTGTGTTTCGTGCCAATCGATGATCCAAGCTTTTTCCAATTGATTTTGTTACCCCCGCGCGCGTTGCGGGGGTGTAGAAATACTGGCATCAGTCCGTTTGTCCGATATTGTAGAAGCTCTCGCGTGTCAAAATTACTAGATTTTAGTGAAATTTTTATCAAAGATTTATATTAGCAATGTCTCGTGCAAGTTCCAAACAACTATATTTAAAGGATGTGACTCTTGAAAATACAAATTATAAAGAAAATTGCATTGTAAGCGCCCTCACGCCTACATTTCTTCTGGAAATGTTATGAATTTACATCAACGAATATATCGCCGCGATATAGCCTTTTTGTGCCGATGCGTCGTATAGCAATCAACAATCAATCAATCAACGAATATATGTAAGCAATGTCTGGAACGAGTTCAAAAATCAGCGGTGATCAATTATTTTTGCACTAGCGCTAGGGTAAAGGATTTGGATATTTACTTTGCAATTTTGTTTGCAGGACTTGATCCAGCTGGACCCTTGTTTGAGAATAAAGACCCGGTAACACGATTAGACCCATCTGATGCTCATTATGTAGAAGTAATACACACTGATGGATCTTCTCTTCTACAGTTAGGTAATCAAAATTTATTGTCTGCTAGACTATCATGAAAAGCAACAGTATACTTGCAATTTGCAAGTTATACATTTTGAGTTTCCCCTTGTCTTGCTTATTTTTTATGCAGTCTATAAGTTGAAAGTTTACTCATTTTTTTCATATATTTAAAATACATTCTCTTATGTGGGATCTCATATCAGTATATGGTGTATTTCAACCAGAACTAGAACAAGCAGGTATTTTTCCCCTGGTCTAATACTGTATCAATTATATGACTGACATTTTGTATAGCTTGAAGACATGAAAATGAGTCCGAACATAATAGTGTATTTTTGTGTCCCCCGCACGACACGTTGCGCGGGACATAGAAATACCGGGCGGCAGTCCGTCCGTCCGTCTGTCTGTCCGGTTTTGTTGGCGCTCTCACGTGACGAATTCTTTCCAGATTTTTATAATACTTATATCATAGGTTTAAATCACCAATGTCTCGAACAAGTTCGAAAATCAGTGCCGATTAACTATTTTTAAAAGAGTTATGCCCCTTTGAAATATTAAGTATATTGGAAATTGAATTGTATTTGCTCTCAAGCCTTCATTTCTCTTTAAGATATTTATAAAAAGTTTTGAAGAACAACAAACAATTTTTGTTTAGTTATTGCCCTTGGATAGATAAAATATGTGCAACGTGGGGGACATTTGAACACTCTTCTTTTATGATTTTTAAGTTGCAAGGCAGGTACAGGTTGCAAGATTAACAGCGCGAATTTTATTGCATTAGGTGCTCATTTCCACGGTTAATGTCTTTTCAATAATGACTAAGGCAAACAATTTAAAAAAATCTAAACCTTATCATACAAAAGTAAAGAGCTGATAAAATAAAAAAGGACAAAAAATCAAAGCAAAACCCAACCTAGGAATTAGAGCTATGCATGACGGAGATAATCCCTTTTTAGCTCAACTGGCCCAAAAGGCCAAACGAGCTTTTCATATCACTTGGCGTCCGTCGTCCGTCGTCGTCTGATAACATTTACAAAAATCTTCTCTGAAACTACTAGGCCAAATTTAACCAAACCTAGCCAAAATCATCATTAGGGTATCTAGATTAAAAAAATGGGTCCAATGATCCCGCCTGCCAACCAAGATGACCGACATGGCTAAAAATAGAACATAGGGGTAAAATGCAAGTCTGCCTGGTGGAAATCGTCAGTCGACTCCTTATTAGAGTTATTATTCATTGATGACGATTTTTACCATTTTTTTAACGTTTTTGCCTCAGATCTTAAAGGGGCACTAGCTACGAGATATATAAAAAATATAAAATATGATTTTTTTTGTTCAATCATTAATAAATAAATTTGGTGTATTTACTGTCTTCTGATTGGTTAAAATTATTACCTTTATTTTCAATGTTGTCAATTTTTATGGCGACACGCCCACTCTGACGTTGTGTATTCATACGCCAACATGTGTGTACGTTGTTATTGTTAATATAAATAATATAAAAAGCTCTTTGAGCCTTATTTTTGATAGAAATTTATTTATAATGAATGGCAATAATTTATTTTGAATTTATTGAACCATAAAATTAATTTTTGACTCCTCACATTTAACATAATCCGCTTCGCGGATTATTCAATGAAGAGTCGAAATTGACTCCTCATTTAACATAATCCGCTTCGCGGATTATTCAATGTGAAGAGTCGAAAATTAATTTTATGGTTCAATAAATTCAAAATAAATAATTGCCATTCATTAAATGAAAGTGAAATAGTGAAATAATATATCGCTTTTAGCAGCCAGTATGGTTCAATTTTGTCAAAATTAGCTAAGAAACATTGATGATAAATTATTCACTTGCAAGTGAATAATTCGACCTCATTGAATCCGTATTCATGTAAACTTCAATTTAACCCTTAGCTAGAGATGGATACCGCATGCATTGTGCGTGTTCAATTATTTAAAGGAAAAGAATGTCAACATTGAAAGTGAAATAAAGGTAAATCATTTGATTGACTGATTCGATCCACAAAAAAACATTCTTATACAGGTAAAAACGATGATTAACGTGTATTTTAATCTATAATATGAAATTAATAGACATAGGAAAATCAAATTGCACGAGTCTGCTATCTATTTATATCTATGTTTATGTTTATATCCCTTATATGGCAATCGGAGTTTTTCGGAGGTCAACACGACAGTTAATTAGATGGCGTCTAGACTAAAATACACACGAAACGAAGCTACATATTATCGAGCCCATGCCCGGCATATTGTTTATTTTCGACTTTTTATAATTTGGATGAATGTTTTACATTGTTATAAATCAAATATGAGAATTTGAGTCAAATCGGTGAACATGAATTTGACAGCTAGTGCCCCTTTAAAAATTATAATAGATAGACAGAAACTTAAATAATAAAAAAATGATCAGCAAGACAAGATCTACAATTAATACATATGGGGGAAATCGTCCGACGACTCCTTATTGGAGTTATTGCCCTTTCATGACGATTTTCACAATTTTTTTTTTGATATTTTGCCTTATATGATAAAAATTATATTAGATCAACAGACACTTTAAATCACAAAAATGATTAGCAAGTCAAGATTTACTAACAAGTCAAATTTTGCCGATATAGTTAGACTGTCACTCTTTATAGGAGTGATTGCCCTTAAATGAGCATTTTTTTAACCTCTTTTGTGTTTTGAGCAAAAACTAAAGAAGATAGAGAGAAACTAAACAGACTAAATGATCAACAATACAAGATCATCAAAACAGATATTTTGTCATGAATTCTATTCTCGTCTACATTGTTGGAGTGTCATTTGTTGAATATGCACATGGACCAAGGTGAGCGATACAGGCTCTTTAAAGCCTCTAGTTTTAAATTATTAAAAAAAGTTATTACAGCAATTTTTAATAAAACAATACTGTGGATTCATTTATTTACGTGGGTACCAATTTTAGTGGATTGAGAACACACTGTATGTTCGTAGACATTTTATTTCGTGATCTTGCATACAAACCTTTGGAAATATGTGCTTCGTTTAAGATTTGAATTCGTAGTTCAGGTTTATCCACGACAAGAAAGTTGGTATCCCACGAATATTTAATGAATCACCATATCCGTATTTTCATGTCAATACTAAAGCACTAGCTACAACGCTTGTGCTACCCCTGCAAACTAACAGTCCATCAACAGAGGGATCGTAGTAGTTATATCAAAACGGTACTTATTTTACTCACCAGATGCACATTTCGATAATTCATGTCCCTTCAATGATGCTCTATTAATATTGACTTTGATTTTTAGTGTTTTATCTTTTTGTCTCAATTATTGTTTAAATTCAATAATAGGTTTTGGATTAGATAAAGCAATTGGTCATGCGGACTTTTATCCAAATGGAGGTGAAAATCAGCCTGGTTGTGAACGTAATATTAGACTCCCTTTGTTCAGTTTAATGACAGGGAGATTCGCAAGTAAGTACACATATGTATACCTACGAATCAAACTGATATAAATCCTATAGATTTTAAAATCTCTTAATTTTTTAGCTTGCTATTTATATTTTTTTATACATACCATTTATCATGAAAAGGATGATGTCAAATAAAAAAAGAAAAGAAAGAACAAGTATTCCGTAAACCAGAGGGACAGTCATTTAAATTATATTGACGGGCCGGGATGGGGGGGGAGGAAATTATAACCCTGATTTTTTCACGTCACATTGAGACTGAAAACCAATTGATAAATGAATAATTCATAGAATTACAGACAAATAATATAAAAATGGTTGGTAAAATATATGAGATACATTTTTATTCCTGTTGTGGCAGTTGTGTTTTTCGTCGCAGGTGAGCACTGGATTTACTATCCGGCGGCGACGGCGTAAACTATTTGTATAAAGCTTTATATTTCAGTAGGAAGAGTACCTTGATGCTTCATAACTGGTATGCAGATACCTTATGTTGCGAAGTTTCCGTCTGTCATATGTCCATTGTCCTTGACCTCATTTTCATGGTTCAGCGACTGCTTGAAAAAAAAAAGTTTTTTGTCATGTAAATTTCTCACTTAATACGAGTAATAGGATAACTATATTTGGTATATAGGTTCCTTGCAACGTCTACATGTCCGTCAGATAGTGTTCACTTGACCTCGACCTCATTTCAAGGATCAGAGGTTAAGGTTAAAGTTACGTGATTAGGTCAGTTTCCCAGATACTATAAGCAGTAGGTCAATTATATGTGGTGTATGGAATGATTGAAAGGGGTACATGTCAGTCTGGCAGGTTTCATCTGACCTTGACCTCATTTTCATGTTTAATTTGTCAATGTTAAGTTTTTGTGTTTTGGTTTGTTTTTCAAGTGCTATATGCAATATGTCAACTACATTTTGTGTATGGAATGATTGTAAGGTATGCATGTCGGTCTTGCCGATATCTTCTGACTTTGACCTCATTTACATGGTTCATTGGTCAATTTTAAGTTTTTTGTGTTTGTCTGTTTTTCAAATATAAATAGCAATAGGTCAGCTATATTCGGTGTATGGAATAATTGTAAGGTGTACATTTCTGTCTTGCAGGTATCAATTGACCTTGACCTCACCTCTTTTTCATGGTTCATTGGTCTATGCTAAGTTTTTGTGTTTTGGTCTATTTTTAAATTACCATAAGCATTAGGTCACTTATTTGGTGATTGGAATAATTGTAAGGTGTTTATGTCTGTCTGACAGGATTTATTTGTCCTTGACCTTATTGTCATGGATTTTTAAAAACGTTAAGATTATTTAATAATTGTAGGAAAATCATTATCTTTAAGACGTTCAACATACAAGTCAGTAAAGCAGGCGAGACATTTCAACGTGTGCACTCTTGTTTATATTAATGTTTTTTTTTCATTTCTACGTTTTATTTTATTGTGTACCCTTTTTTGTTTGTAGCTAAAATCTAAATTTCTACGTGCTAGCTAAGTTTTTTTAACTTTCTTACTAATTTATGTAATCTCACGGTAACACTGTTTCTTATATTGATCGTGAACCTAGCATGTCTCACTAAAACTTCTGTACAATTTCTTTTTTGGTCTGATTTGGTTAAAGTTGTTCATCCACCATGTATCCATGCTGTTTTTTGTCTCGCCTGTGACGAAAGTCGCAGTATGCGAGACTAAGGTATTACTATCCGGCGGCGGCGTAAACTATTTGTATAAAACTTTATATTTCAGAAGGTAGAAGACCTGGATGCTTTGTATTTTTTATGCAGATACCTTATGTTACGAAGTTTCCGTCTGTCATATGTCCATTGTCCTTGGCCTCATTTTCAGGGTTCAGCGACAGCTTGAAAAAAAAAAAGTTTTATTGTCCAGTGTTATTGTCATGTGAATTTCTCACTTATTATGAGTAATAGGATAACTGTATTTGGTATATGGGTATCTTGCAACGTCTACATGTCCGCCAGACAGGGTTCACCTGACCTCAACCTCATTCCATGGATCAGTGATCACAGTTAAAGTTAAGTGATTAGGTCCGTTTTTCAAGTACTATAAGCAACATGTCAATTATATTTGGTGTATGGAATGATTGTAACGTGTACATGTCTGTCTGGTAGGTATTATCTGACCTTGACCTCATTTTCATGGTTGATTGGTCAATGTAAAGTTTTTGTGTTTTGGTCCGTTTTTCAAATACTAATAGTAAAAGGTCAGCTATATTTGGTGTATGGAATAACTGTATGGTGTGCATGTCTGTCTGGCAGGTATAATCTGACATTGACCTCATTTTCATGGTTCATTGGTCAATGTTAAGTTTTTGTGTTTTGCTCTGTTTTTCAATTACCATAAGCAATAGGTCAATTATATTTGGTGTTCAAAAAAATTGTTAGGTGTATATGTCTGACAGGATTTATCTGACCTTGACCTCATTCTCATAGATCTTTAAAAATGTTAAGTTTATGTGATACTTTTAGTAAAACCTTTACAGATTTTCAACATAAAATCAATGGTCAGTAAAGCAGGCGAGACATTTCAGCGTGTGCACTCTTGTTCTAAACACGTTATTATTTTATTAGAACTTTGTTGTAGATCTACGGCTGTGCATTTATTAGGTTATATGAATATCAGTTGTTTTTCAGTAAGCTTTTGTCAGACCGATTAAAATTCAACAATTTGATAAACAAATAAATTATCTTGAAAAGAACGTTAAAGGGGCATTAGCTACGAGATTTGAAAAATATCAAATTTTTTGTTTTTTTTGTTTGTGTTTTTTGTTCAATCATTAATGAAAGAGAAATAATAATTCGCTTTTAGCAGCTAATTTGGTTAAATTTTGTCAAAATAAGCTAAGAAACATCGCTGGTGAATTATTCACTTGCAAGTGAATAATTCGACCTCATTGAATTCGTATTCATGTGACCTTCTATTTAACACCTTAGCTGGACATGGGTTACGCATGCATTCATCTATTAAAAGAAAAGAATGTCAACATTGAAAGTGAAACAAGGACCATTTGGTTGACTGATAGATCCACAAAGAAAATCATTCTTTTTAACCTACAATATGAAATCAAACAGACTAAGAAAAATCCAATTGCACGTGGTCACTATCTGTTTAACTTTAAATTTATGTTTATATGGGGTTATATGACCGTCGGTAGTCGGCGGAGATCATCTCGATGGTTAATTAGATGGCGTCTAGACAAAAATACACACGAAATGTTGATACATATTATCAAGTCCATTTATTGTTAATTTTTTATTTTAGACTTTCTGTAATTTGAATATACGTTTTAGTATGTTATAAATCAGATGAACAAGAATTAGATAGCTAACGCCCCTTTAGGATTGATACCAAAATACATGTACTATTTTTCTCGAATAAAAAATTGTCAATAAGTTTTTGTTTGTTTTGGAAAACCGTATTTACTATCCCTTTAACATGGGTGGCAAAATAATATTATTTTTGTCTATGGGTTGTTATTTCATTGACATATCCGAAATGGCGTTGTCAGTTAGTTCTCGACTTGGGATATAACAATATCCGAGCTCTGGTATGATTGCCAATGAGACAATTACGAGTTTGAATATACCATTGGTATCTTGTGTTTCTCTTTTACTCATATTTGAGTGTGCAGAAAACTGGTTTCGCTTTGAACTGTTGCATTATATACGAAATCTAGCAAAGCCGCAGTTTGAATGACTATAAAGAAGCTTTTTTGCGAAAAATTAGTAATTAATATGTGAAATTGTTAATTTTAGAGTTAACAGCATCACTAGCCTGCAGTCATATGAGGGCATTCGACTTGTTTACAGAATCTATTAATTCACAATGCGCCTTCATTGGAAAACCTTGCGACACGAAAGAGGACTTTGATGCCGGCCTTTGCACTGGATGTGGACTTGGTTGTGCCGAAATGGGATATAATGGTCAACAAGACGGCCACGGAAAATATTACTTCTCAACGAATTCAGTCGCACCATTTTGTATAAACAATAACGTTTTGTAATAACCTGTCTTTATAAATTGTGGGTTGTTTCAGTCCATTTTGCAGCTATTTTCAGGACCATGATATGTTAAATAGTTGATTATTTCAAAATAGGGAGAAACGGCAATTATGTCATATTATGTCATATTATGTCATATTATGACATAATTGCTGTTTCTGCCTAGTTTTAATTGACATAATAAGAAAGGTAATTGAAATCAGTATTAAATATGCATTTGAAAAGGCATACGAAAGAGAGAGGAAAAGGGGATGTGGTAGTTGAGGTTACACCGGACATCAATCAAGCTTTCGACTTTGTATTGTCTAGCATATCTTTCTCTCTCTAGACTTGTAGTAAAATATGAACATAACTTTGAGAACAAATGTTCCTCATTCTCCACTTTCAGACAGAAAAAATATTCCAACATTTCATAAAATAATGACCAATAGATACAAATACCCTCTTTTAGGAAGGGATCAATCATACTGTGTAAAAATAAAAACCGTCTTATTCAAACAAAAAATGATCTGAGCCCGACATCAAGATGGTTGAATTTGATTGATAATATATTTGTTTTGTAAGGAGGATATTTTTTTTTCATCACACCATCGGCACTGATATTGGAACAAGAATGTTCCTATTCTTTTCGACTGGTTCCTTTATTCCTTTGAGACGGATTAAGTGGTGTCTTCAAACTATGCCAATATTTCAAAAATGTATATTCAACCTATGCCAACAAACACAATACAATAGGTGTTGTTATAACAATTAACAATTAATTACATGTAAAATTAAAATTACTCCTGTTAAATTAGAAACGACAATACAATCCTTACAAATTGTGTCGTGATGAATATGAAATTAAAAAAATAAACAAAAATGATAAAATGAAACTCTTTAATACTTGCAAAATTAAAAAAAACACAAAAGTTCTTTAAAAATGCCATTTTATTTGTGAATTTCTTTATACACAAGATTTAGAATAACTGTATATCAATGATAACTTATACTAATCATTTTGTTTTACTAACTATTAATAAAAAGCAACAAAACATACAAACATACCAATTTGTTTTTAAACGATATTAATTCAGACATACTTAATAGGGTGACCTATAGTGTCTTACATCAACGTTATTTGGTCTCTGGTAGATAGATGTATCATTGGCAATCATCACACATTTGGCTATTTGTATATATTAAACTTTACCTCATTTTGTGCCTATGTAAATATTGTATGATTTAATATTGAATGCTCGAAAGAGTATTTGAAGTACATTCAGCAATATGAAAATGTGTTTTTGTGTATATTTGTTTTATTTCTTATTACAATAGTGTTTGCTATATATAGTAATTTCATAAAATTCTGCTTAAATTATAATTAAATATTTTCATCATATATTGTATAATATTCATGAGAATGATGTTGGTATATATTTCATATGAATCAGGATGATTATTCCTTTAAAAAATAAACAAAATTATTATTTTCCCTTGTTTTATTATGTTAATTCATAAAACAAACGAGATCAACAACCAACCCAGTTGCCTACATTTTCACTGTTACATGTAACAAAAATAGATACACTTAACGCTAAGTTTATACGGACTGTAAATTGATTAACTCCTTATAATTTATGTTTTTCAACACTAAATCTGTTTACATATTATTCAACTTATGTCAATATTTGTTCATACAATTTTATACCTACATGTCAATGTTGGCATAGGTTGATGAACCATAAGAAATCCGGGAGCTTCTAAGTAAGAATGAAAAACGCCAACATTTTAAATCTACGCTCCGCTATAAAGATGTCCTTTCACTTAATAATTTAAAGCTTGGTGACTATGCTGAACTCAGTTCATTCATCAATCTTGAAATAAAATGATTCCACAGATATAGTTAATATAAAAGTACGGAGATTGGTATGATTGCCAATGCGACAACTAGCCACTAGAGTTGAAATACTGTGGATGTTAGCATATAAGTCACCGCTTCAATAATGAGAAAAAGCCCATATCGTATAGTTGGCTATAAAATTCCCCGACACGAAAAATGTAAATTCAACAAGAAAACTAACGGCATAATTTATAACAATTCATTATACGAAAAAAAAAAAGAGACATGAACCAACAACCAGTACATTACAGGTTCCTGACTTGGGACATGCAGGTACGTACATAATGTGGCGTGGTTGAGCACCTTTATGAGCGCTAAACCCTCCTCAGGGACAGCGGTGTAACAGCGCAACATTGTTACCATCTAATAAAATCAGTTGCAAATGTCTTACCTCAATAGATCAGTACGAATCATAAAAAAACAACTAGCATAACAGACTCGATATAAAAGTACTTACTGAAAGCTAGTTCAAAGCCAATTACAACTACATGTAATAAATAAATCCTGTTCCCATGAGATATCATGTCAGTTCTCATGTTAAGTCTTCCTCATATCTTAACTTGCATCTAGAAACTGACAATGAGGAACAGTTGAAAACTACACTTTACAACAAAGAACATTATTTCAGCTTTCCTATTAAAGACTTTCTATTTCTATATTCCAACATTGCGGGATAAACCTCAAGTTGGGAAATTAAAAACAATGGGCTGTAGTGTTGTTTTTCAAAACTTAAAATCGTTTAAAGTTTTCCGCTATCTTGAATTGGCCTTGCTAAAGATCAGATAAAATACCAACAGTAATAAAATCGATCAACTTTTCAAGTCTTTGGATATACTTCTCAATTTGCTTCTTTATAAAACTTTAAAATAATTTGAAAGTTACATTTAGGTTTTTTTTACCCTAGTCATGGGAAGCTTAAGTCAGATTTTGCACTACCGGGGTATATTTTGGACTGTCTGGTTTCCAATGCGCTTCAACTTCGTAATAAATTGTGTATTCCATCTGTTTTGATTCAACGAGTACCACTTGTGAGTATTGTATATACGACGTGCGCGTTTGGCTTTATAAACTAAAACCTAGTATCTTTGATGGGTCCTTTTTAAAAGCAGTTTAAGTAATTTCTACTTCAATATATTGCCATGTCAATTATGGTATGAATGTGTCGGTTTAATTTTGACTATGCATATAAAGGTATGTAAATAGAAAAAAAAAAATTCATTTAAGTGAAATGTTTTTGTTATGATGACATCTTTTTTTCAGAAAGTAGGGAATTGGGACTATATGTTTTCAGTATTCACAACTCTCATCTCGTGGTCTTTGAGAAGTCGCAGTTTTAATCCTCGGTCGGGTAAAAATATTTGCCGCCCCCTTAATTAATGTCTCTTCGGAAAAACGGGTCATAGCCAGAATAAAGTGTCCGTGTGTGGTGGCACTCTTCCATGCGTGTAATATTTGCCGTTGGACATAAGGTACCCAACAATCAATCCATCTTATTAATGCAATTTAACATGATTCTCTTAAAAATTCTGAGAACAATTAGCCTTCTATTTATGAAGATCAAGATAATGAATGGATGCATGTTTAACGTCCAGCAGGTAAAATATCAAGCATTTTCAGGACGAGTACATGCAAATGAGAACTCGACTGTGAACTAGACCTACAAACTGAGCCCGCATATAAACGTGCGCTAACACATATTTCGCTTCTCCAGGACCCATCATGCTGAACTTATCAAACAACCTTTACCCTTCCCCTTCCCCTAAATAGTACGTGTTGGGTATTAAAAAGGCAGCATATAATCAAATTACTTTCTTTTCGCTTTGGTTATTCGGGGATAGAACTCACTCGATGCGAGGTCGGTAGAACGAGACCACCGAGGTGGTTAATGTGTGTCGTTTAAAGCTAGGTTCACGCTGCCGATCAGATCAACTCGATCAAACCCGATCAAGACAGATTAAGCGATCGGGAGACTGGTCTGATTCAATGACAAAAATGTTCGGGTTGGTCTACCTTGCTCGTCATTGCTCTGACTTTCTACCCGACAATTTTGACATGTCAAAAAAGTTCGAGTAGGGATCGAGAAGCCAGTGTCACTAGAGAAGAGATCGGGAATTTGTCGAGTAGCGGTCGAATTGATCGGGAATAGATCGTGTAGAGATCGAGTTTGGTCGGAATACAAATATTTAACCGATCAGTACTCGATCATCTCGACCTTTTCTCGACTAATATCCGATCGCTTCCCGACCAACGCCATCCTGTTTCATCTGTGTTTCAAATTTACTCGACCACTGCCCGATCGCTTCCCAATCACTGCAACTACAATTGTTTTTTATCGCACACAAACTCGACCAATACCCGATCTCTACTCGACCAAATTCGACCACTTTTCGAATTCTACTCGGTCATACACGAGTTCACATGAATGCTACAAGATTCTATGAAAGGGTGTGCAGATCTGATCAGCTCTCATAACTTGCTGGGGTGATCTCAGGTGCTCCGGAAGGGTAAAGCAGATTGCAGCATTGCTTAACATAGGTACCAATCCGGTGACAAGTCTCATTTGGTGGTGTCATTTTCAAGAAAAAAGAAGAGAACATTTTATAAATAAGAAAATGCAAACGGTTCAAATTATTATTACTGTTATTATTATTATTTTAAGGATCTCCTTAACTCTAAGGATCTCCGTATAAACGTGTAATCAAGAAACTATATTTATTTTAAAACAAAGAACGCAGAAAGGGTAAAACATATACCAAAGCTAAAGTTAAACTTTGCTTAATTTTATAACACACGAGAACAAGATGTCATACTAAAATATCTACATCGGCGGTTTTACGGTGAAACTACAAGTAACTGTATAATTACAATGCTTAACTAAATAAATACTCTCTTGCCACTCAACTGATTCAGAACCTGCTGGTGAATTGAAACAGAGCTTAAGATAGTCTCTGAGACAGACCCCAGATGATGTCACAGCATTCCTTCCATGGGTATGATCACCATTTGCCATCTGCCATCCCTGACACCATTCACCAGGTTGTAGTTGATTGTGCTCATCCTCATGGTCGATGGCCTTGCGTACAATTATGCTGTATAATACATGCAATAATGATGGTTTCAATGATCTCTGGAGACTGATTTAAGCAGACAAACAGGCCTTGAAACCGCATGGCAAGGATACCAAATGCGTTTTACACCTCTTACCTTGCACGGGAAAGTCTGCGAAGTAAAAATAAACAATGTGTAATTATACAAAATGTATTCAAATGCAAGAAAATTATCACAAGTTATTGGTTTTTTTTTCGCAAATTAATAACAATAAAACAATTAAAATTCCGTTGTTATATTAAATCAATAGAATTCCTTCTCTTTCGCATTTCATGAGTATCGGTAGAGACTAATAAACGGGAATACCATGATGAAAAATTGTTTTGATTAAAAAAAAAGAGAAATTGATACACTCAAACAGCAAAAAATATACGTTAGGATTATGTTATTTTATAACTTACTGCAGTTCCTAACTTTGTAATGGTACCTGTAATTGAATATGCGCTCTTCGTCAGTTAGATTACGTCTGGTGTATGGCTTCATCATCCAGGTTCTCAGTGGGAATGTAATTTTTTATTTAAACATATGTTTACATGAATGCTACAAGATTCTATGAAAGGGTGTGCAGATCTGATCAGCTCTCATAACTTGATGGGGTGATCTCAGGTGCTCCGGAAGAGTAAGCAGATCCTGTAGTACACGTTGCACCCATCGCATTGCTTACCATAGATACCAATCCGGTGACAAGTCTCATTTGGTGGTGTCATTTTCAAGAAAAAAGAAGAGAACATTTTATAAATAAGAAAATACAAACGGTTCAAATTATTATTATTGTTATTATTATTATTTTAAGGATTTCCTTAACTCTAAGGATCTCCGTATAAACGTGTAATCAAGAAACTATATTTATTTTAAAACAAAGAACGCAGAAAAGGGTAAAACATATACCAAAGCTAAAGTTAAACTTTGAACAAAACAAAACAAAACATATTTACCTTTATTTAATTTTATAACACACGAGAACAAGATGTAGTACTAAAATATCTACATCGGCGGTTTCACGGTGAAACTACAAGTAACTGTATAATTACAATGCTTAACTAAATAAATACTCTCTTGCCACTCAACTGATTCAGAACCTGCTGGTGAATTGAAACAGAGCTTAAGACAGTCTCTGAGACAGACCCCAGATGATGTCACAGCATTCCTTCCATGGGTATGATCACCATCTGCCATCTGCCATCCCTGACGTCATTCACCAGGTTGTAGTTGATTGTGCTCATCCTCATGGTCGATGGCCTTGCGTACAATTATGTTGTATAATACATGCAATAATGATGGTTTCAATGATCTCTGGAGACTGATTTAAGCAGACAAACAGGCCTTGAAACCGCATGGCAAGGATACCAAATGCGTTTTACACCTCTTACCTTGCACGGGAAAGTCTGCGAAGTAAAAATAAACAATGTGTAATTATACAAAATGTATTCAAATGCAAGAAAATTATCACAAGTTATTGGGTTTTTTTCTCGCAAATTAATAACAATAAAACAATTGAAATTCCGTTGTTATATTAAATCAATAGAATTCCTTCTCTTTCGCATTTCATAAGTACCGGTAGAGACTAATAAACGGGAATACCATGATGAAAAATTGTTTTGATTAAAAAAAAAATGAGAAATTGATACACTCAAATAGCAAAAAATATACATTAGGATTATGTTATTTTATAACTTACTGCAGTTCCTAACTTTGTAATGGTACCTGTAATTGAATATGCGCTCTTCGTCAGTAAGATTACGTCTGGTGTATGGCTTCATCATCCAGGTTCTGAGTGGGAATGTAATTTTTAATTTAAACATATTTTATTGTCCAAAAAACAATGACAATAGGATCAGACACAAGTTTTGCAACTTAGAACGTCTTCTCCATTACAATGTACATACAAATAATAACTGAACAAAATAAAATACATGTAAATAACATCATATATAATATTAATATGGAGACATGAAATGAACAAGAGTTTAAATGTATCATCTCCAATTATGAAGTAGTTGGTGTTTTTATCATTAACGGGCAATAGGTCAGGTGACGGCGCGGCATACCGAGGTTGTTTTCCTCAATCAAAGTCCTTAATTTAGATTGGTTGAAGAGCTGGGCGTTGAACGCACTTCCATTAGCACCAACACTGACCTATAAACGTTAGTCTGCGCCGATGAGGACCAGTAGTATAATAAAATCCTTTGTAGTTGTAGTACAGTATACCAGAGTCCCTTGTGCACTTTACCTAACGTGTTTCCGACCCAGTGCTCCACCTGCATGAGGAAAATTCCACTTGGCTTGGAAGTCATCGGCATCCAAAACTTCCGGTACGAACATGCAAATTGTGTTTTTAGCCACTCGGAATGAATACATGAGATCTGCATAGAAGCGCTAGTTGCGAGATGGCAAAAGGTGACAGCCAATTCCAGTCCAGGCACTAAGGCTTCTCTGAAATGTAAAAAAAAAGTTGGAAAATTCACAAATGTCATTCCTGCAATGATATCATAGTTTTACCTCAGTTTCAATCGGATGAAATTATCAATGCATAAACTTGTCAACTTACCTAGAATTGGTGTTCTGTTTTTCTTTTCTGTGTGAGATACGGTTTAAAAGCTCCCCAACCATATCAGCGTCCATTCTGAGGAATTGTTTATAACCATTAGGGTCCTCTCTGTTTAGCTCCAGCAACAGTCTCTCATACTGCCCATAAAATGGTCGCCGTTTCAGCCACTGCCTCACCCAGATTTCCCGGCGCCGTTGCTGTCTACGCCTTCTTGTTAATTTTTACGCTCCTCTTCAAGTTCTGTCACAGCTATGAACCGGTCTCTCTGAAGCTCTTACCACCTTGCCCACACATGCAACTGTTCTATCTCCATGTAAATATTTTAAATGTATGAGTTTATTCAGAGCTTCTGTGATCTACTGAATGATAATCAAAATAAATAAAAGAATGTGTACATGGGACACAGATGATGCGCCCGCTTGCATATAACGTTATAAAGAGACATAACTTAAGAATGGTAAAAGTGACGCCATCCAAATTCAAACTTGATCTGTGTTTTGTGGTAATAAGCATTGTGTATAAGTTTCATAATATTTGGTTGAGACAAACTAAAGTTAGAGAACGGAAATCATTTTCGGGCTTACGTACGGACGGACATACAGACGGACAAGGGTAACACTAAGTCTTAATGTCCCCTCCGCTGCGGCGGTGGCATAAAATCAGACGTTTTTACACTGAAATTGTACATACCCGACCAATTGCCGACTATTCCTACGACTCCTATACCATCAGGTGGATCTGGTCTTGTCGAGATCGGATTAAGATCGAGTATAGTTGATTTTGTCTAGCTAGTCGGGTAAAGATCGTGTTGAAATCGTAAATTGTTCGGAATCATCGAATAGATATTTAATTAGTTGTCGGGTTGAAGTCGTGAAGAAGTCGTTAATGAGTCGTCAATGGTCGAGTTTGAGTCGTGTTCAGTTTCATAGCGGTCGGACAGAAGTCGTAAACAGGCCTGATCAAGAATTTGGTTACGCGTGGTCGTGGAAATTTGGACAATCGGGATCATCGAGTTGATCTGATCGGCAGTGTGAACCTAGCTTAACATTAAGACAATGATTAAATATAAAAATAAGAAGATGTGGTATGATTGCCAATTAGACAACTCTCCACCAGAGACCAAATCACATAAAAGTTTACAACTTTAGTTCACCGTACGGCTTTCAACGATGAGCAAAACCCGAACCGCATAATCAGCTATAAAAGGCCCCCAAATGACAAATGTAAAACAATTCAAATAAGAAAAACTAACGGCCTGATTTGTGTACAAAAAAAAATGAACGAAAAACAAAATGATATACAGCAACAAACGACAACCACTGAATTACAGGCTCCTGACTTGGGACAGGCATATACAGAATGTGGCGGGGTTAAACTAGTTTGTTTGCGAAAAACCCACCCCTAACCTGTGACAGTGGTGAACAAACTATGAAAAGCAGTTGATAGGAGCTTAACTCGTCAGAAAAACATCTAACAAAAACACAGACTGGACGTGGCGGGGTATTTATATATCCCCACAACAAAAATGACACCAAATACATATCTGAGAGTACTCGCAGTGATGACAGTTAGTTCAAAACCAATAACAATTAATAACAAATCATGCATCTAAGTAATTATGTTATGTTTTGACCTTCTTGTCATTATTTCCGGAATTGGTCAGAATGAAAGGTCAGTATAATCCAGTGTAGTTTCATAACCATTTTTGTTTTATCTGAGAAATTATAACCCGAACCAAGTTCAATTATATATACAAAAATCGTGACTTGTATCATAAATCGGTCTTCTACAAAGTTCACCAATATCTGATAAGCCCTGTATGAATGGAAGAATGGATTCATTTCTGTTAGTTTTATTCATTTTGCAGTCCAGCGTATTTGTGTCAGGTAATCCATCTTTAAAACTCTGAGTAGAAA
Source organism: Mytilus coruscus (assembly GCA_017311375.1). Taxonomy (NCBI): domain Eukaryota; kingdom Metazoa; phylum Mollusca; class Bivalvia; order Mytilida; family Mytilidae; genus Mytilus; species Mytilus coruscus. The sequence continues at coordinate 106,686,093 of CM029595.1, read as the reverse complement.
ATTCAATTTGATAACAAACTAGCATTGCATTTAAGAAAAGTTTAAGAAAACAACCAACCAGTTAAATCGATAGGTATCCGGTCGGAAATGACGATACTGGTTGCTAAGTCTTTTAGTTATCTATGTTGTGTTTTGTATACTGTTGTTTGTCATTTGGTCTTTTTTTCGTTTTTTGCCATGGCATTGTCAGTTTATTTTCGACTTATGAGTTTGAATGTCCCTTTGGTATCTTTCGCCTCTCTTTCACCAACAGGGAAAAAAAATATACAAGTCAAAAGATTTCTACAAATATATCTTTATGTAAACTTAGTGTAAGCAATATTTTATTGTGATTATTATTACATAAACATTAAACATACACGACACTCAAATTAGGATAAGAGAAAACAAAAAACAAAAAAATAACCACTTTAAAGCTTAATTTTTCAGAAGGTAGAAGGCCTGGATGCTTCATACTTTGTATATAGATGCCTTATGTTATGAAGTTTCCGTCTGGCATATGTCCATTGTCCTTTACCTCATTTTCATGGTTCAGTGACTACTTGAAAAAAGGCTAAGATGTTAATGTTAATTTCTCTCTTATTATGAGTAATAGGATAACTATATTTGGTATGTGCATACCTTGCAAGGTCCTCCTTCCTGTCAGATAGTTTCACTTGACCTCAACCTCATTTCATGGATCAGTGAACAAGGTTAAGATTCCGTGGTTAAGTCCATATCTCAGATACTATAAGCAATAAGTCAACTATATTCGATGCATGGAATGATTGTAAGGTGTCTGTCTAGCAGGCTTCATCTGACCTTGACCTCATTTTCTTGGTTCATTGGTCAATATAAAGTTTTCATGGTTTGGTCTGATTCTTGTATTCTATAAGCAATAGGTCAACTATATTCGGTGTATGGAATGATTGTAAGGTGTACATGTATTTCCGGCTTTGTTTATCTGACCTTAACCTCATTTTCTTGGATCATGTTTAGTTTATGTGAAACTTGTAGGAAAAACTTTATATTTAGGACTATCAACATGAAATCAATGGTCAGTAAAGCAGGCGAGACATTTCAGTGTGTGCACTCTTGTTCTGTGTCATTATGGCAACACCACCACACTATGTCCAACTTACTATACGGCGTCGCCAGGCTGTCAAAGAAGAAAGGGTTCAAATTTCGCTGTAGGAAGATATTTTATTTAGTAAAAACAAGAATGTGTCCCCAGTACACGGATGCCCCATTCGCACTATCATTTTCTATGTTCAGTGGACCGTGAAAATGGGAGAAAATCTCTAATTTGGCATTAAAATTAGAAAGATCATATCATAGGGAACATGTATTCTAAGTTTCAAGTTGATTGGACTTCAACTTCATCGAAAATTACCTCGACCAAAAACTTTAACCTGAAGCGGGACGAACGGACGGACGGACGGACGAACAGACGAACGAACGAACGGACGGACGGACGCACAGACCAGAAAACATAATGCCCATAAATGGGGCATAAAAAAACCAAAAAATGCAGATCCAATTGTTGAGCTAAATTTTAAACAAATTAAACGTAATATGTGTTGTTAGACCTGTATAACAATAGGTCATTCGTTGGAGTACGATTGTCGTTAAAATCTCATATTTAGATGTATACAGTCTAATTATTAGAAAAAAAACTTACAACTTATCTTCACCACTGGATAGCCGAAACCTCTCTTATACTAGAATAACACTAAATATATCTATAAACGTCTTTTAATGATCATCAAGTGTTATCGTGGATTTTTAAAGCTATGGAGACATCGCTACTCTTAACTCGTACAGCATCAGCATCAAATACATAAAACACAGTGTTTTTTTACTACGGTCTTTATGTACAAAAATATATTTTTTTGACGAAATTGAATGAGATTCAGAAAAATCTTGTCATAGATTTAGTGCTATTATAATTGATGACCTCATCAAACAATGTGCAACATAACTTATGAAAAACATGACAAAAATACGCCTCCTTTCGTCCCGTTTTGTTGAATTTTACGAGTTTGTAAGGTTCTTAAGAAAAGAAGGTTCATGTAACATGCAATTGCTTTTAATCAGTATTATTGGAAGCATGACCCTTCCCAGATAAGCTGCGTATGCGGGAACCCTTACCGAAATTATTTTTTTTAGGATATTTGAACATCGGTAACTAATGTCTCCTTAATTCACATTGTTCAATTATTCTCGTCTGTCTTTTAATCTTTCGCAAAATTAAGTTGTGAAACAAAGCGAGTATTCCTCATATGCATGCATATATGTTAATCTTTGTAAGATTTATTTCATAAATACGGCATTTAGTATCTTTCTGTTATAGGTTTTTTGTTCAGCCGAAAAGTCTGCTATGACCATATAGGATGTTTTAGCAATGCATCTCCATACAATAACGCCAATGGTAAACTCCCAGAATCTCCGGATCATATTCAAACAGAGTTTTTATTATATACACGACAAAACCCAACGCACGAGTTTCAACTGAAACCGTATGATGCTTCAACCATCAGACATTCACATTTCGATGGAAGTAAGCAAACACTATTTATCACTCATGGTTATCAAGATGACGGAAGAAGTGATTGGATTCGGGTTATGACGCGAGAGCTTCTAAAAAAGGTAAGTTATATTTTCCAATATAATTGTCGACAAACGCAAGTTTTATTAAATCAGGGTTTATTCTAAAACTAATAATAACATCAACGGTACCAATTTAACTGCACCAGATGCGCAATTGATAATTAATGTCTATTCGGTGATAATCGAGTGTGGCAGAAATATTTAAAAATCTAAAACCTGATACAAATGTTGAAGAGCTGATCAAACCAAAAAGGACCTTAAGTATAGCCAAATATGGACAAGGAATCAGAGCTTTGCATGAAGGAGATATATGACATAATTTAAAATTATTTTAAAACATTTATATGTACTTTTGGTTGTCTGTTTGTTTTTGTCTTTTTTAGCCATGGCGTTGTCAGTTTATTTTCGACTTATGAGTTTGAATGTAAATGATAATGAACATAATACACACTGATATGTTAATGGAGACTTCTGAAGTATATTGTGCCTGAAGAAGGCTTATGACACAATAATGAAATATAACTTTCACATGTTAAATATAAGTCTTGCCCCTAGAACTCATCCTGTTTACTTATATTCATTTCCTATAATATGCTTCTTAAAATTCTTCACACAACATGTTATTCTTGACTCTGTAGACATTATTCAATTTTTTTTTATCTTCTTTCAGGATGATATGAATGTCATTGCAGTTAATTGGGCCAAGGGAGCAGATAACATCAATTACATACAGGCTGCGGCAAACACGCGAGTTGTTGGGGCTACTATTGGGGAACTTATGAAAGCTTTACATTCGACTGGGCATTCTAATTACAACAAATTCCATCTTGTCGGACATAGTTTGGGCTCGCATATTTCTGGATATGCTGGTGCATACGTACACGGAGCAATAGCAAAAATAACAGGTAACATTAGGAAATATCAAAACTAAATTATACGTTCGCAATTGATTTAACCAAATAATAATGTCATATTAGGTATAATGCCAGTTAAAACTACTGAAAACTCAAATCAGTCAAATTATCAATTTTTCTTAATTAACTAAAGCTAGTAGAGATTACATATTTGTTTGGTCTGTGTGAAGTACTAGTACTTTTGTTATTAAACATTTAATAACTATTCGACTGTTTGGTCGGTAGAAGTGGAGACACTTACAAGTTCTATGAGACTATAGAACTTAAATGGTTTGTATGTGCCCCGTTTATTCACCAGTAAATTTATTCCAATCCAAATAAACTAATTTAAAATTTGCGGCCTCGGCTTCACCGTGTTTCATTCCGTTCTTTTCAGGAACTACACAAAAGAGACACGTCATTTCCTTTCTGATCAATCATAACACATCAACGTCTTAACGTAATTTTATTTCTCCGAATTGTTAAAAGAAACAAATGTTTAATCCCCTCCCATAGATTTACAATTGTACTTAAATCCAATGAGCAGTTACAATTTTTCAACCATATTCGAATCGATACTTAGATTAATAAAAGGAGAGGTGGAGTGTGTAACGTCAGTGAAAAAGCAACACAATAAAATATACAAAAATACCAAAACAAAACATTAAAATATAATATAAGACAACTACTGAGATTTGAAGTACAAATTTCGTGTTGGCAACCTTAATGCAATTCCAATGTAATTTACGTCTTGGTGATTCTTAACTTTTTTGTTCAGTACATATGTAATACAAATATACTAATGCAAAAGTCTTTTGGTTGCAGGACTTGATCCAGCTGGACCCTTGTTTGAGAATAAAGATCCGAAAACACGATTAGACCCATCTGATGCTCATTACGTAGAAGCTATACACACTGATGGGGACTCTCTTTTACAGTTAGGTAATTAAAATGTGTGTCTTGTTAGACTTATAAAAAGCATTTGTAGGCACAATAAGGTGGTATTGAAACAGTACTAAGTAAAATTCCGTTACTTATGAATGTATCAGATTTTTTCAAACAAATTCGTGTAGCTAAATTTTTACTTTTCTGTGTAGTTTTCTTTGGACTATGGTCATGGTATTTTTTGTCCTCGATAATGCTCGATTGACTAGGGTCGTAGTATTGTTTGCTGGTCCTCGATAATGCTCGACTGACTAGGGTCATGGTATTGTTTGTCGGTCCTCTAAAATGCTCCACTGACTAGGGTCGTGGTATTGTTTGTTCGTCCTCGATAATGCTCGACTGACTAGGGTCATGGTATTATTTGTCGGTCCTCGATAATGATCGATTGACTAGGGTCATGGTATTATTTGTCAGTCCTCGATAATCCTCGACTGACTAGGGTCATGGTATTGTTTGTCGGTCCTCGATAATGCTCGACTGACTAGGGTCATGGTAATGTTTGTCGGTCCTCGATATTGCTCGACTGACTAGGGTCATTGTATTATTTGTCGGTCCTCGATAATGCTCGACTAATTAGGGTCATGGTATTGTTTGTCGGTCCTCTTTAATGCTCGACTGTAATGCTCGACTGACTAGGGTCATGGTATTATTTGTCGGTCTTCTTTAATGCTCGACTGACTAGGGTCATGGTATTAATTGTCTGTCCTCGATAATGCTCGACTGACTAGGGTCATGGTATTGTTTGTCGGTCCTCGATAATGCTCGACTGACTATGGTCATGGTAATGTTTGTCGGTCCTCGATATTGCTCGACTGACTAGGGTCATTGTATTATTTGTCGGTCCTCGATAATGCTCGACTAACTAGGGTCATGGTATTGTTTGTCGGTCCTCGATAATGCTCGACTGACTAGGGTCATGGTATTGTTTGTCGGTCCTCTATAATGCTCGACTGTAATGCTCGACTGACTAGGGTCATGGTATTATTTGTCGGTCTTCGATAATGCTCGACTGACTAGGGTCATGGTATTATTTGTCTGTCCTCGATAATGCTCGACTGACTAGGGTCATGGTATTGTTTGTCGGTCCTCGATAATGCTCGACTGACTAGGGTCATGGTATTATTTGTCTGTCCTCGATAATGTTCGACTTACTAGGGTCATGGTATTGTTTGTCGGTCCTCGATAATGCTCGACTGACTAGGGTCATGGTATTGTTTGTCGGTCCTCGATAATGCTCGACTGACTAGGGTCATGGTATTGTTTGTCGGTCCTCGATAATGCTCGACTGACTAGGGTCATGGTATTGTTTGTCGGTCCTCTATAATGCTCGACTTACTAGGGTCGTGGTATTGTTTGGTCGTCCTCGATAATGCTCGACTGACTAGGGTCATTGTATTATTTAACGGTCCTCGATAATGCTCGACAAACTAGGGTCATGGTATTGTTTGTCGGTCCTCTTTAATGCTCGACTGACTAGGGTCATGGTATTATTTGTCGGTCTTCTATAATGCTCGACTGACTAGGGTCGTGGTATTATTTGTCTGTCCTCGATAATGCTCGACTGACTAGGGTCATTGTATTGTTTGTCGGTCCTCGATAATGCTCGACTGACTAGGGTCATGGTAATGTTTGTCGGTCCTCGATATTGCTCGACTGACTAGGGTCATTGTATTATTTGTCGGTCCTCGATAATGCTCGACTAACTAGGGTCATGGTATTGTTTGTCGGTCCTCGATAATGCTCGACTGACTAGGGTCATGGTATTGTTTGTCGGTCCTCTATAATGCTCGACTGTAATGCTCGACTGACTAGGGTCATGGTATTATTTGTCGGTCTTCTATAATGCTCGACTGACTAGGGTCATGGTATTATTTGTCTGTCCTCGATAATGCTCGACTGACTAGGGTCATGGTATTGTTTGTCGGTCCTCGATAATGCTCGACTGACTAGGGTCATGGTATTAATTGTCTGTCCTCGATAATGTTCGACTGACTAGGGTAATGGTATTGTTTGTCGGTACTCGATAATGCTTGACTGACTAAGGTCATGGTATTGTTTGTCGGTCCTCGATAATGCTCGACTGACTAGGGTCATGGTATTGTTTGTCGGTCTTCTTTAATGCTCGACTGACTAGGGTCATGGTATTGTTTGTCGGTCCTCGATAATGCTCGACTGACTAGGGTCATGGTATTGTTTGTCGGTCCTCGATAATGCTCGACTTACTAGGGTCATGGTATTGTTTGTTCGTCCTCGATAATGCTCGACTGACTAGGGTCATGGTATTATTTGTTGGTCCTCGATAATGCTCGACTTATTGTTTTTGATTGCCCCTTTGGTACATTCTTGCTTTTTATAATGTATTATACAATTTATTAATACTAAAGTATTTCAAAATCAAACGTTCCATTTTGCATGAATAGACTACCAGTGTTCAAACATTATACGGTCGCAGAAATATTTGAAGTGCTTCTTCGACCAACATACATATATCATTAAAACATCATGAACACAACAAGCCTAATACAAACGTTAAAGAGATGATAAAACCAAAAAAGGATGAGAAAATGTAAAACAAAACTCGGACAAGGAATCAGAGTTATGCATGAAGGAGATACATTCCTTAAAATAAAATTATAAGCTGAATTTTACAACAGCAAATTTCAATAAAACAATATCCATATTTCCACGCGTGTAGAATCTAAAGCACAAGCTACATGACTGGTGATACCATCGGGGACTATCAGTCTATCAGCAGAGATATCGACTCCGTGGCAGTTATAATTTTAAAGGTAAAAAATTTACTCACCAGATGCGTATTTCGTCAGTAAATTGACCCCTAGGTAGTTATAACATTAAAGGTACCAATCTCTTCAACGATGCTCTAGTATTATTGCTTTTTGTGTTTTAGAGTTAAATCGTTTGTCTCAACTATATTGTTTTAAATAAATAATAGGTTTTGGATTAGAAAAAGCAATTGGTCATGCTGACTTTTATCCAAATGGTGGTGAAAAACAGCCTGGTTGTTCACGTGATGTTGGTACACATTTGTTTAGTTTAATTACCGGGAAAATCGAACGTAAGTACACACATGTTTATCTACAAATCAAACTGATATAAATCCTTAGATGTTTTAATCATCTATACATTTTACTTGTATATCCCTTCCTATACGCTATTTTATTTATAACATAGCATTAACAGGATGGTGTGACATTTTTTTTAATTTCAAAACAAGAGGTTTGGGAGCAACCATTTAATTTCTATTGACGGGAGCTAAGGAAATTATAATGCTGCGTCTGTTTTCATTGCAGAATTTTACCAACTTGTTTTCTAGTTTAGCTTAATAGATCAGTCTGTTTCGAATGATTGTCTATCTATACAAATTTCGAAATCGACTTGTAAATCTTAATTTTGTTCTTTATAGACTTTTATAATACTGTGAGTGTTTAATTATTGCATCTAATATTTTCTAAGTGATCAAAATTGATTCCTTAATTAATAGTTTTTAAAAATGAAAAGAAACATTTTGCTTTTATTTTTTTCTCATGTTTCTGTTTTATGTCTAGGGAAGCTTGCTCATTTCTTTCTTGGTAGGCTAAGAGGCACATAAGTGAAAAGAGATATGCAAACAATCGACACAAAAACAAAAGACATCAAGAGGTCATCATACGGTCTCCAACAATAGACAGGTGTCTATACAATATGTCAAGTAATAAATTGTCCATTCTAAAGAGGTTGTGAATAAATGTAACAGAAACAAGTCAAAGACATCGACACCAACACCAATAAACATTAAAATATACCAAAGTCAAACACTGACGAAGTTTCTGACTGCGAACAGGCACATGCTCGAGTAATTGTCGTTTGAGTCACGTCCAGTGGAAAATATTTTATGCATATAAGGGCGAGAAGAAATTAACAATAAATCCAATAGGTAGGTTCTTTAAAATGAGTCAACTGGGATGATTGTATGGGAATTTGAACGGTCATCGGAAGATGCGTGTATGACGGAAAGAAATTTTGCCTTGCAACAGGGCATCTATGGACTCCTAAAAAAGCGGAATTCCAACCCTTTTGAGTGATATCTTTTCTGAAACCACAGACATTTATCTATAGAAAGATCATTCAAAAATAAAATGCTTTCATCTCATATTTTCTTAAAATGCATCGAAAAGTTCGAGCGAAAAAAAGTGTTGGTAAACATTACAATAATTTATGGACCGGTATGGAGAAGAAAATACGGACTGTCAAAGAGAAATATCTGATAAAACTAGCTTGATGTTCATGAAAACCCATTTTGATGTCTACATCATTTTTCGGCTATCTAAAGATTAATTGTATTGCACAATTACGTTCATATTTATAAAAAAATCACCGTCGAAAAAATTTTAAACCACACTCCTTCTTTTCTTCGGTTTTCTTTGTTTTTTTGCCATAAAGCTTTCTCTTTTTTTTTCGACCAATGAGTTATTTTTATGTCCCCTAGGTATCTTCCGCTTCTTTTTTAAACAGTAATTTCGCGTCGAAGAGTTGCATTAAACAAAGATAAATCTACAAATGCCTACGTTTGAACTGACTGTATAGAAGATTTGTTTTCAAACAATTAGTAATTAAAATTTAAAATTGTTGATTTTAGAGTTTACGTCAAACATAGCCTGCAGTCATATGAGGGTTTTGGACTTGTTCACAGAATCTATCAATTCACAATGTGCCTTCAGTGGAAAACCTTGTCACACGAAAAAGGACTTTGATGCCGGCCATTGCAATAGATGTGGACTTGGTTGTGCCGACATGGGATACAATGGTCACCAAAAAGGCCATGGAAAGTATTATTTCTCAACGAATTCAGCAGGACCATTTTGTAAATAAATACATTATGTATTAACGTGTCATTATATATTGTCAGTTGGTTTGAACAATGCAGCTATTTACAAGACGATATTATGATTAATAGTTAATTAACTAAAAATAACTGAGGGACATCAGTTTTGTCATTCAAGGAAAGGTTATTGAAGGCGGTATCGAATTTGCATTTGGCAAGATTCAAAAATGCATATGAGCGAGAAGAAAGGGGTTGGTGGTGGACATAACGGACGTCCACCAAGCTTTCAACATTATATTAGCTTGCATATTTCTTTTTTGCTAGATGTTGAGTAAAATATGAACACCATTTTGAGGACATTTTAGAATTAGTCCAACGTTGTTTCATTAAAAAATGACAAACGTTGATACAAATACCTTGCTTCAGAAGGGATAATTCATACTGTGTTTAAACAAAAACCATCTTCGATTCAAACAAAAAAGTATCTGAAACTAAAATCATCATAATGCTTGAATTTGGTTATTTGTTATGATTGGAGTAAGTGTTTTTCATCAGGCAATCGGCATATCTAAAGGAACCTACTGTGCTCCTCTCCTTGCCGACCTTTATTCATATGAGGCAGATTACAAACGGTTAATTCTCAGGAAGAATTAAAAGAAGCTAGCTGTATCATTAAACTTCACGTTTCATCATATAGATGATGTCCCTTCATTAAAAAAGTTTGGTGACTATTTTGAACTCATCTCTCTCATTGACCTTGAAATAAAAGGATACCACAGATATAGTTAAGTCTGTCTCATATCTTGATATACATATAGAAATTGACATTGAGGATCGGTTGAAAACTTCACTTCAAGACAAAAGATATGATATCAGCTTTCCTATTGTGGACTTTTGACTTTCTATTTCTATGTACCAACATTCCAGCAGCGTCTGTATATGAAGTATATATTTCACAGTTCATACAATATTCGGGATCTTGCGTTTTCTATGATGATACCCTTGATAGAGGGTTGCAGCTTACAAAACGTTATTGTACCAAGGGTTCCTACTGGTTAAGTTGGAGTCATCCCTTCGAAAGTTTTACGGATGCCATCATGATTTGGTTGACCGTTATGGCTAATACCTGTTTCACAGATGTCCATGGATATGTTCCAATCCCATCCTTTTTTCCTCGATTGTGACAAATCCGAATGAGATTTTCCATCGAATTGGTATTTTCCGTCAGCAACACGACGGGTGCAATAACATAAACGGTAATTTATTGCAACAGATGCGCATTTCGACAATTAATGTCTCTTCACTGATGCTGGAGGCCAAAATATTTGAAAACCAAAACACTAATACAATCGTTGAAGAGCAAATCAAATCAAAATGGACCTAAAAAGTATAGCCAAATCTAAACAAGAAATCGGAGCTTTGCACGAGGGAGATATATTCCTTAATTTTAAATGTGGAACAGGGTTTGGTTACACTTACAGAGCCCCGAGATCCCCCTTGTTTCTGGTTGGGTTCCTGAAGCAGCTAGTCTTTAGTTTTTTATGTTTTGTAGAAAATGATTTGATTTTATATACGAAGAAGTGCTTTGCTCTAGGCCTGAGCTGTCACAAGCATATTTAACTCCGCTATATTCTGTTCTTGCCTCTTACAAGGCAAATGATAGCAGTTCAAATGGCTGGCTGTGTTCGTGTAACATTTATAGCAAACAAGCAAGACTAAAGATTTGACGAAGAATAAGAGAGGCTAAAGATAACAAAGGGACATTCAAACTCATAAGTCGAAAATAAACTGACAACGCCATGGCAAAAAAAAAAAACCAAAAGCCAAACAACAATACAAAAACACAACATAGAAAACTAAAGACTGAGAAACACGAACCCCAACAAAATAGGGGTTGATCTCAGGTACTCCGGAAGGGTAAGAAGATCCTGTGCCACATGTGGCACCCGTCGTGTTGCTCATGTAAGTACAAACCCGGGGATGAGTCTAATTTGGTAGGTCACATTCGGGGAAAAGAGGACGGGATTGTTCTTACGACAATTAGAACAAATTCCTCGTGATCTGTGAAACAGAAATTCCATAACGCGGTCAACTAACTCGTGATGGCGTCCGTAAAATTTACGAAGGGATGATTTCAACTTCACCACTCTGAACTCTTGGTTTAATAGCTTCCTCTGTCAAGGAAATGATGATAGGAAATACAAGCCCGGGAATATCGTATCAACTGGGAAATATATACTCCGTATGCGGGCGCTGCTGGAATGTTGCTACATAGAAATGGAAAATTCACAATTGGGAAGCTGAAATCATCTCTTTTGTCGTAAATTTTTGTTTTCAACCGACGCTCAGTGTCAATTTCTAAATGTAAGTCAAGATATGAGGCAGACTTAACTGTATCTGGTGTATCCTTTATCTCAATTTCGATGGGATAGATGCTTTCAACATAGTCAAAAACTTTGAATTATTTAGTGAGAGAACATCATCTATATAGCGGAAAGTGAAGTTAAAGGATAAATGTACAAAGTTAAAATGTACAAAGTGGCATAACTCAGTAAATACATTTTGTACTGAGAAAGTAATTTTGGTAATATGAAATAATTTAAGTACTTTACCGATGTTCAAATCTCATAAATCGATTCAGAAGATACCAATCTCAAGGAAAGCGTCTCGCGCCATGCATGCATCAATAGCCATCGGGACAGTCAAGAATAGGACATCACCAGTCATCGGGACAGTCAAGAATAGGACATCACCAGCCATCGGGACAGTCAAGAATAGGACATCACCAGCCATCGGGACGGTCAAGAATAGGAAATCACCAACCACCGGGACGGTCAAGAATAGGACATCACCAGCCATCGGGACGGTCAAGAATAGGACATCACCAGTCATCGGGACAGTCAAAAATAGGACATCACCAGCCACCGGGACAGTCAAGAATAGGACATCACCAGCCATCGGGACAGTCAAGAATAGGACATCACCAGTCATCGGGACAGTCAAGAATAGGACACAATAGGTCAAATTACACATCAGACGATTATTTTGTTTATTGTTAATTCGCAACTCTTTCAAAAGGCTTTTTAATTATATTACTTATATTAGTGAATTTTACGGGATTTCCCAACAAAAACATAGACTCAACCATTTCTGCCTGTGCTATTTGAAGACTACAGACACTACAAGTCTTCCTTAGAGACTCACATATTTCAATTGATTTTTCTTCGTCAAATTTTGATCACTATTTAATAGCAGCCTAACGGCAGCAATATATAAAAAAGGCACCATGGGGTAACTGTAAACATTTGTTTTTCTTCCTCAGTTTACCAATAAGTACGGACATAGAAATAAAGTTCAAACGTATTATTAATGAAATACAACAAACTGTCTAGGGTTAATTAACTGTGCATATATATGTATGTTAAAAAATTTTTAAGGGGTGGGGATGGGGTCAAGAAATTAACATCAATTGATAACCGTTGTTTATTTGGTCATGGTACATTCAAAACAGACATTAAGGAAAAGGAAACATTGATATCTGTTCAGTCTGTAGTTAAAATGCTAAGAGGAATACATTGATTTCAAAATCATTTACATAAAGACAATTGTTGTTAATAATACTTCTATTTCCAATCTTCGAAAACTTGATACAATAATAAGTTAAGGTCATGATACCAGTTGTTTCAAACTCAGTTTTATATATAGAAAGAAAAAATCCAAAATATCACCATATCGATTTAAGATATATAAAAAAAAAAATTGTTAAAAAACAATGCTAACAAATTGAAATTAAAACATGCCAAATCAGTTTGTTGTTCTGAATAAACTCATCATAGATACAAGGATTAAAATTGTGTACGCCCGACGCGCGTTTTGTCTACAAAAAACTCATCAGTGACGCTCGAAAAAAAAGGTTAATAGGCCAAATAAAGTACGAAATTCTCTCAGTGTCATACTTGGGGAAAAACAAAGTAAATAAGTGTTGGTTATGACATCCCTTGGTGTTTTTAAATATTTCCTAGCATCTGCAATGTCAGTTTTAGAATTTGAAGGTCCACTCTTTTTTCATAAAAATCTAAAACTCAATCGACTTCAAAGTTGGCTGCGGTGAAATCAAATTATCATGCTGGTTGGACGCCCCTTTAGCCGAGAGGGATGTATAGATACATGGGAATAAGCGATCGGCACGGGACTTTAAATCGGAGGCATGTGTTGGGACATTAAAGTTTGATTTTCATTGCTCTTCAACTTCTTCGTTGTGTGATCGTGTTTGTAGATAGCCACTCCAGATATGTTGATTGTTACCTTTATTACTTAGATATATCGACTTCAAAGTTGACTGTGGTGAAATCAGGTTATCAAGCTGGTTGGGCGCCCGTTTAACCGAGAGGGATGTTAAGATACATAGGAATAAGCGATCGGAACGGGATTTTAAATCGGAGGTATGTTTTGGGACATATAAGTTTGATTTGCATTGCTCTTCAACTTCTTCGTTGTGTGATCGTAATTGTAGATAGCCGCTCCAGGTATGTTGATGGTTACCTTTATTACTTAAATATATCCCTCTAACCCGAACCTCGTCCCCAATAAAATGTACACCATGTGGTTATTTAAAAATGTCTTTTAAGCTATTACAACATGAATTCCTTCAAATTGTTCTGAAGATTGGACAAAGTAAGAAACAAATATAAATATTTTAAACAGCTTCTAGATTTCTTGTGCTGTACTTTGGATATCGATTAATTGCATTCATTTAAACTTTTCAAGAAATGCAAAATGGACGTGTGGCCCTTGTCATCGTGAGATAAGTTCCGTTTCTGGTGTTCAATGCATTATATCCCATATTATTACATCCAGATTCTCCACACGTTGAACATGAATCGGGTTGTAACATCTCCAATGCACATGGGTAAGACCGGAACGTACAGTTACTGATTATAGACTCTGTATATATGTCCAACGATCTCATGTGACTGCAGCCAAAGTTTTGCCTGTAATCTACAATAGACAGAATAATAATATATAAATAGTAAGACATTTTTATTCAGATCAAATGAATGTTCGGATTATAAATGGTTGTTTTGAAAAATACATAAAAATGTCAAAAACAAGTTCCCTTTTTAAAAAATTAGAAAATTATCGTCTAAAACCAAAAAAATATAAACTAATATATATTGGGAACAGAAAACTCTAGAATCTACGATGAAGAGGGACTGCCCTAATATTGGCATGGAAGAAGCACTTTTTGGAAGAAAGGCAGAATAAATCGGTTTACGGCACCAAGACCCACTTATATGATCACTGCGAATATATTAGATCCTAGATCAAGCGCAGAACATTCAAACAATGGTACACACATTCGTACATGTAGGAATAAGTCATTTACTATAGGAATAATTGTAATAGATCTTACAAAGAATAGGGGATACCGCTCGAAGAACGTTGCTGTTTCGCTATTGTAAGAACGTAGCTACTGTTGCTATTCTAACAATTTGTTTTATCTTTAGACTTATTAAACTCTAACAGAGTTGTGACGAAGAACAACTGAAATCGACACTACGGTAACGATCACGAATTGGGTAATCAGTACGATGTGTCTCAACTGACTAGCGTCATGTGTTTGCGGTCTTGGATCTTTAGATATCAGTATTGTCGTATAATCTGTAACTTTACCTATTGTGTCATACTCTCGGTTGTGGTGTTTTGACTGAATGTCGATTCGTATGGCTGATGATGCATGCATTGCAGGAGACGCTTTCTCTGTTGATGCAACCAGTGTCCTCGGTGTTTTATGTTACCTTGATTTGTCTCGTCTTAATCGATTTTCTACATTTTGAACATCGGTAACATAAACCATTTTCGCCTTAATTTATCGTCACCCACAGCAAATCTTAGAGAAACATAATATATTTTCATTGATTATAAAAAGCAGGCACAGTTTCTTTTTAAACTACTAGTATCATAAGAGCACCTACAATTTATTTTGACATTATAAGCAAACTCATCATTTTCGCTCGATCTCTTTTTAAAACTTAAAAGAGGTGTTATATTATCTTTGATGATTTGTTTAGCTACAAATACACTATATCACTGCTATTTGGGAAATCATTACAAAAAGTTTTGAATTAACTTATACAACGATTTTGAATAAACACATTATATGTGCATGTAGTAAAGCTCACGCATTGTATTTATTTATAAAGTTTTTAAGCGTCATCTTGTATGCATATTTTGAGCAATAACTGTCTCTCCAGTGATGTCCGACACCAAAATATCTGAAAATCCAAAACTCATTCAAACGTCGAAAAGCTGCATAAAACCAAAATTCGCATGGCTGATGATGCATGCATAGCAGACTTATTAAACTCTAACAGAGTTGTGACGAAGAACAACTGAAATCGACACTACGGTAACGATCACGAATTGGGTAATCAGTACGCTGTGTCTCAACTGACTAGCGTCATGTGTTTGCGGTCTTGGATCTTTAGATATCAGTATTGTCGTATGATCTGTAACTTTACCGATTGTGTCATACTCTCAGTTGTGGTGTTTTGACTGAATGTCGATTCGTATGGCTGATGATGCATGCATTGCAGGAGACGCTTTCTCTGTTGATGCAACCAGTGTCCCTCGGTGTTTTTATCTTACCTTGATTTGTCTCGTCTTAATCGATTTTCTACATTTTTGAACATCGGTAACATAAACCATTTTCGCCTTAATTTATCGTCACCCACAGCAAATCTTAGAGAAACATAATATATTTTCATTGATTATAAAAAAAGCAGGCACAGTTTCTTTTTTTTAAACTACTAGTATCCTAAGAGCACCTACAATTTATTTTGACATTATAAGCAAACTCATCATTTTTCGCTCGATCTCTTTTTTTAAAACTTAAAAAGAGGTGTTATATTATCTTTGATAATTTGTTTAGCTACAAATACACTATATCACTGCTATTTGGGAAATCATTACAAAAAAGTTTTGAATTAACTTATACAACGATTTTGAATAAACACATTATATGTGCATGTAGTAAAGCTCACGCATTGTATTTATTTATAAAGTTTTTTTAAGCGTCATCTTGTATGCATATTTTGAGCAATAACTGTCTCTCCAGTGATGTCCGACACCAAAATATCTGAAAATCCAAAACTCATTCAAACGTCGAAAAGCTGCATAAAACCAAAAAAGGGCCAAAGACAAAAACAAACCTGGACAATGAATCAGAGATCTACATTCCTTAATTTAAAATGTAAAATATGATCTTACTAAAATTTCCTTTCAGTATTTGCAAAAGATGTTGGTTCATATGGTTTGCACATCCAGGTTGGTCGGATCCTCCGTTCACATAAAAGTCTACGTGTCCCATAGCCTGTAAAGTGCCGAATCCTGGTGACATCTCTAATAAATAAACAATGTCTATATAGATAAAGTTTGTATCTAAATACTATATAGGGTAAAAAATACAATTGTATTGAAATTAAGGTTGCAATTCTCTTATGCAAGATTTAACGTTGAAGACTTGTAGTCTTTTGGTTATGATTTATGTATATGGCTAATGATCAAACTTTTAATCTTGGGCAATACTGAATAAGATTTATCCAGAAATGTATGATGTGCGTGCTGCAAATTATTTTTAAGTGAGTTTACCTTCATAACTAAGGGTAAAAGATTCAAGAAAGTATCACTGTAAAACGATAGCGAATGCCAATAAATGTAAATTCCGAAAACATTGTGTGGATTTTTGGATGCGAATTTAGAAAAATGGATAAAATAATTTCCGTCCGCCCTAGAAGGCTTGGTTGCTGTGTATTACGTTTAACACATTCAACCGACCAAACTCTGAATTCAACATAGCACAAATGAGCTGCGTATTATCTGCGTCCAATGTCACACTGTGCAACCGACCTTTATCATTAACCCGACCGATACGATCAGGAACCGCTGTATACTTGAAAATGTTTCACTTTATTGTCTCCTAATTATAAATTCTTGATTTTACAGTTCTGTTTTACATTTTTAGACTAAATCGTAATATTTTTCATTTCATTTGAGACAAACCCCTGTATTAATATTAATAGGGTGAAAAGAAACACATGTGTGTTGAACAGAATTTAAAAACATACCAGGATTGAACAATTGGTCAGCATCAGTATGAATGACATCCACAAAGGATGCATCCGAAGGATCAAGTCTAACTGCTATATGTAGTCCCTCAAACTGTGGACCGGCGGGATCTAATCCTAAAACAAATAAACAAACTGTAATCTTAATAGCTTGTACAAAGAGTTCAATTTCAATGTAATATGTAGAGGTATCACATCAAAGAGAGTTTCGGAAGCAGACCAATATATAAGATCAATGTCACCTGATAGCTTTTAAGGGAAAAAAGTTGTGGGTACTATAAGACTTGATATTTATTAAATGGTACACTTGTTTCCCATTAGGAGATGATGAACCTACTAACTATCAATGAAAGTCCAGTTACTTTACAGAGGAATTTTGAGGAATTGCAAGAAAATTTGTATGAAAAAGGTTTTAACTATTTATCTTGGAAATATAGAATACCTGTGATTCTGCCAAGTCCGCCAACAGCATTTCCTATATAACCAGCTAGGTGAGCTCCTAGGCTGAACCCAATTATGTGTATAGAAGATGCATCGATATTGTGATTTTTCTGTAAGTCTTTGATAAATTTAGCAGTTATAGCAGCGACTAATCTTGAGTTCGCTACAGATTGAAGATAAACTAAACTACCTGCTGCACGTTCCCAGTTTAGTATAAAAACATTGAAGTCGTCCTGAAATATAGAAATAGATGTCTAACGTAATTCGCCATATGATTCTTTCATAATTGCAGACAACAGCAGTAAGATGTTCTGGTAAACTTTATTGTTTAATTTATTAAAAGAGGTTTTTACATGAGACAGGAGAGTGACCACTTTTACTGCAACTGTCCTTTCTATCTAAATTCATCGATCAGCAATATCCCTTGAATACATTACCGTAGCTGTATTTGGCAAAATATTTCGTAACTTTGGTTCCTCAATGCTGTTCAACTTCGTACGTTATTTGGCCTTTTTAACTTGTTTTATTCGAGCGTCACTGATGAGTCTTTTGTAGACGAAACGCACGTCTGACGTACAAAATTTCAAGCCTGTTATCTATGATGAGTTTAAGTATACACTATACTAAACTATGATGCTAAAAAAGAGGTTGTAAACAAGACTGAAATAACATCTGCCTGGTGCATCAAATTCAGTTCAGTAATTTTATTTATTTCATTACTCACACTAGGTCAATGCCACTATGTGCTACATGTTTTCGAAAGTATCAGTATCCACATGCTTTTATTTTTTATATCAAAATTTGTTAAGTTGTTATTTAAAAAAAATGTAAAATTTATTGAATTTAAGGTAGCTGGGGTGTCTTCCTCCATCTTGGATTTTGAAATAGCAGATAACAATCGGTCTAGATCTTCAATGAAATGTGCAAATTTCGAGAGTAGTATGTAATTTATGTGTAAGACTTTTCATGTTGATATAGAAAATTCTGTGTTTTAATCATAATTTATGGCTGTATTTTACAAAAAACTGAATATTATTGTTTGATTCATTTTTTTTCAACTTTGCCAAATAAGGGGAGATAACTCAGATAAAGTAACTTTTATAATAGAATGTGTTGTGAATTTACCTATTTTATTATGTAGCAAGAAAACGAGTCCAGTGACTCCTTTTTTCTTTTTCTTTTCTGAAAGCATATTATTAGAGCTAGCTTCTCATATTTTATTTTAAAATTGTATGGTGTAGTTTTCTTTTTATCATACAAAATTAGGTTTTCCATGCATAATCTATATAAAATCTGACAATTTTGCACAACCTGTAGCGTGAAAAAAAAGCCCAGTGACACATACTTTTAATTATATTTTTGAAAAAAGCACGATATAAACTACATTCTGACAAATTATTAAAAAATTCTATGGATTTTAATTTAGACCCCCCACTTACCTTAAGTTTATTTATTGCTATATTTTGGTATTGTTTTTGGTTTCCGAACACAATCTAATTAAAATAAAATCCTTTAATCGCTCTTTTTAATTTCAATTAGATTGGCTTCGACACATTTGACTAGAAATTAATTTTCGAAATGCACATATGGTGCATCAGAATTTCGGAAATTTATAATTGTGTGCACGTCTTGTTATACTTTATACTGTATGATTAGTCTGTTCATACGTAATATATTAATTGATTTGAAAAGTAATGTTTGATATTTTATATGGGACAATTCTCAAGGACTGTAGACGTCATAACAGACATACATAGTAAAGATCAAAGTCCTAATTGGCCCCACCTACCAGACTTCGTGATACAGTTCAAAGTCCTAAGTTGTCACCTACAGAAACACATACATTCGTTATTTTTAGTAATTCTTTTTATGGATATTACTGCATTATGTTAGCAAAGATTATTCCTCTAATGAGAACATGGGAAATTTCCAATATTTTTTTGATAGAATTGCAGATTCGATCGGATTTTTACGATTTCAATTGAGTAGTCAGGAGTCTCAATTGAAAGTGAAAACATGTTAAGCTTAAAAGTCGTTATACATTTGAAATACATAAATAGATTTAAATAAACCTTCTTTTTTTTATTTACTGTATTCGTTGGACAATCTTTTAACTTTGACTTCTCGGAAACACTTAATTACATTCGATACGTAATACACTTGATTGGAGATGAAATCGACAATTAAAGATGCAACATCAGCAGGAAGTTACAAAGTCCAAGTATTCAGAGAACTACTTTTCGCTTAAGTTAATCTCACATGAAGACATTTTTTGCTAGAAAACCAAATACCAAATATGATAGTGATATACAAACGAATAACCATAGATCCTATCACATACAGAACTAAAAAAAAAAAAATAAAAACGGATCGGTACTGCTACATTCCTTTTCCAGAAAAAAGATATATGACTAGATTGTCTTTCAACCAAAACTTCTATGACGAAACACAATAAAGGTCCGTCTTAATCTTTTTTTAATAGAAATAATTAATAGCACTTACCACACACTTTATGATACATTTGCTACATGTAATTAAAATTCTTAAATTATATTGCTGAAATTTAGTTTTTTTAATACATCATCAACAACAAAATATAACTTCTTTTTTATTTGGTCCTTACTGTTTCATGAGATCAAATTTACAATATAATTTACAACATGACAGACGATTTCTCAAGTTTTCCCTTTTAAACGATTCCTTCAAGTTTGGTCCCTTCTTCCTATTAAACAGTGTAAAATTTCCAAACAGTTTTGTCATCTAGAGGACAGCATACAGTCTTCAACAATAAGCAAGTATCTTAAACATGTGTCTATACAATTTATTGAAGTTTATCTAATTTCCTCATGGTGGTAGATGTATAGAAATATGTCCACCCGGAACCGAGCCCGAACCTCTCTTCCGGCAACAAAACCCATGACTTTAATCTAATTTGTTATTATATTACCTTTTCAAGGAATGCATCTTTCATTTCAGATACCCATCTTTCTTCGATTGTATTGAAATACCCATGTATGATAATCTTAATATCTTTATTTTGATCAAAAGTTTCCCCGACATTATTGGTAACATCGATGGCTTGTTGTCTGTTTCGTCTGGTGTAGAGGAGTATCTTGACATTTAAATATTCCGGGGACTCGGGTAAATGTCCTTCAGTGTTAGAGAACGGATGATCGGTGGAAAAACACCCATAGTCGTCATAGCAAACCTGTCGCTCACCTAACCACCAAAAGTATTCGTTGAACCACCCACCTGAAATGTAAAATTTCAAACGCAATTATCCAATGTTGTTCTTTAAAAAAACTGTTCTGTTCTGCGTTCACTTCAGTAAAAAAGTACAAATGTAAATATATAAAACAATTTGCCACTGGACATTAGGCAAACAACAATCAATCAATCGATCCATTAGCATGCCGTTGATATCAGACTGTGGATTATGTCGCCATGTCTTGATTACAACTCGAAAATTTGAAAATTATAACCAACTTTAATAAAATTGTAAATCATAAGCATCTGCTCCACGAGTTCTTTAGTCAACCCTCGTATATAGATTGCAGGTCTTTATTAATACCTAAACCGTTCTGAGTTTAAATTTATTAGATTTTTAGCATTCAAGATTTACAAATTTCAGTGTTAATTACGGAAATATGTTTTTACAGACTTTTGTATGACGATTTAGCTGTTCCTTTTCAAGAAAAAAGGCAAGATTCAATTAAACTTTGGCAAGCAAAGTCATTTGAATAGATGGTTCAATATGACTTTTTCGTGTATCGATATATCTTATTTGTGGTGTCGCGGTAAAAGAGTTTGGAAAGATACCATTGATGCAAGAAATAAGTCCCTAAATGAACCTTATTCACGTTAAATTTTGGTAAATGCATTGACTCAATAGTATAGAAAAAAAAGGGAAAACCAATGGGTTGACTTATTTAATATACTTTGATTAACAAAAGACCGAACCAGTGCCAACATTTTACTGAAAAAACCTTTTGGGGTAAGTGTGTCAATAGTAATAAAAAATTGGGAAAGATTGAATAGTTTCGGTTTTAATGTTCCTTGGAAAGTAAAAATGAAAGCACCTTTAGTGAGCAAGTTCACATACCCATTCCGAACCCCCACCCAACACGAAGGGGAAGAGCTTCTAGTAACCTGCTGGCATATTTTTTAGTTCAATTTGTAGGTATAATACTTTTATGTTGTGCATTGTTTTACAAATATGGCAAAACTAGTTTGCAGATGTTCAAATCTCATAAATCGATCAAATTGATGTTGCGAATAAAAACTGAGGGCATCAAATAATTCCAAAAGGAGCAAGACCGGGTGCTATGCATACATCACATGCAATGCTAATCCACACTCAGTCAAAATGTCCGAATAAAGAATAAGACATTATCGGTAAAATTTCAGATTATTATCATGAAGGCTCGAGTATCATTTCTGTTGAAAAATATTTTCTGGAGCTACAACAACAGACAGTATATGTACAAAATTCATTCTTTTTCTCCTTATGTATTTAAAATAAATCAAGAAATTTCAAAAAAACATTTTGAGCTCGTTTTTTCGATTTACATGAAATTTTTCTAATAATCTCAAGAAATATTTGCAGTTGATTGTAACTATTATCAAATAATTTTTGAAATTTTATTTTTTAGATTTCATGATTTAGCAAACATAAGGTTTGGATTTCACGATATTACTTCAATGTTTATGCATTTTACAGTAACGTGTCGGGTATAAAAATAAATTCATGTTTATAAATTCTGGAAAACTAAGATTTCAACAAAATTATGAAAGTTCCTTTAGAATACTACGGATATATCTTAGTTAAATGATGGAACACTTTATGAAAATCGGTTGGGAAATGAGTTTAAAGTATAATTTTTTTTTTTATAAATTTAAATAGAATAATAGAGATAATATTGAAAAAGGAATTACTTTGGACCACGTACAGTGTATTAGACCGTTGGTTTTCCCGTTTGAATGGTTTTACACTAGTAATTTTTGGGGCCCTTTATAGCTTACTGTTCGGTGTGAGCCAAGGCTCCGTGTTGAAGACCGTACTTTGACCTATAATGGTTTACTTTTATAATTTTTGACTTGGATGGAGAGTTGTCTCATTAGCACTCATACCACATCTTCTTATATCTATATTATGGTTAAATTCTCAATTTTTACACATCTGGAAGAATTACAATTTTTGATAATATTCTTTCTTTTACTAATAGTGTTGAGTGAAACATCTTACACACAGATTATCAAGATCGTATAGTACAAGTTTATCTAAACACAGAGTTGAAGAAGAAAGAATATGTTTGTAGATGATTTTTCCAGCAGGCATGAAGTATCAGAGATGTTAATTTGATACGCAACCGCTGTTGTTCATTTAGCACATTATTACTTTTGAAGACTGTAAACACAAATGCACGTGTAAATAAACAACCAGATGCATTTAGATAGTTGTCGAAAGGCATGCAAATGGAAAACTATGTACAAAGCTCCTGGCTCTCCATGATATGATAAAATATACAGATATTTCTTCCATAATTACAGTATATATTAATTTGCTTAATGATCATCTATTTAGATAAATTTTTATTAATAATTTTATTATTTATTTATTCATTTACATTTCTACAATTTAGTTTTCATTGAAATGTACTTACTCGCTGAGACCAGTCCTAGTAATCCAAAGAGAATCAACCTGGAAAACATATTTGCTCCGTCCTGTTGTTGAAGAGAATGTGAAATGGTGAGAGGTTTTGTTTGTTAAGTAGAATTTGTTAAATGGCTTCTTCCGGATTCGACGAAATAACAACTATAGACATTTCAACATACTATACGTCTGTATATCATTATCTTAAGCAGTTTATACAACAATTGTTTAAAAAAAATGGCGTTTTATAATTGAATTTATTTCAACAAATCTCAATTGTCTGCTTTGTTCTGTTATATCGTTATTTATTAAAAGAGACACAATTTTCTGCAAGAAAATAACAGAATTATTAGTGCTACATTTTCATCATACCTAGATCTATCTAGTTCAACATTCTGTCGCCTCAAGCTTACATCCATCAGACTTTACAAGGTTAAAACTGTTAAAACTATTTACGATAAAAGCATGATAAATGCAGGGTATCCAATTTCATTTTAACAGTGCAAATATATACATATAAATATATTTGCACCGTTAAAATGAAATTGGATACCCTGCATTTATCATGCTTTTCAATAACATACGATCAAATCGTTGAAAGACACCCCCTTTTCTTAATTATTGAAAACTATCATTCTTCAATGACAATAATATCTTGGTGTAAATTAGATACACCAATTCGGGCTGACGACCTCAATGTGTATTTAATACATATATATCTTTAAATGTATAGTTCTGAATATGCAAAAGCAAGCAACAATATATTCAATTCAACTAATGGTGCGATAATATGGTACCAACTAAATATAGCCCACAATCATAAATAAGTACACATCAACTCAACATATTATGCTTTGAATCTGGACTTTACCAATCAATTGACGATAAATGGTGTTCAATAAAATTGTTTACGACAAAAGTGGTGAATTCAATTTCCATATAATAAGTTTTTTTTTCTATTCTTAGTAGTCATATACAAATTGCTTGACATTTGCCTAAATATGAAACTGAAATGCACGCACCACCCACAGATGGTTTAGTTTCTATGACACGAGCCTAACACAAAACAGGAAGTAAACTCATGAGTTCCGGAACATCCACTACTGATAGCCACCGTGTTATTTCCGTTAACATATAAACATTTCCCCCTGTAACCATTTCCTCTTTTCCTAGTGGCGTTTTCATTTTAAGATAAATAAATCTGACAAAGTTTCGAATTAAAAGTACACTATAGTTCAATTTTACACATTACACATAGAT
This sequence comes from Mytilus coruscus, assembly GCA_017311375.1. Lineage (NCBI taxonomy): Eukaryota > Metazoa > Mollusca > Bivalvia > Mytilida > Mytilidae > Mytilus > Mytilus coruscus. The sequence goes on along the minus strand of CM029595.1, from coordinate 106,661,364 downwards.
TCTCTATTAAAAGAGGCATGCTCACCAATTTTCACGTTTTGTCTATATCTTAAAAAAACAATAGATAGACAGAAATTTAATAAAAAAATTACCAAAGACACAAGATCTACAAAAGGCCATAGTATACTTTTGTTGGGTGTAAAAATTCACGGTCTATACTGCCATAATTCTTGACATTGGACGGTGATTCTGAGACTCATAGTTAAATGCAACTAATTTAAATGTGATACATGTGGATGTTCAAAGTCAGGAATGTGACAGTATGCTTTTGCTACCATAGGGATTGTTTGGACAAATTTTCCAATACGGGGCCAGCGTATATGATTTGATTGTTTTAAATACCATGATAAATAATATTTCAACCTGTCTTGTAGATATATCCCATTGATTGTATTTCTTCATTTCACTGCCACTTGTTACTTGTTAGTTTTGTTGTTGTGTCTCATGCCATCGCCATTAATGAGTTTTTGTGCAACTGAACATCATTATTTGCAGTCTATATAGTTTTGAAAGTCATACAGATTAAGTATCGATCGATGAAAACCACCTTATGAAAAAAATCAACTACAAATACTTTTTACTTCGAAATACAATAATTTTATACTTTGCATTGAGATTTAAAATGGCGAACCGCTACTCAGCAATGTGGACACTATGCCATAGTGATATTATTCGAAACACTAAGGATTTCTAACCCCAGGCATATATAACAATAGACGTATTTAGCACAGGAGTTTGGTTTTCAATGCTCTGCAATTTGGTAATTGATATAGGTTTCCAACTTTTTTTGAATTCGAGTACCGCTGTTGAGTGTTCTGTAGAGAAAATCTACCATCAACATTTATTCCCGAATGACAAAAAGCATTATGATACAACAAAAGACAACAACTGACGAGGTTCGTCACTTGGGACAGACATATGAATATATGGCGGGTTAAACTAGTTTTTACAGATTTCAACCCTCCCGTTTGTATCTCAATACATGAAACTGAGAATGGAAACGGGGAATGCGACCAAAGAGCAGAAAACAGCCCAAGGCCACCAATGGGTCTTCAACACAGCGAGAAAATCCCGCACCCAGAGGCGGGCTTCAGCTGGCCCTAACTAATAATGTATACTAGTTCAGCGAAAATGGACGCCACACCAAACTCCGAAACATAAATGAACCAAAATTAAAAAAAAAACAAACAAGATTAAGAAAGACCAAAGGTTCCCGACTTGAGACAGGCGCAAAAATGCGGCGGAGTTAAAACATGTTTTGTGAGATCTCAACCCTCCCCCTATAACTCTAGCCAAGGTGGAATAAACAAACACACAGCAATACGCACAGTAAAATTCAGTTCAAAAGAAGTCCGAGTCCGATGTTAGAATAGGTAACAGAAGAAACTAAGTAAAATGACAATAATCAACATAAATTAACAAAGGACTACTAGCAGTTACTGACATGCCAGCTCTAGACCTCAATTAAACTGATTGAAAGATTTTATCTTCATCATATGAAAATCAAGCACAAACCCTCCCGTTAGGGGTTTAGTATCATTTCATCATAAAATATACGAGAAGAACATAACCCGTAGCATGCCAACAACTGGTTTTAGAATAAATGTGAATAAGAAGGATTTCTTTAGACAAAAATACAACAATTTCATCAAATATACTGATTAATAATTATTTGGTCGTTGTTTTGAAAACAATAGGTTTAATATTTGCTTTATTTTTCTAAAGAGGTCTATTGAAAAATAAATAGAATTTATAACCGTTATAAATTCTATTTATTTTTCAATAGACTTCCGGGTGCGGGATTTTCTCGCTGTGTTGAAGACCCATTGGTGGCCTTGGGCTGTTTTCTGCTCTTTGGTCGAGTTGTTGTCTCTTTGACGCATTCCCCGTTTCCATTCTTAATTTTATGTATTGAGATAAACACATAAAGCCAAGATTAACAGATTTTATCTAATATCTAATTCTGATCTGCGTATTTGCTAAAATAACCGAAAATTTAAACACATATTAAAGCTTATGACATTAGCCATTTGTTTCTCCTTACGTAACGTGTATAAGTTTGTTAAAATCATGCTCTGATCATGGTTAAATGTACTTGACTGGGTGAACCAAATCATATGATAGTTATCTGTTGATCTTATCTTGTAAGTCATAATTTGTGATCATGGCGTCCCTATTACTGGCACCTGGTTTAACAGTGATAATTTTAACCGTAGCTTTAGAAGGTTTGTTGCAAATAATAGTTAACGTGAGGGTACCCAAATTGCACCTATTTTGACAGTTTTTTCACCTACGTTTTTTTATGACCCAAACAAAAGTTTCCATTCTGTGTTTATTTTGTAGACGTATCCTTATTTACTATATATTTACACCAATTCAAATTTTAATCCATATTGAATCACAGAAAAATTGGGTTGAATCGACCTCCAAACGATCAATGATTCTGTAATGAGGAGTACCCAAATTGCATCCATGTTTAAATTCACATCCCTAGAAATCGAATAACAGATGTTTTGTTTTATTTCTTCAAATATTTTGAACAAATTGACATTATTCCATGCTTACTGTTCATTTTTAAAGAAGTAACATGTTTAATTTGCTCTTTTTTTTAAAGATGACATTTTGAGAACGTCGCATATCGACGTTTCCGTAGATTTACTTTTTCCAGGGAATGCCTCATCTGTTGATATAAACTGTGAACGTTTTGTGTACATTCAAATATATTTACCTATGTTGAAAGACGTGTATAATATCACATTATAAAAATACAAATTGTTTAGTCTCAAAGAAAACTAGTAAGATTCCGCAGCTATTTTTGTTGAATAGGTGCAATTTTGGTACTCGGTGCAATTTGGGTACTGTGACGTTACATATGTCATATTCATAAAAAAATATGTGGTTCGTGTGATTTATAAACGTTTCGAGACATTATACCCACGGACTAGATTTTACCCTTGAGTAATACAATCAAATCAAGCAATTTTGTTCTATAATAGGTTGTACTTCGTGGAAATGGTTTAAATTTTTACATTAATGAATATTGTATGTTTGAATTGTCTCTCTTATCACGTCATACTGAAATACATATGTAGTTGAACACTTATCGTTGTGGCCTATTTGCTTTTAAATGACAATTATCAATATAAAAATCAAACCGGGACAGGCATTTATTACAAAATTACCCGTATTACTGGAGATGAAAACCACCATAGGGATGTATAAATACCCTGCCACGTCCGGTCTGTGCTTTTGTTAGATGTTTTTTTCTGCTTTGTATCGATCTGATGAGTTAATTAAGCCATTTTCAACTGATGTTTATAGTTTGATATAACACCACTGTCCCAGGTTAGGGGAGGGTTGAGCGCTCACAAACATGTTTAACCCTGCCATATTCTTTATGTGCCTGTCCCAAGTCAGGAGCCTGTAGTTCAGTGGTTGTCGTTGGTTCATGTCGGTCATATTTGTTTTTCGTAAATTGTTTTGTTATAAATTAGGCCGTTAGTTTTCTCAATTGAATTGTTTCGTATTTTTCGTGTCGGGGCCTTTTATAGCCGACTATACGGTATGGGTTTTTCTCATTGTTGAAGGCCGTACGGTTGCCGATAATTGCTTACACCCACTTCATTTGAACTTTGGTGGATAGTTGTCTCATTGGCAATCATACCACATCTCCTTATTTTTATATACCATAGAAATGTTTAAACTTTTAAAACGTTTACATAGATTTAGTCAATTTTTCGTGAGTCGTCCATTTAGGCTTAGAACCTTTTGCAATTCCTTTTATTTATTTAATTTAAAATCTAAAGTAAATTCACATGATATATGTGTGACTGAGAAAAATGGTCGCCTGGACTTCAATACGTCTTGCTGGTATTTGACCGTTTTGCGTTGCGGGTTGTACGAATATGTATCACTCTCGCGTGGGATGTTAAATATTTACTTCGATGCGTCAAATTGGAATATACCTCTTACCTGTACTTTTGCCATTGAACTCTTCGAGGGACCCGTTAGTGACAACTTGCACGAAAAAAATTGTCCCCTCTACTCTAAATGTCTTCTTTCTTACTTGCCCTCCATTCAAGTCGACTAATTACAGAACCTGCTAAATTGTTTTGATGTTTAATTTGTTTTTGTCCTGAATTTGCATGAAATATTTGCCACTGGATGTTAAGCAATTAACATTCAATTAATTTAAATTAATGTAATGGTCAAGTGTTACCGCTTAGAAGGTTAAGCTTTTTAATTATAAAAATTAATGACATAACATGTCGATTTTTATCATTAGCCCAGGCGCTTGAGAAATGATATAGATATTGTATTTTTTAGCTTTAAATGTTCAATTTTCTATGTTTATACCACTTACCTAACACAACTGCGCATGTCTAACTTAGTTTAAAGTGAATTAAATATTTCTAGTACAACATGCTGGTGCCACAAATTTTATAGCTTACTATAGGTTATGGGTTTTGCTCGTGGTCGAAGGCTGCATTGTGCCCTTGAGTTGTTTACATTGTTGTCGTATGGTCTCTACGCCGTCGGATAGTTGTCTCATAAGCATTCATACAACATCTCCCTATTCTTTTTCAAATACCAAATGCAATTGCTTTTTTTGTAACACTATCATATAGAAATAAGAAGATGTGGTATAAGTGCCAATGAGACGACTCTCCATCCAAGTCACAATGTGTAAAATGTAAACAATTATAGGTCAAAGTACGGCCTTCAACACGGAGCCTTGGCTCACACCGAACAGCAAGCTATAAAGGGCCCTGAAATGACTAGTGTAAAACAATTCAAACAGGAAAACCAACGGTCTAATCTATATAAAAAACAAGAAACGAGAAACACTTATAAACCACATCAACAAACGACAACCACTGAACAACAGGTTCCTAACTTAGGACAGGTGCAAACAAATGCAGCGGGTTTAGTTGAAAGTATTTTCAATATCATGAAATATTTTATGAAGTTTAAACCATTTCCTAAAACAAAACGTTGATTGTTGTCTCGTCTGCGTTGTAAGTCGCAAAATCCGAGATAGGGATTACTATCCGTATCTCATATACTATAAGCAGTAGGTCAACTATATTTGGTGTCTGGCATCCTTGCAAGGTCTACACGTCTGTCAAACAGGGTTCACCTGACCTCGACCTTATTGCATGGATCAGTAATCAAGATTAGGCTTTCATGGTCAAGTTCGTATCTCATAAACTATAAGCAGTAGGTCAACTATATTTGGTGTATGGAATGATTGTAAGGTGTGCATGTCCGACTGGTAGGGTTAACTGACCTTGATCTCATTTTCATGGTTCATTGGTTAATGTTATGTTTTTGTGGTTTAAATTGTTTCTCAGATACCATAAGCAATGGATCAGCTGTATTTGATGTATGGAATGATTAAAAGGTGCACATGTCCGTCTGGCAGGTTTCTTCCGACCTTGACCTTTTTTATGGTTTGATTTGTTTCTCAGATACTTTTAGCAAAAGATCAGCTGTATTTGGTGTATGGAATGATTGGAAGGTGTACATGTCTATCTTTCAGGTTTCATCTGGCCTTGATCTCATTTCCATGGTTCATTGGTCAATGTTAAATTTTCATGGTTTTCTCCGGTTATCGGATACTATTAGCAAAAGGTCAAATTTTGTGTGTGTATTGAATGATTGTAAGGTGTACATGTTAGTCTGGCAGGGATCATCTGACCTTGACCTCATTTTTTTAGTTCATTATTCAAAATCAAGTTTTCAATATTATGTCTGTTTCTCATATGGTATTAGCAATAGGTCAACTATATTTGGTGTATGGAATAACTGTATGGTGTAAATGTGTGTAAATGTTGTCTGGCAGGGTGTATCTGACCTCGATCCCCTTTTTATGGTTCATTGGTCAATGTTCAATTTTCCTACTTTGGTCTATTTCTCAGATAATATAAGCAATAGGCTAAATATTTTCGGTGTATGATATTATTGTTAGTTGTACATGTATGTCTGGCAGGGTTCATATGATCTATACCTCATTCACATGGATCATTGATAATGTTAAGATTATGTGATACTTATAGTAAAACTTTCATATTACATGACTTTCAAAATAAATTCAATCACGATAAGTAAACTTAAGGCGAGACATTTCAGCGTGTGCACTCTTGTTTGTATTTAAAACGTTCTCTGTCACATTATAATACTTCTAGTTTTCTGACTGGCACGTTGTCCCTGTAATATAAGATATGTGGACCTGCTTATGTTCAGTTGATAAATAGGTCCATTGTAAGTACTTACTTAAGTATAATATTTCATTTGATGTAACCATTGTTATTTCAATTGAGTCGTCGCAAATTATTTCCGAATTGAACCTATATATATGTTTATCATTTGAGACTAACAGGAAATGCATCCAATAGTACGTATTGCATGACTTAATATATGCAAATGGCAATACAGTAGGTTATTGTATTATGTATAAGGATTGGTGTTCTGTGTATTAGGTTTAAGGCACGTACATATATTGTCAATGTCATCAAGTTATTTTTATAATAAGTAAGACAGGCGAAATAAAACTATAAGATTGTGTAGCCCCCTTCCCCCTACCCCAGGCCATAGTTTGAATACCCAAGAAATAGGGACTAATGCTTCATACATCTTGATACAGATTCTTTAATATAGTTTTTAGAAAAAATATGTTAAAGGGGTCATTATTAAAAATATTGAATAATATAACAGACCACACTAACCACCTACGTCCGACTCCTTAGAAAAATAGACGTACCAAAGGTGAAAAACAACACCAAACAACTGTTTTACACATGGTCCATATCACCTGACTTGGTACAGGTACAACATGGTGATAAATCAAACCATTCAAATCCATAGAGTTAGTCATCTGTTTTACACATGGTCCATATCACCTGACTTGGTACAGGTACAACATGGTGATAAATCAAACCATTCAAATCCATAGAGTTAGTCATCTGTTTTACACATGGTCCATATCACCTGACTTGGTACAGGTACAACATGGTGATAAATCAAACCATTCAAATCCATAGCGTTAGTCATCTGTTTTACACATGGTCCATATCACCTGACTTGGTACAGGTACAACATGGTGATAAATCAAACCATTCAAATCCATAGCGTTAGTCATCTGTTTTACACATGGTCCATATCACCTGACTTGGTACAGGTACAACATGGTGATAAATCAAACCATTCAAATCCATAGCGTTAGTCATCTGTTTTACACATGGTCCATATCACCTGACTTGGTACAGGTACAACATGGTGATAAATCAAACCATTCAAATCCATAGCGTTAGTCATCTGTTTTACACATGGTCCATATCACCTGACTTGGTACAGGTACAACATGGTGATAAATCAAACCATTCAAATCCATAGAGTTAGTCATCTGTTTTACACATGGTCCATATCACCTGACTTGGTACAGGTACAACATGGTGATAAATCTAACCATTAAAATCCATAGCGTTAGTCATCTGTTTTACACATGGTCCATATCACCTGACTTGGTACAGGTACAACATGGTGATAAATCTAACCATTAAAATCCATAGAGTTAGTCATACATGCAACGATTCCATACAGACCACTTTTCCCAGAAATAAATTTTTTTGCACATCTTCCAATTTTTTACACATTTCTTTTGATTAGAAACTGAACTATAACCGTTTGTTCCTTTGAAATTTTAGCATTTTTCCTCGGAAATTCAAAAGTATGCTACAAGGATCTTGACTGCTTTACCAAGGATGCACCATTTACCAATTCATTTGGAACTCTACCAGAATCCCCGGATGAACTTCAAATCAAGCTGTTATTGTTTACAAGGAATCATAAGGCAGTTGGTCAAGCTGTTGTGTACAATGATCCACAGTCTGTACAGCAATCTGGGTATGATTCAACAAAACCTCTCAAAGTACTCATACATGGGTATATGAGTCAGGGAGATGCAGATTGGGTTATAAATATGAAAGATGCTTTGCTACAGAAGGTATGAATTAAATGTTTATTGTAGCATATAATCGTCAGGTCCAGAAGAAGTCAACAATATTGTCATTTTCTTATGTGTATGTTATATTCACATTAAAGCTGTGTGCCTCTTCAGAAATAAACGGATATATAGGATATACGACGAAAATAACCAAAAAGACATATAGAGGGCTACATACATTCTTCATCAAAAAGTAAAATTACAAAAATACCGAACTCCAAGGAAAATTCAAATCGGAAAGTCCCTTATCAAATGGCAAAATCAAAAGCTGAAACACATCAATCGAACAGACCGTTGTCTATACAAAGCTCTGATTCGTCCCAAGTCTACAAAAGATGTTTTTTGAATATTTTTACATTTTGTAGTTTCGGGGCCTTTTATAGCTTACTATACAGTATATGGTATACTCATTGTTGAAGGCCGTACTTTGACCTATAGTTGCTTACATCTACGTCATTTGGTCTTTTGTGGATAGTTGTCTCATTGGTAATCACACCACATCTTCTAATTCATATAAAGTTCTAACATTAAAACCCAATTCTCCAAATAATGGAAATGTTAAGATATGACATACGACAACCACTGACGAGGTTCCTGACTTCGGACAGGCAAATGAAAATGACGAGACACAAATTAACAAAGTACCCCACAAAAACGTGGTTCAACTGATTTGCTCCGAAAGAGTACTTAGTTTCTATTTTACTATGAATGTTTACTTTCGGTATAATTTTTGAAACTGTCTATGAAGAAAAATATAGAATATTTCTCAGCACACATTGTACATCGTATGAAAAGTGAATATTATACAGTATTTCTTCTCCTTTTTCTTTAGGGCGACTTTAATGTAATGACTGTAGATTGGCGAATAGGAGCTCATAAAATTTATAACCAAGCAACAGCAAATACCAGATTAGTTGGTGCAGTAATAGCTCGTATGCTTAATGTCCTGAAGGATGACTTTGGGTGTGATACAAACTCAATACATATTATTGGTCACAGCCTGGGCGCACAGACTGCAGGATATATAGGTCAAAGGGTACCAGGTCTAGGGCGTATATCAGGTTTGTGTTTCCAATGCAAATAGTTGCTTTGTATTACATATAAGGGATTAATGTGTAATTTCACACGAAACGCTGAAAAACTGGCACATATAAGATACGATGTCTTTTTTTATTTGTGTTATTTCCTGCAAAAAATAATTACCTTACAAATAGACATATAGATAAAGACACTTTTTAACAGATTTCTTAAATTAGCTGATAATGGAATTCGTATGTGAGGTAAACTTTTACAAAAATAATTGATAAATTTCATATAATATAAATTACAAAGTTTTACAATACTACTCTAATAGCAGCTTTATCATTGGGGAATCTACAATTTTTCATTTTGTTCTATAATCTTTTCAATGAAGAAATGACTATGTCTACACAGTATGTTAGCTGTTTTATGTAATCTGGGTTATTGAGATCATGTATCACTTTAATATCAAATTCTTCATTTTAATCACATCAGGAATGGATCCTGCTGGACCATTATTTGAGAATTACAGTGAAGATGTCAAATTGGATCCTTCTGATGCCAAATTCGTGGACGTCATACATTCTGATGCTGTACCATTAACACAAACTGGTAGTTCAATCAAATTAACTATTAATAACAAGTTTAAAATAGAGCAGATTTTACATATATTTTCCTTGAATAGAAGATTTTACCGATAGATCGAGCATATGTTACACATATATTACCGCTAGATAGAAGATGTAAGAAAGAGGAAGAGCATTTTTACACATGAATTAACCTTTGTACAAAACGAAATTGTATATTTTACACACAAATTTACCCTTATATAGAAAAAAAAAGAAATAGCATATTTTACACATATGTTACGTTTAAATAGAAAATTTTATAAAGAGAGAAAAAGCATATTTACAAATATGATACTACTTTTATATAGAGGATTCTACTCAAATTAAAACACCAAAAATACGTGAAATTTAACAATATTCATTGATTTGTTTGAAAACTGAAACGAGTCTGCATTTAAAATAACATGATAAGGGAAAAGTTAGAAAAAAATCATTTCACTAACAATTTAGGTTAAACTAATTAGAGATAAAAAGTTCTCAAACATTATTCTTTCAATTTGACAGTCCTATGTATAAAATATTTCTATTTATACCTACATATTCAGAAAATTGAATTCGTCCTTAAGTTTAGTTCTCAATAGAAGTTGGTCTATTCATTTCGTCAAGTTTTTTTTTGTCACTATAAAAACTAATGTTAGCCATAGAACATATATTAAGACATTACACTAATTTTTAAATCTTCTATTCAATACATATTCTGATATCCTAAACTGAGTTTAAATGAATTTTATTAGTTTATTTTTTGCTTTACTGGTGTTTGAGAATACTTAAGTTTATTTTCGTGTTTCTTTTACAGGCTTTGGTACAAGCAAGCCATGTGGTCACATCGACTTTTTCCCAAACAGTGGTCACCACCAACCTGGATGTCCCCCACCATACAAGGCTACAGCAGAGGAACTTCTTACACTACACTTTTCTGGTATGCTTTCTTTGAGAATATTTGTCTATATATTCATTGTGACAAAACTATGCCAAATTTTACTTATTGTTGGAATTTTCTTTTCAGTGGCTTTTAATGAGTTAGCATGTAGCCATCAGCGAGCTTACTACTATTTCACTGAATCGATCTTGGACGCATGTAAATTTACTGCAGTCCCATGCACGTCAGATAAAGACTATGCTGCAGGTCATTGCTCTTCGTGCGGTGATGGACCATGTCCCGTAATGGGATACGACGCTGATAAAACACAACAACGTGGAACGTTCTACTTAAAAACTAACAGTAAAAGTCCTTTTTGTGGTACGTATTTAATGTATTAATGAAACACGACTCAATCGTTAATGTATTGTTCTTTTTTTAGAACCAGAGTAGACAAGACAAATGTTTTATTAAGTAATATTTCCTGCTAGTGGTAATGGAAAAAAAACTCATTAAAGTTACCAGGAGTAGTATTTTGTTTTGTGTACCCTCCTCGGTTGAAGGAAGCCAACTTTGAAGCGCTGTGGTTGGATGGTTGTAAAATATTTCTACTTTTTAAAAATTTATTTATGAATAACTGCATTGTGTATCTTTACAGTATAAATTTTGGTATACATGAAAATATTTTGTTTGAAAATTATTTGAAAAGCATTTCTGAATTTTCATACATTTGATGAAAAATGATGGTTGCAAGATATACTATAAACAAGCTCAATAGGAAGATGGTCATGCCACCATTTGAGTTTAATTTCTAAAACAGAATAATAAATAGAAATAAGAAGATGTGGTATGAGTGCCAATGAGACAACTCTCCATCCAAGTCACAATGTGTGAAAAGTAAACAATTATAGGTCAAAGTACGGCCTTCAACACGGAGCCTTGGCTCACACTGAAAAGCAAGCTATAAAGGGTCCCAAAAAGACTAGTGTAAAACAATTCAAACATGAAAACCAACGGTCTAATCTATATACATCAACAAACGACAACAACCGAACAACAGGTTCCTGACTTATGACAGGTGTAAACAAATGCAGCGGGTTTAAACGTTTTAACAGGCGCCAACCTTCACCCTAAACTGAAATAGTAGTGTAACATTACAACATAGAAAGACACACTATAAGATATCAATTGAAATGCCTTAACTCAATCAAAAAGACATATTAACAAAAACAAGTAAACATACACTGAACGAATTAATTTGATCTATGACACAATATAAAAACAATATTAAATAAAAAAGGGGAGATGTAAAACAATGTCAAAAAGACAACTATAACCTTGGACAAAATAGCGTTAAATAAAATAACGTACACATGTAAATTTAAATATAATAATTTGTTGTTAGTACGTATTTCACACATAACTGTTTTATGCAGCATTGCTGGTTTTTAACATAAAAGTAGCAAATTCAGAAAATGTTAGAATGGTCGGCAATGGAGGAAAAACTACTAACGTTTTCCCTGTGTTTTAACACATTATATTGTTTAATACATATATTTTATCAAAAATATGGTTCAAATTTTCAACATGCTAATCAATTACCAGTTTCAAACCATCGATCACATAATTATGACAAGCCGTTCTCATCAAAATTATGTTAAAACCTTTGTTCGAGAACAAAATACGAACAGAGATCTTAAAAAAAACACACCGAGAGTTACAAATTTAATGTGAAGATTAAATAAAACACACTGAGATTTAAAATAGTAAAACAAATTCTAAAATTAAAAATAAAAACATACCAAAAATTGAAAATTACATAAGGGAAATAAAAAAATACACACTTAGAATCAAAATTGCACACTGAAATTAAAACATGAAAAACACACCGAGTATTAAAAATTACGCACTAAGATCGATAACGTATGATTTTGTTAGTTTTTATGGACTTCTCCCTTTTTTAATTAATCTTGGAGTTCGTTATTTTTGCGATACCTTTTCACGCTAAATCAGCAAATGTTGACGTTTCCGCCCGAAGAAAACTTCAGTATATTATTTGAAGGTGCGTAACATCGGCGAGGGATGGAAGTGGATGCTGTCTTAAAATTTAAAATTTTCATGGTAGGGAAAATATTGTTTTATGATTACTTAATTTTGAATCGTTTGAATAGGACATTTGTTCCCTTCTCAAAAATAAGCAAAAAAAAAAAACAAAAACAAAACCAAAAACCAACATTGATTAAGAATACTGATTAAACTATGTGCGGTGGGAGATAGGTTTTGGACAAAATGGACAATACGGCATTGTTGGTTGTAAATGTAGAAATGAGCATTATGAAAGAGAAACTGATTTCAAAATGTCAGGTATCGGCATGATGTAAGAATGTAAGGGGTGACATCAGGATAACATCTGTGTTCAATTATGAATTATGCCTCAAAAAATCAATAATTTTCGAAAACAGTAATATGTATATGAGTTCTAAAGCCTTTATAAATACTTTTCCATAAATGGAATAGCCTGGGGTTTTTTTTTTTAATGTCGGATCGTCGATACAAGTAGAACAACAGAGGAACAGTAATTGTTTATTCAAATGTTTTCATATGAGAACTTAATTCAACTATGATCTCAAGTTTAGTCTTTATTATCCTATCCTTTTCTCTTTTCTCAAGCCTATTTATCGTTTAACGCTCCCAGTCCCTTACTACCCAAGTTTCTTTTCGTTTGACCTTTTCTCCTTCCGTGCATAGTTTAGTAGATACTATGCAACATGAGTTTTGTTAGGGGGAGGGGAGAGATAAATGTCATGCCCGAAAGGTAATTCCTTTCCCTGGCATGTTCAATTGCAATTTCCAGAAAGCCTTCATTACCTTACCCTACTTGATTTTACGCGCCGCTCAAACATAAATAATATACTGAAGTTTCCTTTGGGTAAAACGTCCACATTTAGCGTTGTTTGCGCATACATGAATTTAGTTTAATACCAAATCCTAAAGGAGACATTAATTTAACTCAATAACTATCAAGTGCATTTTTTAAACTCGAATCTCAGATACATATCCAAATGCACCCTAAGTTTGCGCATGAAATGTGAACACAAATCTCATTGTGAAATTTTAAGTCTTCAGCGAATGTTTTATCCCACTGTTTAATTTTTATTCTCAGTGTGTAATAATTTTTTTTTTAGTCTGAGTGTGTTTTTTTTTATATAAATTTTATTTGTAATTTGTGATTCTCGATGTGTGTTTTTAAGTTTGGTCATCTCATTTTGTGTTTTTAAATCTCAATGTGTATTTAAATATAAATAAAATACTTTGAATAAACTCATCATAGATACCAGGCTAAAAATTGTGTACGCCAGACGCTCGTTTCGTATATAAAAGACTCACTAGTTGCACTCGAATAAAAAAAAAGTTAAAAAGGCAAAATAAAGTACGAAGTTGAAGAGCATTCAGGACCAAAATTCCGAAAGGTTTTGCCAAATACAGCTAAGGTAATCTCTTCATGGGATAGAACATCCTTAGTATTTCGAAAAATTCAAAGTTTTGTAAACAGCTGCAGTTAATTTATAATTATGACCATATCAATGATAATTCATGTGTACATAGTTACATAGTTTGGACGAGATCGGAACTGTATTTCCTTTAAAAGGCATTGTTATGCATTAGTATCGCTTAACATTTTCTTGCAGTAATTTGTTGTATATAAATGAGTGTTTTAAATTATTTTACAGTTTCTTCAAACTGAATTCCAGTTAACTTTTAAAAGCTGTGCACATATCCTGAAGCAGATTATAGAGTCTATTTTGCTTTAATGTTAAATAAAATTATAGAAGTGATTGCAGTTGTTAACTACTAGAACCGACTAAAATCCAATGGTACAGAAAGGTATCGGAAAGTAAATGCAGTTGCGAAGGAAAATTTAACTTAAATATTATCAAAACCAAATTGTCAAAATTTAATATAATAAATTGAAATATCAAAAAGCATTTACTGTCCAATTTTCATCTTATCTTTATCACCTGTATCACCTGTTCGCGATAATAATTATTCGTCATTAATTAATAGTCAACCTACTTTTTCATTACTTCACACAGATCTATATCTAAAAATGACTTGTGTAAATCGTGTTGGTATATGTCTGTCTGATGAATGAACAAAATGACATATCTTTCCAAACAAGAACTTGCATTAGGTCGCAATAAAGAAATGGTTATAGCCTACTTGATCGAGTAGTCTAGGAGGCTAGACACCGTACAGGAGGAGGTGCTACCATGTCACAGAAGAATGAGTTTAAGTTCCTCTGAGGCAAGGAATATATCTATCTAATAGATAGATAGATATATAAAAGTCTTACGATTTGTACAACGATACTTATAAAAGATGAAAATATACGAGCAAGATGAAAAGACATCATATTGAAAATATTTCAGCATAACAAGTGCCCTTCGCCAGTGTGAATTCTTTTTTCAAAATGTAATAGAATAATATTCTTTGTGTTCTATGTGTGTTTTCCGCAATCCTGCACGTCATCAATTAATAAAACAGAATTTAAAAGTAGGCATGAATTCTTAAGTTTATTTCCCAATACTCTAAGAATACATAATGTTTTATATGCCTTCCTAACCCATATATTCATGCCGTCTGCACACACCAGCAAGCAAAGAGGAGGGAGATCACAATATAATACATTTTTTGGGGATCATGTTTTCTAAGGCAAAGTAATGATATGGTCCAGTCGAAAAGGGTAAAATATAAGAACGTCTGAAGCTGTCAAATTGGATTATTCTTGTAGATAATTTCCATTTATTGTTCTAAAAAATGCATAACAAAATTAACTGTAGTTACTTTATTTTTATACTTTGGGTTTGATCAAAGAAAACGAAGAAAGGCAGAAAATATGAACACCGTTTTTTAATCGGGGCTCACGAATATAAATTCAAATTGAATTAGATAAGATATATTAATACAACTTTTTGTTGTCCTTTAAATTAAAGATACAAAAGAATTGGGCAAAATCGCCAAGACAACGGATTAATATACAGAAACAGCTTACAGTTAGCTTGTTATTTTACTTAAACTAATTAATGTTTGTAACTGTCACACATCAGGGATTTTGAGGTGGCACAGATTTCTTTTTGCTGGCTTTCTGTTTGTAAATAAATTATTTTACAGCATAAACGCCCATATTAATTGCATAATGGAATCAATCAATTGAGAACCTATAATGATAGGTTAAAATAGAAAGAAAATATCAAAAACTACAGATGCGCTAGTGAAAAGTTGCAGCTTTGATATTATTTCTGGATTATGATTTTGTACTCATTTCATTGAACGTTTGACTACTATCACGTACACCTGTAAGAAAAAGTTTCATCTTTCACTTTTAATGAATGTAATCGAAAGGTTAAACTTGATATGAACTTCCCAAATTAAAAGAACCACAAATTACAAAAAAGGTTCAACAGACAACGATAATAAAATGAAATATATAACGTAAACACCTAAAAGACTAAGATAGAGCAAATTCAATGCGACAGTAGTTACATGGGAAGATAACACAAATAGTTTTGAGATGAAAAAATTTCCAAACTATTTTTTTTTTGCTTTTAATATACTATGTAAAGACTGCTTCTTTAATATTTGTGCTCTCAATAAACCCGAAAAACATTAGGAAAAATAGGCACATTAAATATAAGAACCGCAAACAGATTCATGAAAATAAAAGTTCATGCTAGTAGTCCAATGTACAATTTAAAAGATGTGGGTGTGTGTGTGACCTTCCAACATTCATCCTGAAAAAAAAAAAAAAAAAAAAAAACAGCGCGGTGTGCGTGGGTGTTTTTTAATTTCTTTGGTTTGTTTCGGCTTTTATAGTCTTGTAAAAAAGTATTAACAAAAATAACAAACTCCAAGGTAAATTCATAAAAGGGGGAAGTCCATAAAACCTGACCAGATTAAACCCTCGACCATATCAACCAATGGGTCAAATGGAAAACAACTGTCATATGCTTGACTTGGTACAGACAAATTTAACTGTTTCCAGTAAAACAAAATATCCTTCCATGCTTGGTGTAGTGATGTAATCTATTGTTGATATATGTAAATATACTTTTGGGATATAATGATACCCTTAAGATTCTCCTTGTTGTGTGTTAAAATCAAGGTTAATAAGTTAAGATAATGAAAATAATTTATAACGCATTCATAGACATATAAAGCCTTGAATGTATAACAATTAGATGCAGAATGCGTGATTTGTTGCCAAGTTTTACTAAATCTCAATATTAAGGAATTTTTTTGTGATATAAAATATTCTGTAAATCCGTGCAATTGCAGAATTATTATTCAAATTTGAATAAAATAAAATATAGAACATACGTTGTTATTAAGATGGAAACCCAGCAACTCAGTAAATCCAACAAAGACATTCAGCAGTCTATATTCTATCTGCAACTATAGACAAATATCATGCTCAAATCGCCTCGCTTTCATTCAACTATAGGACAAAAAAATGGGTAAAAATCTCCATTCAAGGGCAATAACTTCTATAAGAAAAGGATTTATAATGTTTGGCTTTGTTGACCTATTTGTAGATCTTGTCTTGGTTTTCATATTTGCTGTTTTCAGTTTCTTTATCTTCTAAAGTTTTAAACCCACCGCATAAAAATAGGGAAACATCAAGGACAAGTAGTAAAATGACAATTTCGTCAATGCTGGCTTATTTTGAGATCAGGTCGCGCTGAAATATTTTGTTTCCTATATCTACTATAGTTTTAGTCAAATGCAGAAAAATGGTAAATTCAACACTGAAGGGCAATAACTCCTATAAGGAGTCCACTGACAATTTCGGATATGCCTACCATCTTCCAGATTTTGTCTTGCTGATCATATGTGCTGTTTACACGTTTTCCTGATCTATTATAGTTTTGCCTGATACGTAAATACTGTTAAAAATCTTCTTTATAGGTCATTAACTCTTATCAGAATTTGACTGACAATTTCAGTAATGTAAGTGCATTTTCAGATCTTGTCTTGTTTTTTACTGTTTGCAGTGTTTCTTAATCTACTATAGTTTCATCAAAACAGAATTTATATATTAAGTTTACTTAAAAGATTGATTTCGATTTTCAAATTAATCGTAAATCGTCATTTAGGGGTAATAACTCCTACAGGTAGTCGACCTACGACATGGGCGATGTTGACAAATTTGTCGATCTTATCTTAGTGATAATTGTATCAATATTTGAATTTTATCTCTCTCCCTGTTATCTTTTTCAAGATGATAGGCAATAATGAATAATATTGGTAAAAATCGTCCTTTCGGGGCAAGAACTATAAATAGTCTCTGTCATGTTTGGTGTTAAAGACAGTTGGTAGATCTAAACATTCTGAGCATTTCTGTTCCGTCTGTTTTTCATTATCAATAGCGGTTTTCAAAATAATAGACAAAACTTGCATTATATTCCTATGTTCTGTTTTAAGCCATGTTGGCCATATTGGTAGGCATGCGGGATCATCGAACACATTCGAATTTAAACTAGATACCCCCTTGATGGTTGTGGCCAAGTTTGGTTCCAATCGGCACAGCAGTTTCAGAAGAGATATTTTTGTAAAACGTTAACAGACGACTACGACGACGGACGCCAAGTGATGAGAATCTCTCATTTAACCTTTTAGGTCAGATGAGCTAAACACGCCCAGGTAAAATAATGCTTAATCGTATATCAAAGTGTTCTCACAGTTTCTGAATCAGGCTATAAACAAACTGCAAAAAAATCTGCATACACAAAACAAGTGCCTTCCTATACTTTGTATCGGACACTGCACTTCCGAGAACTTTATACAGCTAAGTCATTTGCAGAATAGAGAAACATGATGTCTGCTAGCCCACAAGTAAAAAACGTAGAACAGAAAAAAATACATTAGAGATTTTAATCGTATTTCCAGCTGTTAAGGCGTTTATACATTAATTAAAAAATCTGTCTTGACCATCTTAATTTTAACGCATAATTCTTAATTAATCATCAATACGCATGTTTTCTTCTTTACGATGATATTGGCTCCAAGTAGAACCTAAAACTGTCTTAAATCTACCCTATAAGTGTAAAGATTTGCCGAATTTCTGCCAATGATTACATCGCGTTCTCATGGTACATGTAAACATTTTATGGAATACAAATTATCTATCGGACACAAAGAATGTGTGGTAAATACTGTCTTCTAAGGTTTTTCAAAAACCTAAATTAATCGTCTTCATTATTTTGACACCAAAATGTAATCCCAAAGAGGAAAAATGTATCTTTTGTAAATCGGAAATATGAATTGAAAACAACAAATTTCGTCTAACGATTAAAGTGGAACCTTTTCGTATTGGTACGTGTCGGTGAAACTAAAGGAAGGCTTGATAAACGAATGTATGACCATATATCAGACATTAACAACAATGTTAATGAAATTATTTATCAACATTTAAATCGATCTCATCATTCAATCCTTTCTTCGCGAATTCGCATCATCGAAAAAATATACCACAGGACTACCAACCCTAATTTTTCAACCCCTCTCTGTAGATAAAATGAAGACTACTGGATTCGAGAAATGGGAACTACCATACAATATGGTTGCAATAACAAAATTGGTGGTATATGTATTCTATCTAGTCCTACAGCAGCTCGGTGAATGAGATTTTCAATTTAATACTCGACATAGACGCAGTCATGGTCATCGTCATTATATATCACTTACTCTTCATAATGTCTCTACTAATGCCTTCTGTCAATCATACAGAAGCCGTTTGGTATTCGTCACATCCGCGTGAAGCTCTATTCCTACCCCTTTCAAAACTTTATTCTCTGTACAACTAATGTTTGGAAGCCACTGTTATAAATCCTAATTCAACCATTTCAGACTTAAGAGTTAAAATCTCGGATATTGCACTTACGTGTTGACACGAATTATCATTGATATGGTCATGATTTAAAAAAATAACTGTTTACAAAACTTTAAATTTTTTAAATTTATATAAAGGATTTTCTACCCCTAGGAAAAGATTACCGTAGCTGTATTTGAGAAAACCTATCGGAATTTTGGGTCCTCAAAGGTCTTCAACTTCGTACTTTGTTTTGGCCTTTTTAACTTTGTTGATTCGAGCGACACTGATGAGTTTTTTTGTAGACGAAATGCGCGTCTGGCGTACAAAATTTTAAGCCTGGTATCTATGATGAGTTTATAAACCGTAAACGAATTTTCAGGCCGAATGGAATTGGAAAAAAAAAATGAAATAGAGAAACGATCTTTTCTTAAACTTTCCTTTGCGAACAAAGGTCTCGATATCATCATTTTAATCAATATCCTTCATCATTATTCAGTTCAATTGAAAATACCTTCCTACATTTGTAATGATCCGTCTGTAACTATCATCTCTACCTATACAAAAGCAATTGCAACTATAATTCCAATTACAAATACGTGTTGCAGGATCTCAATATTGACGACTTCAAATCTTTACCTCCTGACTGCACCTGTGCTAGTTCCCCATTCATAAAAATCCGGCTGGCCACGTTTTTACTGGTGACAAGAACATTGGCAATAACACTTCTCTGCGAAATGTGTTATCCAGAGGCTCGAAATACCGTGAGCTTAAATCCATCAATTGGAAATACAACTTTTAAAAAAATACGGATGGATGCAGTCGAGTATATATTGTGACAGGAAAGTGGCTTGACGCGAAAAGGAGACGAACAAGAAGGGTGTGAGGTCGTTGATACAAATTAGATTTACAAAACTGAAAGAACACTCATGTAACATCGATCTTCAAAGTCACAAAACGTTGCTAAACATATGTCCTTCCTCCATGAGAAATATTGTATTGTCATAGCAGATTAAGCCCCAATCAACATTGATTGTGTGTGTAAATCACATAACATAAACTGTTTGATAAAGGAATAAGATTTTGACAATTCACTTGGAAACTCAACATTTACCTCCACGACACTTTATTTATGAGAGGCAGACTTCATGTAGGAACTTCTTAGGAAGAATGAAAAGGAGCCAGCATTATCCTTAAATTAACGTTCCGCTATAAAGATGATATCCTCTCACCAAATAATTCAAAGTTTGATGACTATGTTGAACGCATCTAGCCCATCGAACTAGAAATAAAAGATGCCACAAATCCAGTTTAGTCTGCTTCATATTTTGGTTTGCATCTAGAAATTGACAATGCAGAACAAACCTTTACAACAAAAGAGATGGTTTCAGCCACCTAATTGTGAACTTTCCATTTTTATGTAGCAACATTCCAGCAGCGCTTACATACGGAGCCTCAGTTGATTTCCTTTATAGAGGGTTGATTCTTACAAGGTTGCTAATAAACCAAGGATTCTAAGTGGAAGTCATCCCTTCGAACATTTTACGGACGACATCACGAGTTGTTTGACCATTATAGACTATCTGTTTCACATATGACAACGGAAAATCCTGTAACTGTTAACAGCATTGTGGGATACGGTATAATAATTTTGCATGACATAATTTTGACAATTAAAACATAGCCCCTAAAAGTGATATGCGTACAAATGCTTGTTTATAAATTTATGAATATGCAAACTGAAACTGTTTTTGACAGAAGCAAACGGAAAAAAAACATTTACTTCACTCTTTTGACTTACTAGTAATTCAGTGTTATTGTTAACTAATTTGAGATCGCCAATGGATGAAAAAACTATTGAACAATTTTCTGATCATCAATCTAATCGAAAGGATTTAATCTGATATTCTTGCTCCGTTTAATTATTCATTACCATCTTTTTAAATAACGTAAATTGTTTCATATAAGTATTATATTAGCAGGATTTTCTATATATGAATTGGAATTTGAACAAAACAGCGTGTTCTTCTGAAGAAAAACGTTGAAAGATGATATTCACCTCATCAAAAGACGACAGTTATTGTAAATAAATAAGGCGATGTCGCTGGGACCACGAACGATAGTTGGTGGTACATTGAGAATGAGCCTCTGGAATACGTTTATTTATAATATGATGTGGTTGCAACACTCAAATCTTGATACATATTTTGATACCAGTCAAACAGGATAAGTTAATCTAATATCGGTAAAAAAACAATTTTCTTATTAAGCCCATCACATTATATTATCGTAATATATATGACCTTACGTTTGTCTTTGTATATAATAGTGGGGTATCAAGGATCCGAGTTACTCAACCGTAACACAAACAAATTACCCGGATTAATTTGATTGCATGATTATTGTTTGCTAAACGTACAGTATCAAATGTTTCACGCATTGTCAGGACGAGAACATATTAAACAGTACATTACGTAGCTTTTTGCAAAGTAGCTCGACTAGGATGGAAGACGGAAAAATTTGAACTGTCACTGGAAAAGAGAAACTGTAGGATATAGACAGATATTTTGACACCTACGGAACTTTCAGGTTATGTTTCAATTGTTTTTTAATGCTTAGAGCATTGCACTCTCTCAACACGGGATATACCGGAGGATATAACATATTCATGTTTAACCAGACTTGTCTGCGTAGTTATACATACCTAACAGCCAAACGGACGACCCTCAGTACTGGTCTTACTGTCGGACGGGAGAGGTCCTGTTTTCTTCAGTCACTCCTTGGTTTCCATGGAGATGTTGCAGTATAATTATTATGGAACACCTTTTCATGCATGGCCGAAATATCTACGCTCTTTCACCGTCAATAAAAATAAAGACACTTACTTTAAGCTTAACTATAAAGGGCACTCTAATAGTAAAATGTGACAAACTCTTAAAAGACAATCAACAAACTAATTTAAAACAATAATAGACATCAGAAATCAACCCGACAGAGGGATGAAGATGTACGACTACCACTATACAGCCGGATCCTGGTTAGGGGCATGCTGGTAAGCACTCAACCCCAAATTTTGATATTTAGGGTATTACAAACATAAAAAATACTAATCATGCAACGAAGACAATAAAAATCAGCTGAAATGCACGTTGCTTTTCAAATCAGTCCTGTAAGTTCAATTTTGATATTTATCGTATTGATTGTAATCATATAGAAAATTCAAGGAATCATACTTGAATATAAGGAATTGTGTTTAAATATAAGGAACTGTAAATTTTTAAAAGATTTAAGGTATTGGATTACATAAACAATTCCTGGGGATTATTGAAGTATTTATTAAAAGTGTTTATCTTTGAACGTATTTATGCTTAGACGGATCAAATTATTTGGGTATGGGAAGTATACTGTACAAAGTATTATATTTTGCTAAGATTTCAGAATAAAAATACACATATCATTGTTTAAAGTCGCCTATTCCATCTATCTTTCCTTTTTTCTTTCGCCTTTGTTGGTACCTTTATTATTGTCATATTGATATAATATATTGGTTTTGATATTTCCCAAACTTATCATCTCAGTGCAATATTTACTTGAACGGTTTCATCTATTTTGTTTGGGTCTTGTTTGATTCTATATTGCTGTTATTCATGAAAAAGCATGTAATGAAAGTATATAATTTTTGTAATTTGAATAATATACAACGATTTCGCACCTTAAAGATCAATCTTTAAAATAATCTGACACAATAAGTTTCTTTTTACTAAGTACAATAAATGTTATAAATTTCAAAAGTTATCAGCTTTTTTCAGCTATTTCTTACAATAAATGTTTTTCTTTTCCTGAGAATGTTGAAACAATAGAAGGTATGTATCGAAACTGTTTATCAACAATGGATAATGTTAAACACATTGCCTAATCAGTTGATACAAAAGATCACTGTGAACGTGACGCAGACTGTTTCAGCTCTTGTCCAATTAAAATCATAGAGCGGAAGGAAACGTTTATACTTTTCTTTACATATTATTTCTCTGTTAACTTGAATGTCATATTTTATTCTCAAGTATATAGACTAAAAAATACCATACTGAAGTGTATTGAAATATTAGTACCCCACAGTCAACTATGAAGAATTGTGTGTATCGGATTATAATTATTTTATCCTTGGTTTTAATTGTGGAGACAGGTATGTTAACTTTTTGATTGTTTTTGTTTTGCTTTCTCGAAGGTCTTTTGGGTTCTTTTTAGGATTTTTCAGGTGTCAAAGTTTCAGAAGAATTCATTAACAAAATAAGAAATGGCTTTTTAACAGAGTTAAAAGCCTATGGAAAATAAAAAATAAGGTGTTGGACACCTTTGAGACTTATGTTTGAAACTGCAGACAATATATTTGTATATTTTATTTAACAGAAACTACCCTTTTATAGTGGGACACCTGGAGGTGGGTTATCCATAAATGCATGTCGAACAGAGCGAAATTTTCGTTTAAATATTTCAATATTCCTGAGGGATATTAGTGTTTCAATGCGATGAAAATTAAAGAATTCAATAACGTTGTTTTGTTTGCAATGAAATACAGTAAATACCCAATCAAATTAAAACAAGCAAATGTATTGTCAGTATTAAATTTTAGAATGAATTTAACATCGAAATTATCAATTTTAAGTCGAAATGTGCATTATTTAGGAGTATAAACGAATTACAGTATAAACCTTTTTCATTTTGCCTTGGAGTTCAATATTTTTGTTATACTTTTTAGTATATTGCAATGTGTTTAATCGTTCTTGTGAGCTTTTTAGTAGTAAACGTTAGTTACAAATCGTTATATATGGTTTGTAAATCCGTAAAGAAGGTTTAAATTCTGTTAGTTAGATATACAGATCTTATACAACTGACTCTTTTCGAAAAGAAAGTTAAAACTCATCTTTATGAAAAACAATGAAATTGTAACTGATTTAGTTTTCCGAATTGTAGGAGATGTGAATTACAGGATATTTTGCCTTTGACACCTTGTGAAATAAACACTGTATTTTATCTCATGACGTCATACAACGATTGGTATTGTAAAAAGGATATAGTTCCATGCCTTCTACTTTGTTAATAATAAAAAGTCATAACCTATCCAAGAATTCACTTGACGAAACATATTTGACTCGCGACCGAACAACGCTGATAGTTCACTCATACGCTTCTCGCATTCGTAAACTGTTGTTGTTTGGTCCTTCGTTGAACATTGCAGTTCTTTCTAAAAATCTCATTGCGCACACAAATCACAAAAAAGTTAAATTTTTCAAAGATCAACGATCTGTGAGAGTACATTTAACTCCACTTTTTAACT
Source organism: Mytilus coruscus (assembly GCA_017311375.1). Taxonomy (NCBI): domain Eukaryota; kingdom Metazoa; phylum Mollusca; class Bivalvia; order Mytilida; family Mytilidae; genus Mytilus; species Mytilus coruscus. The sequence goes on along the minus strand of CM029595.1, from coordinate 106,636,647 downwards.
GAAACTCCATTTAATTACTTACATTTGGACCAACATGATGTAATAGTCACCTAACTTTGAATTGTTCGAGATATCAAGGATTTTCTACCCCAGAAATAAATTACCTTAGTATTTGGCAAAACTTTCGGAATTTTGTGTCTTCAATGAACTTCAACTAAACACTTTATTTGGCCTTTTAACTTTTTTTTATTCGAACGTCACTGATGAGACTTTTGAAGACGAAGCTCATCTGGCGTAAAAACATATAAGCCTGATATTTTGATGATTTTTTCCTTACAATATTTGTATTTCTATCGCAAGTCTGTTGCTCTGTGGAACAAATGACTCGGGCGAAGTTACGCATTGATATAAGAAAAATGTCCGTTCGTTCTGTATTTAGGTATATTCGGGACACGCAAGTAAAGCTCATCATTTGTAGTAACAAATAAAACAAATTGATTAATACTTCAAAGGTACACAAATGTGTATGTGTCAGCCTGGTGTTTTCATCGTTTTTCGGTTATTTTTGCCATGGCTTTGTCAGTTTGTTTTTAACTTATGAGTTTGAAAATCCCTTTGGTATTTTTCGCCTCTCTTTTGTATAGATTTAAAATGAGACAATTTGGCAATTCCATGCGCAAAATTGAAATTATACAATAATGCTAGACTTTTATTAATACTTGCTATTCCCTCTGTGAACATGTGAACAAACTTTCGGGAAAAAAAACTGTATAAATGAATTCAAATCAACTTTAGAATATTAATTTTAGAAGAGGATCCAAACCAACCGTATGAAAAATGAAAATAACTGTTACTTTATAAATTTGTTGGGTCCGAAGCGCTTCTCTGTATTTAATCAGGAACTCTCAAAGCCAAATATTTGAAAGTCAAGCATGTATAAGTACCGAGACATGCGAAGAGCTATATGACAAAATGGGACTAAAAATTCCAGCCAAAATCCAAATCCAGCTATGAAACACAACCTCTCATATACAATAGATTTTCCGATATCAAATGAAGAGCAAAGCAGTTATTGTGATCTAGTATCATTCGACAAAAAATCTGCTTTTATCCATGTCAGTTATTTCGTTTTTTTGCTTGGTACATTGTCTCGCGGAAAGATGTATAAACTCATTTAAGATACCAGGCTTATGGTATGGTACACCATATCAAATTCGAATCAAAGCAGTTGAAAGGCTAAAACGGTTCTCTCTCAGAGAGAATCTATTAGGGGTTTATATATATGTGGTATTTTTTTTATGAAAAGTAATGATATGATTAGCTCACCTGGCCCAATGGGCCAAGTGAGATTTTCTCATCACTTGGCGTCCGTCGTCCGTCGTCCGTCGTCGTCGTCCGTTATCTTTTACAAAAATCTGAAACTACTAGGCCAAATTTAACCAAACTTGGCCACAATCATCATTAGGGTAACTATTTAAAAAATGTGTCCGATGACCCCGCCTGCCAACCAACATGGCCGACATGGCTAAATATAGAACTTAGGGGTAAAATGCAGTTTTTGGCTTATATCTCTGAAACTAAAGCATTTAGAGCAAATCTGACAAGGGAAAATGTTCATCAGGTTAAGATCTATCTGCCCTGAAATTTTCAGACGAATCAGACAACCCGTTGTTGGGTTGCTGCCCCTGAATGGGTAATTTTAAGGAAATTTTGCAGTTTTTGGTTATAATCTTGAATATTATTATATATAGAGATAAACTGTAAACAGATTAAATATTCAGCATAGTAAGATCTACAAATAAGTCAACATGACCAAAATTGTCAATTGACCCCTTAATGTTTATTAACCTTTAGAGTCATTTTTTAACAATTTTTCGTAAATTTGTGTAATCTTTTACAAAAATCTTCTCCTCTGAAACTACTGAGCCAAATTTAACCAAACTTGGCCACAATCATTATTAGGGTATCTAGTTTAAAAAATGTGTCCGATGACCCCGCCTGCCATCCAACATGGCCGACATGGCTAAAAATAGAACATAGGAGTAACATGCAGTTTTTGGCTTATATCTCTGAAATTAAAGCATTTAGAGCAAATCTGACAGGGTAAAAATGTTTATCAGGTTACGATCTATCTGCCCTGAAATTTTCAGACGAATCAGACAACCCGTTGTTGGGTACTGCCCCTGAATTGTTAATTTTAAGGAAATTCTGCAGTTTTTGGTTATTATCTTGAATATTATTGTTGATAGAGATAAACTGTAAACAGATTAAATGTTCAGCATAGTAAGATCTACAAATAAGTCAACATGGCCAAAATTGTCAATTGACCCCTTAAAGAGTTATTGCCCTTTAAAGTCAATTTTTAACAATTTTTCGTAAATTTTGTAATCTTTTATGAAAAGTAATGATATGATTAGCTCACCTGGCCCAATGGGCCAAGTGAGATTTTCTCATCACTTGGCGTCCGTCGTCCGTCGTCGTCGTCCGTTATCTTTAACAAAAAACTGAAACTACTGGGCTAAATTTAACCAAACTTGGCCACAATCATTATTAAGGTATCTAGTTTAAAAAATGTGTCCGATGACCCCGCCTGCCAACCAACATGGCCGACATAGCTGAAAAAATAAACCTGGGGTAAAATGCAGTTTTTGGCTTATATCTCTGAAACTAAAGCATTTATAGCAAATCTGACAGGGGAAAATGTTCATCAGGTTAAGATCTATCTGCTCTAAAATTTTCAGACAAATCAGACAATCCGTTGTTGGGTTGCTGCCCCTGAATAGGTAATTTTAAGGAAATTTTGCAGTTTTTGGTTATTATCTTAAATATTATTATAGATAGAGATAAACTGTAATCAGATTAAATGTTCAGCAAAGTACGATCTACAAATAAGTCAAATGACCAAAATTGTCAATTGATCATCTAAGGAGTTATTGCCCTTTATAGTCAAGTTTTAACAATTTTTCTTAAATTTTTGTGATCTTTTACAAAAATCTTCTCCACTTAATTTACTGGGCCAAATAATATTAAAATTTAGCCATAATTTGCAATAGGGTATCTTGATTGAAAAATGTATCCGATGACCCTGCCATCCAACCAACAAGGCCGCCATGGCTAAAAATAGAACATAGGGGTTTACTATAGAAGTCAATGGGAAAATTGTAAAAAAACAATTTCATATGGTCACAACTTGAAAACTAATTTAAATAATGATAAGGGGTCTTAAGTAACTATTGTAAGACTACAATGGGATGACATGCTTTTAATTTAACTACTGGGCCAAATTAAACCAGACTTGGTCTCAATCATTATTAGGGTATCTAATACTATTTATTATGATTTTAACCTTATTTTACATGATTTCCAAAACCACTGTAGATACAGGTGAGCGACACAGGCTCTTGAGAGCCTCTAGTTTCATTATGCTGAATTATTTAAACTATTGTTTTAGTGGGAAGTGTAGTAAAATCAAATAATTGCATTGTTTAAACACAAAAGCTATCCAGAACTCTAGTTATGAATAGAAATAAGGACAGATAAACTGAGGGGGGCGTTCCTTACTGTAACTTCTTTCAAAGGGATTGCGCTCATTGTAATTTTCCTGACATTTATGTTGGAGCAAGATAAAAAATATACCAAATATGCGTCAAAATTGCATTTCTAGATTATTAAGGTGTAAAAATACACGGGGTGCCATAAAGTCCTTTTGAAGGTTAGACGAAACATTTTGAATTTCCCTGTTGGAATCGAAACTCTTTTTTTTTTATAAAAACTAACACAAGAAATGAAGTTAGCATTTATCAAATTGTATATAATGAATCATAACATTATCAAAGCATTGAGGTGATAATACCCCCGGGAACTAGAAATCCACCAATAGTTGTAATCGTATCGTAAATTCTGTCGTACTACTCACTGTATGTATTGTCTTTCGTATGAAGCTGTATGCAGTGAACTTATTTTGCTAAATGGTTGTAACGTATTCTAGAAACAAAACAAAAAGGTGTATTGTAAGTTAGGTTACATAACATTATTACCCATGACAAATTGTCTTTACTTCTGTTTTTAAATTGTAATGATAACCGGTTTTGCAATAACGTTTTGATCCCGATGGTTAAATCGGTAACATTGAAACAACGAAGCAAGTCTTCCATTAAAGATGTTAATGATAAAATAATCATGTATGAGGAAGATTTATGACCACAAAATGATAAATTTATCAAAAAAACACTTCAAGTTACACAAAAAATGAGAATGACACTAATGTAGGTATAGCATTCAACAATTTAACAACCTGAAACGGTAAGGCTATGAAAATAGAGAAAAAACATTGACGACAAATAATAATTTTATCGAAATGAACTCTTGTGCCATATTTTACTTAAAGTATAAACCAATAAAGATTGCAGGGACACGTTTTGATGTTTTTGCCGTAGTTTCACCACCAAGAATTGCTTAATAGTTTAAGTTAAAATGGCGGTTTACGTCTTCGCTACTCTCAAGACCCAAACGAAACACAATTTTCAATGATATATTCATGAACATATGTTTTAAATAGTCAAGATTTTTCTACACATATACCATTTAAACTTTTCAACCTGAATTTACCGCTATTTATTCCAACGTCAAAAGTCATCTATGTCCTTTTTTTCAAATCTAATATTAAACTTATGCTTTGTAATCTAGATACCAAATGTATGAGAAACAGCGACTCGTCAAGTTCCCTCACTTAACGATAATGTTCTGTTTTTTCCTTCTTAAGAATTCTACATACTTCATATTGGTTTGATTTTGCAGTCAAGCCCAGATTTCTATGAAGAGAATATTTTCAGCACTATCACTATTCTACACTACACTAAGGACATAGTTTTCGTAAATTGGTCAACACTTCCAACCACAAGTTATCACAAATATAGGAATGTATTGTAGAAGAATGATTCCATGTGCAGGAATTTAATATAAAAGTTTATTATTTCCAATATTTTTAGAGGGGGCAAATGCCATGTCTATATGAAAATATAGCTTTCGTTAGCCGGGAGATTGTATACATGAGCAGTAAATCTTTTTTTCCCAATAAATCATAAAGAATGGCAATGCTACTTGTAATATAGTCACTTTTTAGCTCACCTGGCCCGAAGGGCCAAGTGAGCTTTTCTTATCACTTGGCGGCGTCCGTCGTCCGTCGTCGTTAACTTTACAAAATCTTCTCCTTTGAAACTACTGGGCCAAATTTAACCAAACTTGGCCACAATCATCATTAGGGTATCTTGTTTAAAAATTTTGTCCGGTGACCTGCCAAACCAACCAAGATGGCCGCCATGGCTAAAAATAGACCATAGGGTAAAATGTATATTTTGGCTTATAACTCTGAAACCAAAGCATTTAGAGCAAATCTGACATGGGGTAAAATTGTTGATCAAGTCAAGATCTATCTGCCCTAAAATTTTCAGATGAATCGGACAAAGGGTTGTTGGGTTGCTGCCCTCAATTAGTAATTTTAAGGATTTTTCCGTTTTCGGTTATTATCTTGAAAATTATTATAGATAGAGATAAACTGTAAACAGCAATAATGTTCAGCAAAGTAAGATCTACAAATAAATCAAATGATCAAAATGGTCAGTTTACCCTTAAGGAGTTATTGCCCTTTAAAGTAATTTTTACCAATTTTTTGTAAATTTTGTAATCTTTACAAAATCTTCTCCTCTGAAACTACTGGACCAAATTCAACCAAACTTAGCCACAATCATTATTAGGGTATTTAGTTTTAAAATGTGTGTGGTGACCCAGCCAACCAACCAAGATGGCTGCCATGGCTAAAAATAGAACTTAGGGTAAAATGTAGATTTTGGCTTGTAACTCTAAAACCAAAGCATTTAAAGCAAATCTTACAGGAATTAACTTGTTTATCAAGTAAATATCTATCTGCCCTCAAATTTTCAGATGAATTGGACAACTGGTTGTTGGATTGCTGCCCTGAATTGGTAATTTTAAGGAAATTTTGCCGTTTTGGTTATTATCTTAAAAATTATTACAGATAGAGATAAACTGTAAACAGCAATAATGTTCAGCAAAGTAAGATCTTCAAATAAGTCAACATGATCAAAATGGTCAGTTGACCCCTTAAGGAGTTATGCCCTTTAAAGTAATTTTTATCAATTTTTGTAAATTTTGTAATCTTTACAAAATCTTCTCCTCTGAAACTACTGGACCAAATTCAACCAAACTTAGCCACAATCATTATTAGGGTATTTAGTTTAAAAATGTGTGTGGTGACCCAGCCAACCAACCAAGATGGCTGCCATGGCTAAAAATAGAAAATAGGGTAAAATGTAGATTTTGGCTTGTAACTCTGAAACCAAAGCATTTAAAGCAAATCTTACAGGAATTAACTTGTTTATCAAGTAAATATCTATTTGCCCTCAAATTTTCAGATGAATTGGACAAATGGTTGTTGGGTTGCTGCCCTGAATTGGTAATTTTAAGGAAATTTTGCCGTTTTGGTTATTATCTTGAAAATTATTACAGATAGAGATAAACTGTAAACAGCAATAATGTTCAGCAAAGTAAGATCTTCAAATAAGTCAACATGACCAAAATGGTCAGTTGACCCCTGAAGGAGTTATTGCCCTTTATAGTCAATTTTAACAATTTTCATTAATTTGGTAAATTTTGGTAAGTTTTACAAAATGTTTTCCTTTTGTAATCTTCTTTTCTGAAACTGCAGTAGAAAATCAATATAGAAAACAATCTACTAATGAACTGGCAATAAAAATAATTGATAATTCTATAACATGAAAAAAACACATTAATACCTGATGATGGTGTTTCTTTCTTTACATTGAAAATGATGTCACAACTATAATCCCGAACAATAAGTCGAATGTCAGATATGTTTCAGTACTTTGGCTTCATTTTCTACAGATTCCGAAGTGCAAATGATGCTTAAATTCCTACACTAATTTATACAGACTTCATCCCCTTTCACAGGTAATGCCTGCCTCATATTATATTTAAAACTTTGATAGAATATCAGAAATTTTGAGAGAAAATTAATCAACCATGCAAGATCTAAAACTTAATTAATATTGTTGAAATTATCAATTAACTATTAAAAGAAAATTCTCATTAAAAATATAGTTCTTCATTTTATATTTTATCAGAAGTTTAGGAAAAAATTGAATTTAATTGTGTCCCTTGTTCTCATTTCCTGGGATAAATCCAATACAAATTAAAGTATTGGTATTGAATTAATATTTAAGAAATATTTCAAACCTTACCATTTTCTTCACAAGAATGAAGACCATATTTTCAGTGTCATGAGTATCAGTCATCATATTTGTTGTACTTAGTTGTTTAAAAGTTGAATACAAAAAGATACAATTCAAAAAAGATCAACAAAGCAAGTTTTAACGACCTCAGCTGGCTATACAACCCTTGCACAATCAACTGAATTTTGCAGAAATCATTAATAAGAAAGATTGCCCTTACATGATAATTTTTATTACCTTTTGTTTTGTTTTGTTTTTTTTTTTTTTTGGGGGTGTTACGCAACAACAAAACTTCACAACAAACTTTCTCATCACTTCGCATTTCTCGTTAGATAAATTTTACAAAAATTCTCCCCTGAAACTACTGTCAAATTAAACTTGGTTTAAATCACCACTAGGATATCCAGGGACCACTGTGTATGATGACCCTGCCTGCCAACATGGTACACATGGCTGAAATAAAACATAGGTTTCAAACGCACTTTTTAGTCTTATATCTCTGAAACTAAACGACAGTACAACAGTTGCATTTATCATGCATCAATTGTAAATAAAAATATCAGGTGAGCGACACAGGGTCCTTGGAGCCTCTAGTTTTTTTATCGCATAACTCATTAACTGCGACAACTCTACTATGTTTTCTCTATTGGGGAAACCAGACAACGGCTGTTCATAATTTGTATTGATGCAGAAAATTATATGCTACTGCACTTTTAACTTTTTAAATTATTGTGATAAGTGAATTGCATCCTAGTGACACGCATCCCACCCACATGTATATAAATATCTCATGAATTTAGACATGATTTTACTAATAGGTTTACATTTTAAGTACAGATTTAATGTTTCCGTTTCTAAATATACAAAGTTTTCAGATCTTAAAGTTTGATCAACTCAAAGAAAGTACTTACTTCCATAGATTATAGATATCGACTTTATGTCTTACTACTTTAAGACAGTCATTATGTACAATTCGAAAAAATATTTTTAAAACCAGTTTCTACAAACGTATAGAACTGTCTTACGTTGTATTAAACTTATACTAGAAATCAAAGACAACTACAAACACGTGACTGCAACAACCTAGTTCTAATTTTACAGATGATATACGAAAAATGTATTTAAAAAAGTGTCTTGAAAGTTTTACACTTCAAATTCGAATGGAAGTCGTCATGCAACTTGTTCATGTTTTAAACGGACTCACACAACATACGTGCTGTAGTTTTGCCAATAATAAAACTCGGTATTAAGTGGGTGTTATATTAAAACTTAAGTATATGCTTTTTTTTCAAAATTATTATTTTGTTTTACTCTACATATGTGAATAATTTGAAATAAAAAATGTTAATGAAAATGAAAAAATGTCCTGATCCAAAAGACATCAAACGATCTTCTACAATAAACACAACCATGCAAGAGGAATTATACGGTTCTAGATTCGGTCGATACTAATATTTTGGCCTTTTCACAAGATCATGTGTTTTCATTGACTGTTTATTAAGTCTTTACACTTAATCCTAGGATGTGCAACGATTGATTATCTAGTCTTGGATACATTATTTTTGTATAAGCTGTTATTGGCTTTGAACTAGCTTTCAGTAACTCCGAGTAATGTCAGATCGGTACTTTGTGTCGACTTTAACTAGTCTGTTTGTTAGTTGTTGTTTTTTTTTTTTTTAGCTTTCTGATGTGTCAAACCTGTTGTCAACTGATTTTGATAGTTTACTTTTATTTTGTGCTGTTACACCACTGTTCAAGGTTAGAGGGAGTGTTGGGCTCCCGCAAATATTTAAAAACCCGCTGCGTTTGTATGTACCTGTCCCAAGTCAGGAGCCTGTACTTCAGTGGTAGTCGTTTAATGTTTTGTACATAAATCAGACCGTTAGATTTTTTATAAGGACCAATTCTAAAAGACAAAATAACGAAAAACAACAAAACAACATAGAGATGACACTAAAAGACAACCACTATCGAAGTTCCTCTCTTGGAACAGACTCTTAAACATGTGGCGGAGCAATTTGAATTTGAGTACTTAAACCCCACCTTGATAATCTCGATCACTAAAATAACAAAATCTACGTAGAAGGTACAATACAGATGACATAATCACAATTACAAGTTAAGAGGCAAAACAACCGTATCAAAGAATGATTGTAGTCACTAAAAGAAAGCTCCTACACTCTACAATATACGTCATTTCAAAAAAATATTCTGAAATTTATCCGAAGTATTTTCATATGCTAGTAAATGTTTTTGTTCATATGCCACCTCTGTCTATTTCTAACACCATGAAATGATGATTTGTCAGTAGATATGGATGAATGTATATGAAAAACAAATAAGAAAAGATTTTCAATAAAGTAAATGAACTAATTAATTTCTTTGCTTATCAGCACCAGATGAAAGCTGTTCTGCAATTATTGTTTTTTCGCACAAGCACTATTCATCCAAACAATAATACCATTGAACGAATTTCTGTGATTAACTCAATAAAATGTGTATTTGTTCTACTTGTTTATTTTATAATCGTGCAATTTATTACACTATAGTTTCGTAAATTTCTAAAATGAGCACTAAATTATGTCTGAAGGAGTGCAAAGACTTTTGTTAGTATATGCATCAAACTTCTTTTTGTAAATATTTGTTACAAATTGTAAAAATTGACGTAATACAGAAGTTAATTTCTTTCAACTAATGTCAGTGTTAGCAAATCTTTCACTTGAAGTTAAATTCTGTTTGAAATTGCTGATTTGTTCTTGCGAGTACATTGACTTATTGTTTTGACCTTCAGAGTCCAGTACTTGGTTCTAATAGTATTAATAACTTCGATAATACATCCAGTTTAAGTGTGAAACCCAAGAATTTCTCACATATGTCAAAAACAAACTGTAAAATAATAAGCCATTTACACTGTAACTTAATTCTGACTTTTAATATACAATATTACAGTGGACAGGAAAAGGGAAGTTCATAAGCAACTAATTGTATCATTGAGTTATTGAATTTCAAGTTGTCGTTTCCTCTGTTTTCAAAACCTAAGACAATATGAAAGATTTTAATCTCTTTAATCTTTATTTGCCCTTTTATCTATAAATAACTGAAAAGGTTTGTCTGTAACTTTTTGAAAGGTTTAAAGCAAATAAAAATTGAATTGTCTTTTTTCGTCGACTTTTGGATTTTGATTGCCCTCTTGGTTTCTTTTTCCTTTTTTCAACGCCACAAATCACATAGAATATTTTAAACCCAACCCAACGAAGTTGCGAAGGTAATTACTACGCTGTCCGTTTATGTGTCATCACTTTGTTGTCGCCAGGATAGCTTTTTTATCAGACCCTCTTCAAATGTATATGAAGGTTTCCGCTCATCAAAACCTAGGATGAGTTTGATAAATAAGAAAAAGAAAGATATAATTTGCGAACTCTTTTCAGGAAGGCGATTTGTAAAAAAAATATGTCATATCAATTCTTGTTTCCTGGAAAGAGCGTTCATTTTTTTTTTATCAGATCCTCTTGAAATTCGGACGAAGGTTTCTACTAATCACAACCTCCGATTAGTTGGATAATAAAAAAAAACTGAAATAGGGAACCATTTTTGGAGGAAGACTTGTAAAAATATGTCTCTATTAATTCTTGCAGATGGTAAGACAACACTAATCTCTAAAATCACAAAGAAGAAGAATCATACCTAAAACTAATTTTTGCTCGCTAAAGGTATTTCCATCTTTTAATAGCAAGCTGATATATTTAGCTGTACTGCTTTTGTCAGCAAATGTCAAAAATTTCGTCCTTCGACCACACTTTGTTGACCTGTTATCAATTTCAATGTTTGTTTTTCTGCAATTTTAACGGGTAAATTCTCCAGCAGAGGGAACTCCTGTCTCTTTTTTTTCTTTGAAATGAGGTTTAAAGAATAAATCTGCATTTCTTGAACTATTTCAAGCGTTTACGGAATCTGAAAGTCTCTTTGTTTTGTTTAAAGGTAAACTTTTGTTTGCCGATGGAATATGTTTCCTTAAGCATAAACATTAAGCAATGACAATAATATATAATTTTTAATTATCGCCTAATCGGAAAATCATGTGTTGAATAGTATACGACAACACCTCCCAGCAAGGAAACTGATTATCTCAAATATAGAATAACCATAAAGACATATTCTTATGACTTTTTAAATTCTTCATGCAACAATAATAATAAGTATGATATATTACTATAACAATACAATTGACCATTTGTACCACACACACCCATATATGATGATACTACTCAACACGGTGTAGACTATTGATTTACACGGTGTAGACTATTGATTTACTGTTAATTATGTATAATACTTGAATTAACATTCTGCAGGGTGTAACGATAACATTTTTATTCCATATTCTTCTTAGAGTGCACAAACAAATATTTTTTTACAGTAGTTTTTTTTGTCAAGAATGCCACAATTGTTTTAATTTTCGTCATTTGTCGATTAAAAATGTACTCTTTGATCAAAATATAATGCATTAATTGTGAATAGTTTTAGCAAAGAAAAGATAGTTGTGCGGTGAATATGGTTCATAGATACATATTAGACAGCTGTTGTTTTGTTGTTTATTGCTTCTTCTGGTGCAAAGCTTTTTAATTTTGTCAATTTTTACCTTTTTGTAAGCTATACCGAAAGATTTTTATAATCGCACACTGAATTGTAAATTTTTCTTAATGTTTTATAAAATACATCCAAACACTCGTAATATCATTTTCGCCTTAGATATTAAATAAGAAGAGGTGGTATGATTGCAAATGGGATAACCAATGCCGTAGATCGAAGAGTACCGTCCTCATCAATAAGCAGAACCCATATCGTGTAGTAAACTATAAAAGATCTCGACATGACAAAATGTTAAATAATTCAAACGAGAAAATGAATGGCCTCGTTTATGTACAAAACAATAAACGAAAAACAAATAATGACCAACGACAACCACTGAACTACAGGGTCCTGACTTGGGACAGGCACATATAGAATGTGGCGGGTTAAACATGTATGCCCCATCCCCCCAAAAAAAAAAAAAAAAAGACTAAAGACACAAAGAACTGATCTTATAGTACTTGCATTTATTGAAAGCTAGTTTCAGTCAAAAATATCAATCAGTACACATCGAATGGATTTTGTGTAAAGACGTCATAACAGTCTTAGTTTGGTATAAATATACTCAGTTTAAAACTTTTAAAATATGCCATTACAGAGTTTTGAAAAATGCTTCGTTGTCTTTTAAAAATCATGAATATATTGAGAACAACTGACAGTGATACCTGATTGTACATTAAGTTTTGAAACTGCAAGTTCGCAAGAATATAACGTTAAATATTTCTTCATTTAAGCTTGTACGACTGAAAACTGTCGACAGATATGCTCACAGAACTGTATGATGAGCTGTAGTGACTCTGGAACGTGCTATGGTGGTTGTCGACATGGCTGGAAAGGACAAAGTTGTGACCAAGGTAAACCAGACATATACACTAACTAAGTTCGTACGTTTGAAGCTTTTCGTGTTTTGTAATATCATAAACGGTATCAATTTTTATGCACCAGCTGCGCCCCCATTTCGACAATTAATGTCTCTTACGTGACGCTCGAGGCCAAAATTATTTGACTATCAAAAATCTAATACAAATGTTGAAGAGCGGATCAAACCAAAAGGAATGAGAGCTTTGTATGAGGGAGATACATTCCTTAGTTTAAAATATTTTACAAAATTTTACAACAGCACATTTTAATCAATCAATATCCATATGTTCATGCCAGTACCGGCTACTGGGCTGGTGATACCCTCGGGGACTAACAGTCCACCAGCAGAGATATCGAGCTGTAAGTCTTCTTTTATATAATAAAATAAGCAAAGCACGACTTAAAGAAGATGTATATATAGGGTATCGAAAAACGACAGCATCCAAACAAAAGACATCTACAGGTTAAAATACGGTCTTCGTTATTGTTTTTTTCTGTTGTTGGATTGCAGTCTTATTAACGTATAATTCACATCTTCTTGCATTTATATTCAACAATAGCCAAGTGTCTTCACGCTATTTAAAGCTGTAAGTCGCTCAGTATAACTTTCCCCTGGTAATCAAAATAAATATATACTTTTGACGAAATGTGATAAAAGTTAATCATTCAAAGGAATAGATAAAACTCTATAATAAAGTCGTTGTTGCAAATTTATTTCAAAGATAGTATTTGTACTTTATTACATTTCTGTGAGAATTCGATTCATCTGTGACAGCGTTAAAGTGTCTGACCTGATGAATATATTTTTTATTATAACAGCATGTGATGATTATACATATGGACCAAACTGTGGCCGGAGCTGTGGTCACTGCCGTAACGACGAGGCTTGTGATGTTCGGACAGGTGTATGTCGGAATGGTTGTGTCGCTGGCTGGAGTGGAAAACTCTGTAATGAATGTACGTCCTAGTTCATGTCAAAAGTTACACAATCGTGGGAAATTAAGCAGATGGCAAACATGATCCTTGTTACGAAACAAAAACTCACATAATAGAAGACATAACTCACATAATAGAAGCTATAACTCCCCAAAAAAGACGATTTTTATCTTTGAGTAGGATCGTTTGGATTCTTTTGTTCATTGCGTGAACTACTATTACATGAAATTAAGTCTTTGATCATATGTGCGGCGTTGTCTTATTTCTGCTTTATGTGTTATAGGTCAAATCCTGTTTCTAGTATCCCAACCCATTTCTTATATTTAGTAAGCAGATAAACTTAATGACTCTGTTATGAGTTACTTGTAATTAATATTTCAATCTTGATAAATTATTATGCAATTCATAACGTGTTAACTGCAAAATATATTAAAACTGATTTTATAATATATGTTTATTAGATAATGTTCGCGTTAAATGTACATAGTTGTCACATAAAACATATTTTGCTGCCTAAAATCGTCGACTCTAATACTGAAAATAGATTAATCAACATTAAATGCATCTTTCATATCTTGATAACATGAACATTTTTTGACAAACTGGACACTTCTTCTTAATATGCACTGTTGATATGTTAAAAAATGAAAAACTAGGTTATAAAAGTTAAAATTTTATCTAGTGTACCCATCAAATTATGTATGTTAAATACCGCGTTAAATACTGAAAAAGCTCGAAGTGAACTCAAACATTGCCGGCGTCGATATAATGCTATGTATTGTGGATGACAAAATTTACCATAGAACATTTATACCGGTAACATTTATTCAATGTTTATTGACGTTTATAGTACATCAAGTTTTCTTTTTATCTAAATAATATCTGTAGAAAATCAAAGCTTTTTTTTAATTTATAGTTTTACACGGTGTAGACTAGGATGTTAATTTTTAAAATTGTTATCCAAGTTTACATTCTGTCTCGAAACAAAAAATACATGTACGGCGCTTTTAAAGTTAGAACTGATGATGAATATAAGGGTTTGTGATATCTAACATAATATGGAAGTTTGGTTATAAAAAGTTTGTTGATTAAAAGTAACCAATTTATAGTAATACAGACAGCTTTTTCATCTGTCTTTACGTTTCATCAACCCCGGTTACCTTAGAATCTACACCAAATTCGTATAAGACCGTGTTTAGAATCTACTCCGAATTTATACATTTCGTACAAGACTAGTCCATATTTAACACTCGTTTGCGTTGTCTTACTTACATAAATAATAGTTACTGTAATAGAACACCTAATTGATTGCGCCTTTTTAAATGTAAAACAGGCAATGCTAACAACCTAAATTTTAAATAACATTATTTGTATAAAACATTCTTTCGATTAATTTGATCAACTAACTGTCAATAGAAATTAGAAGATGTGGTATGAGTGCCAATGAGACAACTCTCCATCCAAGTCACAATTTGTAAAAGTAAACCATTATAGGTCAAAGTACGGCCTTCAACACGGAGCCTAGGCTCACACCGAACATCAAGCTATAAAGGGCCCCAAAAAATGACTAGTGTAAAACCATTCAAACAGGAAAACCAACGATCTAATCTATATAAAAAAACGAGAAACGAGAAACACTTATGAACCACATCAACAAATGACAACCACTGAACACCAGGTTCCTGACTTAGGACAGGTGCAAACAAATGCAGCGGGTTTATATCATTCGGGTATATTTGAGGATATGCACTAACTACACATTTGGTCTTTTGAACTATGCATATATAAATGTAGTAGTATTTTGGATTTTTAAAATCTACAATTACTCAATTTCTCCTGAATAAAGACGAGGAAGGTTGATTTTTTTTCTACAATTACTCAATAGGGTTAAGTCTCTACATTTGTTGTTTATATTTTTAATTAGCATGTGCAGCGTTCACGTTTGGTTTTGATTGTATGGGACGGTGTGGTCACTGTAGACAGGACAAGAAGTGTAATCTGATGACAGGCCATTGTAGCTCAGGGTGTAAACCTGGGTGGACAGGAGAAAGGTGTGACCGTGGTAAGTCTTGGTAATTCTTTCGGAATTCTAGGTCTTCAACGCTCTTCAACTTCAGCCTTTTAAATATTTTTGATTCTTGCTCACTGATGAGTCTTTTGTAGACGAAACGCACGTCTTGCGTACAAAATATTAAGCCTGGTATCTATGATAAGTTTATTGTTTAAATCTGTTTCAACGATGTAAGCAATAATTTCTGACATTTTCAGAACAAGATATTATGAGATTTGACATTTCTATATTAAATAGTATTTGTAAAAAGGAACAAATGAGAACAGCGCATGCACGCTACTTCACTACATGTGAAAATGCATACAATATGCTATAGGTTGATGTGTCATTGGTGTAAACCCAAATCTTATTTTACTCATTTACAAGACTGTTTAGCTAAACTGTACACATGAAAGAAGAAAGGGTAACATTTTTATCTAAGAAGAGAGCTGTAATTACAAATCAAATAGCTTCTCTGGATTTAATTTCATCAAGAATGTCCAAAGCTGTACTACATAAGTATAAGACACAGAAAAATGATTAAAGAAATTTGCCAAACTCGTTAAAGTTTTTCTGGCTTGATGGGTTTGAACCAGTTTTTTAGGAAAATCAAACAAACATATAAATACAAAATGTGGTGTGTGTCAGCAGAATGTAGTGCGCCCTGGGCACGGACATTGGTACCTACGTTATTTCTGCCACTGGATTGATACACTTTGGAGCTTACTAGTATTAACTGACGGATGCTTTGTGAATAAGCTCCCGGCTTGTGAGCTATCAGTTTCGAATGGAAACATCCGCGTGGATGCACTATTTAAATGATACGTGTTGTCCGTAAATTATGGAATTGTACTTAAAATAAGCTTGCATCTACCAAGTTGAACTTTGACAGTTTTGGTTGTTCTGTATATACCTTTTATGTTTTACACATGAGAGTTGGTGAATTATTAGGAAAGATTTACCTAGCACATAGGTTAAAGGATCAAAATTGTTGGCATTTTAACATTCTTCTTCCAGAATGTGAGCCTGGTACTTTCGGAATAGATTGTGCTTTGACATGTGGGCGTTGTTCAGGTAACGGATCATGTGACCACGAAACAGGATACTGTACCAATGGTTGTAGAGATGGTTGGTTGGGAAGTAAATGTAATAGAAGTAAGTATTTTGATTCAACGTTCACTTGTATGTCTCAACTGGTAGTGAGAGTGAGGCTCCTAGCTGAAGAGTGTTTTAACCGACGCAGTCAAAGTGGTAAAAATGAAAACAACTCTTTATAAACTTCATTCGTCCGAAGCGCTGTCATCAGGAACGCTCAATGCTGTAAGCCAAGGATGCACAAGAACCGAAACAGTTGAAGATCTAAATGACCAAAAAGGACCTAAAAATGTGTGATGAAAAGATAACTTTCATTGAAATAAGTGAATCAACTACTCACAAACTTAGGAGAAGACTATAGGCACTTGCACAATCAAATATTAACAAATTACAACCGAATACGTTCGAAAAAAATTACGTTACAATTCAATAAAATGAAGATTAAATAAGAAACATACTTTTACCATGACAATATGTATAGAAATACTATTAAAAACATTCATATCTAAGTAATATTAATGTAACTAACAATAAATCATTTTAAAATGAATAATTTTAACAGAGTGTTCTCCTGGTTATTTTGGAACCGGTTGTCGGTTGCATTGTGGAAAGTGTGCAAATGGAACTTGTAATCACGTGAATGGTAAATGTGGTTCTGTGTGTTCTGCAGGCTATAATGGACAAATGTGCAACCATAGTAAGTCCATGTTTTAATGAACACAAATCTTATACTAGATAAGATAATTGTAAATTTCTGTAATTTTACTTGTGTATTATTATTGTAAGTAGGTTGTTTTCTTAGGAAACTTGGATCAAAGTAGTTTGAACACTTTTTGTTCACTGTTAACTGTTAACTTCAAGGCCGCAAACTATTAAAATCGAATTTGAAAAGTTAATAATTACATTACATGTATGTTTCATTAGGATTCGTAATTTTAATTTGCTGATAACAATCGCGAGGCACTCCAATATCAAATTTTATTTCCGTATAAAATACAATAGCTATGACTGCACGTGCTATCCGTAACCATGTTAGACATATGCATAGAAAAACCAACGATAAGCTTGATATAACTGTATATAATAAGAATTGAATGTTTCTTTATATAATTTTATAAGGTTGTAAAAGCGTTGATCGTGTGTACATTTTTTGAAATATGAAGAGCTTCCGCTCTTCATACAAAATGAGCCTCGGTCAACGCTTTTAAATCCCAATAAAATTATAAAAAGAAGCATTCAATTCTTGAATATTTGGCATCACCTAAACAAATGCAGTTTCAATTTAATTTAATCAATTTAAAAGACTTTAAACATATTAAATTTGTCTTATTCTTCTACTTACAAATATTCAGAGTGTACCAATGCAACGTATGGTGCAAACTGTGGCAGTAAATGTGGACAATGTCGTGATGACGCAGACTGTGACCCGATCAGTGGCATGTGTACGTTTGGGTGCGACCCAGGGTGGCAGGGACTTAGATGTCAACAAAGTAAGTTAATCTCAACGTAAAAGTGCTACAGTTGCTACTGCTCGCGATAGAATGGTTCTTGTAATTACAATAAGTAAAGAAATAATTAAGTGAGCAGCATTTTGTACGCATGTTCCATTTATGAATAACATTAATAGTGCCAATTTTATTGCACTAGATGCACATTTCAACAATTAATGTATCTTCAGTGATACTCGAGACCAAAATACCTAAACCAAATACAAACTTTGAAGAGCAGATAAAACCAAAAGGTACCAAAAATGAAGTCAAATCCACATGTGTGTCTTTGTTTACTGTTGGAAGTCATTATAAGTATCCAATGTAGTGTTAATATTAGCAGAGTACAGTCATTTTCTCATTTGACAGGTTGTCCTGCTGGGTACTATGGGAATGCTTGCATATATAGATGTGGATTCTGCGCTCCAGGTACAACATGTAACATCTCCGACGGCTCATGTGACCAGGGATGTGAGGTCGGCTACACTGGTTTACGCTGTCTTGATGGTGAGTCTCTAGAACAAATGATTATATAGGCACGTATCATTTTGCATCATTTCAACATATCTAAGTTTGGAAAGTACTTTCATGTGCACTTGATAACCTGATCCAGAAGTACAAAATATAACAATTTATAGGTGATTTAAAATATTTTACCATGATTCGTTTTCTGGTAATATTTAATAGTCCATTACACTGGTTTCTATTTTCAGAAACTGGAGAGAAAGCCAAACTAGACATGAAGAACTTAATAGTACCAGTTTTAGTGTCCTGTATTGGTGTCCTCGTAGTTTTGTTCACAGTAACATTGGTGTATTTCATATTCATACGTCCACGCCATGGAAGACTGTTCAGTAGATTTTACAGGTTAACTACAGTAAGTGTTGAGTATTGTCAAGTGTGGTTTGTGTACATGTCTTTTGCTGTTTGTATTGATGTTAAACTTAACTTGAACAGACAGTGTGCAGGACAAGAAGTTTTACATTTTAATACACTTTTTTTTATTCCATTGATGAGATTAATATAAGGGGAGGGATGGGATTAAAAAAAATATTCATGTGCCTATTTTAAGTCAGGAACCTCCCCTATAGTTGCCTCATGTCATATTTTAGTGCTTTTGTTATTTGGAGAAATTGGTTTTGACCACAGATCTTTGGTCATAATTTGTGTTTAATTTATCAACAGTTTTTTCTATAGACTCAATATGGCGTAGAGCTTGGCATACTGTGTGAAAACTACCCGGAAACATTGTTAGAGACCAATGTTGATCTTTAGATGTTTTGTGTACTTTTCTGTGTGTGTCGTTGGTTTGCTGTCTCATTGGCGTATACCAAACATCTTATTTTATTCATACAATGTATTGAAAACTTATCCCCTAAAGCTAACAATCGCGAATCGTAGTTTCTTTACTGTATTGTTCTTGTTCTTAGATTTTCAGTATCTTCCAGAATTGTAGTAGTTTAAGTAAGACTATATTGTGTTTTAACAACATGTATTATGCTGGTGCTAGTGTAAGGTATCAGTTTATAAGTGTTTTGTATATTAACTTCCTACAGTTAGTAATAAATAAATTAGCATCTACTACCAAACGTCATGTATATTATTAAGTATGGTTAGACATGATTTTATTGTTATTATTTCGTGATTACTGTAATTCTTTGTCAAAATATCAAATATAAACTAATTAAACTTTCATTTATTTGAAATGGATACTTTAGATATGCCTTTGTTCTAGAAGTTTTAATCACTGAAAATACCATACTATTATATAGATGTGCGAAAAGAAGAGATAATATATTCATAAATTCCACTTATAATCTTTATTGTGCATTTACAAGTGTTAAAGTGTTTGTGTAATTAATTTTTGTAATAACATTTATGAAAACGGCAGTTATTTTTTCAAGAGTGTTAAAAAGTCTTTGAAGTTTTGAAAAGTTGTGCTGTTATATATTGAAGCATTAAAAATATGCGTTTCCCCACATTACTTATCATAATTGATTGTAGTATTTGTCAGCCGTCACAATTCTTCATTGATAAAAGTTAAAATATACCAGATGCTAAAACAAGCAAACAGAAATATGGTAAACTAAATATGTTATTTCAATAAACAAATGCGGATTTAGGGGAGCAAGGGGCCCGCTCCCTCCATTATGAAGTTATATATATATGGTTAATGTATATAGTTTTACAAGTCCTACTCCTAACGTTGCCTTCGTGCCCCCCCCCTCCTTTTCAAAACCCTGGATCCGCAATTGGTAATATTTAGAAAAGCCCCCATTTAAGTCCAGATTATGCCCATCAATCGTTTCTATCGAAATTATATCGTGCTTGAACAAATATTCTTTTTCTTTTAAAAGGTCATACGATACAGAAAAGATATGCCGTTGATTTTTCCATGAAATTTTGACACAACGTTAATTTTGATATGCCCTATCGGAATATGTAAAGGAAAATATGTATACTTTAATTTTCGGAATATTTCTGTTTGAGATTTGCATGTTTCATCTAGGTTTTATGAAAAGGTCTTTCAGTTAGTTCCTAAAATGAAGGCTGGATGTAATAATATTTTTTATGAAAACATAACATTTATTTGTAATAAAAAGACAAAAAGTTTTAGCTCATGAATAGATATTCCTCAGACTAAACTATGAATTAATCCTCTCCAGTGCTGAATAGCCGTTTATAACAGAAATAGTCATTATATCCACACACATATTAAAAGCTATGAATACACTAGTATAGTATTAAGGATTAAGACAGTAGTTACTTTATACATACAATATATTTCCCTCCGTATTTGTATAACCTTATTTTCCTACATTTTTTTACAGAGAAGCTATCAGGATCCAGAAACCCACATTTATGAACAAGTAGTTTGTGGGCCATGGGAACTTAATAAATATAATCTTGTATTGACCAATGAAAAACTCGGAACTGGACAGTTTGGAATGGTAAAGAAAGGCTATTTCAAGAAAGATCGAGATCATAGACTTCCCGTAGCTGTTAAATCTTTGAGAGGTGAGTGAGTTTTGAACAACATGATGTATCATTTTCTATATTTATTCAATTTTGCTATTTTATCCAGGATCGGTTATTTATTGATCGATTTGTTTCAATATTTTTTTTCAAATCAGGACGTTAAGCAGATCTCCTTTTTTTCAAATGAAACAAATAAACAGTAATAAATTGTTCTCACATGTAAATGAATATTTTTGTGTATTTTATAGATAATGCTTCAGAAAAGGACAAAAACGATTTTATGAATGAATTGAACATCTTAAAGAAAGTTGGACAACATCCGAATGTCGTTTGTTTAGTTGGCGCTTGTCATATACAAGGTATTTATATTAAACTTGGAGTTTATTTTATAAGAAAGAAAGTTTTAAAATGCTTTGACTATATATGTCTTTCATATACTTTAATAATTTTTGCTGAATTGTAAACTTCAAGTATTATTCAAAGACGTTCGCTTCTTGTGTAAAACTGGGGGTGAATATTACTGTCGCAGATGGATAGGAAAATATACATCTCTGCATGTTACCGGATATTTTTTTTTTCCAAAAATAAACCCAGAAGAGTTATTCATACACATCAGATGTTCAAATGACCCGAATTTATCTTATACTTAAAACTTACTGCATGTATCAAATATATATGCGATAACAACAAACACTCTCCTGGGGTTTTATAATTCTTTAGGTCCGCACTTCTACTAAACTCTGACCTATCAACCATTCTCGCTAACATGTTGGTGAAGGATATCTCTTTTTTGGTTCTTTTTTCGAAGACACGTGAAGAAGTGCGTGTGTGTATATATTGCTTTAATGTTATCTGTTTTGTTTTTAACCCGATTTCACATATTACTCATCTTTTAGATTAGTTTATCAGTTAAGAAATTCACATTATTTTATTACTAATATCTTTTCAATTAAATTTAGGATTTCAATAAATGAAATTCAATACGGTAAACATTGGAGTTATTAAAGTACATTTTTTAGCATTTTCATTGTGACGAAATATCATTTGACCAATAGCTTTAAGCTGCTTGTATAATATGAACCTGAAAACCAAAAAAATGCAACTGAAAAATAGTTTTCCTGTTGACAAGACAATGGCCATAATTAAAACAGCAGTTATTAGAGAATAATCCAAAATAAAGGTCATTTCATTTCATATGGTTATTTATTATATTTCTGGTCTTGCAACACACGCAAAAAAACCCAAAGAAAAACCTTCAGACTTTGATTTAAAAAAGAGTTAGATTTGTTGACAGTTATTGATATTCATGCCTTTTGATTTGGGGGGTGCACCAAATGTCGTCTTTGTACTGATTTAAGTGTTTTTCTTTGTCAGGCACGATGTATTTAGCCATGGAATTCGTTAAGAATGGAGACCTACGATCATACCTGAGGAAACAAAGGAAAGCTAAACATAACCTGTATGCTAATACTAAGATCATTTCGCCAGTACAACAGACCATGCTGCTTAAATTCGCCTTAGATGTATCGTCAGGTCTCAATCATTTGGCCGATAAACAGGTATATTTACTTTAATTCGCCTTAGATGTATCGTCAGGTCTCAATCTTTTGGCTGACAAGCAGGTATATTTACTTAAATTCGCCTTAGATGTATCGTCAGGTCTCAATCATTTGGCTGACAAGCAGGTATGTTTACTTAAATTCACCTTAGATGTGTCGTCCGGTCTCAATCATTTGGCCGATAAACAGGTATATTTACTTAAATTCGCCTTAGATGTATCGTCAGGTCTCAATCATTTGGCCGATAAACAGGTATATTTACTTAAATTCGCCTTCGATGTTTCGTCAGGTCTCAATCATTTGGCCGATAAACAGGTATATTAACTTATAAATGATAATTATATTTGAACTTTTTGATAAGTAGTTAACTATACACAATCAAACGAAATCTGAGCTCTCCGTATTTTCATTTGGAATATAAAAAGTATAGTTTTAATGAACAAATTACTGTTCTTTTATTTTCAAATATCATTGAAGTAAAATCGCTTTTCTTCAACACCATGCTATTATATACGTAATAATGATTTAAAATTTTATTTTTAAGTTTACTTGCATGCTATATCAATTTTTTAAATTCTTATCGGTATAATCTTCTGAAAGCTCAAACACGTATTTATGAACATCGATTTTGTTGCAGATTATTCATAGGGATCTAGCAGCTCGAAATGTTTTACTAGATGAAAATTTGACAGCAAAGGTAGCTGACTTTGGTTTGTCCAAACACGAAGACACATATGTAAAGACTTCAAATGTATGTATACCTTACATCTTGTTTAATTCATATTTAATTTGGTTAAATCGACGAGAGATTTACCAGTAGATGAAATGTAACCTTTCGATTTGCTTACTTTATCCACTTTAGTGTCTGTAATATAACCACTCACAATTGGATAGGGTACAAAATTCTTAAGAAATTGATTACTATTGTAGTTAAAAATGTTTGTAGAAAATTAAAAAAAAAGTTCTTTAAAAACGTATCTTTTTAGCATTTCAAAATGTGTATGTGCTTCTTACGAGCTCATGAGCTGTTTGACTTGAAATTCCATAACAACATCTAATATCGCATACAACTGCATAGCCAAGGTCTAATAATAAACAAAAAAGAAAAAACCATATGAGCTTTCAAATCAAATGAGATCTACAAAGATTCGTTTGATATAATTTGCTCTTAAACCTAATCAATAAACTGGATAAAAGCATTTGTTTAATTTGATATATTTAAATATTTCAGACGCGAGTTCCAGTAAGATGGATGGCACCCGAATCTTTATTCAATGCGTTGTATACAACACAGAGTGATGTGTAAGTATATATGGTCACTGCTTTTTACATTTAATTAATTCATATCTCAAATATATGTGCTGTTGATATACATTTATATTATTATATTCTTAGTAGAGGACAAAGTACTCATAACAGTAAGACGAATAATAAGTATAAAAATCAATAAACTGGTGAATCCAAAATCGTTAACTTTTGTTTACAACAGTGCGCATGCAGAGACGTCGGCTGTCATGTTGTAAAGCGTACAATTTCCAAAATAATTTGTATATATCTGATGACCAAAAAGTATCAAGAAAAAAATACGACTTTGTCCTGTTTCACAGCAACACCGGTCTCATAATATTATATTATCTTTCAGTTGGTCCTTTGGTATTCTATTATGGGAAATAGCTACTTTGGGTGGAACACCATACCATGGACTTGATACACAACAAATGTGCAACTTGTTAAAGCAAGGATTTAGAATGAGACGACCAGAAAATTGTGATCCTTCATTGTAAGTTATCGATAACTGCTTTATATTAACAAAAGCATATCATGAATTTCAACCAAAATACTTCTACTGGTTTGAACTGGTTTAATTTGTAACCCATTCTTATTGTTGGATTAATAAATTCTTATCAAGATGCTTGTGCTGCCATGATCTTTTTATAAGGTTTGGGGCATAATTTCATTGAAATCCTCACTCGTTACACTACAACATTGCACTTGACTTTGCAAGTGACTACTACCATGTGAGAGTTGTATCGATAAATATAAATGTTTAGTTGAGTTTATGAATTAGAACAAAAGTCCAACTACATGTATAATAAGTACAAAAGGTTTGAATTGGCAACTGGCAGAAATTAGAAAATGTGGAATTGACATCACATAAAGCATACATTATTTTACTTTGTTTTGCAGGCAATAATTCATGAAGATACATTTCATATTATAAAAAAAAATTAATATATTTGTAACAGGTATGCCATGATGCTTCAGTGTTGGAACGAAAAATCAGAATGTCGGCCATGCTTTTCTGAATTAATGATGAGACTACAAAGAATGTTAGATGACAGCCAAGTGAGTTTGATGTCTTTAGATTTGTATATATTTTATAAGAATTTATTAAGCAAAATAATGAGGAAACATTTACTATACGTTAATTTGTTGTTTCTGTTGATAATAATCAGGTGAAAACTTAGCTTATTGATTGCTTACCAGTGAAAATAAAGTATTTTTTTTTGTCGTCAATTCAAGCACCTCATCTTGATAGGAGACACACAGATTTACTCAAGTGAGTGTATAGTGCTATTTCATTCAGAAAAATATGTGGCAGCTAGGAAAGCACTTTGAAATTAGTCTTGTGAATATCTACAATTATCTTCATTTCTCTGTAGAGTGAAAATGCATTTATTAAAACAAAATATGATTATATGGATAGCTACTTAATTTTTAAGATTGCCTTTTCTGGGCAGAAAAAACTTTTAGTTTTCTATGTATTGTGTGCGATTTTGTCCCATGTACATTTACTCCATATCCTTTCATTTTGTATTTAGTACGTTTTGTTTTATGTAATATCACTAATTGTTTCTTTTTGTTGTTGTGTAGGTTTACATGAACATTGAAATAAACGAAGGAAATCATTATGCTGAAATAAAATAACACAGTCCAGCAAATTAGCTAATCAAATCGATCATCATCAATGATGGACCAATTACAATGTTACAAAACCATCCATACTGTACAAAGACACATAGCAAGGTACATACTGTAGCAACATGCAAAAAAGCTATGTCAATTACCAGACACATAAACAGTTCAGAGAATGCATCGAAGTAGTCAACTTTTATGAACTTCAGACTGTTCAAGTATTGTCCTGTAAGGAATCAAGTATTTCAAGACGATTATCAAAATGGACTTAATATTTTATTTTACTATACAGTAATGTATGGTTGAAATCATTAACATTCATTTATTTACTGCTTGTATAGAATATCTCGTTTAGAACATTTATGAGCTTTGCAATCATTTGCTCTGTATTCATTGTTAATCATCTGTCATCACAAAAAAGTCTTGTTTCATCTCATTGTATAACAGCTGCATCGATATCCTTTCTAGACATCTAAGAATATTCTAATTGTATTCAACTTAATATTGTTTCTTGCAATTTCTTTTTATTTTAAAAATATTGCTTTCCGCTCCATAGCCAAGAGGTCACTGAGGGGGTTATTTGGGGTCATGATTCATGAAAAACTGACTTTGATATTCAAACACTAATCGGAATCTCGGCTTTGTCTTTTCTGTTTTCAGAGGGGTTCAAGGGGTTATTAAATACCTTTTAGAATTCATTGGTTAAACAAACAATGATATATTCTTATTAGGAAATCTGATTTGATCATTTTTAGGTACATGAATCTGTGTTTATTCTAGATTATATGTAAGTTTGAATCAAAAGTGTAAGTCTAGGCCATATCTATGTGTTCTATAACAGAAAATACCTCAGAACATTTAGAAATACAGTAGTATATTATATGCAATACAAAATATGTAGACATAACTGATGTTAAGCTTTAGATCATGTTTGCCTTGTGAAATAATTTCATCATCAACAAATACTAATTGCCTAGTATTTATCATGTTTAATAATCATATTTATTGTGTATTCAGTATTTTATTATTGTTGGAATATGTTACTGTATATTTTACACATTCTAGTTTTACTCTTGTCATATCTTGTTTCGTTACTTTATGTAAAATATTTGTATATATAAATAAAGTGCTGGTCACTTATTAGATGTTGAATAAAATAAACAAGATAGAGTTTGTGTTTAATCATCTGAAATTATGATTTGTTAATTGATGGATGACCATCTGCAAATATTACATGGATATCATGGAGAAAACCTTGTTAATGTCATTTGGATGTAGATTTGTGCCAATCTGAGTAAAATATATAACATGTGACCATGCTTTCCTTACAAGGATCCGACAACACTCCTCTCAACTTTCTGTGTGGGTAGGAATTTCATTGGCTGATAAGTACAGAACATAAATAGAAAGGAGTGTTGTCAGATCCTTGTAAGCAATGGGCGGGCACAGGATCTGTTTTATCAATCTGATTGGATTTGTTCTAGACGAAAAAACTGAGTAAGATTTCAAGGTGGTTCATCTGGCATAATGAATATGGTTGGGGGACCTCATCAGTGGTTATATTATGTCAGAGGATTTGGTGTTGATGGCAGATCTTTGTTTCTGTTTAATGTATTTACAATTTCTTGTACTCAGTATGATTAAGAGCTTGACATATTGGGAGATACCAGTCTATTGTTGAAGATTGTGTGTTGCCCTCTATATGTGTTTTGCTTATTTGTGTCATTGGGTTGCCATCCCATTGGCACAAACTATAAACCTATTTTTATTCATATTTGTAAAATTACATCAAACTTGGCTAGAATTGTGTTTAGGTCATTTATTCCTTGCATTAAATGATGTGCCAACTAAAAAATAAAAATGCATAAAAAAATAACATTAACAAGGTGAGGCAAGATTAAACTTCTATTTTAGCACTCAAATAACTCAACCTTACCTATTTTCTACGGAGCAGTTTTTTTACAAGAACATTTCATGTGTACTATGCTTCTCAACCAAAAATACTGCCAAGAAATAAATGTGACGAAAATGTGTGTTATTTGCAACAACTTCAGCCACTAAAATGTAGAAACTCAAAACATTTCAAAGAAGTTCTCCTACCCTTATCAAGTTGGTCTGAATGACATTTAAATTTTGTATTTTTTATAAAATATAAAATTTTCTAAGTTTAATAGACATTATTTGGTCAGAAATATTAAATGTTTGCCATTTTTGAACCTAACACCTTCAATAGTTAATGTGAGCATACCACATGAGACCACCCAGATTATGATCAACAGATGCAGATATAAATTAATGGAATGTGTCCATGGGACACGGATGAAGCCCCCGCTTGCATATAACGTTATAAAGGGACGTAACTCAAGAACAAAAATGTGCAACCCAAATTCGAACTTGATCTGTGTTTTATGGTAATAAGCATAGTGTATAAGTTTCATAACATTTGTTTAAGGCAATCTAAAGTTAGAGAACAGAAACTAAATTTTGGATGTATGAACAATGCCCCCTCCAGTGCAGGGGGGTGGCATAAAAAAGCTCACATTGACCCTATGGACCTACAGATATCCTTCCTGGCTGCACATTAATACAGGTATCACCTCCATTAGACAACATTTTACTATCATATATAATGTAAGTAATCTCATTCCATTCAATGCTTATGCACTGTATCAGAATTACAAGTAGACTGAGGGGCACTTATTGTTCTCCTTAGAATAATAAGTTACAGTCAGTTGTAAAGCTTTTCAGAATTTCCGCTGATCTTGAGTTAAACATTTTGGCTGGAGTAGGAAATAAAATGACAAATAATCATATTCTATTTGTTTATATCATGTTTGTCAATTAATGACCTTTCTTAGACAATTGTTGTGAGTTCATTCTCATGTAAATTTAATTTTCAAACTTAAAAAAAAAAATATCACAGACAAGCAGAGATTTGATGAGAAGTTAAGCTTCAGCTTTTAACTGTTCAGCTTTAATCCTTTCCCTTGCTTCATTTATTCTCCTAGTTTCTGACATCTGTTTCAGAAGGTTAAATTTCTCAGCAGCAGGGAAAAATTTTCTGACAAAGAAGATGTGTATCTGATGGGTCCAAAAATTAAATTGTCTTGTAGCCTCATCCAATTCATCCTCTTCTTCTTCTGGTGGTTCTATTATGTCAACTATTCCTGTGGAGAAAAAAATCACTGACATATAAAATTAGAAATTTATTTTTCTTGAAAATAAGTTCAGCAAACTACATTTTTGAAATCAATTTTTAAAGTATATACTGTTAACCCTATTTAAGCAAAATATAGGTAAAATATATCATATGTAAAATTTGATTTTGGTGTTTTTACGCCACTTTTAAGCACCACTTTTGGGCTATTTCGTGGCGGTCAGTTTTATTGGTAAAGGAAGCCGGAGTGCCCGGAGAAAACCACCGACCTTCGATAGGAAAACTGACAATCCTAGTCAATTAAGACTGGAGTCGAGTGCACCCGCACGAGCGGGGTTCGAACTCACAACCTCAGTGTTGACTGGCTAGTGATTACAGTAGTAAGTAACTACTTAGACCACTCGGCCACCGAGGCCCCCTCATATGTAAAAAAAAAAAAAAAAAAATTGTAAAATTGAAGACTAGTATATGCTGTATAGCAGACATTCTTCTTGAAAAAAGTCAATATTGGAGACGTATATAATACCTGTTTTTAAATCTCCTTCTTCATCAACCTCAGTCTGACCTCCAATAGTATGAGCACCCATAGAGACGCTGCTCTGCATCAGAACTAATCCATCCTCTGTGTTGTTGGTACTCATAAATGAACCATTCTTCTGTGGGTCCATTGAAGGTTCACCTGTATGAAAAAAAGGACATTTGAGATCACTCACCTCGACTTCAAACAAATGTAAAATAATTTGCATGCAAACTAACTAGTTCATTTGTTAGCTTGCAGTCTAACTAGTTTATTTTTGTTTGCTTGCACACTAAATGGTCTATTTATTTGCATGCAGACTATCTGGTCTTTTAATTTGCTTGGAGACTAACTTTATTTCTTTGCTTGCAGACTTACTCATGTCTATTTATTTGCTTGCAGACTTACTCAGGTCTATTTATTTGCTTGCAGACTATCTGGTCTTTTAATTTGCTTTGATAGATATAAGAAGATGTGGTATGAGTGCCAATGAGACAACTCTCCATCCAAGTCAAAATTTATAAAAGTAAACCATTATAGGTCAAAGTACGGTCTTCAACACGGAGCCTAGGCTCACACCGAACAGTAAGCTATAAAGGGCCCCAAAAATTACTAGTGTAAAACCATTCAAACGGGAAAACCAACGGTCTAATCTATATAAAAACGAGAAACGAGAAACACTTATGAACCACATCAACAAACGACAACTACTGAACATCAGATTCCTGACTTAGGACAGGTGCAAACAAATGCAGCAGGTTTAAACGTTTTAATGGTACCAAACCTTCACCCTTTTTCTGAAACAATAGTGTAACATCACAACATAGAAAGACTAACTTTATTTCTTTGCTTGCAGACTTACTCAGGTCTATTTATTTGCTTGCAGACTAACTGGTCTATATACTTTCCTAATTTTATGAAAATTTTCTTGACTTCATGGAAAATAATATAATTTAGCAAATTCAACAAAAATCATCAAGAATCAAAAAGCAAGACACACAATGTTTTATAGAACATAGAAGCATTTTTGCCTAATAATTGGAGATGTTGCTTCAAATGTATGTAAAATATAACCATGTCAAAATTTGTATTGAAACCGCAAGAATTGTTAGTTGCACAGAATAAAGAATATAACAGAACTATAAAGAAGTAAATAAACACTTCAAGACTGCGTCCACCCACATAATGTGTGGAATAGAAATTAAAACTAATTAATGTTTAAATGAATTAACCTTTGACTGACTGTCTACTGGTAGCACCTCCTCCATTTTCAGACACTCCTGTAACATTAGACAAGGACTGTTGTACCTAAAAATAAAATACAATTAACAAGCGAAGAAAATAAATTGGTTGATTTATGATTTTATGAAATTGTTATCAATATTTTTATCAAATTAAAATACTGTCTTTACTATTTGTAAACAACATGTTTTGTAAGCAGATAAATATGTTTTTCTAAGTCGCAAAAAATTTATTTTCTGAGACAACATGTTAAAGAAAGTCTATTCATTGGTTAATTTTTCTCTATATTGATCTGCAAAGCAAAACAATAGTATGAATTATATAAATATAAAGTATACAGGATACATTCACATCACATTTGAACTCTGGATGATAGTCTTCTCATTGGCCATTATACCAGATCTCCTTATTTTTATACATATACAGATATGCCAAAGGTACCACAATAGT
This sequence comes from Mytilus coruscus, assembly GCA_017311375.1. Lineage (NCBI taxonomy): Eukaryota > Metazoa > Mollusca > Bivalvia > Mytilida > Mytilidae > Mytilus > Mytilus coruscus. The sequence continues at coordinate 106,605,561 of CM029595.1, read as the reverse complement.
CCTGCTCCTATCTATAATGATAGACTAAAATATACTTTTCAATCCTATTACCAGAATGTTCTTAGTTTTTTTTATGCCCTTTCATTATCTTTTTATTACTTTATCTTAAAGAAACATCATAAAAGATACAATCTTTTATTAAAACATCTGACATAATAAAGTATATTTATTTTTTCACAAAGATTAAACATATGGCATACCTAAGTAATTACAATTAAACTTAAATTTTTTTCCAGAGAAGGTGATGGAATCTAGAAGTATTATTTTTTTCATTTGACTTTCACAATTCTTTCATAAAACATTAAAAGGGAAATTCCATAATCCCAAATTAACAGCACAAACCTTCATGATCTGTCATTTATGATGTACAATAGGTCAGATCAACTCAAAAGTAAGGTTAAGACCAAAATGATGTCAAACTTGTCAACAAACATAAGAAATTTTGAAAATACTAACCCTTTTATATGTATCAACAAATTTGAACTGTAAGCCATAAGGTCAACTTAAACATTTGACCCTATCACTTTATCTTCAAATGAAAATACTTACCCCATCTGGTTTCGGATCAACTGTTTTTGCTGCTCCATCGACAGAAGATACAGCTCTGGTTGGTGATACAGATTCTGGGGATCCTGTCCCCTGGTGGGGTGTCCCTGGAGCCTGTGACTCACCCCCATCTAAACCGACCTGACTAGTCATTCTAGATGGAGACTGAGGTATAGAATACATACTCTGGTCTGGTGTTATCGCTGTACTAGGTCTAGGTGTGGTGGGATCCTTTACAACAGCTTCAGTACTAAATACTACAGCACAACCAATCAGAGCTTCAAAAAACTCTAAAAAGGTCATCTGAAAAAAGAAAGGGGTGTAGATTCAGAAAGAGTCAATAATTCTGTCAACAATTCAAGAAAATTAAGAATTGTAACTTAAGCACTACTTTACAGTTACATATGTAATATGTCAGATTAATACTAAAAAATTGTTATGTTTTAGGAATAGTCCATTGCTGCATTCTATTGTAGTGTGTGGTTAAATCACTTGTTAACAACAAAAACTGCAGTATAACTTACAACACATTTTACTGGTTAGGATTTTTGTTAAAAAGCTGCAGATCTTAAGAGAACTTCAAAAGATTAGTTTACCCCTGCCACTATTCATGTGCATGTCCCTAGACAGAAACCTCGTTAGAGGTTGTCCTATATTGGAATGTTTTTTTATTTGTCATTTGGATAACTTGGTATTGGTGGGAGTACTTTATAGGTTTTGTTTAACTCATTCACAACTTTAATAGTCTCAATTACATTAAGATTTAAAGCTTGACACACTATATAGACACTTGTTTATTGTTGAAGACTGTATGTTGCTGTCAAGATGTATCAAGGTCATTTGTGTTGTTAGATTGCTGTCTCATTGTCATATACCAAACATCTCCTTTTATTCATAAGTATTGTCCTTCATTCATTTTCATATCTACTTTTTTTTTACAATATATCTAACTACATAATTGTCATGTTTTGATATTTTTTTTGTAAAAGTGTAGGGAGATATCATTGTTTTATGAATAATTTTTTCTTGATGAATTTGTTTGTTTTTCTCCTTGAGCAAAGCATGTTAATACTACAAATCTGCTTCTGTGTTAATCAAAAGTAATTTTGCTGTGTTAAAAGTAATTTAGATACAAACCTCAAACTCTAAATTACAAAAGTGAAAACAAACCTCAAGCTCTAGATTACAACAGCCTTCTCCATCACTAACATTAGGATCATCAGATGTTAATACTTGTATAATGGCTTTAGGTGTCAAATCATTGTTTATCAACTTAAATTCCTGAAGTGTAAATAAGTAAATACTGATATACTTTAGTGTTGGCTGTTAAATGTCACCTTAATTACCAATTAAATATAGAAAATATCTGGTAACGGTACAATTTCTGTTATGTAATAAGTAATTTATTTGTCCTGCACATTTAACTGCATAATAATTCAATATGATTGTATATCAATGGATACAGTAAAAAGATTAAATTTAATTAGGTAGATTCTAAACAGAACCTGTCAAAGGTAGATACTTAAAATATTTTATTTCAAAACTTTAATAGAGTGATGAACAGTTTTATAATTAGACTCTGACATCATATCAAGATATACACTCTAATTGAAAAATATTGTTGCATGAAATAACACTTTGTACAAGAAAATTGGTATGGGATCTTCAATTCTCTTTCGATATGTCTGAGTGACTCACCTTCAACATGTACAAAAACTGTCTCATCTTTAAAACTGGTTCCTTAGGAGCATACTACAATGATATTAATATAATGGCATTTTAATCCATTGAAATATCAAAATATACCAATTTCTTAACCAAAGTCGAGAAACAGTGTTTGAGACAAGGTGGAATCGTCTCCTTTGTGGTTACCAATTTTTGTGGATTGATGGAAAATTGTATTTTTCATGGGTTTGCCAAAGTCTGCATACAAACCCTTAGATGATTTGTACTTTGTTAAACATTTAAATCTGTGGTGTAACTAAACCCACGAAAGCACAAAAATTGGTATCCTATGAATATGTTAATGAATCCACAGTATTCTAGTTTTTATGTTGAATTAAAGTATAAATATATTGTTGTCCTTTAAATTTCTTTAAAAATACAACATTTTAAATTTCTATTTTTGTATATGAGTCAGCAGCTTTGAAATTGGCCTGGCCATCATGTTTTATCCATTTTATATAAAGAATTAAAATTCTGTTTATTTGATTTAGTAGTGTGTTTAAGACTGCAATAACATTTTTACATTAATATGATAAATTTCTATTTAGTTTTAAATTCACACATGGTGGAAAGATAAAATTAAATTTTATTATCGACTGTGCCGAGGGCTTCAAAGCCAGTCAAGGTCGTTAAACACCCCCGTAGCAGTAAATTTTATTTTATGCAATATATTTTTTTTACTGAAATCGACTGATTTACATTGGTTTGATAAATGGAAGGCAAAGACTGCAATGAAAAAAGAGCAATTTTCTGAACAAGTCAAATGCTATGAAATATACACAGACTTACTAGATAATTTCTAAAAGATTAAAAATTTAATCTTTTCATTCACTAGGTCAAATATGACAACGAAATGGATTCCCCATTCAATTCTTTGTCAAAATGTCAAATATATAGTGAGATCCTGAGACATCTAGCAGCATCAGAGTCTTGAACATAAATAAAATCACACTTGTATTGAGATTTATCACAGTTTTTACCTTTCTTGGCTCAGACATAGACTGATAAACTTCATAAGCTTGATCCATATGTACTAAAGCATTTGTAGCTCTTCTGGTCTCATAATAAAACTGCCCTAAAAAGGTACAATGTAACTAGGTCATACAATTAGTCTGCATTGCTTTCATTAAACTAAAATCCATAATTTCAGGTGAAATTTTAAATTGGAAATCAAGAGGTGATACAGTATCTATATGCTAATGAACAACAAATTTGCAAATGTTTACTCAAAATACTAAATACTGTTTAAAATTGGTTAACCACAGAAAGGACTGTTTACCCTATTTAAACTTTTGATATCTAACCTTTCACCTCATTCTAATGGTGGTCATGTGTACCAAGTTGAAAACTTGCCACTTGACATTCAGCAAACAACGATTAATCAATACCAAGTTAAATGTAAATTATAGTTTACCCTATATTGTAATGACTAGTTAGATATACAAAGACACTGGTATTTATCAGTCTTTTGTAGCTTCTGTACACTTATCAAAATTAAAATATCTGCCTTTGGACACCCTGAAGAAAGCTTTCTATAAAAGACCTAAAGGGACCATTACTCTTGGACCAATAAATAACAAACATCTTAGTATATGAAAAGAAGTACACATAAAAAAATTACTTGATTGAAACAATTCAAACATGTATGTACATACCTTGAACATTACAAGCATTTCTCAGCATCATATCTGATATCAATTTGGACATGCACCAAGCTAAAATTGGAGTTGTTCCTCTGAAATTCAAGAAAACCAATCTTCTATAGAATATATTCATAAATTGAATATTTTTATACAATTATTCAAATCCTTCAGGTATTCTTCTGGGTGGTCACAAAAATGTTATGACTAAAATTGATTGTTAGTCATTTACAATTCAATATACTTATGATCAATTTCAGTAGTAAGATATTTTTTGAAAGTCAGGCCTGGTACTTAAATTTTTACAAATGACAGACAAGGACAGGTTAAACATTATATAATGACCTCAAATAATGCAATGATTGAATATATACGGATACAATTTCCTAAATTAAAATTTGTTTTGTTTACATGATAAAGGGTCTATTGAAAAGTAAAGGCAATTTCTAATCCTGCTTGTAATGAAATTAGTTTGAACAAATTTCAAAAAACAAAAAAACAGATGAAAAAAATTTGTAAGGGTTCTGCGGAACCCAGTGTCTCGCCTACTTTTGCTGTTAATTGCAGGCTCAACAAAAATGAGGAAAAAAATTAATTAAAATATTCCTCTCTGTACTTTTGATTGTAAGTAGCTTCTGTCCAAGTTTGGTAAAAATCCAGGATAGTTTATGAATCTAATAAATGTTTTAAAAATTTAAACTGCAGACTGTATGTAATGTTAACTGGAAGAAAAACTAAGTCCATTTATAAGTAAAATACGGAAAAATGGAACAAAATTTTAACAAAATTTCTTTTAGATACTAGCTTTTAATCATAAACAAGCTTCTGTCCAAGTTTGGTACAAATCCAAGATAGTTTAAGAAAGTTGTTAAAATTTTAAAACTTTAACCATAGAGTGAATGTAATGTTAACTGGCAGAAAAACTAAGTCCATTTATAAGTAAAATACTGAAAAATGATTTTTTTTTTACAAATTTACTTCTGGATACTATCTTATGATCATAAACAAGCTTCTTTCCAAGTCTGGTAGAAATCAAGGATAGTTTAAGAAAGTTATTAAAATTTCAAAAACTTTAACCATAGAGTGAACATAATGTTAACTGGCAGAAAAACTAAGTCCATTTATAAGTAAAATACTGAAAAAATGATTTTTTTTTACAAATTTACTTCTGGATACTATCTTATGATCATAAACAAGCTTCTTTCCAAGTCTGGTAGAAATCAAGGATAGTTTAAGAAAGTTATTAAAATTTCAAAACTTTAACCACAGAGTGAATGTAATGTTTCCTGGCAGAAAACTAAGTCCATTTATAAGTAAAATACAGAAAAATGGAATTTTTTTTTACAAAATTTACTTTTGGATATTATATTATGATCATAAACAAGCTTCTGTCCAAGTTTGGTAGAAATCCAGGACAGTTTAAGAAAGTTATTAAAATTTCAAAACTTTAACCACAGAGTGAATATTTGTGGACGCCGCCGCCGCCGGAATGTAGGATCGCTATGTCTCGCTTTTTCGACAAAAGTCGAAGGCTCGACAAAAATGCCAGATTGATGGACGAAAGGATATGATATACCTTCAACCATGTTAGATAGGTAATACCAAAAGTAATGTAATCTCCACCTCCCAAAATTCATTTTCTCAAAATCATAGGCTTTCAACAAAATTAACAAGAATCTGTATTTTATAGCCCATGATTTGTTTTTTTTTTTATTTCTAGTCATCAAGTAGAAGATTTCATAAACTATCACTTGTAAAGGAAACAATGGATAAATCAATAAGAGGATCAGTACACATCTTAACCATGTTGAGTAGAGTATATCAAATCTATCAGAAACATGCTTTACATAAATATTAACTACTTACTCATGTTCTTCTTGGTACAAATGAAATGCTATCACAATCAGATCATTGAAGAACTGTCTCTGAAGTATTCTCTCATAAGGATTATGTATTGTGTAAATAGCTTTGTCATTTGCTGTAAAAAAAAATCATTTCAATACAAAATCTGTGTAAATTTATCATAAATTTCTGTTTTTGGTGTATGCTTTGTAGTGATTATTGGTTTCTTTACTCACATGATGGTATATTCAGATTGTGAATGTTTACAGAATTTAATATGAAGTATAAGTACCTTTCTTTTATATTGTATGCACTTAAAATTTTTAATCATATATCTTCTTTAATGTCTAGACTTCTGACAAATGCTTAAATTCTTGTTATTATACAGTTTAAATGACAAAATACATTTAAGTAAGTACCTAGCCACCTATCCATATCCATCAGTGACTTCTCTAGGTGATGTAGTTTACAGTCCTTCAAAAGTCTCCAGAACTGCATCTTATTCATGATGTATGTATTATCTGAGTTGTCATCATGGCCTAGACAGCTATAATAATTGTAAATCTTCCTCAGATGGGTGATGTGTCTCATTATCACAAATAACACCTGGAACATTTGATGAAATCAAAATTATATAAATTGACATTTTAGGACTATCACCTACCAGGTAACAGATGCAACTATTTGATTTGACACATGGCTATATTATGGCATCTATATAAAATAAGAAGATGTGGTATGATTGCCAATGCAACAACTTTTTTTACTGGTAGAGGAACCCAGAGTACATCAGTTTTGACAGGCTAGTGATCATTGTAGATGAGCTACCTAGACCACTGAGACATGGAGGCTACTGATACTACTTGACTGGGATATTTATTCTAATACTTTCAATGTTATATAGCTTTAATTGTGTAAAGAAAAATTCAGAAATGAAAAATTACATAACAGTGACTTTCAACAAGTTCATTGGTTGCATTTGTTGAATGTACATCTGCCAAAGGAGGCTGAAAGACAGTAATATAATAGTTTCATAGATACAGTGATAGATAGATTTCTGTTTGTTTAACCACTCACCTGGTTCCCTTCTTCTTCTCTGTCTGTTTCAGTAAACTCATTCAATAGGTGTTCTATATCTAACTGGAAACTAGGAGTAGCTGTATTCCTACTCTCATTACTGTGCACTGACACATTATCTATAAACATAAATAAAACGATGTGTCCATTGTCATATATTTAAAGCTATCAAGATTAAATGCATATGATTTTACAGACCAACAACTATATAAAGAGAAGTAACTCAGTTTATCAATGATAAAAGTTACAATTCATATATCCATAGATATTAACTATCACACAATTTTTTTATGAAAAGCTAAACTAACTGACAAACAATATAATCTTATCATGAGAACATATCTGTTTAATAATAAAAAAAAATATTCTAGCATAAATTATGTTTTTTTAAAGTAGTGTTTGAAAGAATAGGAAAAATTAAAAAATCTCAAAGCATGACTGGAAAACGAGGAAACTAAAGATGTTATTTTGATCTGGTCATTTTTTTTTTAAATTTCAGAATTGGTAGGTATGTCATTTTGTTGGCCAAGAAACCTCCAGCTAATTCTTCCAAGAATGATTTATTGTACAGTATATTGAAATTTGAATAATATTTACTGAATTATCTCCCCCTAATAGACAGTTTACTATGTAAATGTCCGAATGGATTTAGTTAAAACTCAAATAGAACTGACCAGCTACAATAAAACTAACCATTAGGTAGTGGCGTTCTTGTTCTAATCATAGATATATCAGGAGTAGTTGTACCATCCATTGTAAAGTCTGGATATTCTACAATGTGATCTCTCTCAAACATCCCTTCATATATTCTACCATTTTTAAAAGTGAATTTTCCCTGAAAGATACAATATGCTTGAATTACACCTGTAAATTTATTTAATTCATAATTTTACACATTAATTAACACAAGTCAAATAAGAACAAAGACTTAAATCGTTGACAAAGCTTCAAAGTTTTTCCCTTAACCCCTGTTTAATTTATAACATTCTTCTTTATATAAAACTGATACGGTTTATAATGCACTAAGATCAATTACAGTTCAAAAATTAGTTTGGCTTCTCTCTTTTGAAATATTTAGCAATTCTTAAGATTTTGATCAATATTAATTGAAAGAAAATTTAATTATATAACTGCCAATAAAGGTATATCCTGTGTGAGAAATTTAAAAAATATTTTGGGGAATGCTTTGATACTTTTCTGTCAAAATTAGTGTGTCTGACTATCAGAAAAAATTATCTTACACAAAATAAAAATATCATTTCCATCTAGCATCAAATTTTGATAGTAAGATTTTTTCCCACTGATGTGTAGATCTTCAGTAGTATACAATTTCATATATATCCACCCTTACTACCCTCAATAAGTATTCTTAACTGTTCAAACTTTCAGCAGTTTTTAATAAAACTTGTCATTTACTGAAGAAATCAACGCCAATGAAAGTTTTACTTACAACAATATAATTATCTTTTTATCTTTCATACCTTTCCATGCTTCATGTTGTTTTTCCAGCCTCCTTCAAACTTAGCTCCATTAGCATAGAAAAAGATACCAAATCCATGTCTAAGACCATTGACAAACTCTCCATCATACATGTTACGTAGTGGATACTGTGATCCTAGTTTTCTTCTTAACATCCAGATATGTTGTCCCATCCCATGCTAAAAAATAATAATAGAAATTTCTACATACTATTTTATTAATAGCTGATAGGGTTTTACATCATAGAAACTTAATTTTCTAGCATGGAATCATATAGATCATTTCAACTTTTCATATCCCAACTTATTTTTATACTTTCTAGATATTCGAAATTGGGATATTTAATGTACTTATTGCATAATAACTTTCTTTCTACTGTTTCTCCATCATTATGTCTTTAACAACAAAACAAAAATGACATACCAAATTAATTTTATTTTAGCCATCAATGACAGAAAATCTAAAAAATAAATCTATGGCAAAAGGGAGACAACTCTATTTCTATTTGTATACCTGTATACCATTCTCCCAGTTTCCTGTATAAATCTGATCCTTATCTATCCATTTCATGGTACCTTCTCCATGGCGACAATTATTGAACCACATTCCTTGATAAGCATTCCCAGATGCATACTGTCGTGCTCCCCAGCCATGTTTTACGTTGTTCACCCAATCACCGTCATAATAAGATTTGCCTTCAGAATCATAATCCATTTTGCCCTGCAATTAATATTATAAACATGTTACTTTTATAAACATAACAGGAAAATAAAGTCATATGAGTTTGAAATTGTTTCTATGATATTTTTCTTTTCTTTAAAGGTGCTGCTTTTTACCATTGTTCAAACTCTTGTGCAAGTTATATGTTTTTGTTTCTCTTGTCATCAGGATGGGTAACTTTTGATGCCTTTTATGGAACGGATGGCTTCAGTCCAAATGTCATGTGTTAAAATCTTGACAAATACATTTGAACTTGTACAAGGCAGCTATTCTGGAGAAATAAAGTTTGGAAATGAAATAATATAATAAATTTCTATGACAGCGCCACACTTCTGCATCAATAGTTTCTGTAAAATTAGGTATGTTCTTATTTATAGTGATTGACATTAACTGAAGAAGATGGCTGATGAATACCATATCTTTATTATCACATAGAAAAAGAACGACTAGTTAAGTCATTTAAAAAAAAATAATGTTTGATAAAATAAAGTTAATGATGTGACACAATTTCCTTCACTTGTGTCCAACAAATGTTATTACATGACTAAAAAAATTCTCTTTTCTCATTGGCTAAAAACATACGGAGTCATCTTTGATAAAACATTATATTCACCCAGGGCTCACACTACTTCAGAATCATAGGGAGAAGTGACTTCTCTTTTTGAAATTGAGAGGGAGAAGTGGTGAGATTTGAAAGAAAAGTGCTTGTTTGCTCGTGGTGCTACAATGTTTGGATTTAACTATGCGCTACAATGTTTGGATTTTACTATAATACATTAAGGGTCATATGTATCTTATCTTTTTTATATTGTTCAATTTGTACCTGGGTATACAATTATAAACATGATTAAAGTAATTGTTCAAATTTAAAGTTGTTTAATTTTATCATATCTAGTTGCACAATCAAATGAGTTCTCTTGTCAGAAAAAAACAATTAAATATCTGGCAATAAAAAAAATTAAAATTCCATTAAAAAAACTTCTCTGTTATCATGTTCATGAAATTAATTATTTCTCATTAAAAGATATATAAATTGAACAGTTAAGCTTGGATATAATATAATTATATTAGTAGTCCCAGAGTTGAGCAACTTTAACTTATAAACTGAAACAATGCATATACATGGAAATATATACATTAATCAAGAAGATCTAACCAAAAGTATGTTAATGCGTGTGGAATGCGTAATTTTTCCTTTTTGGATCAATATTTGTCTGTCAGCAGTGCCATTCATGCGTCCGTAGTCCTTATTCGGTCATAGCGGTCCGTTTCAATGAAATCCCAACTCCGATCCGTAGTTGTACAATATTATGCCCAATAATTTAAATGTCGGACGAAGAAAAGTTTACAAAAATAAACGATGTTTGACACGCTATTTGGAAAGGAATATGACGTTTTTAATGCAATAAATGGATAACAAGTTTACTTCAGGAAAATTTCATCAAGTTCTAATGAAGTAATAACTTATTTTGCCGAAAGTTAGAATGATTTGATGTATGCTCTCGTGTAACAAGTACCAGAACTGGCGGAATGATAACAAATTGTTTTTATGAAATAACATGCCACCAGCTTAAAAATCAATGCTTTAACCTCTTTTTTGAAGAAAATAAATTGTTTATGCCTTGAATTTCTGTATTTTTAAATGAAAATAGCTGTTTCGTCGACCGGGTAAAAATTGAATATTGCTGATGACGAAAGCGACTGAAAGGGAGTATCGTAAACAACAGGGCAACTTGTTTTCGCTTCTGGGGGGCGGGCAAAGCGAAGTGACGGACAGGAAAGCGACTTCTTCGCCCTAGTCGCCTGGTAGCGTGAGCCCTGTTCACCACGGAGAAAATCACGAGAGGTTAATATAAGATTTGGAACAGTTAACTTGTACCTAAATATAGATATTCCAAGGCAATGTCAATGACGTAGGTTTATGACGTCATTGTTTTTGGTGTATTTATTTTCTCTTCTTTTTGTTTTTCGGTGTATTTTTGAGTAAACTTTATTGAATATTTAAAGTTATGAAAGTTAGCAACTGCAAAAGCAGATGATATATTTAGCATAAAAACAGGGAGCAGTTTCAAAAGTATCTTGAGCAAATACTAGAAAATTAGAGAAGGATAAAAAGTCATATAATAAAACTATTGTTGACTTTTGATTTCAGTTGATACAATGATTTATCAACCAAGAGATATGACATTCACCCTCTGCTGCTGGCCTCTGTGAATATCCAATCTCTGGGGTTGATAAATCATTGTATCTATCTCATCAAAAGTCAATAATTGTATAATGTTGTACTGTCAAATTACCTTGCCATGCCTTTGACCCATACACCATTCACCAGTGTAGGACATCTTGTTGTTTTTAGCTCTGAATGTTCCAGTTCCATGTCTTTTACCATTTAACACATCTCCTTCATATGTACTGAGATAAAAAAAAAAACAATGAAAATAACAAAATTGAAACATACAAATGATCTTGTAGACAAAATTTGCTTCAAAACATGCACAATAATGTCCACTATTCCTGGGTGAATCTATGAAAACTTGTTCACATTTTAATGATTTGTCCATAATAATGTTATTTTTATAAAAAATAATTCTATTCCTTGATTTTTTTAACAGTTAGTTTTAGTATTGGTGTATTCAATGGTTAAGAATTTAGATTGACCATATTTGCAATTAACTTTCTACTTTTTATTTCCTAAAGTTTAAATTTCACAACAAAGTTGAATCTAATAAAAAATGAAATAGACTCTGAAAAAAGTATTGGTTTTCAGTGTATTGCAATGCTAATTAATTATACTTTTTCCAATCATCAAACAAAATCAATAAATAAGACAATTTCACACATTGTAAATATTGTTAAGACTTCATACCTTCCATCTTTCCATCTATATAGACCTTTCCCAGTAACTTGGTTGTGTGTGAATTCTCCCTGTAACAAATTTTATCATTAATGCTAGATGTACCTTTAAAAATTATGAAAAAAAAATATTGTTTTGTTGACTGTGGTTTTTTTTAATTGGAAAATCAAATCTAAATATATGCATGTAAATATTCTTTGAAATCACAATGTTTTAAATCTTTAAAATTGGGCTGACATAATTCTTTCTGTTCATTTGAAAATGTCACAATTAAAATATTTCTATAATTGTATTATTATTCAACGATAAAAATAAGAAATGATCATTTCAATAGAACATGTAGAAAGAAAAGACAAACAAAGCTGAAGAAATAAATAGGACAATTTTGTGTCTACAATGAAAAAAGTCACAGTAAACTAAGTCTGGCTGTCAACATAAAAATAAGGAGAAGTGGTATGACTGACAATGAGACATCTATCTACAAGAGTCCACATGAAGTGGATGTTAGCAACTACAGGTTACCATACTACATGTATTAATCTGCATGTACACAGCAACACTAGAAAATACATGATTCAAAATAATATTTCTCACTTTGTTTGCTTTTTTGTGTCTTTCTTTTAGTCATGGCATGAAATTACAACATAAGAATTAAACTGAAGTTCTACTCACATCATATTCAAGTCCATCACTCCATGTATAAGTTCCTTTTCCATGCATACAACCTTCAACAAACTGACCCTATAAATAAGATAGTAATACTGTTCAACACACAATAAACTTTTGCCTGCTTTGTAGGAAAATCAAAAACAGTAAATGAATAAACTGTTGTATCTACATGTATATATACTTTATGGGAGTGGATATCTTGTTTTCTCTAATTCCTCACCACTTTATATTTTCCCTGATCAGCAAATTACTTTTTATGACATGTGGTTTGTTTGATACAAGATCTTCATTTGCCATTATTTGAAATACATGTATGCTTATAAACATGTAGGCGTCATTTCTTTTTTAAGTACCTTATAAACATGTCCACCAGTGTAGTAAGCTACTGCTTCTCCATGGTACATTCCCTTTACCTTCTCTCCATCAAAACTGAAAGCAACAATATAGTTGATATTACATACATTGTATATAAATTAATGTTTCTGTTTTTAACATTTTCTTTTACCAAATGTGTATTCGTAAATTTCCTAATGACAAAATTGTGAAGAATGAAATTTTATATTACTTTCTGGAAAACATTACATGGACATACAAAGTTTTCAAATACATGTAGTTACTAAATTTTGTGTGTAAAATGCACATTTATATTTTTAGCAGGTACAAAAAAATATATATGTATATGCTTTTTCTGAGTCATATCTGGGAAAAGAATAGTTGACACAAAACTATGGAAATTGGTAATAAAAGTTCTTCTTTGGTAATTCTGTAAAAAAGCATATATATCTTTTGTGTTAATTTATCAGAATATGTGGAATTAAGTTTTAATTAATGTCCCATGTGACCTTTATTTTAATAACAGTATTATTCTTCAGCTTCAGGTGTCACGCCACATGGGGATTGATAAGACATAGTTATTACGCAATATTACTTCATAAGCTCTTTGTGTACATCCTGGATGTTGGTTTTGCCGAGGGCACAGGTGAGATTGGAATATATTATTGTTACAGTTATACAGGTACAACTACCTGTTCATATGTTTAATGAATACCTGTAGTACTACCATACAATACCCTATGCACCACCATTTAAATACCCTAACCAGTGTTGATAACGAATAGACAACCTGTATATAGATCTTATTTTTATTAGGAATATGCAGATATAAAAGGTTCATAACAGATGCATTTTTTAATTGACTTCTTGAGATGGAAAAGTAATATTCCTGTATGCTTGCAAGTTTATAACTTCTTAAGAAATTGTTAGGCAAAAGCATAAAAACATAAAAAGCAGACAAGGAAATGGTACGAGAATGTGAATCATGAGTCTTTTACATTCTTATATTGAACATCGAATATAATCATTGACAACTATTTAGTTGGTAAAGATTCAGATGATGAAAACATTTCTTTTAAAATGGAAACTTTATAATATATGAAGAAAGTGTTGGTAACCGACGGCCTCCAACAATGAGAAAACCCCATACCGTATATTCGGCTATAAAATATCTCAACATGAAAATGTGAAACAACAATTTTAACGAGAAAATTAACTTATTTGTAACAAAATAATTTCCAGAAAAATTTGACAGACATGAACCAACGACAACCACTGACCTATATGCTCCTGATTTAAGACAGGCACATTCAAAATGTGTCGGTTGTATATGTTTGTGAGCCTAAAAAGAATGTTATGTGTTGCGAATATTTTCCTGGACTCAAGCTTTTGCTGGTAGCAATAAACAAATTGATTGCTAAATGATATTGGAAGAGAGGGTAGAAATAAGTGAATTTGAATTTACTTTGTGTAATTCCTTAAATTTGAAGTTAGATTTATATGGGTCTGGATTGAATAACATACTTTAGAAGTGTAGTATAACTATATTAATTATTTCAAGATAAGATTGTTTTTCTTAAAAATGTATGGTTTTAAAAGGTAAATAACATAACATGTGACTAAATCAAACTACAGGTGCCTTTTACCTTTCACCTGGTCAAGTATGCTATTGGTGTCAAAATTTAATTACTAAAACAACAGCCTCCAATAAATGTGTATTGTGTAATTTTATACATAAGGTGAGACATAAATCAAATATTGAATTGAATTGTTTACATACAATGGGGAGTAATAAAATTGTTAATTGAATATCCTGATGCAGAAATAGTGTGATAAAGGATTTTCACTATACAAATCCTTTAAATTGTGTGATGTATGGCCAACCAAAAGAATTATAAGCATAACTTTTGGTGATAATTTATACCTATTAAAAGTCTCTACGTAACCAAAAAAAAAAAAAAAAAAAACGCACCTTTGCGAACGCCTAATTTAACTTTTACTATATTTTTTTTCTGCTTCTGGCGCACACATAAATATAACGTTACCGTAACAGAGAGAAAAAGAACAATTTGATCATCAATAATTAGAAATTTATATTTTAAATCATGATTAAAAGTAGTTTTATTTTAATAAAAATGCAGGAAGCGGTTTATTAAATTTATTCATCAGACCAAGGACGTATAACTAACATATCGTCCTTGGACAGGCACATTCAAAATGTGTCGGTTGTATATGTTTGTGAGCGCCTAAAAAGAACATTATGTGTTGCGAATATTTTCCTGGACTCAAGCGTTTTGCTGGTAGCAATAAACAAATTGATTGCTAAATGATATTGGAAGAGAGGGTAGAAATAAGTGAATTTGAATTTACTTTGTGTAATTCCTTAAATTTGAAGTTAGATTTATATGGGTCTGGATTGAATAACATACTTTAGAAGTGTAGTATAACTATATTAATTATTTCAAGATAAGATTGTTTTCTTAAAATGTATGGTTTTAAAAGGTAAATAACATAACACGTGACTAAATCAAACTACAGGTGCCTTTTACCTTTCACCTGGTCAAGTATGCTATTGGTGTCAAAATTTAATTACTAAAACAACAGCCTCCAATAAATGTGTATTGTGTAATTTTATACATAAGGTGAGACATAAATCAAATATTGAATTGAATTGTTTACATACAATGGGGAGTAATAAAATTGTTAATTGAATATCCTGATGCAGAAATAGTGTGATAAAGGATTTTTCACTATACAAATCCTTTAAATTGTGTGATGTATGGCCAACCAAAAGAATTATAAGCATAACTTTTGGTGATAATTTATACCTATTAAAAGTCTCTACGTAACCAAAAAAAAAACGTACCTTTGCGAACGCCTAATTTAACTTTTACTATATTTTTTTCTGCTTCTGGCGCACACATAAATATAACGTTACCGTAACAGAGAGAAAAAGAACAATTTGATCATCAATAATTAGAAATTTATATTTTAAATCATGATTAAAAGTAGTTTTATTTTAATAAAAAATGCAGGAAGCGGTTTATTAAATTTATTCATCAGACCAAGGACGATAACTAACTAACTTGATCAGACAAACCAAATATGTATGGTAACAATCCGATCGGTATTGTCTGAAAAATCGTCGTTGTTGGACTCTTTGCATGAAGAATTGATATCCTTTTCTTGGTTATTTTCCACACACAATGGCTCAAATTGATGAGGTCAGTTGTCTTTATAGTTTGACAGTAATCGAAAAGTGCTGTCAATACCGTCTATAGTGTATGGACATCGTCCAGTTAGAGACATTTTCCCAGCTTGTAACCACTGACGAAGCACGATCACGTGATCGTCATCTAATTAAAAATCATTCATTATGACAAGCGCTGGATTCTTTGACCAGAAAAATGTCGATTGATCAGGTTTTGACCAGCAAAATTGTACAAAACATGTTTTCAGACTAATATTTATTAATTTAATAAAAAAAAAAAAAAAAATTGTGTCACGTCTCCTTTAAGAACACAATTATTTCTAAATGTGCTTGAAATACAACTAAATAAATGTCCTCCAGTTGAGCCTAGCAATATTCAAGGTAATTTATACACTGTCCAACAGTGCCTTTACAATCTGGGTTATTGCGCTAAAGTGCCCTTTCAGACAACTAGCACCCTTCTGCCCTGAGATTCAAGCTGGAAATACTGGATGAATGACTGACATGTACACAGTATGACCGACTTTAATTTTTAAAGGGGTTTCCACATATTTTATAAAAAACTAGAAAACACAAATACCTTCACCAAAGATGAAATGATTTAGTTAAGACACCATTGTAGTGTCATTTTGTCAGTTTTTAATACAGGAACACTTTTAGTTTGTAGTCAAGGGGAGATAATTTGCTTAGTAACCAGAAATATTACATTGCAAATCAAATATAAACTGATTTTTACACTACAAACGAATAAACTTGTTGCATAAACGGTTTAGTGAACTAAGAAAGCGAAGAATCCGTATACTACAGTCAATAACCTTTCAATAATAAGTTCCGACAACGATGGTTCATCATAAACAGGTTCTGGGGTAGGCTCTTTAGGTGGAGGTTCCTGGAGCTGTTCTTCAAAAGGTGTTGATTCAGTTCCATTTATTGTAGATTCAGCTTTGTTTTCTGGCTCAGACAGACAGTCTTCACTCTTTTTTGCGCTTCTCTTCTCCCCGTCTTTCCCCTTTTTTGTCTTTGAATCTTTCGTTGACATGATGATCGGAAGTGGCAAGGTAAACACATACGTCACGCAGTGAAGGATAAAACTTGTGTTCGGCGAACAAATATTCAGCTAATTTTATTTTATTCTAAAATATATTCCTTCAAGGATATAGCCCCTTTTTGTTGATTTTTAATTTTCTGGAATAATTATTAGTTCCGATGTTAATTAGTATTGATAACAGGGAAGATATCAACACTCACTGGCCTCTGTCTTGTCTTGTCTTGTGTGAAGATCCTGCCTTTCAAAGGCACACCTCTAGTTACAGAGTAGGATATGGTGTATTTAACACCCACTAAATGTTTATTACACTATTAAAATCTAAAACAAAAGATAATTTAGATTTTAAATATTCACGCCTTTGACTGAGTGGTTGCAAGCAATCCTTTCTTTTTATTCACCGGCAATGTTAATAATATTGCATTACGTCTAATGTGCAAAGCAAAGCAAAGTTTTCTACTTATATATTCTACAAGATGAAGAAAATCTGTACATCCACATTTACATTGACAGTTACAGAGCAAGGCACTAGCATCCAATATTAGTTGTGTATTAATTTCTAGTTTTTCTAATGTTCTACATTTCAGACAGAGCTCGCTTTTATTGATAATATTTGAAAGTTCAAGCAGGTGATAGTTTCTAGCAGAAGCTAAAGCAGGACATGAATGAATGAAATGGTCTAATGTTTCAGCGTCCTCCTCGCATAAGAGACATGTTGGGTTGATGTCAACTTGGTTGAAAGCTGCCCTATTACATTGGAGAATGTATGTACCAGTAAGGAGTCTAAGTTTGATGGGGAGACGCTGGATGTCTTTTGCAGAAGTCTGGACACTTGCAAGAGCATTGTGTAGATGACCAGTTTTAAAATTGGATGTAGAAATAAATGAAATACTCTTGTAGTAGAAAGACATGGTAATCACATGTTCAACCCAGAAGGTGTCAATCGCTTTCCTGATAGAGTTCTTCCATTTTAATTTTGAAGGTGGTTCATCTAAAATGTTAAAGATTGATGGTAGGCTGTATTTAATTAATAAAGATCTGATTTTTGTGAACCAACTGTCCTTTACGGCTGTTGAGATGAGGATTTGTCTTTCTGCGACTTGTCTTTCTATAGAGTTCTCTTGTCTTGAAATGTTTGCAACGTTCCCAAAGCTAGTTTATGGATTTTACTAATTACTGGAATCGTACCCGACAGTATATACACAGTCATGTCTGTTGTGTTAGTGGGAATAGATAGGATTTGTTTGATGCTTTTCCGATAGAAAATTTCAATTGGTTCCAATTGTATAGAATTTGGTAGTAGTATTTTGAAGGCCATAAATGAGTACTGGTAACACATAAACTTGAAATAATTGTAGGCATGCTACAGGATTAAGGCCGTTCTTGCCGTGCAGGCCTGTCCCCATCAAACTGTACATTGTTCTCCTGGCTTTGTTGATGTTTTCCTGGATATGGATTGGGATGGTTTGCCGTGGGTTACTGCTGTGAGTAATTCCTAAATGTACAGCAGTTTCAGCATTTTGAATATGTGTATCATTTAATGTGAAATTAAAGTTATCCTCTAATTTTGGTTTCCCAGTTTTAATAATTTTACATTTTGTAGGCTGTAATGAATATTTCTCCTGTTGACTGTAATTCTCCACGGTTGTTAATAGGGTTTGCATATTGGTAGGATCATTTACGACCAGAGTGACATCATCTGCACAAGTTGGTATAGGACAGTGAATATGTCCAATATAGGCTCCCAGTGTACTGTCCTCTACTTGATTAAGAATGTCATTTATATATAGCTTGTATAATTCTGTGCTTAGTATTCCACCCTGCCTAACTCCTTGCTTAATATCGAAGGGTTCAGAGACTAGATTTTCCCATCGAACTGAGGTTTGTGCACCAACACTTAGATCATGCAAAAGTAGCCATAATGAGCCAGAGATCCCTGCTAGGTATAACTTTCTATATAAACTACTGTGGTTAACGACGTCAAAGGCTGATTTTGCATCAAGCAGAGCTACATATAAAGGTGTTTTCCTGTATACTGCATCGATAATCACTTCATTAAGTAGAAGGGCGCAAAATAATGGTGATATTTTAGACGTAAATCCTCTCTGAAATTGGTTTTGGATGGTTGCTATAATTTGCCATAGGTGTTCCTTAAGGAGTATTTCTAGGATTTTGCCAATAACAGGAAGAACTGTAATTCCTCTGTAGTTTTTAGGATCTGTTGGTAAACCTTTCTTTTTGAAAATTGGTGATAAAATTCCCATCTTGATGTAATCTGGGATAGCACATGATATACTGATGTTGTTTATTATTTTTGTCAATGCACCAACCAGGTCTGGTCCACCATGGATGAAGTGTTCCGCTGTTATTCCATAAATGTCAGGAGCTTTATTTTTATTTAATTTGTTAATGGCATTCTGAACTTCTAAAACTGTAAAAGAAATCGGAATAGCGTCATCAAGACAGGATTCCATTATGACATCAATGTCTGCCTCCTGTTGATATAGACATCCTCAGGAGTAGCAGCAGGTGTAGCCAGATTTGCGAAATGTTCATTCCACCCTTTATTATTTCTTCTGCTGAATTGTCATAAACTTTACCTTGTACTGTAAGTTCAGTTATAGAGGACTTTCCTTGCTTGCGCTGATTATTTATTAACTTGTAAAATGATTTGGTGTTACTGGACCGGGTATTCATAATTTCAGCATACTTCTCGTCCCTCTGTCTAGCAATCTCATGCCGCCTTGCTCTACGGAGTTCAGATCTAGTGTTTTTTCTATGAGTTGCACTTTTACCAGATTTCGGTTTTCCATCCTCTTTCCATTCAAATAAGGCTTTTTTGTTGTTTAATAGTGCAAGAGCTATCTCATCGTTCCAAATGTGAGTATTTTTCTGTTTGTTAGGTTTGGACTTTTTGGCAAATTTTTCTTGCACTATAGTTAAAGCATGGATGAGATCTTTGACGTCCAATATTTTTTCTTTAGCTTCCAGCTCATTGATTTTATTTGTAATTTCTGCTTGATACTTTCCCAAATCTATTTTAGACCAATTTACTTTTGATGGATATTGATTTTCTCTGTTTTTAGTTTTGGTTCGAAATGGCATTGTATCATTGTATGGATGGGTTGGTGATCTGAAGTATTTGAAGGTAACATATCTAGGCGTTTTGTGGGATATAGTCCTGGGTCTATATCATTGCTCCTGAAGATATAATCAATTGTGGAGACTTCTTGGCCATTCGGATGTATAAAGGTTACATCGGTCTCATTGAAAGTAAGGTATGTCTCTTGGAGAAATTTCTTCAGGGCATCCTGCCTTTCTGTCAGTTTGATATTTTGACATCTACTAGATATATCACAGTTCCAGTCACCACACAGGACAAATTGATATCTTCGGGAGTACTTAATTATTATTTCTCTTAATTGGTCCAATATATCATTGAACTCAGTGTTAACGTACTTGGAACCTCTACAAGGCATGTATACACTTATCAGGATGAGGGGTTTTGGAGACACATCCACTTTCACACAGACGATTCTCTCATTGCCCTCCTCCAGTTTCTCTATTAAATGTTTGATATTTTCTCTCCAGAGTATGGCAACTCCACCATAACCACGTGGACGCTGAGTTGGTCCAATTGGGTTGAGCTCGTCAACTGATTTTGCGGTCCAATCACACTCCGGAAACAATTCGTCAAAGCTATTTTTCTCAAAATTAAAAAGCCAGTGCTCTTGTAAACAAACAATGTCTGCATTTTCCGTAAATAAAATATCTTTTATACAGTCCATACTATTACGTACATTTTTACAATTGAAAGAAACGATATCCAGTGCTTGTATTGGCTGTTGGTCTATCCAAGGTCCTTCTGAGGCTTTGTTACTCCTAAAAAATGTTCCTCCTGATTATTATTTCCTATGGCTGTCAAGTCTTGTTCCGACGGTTCTATGTTAGCAGCAGCAATTACGGTAGGAGTGCTTAATAGAGGTAGGTTAGATTTTGATTTGAATTCATGGCTGCACTCGGTTTCTGGATCTGTTGAAGCAATTTGTTGATGATGTATGTCTATTTCCTTATTTTCTACCATTGCATAGTCCAATTCTTGTATTACAGTATTAGAACATCCAGCATCATTTGAAAGTTGTGGATCAGTTAGAGGCTTGTTAGGCAGGGTGGAGTTTAGATGAAGAGGGAGGCCTGTCACAAGATTTTTCATTGAATTTGCATTACATTTCATCGTCGGTGGTTTCTGGTCAGACCTTGTTTCGATATCAGACTGTGTGTCAGACTTTGGTTGCATTTTCATGTAACAAGGTGGTGGTAAATTCCATGGATAGGTGTGACTATTGGGGTTGTGCATATGTGGCATGTTCACCTTCAGAGGCAAATGACCTGGTGGGTGCGACTCATTGAATGGTACATTTGGCATTGGCTGTATATTTCTCATATGCATATCAGGTTTAAGATTTTGGTACCCATTTACTTGTGGATTAGGTATTTTGTTATAGTAACTATTTACATTATAACTTGGTGTATGGTTCTGGTACCCAATTCCATGTGGACCTGGTATATGATTCTGGTACCCATTTCCATTTGGATCTGGTATATGATTCTGGAACCCATTTACCTGAAGACCTGGTATATGGTTCTGGCACCCATTTACATGTGGATTTGGTATATGGTTCTGATACCCATTTACATGTGGACCTGGTATATGATTCTGGTACCCATGGTATAGATGATTACCTTGAGGAGATGGCCAATGTTGTTTTGACAATTCGAGTGCATCTAGTCTTTGCTTTAGGGAGTTGTACTCTAGGTCAGAAACTCTTCTATTAAGGCTGTAGATGTTTTCCATACTTTGTATTTTAGAATGCAGGTGTTGAGTTTCAAGGTGTATTGGAAAACCTCCTGTGATATGCTCTGTATGGTGTTGGAGCAGGTCTGGGTTTGTAATATCGTTATTTACAACATTAGTTGGTGTACTATCTACATTTCCAGCTACTTTAATTCTTAGAATTCTATTGCTATTCTCTAGTTCTTTGATTTTACCTTCTAATTTCATGATGTATGCTTGAAGTTTAGCATTTTCGATTGAATTTTGTGAGTTTGTGGCATTTTGTTGTTTGAGCTCTTCTTCCCATTTCTTTAAACGGAGCTCCTTTTGTCTTAGCTCTTTTTCTTTTAGATTTGGTCTTGCTTCAACTGTTTTGGTTTGTTTAACAGGCAGTTGTTCTACTGCTGCAGTATCAATGGCTTTGGATGTTGATTTTGACAGGTTATTTATTACCGGTTCTATACTACTACTCAGGGCTTGATTATCAGAGTTGATTGATGTATTTGAGTTTTCAGTCATATTTCCAGATCTGATGTTAACTTCCTCAAACAGTATCGATTCCGCCAATGTAACAGGAGGGCAGTCTATTGTGTTGTTCTGCTGGCTCTGTTGTACAAGCGGAGTTTCCCCAATACCATCTGGTGTTATACTCTTGTAGTTATTAGGAGGGGGTAGGCTAGTATATCTGCTTATACTGGATGTCTCTTGACTCTGTTTTTTTGTACATATTGTACATACATACGGAACATCAGGAGATTGCTCTAATGTATTTATTTGTTCCTTGGTGAGTTTTTCACACTTGAAGTGGATCCAATGGTTACCAACAGAGCATTCAATACATTTACTCAGACACTTCCTGTTACATTTTGGACAGATATCAACATTGGTTCTTCCTGCTGTTATTGATATTTCAGTTGTAGATGGATTACTCAAATGAGATACATTATGATGTACAAGTTTGAGACAAGCTTCACGAATTTTACTGTTAAGCTGTTGATAGGTTGATTTGTTTGACATCAGGTTAGCTATGGTTTTTAGTTCATCAATGAATAAGATGTGAGATTTTCCATTCACCTCTACCCTCATTGTGGAGTTGTACATGTTAATTCTGTAAAGCTGAAATTTAGAGTTCTCTTTTTGAAGAACTGACATGGAGGTTTCAACTATTTTCCCCATTTTATCTTTTCGTTCAAAAATTTTGACATCAACAGTATCGTGATTTGAAAAATGAGCTTGAATACATTCAGCAAAGTGTAAATATGCAGCTGGCGTAAATTCGAGAACAATGTTACCATGCTTATATTCAAAATGTACATCAATGTCTCTTTCTGTCGCATCAATGAGCTTTTTAACAACTTTTTTCTCATTAAGAATATAGTTTTTAACTGTTATGTTGGTCTTTGATGGTGTGAAGACCTGGGTAGGTATCCTGTCCCTTGTTGACCTTAATACTCTATTTTCTTCCATTTTACTGTGTTACCCGAAGATAGAGAAGACAATGGAAGACTATTGGATGACAGTTTAGATTGGTGTGGAGTGGAGGTTCCCACTCGTACCAACTTTGTTGCTATTTCTGTGAATTTCCTATTTATGATAATGTTTGCTGGGCCGTAAGAAGAAGACTAGAGACAATGGAGAAGGTTATACCTCGGTTAACTATGGTATGGAGTGGAGGTTCCCACTCGTACCAACTTGGTTGCTATTTCTGTGAATTTCCTATTTATGATAATGTTTGCTGGGCCGTATAAAGAAGACTAGAGACAATGGAGAAGGTTATACCTCGGTTAACTATGGTGTGGAGTGGAGGTTCCCACTCGTACCAAATAAGTCGATATTTCTGGTTATGATTTAGTAAGTGTTAAACTCTGAGTACCGGAGTATAGATTGTTGGTTAAAAATGGTGTGGAGTGGAAGTTCCCACTCGTACCAATGAGACGAAGTGAGATTTCTAAACAAGGCAGCAAGAGAATACTAGAGAATGCAATACAGGAGTATAAAAAGTTGGTGTTTTAATGGTGTGGAGTGGAGGTTCCCACTCGTACTAAATAAGTGGATATTTCTGTTTATGCTGATGTTCAATGTTTGATGATCTTGAGACGATGAGAGATTTCTAGACAAGGCAGCGAGAGAATACTAGAGAATGCAATACGGGAGTATAGAATGTTGATTTATAATGGTGTGGAGTGGAGGTTCCCACTCGTACCAAATAAGTTGATATTTCTGTTTATGCTGATGTTCAATGTTTGATGATCTTGAGACGATGAGAGATTTCTAGACAAGGCAGCGAGAGAATACTAGAGAAGGCAACGAGAGAGTATAAAATGTTGACCTAGAATGGTGTGGAGTGGAGCTAGGTTCCCACTCGTACCAAATAAGTCACTATTTCTGGTTATGCTGATGTTCAGTGTTTGATGAGATGAAGAGAGATTACTAGAGAAGGCAATGAGAGAGTATAAAATGTTGATCCAGAATGGTGTGGAGTGGAGGTTCCCACTCGTACCAAATAAGTAGCTATTTCTGGTTATGCTGATGTACGGTGTTTGGTGAGGCGAAGAGATTACCAGAGAAGGCAACGAGAAAGTATACAATGTTGGTTTATAATGGTGTGGAGTGGAGGTTCCCACTTGTACCAAATAAGTCGCTATTTCTGTGAGATATTTGCTTATATATATAAATGCTAATGTTTGCTGAACCGCGAAAACAATGCAATGAGTTTCAGAGTAATAGATGTTGGTTTATGATGGTGTGGAGTGGAGGTTCCCACTCGTACCAAACAAATCGCTATATGTACTTCAGGTTAAGCTAATGTTCAATGGGCCTTTTGAGGAGACGACGAGAAAATATTAGTTGTCCGTTTATTTGGTTTTTTGTCGCTATTTCTTTGAAATTTATGAGTATATCAGAGTAAAATATGTTGGTTTGAGATGGTGTGGAGTGGTGGTTCCCACTCGTACCAGATAATTTGCTACTGCTAGTTATGGACGTGCTTAGTGAGCCGTTTAAGGAGATGATGAGAGAGTATTTGATGTCGGTTTTTAGTGGTGTGGAGTGGAGCTTCCCACTCGTACCAATAAATCCTTATTTAGATGGAGTTTCTTTAAGTGCTAGTGCCTGCTCTGCAATGCAATGAGTATATATGAAATAGAACTTTTTATTGAACCAAATTGTGTGAATTCCGCTATTTCTGTAATCAAAAGTAATGGTGTGGAGTGGAGGTTCCCACTCGTACCATAAAGCCGGTGTAAATTCTATTGTCCAGTACTTGTAAAATCTATCTTCAATACACAATTAAAATATCCAAAGAGGTAAAATCTTATTGCACAGGGTTGTCTCAATAAAATTTAGGCATTTATCTGATAAAAATTAACTTCAACACAGGTAAAAACGTTCGATAAAATACACAAAAATGTCTGATTAAAATAACTTTGCTCTAGAATGAATGATTAAAATAATTTTGTACATTAAAAGTCACCCAAGTTTCTTCCTTTAAGTATGAATTGGTGTAGAGTGGAGGTTCCCACTCATACCATAAAGTTTCTTGTATTATAAAATAGGAATGGTGTAGAGTGGAGGTTCCCACTCATACCAATAAGCTGTAAAATATAGTTGCCTGCTAATCTAATTTCTTGTCCAGCAGTCCTTACGCATTTGAATTTTTAATTTTTTCAACCAAACTTTAGATAAGAGCCTATCTGGATGTATACCGTCTCTATAGAGGTCTAAATTATATTGGAATCTTGGTGATGAGCTTGTGTTGCGACAAGTTAGTCTGCTTGGGTTGTGTAGTATGTCCAAGTTGAAATTTGGTGTAACGGAGTTAATTGAAGTATTTAGCTCTTTAATTTCGAAGTTAAGTTTATCAATTTGATGCCTAAGATCAATGTCCTGATCGTTGAAGGTTGCCGGGTCTTTGTGTTTTTTATATTGGTTCCAAAGTGAGATACTATAGATAGGAATACTCAGGAAGGTGACTCTAGATGAAGTATACGAAGAGAGTATTTTAACTATCTCTCTATATTGGTCAACAATGTTTTCAACAGTGGTATTGTCTGAGAGATCCTGCCCTTGTCTGTTATGGACGTTAGGTCACAAGTACCTAGCCAGATATATATATGGATGGGGCCAAGATGTTGGATTTTCTCTTTTATGTTGTCACGCAGCCAGGCAACCCTTTCTGCTGATTTCGCTCCTCTCTTAACCCACCACCTTATGTGGTCTATTGCAGATGAATCAGACTGGTTTTGAAGGTAAATACCTTTGCTGTCTGATAATACCACTGGGGTACGGAATTTTACCCCCCTCTCTGGACTCACTGACTTCCTTAAATATTTTCTGAGCTTATTCTCAGTCATAAATAATATTGATGAAGTTATTTAAGCAAGTATATATAGATGTAGGCGGCTATACAAAGCAACAGTGAGGCGGACAATATTTAGTCTCGGTGAAAATACAGAGTCAGAGAAAAGTTAAGTGTCAAATGTTAAAAGTATGTGTTGAAATGCACACGCAGATATATTTCAAGCAAGATGAATGATGATTATAGTTGTATATGGTATCGATGGCTAATGATGGCTATACATTTTAGATATTTTTCAAATTATATTGGTTGCAACACTCAGTCAAAGCGCGCGAAAAGCCGATGCGTTAAAATTGCATTAAAATGACTAAAATCTGTTATATTTAACGACAAACGATCAATGTCTATTTACAGCAATACTAAATTATCAATATTTCAATGTTATACGATAAAACACAAGTCAATATATATAAGTAAATCGTTTTCTTCTGTGACAGTCAAAATCCACAACCATTCCCTTCACCGGATATGTTGAAGATGCTAGCATTATTTATATAATATTTTGCTCTAGATCGATGCATCCAGTCAGTAACAAACATTAACACTATACATTCAGAGAACATATATCTAGTTTTTGAGGTTCATGTGACTGTACTGCACAAAACAACAAAAGTATGCAATATGTTATTCTCAGACGTTTATTATTGCAATATATCCAACATATCATGGCATATTATGCTCATAAGTTCAATTTGTGTCACGCATTTTACCCAGCTATCCGAATATTCGCCGTATTATTATTAATGATTATTTTGATTTTGTACGAACTACGGAAAGACCGTTTAGTGAAAACTGTAATGCTACTAAATCCGAATCCAGAAAATATATACATAGTACATACTGTAATTGAGTCGGAAAGTAGGCCATACTGAAAAAAAGTAATAACAATTATCATATGGTAGACGAATTAAAAAGAAGTGATTAATTTATTATCAAGAAGACTGTCTTATTCTTAAAAGAAATTATTTGCGACAGGCTTAAAATACCGACACGTCGGAAAATTGATGTTGGAAACAGCTGGTATTGGATTAGAGAACGTCTTGGAAAGACGGATTTAGTTGAAGGAATATATTTGTTCTGAAATATCGAATGAATCATAGACGAAGGGACAGCTCTTAAAAAACTAGTGTGTCGATATTCGAAAAGTCGCTGTAATTCCGCCAAAAGTCTACCAACCGGAACGAAATACAAACTCGATCTGCAAGTCATCATTTTCTACCAAAACAAAAATCAACTCGAAATCTGCAGATATTGGACTAAAAAGTCAATTTCTAAAGGGTAGATGGTTATAAAGTTATCTCTTCGAAACGGTTTTACGGACGATATAGTGACTTGTTAGACTTTTCAGTGGACTATAGTAATTGTGTCACAGATGACCAGGGATAATCATATATCTTATTTGTCGAAGCCATATTCTTATCCTCTTTTATTAGTTTATGGGTGACATCGAATGTGACTCCCAGCAGGATTCTCACTTGTCATATGCAATACGAAAGGTGCCACTAGGAGAGTATGAAAAAATGATTACGTTTCTGGAACATTTGAGTTCACCGCCGATGTTGGATGGGGTTAATGTTTATTATACCTAAATAAAGCCAAATGTGTAATGTTTTGTGGACTTGATCAGACGAGTAGTTATACTGTTGTTAAATGCGATTGTTATTTTGCGATACCAAATCGTTTATTTTTAATTTGAAACAAAATTTAAATATTTCATTTTCTATAATGAAATTTGTACAAAACTTCAGACATTGCACATGATCGTGTTTTCCTGCACAGTTTATTGTATGATGGTCTGGGTGGGGTTTACAGAAAAGAGAATAATGGGCGGAAAACTAATAGATAAAGAAAATTGAACAAAAAATAAAAAGAATAGAGAATAATGGGGGTACAAAACTATAAAGAAAAATGTTGGAAAATAAAAGAATTAGGTAATACAATACTGATTAGTTATGTACAGAATAAAGAAATCGTATTACCAAAAGATCATTTTGCAGAATAAGGACTTTAAGATAAAGAAAAATGCTCTAAGAATTAAAGAATACAGAAATTAAGTACCCAATCCATACCCTCTTCTATAAAGTCAAGAGCAGTTCTAATGCAACATGATTTCTCCGTCGTGAATTAGATATTTTAAACATGTTTTCAGTAGCTGCATGCATTCGTTGATATGACACAATATATATATATATATATATTAATTTACTTTACTTTTTGATTCGAGCGTCACTGATGAGTCTTTTGTAGACGAAACGCGCGTTTGGCGTGCAAAACTTAAAGCCTGTCATCTATGATGAGTTTATTTACCAGTGCCTTTGTTGTCATAAACAGGTATTATAGAGTTCTGCTCTTTCTGATCTTATTTTTATTGTACGTTTTTTTTTTTAATTTTGTGACTGTCCAGGATGAAGTGCTTACCCACTTTTTAACCTGTCCCAAGTTAGGAGTATTGTCAGAAGATGTCTTTGATTGTAACATGATGTTTTTGTTTTTTTTTTTAGAATTTCAAGTTGATGACACTTCTTTGACATTCTCTTTTATCGCAAAATCGCACATAACCACAACATATCATACATAGTTAATTTTACATATAACATATGACTGAATTAGATAATATTTATAAATTTAAAAGAATATTATATTTATAAATGACTGTGGTTTGATTTCGGATTGTAACGTGATTTTGATTAAAAAACGAGTATGATATGATTTCAGTGTGCATAACACGTGTTTCTGAAATATTTCTGAAATATACTTAATATATTTATGTACTGATATTTTGGCATCGCACTGGTCGTACTTTTCTCAGCCTGTCTATGACGTCTTTACACAAAATCCGTTGGATGTGTGCTGATTGATACTTAAGTCTGGGAGAACATGATTTATTGAATAAGTTGTAATTTGCTCTGAACTAGCTTTCAGTAACGGTCAGTACTCTTAGTTGAGTACTTTCAATTCTATGTTAGTTTTTTTAGGGGTGTTTCGTGCCAATCGTATGAGTAAATTCATTTCTATTGAATTTTAGAGTTTAGACGTTTGTTGTGATGTTACACCACTGTCCCATGTTACATGTAGGAGAGGATTGAACATCCATACATGCATGCATGTTTAATCCCACCTCATTCTTAATGTGGCTGTCCCAAGTCAGAAGCCTGTAATTCAGTGGTTGTCGTTGGTTGCTCTCTTTCATATTTATTCATTTATTGTTTTGTTATATTGTTGATTGTCTCTTTTCACTATTGTTCCACATTTTGTCATGTCCATTGGCAATAATACCATATCTCCTTATTTAGTGATCCCGAAAAGTTCCGGATGTAAGCTTGGCCTTTCATTACTGACTATACGATATGGGTTTTGCTCATTCTTGAAGGCCATAAAATGACCTTAAGTTGCTTACATCCACTTCATTTTGACTCTGGTATATAATTGTCTCATTGGCAATAATACCATATCTCCTTATTTAGTGATCCCGAAAAAGTTCCGGATGTAAGCTTGAGTTTTCCTTGTTGATTAGAGCAGATAGAGATTTTTTGTATCATGGGTCGGAGATAAAGGTCACTGTTTCTAAAATAGATTTTTTTCAAAAAGTTTATTTCGGGATGGTAACTTTAGTATCATTTTTTGTTTATAATAACGATAATGGAACTTGTATAGATGGAAGAAAGATCATCAAAGTTTAGGGTCAATACTGCTAAAGATATAGACAGAAAACACATTTAGACATGTAAAAAATTAGCAATATTACATGTTTTATTTGTCCCTCCAACCATACATATTTTTACTCCTAAACTAAAAAGGTTTATTCAATAAATGTGCAGTTCTGGGAGCATCAGTTGGCACTTTCCACATGTTTCTAATTTTATCAGGTATGGTCTTGACCAATAAAGAAGTGAAGGGTGCATAGTTTCCAAGACAATTATATACAGAGTTTGATAGTTTGCAATTAATAAATTGTACTTTGTATTTTAGATTTAATGATTTCCATGTGTTCTGTAATGCTGACTTATAATTATTTGCATGTGTTCATTAAATGTTGACGTAATTATTTACAGGTATTCTATAATGCTGACATACCATTTTGCGTCTGGTTACCCTCTCATGACATACTTAGAGTACACCGTTTGTGTGTTGCAAGGTATGCGTGGTACATCTTCAAAAAGAGAAAAATTAAAGTAATGATAAAGTATACCATTTTGTAAAAAACAAATCGTTAACGAAACATTTATATCCTTGATAAATGCTTAAACATAAAAAAAAAAAAGAATTATGAAAAGTGTAAAACAAAATATTCATCAGTATAAATTTCAACTTGAAAGTTCTATGCTTATATTTTATGTTTACCATTTATGAATTATCATTGTTTTTTCTTATTTTTTCAGATCTTTTGTTGATTATGCTTATCCTGTATTATAACGATCAATTTAGTTTGATGTCAGTTATTTGGTTTGCAGTGTATCCTTTGATAAAGAGTTTATCTTTCTATATAATTCAGGTCCGGATCTAGGATTTTAGTTGAGGGGCAACGCAACCTTAATATGGTTAGAGGAAAAAGGCTATTTTTTTTACGTTCTTAATGCCGATAATTGTGATTATTCCTATTTTATGGAATGGACGACAGCTGCACCCTCTATGAATCGGCGCCTAACATTTTTAGTTGTCGCCATATAAATTCTATAAAGAGATCAATTAAGTCGAAATAAGTTTTATGCAACTATAACAGAATAGATATGTTATTGATACCATATTTCTGTCGTTTCTGTGTTGATATATTTTCTGTAATTCTCTCTATGATAAGATATGTTCTGTTGTTTCTATGTTAAGATATTTTCTGAGCCTGATGTTTGCTGACGAAAAGGGAGATGGAAAAATGCAGTCGATCATGGAATATAGTTAAGTGTAACAATAGTCATCACTATAGTTGTACCATTCTATTGTGGTTTTGGTAGTTTTGGGGTAAAGATTGCATAACATGCAATCAAAATCCTATGACTCTGACTTGATATCTATATCTTCCAAGGTTGATCACCACCTTTGATAGTTCAAACAAAATAGTGCAGTGAAGTGATCATTCTTTAGATCCTATCCAGTCAATGTCATGCAATTTATTGATGATATGTTATACTTTGATATTTGAGTTACAATATGAAGTGTATTTGAATTACCATACTTGTCAAGAAAATTAATTTTTTTTTATTAAAATTGCATAAGTAATGCATGGTATAAAAAGAAGATGTGGTATGATTGCCAATGAGACAATTCTCCACAAGAGTCCAAATGACACAGAAATTAACAACTTTAGGTCACCGTACGGTCTTCATCAATGAGCAAAGCCCATACCGCATAGTCAGCTATAAAAGGCCCCGAAATGACAAAGGTAAAACAATTCAAAAGAGAAAACTAACGGCCTTATTTATGTACAAAATAATGAACGAAAAACAGATATGTTATACAGCAACAAACGACAACCACGGAATTACAGGCTCCTGACTTGGGACAGGCACATATAGAATGTGGCGGGGTTAACCTCGTTTGAAGGCGCCAACCCTCCCCTAACTTGGGACAGTGGTGTAACAGTACAACATAAGAACAAACTATAAAAATCAGTTGAAAAAGCTTATACAAATAAAAAAACATCTAACAAAAAAACAGAGTAGACGTGGACGGGTACTTGTAACTACAAATGTACAATCATGAACAAAGGAAGATAACTCCAACTCAATTTTTTAACTTGATAAGCAAAATACAATTCAATGTTTTATTTAAAAATTCACAAAATTGCAAAATGAAAGCAATCTTTACTCTTCAGTGCTCACAAAGACTTTGATTTACAATCTAAATAAAGCTGTGATTCCAATAAGCATTAATTATACACTAATCAGCTCCATCTTCTCTGCTTTAGGTATAATGAAGGTACTATATAAAACTACAGTAGATACTGAGTGTCAACAGGGACAGTCTATACTAACTTAGTATAGAAAGTCCCTGATGTCAATAGTTACTGATATCGAAGTCATACTTTAAAGGCTGAACGGTGACCCATAGTTGCTAACATCCACGTCATTTGGCCTAAAGTTGATAGGTGTCTCATTGGCAATCACCGTACATATGTAAGTGATTTGTAATGATTGAAATCATTTACATGTAAACAATGGAATTTTTAATTATGTTTCAATGCTGTTAAACAGTTGTGCATTAATCGTTTAAGTGCCAGTCTTCCTAAGATTCAGGCAGTGGTGAAAACATGACAACCAAAAACCCACTCAAGTTGACATTAGTTTATGTTCAAAATGTATAATGGTGCACGAATATAACATTCGTTTCCTTTTCCTGTTCTGGTAATTCAAGATATAATTTGGTTGAAATGCACTAGAATCAACATCAACAATTAAGTGGAGCTAACTCCGTAATTTGCTATCATTCTAACCAAAATTTATCTAGAGATTTCTCGAATTACCAGACACGCACAAATGAAAGACCTACTATTTCTAACTCAAGATGAGGGTAACTTCAAAATAGGATGGTTAGGTCGGTGGGTTTTTTCCGGCCATGTTTTGATTTTTTTCAAAATTGCCTGATTCTTACACAGACTGGCACTTAATAAAATGTATCTGTCCAGACTAATTTTCCTAGGAATTCATGTCCAGGCCATTAATATTCCTAGGTTAAAACGTCCGTGTTCTTTATTCTTATAAGAAATTTTGCAATGAAAGAAATAATTTACATGTAAACAATGGAATTTTTAACTTATATAATTTTTAAATTGTTTAACAGTTGTGCATTAATATTTCACTTTTTTATCAAAATATGGGTGTTTTTTTAATAATTAAACGGAATTTTTTCCTAGGAAAATTAATCTCACAGACTTTTATGATGTACATAATCACAAATGTTCCTTTCTTGATTTTAATATTGATTAATTTAAATAGTGTCTTAGGAAATAAAATTCTAAAGGGACTTTTTTCATACAAAAAATGAGAATATGGATATATAAAAATTTTCCTAGGAAAATAAGTGCCAGACATATTTTACTAGCTATATAGACTTATTTTCCTAGGAAAATTTATCCAGGGACTTAATTTCCTAGTAAATTTATGGTCACGGACTTGATTACCTAGGAAAAAAAGTCCGGCGGACAAATTTTACTACCGGACCGAATTTACTGTTACACATATTCTTATTTTGATATAAAGAAGTTTTGAATTTTTTTTTAGTGAGAAAAAGATATCCAAAAGACGATTAATCCTTAACACATAACAGATATTTTGCTGTATATAACTGCATTGCTTTCAGGATTTTTCCAGACTTCATTGTGAATGCATCTATAGTAAGTAAAGTGTTTAACTAGATAAATTGCTGACTCTACATATTATACTAGTGTATAAATAACGATATAACAACTCCTAAGTGAAAGTAAATTACACAATATTTAAGTGCGGGATGTATGGGTGGGTTTTAATCGCCAGCGTATGTGTACTGTGTCAAACATATCAAGGACTAGAACATTTCAATGGGTTTGAAAATGAACCCTTACTTGTTCATTGTTCTAGACCGACATGATTTAGCACAATAGTTAACAGGATAGTCAAAATGTCATATATTATCGGTCGTTTGACAAAACATGAAGCTTTTTAGCTGATATTTTAAGATACCATTGTGCAGATACCCGATAATCGTTAAAAATCGTTCAGTCTTTGCTCATGCACTCAAATGCCGAGTGCCTATTGGAGAGGCAAATACAACTTCCGATTTTTATCATGTTCGCTACTGAAACTTAAAAACTACAACATTTGCATACATGACATATTTTTTTTTCAAAAGATATGTGCAGTTACGTATTAATCGGGATAACTTGAATGGATCTTGGATATGGACGTATATATATAGTGAATGTGTCCTCTGAGTCCCGTAATTTTATACAGAGCAGCATACATGTCATAAGGGAATTTTTTTAAACTTACAGGAAGGTAAAGAAAAATGACAAAAAATAATGGAATAAATTAATCATTATAACTATAATATTTTTTTGTAACCGCACGTGCATGTATGTTACATCTGTCTATAAGTATTATATTACAGAAGGTTGTAGTAATAAATGTCTGTTTTAATGTTATCATTTATATTTTTGAGTTATTGATTTCAAAATAAATATTCAAATGAAAAATAGAGATTACAAATATTTTTTAAGATTTTGCATGTCACAATAATATTTAGATTTAATTAATGAGACATCTGTTAACGTTTGGGATAAACTTTTCTTTTGACTGAGCAAAATATTATAACACCCATCGATTTACCCAATAATCATGTTTTTCACCTTTCTAAAACTGCTTTAAAAGATACTTGCATATAAATACATATTATTATTATTATACTCTATTCATTTGTACATGCACACGTACTTTTTAATAAGCTAAATGAATTGTGTAAAACTATGACGTTGTTTTAAAAAATTTTGTCATCGATGACTATCGTTTAGTAAACGTTAAGCTGCTAGAAACAAAAACATCGTTTAATGAACTTTATCTGGTCGAAAATGTATAATGAAAAATTCATGACATGTTTCAGTGCCATCGTCTAATGGAGATCAAATAAAAGTATGCTGATAATCAATCAAATGGTCATCTCTCATCATCCTGTACATATGTAGATGATTTATGATCTACTGAATCTTGAAGTTCGAATTAAGAATAATTTAAGAATATCAAAATTGTTAGCAATGGGTAATACACACAAAACTTACATTTCTGGAACAAGAACAGAGCTTTACAAAAATGGGGTTTGTTAAACACAATTAAAAACAAACTATAAAAGCAACAACAAAAAAACCTAAAGAACTCCATCCTCATAGAAATTGCTAAATTCCGGAAAATCAAATCTGACATGGTACCCCGATAATTGAAAGCCGTATGTTAAAATGTTTCAGCTTCGATACGAGCCATCATACATATTGAAGAAAGTATTTCTGTTACCGTCTTCTTGAAATTAAGAGCGCATATCACATTACATACATGGCTTGATAAAGAAATTATGCATATACAAAACTCACTTGGAAACTCAACATATACCCCCACGACATTTATCAAAGAAGAAATCCTAAGTAATCGTACGTCTATTCGATTTTCCTTTGAAATTTCAGCCAAAGATACAAAACTGGATCTTCCTTCAATGTATTGGATACATACGTGTTCTGATAAAAAACCGTTATATTGTTGGGTCTGCGAAGTGCTGCACGAAACCCCTTTCCAAACTATTAACATTATTTTTATGAGCAATCAAAGTCTTGCTTAAGAGTTATTATGCAACCATCTACTCATGGGGTGGGGTTAATCAAATATGGACACCAAAAAACATTTCAAAAATGTGTTTGGGTACGTATAATCCAGGTCTCTTTTATCTTACAATATTTTAAAAACATGTCTTTTCTACCCTTTACACAAATAATCCCCATTCCAAACTTAAATATAGATTGAAAGAATTGGTCCAACTTTGTTAAAAAAAAAACGAGAATGGCAAACGTAGATACACGTATCTGAAACGGATATTATTATGATGATTGATTTCTTGATTGACCACATACTTGTTAAGTTTTGAGGGCATGCTTTTTAATAAACAATCGGCATTTATAATGGGAACCAACTGTGTCCCTCTTCTTGCATTTTCTTGCCGACTTGTTCTGTTATTCATATCATTTGAGGCAGACTTAATACACGAACTTCTCAGGAAGAACAAAAGAAGCTAGTATTATCCTTTAACTCACGTTCCCAATATTCCAGAGCTTGCGTATCCTATCATCATGTCCTTGATAGAGGATTACTGCTTACAAAGACCGCATTAAACAAAGGGTTCCAAGTGTTAAGAGTCATCCCTTTGAAAATTTTACGGACGCCATCACGAGTTGGTTGACCGTTATGAGATAGATATATCTATTTCACGGATATATTCCAATTGTCGTAACGACAAACCCGGCCTCTTTTCCGCGATGCGATTTTGTACTTGCATGCATGTATGAACAACACAACGGGTGCCATATGTGGAGCCAGATCTGCTTACCTTTCCGGATTAACTGAGATCACCCCGGTTTTTTTTGGGGTCGTTAGTTTTCTATGTTGGGTTTTGTAGACCTTTGTTTGTCTTTTCGTTGGTTTTCGTTATTTTTGCCATGACGTTGACACATTGTCTTCGACTTATGGGTTTGAATATTCCTTTGATTATTTTCGTCTCTTTTTTTTTGTCCTTTTGAATAAAAATATATATGCAGCATGCGTCGTTGAGACAGTGTTTATTAATTTTTTCGGTAGTCGGGTATTTAATACAAGTTAACACGAAGAAAGATGGAATGAATCTATAGGAAACAGACTGGTTTAATTGACGCAAACCTCACATCTCCATCTAATCACAAGTTAAACTATTTTTCTTTGTATTGAATTGTTTTAGAATTTGGTAACACCTTTATCAGTATTTAGTAAGGCAGCCCAGATCAGAACCTTATGGGAAAAGAAAGACTCGGGACACGTTAGTCTAACTACATACTCTATAGCAGCATACGGATGCATAGGTAAGAAAGATTCGGGACATGTTATCGAACTGCATACTCTATAGCAGCATACGGATGCATAGGTAAGAAAGATTCGGGACATGTTATCGAACTGCATACTCTATAGCACCATACGGATGCATAGTTAAGAAAACTTGGGATATGTTAGTCTAACTTCATACTCTATAGCAGCATACGGATGCATAGTTAAGAAAACTCGGGACATGTTAGTCTAACTACATACTCTATAGCAGCATACGGATGCATAGTTAAGAAAACTCGGGACATGTTAGTCTAACTTCATACTCTATAGCAGCATACGGATGCATAGTTAAGAAAACTCGGGACATGTTAGTCTAACTACATACTCTATAGCAGCATACGGATGCATAGGCAAGAAAACTTGGATATGGATGTCTAAGTCTAGCAGCATACGGATGCATAGGCAAGAAAGACTCGGAAAATGTTAGTCTAACTACAAGCACACGGATGCATAGGTAAGAAAGACTCGGGACATGTCATCTAACTACATACTCTATAGCAGCATACGGATGCATAGTTAAGACTCGGGATATGTTAGTTTAACTACATGCTCAACAGCAACATACGAATGCATAGATAAGAAACTATAAAATACTAGTATACGAAAGACACACCAAACACTGATTGAGGGATTTGACCTTCGTATTGTATGTTAAGTAAATAAATAATCTTATTTCAAGAGAATAAACTCATTAGCCAATGCTAATCGTCTCGATGGTCCTCAAAATAGGTCAAATATAGATAACGTATACAACATAAGGATTTATTAAAAGTACAATTTATACTCAAATAGATAAAGCTTTATGTTAACACTTAAAGCTTATACTTAAACAATCAAAGTATTCAAAGAAATTATTATTTATGTTTAAACAATCGAGATGAAAACAGTAAAATTGAAGTTCCTTTGGTATTATCTTGAAATGAAGTCTCAAGGACAGTCATCCCTTTGTTATTATCTCGAAATAATATCTAAATGACAGTCATTCCTTTGTTATTATCTTGAAATAAAGTCTCAATGTCAGTCATTCCTTTGTTATTATCTTGAAATAAAATCTCAAGGACAGTCATTCATTTGTTATTATCTCGAAATAAAGTCTCAATGACAGTCATTCCTTTGTTATTATCTTGAAATAAAATCTCAAGGACAGTCATTCATTTGTTATTATCTCGAAATAAAGTCTCAATGACAGTCATTCCTTTGTTATTATCTTGAAATAAAATCTCAAGGACAGTCATTCCTTTGTCTTTATCTTGAAATAAAATCTCAAGGACAATTTGTTATTATCTTAGAATAAAGCCTCAAGCATAGTCATTCGATCATAACTTCAATATAAGGATACCATTTTGGTGTAGTTTGGAATGCCTTTATCTTTATTTTTAATATATAAGAATTGCAGTTAAACTATCTTTAGTTTATACTCTGGTTACATTTTAATAATCCTTGTCAAGCAAAAAGATTTTGTTTTTGTTAACATTTTCATGTTTTTTAGACCACACAAAATTAGAAATGTTACAATATTTTATATTTTATATTTTTAGCTCGTGTGGTTACAACAGCTTTACAAACAGCTGATGTTGCGGTTCTTATCAATTTCATTTCCAGTGGATCACTTAACCTTGTCATTGTTGCTTTAATAATTGTTTACAGACAAAACAAGAAACACAAACTGTACTAAAAACAAAAAATATATTATTTTCCTAGGCACAACTTACTTTGTAAATTTTGTAAATTGTTTTATTTTGTTAATAAACGCAAAAGTGGATTATTGTCATTTTTGTGGTGCTTATTTAATATCATGAGATCATCTTAAAAAATCAAATTCATCTGAAATCATGTGGCAAGAATCTGTTCTTACAGAGGACCAACATCCAGTGTCTAAAGCTCGAACAATTAAATTTTCTATTTTCCGACATTGTGCGTACATTGTACATGTCGTTCTCTAGCTTTGCCATTATATGAAGCTATGAAAAAGGTGACTTCCTAATAAAGTCACACAGAAAAATGTTTTTGTATGATCTCAAACGGGAAAAGCTTCCCACAAAGCGTCTTAAAATCATTATAGTAGTAACAAAAGTATGTTGCTGCTACACGAAAGACACCAATGTACTAGATAGTTAATATACTTTCGCTGAAAAGAAGTGACGGCAACATTTTATTTTTTTTTCGATTTGTGTTAGAATTGTGGTTTGTCATCCCCATAAGGATAAACATAAAAAAATGTAATTCAAATAGGACTTTCAAAAGTATTTCCGTCGAAAGATTCTTATTAATGGAAATTATACTATAAATTCCGTGCGTCCGAAGCGTCCTGGATTTACCAAGAATTCTTTAAGTCAGTGATGCATAAATATTTGATGAAAAGGGACTAGAAAGAATAGCCAAAACCCATCAATGGTCAACTTTGCATTTAAGAGTTGGAATCTTAGTTTCTAATAATTTCTTAATTTATCAACGGAAAATTTTAGAAAAGTATGTTATAAATCACACGCCAGTTTGGAAACACCTTCTACTGAGCTGATGATAACCCCAGAGACTTGCAGTCAAGCAGCAGAGGTATCAATCCTGTTCTAATGAAATTTGTCGTTTGTGACAAAACTGCCATAGCAAATAATCTTAAGACAAGCAACGTTTGTATTGAGATATAACACATACATCTTAAGACTTTAGAGCAACATAATTTTGTTTGAAGACGGGTTACGACATAGATCTTTAAGGGCTTAACTGGACTCATAAATGTATCCCTTTACCATTGAGCTGCAATGATTTATGATTTTTTTTAGGCTAGCTACTATATTTGTGGTCAAGATCAACACAGTGCGAGTAATCAGGAAGATATTTCTAATAGGAAGATGTTGTTTGAGAAATTATGACATAAAATTGTATCTTTTAAATTGATATAAGAGTTAATTTAAAAGATATTTAACACTATTTTACAGTGTCCACTTTGAATAAGTACCACTTACTTCGGAATTTAATATAAAAACTATTTTTAAACACCTTGTTACTTTTTTTTCATAAATGATTCATTTACATATATCAATATTTTTGAAGAAAAAAACCCCACCCTATGCTGTTCCAAATGAATTTATATTTTATACTATAAGTTCATTCCTTGAAGTACATCGGTACAACCTGATGGGATTTTTTAGGAGGCCAACAAAAACATGTGTTCATACTTTTTTAGAATACACTTGTTCTTTTTTCCATTGTCGACATTACCACATCTCATTTTTACATGGTTGTATCATTCTGTGCACATTTAAATCCAACTGTTATTCACCCATAATGATGACGAATATTGCTTTTTGAAAACTTTGTAGAAAGTTGATGGAAGGAATCTTTCAAATTCGTTGGATATCTTATTTCTGTAACGGGTTGTCAATGACATCTTGACCAGAACCTTTTTTATCTTTTGATATCGATTTTGACATAGATTATTTTTGAATTTTGCATGCGAATGAAATCCTATAAAACAACGTGTCATATAATAATGTGATTGATGTTTGATACAAATGGTCAAGATCAACTTTTTTTGGAGCAAGTAACTCTGTATATTGACCAGAACTTATTGTTATCTTTTGGAGAAGAATATCGTATGTAGGTGAAATAATATAAGATGACGAAGAAAATAACCTTTATAAATTTGGTGCTACCGACGAACTTTTCTGCTTTCAGGAACTCTAAGACTCAAAATTTGAAAGCCAAGGATGTGTAAGTAATTAGAAAAGTGAAGAGAAATATAACAAAATAGGACAAGCGAAATCCATCTAACGTCAACTTTCCAGAGGGAGCCATTTCTTAATAATTTCTAAAATTTTCAACGGAGTAATTAAGGAAAATAAAGTTATAAATAATGTCGAAGCATTGACTACGGAACTGATGACACTATCGGGGACTAGTAGTCCACCAGCAGTGGTACCGACCAATTGCTTCATGAGTTTTTACAACCACTGGGCCAATGCTGGTGGACGATGGTATTTTACCAGCCCAGAAGTCCGCACATATGTGCTGACATGACATATCATTTATATACGGTTATTTTCACTTAATTAACTATCTATAAGATATTACAATCATTTGAAACACTAAGGTTTTTCTACCTAAGACATATATGCCCTTAGCTAGGTTTGGCACAACATTTTGAAACTTTCGATATCAATGCTCTTTAATTCGTGATTCCTTTACTAAGTCTTATGTAGACGAATACGTGTCTTGCGTACTAAGTTATCGTATAAGCCTGGTATCTTTGATGAGTTGACCAGGTTAATTAATTGTGACCTTATTTTCATAGATCATTGAGAAGGCTAAATTGATTTGATACTTGTAGTAAAACCGTGTTCTTGAAAATTCAATCATTTCAGTAAAACAGCTAGATTGGTCCTGTCAGCGTATGCATTCTACTATAGCAAAATCAAGAATTTGAATAGACACGTTGAACACAAGACATTTTCTCTACTTATTGTTCCGTGACAGACGGGATTTAAATTCAACATGGAAAGGAAGTAAAAGGCAATACAACCTCGGAGTTGACCGACTAGTTTGAACCACTCGGCCACCGAGGCTCCATGAATAATTTTATGGTGTCTTGTAATTTGGTCACATTTCGTAATGCATCTTGTTAATAAATTATATCTGGCGTTCACGTTATCTAACCGACATGACTGGCATAAATAACAGTTAAACAAGTAAATACAAGTAATTGTCATATATCTGAGAAACCATGATGGATAGAGTAAATCTTGTTAGAAAAACAAGAAGCTCGGAACCCACCGACAGGCTG
The DNA here is from genome assembly GCA_017311375.1 of Mytilus coruscus. Taxonomy (NCBI): domain Eukaryota; kingdom Metazoa; phylum Mollusca; class Bivalvia; order Mytilida; family Mytilidae; genus Mytilus; species Mytilus coruscus. Next base: position 106,563,872 of record CM029595.1, on the reverse strand, counting down.
GCCGCCATGGCTGAAATGGCATTTAAGGGTAAAATGCAAGTGATTGCCTATTCTGAAACTACAATAGAACAAGAGGCTCTCAAGAGCCTGAATCGCTCACCTGTAATGTCTTGCTTAACTCTTTCATCGATGATTATTTTTGCTTTTCAATATATATTAATGAGTGTCTTAAAAATGCCATTTAAATGTTCTTTGTATCTGTCATATTTTCTTCAAAAGCAAAAACATGCATTTTACCCCTATGTTTCATTTTAGCCATAGTGGCTATGTTTCTTGATGTACAAGGAAATAAAATACAAAATTTATACAAGATACTCTGAAACTTATTCAGCCCAAGTTTGGCTGAAATAGATTCAGCAGTTTCAAAGGAGAAGATTTTTTAAAGTAAGCAAACTAGATTAGATGAACAAATTGTGAAAAATTGTCTTTAAAGGACAATAACTCCTGAAGAGGTCAATTGACAATTTTGGTCATATTAAACTTATTTGTAGATCTTACTATGCTGAACATTTTTGCTGTTTACAGTTTATCTTTATCTATAATAATATTCAAGATAATAACCGAAAACTGCAAAATTTCCTTAAAATCATCAATTCAAGGGCAATAACCTAAAAATCAGATACCTGATTTGGCTGATAATTTCAGGGCAGGTAGACCTTGACCTAATGAATACTTTAACTTCTGTCTGATTTGTTCTAAATGCTTTAGTTTTTGGGATATAAGTCAAAAACTGCATTTTACCCCTATGTTCTTTTTTTAGCCATGGCGGCCATGTTTTTTGATGAAACAGAAAATAAAACATAAACTTTATTCTAGATACCCTAAGGATCATTCAGTTTAAGTTTGGTTGGAATTGGTTCAGTAGTTTCAGAGGAGAAGATGTTTGAAATAGTTTACACCGGACGCCAAGTGATGGCAAAAGCTCACCGTTCCGAAGGAACGGTGAGCTAAAAACAGGAAAATATTGACCAGGAATATAAGATCTTCGAAAGTGTAAATATGAATTAAACCATCAAATGACTCCTTGTAGGACTTATTGACCAAATGAATAAACAAAAGAGAGAGAGAGAAAAAAAACAAACGAAATTTTAGAAGTTTTTTTTATTTTTACAGCAACCATTTTTTATATCAAGAGACGATTTAGATTAAAATTACGTTTTTTAATCTCTAAATTAGAAAATTTCGATTTTGTGATTTTACCAAAAATATAATTAAAAAACATGGGACATTTTTTCATTACAAAGAATGAAAATAGGGTAATAGTCAAGTTTTACTGATAAGAGTAAAGATCGAAGTAACAGAGTTTTAAATAGTGCAACGCGATATATACAACGTGTTGAACGTTTCCTGTAGTTAATAACTGACCGTCATGAAATTATAATTATCAAATAAGGTAAACAAGTTATGAATAAACACCATCATCTATAAGTCAATAGGGGTCACTTCCTGCTACTTTTAACCAGATTTCTCTAATGACCACTTCTCAAAGGCGAATATGATGATGTTTAAGTTTAATCTGTGATTAAATTTCTAAATAAATATTATATCAGAATTGAGTGTTATGTTTGACAAATTATAATCTTGTTTTATTTTGACGATTAAGATTTTGGTGATATCTCTATTTAAAGATATCATTCTGAATACAATCAAAGTAAGCATATTACTTTGTCTATCAATTATTCTCTCAAATGACGTTTAACAACAGTTTGATTTATGTTAGTGTTTATAATGTATGATTATTAAGGATGAAAGCAACACTTACAAAACTGTTTCATTCAATATAATGATGCTGCATACAATATAAGTCAATGTCTTGAGTTTTTTACTGTGCCAGTAGTAGCGTACATAAAGAATATCGGCTAAGAAGGTGTTTATAGCTTATACGGCGTTTAGAATGTATGGCTTTTAGTACCAATAATCTTTTCTAAACTTGAAGAATTATCAAAAAGAGGATCAAAACGTCAAAAGATGTATATATTTTGTTAGTTATTTAAAAGAATAATTTGTATTTTTTTTTCACATGGTAAAATACATTTTGATGTCGGGCACACCTCAACATGGATATTAAGTATAAAAATAAGAAGATGTGGTATGATTGCCAATGAGCCAACTCTCCACAAATGACCAAATGACACAGAAATTAACAACTATAGGTCACCGTACGGCCTTCAACAATTAAGGTCTATTCTATTTTCATGTAAGTAATTCCATCAAATAGAGGATAAGAACACTTCTCCCGGTAGATATGATATTTCAGTGATCTGCGTTTCCTATCGGATAACCTTGGTATAGAATGGCTGCTTTCAAGAAAAGTTTCTAAATGATAAAGTTGAAGCTATCTCTTAGAACGTTTTTACGGACGAAATCTTGATCTGATTGTTTTTTTTTAGTGAAATTTCTGTAACATAAATGAGCAAGGATATGTTGCATTTGTCTTTTCAATACACTGTCCCTATTTCCTCGTTTATAACAACACAGAAACCACTTATCGCCAGACTTGTATTGTCCTGAGCAACGCGACGAGTACGGATGTCACTAATGTTGAGCAGGATTTACTTTCCATGCCGGAGTACCGGAGTTAACCAGTGGGTTTCTAAGGAAACCGTTTTTTTTTCAATCCTGTGTTGTGTTTTATCAAATATTGCTTATTTAAAAATTAGAAAAATGTGGTATGAAATGAGATAATTCTCCACCAAGGACCAAATGATGTAGAAGGTTAGCAACTGTAGGTCACCGTAAGACCTCAGGGGCGGATCCAGCCATTTTTAAAATGGGGGGACCCAACCCAGGTTAAAGGGGGGTTCCAACCATATGTTCCCATTCAAAAGCATTGATCGTAAAAAAAGGGGGTTCAACTCCCGGACCCCCCCTTTTTGGATCCACCACTGGGCCTTCAACACTTAGCAACACCAATACAACATAGCAAGCTATAAAAGCTCCGAAATGTTATGTTTCTTTATTTTTCATTTTCCTTGGCGTTGTCTGTATTTCTTCGACTCGTTGCCTTCGACTGCCCTCTTTGTATCTTCTTACTCTTTTGAATTAATTAGTACTATTGATCAAACGTCGGTTATTTTTTTGTGAATATTTTCTGCTCTTATGTACAGTTTTCAAACATAAATACCGAAATAATCATATTGTTTTGATTAACATTTTTCTTGTTGTTTGAGATCCGAGTCCGGTAATGCTCATGTCTACAAATAAGTACAGTAAGTGTCCCACTTTTAGTTCGAAAATTTGTTATTAATGCCGTCTGTCAGTCTGCTTTGTTTGTGTACGGATTTGTACAGAAGCTAATTTGCTCTCAACTTTAAAAAAACACTTGAAATTTGTTGACTAACTCTAATACTGATAATGACCATTTCCTTCGTTTAAATTTCAGAATCTAAACCACGTGACTAGTTTCCATCATTAAGTGTCAGTTGATAACTGATTTCCCTCATAACAAAATTTAATTGAGTACAGACGTTAACTTCATCAATGAAGACTGGATTAGTTTTATTCATATTTGTGTCGTTTTTGCTGTGGATATGTAAGTAAAATTTTAATTAATTCTACATGCATCACACATGTGCATCACACATGTGTTTTATTTTTCATACTCTTATAACTAAAGTCACTGCATTATAATGATTAATATCATATTTGTTTTAAAATTTTCTAATTTCTTTTCTAAAAATTATAAAAAGTGCGTATATGTGTTTGCACTATTACTTATAAATTATTTATCTTTAGTATGACAATCTCTTAAGGCAGATTAAAAGAAAATATATAAAAAATTGTAATGATTCTTATTTGTGTTTACACTATAACTATTTAATCTCTTTTAAAAGTCAGGATAAAAAAATGTATAACTCTAAGTTCCTATATTATGTATATATCACGATGCGCGTTTTTAGCATCGCACGCTTTCACTTGTGCACTTGTGCACTAAATGTACACTGATGTAGATAAGGATAAGTGGACCAACAAATAGTAATGAGCCACTTGACAAGATACGCCCGTGTCTTATTAGCGAAAGGAAATCAGTTATCATTATCATGACAATCAGATCGGTTTATACATTATACATACATGTATATATAATAATGAAGCAGTTATTTGCCTATTGTTATGCTGATGGTGGAACAGACAAAAAAAAAAAAAAAATTAACAATATTGCCAAAAAAAAACAAAAAAAAAACGCACACCAGAAAACTAATAATAAACAAAAATGCTGAGTTAGGAGCCCTGAAACAGTAAGCATCTCGTGTGTACTATCGACTTGAATGTGCTTTTAATTTGCCGCTGGACGTTAAGCAGCCATCCATCCATCTATCATCGTGTTCACTAATACATTTGTACACCGATGATTAGTATGGTTTTAGTATTTTGTCAAAATAACTAAGGATGTATTCGTTTTGATACCGACATATACACCTGAATGTGCATCGGTAGGGTACAAATGACGTAGTCAGTTCTCTAACAGACAAAATGTCAATCGTTCGAATTGATAAATAACCACCGAGTCGCAGTGAACTAAATTTCGAGTTGGTTAATTTCTAAAAAAAATATTTCAATTAGAAAAGTGTTAACGTTTCAATGAAACATCCTACAGAAACAGATACCGATAAACAGAATATCTTTAAACTAAAACAATATCCTTAAAAATTGATTATTCAATTAGTTTCAATGAAATTTTTTATATGTGAATACAATAAAGCTACTATTTACCCCTATGCACTTGTTTGTCTAGCGAAGGCTTTTGAGATAACCAGTTCTGTTGTATATCAGTTAAATCGACCACTTGTTCTCTTTACTTGTACTTCAGCTAGATTTAGTATAAATATTTACAATTATCTTTGACCTCTGTTTATCAGACTTGGAAGTAAAACTTCATCTCTGATGCAACAACGCACACTGGCCTTGACTACCAGTGAGAAATTTGATGCATTATAGATAAAGCCGACGTAGAATATTAGTTTTCACATGCAGAAAAATATAAAATATATGCACTTGAATAGTTGACTTTCAATGTAGTACAAATGTGTGTATAATAAAAAATATAAAAATTACACAATGAAACTGAACAGTTATATTTCAATTTTAAACGTTATTCTTGTCATTAAAAAATTCAAATATTTTGTGGTTTGTTTCTTTTGTACAGAAAGCAATTAGTTTATCTGAACCTATTTTTGTTTGTTTAATCCTAATGTTTCTTTCAGTTCTCTTATTCCGCCTACCATGAATGTCGCTGAAGCATACTTAGCGATTTTACATTTCGTCGTCGGCGCCAGCGTCATTCGATTATTGTATAGAGTGTGTTGGTTCAGTCTGTGGTCAAAGTTTTTTTGCGACATCACTAACTTTGTCGAACCTTCATTTTAATGTTACAATATTTTTTGCAGTGATTAAGATAAGTCTGAGATTTAAGTTTTTCAGACATCCATTACTATGTTAAACCTTCACGGAATGTAAAACTACTTGGACAGAAACTTCTTCATGATCAATAGACAGTATCCAGAAAAAATAATTTTCCTCACATTTCCGTATTTCACTGATAAAAGGACTTACATTTTCTTGCAGTTAACATTGTAGAAGTTTGTCTCATTGGCATTCATACAACAGTGGTAAATTCAGTAAAAAATCTCCCATTGACTTTAATGCAAATCTATGTCTTGAATTAAATTCATAGCTGGTAAACCTTTAGAAATCAGAAGCTTTCATATCATTCATTATAGTACAAATGTAGCCCCATCTTTTGCAACAATAAAAACATAGGGTCATGCGGCATTTTTGGGCCATTCACATGGCCTTGTTTACAAACACTGTAAATTCGCACTAAATTCCAATACTGACCCCCATTACTTTTCAACCCTGTAGTAAAAAAATTAAGGGCATTCAGCATTCATTTTTAAACTTTTTTTTTAACTCTGTTTTTGGTCCATCTATCAACAAATATTTATTACAAACATTAACTGCCAATCAGAAGAGCACAGGACTTCAGTGTTATACAGAAAGCTCTCCCCCAAATGGGCGGTCCCTGATGACGTATATTTATTTACTGAATTTACTCCAACACGCATCCTCTTATCTTGATATTAAGATACTGTCCTGTGTTAAAGTTTGTTTTTAAACATCAATAAATTTGTCAAACTTTCATAGAATAGAAACTTGAACAGAAGCTTATTATGATAAGGAGATAAAATTGAAAGGAGAATTGAGAAAATATTTTTTTTAACTTTTACTGACAAATGGAAATATATTATTTTGCAGTTAAGATTTACATAGTTTGGGTGTAATATTTGTATACATCAAAAATGTGTTTAAATCTTCTTGGCATGATACGAAACGTATACTGAGGATTCTGAAGAAAAGGTTTTTTTTGGGTAAAATTTACGGATAAACGGACTCAGTTTTTAGCAGTCAACATGTCAACATTAAACTTTTACACTGTTACACTGACAGCATTACGATGTATATTTAATGACGTGCAGACGAGAAATAAAGCACGGGATATGACTACGACAAATGAAACTGAAGTGGTAGTTAGTACGAAATGATTTTCCACAAAATACAAGATGTATAAAGATTAAACAATAGATCTAGTATTGCAACGTTTGTTTGGACAAACTTAAAAATCCAAAGGATAATCATTACACTCGTTTGCTACATGATAACATTGGCATCACAGTCTGGAAAACAGCTTTTAATTGAAATTTCTTTAATTGGCATACTGTATATTCTGTATTTTATTTTTGAATTAAGTGAAATTTAGATCAATTTTCTGAATTTGACGCATCAAATTGTTAACTAAATCAAATTGCAGTGCATAAGTAGGTAACTTTTATATGATTTGCATATTTACAAATACTTAAATGTGATTGGTCCATTTGAACTTATTTGTTTAGTTTACACTTTGATAGAAGAGGGACGAAAGATACCAAAGGGACAGTCAAACTCATAGATCGAAAACAAACTGACAACGCCATGGCCAAAAATAAAAAGACAAACAGACAAATAATAGTACAGATGACACAACATAGAAAACTAAAGACTAAGCAACACGAACCCCACCAAAAACTGGGGGTGATCTCAGGTGCTCCGGAAGGGTAAGCAGATCCTGCTCCACATGTGACACCCGTCATGTTACTCCTATAAGATACGTTGATAAATTATATCAAGTGATTAGACATCACGCAATAGCGGATTGGTAATTGACCCTTATCTAACCCTAAGACATTACCAATTTCGAAACCATCGATCATGTAAAATTTTCTTACCCTGAAACTTGACCGAATGTGAAATTTTGAAATTGAAATATTTTTTTCTTGACATAGGATAGACGAGACTGTTACCGGTATAAATAACACAAACATTAAATATTAAAAAGAACAAGAACAACACTTATAACTTAAGCAAGAGCAACACGAACCCCTTTTAAACAAAACTAGGGGTGATCTCAGGTGCTCCGGAAGGGTAAGCAGATCCTGCTTCACATGTGGCACCCGTCGTGTTGCTTATGTTATTACAAAGCCGGTAAATAGTCTAATTCGGTAGGTCACATTCGTGAAAAGGGAAGGGTATTGTAGTTACGACATAAGGAACATATCCGACATCATCTGTGAAACGGTTATTCCATAACGGTCAACCATCTCGTGATAGCATAGCATGTTGCCGGAGATACATTCGTTCCTCAACTCTTTGTAAATTTTGCTGTGCTATATTCATACGCGATGCACATGAGCGGAATCCTGGGGTTCCAAGAAAGTTGAAATTAAAAGAAATTACTAAAAAATGTTTGGGTTGAAAATTGAATGATTAAGGAAAAAGATAATTTTTTCTGGAGGTTATTGACGTGTAAACTTGGCCGATTTACTCACACAAACTCTACGGACTTTTAATCAGTTTGTGAGTTTCACACGATGGTCATCAATGACCTCCAGAAAAAAATTTGTTTAATCCTATAATAAATATTATAATATGTTATGAATCATTCTCAGCAAGACAATGTCATTGGTTTTGCTTTTATGGAATACAATTAGCATCCAAATCTTCCAAACAAATAAATTATCATGTGATCTTTAAAATTGCAATTTTAAATATCAAAGTCAAGGCTCTCACTACAAATATATTCGGTCGATGGAATGAACATCAATTCTTTTTTCCAGTTTTGAGTTCATAGTTTGAAGAAAAACTTTTAAATGTTCCTTTTGATGGGATGAAATGTTCATGACGTTGCTCTATGAAGTTTATTCCAAAGTGTAGCCGCAGATAATTATTACAAATCCTCTGTTCTATTTTGTCGTTAGAAATTTATTTAAAAAACGCACAAGGTATTCCACATCATCAACCGCCCAAAATAGGCTTTACACATATATGGGACACCCACCTCGTTTAAGATTAATGAGATAAATTGGGGATAATAACAAGGTTTGTGTTTCCGCAATTGAAATATCTCATTTTTTATTTCGGATGAAATGAAAAAATACGAGGTTAAGACGGCATAATTTCTATATCAACAGGTTTGAGGAATTTGAATTCGCTTTCAGTAATACAAAATATTTTGCTTTTTACTGACGCAGTCAGTAATAATTTCGGGTTGTGACCTATTTATAAAGGACGTTTCACTATGGTAACTGCATGTATGGTGTCACAAATCTTTACTCTGATTGGACGAAATAACGGAATTGAACAAAACCCAACAAAAAGATATATATACATGCTACAATAAAAGGAAAACATCACGGACATAAAATCAAACTCAAAAATGAAATTATCCAGATAAATTAAAATAAATTCAGGTAAAGAAGGTTTCATTATCACAACTGTCAAATTGTTTGGATTGTGTAGGCTTATAGTAGGTAAATATCACTGACAGATTCATTCGATCTACCAGGTCAATTAGGCTATTAATAGCTCTAGTGCTATAAATATATCTCATCCACTAAAACTTCCAAGGCGTAATAATAATCTCAAAGAGTACAAAATAAAGAATGTCAAAATACATATATCGCAAATTTAAATACTTGTCAAAAGCTGTATTATATAGATTATCTCCCTTTGGCGTCCGTCCCCGATATACACACCGAAATAGGTTGTTTCTCTAATTGTTAAAGTTGTTCTTGACATATAGTTATAATTGACATTTCTTCGTGGATCTAAACTGTTTCAAGTTTGTTATTCACACATATCCGAATGCGTCAGATATCTTTTTAAGGATAGTACTTGTTACCTTTATCTTTTTGAACATCTTCAATTGTTAAAACAAGAACGGATTTTAATATGCTGTTTACTTTTACACATTTAATTACTTTAAGATTCTGAATATTTAAATCATAATGCTTTGACATCCGTTTAGGAGTTCAAAATAGTGATTTTTTTTTAGATACTGTAACTATGTTTATAGCGTCAGAAATTACATTGCGGGAAACTGCTAAATGTACAAATTGTTAAAAAAAAAATAAAAAAATAAAGATAGCGGGACTTGTGTAATGCATTACTTTTGAAAATCCTTATTGAGTTTTAATTCATGGGGTTTAAAAAAATGAAATTTAAATCCTTGCATGGGCGAATACCATCCCACGTGGCGGGATCAATGTTCAGTAAGTAAAGCTGAATTAAAGTTTATTAAATTTGATCTAGTGTTTTCCGCCATTTTAAAACGGTCAAGAGGTTCTCTTGAAACACTTCTGTGTTATCAAAAGCTACCGTTTATTGATGATTATGAAGTAGGTGTGTGTATAATTAATATTTACAGAAACAATGGGTCAAATAGTACTATTGATGTGTCAATCACCAGTTTGATGCTGGGGCTCAGTCTTCCCAAGAGTGTTCAGTTTCAACACTTTTCCACTGGTGCCACTAACAATGGTATTTGTGATCTTTTAATGTTCCCTGGTGCCTTTTGATTCCGGTTTTACTTTTTCTTATCTTTTTTGTTTAGATTTGCTTTTAATCATTTTTTTTTTATATATTTCTTTAACAAAACAGCAATATATCAAAGCACAATTCTGTTGAAAGACGAGATTGTTTCAATTTACCATGACGACGATTTATCTTACTTGTTGTATAAGAGAACGTACTGTTATATGAAACCCATACTCCTTTATGAGTATGAAATATGGGGAGTGTGAAATATGTATATTGATCTATTTAAATTTACTGTTATAAAATTTCGAAATAATTTTTAATTAAGTAATAAATCTCCCTCATGTATAGCTCTGATTTCTTTCTCGGGTTTGGCTTTCTTTTTTTGGTCCTTTTTTTTTTCATCATCTCATCAACGTTTGTATTACATTTTGGACTTTTTTTTACATTGTTTGGCTTCGAGTATCAATGGAAACGCGAATCTGGTGCAGTAAACTTAGAACCGTTAATGTTATTATGTAACTCATTTTAAGGTAGATTCAGAAATGCAACTTTTATCATTTGATAAGATTTTTCCACTTTAAAATTTGATTGACTACACATTCAAGTTAGTATAGACTTATTCTATGTGTTCTTAAAAATCCCCCAACTTTGAAATTTTATCACAGTTAGGTCGATTCCCCCGCCACCTCTTTCTCTCTCTCTCTATATACATATATATATATATATACGTCTAAACATGTGACAACTTTATGACAGATGTTCTCCATCGGATAACACATGGTTATACAGGGCTAACACCAAAGAACCAAAGAACAAAAATTTGCCAACGCAAATTTGAAGATTTAATTAACATTGTTGGGCTAAATTTGAGACGAAATATATATATAAAATATTCTCTCTTACAGTATATGCCCCCCTGGCGACTTAATTTGAAAATAAAATATACTAATATTGTATTGTATGATATATACATGTTCAATATTGTTCTCTTTACCAATAATAATCCAGCCGTATAATTTGACGTGTACATATAAGTACCACAAAGTTTAGTTCTAAATGAGACTTCTACTTAGCTACATTTAGAAGTGACAAACTTCTACTTAGCTACATTTAGAAATGGCAACTTCAAAGGTAACTTGTTCTCTTTCATCCACATTTCAATACTTTTTTTTATATTTTTTTGAAATGAGATACCTTATTGTATAGTTTTCCATTTAGAGGAGCAACAATGATCAAAGAAGTATATTACTTTCGAAGAATTCAAACAATGCATTTTATAATTGTGGATGTAGACACAAATGCAATAATGCAACATTAGAAATATACTGCATGCGCACACCGAACTTGGTATCAATCGCTTTTTACTATATATGTTTTACAAGGATATCGGCTACTACAATGACACTTGTGAGTAAATTGAACCATTGTAAATGAATGACTACGAGTCTCGTACCAAAGACCGTATCGCAAATGTTTCCACACGGCTTCTATTTCCAACTTAATTTGTATTGCAAATGTATCCACATAGCTCCCATTTTCGCCTCGAATTGCAAATGTATCTACATGGTTTCCGTTTCCGACTTGTATTGCAAATGTATCACACAGCTTCCATTTCCGACTATATTTATATTAATAACTGCGTATTGCAGTTAAGTGAAAAAAAAAAGAAAAGAAAAATGAATATCAACGTCAATCGTGCATACGACATTGATATAAAAATATATGTTTCCAAACAAAAAACATATATATAGTAATAAAAAAATGTATGAATTAAAGGAGATGTCAGTGAGGCAGCAACCTACCGACACGAAAATTAAGTTTCTATACAATATGTCTGTCTCTGCGTCGTCCTGATTAAGCAGAAAGTCTTTTAAATTTTTATCACACGGACATCAACCACCAGAATTTAGAAATATTGGTCAAAGCAAACCTAATTCACTATCCGAAAACCTTATACGGACAAACGATTTCATTTTAGATTCTGCTCATTCTGTTATCGCGGATGTATAAAACAATGATACATTCTAAACTTTCAAAATGAATCCTTTACATTCTTTGCTGACATAATTAATAGTAATCAAATAAACTGACATCTCCACATGGCATAATGTTTGGAATATAACTTGTATGGTTTACAGATGTACACACGTGATAAAGACATTATTTTTCTCATATTTTTTTTAAAATTTCAACAGATGCGGAATGCAAGGGACGAATCAAATACTTAAGATTGGATGAAATATTTGTTTCACGCTCGTTCTCAAATTTCATGGAAAATGTTTCAATAATATTTTATACTGATACAAATTGTTGGGCAGATATGACACAATTTTACTCTTAACTATTTTGATATTTTTAGAGATATAAAATAATTTCAATGGGCATTCAAAGTTTTTTTAATTGTCTAAAGAAATATTTTGATATCGGGTACCACTAATAAAGCCTCTTAAGAAATCTAGGTGGTTTCAGGTGCACTTTAAAAAGCTCGTAAGAAAACCATGCAATGTCTAATGTTGAAGTTTGCTGTTGTCTAGATTTCTTTTGGTTATTTGTATTGTTTAGTTGCTGTCCCATTGACTTTTAACTCATATTTCATTATATTCTGTACGATGTACTTGGACAACAAATGTTTTCACATGATTATGCAGCACATTAAGGTGCGTTGTGTTACTGCACATTGTTGTCATGTGATTAAAGCTTGAAAGTTACGGATACAGTAGATGATTTGCTTGTAGTATTATTCATGTCAGTTACCTGATTGTGTTTGGACCAACGTTATGTTAAATTCAAAAGAAATCAAACTCATTAAATTTAAAATTGTGTCTTGATTAAGATTTTTAAATTTATATTTATCTATTACATTAAACATGAATGAAACCGGTCACCAAATTTTAAATATATATATACAATCTGCAGTGTTTTCTTCTTTGCCTCGGAAGAAATTCTAATTATCAATAACATGTACATTATTTAGTTGATTTAACAAATCAAAAACATTCTTTTTCTTCAATGAAACAAAATACTTCACTAAAATGTTCAATTCCTGTCTTTTGTCCATGGATTTTTTTTCTATCGTTCAAGTGCACTAATATTTGGGTCTGTCACAAGGTGAAATTTACATGACGGAGCATGAGTAAATTACTGGCAAGATATGTTATTGTTCAGTATAACATTTTAAAACTTTGAAATTATCAGTAGAAAATAAGGAGATGTGGTATGATTGCCAATGAGACAAGTATCCAACATAGTCCAAACGAAGTGGATTTAAGCAACTATAGGTCATATAACAATGAGCAAAACCAATACCGTATAGTCAGCTATAGAAGTCAATGACATGACAAAATGGGCCCAAACAATTCAAAGAAAAATCCAACAAATTGATTTAAGAAAAAACAATAAACAAAAAAAACAAATATGACAGGCAATAACCGAAGATATCCATTGAATTACAAGCTCCTGATTTAGGACAAGAATATATAGAATGTGACGGGGATAAACATGTTTGTGAGCGCTCACCCCCCCTTCCCTTTTCCCGTTAACCTGGTACAGTGGTGTAACAGCACAACATAAGAACAAACAGTATATCAAAAAAATAATAACATAAAAATGGTCTTATATAGATATAAGAAGATGTGGTATGAATGCCAATGAGACAACTCTCCATCCAAGTCAAAATTTATAAAAGTAAACCATTATAGGTCAAAGTACGGTCTTCAACACGGAGCCTTGGCTCACACCGAACAGTAAGCTATAAAGGGCCCCAAAAATTACTAGTGTAAAACCATTCAAACGGGAAAACCAACGGTCTAATCTATATAAAAAACGAGAAACACTTATAAACCACATCAACAAACGACAACTACTGAACATCAGATTCCTGACTTAGGACAGGTGCAAACAAATGCAGCGGGTTTAAACGTTTTAATGGTACCAAACCTTCACCCTTTATCTGAAACAATAGTGTAACATCACAACATAGAAAGACACACTATAAAATATCAACTGAAATAGCTTAACTCAATCAAAGGACATATTAACACCATTGAACATACACTGAACAAATAATTTGACCTATGATATAATGTAAATACAAAATAAATAAACTAAGGGAAGAATAATAAAAGTAACATGTTATATCGGTATGAAATGTTAAACAATTTAAGAAAAACAATATGCTCGAACAAAAATATCAGCTATTTGCAATAACTTTAAACACAGGTAAATGAAAATAATTTTGTTGTTAGGTATACGTGTACAGTTACAATAGAGAAAGGAAATATTTTACAAAATAAATAATTTTGATGTTCATAGTACGAAGTGGAAATTTATATTAGTACCAAACACTTATCAAAGCTGGTATATAGACCAGATATAACCCTGAATAACATTAAATAACAAAAAAAGCATTACAATTAGTATCAACAGGTCAAATAAACAAGAAAGTACGATTTGAGAGTACTCGCAGTTACTGACAGCTAGTTAAAAGCCAAAACAATTAATAATAAAAAATCATGCATCAGAGACTAAAATCAACTAAAACACATCCCAGGGATTTAGTATTTTAACGTCATGGACAGTCAAAGAAGACATGACTTGTGCAATGCCAAAAATAAATGTATCGACAGACAGTAGGATAGTTAGGAGTTTAACCTCTTTATGCATTTTATTTTACTCCGTTTTCTGTTTTATTGCACTTCAGCACCAATAAAAATTTACACTTTTTCTAGCATAGGAAACACGAGCAGGGTTCTAATTTGACATCACTTCCAACTTGTCAATCTTTCAGATAATGGGCGTATGGCGCCACTATGTCTGTATTTTGGTAATCATTTACCGACAAAAAATCCTTATATGTTTCTATTTACTTCCGAAGTCAAGTACTAATTACAACTTGTTACTTTGAAAGTTATTGGTAAAACGACCAATTAAGTTACTTGTGAATTCGGAATAAACATTTATAAACACTTATTGAACAGTATAATAATGACCTTCAAATTCTATGGAAAAACGTGGAACTGTAAAAGTTAATAGCAGGCAATTGAAGGTAGCAAAATAGTCTGATTTTGCAAATGATAGTTGATATCAGTTTTACTGTAAAAACGAGATAAGTGTAGAAGATCATCTGCAGATGTTTTAAGTCTACGACAATGACCAGGTGTCACTACCAATCAACAATCTCTAAATCGACTACGTAGAATGAACTTAAAACGCCACCTCTGCACGTTAGGAGCATCCAATCACCTAATTAACTAAATAAAAGTATAAGGTACAAACTCTGCCCATAATAAGAATGACTCCTGTTTAAGGTGGATCATCACAATATATTTCCTCAGATAGAATTTTCTTATACCTTTGCCATGCTTTTTTTTTTTTTTACATATAATCAAAAGTATGGGTCACCGTGCTATTTTTCAAGCTACAAGTCGTCCAAGTTTGCCAAATTTTGCATAGATTATTCATGAAAAAACACTTTTTTGTGAATAAAAAGAAATGTATGAGATAGAATTTTGAAATAATTATGAGAAAAAAGGTTTTATAATATACTTTAAGAACATAAAAAGAAAAAATGGTTTCACCGTACTTGTTTTCTTGCTACAAGTAAAAAATGAAAATTTCACTTTCATCCCAGTATAATTTTTTTACTATAAGAGTTATCTCCCTTTATATGGCTAAGTTGAAAAATATTTAGTATTTGTTAAAACAGTCAAAATAATGCAATAAATTACTTATTTTTCTTCATTTAAACGAAAAGTCTTACACATTAATTGCCAATCTGTCTAAATATTTGAAGATTTAAGCAAAGAACTAGACCTATTGTGTACTGCTAGCTTACAATCCAAGATGGCGGTATACAGTTAATCTACCTTAATTTGTTTTTGAAATGAAAGAGTAACCAGCGAATTCTCGAGTTGTATATTGGTCCTGAATATGCATGAAATATGTGCCACTGGAAGTTAGGCAAACACCAATCAATACGTCGATTTGAAATTAGTAAGGAAATGGAAACGGATATATAAAGTGCGAATAAGGAATGTGGCCACGGGTTATATACATTATTTTTGAATGTACATTGAACAAGTACAAGACATGTAAAACACCCATTTTTCTATTTTTTGCGTTATTGTTTATTAAAATTTAGTTTCCAATCTATGTTTTTTCACTCTTTATAGTGCACCCTTTACGGTAAAATAAAATGTCTTGGTATGGAAGAAAATGAATATATATAAACATATATTTATAGATTATCGTTGATCATCTCAACGAGATTGATTTTCTCGCTTGAGCCGGGACGGCGAAAGCGAGAAAAGCAATCAAGTTGAGATGACCAATGATAATCTGTTTATCGCTATTTTACCTATGACGACGTTGTCAATTTCGTGTCAATTTCATTAGCAACGCCACGTGCCTCCTTAGTTTCTAGCGATAATTTTCCATCTCAAGCGAGTAGCATGATATGAAAAATTATCACAAAAAAAGATCAAAGGAAAAATGCACAAAATAGCGATAAATATATTTATTGTCTTGTGATAGTCTTTTCTTCACATTCAAGTCGTATTTCATTTTTGTAGGCGTTTTCCCTATCATGATCTATCAATTGATAATCTTAGAAATTCAAAATTGAAGCCAGAAATGAATACTCCCTCTTAGAATGACAGCTAAAACAAGTTATAAAACCGTGGAACACAAAGTTTATCAAATGCGTGTCACATGATCATCATGACTTTGCCATTTTAATCACCTAGGGTACGTAGAATGGAACATGCTTTCCGGTTTATGCGTCCGTCCCGTCCCTAAACAGGTTAAAGTTTTGGTTTAAGGGACTTTTCCATAAAGTTGTGGTCACATCAACTTGAAACTTTGTACCCATGTTTATCATGATATGAATTTCTTAAAATATATGCCAAATATGTATTTTGACCAAGATTTCGCAGTTAACTGAACATGTAAATGTGCGTACGTACATGGTGTCCTGTGGACACGTCATATTCTTGTTTAAAAAAAAAAAGTTTATGAACTCATGTGACAAATTTCAAAGCAAATCATCGAAACGGATTAAATTTTTCTAAATCGAAAGCAATTTTACGAAATTCACATGGACATCAGTAATAGGTGCTAATTTTATAAATCAGAGAATTCCTAGCATTTTACAGTTAATTTAAAAGCAACTGCCAAATAGAGGGGTTGTATAAAAAACGATATAACATAGATATGTAATACAAGTTTGTAAACAAACAATAAAATTTGCAAAACGTAAAATAAAAATTCTGATGCAAAAGTTGAACAATATTGAATTTAAACCACAAGGCTCATAAATATTTTGGCACGTGATTAAGATTAGAAAAAGACACCAGGGCATTAAAATTGCAGACATGCATGAAAATGCCTGTACTGTTGACTTGATTGATGGGTTATATAACATTCATGTATGATGTTGTGTTCTAAATGGAATCTGTATGATGTCATTATACAAATAATATTAAATGATAGAGACTGCACATGGTGTTTGTCTTGAAATCCACTAACCGATTATAAGCCAGAGCATGAGAGAGCACTTGGTGATACACTTGATAACATTTTTATTTCCTTTCACATTTTAAATATTTACATAACATAACACAACATTATATTGTATAAAAAGCGTGGATTTTTTTCTGATTTTTTTTTTAAGTTACTAGAAAAAATTATTATGCGATAACGAAAATCAAATAAAATTGTACCGAACTCAAGTCTGTTATCTAACTAAGTGTTTCCAAACACATTGAGGTCAGTTTGCTCCTCTATATTAGGCTATATTGGACTATTCTGCTGATCGAGTTTCTGCATTTTAGGGAGCATAATTAGAATGTGTACTTATAGATTATCGTCGGTCATCTCAACGAGATTGATTTTCTCGCTTGAGCCGGGACGGCGAAAGCGAGAAAAGCAATCGAGTTGAGATGACCAATGATAATCTGTTTATCGCTATTTTACCTGTGACGACGTTGTTAATTTCATTAACTACGGCACGTGCTCCCTTAGTTTCTAGCGATAATTTTTCATATCACTCTACTATGCTGAGAAAGGAAATTATCAGTCAGTAAGATCAAAGGAAAATTTCGTAAAATAGCGATAATATTCATTATATCTGTTATGAAAGATAAAGAAACGTCTGTAAAAGTTGTTGTGATTCCGGTTATGATGATTCGGTGTAGTATCATTCCTTTTTATCATCACAGTATTCTGTAGAAATCAAATTATTAAGAAAATTTGTTTACACCAAGAGAATGTTTTATAAATAGTGATATTTTTATATTTGAAATTATGAGAAAAAATAATTTCTGCATCAATCAGGGCCCCATAGGTAAATTTGACTGTTTTTTGTGCTTTCATCGTAACCTCCAAGATAAGGTTTAAATGATGCATGAGAAATATAATTTATCAAGGTTTGATTGGAAATATTTAGTTATATATTAGTCATCAATTTTGGAGGAAAGAGTAGGATTTTAGTCAAATGTATGATTTCTTTGAATTAAAGAGATTTAGAAACAATACCATTCTGTTAATATCTTTACGGATTCATAGGTGCCACTAGAAGACATTCTGAATAAATTATTAAAAGCAGTGAAATTAAGGTGTCTTATCTATAAGGAAGTCTCAGGTTTCCCCCCGCTTTTGAAGTGGTTAACAATTAGAATCACGGTTCAAGATAAGTAAATAATTGATAAAATTTGACAAAAAAAGTAAATCTTGTCAACTGAAACCATGTGTCATAATATCGAACTAGTGCTTTGCGACATCCGGATCTCAGATTAAGTTAGAAATATTTATGCGAAAAAGTTTTCAAATTTATGTAGTTCTTCATTTTTTTGCTTTAGCTTTTTTTGTGTATGTCATAAACGTTTTGATATAGTTTCAGTTATTATATCTATGTAAATCGTTTAGAGCAGAAAAGAAAAAAAACCTACGGTAAACTTTTTTTTAAATATAAAAAATTGAAGCTTATAGTTTTTCTTCAAATAAACGCATTTTTACTTTATATTAATTTCTATAAGGTGAATCCCTAAAATGCGAGGACCCATGGGTATTACTGCACCGGAACTGTGTACTGTTTGAGAGGACACCCATATTACCATGGAAAGCGGCTCAGCAGAAATGTGAAGATTATGGAGGAAGCCTTATATCAGTGAACTCCTACAGAGAAAGGGTATACAGAATCTTGAATTGACGTTAAACATATATTTTCTCTATCATCTCTGAAAGCAGTCAACATTGTACATATCAATTTAGTTCTCTATTTTTCGGATTTCTTTTTAAATATGCAACTAACCTGTATGTTTGAGGCTTCCCTCTGGTATCAACGTACTTCATGCATTTTGGAGACTTCACGCATAACATCATATATGAAAACTTCTTACCACAAAAAATGGCGATAAGCTCGTCAATTTCGTGCGCTCTTCGGGACAGCTTGACAAAATACTTTGGGAATACTAATATGTTAACCAGTCTTGTTGAGTTGAAATGAAGCATATTCAAACCAAATTCATTAAACCAGTAAACTCAGTTGATGACAATAAAGGGAGATGTTTGCTATTGGCTATAAGACAGCTTAAGCTACATCATAAGTCTCAGTTGATAGATTTTAGCTGTCTTTTCTAGTTTTATAAAAGGAAGCTTATATATGAAATTTGCAATAAAATGATCTGAAAAGAAAGCGTAGATGAGATGCACCTTATTTTTTTTTAATAGATAGCCCTTCAAAAAGGACTAATGTCTAGAATAAAGAAACCGAATGAATTATATTGGTGGGTAGGTTTATCTCACAACCGATCTGAGGCAAGATGGGTATGGCAGGATGGCAGTTTTCTTTCACTACGTTCAAGGTATATATCAAAGAGGTAGGTAGGTACGCCAAGCTCCCCTAAATTTATTTCACACTTTTAAAATATCTTTCCAATCTTTTCTAAAATTAACGGTGTTTCTGCCAACACTATAGCGTATTTTAAACATGTAATGATTTATAATAGATGGCTCAAACTTTCATTTTAATCTTAATCGATAGTTTATGCTTGATAACGAGGTCCTTCGATGCAATATAATAATAAAAAAAAAACATATAGAATTTGCAATATTGTATTGAATTGTCTCTAAAGTGGTCTTTGATGATTATTATAAAATACATTAAGTACATTATTAAGTCTCTTTAACATTTAATTCCAGTAAGTTTTAACAACTTTCTGGTTTTGACCATGTAGTTGAAACAAATTGAGGAAAAATTGGCCCTATCTATGTAACATTAATCTGCTCCGTAAAGGCTTGACAAAACAGATCTTTTATCAGAATTATTTTTATTAGTGTATCATTACGACTTCCCTTAATCATATTAAACTGTAATGCCATAAAAATAATTTTCAGCATCAATCATATCGTTCATTATGAAATGTTTAAACAAACCAGGGAATGTAACAATAATAATATAATTATTCCTTTAGTTGACATCTAATATCCCATCGGTTAACATATAACAATTATATTCTATTTATTTCATTGGTTGATATGTGATTATAATATTCTAGTTGCACCATTAATTATCAAGTGACAATCCTATTCTAGTTATTTCATAGGTTGATATGTGACAACAAATAATCTAGTTATTCCATTGGTTGACATGTGATAATCACAATTAAGATATCCCATTGGTTCGTATGTGACAATCATAATCTATTTACACCATCTGTTGACATTACTCCGTTTCTGTCAGCTACATTATGTTTGGACATTAAGTTTGAAATTATTTTTGACTTTCTTATTTTAGTTTATACAAATTAAAATGAAGAGAAATTATTTGAAATTAGAAAAGGAAATCACTATCTGTTTTATTCTAGCCCATGGGCACGAGGTGAGCCAGATAATAGAGGTGGAAACGAGTTGTGCGCAGACTTTCATTTCACAGGGAAAATGTTCGACAAAGACTGCAGTGAACAAAAACCATTCATTTGTGAGAGAATTAAGAGTGAGTAAACCATGTTCATATTAAGATATGTTCTTGCACAACTACGCTGGTTTAATATCAATTTTCTTCTTTTTATTAACTGACATTTCCAGAATTCAGGAATCTCATCGTACAGACACTGACATATTCTAATATGCTGGTCTTACCTAAGAAACCTCGTGTTTCGACACTGACATATGCTTATATGCTGGCCTTACGTCAGAACCCTGGTGTTCAGACACTGAAATATGCAATTTGATGGTATTACGCGAGAAACCACGCGAGTGCTTATCTTTTTCTTATTATGAATATAAAAAGAGTCAATGAGATAGCAGACGACAACATTATAATTTACAGCAAAAGGCAACATTATAAAATTTAGCAAAAAACAGCAACTGACGACATCCAGATTTGAGACAAACACATGCACATGTAGAAAATTACTGAAAGCAGGCAAATAGAAAATGGTCAAATTTAAAATATATCTATGTATATTGGAAACCTATACCTTTACAGTATACAAAATGTGTTGCTAGATTCAACAGAGACTAAATGACATACTATGTGTGTGCATTTTTTCATTTATTTTTGCCGAGAAGTTATTATCTGAGACGATATATAATTTCATAACGAACATTGAAAACCTGGAAATACTACATTTCATATATATATTTTTTCAGTTACACCAGCACCACGACAAACTACAACGACGACGCCGACGCCGTCATCTGTTTCCTCTACCAGCCCAACCTTGGTATCATCAACTATATCACCAGAAACATCAGTTCCTTTACACACATCTGATTCTACAACACAGCAGGATAACATATCAACAAAGCATAAGATAACAATTACTTCAAACATCACGACAACATCATTTCCATCAAAGACGTCAATCTCTCAATCTAAACTTCAGCCATTGACGAAGACGACCACAACACCACCAAAACTGACCTCGTCAACATTTTACGCATCCAAACCAACAGCTTCCTCTTATATAAATCGTAAACCTGAATGTCCAGAGGTATTTGCCTATGGAATAAAATGGCCAGCAACGAGAATAGCTACGACTGTTAAGCAGCCTTGTCCTGATACGGCAGGTAAGAACTGCATATTTTACCACGAAGATTTAGTTAAACTATAATGATTTGCATACAATCTATGACGGGCATGACGGGTGCCACATGTGGAACAGGATCTGCCTACCCTTTCAGAGCATCTGAGATCACCCCCGGATTTTGGTGGGGTTCCGTGTTGCTCAGTCTCTAGTTTTCTATGTTGTGTTTTGTATACTGTTGTTTGTTGTTTGGTCTTTTTCTCTTTTTGCCATGGCGATGTCAGCTTATTGTGAGTTTGAATGTCTCTATGTTATCTTGTGTCTCTCTTGTACATTGGTAAATCATTGGTTCTTATAAATTTTTTTTATTAAATAGTGCTTACGATAAGAATAAAGTTTTGTACTTTCAGACATATAATATAAGAAAATTATAGCATTTCAAACACCGATTTATTTCACAGTTACATTTGTTTAATGACGAACAACATAACTTATTTACAGGATATTCCACCTGGACCTGTGTTCCGAACTCAGGCTGGAAGGAACAGCCAAATCTGACAGAATGTTCCTCATCTGATATTCAAAGAATAAATAAAATGGTAATTATTTTTCATTGGCATATGACATGATATTATATTAACTTATTCAAAGCATGATCAGAATCATTTAAATAAAACTCTCTTGCATTACTGAATATTTTTTTTTTGCACTTGCCTTCCGCCTTCTTTGAATTATGATAGACATGCGAACCAATTCAAATAAATGTATAAATATTGTCAAGTTTTCCTTTTTAATCATTTCCATTTATATCCATATTCACAATTGATTATCAAACTAGAGTTTTTTATAATATTGTACTTTTGATGTACATACGTGCTTATTTTATACAGGTAGATTCCATTATTAATCGCAAGAGCTTTCCAACAACAGAGGACATGGTATTGATTGCAGCAAACTTAACAGAGAGTGTAGTCAGTTCTTATCACATGACAGCAGCAGATATTTCAACATCAACAGCCATACTGCAACATATGGTAAAAGCAAAGCCTAAAAATGTGAAAGAAACTGAAACGATGCTTAGGGTATGTTTAAAGTGTTGTCGAAAATTGGTAATTTATTTAATTATCAACGTTTAAAATGAACCGGAAACGAAACAGACAATACCATGGTCAAAAGCAACAACAAACAAATCGAAAGGACAACAGTTTACAAAACATTACACAGAAAGATATGGAATCTTTTGATAAACTGTTGTTCATTTTATTTGGAAGCAAAATATTGAAACTATAAAAAATATGTTGGCAGAAGAATATTCATCACAAACTTGAGCAGTATATGTCTTGAATGGAATGTGATTGAATGTACATGAGAATCACTCATGCAATACAAGTAAACAGTTAATATATTATATCCAGTTAACAGCGCTAAAAAGTAGTATCTGCTTGCTCATGGTTATGTACCTTCGTAAGTTTTAAGTTTAGAAATGGGTTATTAATGAGTTCCGTTTCGATGGTACAGATATTGTTATAATAAATTTGAATGATGATATTGAGATGATAATAAGTTAGCATGAAGATAGTTCGTGTTACTCGGTCTTTGGTTTTGTCTCAAGTCTTTTGTAGAATGTTGTTTGTCTTTTCGGAATGGTTTTTGTCAGTTTCTCTTTGACTTATGAATTTTGATTGTCCTTGTGATATCTTCCGCTTCTTTTTTAAAGTCTGATTACCTTATTATTGAATAGAACATCACACAATAACGAAACTGTTTGAGAAATACCAGATCATGTGAAATTGAGAAATTGTCGTCGCACAACTTTAAATTTTCTTCTTTAATTTTAAATTCAGAACTAATAACTGATATTCGCTTTTATTATAAATTATTCTACAGGAAGTTGTAAAGGCTGGGAATTACCTGTTCAGCAAAACAGAAGTGAGTAGAAATATCCTGTTAGACGACAAAGAACGTGCTGCATCAGATCTCTTGTTTGTTATCGAGGATACTGCTTTAGGAATGACCGATGCTCTTCAGACCACTGCATTTATTAGTACGAAAACAGAAAAAATATGTAAGTATCAAATATTTAAACAGTTATTTTAATTGTCTTGAATTATACCAATACAGTGTAACCAGTATTTTAAGAATCCAATTTCGAATCTACATATTAAATTTTCATTTTGCTCTGTATGAGGACAATTTCAAGAAGACGTATTTTAATTTCATTAGCTATATCTCAAAACAGGCAAGTTGCTTTTTGTAAACTGATGTATCGTGAGTAAAAAGGTTTATATCATTGTAGATGTTTCACTCAATGTACTGAATATAAGTTCTTCTGCACAAGACTTGGAATTCAACACAGGAGAGGAAGGAACAAGTTTCATCATACCATACTCAGTTTTACAAAAATATAGATCAGGTAAAGTGTGTAGTAAAAACTTGGTAACACGTCATTATTTAGATAAAAGTGTACCAGAAGGGAAGAAGAGGCCTTGTAATTCAGTGCACCAGAAGTGCGTTTCATCTACAGAAGACTCGTCAGTGTCAATCGAATCTAACAGCTAACAGCAATCACTTAAATGTTCCGAATGCACCTTTCTAAACAATTAAAAATACTAGTGGGTAAATACAACAAATCATAATTCGAAGATGACAGACAACACAATTACCAGACAAAAAATAAAAGGAAAAGACTACATTATTGCTGTTTAAATATAATAAATATTTGCTGTTTATAATAAAACCAAGCAACACGAATCTTATTTAAAAGGGGTTGAATGAAAAAATGTAATACCTCTCAGACTAAGATTTCAACATTTGCAATTATCTGTCAAAGTGCATACAATATATGTCGCATTACTCTTGTTCAGAATAATTGACCATTCAATTTTTCCCCATTATTCTGACAGATTTGAAAAAAATAAGTTCATCTTTGCTTCGTAAACTGTCAATGTAGAAATAAATACATTGATATAAGAAGGCACAAATCATACTTCATATTTTTTTTATTTTTAAAAAGGTTTCATTTTAAGGCCTATCAAATTGATCGATTTTTTTACCCGAAACATATTTGTTCCGTTTGTTCGACGTGTTTTTCAACAGACTGTCGACATTCAGTAGAAACCAACTTTTTCTCTCTACTTGTCAACTGCTTTCTTTATTCGTTATAGACTGACTTCAGGCAATCTGAAAAGATACTAACATTATCTTTTTGACCTCACATCGAATGATTTCAAGTTTGATGACTATGTTGCCCCGATCTATCCCACTCAACTTAAAATACAAAACTAAATTGCAATATAAATGTTGTTGTTACAGATGGAATAGTCAAAGCGGTTTTATGACTCATTATGATCTGGGTAATATTCTGAAGACTAACGATGATACGGCTGATGTAGAAGTTGCCAGCAATGTTGTATCAGCTTCAATAGCGGGAGACAAAACCATTGCATTTCCAAGTCCTGTCAGGTTTACCATCCAGTTATCACGGGTAATTCAGCTAGTTTTTAGTGTTTGTAAATAATAGTATGATAAATTTATCGTTTCCAAGGAATGCCAAAATGTTTTCATTTTCCAATCGTTTGTTCATTGAGCTTTTCTGAAATCTTATATCATTCATATCAATTTACTTCGAATTGGAATAGTACAAATGAGAACAAATATGTATCTAATGGTGCAAGTAATAACCTTTTTTTATAATATGCTCCGAATACTGATATTTCAATAACTTTGTTTTACAAGAATATATTTCATTCCAGACCTATGGGGAAGCTGCTCAACCGTTATGCTCTTTTTGGAATTTCTCAGAAGGGTAAGTCCAATATCATTCGATAAAGGGTTAAATAATTAAAGTTTCTGTAAAATATGAAAAAAACTACATATGCATTAAAGCAATAACAAAATGCCTTAGAGTTAAAAATGTATAAAACGATCAAACAACTTTTCTTACCCCTTAATGGACTCACAAAATAAATAAAAACAACACTTGATCAATTTAAATAGTATGCTCGAAGCGCTTTCCTGTAGTAACCCTTATCAGGAACGCTCAGAAAGCTAAGGATGTATGCATACTTAAGGAGCTACATGTGAACAAACGAGACCCGAAAAGATTAGTCGAAACCGTCTAACGTCAACTTCGTCTGGAACCTTAGTTTCTTAATAATTTATAATGTAAATTGCTGATCGAATATTTAGACAATGAATTGTTTCAATGTCGTATGTATTGTTTTCATTCAGTGTTTATGGACAATGGTCACAAGAAGGCTGTAATTATATTAAAGGGAATGGAACGCACGTGACATGTCAGTGTACCCATCTATCAAACTTTGCTATATTAATGGATGTTTCTGGAGTAAAGGTACTAAATAAATTTAAAAGATAGATATCTGGTAAATAAATGAAGTTACAGAGACACAAAATGAAAATGGTGGATAGTTTTTTCATTAGCAAACATACCACCTCTTCTAGTTTTCTTTTATAAGATATCATAACTTAAATTGATGTAGATTACAAAAAATTAAGACAAAAGAGACGTTTTTTCATGCCGGCCCTATTGTTAATTTCCTTTTAAGACGGCGATGTTCCTTTGGCTCCATCATACGGTGTTTATGTATCCCAACTCGTTCGTTTGTACTCTCAAATCGTACTTTCGTGTTAATTTGACCTGTTGACACAATTTCTGATGCATTTCTGTTATTCAGTGTTTACTTATTTTGTGTTATATATCATCTTACTATTACTTTAATATGTATCACCTTTGATAAGTATGACGAAAAAAAAATCACTTCTGTACTCGTACTATGAATAACAAATTTATACTGTAAAAAATGTTTCTGTACTCTTAACAACAAAATTTTTATATTTAAATTTACCTGTGTACGTTATTTAACGCCATTTTGTCCTAGGTTAAAGTTGCCCTTGTGACATTGAAACATCTTTTTTATGTATATTGTGTCATAGATCAAACTTATTCGTTCAGTGTATATTTACTTGTTTTTGTGTATTGTCTTTTTGATCGAGTTAAGCCATTTCAATTGATATTTTATTGTGTGTCTTTTTATGTTGTAATGTTATACCACTGTTTCAGGTTAGGGTGAAGGTTGGCGCCTGTTAAAACATTTAAACCCGCTGCATTTTTATGCACCTGTCCGAAGTCAGGAGCCTGTTGTTCAGTGGTTGTCTTTTGTTGTTGTGGTTCATAAATGATTCTCGTTCTAGTTTTTTATGTAGATTAGACCGTTGGTTTTCCGGTTTGAATTGTTTTACACTAGTCTTTTGGGGCCCTTTATAGCTTGCTGTTCGGTGTGAGCCAAGGCTCCGTGTTGAAGGCCGTACTTTGACCTATAATTATTTACTTTTTACACATTGTGACTTGGATGGATAGTTGTCTCATTGGCACTCATACCACATCTTCTTATTCATATATATAATTAAACAATTACATTTTTATGAAATCGAAAGTGACATTTTTTAATGTTCAAATTTTAGAGTTAAAGAAGTAAGAAGACATGAGTAGAAGGACAGACAAGTTCAAGTCCAAAGGAAAAAAAAAACCGAAAGACAAATCATAAAACACTACATATACTTAAATCTAAAGAAAACACATAATACTAACAAAATAACAGTATTCATTCATGCTATGATTATTTAGTGGATGTAAAAATATCTTAACATAAACACAGAAGGTTTGAATAAATTATATTTATATATTTCAGCTGACATACGAACACACAAAATTCTTGAGATACATCACTTTTATTGGTTGTATCATCTCTATATCTTGTTTAGCTTTGAGTTGGATCACATTTCAATGTGTCAGGTAATAAACATTATATATAAGTATACCAGCAAGTCGTTTGACGCTACAAAGTAAATTATCAGACAAGTTTTGTATAATTTGGTTTCCGAGTCTGTAAAAATGAGGCTAAAGATACCATAGGGATATTCAAACTCATAAGTCGAAAACAAACTTACAATGTAATGCAAAAAAAAACGAAAAACGACCAAAAGACAAACAACAGTACACAAAACACAATATAGTTAACTAAAGACTGCGCAACATGAACCTCACCAAAAACTGGGGGTGATCTAAGGTGCTCCGGAAGGGGAAGTAGATCCTGCTGCACATGTGGCACGCTCGGTTATTTTTTTTTCAATTCCAAACATTTCTTCAATCGGAACGTGCATTAATTGTTTTCAAAATGCCAATTAATAAATAAACACCCGACAGATCCCAGTTATATATCTCAATTTGGTCATATCATTTTCTTTCATTTTTAGATCTCTGGATGGGGAACGAAATTCCATTCACAAAAATCTTGTATTTTGTCTTTTTGCTGCTGAATTAATATTTATAATCGGTATAGACAGAACAGACGATAGGGTAAGTTTATCTTGTGTAGTGTTTAGTAACTATTTGTGTATGCATTAAAATATATTCAAACGTTAGCAGACACTGCTACATAAACGAAGATTATCTGCTCTTAACATATAACCAATGTAACATTTTGGGGATAATTTTTACGAATAGATCGGCAATAATGCTCTTTAAAAACAATTGAAAACAACTCCTTATAAATCTTATGCGTCTGAAGCGCTTTTCTGGGTGTACCTTCACTAGGAACACTCAAAGCCGAATATTATGTACAAGAAGTATTAAAAGATATGAAAAGTTAATGATTCAATACGTTAAGGATTTTTCTTTCTGATTCCTGCTATCTTTTTTTTAAACTGGAAAAGGTTTAAGACTTGTAAATCGTTGTTTTCTTAACAACCAGTGGCAAATATTTTATGCAAATTAAGGACGAAAACAAATTGAACGTCGGGGTATAGATATGTACAGAAATAAGGAACACTGAACAATATTCAAATACATTTGTTCTTGATTTTTAATCATGATTTTATAAAACATAAAAAAGGAAATAATGTAAATTGAATCATATATTTGTAAGCAAAACCTAGAGCTGCTAGATCCTACCTCCATTATAACTTATTTGTTTTTTTTCTGTTCCTTTTTGGATCATTCATTGTATGTACATTTATTCCAAATTGATCCCATAAAACTAATTGTGATATTACAGGTTTCCTGTGCTGCTATTGCATTGCTCCTTCATTTCTTTTTCCTGTCATCTTTTATGTGGATGTTAATGGAAGGTGTCCACATTGTGGTTCTTCTTCAACAAGTCTTTGATACTGCCAAGAATAATATGAGATATTACTACCTCGTAGGATATGGTGAGTAAAAACAGCTTTTTGTTAAATTTGGAGTCATCCCTTCTATCCTTACAAGTTCGCTATTCTTATAAAACATCAGATATCTCAGACTGAGCAAAAACAGAAATAGGCGGCAAGATGTGTTTACATCATAATGACCATTGAAAATACAACATGGCTTCAAAACAGTTAGACAAGAATAGAAGTAATGTTACGCTGTTAAATGAAAATGACGCCTTTTTCATAAATTGGGTGCACCTTTTTCTGGATTTATACTTATTAAGAACGCTCAACCTCAAAATTGACGATTGTCAATTTGACCAATTTTACAAGAAAGATATTAATGCTGTTCAGATGATTGTAGTATTTGATACTTTATTGTAAAAGGATTACTGCACAAATATTGAAGATTATTGTCTGTTGAATTATACCATCTTGTAATTGAAAACCCTACATCTGAGGACACTGTTACTCATTTAAGACAAATAAGCTTATACATGTATTTGATATGCATTATATTTATTTTAGGAATATCAATTACAATCGTTGGTACAACAGCTGGTATAAATTTTAAGGCATATGGAACGGACGATTTGTAAGTACAATATCGAGAATCTAAATAATCAAATGAAATAAACATATTTGACGAAACTCATCCAATCTATCTTATTTGTGTATAGAATATATTTTTGTTAATGTTCACATACATTTACATCTGCTTCGCTTTCCTAGAGATGATCAGAATAAATTCCATTAAGATTGAAAAAAATCAGAATAAATTCCATTAACATTAAAAAAAAACAACACTTAGTCATTATTTGTAATATTATTGATGATGCGAGTTAATGAAGCCAAAATAAAAATCAGTCAAAAGTTTCTATTACCTCTCCTATACAAATAATTGAACTTGATATACTTTATACTGGGTAATCATACTAAGTCTTCTTATTTTTATATTAATTTTTAACAGAGATTTAAAATTGCAAGTGTTAAACTTCCTACATTTGTAAGTAAATGAAATTATTTATTTAATTCCATCTACTTCAGCTGCTGGATAACTACAGACCAATGGTTCATTTGGAGTTTCACGGGGCCAGTTGCTGTAATATTGATAGTATGTTTTTGTCTTAAGGGCATACGATACAGTAGCAGGGGCATATAATAACGTTTTCAAAACTTTTCGTGTTGTTTTCGCGACGTTGTTAATCAGAACGTTGTAATTTCGCGATGTTTCTAATAAGAACGATTACATTTCGCGACGTCGCTTTACATGTAGTCACATTTGCGGAAATCCACTGACGTCATAATCCCGATTGCGCGAGTTTGAAAAAAGTACCTGCAATGAAAATCGACCAAATCACGAGAATTGTTATATTTATTCATTAATAAGGAAGTCAACAGTATTAACTTCGAATGGGAAAAAAATCAATCCACATTCTTAATTTTGTATGTCTGTTATTTCATATAGGAAATGAATAAGAGATATGAAAAACATAAGACGTTGATGAGACAGAAATCCAACTACACAAAAAAAAAACAATAAGTAATTTATATAGTAACTACACCATTTGGCTAACTCTACATCGTAATGAGAATTGTACGGATAAATTTAACAGAGACTATCAACAAAATGACAAAAAACGTAATAAATAATGACAGCGCATCTTACTATTCCTGACTTTGAAAAGGTACATTAAAGAGTTTAACGGCATTTTTAGAATTTAACCCGTGGAATATATAAGTGTATGAAGAAGAATTGTCAGTTAAAATGACTCAGTTATAAGCCACGTTTTATAGACCAAAAACAAAAACGCACCCGTTGATGTGCTAAGCATATCCTCTATGTACATATTGAGAGAGAAAAATCGGCAAACAGGAATTAGGTATTTGACAGACCAGAATTGCAACTCATTAATGTTAAGTTACTGACCAAAAACAAAGTCTTTTTGTAAAGTAGTTTCTCAGATAAGAAACAAAAATATTTGTTGGACCGGACAAATAATGTGGTTGCACTCACTCCTAGATTGAAGGTATAATACAGATAAGTAATTCAATAATTATATGTACCGTAATAAAAAAAAATACCCTAAAGACAAGCTTAGGTAACTTATCTATTGATACAGAATCATTAAATTTCATGCTCTAATATCGACTGCTGTATGAAATGTTATACTACACTGCAATGGACTAAGCTGACCCGATTTAATGTGGGTATGATTTAATGTTCATGTAATGCCTATAGAGTAGGTCGTTAGTTTTCTTGTTTGAATTATTTCACATTTTCATGTCGGGGTTTTAAAGCTGACTATACGGTGTGGCTTTTCTTTTTTTTTTTTTGTGTGTGTTGGAGGCCGTAGGGTGACCTTTAATAGCGTTTATCTTCGTCATTTGAACTATGGTTGATAGTTGTCTCTTTTGCAATCATACCACATGTCCTTATTTTATATCATTCCTCTTACTTTATAATTGTTGCACATTTTGTCATGTCGGGGCCTTTTGAATAATTAAAATTATGTTCAAGCTGTGTTGTCTACATGAATTGTATGACAAATGTCGGACAGAGATGCAAATTAATTTTTTATTATATATATCTTTTTGTTTCCGAACATTTCTTTTCTAAAAGTAATTTACTAGAATACTTTTTCTATCCAAGTTTCGTAACAATTCATAAAGGTTTGGCAAATATGATGCTATTTTACGAGGAGCCAGCTTTATTAATTTTCATGATTAATATCATTGGTTTAAAAAAAACACCTTGGCTCTACAACTGAAATTGACAACGTAGTAGTGAACGGCGGAAAGATTTCACGACGTTGTTGCGAATAAAACTTATTCCAAAGTAGTTTGGCGCCTTATTGGCAAACGTCCCATTTGCCAATAAAAATTAAGGTTTATTGCTTTTATTGAAAAACAAGCACATGGACCCCAGTTTTTCTTTTGCAATCGATCAAGTTCTGTGTCAAGAACGCTCCGCCAAAATTTTAAGAAAAAATCAACGATAGAATTTTTTCTGCACTTCTGTGTAGACGCAAAAATATTTTCAACTTCTTTATTTCACTTGTATTAAAAGAATTTAGGATATAATTATTTATTTCAACTGTTAACTTGTTACAGCATGCTGATGCCATGGATCAAGGGAACATTTTACAAAAAACCCGGTTAAATTATGACTGTTCGTTCAAAAGTATTGGTACTTTCCTTAAAAGTCCTTATTTATGAAATTTCAGGGTTTTCCTTCAAATATGCAAATTTCGAACCAAATTATCTCAAAAAGTAAGTCATGAAGGTATATTTTTCTTTGCATATTTCAAAAGTACACGTCGAAATTGACCTTCTACCAAAATTTCAAGAAAAAATCAACGAGGGATCTCTACTGTATCGTATGCCCTTAAAAATCTATAGATACCAATGTATTCGTCTAATCTGTAATTTTACCGACTGTGACCTTTTTTCTAAGTGTGAATTCGCATGGCGGGTGATGGATGCATAGCAGGAGACGCCTACCCTGTCGACGTACCCGATCTCGCTACTTTTGGAGTTCATTCGATTCCCTCGTGTTGTGTTTGTTACCTTCATTTGTTTGTGATATTTGAACATCGGTAAACTACTGTTGCCTTTATTTATTTAAGTCTTTATAGAGTATAGCCACGTGCTCTAAGACTTAAGAAATAATTCTTTCATGCCATGCTTTATGCTCATTTAACATGGGTAGGCATTACATTTGTCAATATCTTTATACCGAGCGTTAGCGAGTGTAAAATATTGACAAATATAATGCCTACCCATGTTAAAATGAGCATAAAGCATGGCATGATAGAATTATTTCGATTCTGATAGGAATATTTGGAACTTCTGTACTTCGAAGCGGACCTATAATACACATCCAAAAGGCAGCCATTTTGATTTGATGAACCAAAAACGTTATAGAAAATCAACAGTTGAACGATAAAAAAAATAATATATAAACGTAAACTTACTTTTAGAATTATTTTATTTAATTTCCTAGCGAGCAACACCGACAAAACTATCCATTTCGACCTCCGGCGTTGTTCAAAATACAATTGACGTTGCAATTTCAATTGTGACGTCAATCACGTGCAGCCCATGTTTTATTGTAATTAGAACATGGCTTTGTTTCCAAAGCGAAAGAAGGACGTCATATTAGAATATAGTTTTAACTTTGTAAATACGAAGAATCAAGTTAGAGTTAAGCTGCAACTGTTTCATATTTGATATAAGATGAATGTAAGGATTATAGTATAGTTTCTTCAATATCATAAATACTTACATTGTATAAGAAATAATATTAGTATATGTTTTTATATAGTTTATTTAAACGGAAAAGGTGATTGGATATTCATGCATGGTACATACCACAAAAACCGTCTAACCGAATTACCTAAATTGTGAATTATAGTTCGGCTATTTTCTAAAAATAATTTACAAATAGCTGACGGTTAGAAATGTTAGCTTTAATTTTAATTAGTACAGCAGTGAGGTATGACATATTATTATAATTATTGAAACAAATACGAATACGTGCATTATCTAAAGGTTACATAAAGTGAGATATCATCGATTATAATACTGTAGTTCATGACCAGATCAATTTAATATCTTTTTCAGATTAATACAACAATTCTTATGTACGCCTTATCAATGGTATGCAGACATTCAGCATACGTATTTGCTAGGGAAAGAAGCCAGCAAAGTAATTTCAGGTGAGAAAAACGAATGCAATTTTTCATAAACCTCAGTTGTGTTTTTAATTAATTTGCTCAGTCTTTAGTTTTCTATGTTGTTTTTCTGTGCTAGGTGTTGTTTGTCTTTTGGTCGTTTTTCGTTTTTTTGCCATGGTATTGTCAGTTTGTTTTTCGACTTATGAGTTGAATATCTTTTTGATATATTTCGCCTCTCTTTTATTATATTGGTGACAACGAAGTTCTTTGATAGAAACATAAACAGCACTGGTAACACACTGGTAACTCACCGGAGAAGTTCTCTATAATTGTCCATACAGTTCTAACTGCAAGTCCATTTCGTGCAATTTTTGACTTTTAAGTTCAATCAAACCTTTTACATAGTCTATAGATTTTATCAACATTTGTTTGATTTTACAGGGCATGGATACAGGGTGCTTTTGCTGTTGAAGTTCTTCTGGGATCAACATGGGTATTTGGATATTTCTTCATCAATGAATCAACAGTAGCGTTTGCATATACATTTACAGTTCTCAACAGTATTCAGGGACTTTTCATTTTCATATTTCATTGTTTATTGAATAAAAAGGTAAGTCTGTTTTCCCATTTTTTCTTATCTAATCATTTAATACATATCATATTTATATTTAAAACTCATATTCTGTTTTGATAAAACAAAAGGCAAATAATGCACTATGTGGAATATATTGAAGATATTGTGAATTTTAGGGGCTCCAGTCTAGTTTCAACCTCGTGTGTAAATACATGTAACAGACTGAAGACACAAAACACAAGACTTCACAGTGTAAATTAAAAAAAATTGCAATTCAAATAAGAATTGAATACTTCTTTTTTTAACTTTATTGTGGTGTAAAAGCGTTTACCGACGTACTTTTTGTGTATCGCTTCATATTAAAAATGTTTGCACCATCAACGCATTTACAATCCTATTAAACTATAAATAGAAATATTCCATTCGTATAGTTACATGAGTATAGTACAACCATGTAAATGCGAGTTATAACAAACTTTTCGTCGAATTTTCCTATGAAGTGTTGTGAGGTTGTTATGAGAAGCACGTGGCGCAGTCATGAATATTGAATTTGTATTAAGCAGTACAATTTGACATTGGAATGCCTCGCGATTGCTTTACGTCATTCAAAAGTACGGATTCTCAGACTGTATGAAACATACATGTACAAAATGTAATGTAATTATAGAACAATGAGAGCAAGACGCAAAAAAAGTGCAAACGAAAAAGTACGCAGTATTTTGGCTTCATATTGACTTATCAGAATACTTGAGATATAAATAGTTTTTAGAAATAGGATCGGGTGTTATTAGAAGTCAAATAATATTAATAAAATGGGACATTCAATTGTTATCTGGACGACCCTACTGTCATATCGAGCATGTAATCAATACGCACTAATTAGATACTATCTAGGTGAACATGTCGATATCAATCATTCTCAGGTCCACCTGTTTAAAATGAGACTGCGTCATGACTGTATACATATGCACTCATGTTAAAGAGTACATATATTAAATGACTATAGGGTGCATATTTAAAAATTGTACTGAAAAATTTTTAACACTCAAACTACCATCAAAAACTCACGTGTATCATAAGACATTACGGGTTCATTTGTCTTTTACGTGACTACGATCTTGTATTCAATTTAAGGAAGAGGTAAATGATAGTGTTGTTCCGATGATCGGAATAAGTCGGAAATCAGTTGGTTGGGCTTGGCGATGTCGATAATCGATTGGAATTTTGTTCAATCGATTGTCGTTATAGTTTCCGGACTTTTAGCATATCAACTTCCGGTCCGTTTCCGGTTTGCATTTTACATGCGCAGTCAAACAAATTGTAAAGAAAAATATCAGTAGATGACAATAACAATGTCAAACATCCTATAATCAAAGACATAAGCAATTTCTTTCTGTACAAACGTGGTAAAAGCATTGACTTTACAAATTGGTCATATGTTATTTAAATTAAAATAGAAAACTTTTCATGAAATACTTTCTTTCACTTCCGGTACTTTTTACTCGAGAACGAACATCAAATCATTCTGATTTTCGACAAAATAAATTTGTTACTACATTAGAACGTGGTGCAAATTGCCTTTTATTAATGTTTCATCCATTTGTTGCGTTAAAAACGTCATATTCCTTTTCAAATTGCTTGTCAAACATC
This sequence comes from Mytilus coruscus, assembly GCA_017311375.1. Lineage (NCBI taxonomy): Eukaryota > Metazoa > Mollusca > Bivalvia > Mytilida > Mytilidae > Mytilus > Mytilus coruscus. Next base: position 106,527,885 of record CM029595.1, on the reverse strand, counting down.
GTTTATTTTTGTAAATTTTCCCGGTTTGTCCGCCATTGAAACATATACGAATCACGGATCAAATACGGACCAACTATGAAAGAATTCCGTATTCGTACAATTATAAGTACAGACGCACGAATGACACAGCTGACAGAAGAATAAAGATCACAAAAGTGAAAAATACGCATTCCACATGAATTAACAGACATTGGTTGGATCCCCTTAGTTAAATGTATATATTTCAATGCAAATGCATTGTTTTATTTATTGATTAATTCTGTCATTGTTGGTAATAAATGTTGTAATCATCAGACAAAATATGTTCAATCTGAATCTTTATTCTAATTGATTCACTGTTTTAATTGCTTAATAAAATATGAAAAGGAAACTAAAGATCAAACATGAACATTTAAGACTCTGCAATGATATGGAATATATGCATTAGACATGTACAATGTGGCTGAATGCATGATTTCATATACAAAAAGAGCAAGGTATAATGATGCGATTATAACCGATAGTCGGTTGGTTGCTGTCAACCGATAGTAATAGATAATCGGTTGGTAATTTCAACCGATTATCCAACACTAGTAAATGAGATATCTCAAACTTGGATTGTTAAAAAACAAATAATCACAGCATCTCGAGCAACGAGCCTACTACGTAAACTCGTATATCGTATCATATGTAGAGCTTATTCCCATAAAGTTTAGTGGACAAGCGATATTAAAAGGGCTGTTTACCTATCCATAGCAAAATAAAACAAGAATCATAATCAAAGTAACTTTAATATCAAATACAACAAATAAAATCTGCTTTTAAAATTGTTCAAGTTTTTTTAATAACAAACTTTCGTTTTCTTTCAGATTCGCTTTGAATACAAAAAACTGGCACATGTAAGACACAACTCGCAAAGTTCGACAAAATCAGCGTCATTCAAAAAGAAAGACGGTTCATATGAAGTGTATGTTTCAACCTGAGTAAAGTGGACAAAGGACGCCCCAGATGTGTTCAATACATTGGCCAGTAATACATGCATAATAACGTTTACATTCTATGCATAATCAAATGTTATTTTTGCGTACGAAATGATAGTGTTCACCTGCAAGGAGTTTCTTAAATAAGACAAATAAAGGAAATGTATGCAATGTGAAGAAAGGACGAGCATAATATGTACATTTATGTTTACTGTATATATATACATATAGATGTCATTTTCTGAAAATCACATTTATTTTCAGATCAGATCATGATTTATTGAATCGTATATTGTTGACAGTTGATTTCAGTATTGCTTTAAATAAATGTTTACATATTGATAGTCATACACGTTCTTATTTAAAGAAATATTTTAAGGTCGCTGATTTTCAATAATGACTAATTGCAAATTAATGGTATTTTTTAGTTCTTCCGCTTTTGTTTGCATGTGTGTTTTCGCTTGTCTGTCAATACATTGGATCACCTGTATTGCCGTCTTTTTGTTTGGCTGACTGCTTTTCTTTTTGTTCAAATATTCATCTGTTCAGTTGTCTGAATGTTGATATTTGAGAAAGGAGAAGAAAATACAACTGCCGCGGCAAGCAAAATAATAAGTCAAAGAAAAACACCATCCTCAAAAGAAAGAAGACAACAACAGTCCACCAAAAACTACACAGAACACCAAAGTTTTAGCCAAACCAGAGACATATAACTGTTTCTGGCAATAAGAACCCAATCATTAACACCAGGAGTACACTCAGTTCTCCGGAAGGATACGCAGTTTCTACTCCACGTGCAGAAATATTTTGCGACAGCTCAACTTGATTTACGATTTGTTTTGTCGAGTTTTTCCGTCTAATTTGTAAAACTGATTTTCTAAATACCAAATAATCTACAGTTAATTCGTTTACGGATCAAAAACCGGCACCAACGGAATTGGGTCAATGCAACTACTTATGATAATTTTTTTTCAGAATTCTATAAAGAGGTCAAAAGGTTTTATATTGACCAAGAATTCTACAATAAACTTAAAATGTTCTACGGAGACGATATCTAATGAAGCACAATCAAGTACTACTCAGAAATCGTTTTAATTTAATGCATGAACATTGCATATCCCCCTTTTCGAATCAAAGATGTCTGCCTTTATGTATAGAACCTTAATGTTTAAATAATCGGTTTCAAAAAAAAAAAAAAGCTGTATGTTGCATTTTCCTAGTCCTTATAATAATGATATCTAGAAAGGCAATTTATTTTTTTTTGTTTGACGCCTTCGCAGTAAAGTAAAATAGCCTTTCAAGACGTCATAGTAATTTGGACTAGCATTTTCCATGCCAAACTACAGCATTTTGTACAGGAGGTAAAGGCTTGCCTAGAAGTTTTTCTTATATCCCAAACTATTATAGCATTTTAACCATCATTGTTCATGACTAAGACAAAGTTTAAAGATGTGTTTTACAATATATATTCTACTTCTAAGTTCTACTTATATGTGGTTAATCTGCAGTCGAAATTTCAGATATAAACGCAGATATACTGTGCGTGTGTGTCAACCAGTACACGCCAAGTTAAAATAAACAAAAACTGTTGTGTATTTACAGGAACAAAAACAAATAAAATTATGTGATGTTGGCAACAACTGTACAGGTTAAAATCAGGTATCTATATATATTTAGGCCAGGAACTGCCACATACAGACCCGGATTTTCAGGATATCTATACTATCAATATATATATAATTATCTTCTCAAAGGATGAATATGCATTTAATTCTCATATTAAAATGTCCGATACCAAACGTTTTCCAGTTTGGGGACCCCCTCCCCTTTTTCGTTTGGTATGGGACATGTTAAAAGTCCATGCATAACCATTACTATAGCTCCATAAGGGGGGTTCGTCCCCTCCTAAATACGCCTCTGCATTTCTCAGAATAATATATATAAAATATCTGAATAACATCATTTTGCTAGCGGATATCGCTAGTTTCTTAAAACTTCGATCAACTACGGATGCAAACAAGCACTGTTCCGTAAATTTATATAGGGAAAATATTATGTCTGGTCATTTCAGACATTTGAACTATATTCAGGATTGTTTTTTTGGTACAATAAGATGAAAATATAACAATAAAAATTGGTCGATTACATTTACCAAGAAATCGTTTTTTAATCCGATAACATGAGATCTTGGTTTAAATTATAAGTAGGAATTCAAAACCATTAAACCATTCTTTAAAAAAGCCTTTTAATTACCTTTGGTTTGGTCTTTTTCCCTAGGAACAATTTTTATGTGTTTTGCCTCCTTGTATACAGGCAAAGGTAATAGAGTAAAACAGCAACTCTGGCTTAATATTCCGTTTTATTCCTCTTTTTCGTGCAGCTGCTATAGTTCTCGAGTCTCTCCGATAAAAATTAGTGTTGGTAGCAATTTCGTATTCTCTTATTTTCTTCAAAACATCTTCAAAATCATAAAAACGGTCTCCATTTCTTAAAACATCCATCGCATTCGCGCGTTTGCAATCCGATACCTCATCCAGGGACAAAAATCGCCGCATGATACTGCTGCTGATATCAAACATTCGCGCACGCGCATATTTAATGGCCGGACGAATAGACATTTTTGACTATTTGTCCGGCTAGCCGGACGAATAGACACTCCGTTTTGATTTTGTAACTATTGACAAAGTTGCCAACAGTGTTGTTGTTTGACACAAGTACGACATTGAGATTACTCTCTCTAAGTAAATGATCGTAAATAAAAATCGTCATGTCTAATTAACAAATAAACATGACTACCGGTTTAGAATAAATCAGTTTTGTCTTGATGTTTTTGCTTTTTTAAGTGAACGTTATATAACCGAAAAAAAGTTCTGTTGGCTAATACTTCAACTTTTAAAGAACTGATTATATATTTTGCCTGAAGCTTAAACTAATTGGGGCCTAAATTTAATATCAATCATTTTTTTATAAAATTTCCTCGTGACAAAAGACAATATAACTCATAAATGAAACACGATAATGCCAAATAATAATAAAATATTGGGTACGAGTTGGAAGAAGTACGAGTTGGCTGAGTACGAGTTGGCAAAGTGTTGGGTACGAGTTGGAAGAAGTACGAGTTGGCTGAGTACGAGTTGGCAAATGTACGATAGGTTCCGAAGAAACTAACTAACGGACACGAGATTCAGATGACAGGTGACACACGCATTGCATCAGTTGTTTACTTGTCGACTTGCCTGGTCTCACTCTGCTTTTATCTGAAATTATCTGTTTACATTTTTGAAATTATTTCAAATTTAGGAATATATCTCCCTTGTCCGGCTTTGGGAATACTATTTGCCCTTTTTGGTTTTATCAGTTCTTCAACTATTTTTTTTTTTACTAATATATTTTATTGCACACTATTGCTGTTAACAATTTACTTAGTGAACAGCATTACACTAAGTATCACTGATATATTAGTTATGATGTATCCAGAGAGAATATCTAATAAAGTAAATTAAATTTTTTAATAAATGTTGGATTTTCAAATATTTTGGCTTCGAGCATCACAAAAGAGACATGTTTTGTCGAAATGCTCGTCTGAGGCAGTAAAATTGGTACCGATAATGTTATTACATCATGTATTTCCTATGGTTTTCAGTTCGTTTGTAATGGAAAAGATTGTTCAATCTTACATTGAATCCGTACATAATAAGGTCTATTCATACGTAAAATCAAAACAGAAAAAAATAGGTTAAAGAATAAATAATTCACTTGATTGTGTGCGTCATTTAAGTTATATAAAAGCAGAAAAAAAAGATATGCCTGTCAATAAAACTGTGCACTATAATACAATTTGAAAGATGCTGTGAAAAAGAGCAGCTATGACATGAAATATGACTATTCAAGGGTGAACAAATCTTCATTTCTCCTTACGACAAGGGAAATAAATTTATATTGATACTAATGCACCTTCATTTCACTCCAAACAAAGTGAAATTAATGATGTATTTCACTGCTTATTCCTTTTTAACTTTCTGAATATAAAATATTCATATACATTTATTTTTCTTATCCGCTATAACTATAAATGAGTCTAACGTAAGCAGTACCTCAAAATCAATTATTTATTCTTTAATTTTTATTCAATAGGAAGCACTTTTGGGGGAACTAATAACTTCCCCGTATTATAACTTCAGAAAAATGTAAGTTATTGTACGGTATGACGTTACTGAGTGGAAGTTGTAGCACAGACTAGCTCCTCCCTTTAAACATCTTAACGATTTGTATTACAGATATTTTTAAAGGCAAACACACAAAACCATGACACAAGATCAAATGTTTACTTCTTACATCATTTGTTGAAAATACAAACATGTACAATTTAACGAACCATTTATTTTCTAAAGTCATTCGACCTCCGATTTTAAGAACCAATTTTAACACGGAATAAACGGATTAAAAATTAATCCTTATTTTGTTAATTGAAAAGGTGTCAAACAATGTACGAAAGTTTAGTAACAAACAATGACAACAAATGCGTGATTGATTCTATGGTACCGACACCAAACAATTGACATCATTGGAACCATTTTCATAGCTATTATGGTTACGACAAAATCGTTAAAGAATATATAAGATTTATTTATTGTCGAATTTCGCTTTTGTTATCGTGATTGGAATAGCTGAATCGGCACATATATTTTTGCACTTTTCAAGCTGACAATCTAATCGTAAAATATAAAAATAAGGAGATGAGGTATGATTGCCAATCAAATAACTATCCACCAGAGACCAAATGACAAGGACGTCAACAACCATAGCTCACCGTGTAGCTTTCAACAATGAGCAAACGCCATAGCGTAAAGTAAGCCAGTGTGACACATATGAAAGAATTTAAAAGAGAAGTATAAATGGTCTGATTTCTGCTAAAATTAAAAAAAAAAAAAAAAACAATACACAGTGTAATGTAGACATCAAACCAAGGGCAGCCTCTGAATTACAGGTTCCTGACTAAGAAAAGGTACCGAGTAAGAAATGGGGACAGATTAACCATGTTTGTTAAAGTTTAACCCTCTCCTAACCCGGGGCTGTGGTGTAGCAATACAAAATAAAACAAACTGGAAAAATATAATTGGAAAAGGCTTGATTGACTCCTCAGATTGGCACGAGACACACAAAAAAAAAACCCTTTGTTGACAAATGAAAAAGACAAAAAGACACACAGTACCGATCTATTAGAGTACTCGCAGTTACTTAACGCTAGTTAGAAGTTTTTATATTTTTTTAAATTCCTATTATTAAAAGATTTGCATTAGCATAATGTCAAGAGAAAAATATTGACGGGAATTTGAACAAGTAAACATTCTATCAAATGGTACAATCTGAAGAGTGGTCTTACTTGGACAAAAGCTAATTGTTTCGTCTATCACTTGGTAACTAAGTCAGAAATTTGGCATACACAAGGTCACCTTTTGAACCAATTAAAAGTAGTTGGCCGATTATTTTACGCCAAGTTCCTTTGCTTTCTTATCAGAAGTAAAGTCATATTCCTGTAACTCATTTACTAAGGGTCAATTACTTAAAGTTAGAAGTTTTTAATATTTTTTTAAATTCCTATTATTGAAAGATTTGCATTAGCATAATGTCCAGAGAAAATATATCTCTTTGAGCACTACATGTTATAATTAAATGGTGCAAGCTCAGGTATGAAACAGACCCTGCTATTTAAATACTGTATTTAATTTGCTATATCACATTGGAACTTTTTCAATTGAAATAAATTACATGAAGTTCGTCGCCTGTTTTGGCCAAAGCTTTAATCATTTCTCAATTTTCTTGAGGTATCGTGTTTTCTTTCTAGTTTGTTAATTTTTAATTCTTGTCCCTCAAAGTATTGCACTATTTTCACATCCGCTCTATTTTCTCCGCCTTAACATCCGCGCTTTTTATTTTGTGCATTGATTTCATTATTCATTGGGACTATAAATAGATTGATTGATTTATTTTTGGTGTTTAACGCCACTTTCAGTACTATTTGCAATATCGTTTCGGTCAGTTTTTATTGGTGGAGGAAGCCGGATTGCCAGGAGATAACCACCGACCCTTTGCAGGAAAACTGACAATCCTAGTGATACAGCAGATGAACTACTTAGATCCGTCGGTCACCGAGCACTTCCCCTCCCCTTATTTATAGAAATTTTGTTATAGTAAACTGAATAAAAGCCCCGTTTTAATACATTATCTTTGAATCGATTACATGTATCTTTGCATCTATCAATCATTTCATCGATATACAAGATTAGAATTGCGTCATTTTAGTTAGACGTTACAATCTGAATCAAAAGAAATAATATTACCATTTAATTAAATACTAAAAACAAAGTATCCTTCAAGTGGGTCTGTAAAAATAGCTGCATGACCATGATTAAGTCATTTGTTAGTGTCATATGGTTAATTAAACATACATATCATCAACTGCTGAAAATGCTTATTTTATGTCCTAATTTTCATTTTATCTCCGTAATTATCAAAATTGTTCAAGAGAATATGTAATTCCTTTTTTGCTTGCCATATTACGATTTGCCAAATCGAAATTTGAGAATTTACATACATACCATGATTAAATATTTTCTAATTACTATCTTACATCTCTTTGATTAACAACATTGAACAAATTGTATGTGATAATGCACTGGAAATAACTATATTGAAAAAAAAAAAAAAAGAAGAAAATATGAATAAAAGGGGTATACGAGAATGAGAGAGCAATCCAACGACAAAAATAAACAAAATTAATCTGTAGGACGATATAGTAAACAACAGATATGTATCTATAAAATATGTCAAACTATCGCCCCGAGTCTATACACATTGAGTCTAGCCGAAGGACACCAATGGGTCTTCAACGCAGCGAGAAAATCCCGCACCCGGAGGTGGTCCTTAGCTGGCCCCTAAATGGGGCTGAATAGTGAAAATTGTTTTGAATAAATATTCCTAAAGTAATGAAGAGATAACTAGTATATTATTTAGACAGAATAAAATTGAGAATGGAAATGGGGAATATGTCAAAGTGACAACAACCCGACCAAAGAGCAGACAATAGCCGAAGGCCAGAAAACAGCAGATAGGCCATCAACACCCTATTTCTCCCAAATAATAAAAAAATATTGAGATAAGACATACTTCTGACGAGGTTTCTGTCTTTTGGACGAGCACATAAAAAGCCTATCCAAAATTATCCTTACTTTCACCAATTATGAGGGTAAAATAGTAAAGGAAATTGACAGTATAATTAAATACTATTTTATAAAACAATGTAGGTACTCATAAAATACATTACTTCTTACAAGCTTATTTTTAATGATTACACAAAAACACAAATATGAAACAGTTCCTTAAGGTAATACTGAAAGAAATAAAATTATAACGAATCCACAGTTGAGCTTAATTGACTGAGAAGCAGAAAGCATGGTGTCTAATTACGCGCTGACCAACTTTCCCCCTGCTTCAAAGTAATAAACATTATAAACGTTTTCAGTGGGTCATGGTAGCGTTTCTTGAGTGCGGATGATTTAAAACTGTTTTAGTGCATGGTTCATGGTAGCGTTCTCTGAATGTGGAATGTCAATAAGCGGCTCAAGAGGGTTGAGGGTCCTCACCCTATCGGGATAAATTTAGCATCCTTTCCACTACATAGCTGCATCAACAATTTTTGACGGACGAAAAAGAAGCTATTACTTAATTTATAACTGCTTGTAATTTGTATGAGATCAATTGATCAGCCACCTTATATTCCATAGACAGGAGTATCAAAGACGAAGAAATGACTGCTCGCATAACATCGAAAACTTGTGTGTTATAAACCGCATCAAATTGGTATATGGGCATTTTTAGCTCCTCTAGTTGTAAAATGGCCACGTTTTGCTGGTAATATGTGAATTCGATTCTTTTTCTTATTTGGTAGTGAATCAATAGAAAAAAATGATTTTAAAGTTATATTATAATAAATGTAAAATACGGAGAATAGCATTGCCATAATGAGAAAATTTGTTTTGATATTTAGGAATATCAAAATTCGTCAATTTAACATTAACTATAAACGGATGCTCATTTAGTGGGGTGCCTGTTTAAAATCAAACTTTAATACTGCATGATATTTGCTGTTTTTCCACCAAGCACGAATTATTTATGATTAAGAAGAAAGAAATACTTGTCGCTCTAACCGTAAAAGAGAATATTTGCTTTGTGTAATGTCTCCCTTCTGTGATGTTACCTTCTGGGCTAGCATGTTCAATATTCAAATAAGCGTACAGGGTAATCTCGAATGGTTCTCAATATAAATGCAATATATTTGCATCTTTTTACATCAAAATTTTATATTTTAACCTTTCTTGATATATCATATCAGATGAAATATACACAACGAAAAACAATAAACCGAAAAATAAATAAAAAATAAACCCAACCGAATAACAAGAAAATGAGGCCTTATAAGACAAGTGACAGCAATCTAATTAAAATAAAGATCTCTGATTTCGTTATCCTTATATAATACGAGCACGTGAGTTGTGATAGATCTGAATTTTAATCAGACTGAAGTTACAGTTATCTTATTTGAAGTAGTTAAACGTCGAAAATAAAATAAAACAAGAACAAATTGAGCAAAGAAATGGATTTAAGGTTTTACCTAAAAATCAAATAAAATCTTCGGCCACTAAAAATTTGAGAAAGGACTCCGGGTCTTAGGAGTGGTAAACAGTTTCTGCTCCGTATGCATGGTATCAACCGGAATACGGACTACTCAGTATTCAATTCTGTGATGTTTCTATGACAAAATATGATGAAAGTTACAGGAGCACCTGAGATGACCCCCGATTTTTGCTGGGGTTCGTGTTGTTCAGTCTTTGGTTTTTCATGTTGTGTTTTGTAATCTGTTGTTTGTCTTTTGATCGATATTAGTTTTTGCCATGGCGTTGTCTGTTTATTTTCGAATAATGAGTTTGAATGTCCCTTTTGTATCTTTCGCCTCTCTTTTACATAGTTATTCGCGAAACAAGTGTTGCGCGCAACATGCGGCGCTTGGTGTATGGACTCCTCTCCCACTTTGTTATAATTTAGATTTTTATATTAAATTTTCTTTAATATTTCAACTTATTTACCGTTATTTTATGTGTTCTTGCTCTAATCAATGCTATAGTTGTTTTCAATTTGTTTGATGTGTTTGAGCTTTTGATTTTGCAGTTGACAAAAGGCTTTCTGTTTTGAATTTTCCCTGGGGTTCGGTATTTTTGTTATTTTGCTGTTTTTTTTATCTTACAATTACTGCATTTCAAACGTGCTATCAACTATGAAAGTTTGTAAGTGCTGCCCTTTACTATGGAAAATAAAAGTAGACGGACAGTAAGTATATAAACTACAATTATTATAAGATTGTATCGATAAAAAACAAGAATACATTCTAATTAAACTAAGGGAAAATACTAGTAAGTTAAAATATACATGTAATATGCAGTATGTGTTTTGCTCATTGTTGAAGGCCGTACGGTTACCTACAGTTGTTAACTTCTATGTCATTTTGTCTCTGGTGGACTGGTTGTCTCATTGGCAAAGGCACGACCAAACTTTAATTCCACGTTGATGAATTAAGAAATTATTACGAAACCAATGTTCAAACTCCATCCGGCAAAGTTGACCTTGGATGAGTTTGGCTATCCTTTTTTTATGTCCCTTTAGGTCATATATTAACCTATCTACGTATTTATACATCACTGGTTTTCAAATGTTTAGGTTAGAGCATTCCTGATGAAGGTAATTCCAGAAAAGCGCCTCGGAAACACGAAGTTTATTAAGTGTTATTTTCATGTTTCTACCTGTTTTTATGCCTATTTTCAGTATAAGTTATAGTAATAGACAACTGTTAATGTGTTGTATGTATGACTCAATTGCATATCACCACATGTATGTGCAAACATATATCTTCCTGTAATAACGATTCAAGATAGAGACACAAGAATGCAAGTCTTATAAATGTATTTTTCGGATCAGCATGTAATTAACCCTAATCTGAATCTCGAATTTCGAGAATACATGTAAATAAGTACATGCACATGTAAATAATCATATTCTATGAGAAAAAACAAATGAATACCATTTGAAAATAAGTTTAATAACATCATATTACACATTACAATTTGAAGAAATATTGCACATCCCGCTTAACTTTTAAATCAATTATCAACAGAGTGCATATACTTTTGATGTATTTGATTGTTTCCCCTCTTCTATCATACACCCAACCCATAAACATCCTTTTTGGTCTACACAAACACTTAAAGGGGGACTAATACCTATCTTAAAGGAGTTCAAATATTGTATCAAAATTCCGGTCTTATCAAGAATATGAATAGCAAAGTCACTAGGATCAGCTACAATGATACAACCGTTATTGTCACAAGCTATACTCATTGGTATAAAGTCATTGCAAGGCTGGCTTGGATTTCCGTCATATGTGAACTTTAAACTTCCTTCTTTATCAAGAACAACGATTTGTCCGAGGTAAACGCCTGTTCTATTTACGACACAAATGTCACCATTTACATTTTCAGTTACTCTATATGGTAAAATAAAGAGTTTGAGTCCGTGACTACCATATTCAATTTCCTTAATAAGTTTTCCAGAGTCATTCATTTTAATTACTTTTCGTGTGGTCGTTTTTGTAACCAAGAAATTTGATGCATCGACAACTGTCACCAGTATGTCTCCTGATCTTGTTACATGGATACCCTCTGGAAAAAGAGGCATGCAGCCACGAAACGTAGATATAGTTCCATCTTTTCTCGACAGTTTCTTTATTGCACAATCGCCAAACTTAGTGAAGAGGATATCTCCTGAAGGCAACACTGTCATATCAGAGACTGGCATATCGTATTGTTCCTTAGTTTGTATTTTATCATGGCACGTGAGACTACGGACTGGTGACCTGTTCCAGCATCCTATCCAAACTGAGTTTTTCTCATCACAGCAAATAGCATTAACAGATGGAATATCAGCGTCATACTCATGTTTTTTGTCAACTACACCTTGTAGAATGTTGGTTTTTAATTTTGTGGTCATTTCTGTAGTTTTGATCTCTGGTTTAACTCTTGGAGTGTCCAAATTGATAGATAACAACTTTGGAGCTCTATAAACTGCTGCTTTAGTTACATGCACTACTGCTCGAAACCTGCTCGGACCTTCCCTTGTTTGTTTTTGAGTTTCGGAATTTGACACTTTATTTTTCTGTAATTTCCGAGCATTTGTAATTTTCTGGAGAATCTTCTTTCGGTTCCAAATAGAACTGGTTTTATCTGTAGATTTCTTAAAAAAAGACGCAAACTTAGTTTTTTCTTGTGGATTCATTGTGATCGTTCTTTACACGTTTGACCCACACGTTAAGACTGCAGCAAGAACTGTTTTAGGTTGCCTTTTATACGAAAGGTACGACCAACTTCCTGTCAACAACCAAACACGAGACGCGTGATTTGGGCCTAAATACAGACCATTGTGTCTGTAGTTAAACAGTGATATCTTACAAATCTTAATATATAACGATAATCCGACACTCAATCAAATATGTACTTATTATCCCTCAATTGATTTAATATCGCCTACACCTGCTAATGAATGAAGTAAAGGTCAAAATGTATATTTATTCGATCACATATTAAATCTAGAATGATCTTTTCTGCGTCATTAAACGGTCTACCTATTTAAAGTCCTATATCATGGTCAGTTTTTAAAACTTTCGATTCCGTCTTATTGAAGTTGTGATTACTGCATGAATGATTGATATGTACGCGTATGTCTGTCACGCGTTGTAAACAAAATAAACTCTTTCGAATGAGTGAAGAAAATGACACCAAACTTGGCAAATAATTTAAATAGTTTATTTTTTTGAATTTGTTGCTTTGGTTATGATTAGACGACTTACAAAGCCAATGCGTTCTAAATAGTCTTCATCAATTGGCTGTAAAGCTATTTATCCATAGATCTACAATCAAAGTTGTTGCTTTAACATCAGATTAAATACACAGACAATTTTCTTCAAAACTGTTTGAAACCAAATATAAAAATATGACAGAAGAGTATTTTTTAAAATGATACTCACCGAGTCTTATTAGTTTATAGTTGATTACAAACCAATATGACATCCAAAGTATAACTGCATATACATTGGAATCTGTGGGAAATATATAATAAAAATCTTATTGAGAACCGCTACACAAATTGCAACCAAAAATGTAAGGACGATTTAATTATTAATTAGTCTTGTGTTTGACGTGTGTTCGTTCGTGTACAATATCAGAAAAGAGAGAGCTATCAATAAAAGAAGATTTTTTTAAATGAAAGGACCTTAGTGAGCACGCTCACATACCCCACGTCCCCACATTGTCATTGGAGAAACAAAATAAGTGTAAGAAAAAAAAATTGTATCAGAAAAAAAATTGAATCATAATTTCCTGTCAATATGCACATCTACATAGTATGTCCTTATTATCTGTTGTGTGGTTTCAGAGGAGTTGCGATGACAACCTGTTGCAGAAGTACATTGAAGCAAATAAGTTCAAAGGGGCGTAACTCCTGGAAAAAAAAATTGAATCGTAATTTCCTGTCGATATGCACATCTACGTAGTATGTCCTTATTATCTGAAAAGGTTTCATGAAATTCTGTTGTGTAGTTTGAGAGGAGTTGCGATGAAAAAGGTTGCAGTAGTATATTGGGCAAATAAGTTCAAAGGGGCGTAACTCCTGGAAAAAAATTGAATCGTAATTTCCTGTCGATATGCACATCTACGTAGTATGTCCTTATTATCTGAAAAGGTTTCATGAAATTCTGTTGTGTGGTTTGAGAGGAGTTGCGATGACAAAAGGTTACAGTAGTATATTGGGCAAATAAGTTCAAAGGGGCGTAACTCCTGGAAAAAAAATTGAATCGTAATTTCCTGTCGATATGCACATCTACGTAGTATGTCCTTATTATCTGAAAAGGTTTCATGAAATTCTGTTGTGTGGTTTGAGAGGAGTTGCGATGACAAACTGTTGCAGTAGTACATTAAAGTAAATAAGTTCAAAGGGGCGTAACTCCTAGAAAAAGAATTGAATCGTAATTTCCTGTCGATATGCACAACTACATAGCATGTCCTTATTATCTAAAAAGGTTTCGTGAAATTCTGTTGTGTGGTTTGAGAAGAGTTGCGATGACAAGAAACAGGACTGACGGACGGACTGACGGACGGACGGACGGACGGGTCAAAAACATTATACCCTCCGCAACTCGTTGCGTGGGGTATAAAAAGTATAATCAAAACATTTGAAAGCCAATGATGTATTAGACATAAACACGTGAAGATGTCATGAAATAGAAGTTCCTTCATGGTATAAGTTCAAAATGGAAGAAATATTCTGTAATATTATTTCCTCTGTAACAAATATAACAGTATTTGTTCCTGGCGGAATAAAGATTATAGAATATTTGTTCGAACAGGAACAGATATTTTGGCATTGTTTATAACAAAGTTTCAAGTGGAACTTCTATTAAGCGGAACGGATATACTTTACACATAGCTATATGACTAAAAGGGGCCTAAAAAGACAAACAACAGCACACAAAACACAACATAGAAAACTAAACACTGAGCAAAACGAATCCCACCAAAAATTCGGGGATGATCCCAGGTGATCTGGAAGGGTAGGCAGATCCTGCTCAACGTGTGGCCCCCTTCGTGTTGCTCATGTAAGTACAAACCCGGTGATAGGTCTAATTCGGTAGGTCACATTTGGGGGAAAGGGGACGGGATTGTGGTTACGACAATTGGAACAAACCCGTCGTCATCTTTGAAACAGATGTCCCAAAACGGTCAACCAACTCGTGATGGCGTAAGGTTCGTTTACACGATAAAAAATCTTATCCGATTTGTCATCCGATTCAATGATCAGATTAATCGAAAGGTGGTCCACACGATTTACAAACGATTTTTGAAGGTGAACGTAAAGGCAAATTTCACTTTGAATGAATTATGAATGAAATGAACTCTTTTATTTATTTAACCAGATTGACTTCAAAATGCTCTTAGCAAGGATAATCAAGTTGAATAAAATATTTGTTCAAACAAATATTTGAAATTTAATAGCCTATTTGTATGAATAACAAGAGAGTAAAAACCTAAATGATTTCCTTCCCTTGAATTAATACTTTGTTTTAGTGCTATGTTTATTTTCCACAAAAATTCAATCATGGTAGACATATCTAATTAAAATTAATCTCTCAAGACGAAATTTACTTTACTCTAAAAAATTATTACGTTCCTCCAATAGTTATGTCGTTCTATGTATAAATAGTATTTCATTCTCCCAAAAGAAACATTTTATTGAATCGAAATGTTTTAAGTTACCACACGTTTCACTCGCTAGTTTTTGGTCTACTCCTTGGTGTTTTAAGTTGTACCGAGCTAGGTTTGGTCACCTGTCTAGGACTCCAGTTATTAATTACTGCGCAGATGTTGTTATTGTCCTATGACAATATGTCAAATATATTTTGACTAGAATTGTCTAATAAATTTCATCAACCTTATTGATAATTTGTATTCAAGATAAGGAAAGGAATGCCGAAAAGATAGAAATGATGCGTGTTCATGAGGGTTCCTGAACATCGTTTAGTCTCCAGTGTTTAAATCAATAATCATTTAAGGGTTAATAAATCCGACATTATTAAAAAAAAAAAAAACCCTGCCACATGTTTATGTGTCTATCCCAAGTTAAAAACCTCGTTATTGTTTGATTTTGTCATAACTTAATGTTTTATGTTATTTGGAGAATTTGATGTTATTGGTTGAACCGTGGTATTCTATGTTCGGTTGTGCACTGATTTTTTTTAGACTCATGTGATTTAAAGTTTGACATATTTTATGGACCTGTCTATGTTACACTGTATATTGACCTATGCTTTGTTTTTGTGTCGTTAAGTTAATGTCTCATTCATATATGCAACACACATCTTGCATATTATATTTGTCTAAGTTATACCCTAGAATCTTTCAATTTATCAGCTTAATTTTGATCTTTATGATTTGTTAATTGTTGCTTACTTTACGTCTAGTGGCAGATATTTCATGCATATTCAGGACGAGGATCTTCAAGAAGTAGCTGACTAAACGACATGCTGCAATTCATAAATGCATTCACACAAAGGTTAATGATCTCTGAATGTGCAATTGTCCCATTGTTTTTTTTTACACATCTCCATATCAGTGTCTATCAATGTGTGTGTCATTACTCACAGGTGAACTACACATGACTGTACACATGTACAAAACTTCAGGGTATATCAACAACCAATATCCATTTATACTTTGTACTGACAACTTTAATGCAAAACTAAAACTGTAATAGCAAACATTTTTTCCGGATTAGGAAAATAAAAACACAAAAGGAAAGGCCTGGGGTTAGGAACTCCCTGTTCGTTGGATTGTTTTAAAATCGCGTAAAAGCAGTAAGTACAATGTTGGACCACGCCCTTTTTACCACATTTCACTCCCTCTCCTTTTTTCAATACCTTCTGGATCCTTTACTGTTAAGATTAGCGATCGAAAATGCTACTGTGAATTCAACTCTTTATTTGAAGATATTATTATCATCGTATAGATTGAACAAATTATCGTTTTTTGAATGGGAGAGTGGTAAGATTAAGAAAAAAAACGAGGTCTTGCTTTTAAGATGACAGCTATTTAGAACTTAGCAAACAATCATAAAAACTAGTGTTATGTTCTTTTTTATGGCACCATTTGCACTGCTGTTATAACCGATTTGTTATATATTGTTAGAACTACAGTTTATTACTAAACTAAGTAAAATGGACCAAAGCCTCAAATAACCGGGTTGCAGTATTTGTGACTAATCAATGTAGAATGTCTACTCTGTAGTTGCACTTTCATGAAGGTTGTAAATTTTGATGGAAAATAATTTTACAAGTCTGGGAAAATGTGAAAGAAAATCATCAAGTAATTCCATAATATCAGGTGCACAATTTCAACATATGTATAATCTTTCTATGAAGTCTTTGGGAACTTGGTTGAAAACTGTAAGAGAAGTTGCAAACTATACCCTCTTTCATAAATTTTGCTGAAAAATGACCAAGTTCCAAAGTATAGAAAAATGAGAAAAAATGCCCCAAACAATTTCATAATAACAGGTGCAAAACTTCAACATATGTGCAAGCTTCCTGTAAAGTGTAAAGGATATGGATTGAAAACTGTAGCAGGAGTTTATTATTACACAATAATTGTATACAAAATTAGGAGATGTGGTATGATTGCCAATGAGACAACTATCTCACAGTTAATATGAAGTGTAGTAAGCAATTCTAGATATTATTAAGATACTTTCACCTTTTTTTTCACATTATTTTACACAACTGATATATTGAAACCATCTCAGAAGGAAGATTTAAGCCTCAGATATAACAAGGATTAATATGATTTTGAAATTTATTTATATAATATTTCGTACATAAATGACAGTGCATCATAAGCCTCATAAGGCTGGTTGGTATAAATATACATTATTATTGCATTTTGACTATATAGATATGTCTTAAATTTTGATATATTGTATTGCATTTACATGTACCAAGTTGTACTTTAAAAATATCTATCTATCTATAGGCCACCGTACGGCCTTCAACAATGAGAAAAACACATATCGTACCGTCGGCCACAAAAGGCCCGAACAATTCAAACAAGAAAACTAACGATCTAATTTATAACAGAACAATTTACGAAAAACAAATATCACAGACTGAAACCAACGACAACCACTGTACTACGAGCTGTTGACTTGGGATAGGCACATAAACAATGTGACGAAATTAAACATATTTGTGAGCGCTCAACCCTCCCTAACCTTGGATACGACAAAAGAACAAACAGGTACCATATTTCATGAATTATACTGAAAAATTACTAAGCTACTAAGTCTGGATAAATGAGAAAAAAATCTTCAAACAATACCATAATAACAATTACACAACTTCAACATATGTGCAATCTTCCTGTGAAGTTTCAGGGATCTGGGTTGAAAACTGCATAGGACGAGTTGATTACACAAATAAAGTACCCACTTTTCCCAGCCAGCCCGCCAATCTGCCCGACGTCACCATACTATATAAGCCGGTTTTGGAAGCCGGAATTTTAAGTTGAAAAAATCTAATATAAACAGCAATAACTGTTTTTGTTACATTAATTTGAATATACTGGTTTCCCACCGGATAATGTATATAAAAAAATGCGACCAAAGATATGTGGTGCCTTATTATTAATTTTCCTTTTTTGGACGACGGTTACCCTTTTTTTAATGACATTTGACGTTAAGCACCCGAAAATCAACCAATTTATCCTTTTTAAATGTTGCCTCACATAATTACTTTAAGGCTTCCAATGAAAAACTGCCAAAATAGCCTCATTTTGAGAAAAAGGTAATTTTTAATTTTTAGATATGAGCCGAGTTCAACTCCAGGAATATTTTGTAACAGAAAATTTATAAAAATATTTTAAGACGTCTAAAATATCTTTGTAGACTTTAGCTCCTATTCAAAATTGTTAAAACTTTTTGTAAATTGCAATTTTGGGTCAAATATGTCAGTTTTTTCAATATGTTTACGACGTAACAGTGACATCACAGCTGACATTTCTGTCATAAAGAGTCCATATTAAATAGTCGTGTTCATTTATCGACTAAACTAGTGTGTTTCGATGTTGCAATTCACTGGTGACATTTTAAAAGGTAACAAGATATGGACTAGCCCAATATTCTACAAACTGTGATCAGTCTGCCTGCTTGCCAGCCTTGCCAACTTGACAGCCTACGTTTACTTTACAGCATTACCTGCACTTAAATGACAAGCTAGTTCGATTTTAGAAAGAACTGTCAGAAGTCACAGTTCTAAACGAAGTTAAACCAAAACGCTAACACAGGTCACCATCAATTTGTTGCTGTAATCGCGACACAGCTAGGGAAAAGAGATAGTTAGACAGTCTTGAGATGTAAACCTATACGACATTTGTAGTCATAAGATATTAACCAGACAAAGTCTCTTAAAGCTACATCCTCTACTTCGCGTCATAATTCATGACGTGGTCAGCTACAGTAAATCAACCTACAATGGTACATGATATCCCATCCCTGGCATCGATAACTGCTACTGTTCAAACTCCTGTGATCAAGGTCACTATACACAACCCAAGATAGACCAGTCGCAAAACAATTGCATTTGATAACAAGATGATCACCAGCCTATGTACCAATAGGTGAAACCATTTTGTCAACAATCAAAACCAATTCAAAACTTTCATTAAAAAACGACGATTAACCATTACTGATCTCCCATGAGAAAAACGACGATAAACCATTACTGACAATGATAAACCATTACTGATCTGCCATGAGAAAGACGACAATTACCCATTACTAATCTGCCAGGTCTCGGCATGAAAAAGACGACGAGAAACCATTACTGATCTGCCAGGTCTCGGCATGAAAAAGACGACGAGAAACCATTACTGATCTGCCATGAGAAAGACGACAATAAACCATTGGTGATCTGCCATGAGAAAAACGACGATAAACCATTACTAATCTGCTATGAGAAAGACGGAAATAAACCATTTGTGATATGCCATGAGAAAGACAACGATTTACCATTACTGATCTGCCATGAGAAAGACGACGATAAAACATTTGCAATCTGCCATGAGAAAGACGACGATAAACCATTACTGATCTGCCATGTGAAAAAACGCTAATAAACTATTACTGATCTGCCATAGGAAAAACGACGATAAAATATGTCTATTCTACAATGGTAAAAATTACTATAAAGTATTACTGATCTGCCATGAGAAAAACGACAATTAACAATTACTGATCTGCTATCAGAAAAAACGACGATAAGCCATTACTGATCTGCCATGAGAAAAACGATGGATCAGCAAATAGAAAGGCGACGATAAACCATTAATGATCTGCCAAGAGAAGGACGACAACAAACCATTGCTGATCTGCCATGAGAAAAACGAGGATAAACCATTACTGATCTGCAATGAGAAAGACAACGATTAACCATTACCTATCTGCCATGAGAAAAACGACGATAAGCCATTATTGATCTGTCATGAGAAAAACGACGATAAGCCATTACTGATCTGCAGTGAGAAAGACGAGGATTAACCATTACTGATTTGCAATGAGAAAAACGACGATAGAACATTTCCGATCTGCGATGGGAAAAAGTACGATAAACCATTACTGATCTGCCATGAGAGAGACGACGAGGTTGAAATAAACACCAAATCAACCACTACTGATCTGCCATGTGAAAAACGACAATAAACCATTACTGATCTGTCATGAGAAAAACGACAATAAAACATTTCTATTCTCAAAATGGAAAAATTTCTATAAACTATTACTGATCTGCCATAAGAAAAACGACGATTAACAATTACTGATCTGCCATAAAAAAATCGACGATAAGCCATTACTGATCTGCCATGAGAAAAATGGCGATAAGCCATTACTGATCTGCAAAGAGAAAGGCGACGATAAACCATTATTGATTTGCCATGGGAAGGACGACAACAAACCATTGCTGATCTGCCATGAGAAAAACGAGGATAAGTCATTACTGACTTGCCATGAGAAACACGACGATAAGCCATTACTGATCTGCCATGAAAAAACGACGATAAAAAAATACTGATCTGACATGAGAAAGACGACGATTACCCATTACTTATCTGCCATGAGAAAAACGACGATAAGCCATTATTGATCTGACGTGAGAAAAATGAAGATAAGCCATTACTGATCTGCAGTGAGAAAGACGATGATTAACGATTACTGATTTGCAATGAGAAAAACGACGATAAATCATTTCTGATTTGCAATGGGAAAAAATACGATAACATATTGCTGATCTGCCATGAGAAAAACGATGATAAAACATTTCTGATCTCCAATGGGAAAAATTACGATAAACTATTATTGATCTGCCATGAGAAAAACGACGATTAACCATAACTGATCTGCCATAAGAAAAACGACTATAAGCCAATACTGATCTGCAATGAGAAAGGCGACGATTAACAATTACTGATCTGCCATGAGAAAAACGACGATAAGCCATTAATGATCTGCCATAAGAAAAAATACGATAAATCATTACTGATCTGCCATGAGAAAGACGACGATAAACCATTACTGATCTGCCATGAGAAAGACGACGATAAACCATTACTGATCTCCCATGAGAAATACGACGATAAACCATTACTGGTCTGCTATGAGAAAGACGACGATAAATCTTTACTGATCTGCCATGAGAAAGACGACGATAAATCATTACTGATCTGACACGAGAAAGACGATAATTAAACATTACTGACCTGCCATGAGAAAGACGACGATAAACCATTACTGATCTTCCATGTGAAAAACGATAATAAACCATTACTGATCTGCCATGAGAAAGACGACGATAAACCATTACTGATCTCCCATGAGAAAGACGACGATAAACCATTGCTGGTCTGCTATGAGAAAGACGACGATAAATCTTTACTGATCTGCCATGAGAAAGACGACGATAAATCATTACTGATCTGACACGAGAAAGACGATAATTAAACATTACTGACCTGCCATGAGAAAGACGACGATAAACCATTACTGATCTTCCATGTGAAAAACGATAATAAACCATTACTGATCTGCCATGAGAAAAACGACAATAAAACATCTCTATTAATACTATAAATTATGACTGATCTACCATGAGAAAAACGACGATTAACAATTACTGATCCGCCATCAGAAAAACGACGATAAGCGATTACTGATCTGCCAGGAGAAAAACGACGATAAGCCATTACTGATCTGCCAGGAGAAAAACGACGATAAAACATTACTGATCTGCAGTGAGAAAGACGACGATTAACCAATACTGATTTGCAATGAGAAAAACGACGATAAACATTCTAATGTGCACTGGAGAAAAATTACGATAAACCATTACTGATCTGCCATGAGAAAACGACGGTAAACCATTACTGATCGGCAATGAAAAAGACGATGATTATCCATTACTGATCTGCCATGAGAAAAACGACTATAAGCCATTACTGGTCTGCAATGAGAAAGGCGACGATTAACGATTACTGATCTGCCATGAGAAAAACGACGATAAGCCATTAATGATCTGCCATAGGAAAAATAACGATAAACCATTACGAATCTGCCATGAGAAAGACGACGATTAACCATTACTGATCTGCCATGAGAAAGACGACGATAAACCATTACTGATCTCCCAAGAGAAAGACGACGATAAACCATTACTGATCTACTATGAGAAAGACGACGATAAATCATTACTGATCTGCCATGAGAAAGACGACGATAAATCATTACTGATCTGACTTGAGAAAGACGACGATAAACCATTACTGATCTTCCATGTGAAAAACTATAATAAACCATCTCTGATCTGCCATGAGAAAAACGACGATAAAACATTTCTATTCATGCTATTAAAACTCAGTTATACGCCTTTTCATATTTTTCGTATCAACTGTACAAGGTTAATCTATATACAATTTCTCGCTAAGTCCGCATAGAAAGCCATATGTGATTTCGTAGAATTAAAAAACACTCATTATTCACCCTTACTTCGGTAAGATTGTAAAAAAGATACCTATGAGTAAAAAAGAGACAGCAAACCAAGGACAAAAATTACCAATGCAAACGACATGAAAAGGCCAACGTAACTATATTGTGGAACAATAGACAGGTATACAATTATTAAAATCGTGTATAAAATTAACTAGCGGAATAAAAATGTCGATTTACGACGAACTAAAATCCTATATCTTGTTTCATCCGCTAAAACTTTAAGATACAATACACTTAACGGATGAATTGTAATTTATATCTATAAAATATATTTGCATGTATATAATGAGCATAAATAATTAAAAAAAAAAAAAGACATTGATTTAACGACCTTTAACATATCAAATAAGCTAATTATCACAAACTTGGTGACAAAGTAGATATTCATCTATGTAAAATCTTTAAATATACAAGGAAGATGTGAATTCTTAATAACCCAAAATGTATAATGACAGGTAAGTGTGATTCGAATACACAAACAATATGTCAATGTACTAGGAAGTTTTACTGTGCCAAAATATGAAGACAAATACTGTTCCAGTAGAAATATTTTTTTCTTTTTTGTGTAACAATAGTGGCATTAATGCCGTGGTTTCTATAGGTGAGTAGCGCCATTTTAATCTTTATTTGTTTCTAAACTATCGATTTTCTCATTCTATTAATCGATAATAAGTTTGATGTTACATGAGATAAAAAAATGTTAAAAATGTTATGCATTAGACATAACGTTTCAGTTTATTTGATATAAAGAGCAAAAAATTTTAATCATAACAGAAATGTAAATTTCATAACTTAATTATAGATTTAGGCTGCAGTTTTGAAACAAACTTTTGTAATTGGACTATAGTATCTTCGAGTTGGACACGATATGAATATGAACATGGACAAAGTCACAGTACAGGACCCAAAAAAGCAAAAGATAGAGGTAGATCATCCTAAATAAAAATACATACATTTCAAGTTCCAAGTATTTACTGAATATAGTAAGATTGACCCATAGTTTCAAGACAACTGAGTAATTATGTCGAAAAAAAAAACCCCAATTACTTTTTATCTGAGTCGTTTAACGTTTTCTCTTATTACAAAATGTTTTAACGGGTTATACAAGATAAGACAAATGCTATATTAAAGTAACAACACTTTTTACATTTAAGATATGCAGCATAGTAAAATACAAGTTAATAGTAAGAGCCACTATATAAAGAGTTATGATAGGCTATAAAATAATTTAGTATGATACAAATACAAGTCAACTATCATGAGTATAATACACGTTTTCGCTCCGATAGAATTTCATTGCAGATTTTGGCAGTATAAAATACCATATCCAGTATTGTTTAAAAACAAACAAACAAATCAAAATTAATGAATTCAACGAAAAGACTTTCAAATGAACGTTAGAATTACTATTAACAGGATCAGTACCATACAAGCGTTGTGGTAAGAATCACCACAATTGCAATAATAACCACTCATTATGAACCAATCTGTATTATGTTTTACTTGTTTTGAGATTCATAGTAGTATACATTTTTTTGACAAGCCTGAATTAGAAATTGTTACTCTCCAGGTGAGATAATAAAACCTCATCACTATTCTAGATACAAATTATTCTATAACTTTATGACTTATAAGTCTTTATGCATGTTGTCTAGGCTGTACATGTATCTCAAGAACGCATAAAAATCATAATTTTCATATAGGATCTAAATGTTATAGTAGTAATCTTTGCTTACTCCCTTTCAAACCAAATGGTATAGTATGCAATGTGGGGCTGAATTTGTTAAACACTATATAACCACTTTTTTCAAAATTTGCTTTGAATAAAATATAAAAGAAAAATGATTCCCACGTACCACAATGTACAAATTTATATGATGATTACCATGTTTGAAATTTATGTGTCTATTTTTTGTACATGACATGAAACCTTTCCTATCCTAAACTTTGAAGATGAAATTCTAGAAGAACCTTTGATGCAACTTCAATCTTATTTTCATATAAAAGATCAGAATTGGTCGATAATATATATATAGATAATATATAATTGTACATAAGGGCAATTTTCAAACAAGGTTTAATGTTTATATCTTAAATTCAAACAGTATTAGTTAAGCCAATTGGGCATTTTTGGTTGTTTTTAATTTTGGAAAGGGAGGCTGAATTCAGTGCATACAAACAATTATTCAAGAAATATTTTACTTCTAACCAATGATTGCTTTTATTCTAACTTGGATTATGTACCTCTGGTGCTCCTTAAAATCTATTTATAGTTTCTATCTTGTATTTCTTCTTGTAGAAATGGATATAAATAACCATTTACAAATAAATGGCAGTTGCAGTATAAAGGCACATACACAGCACACACACCTACTCCCACTTCAGACTATCTTCTATTTCTTATTGCAAGTGCCTTTTTTATCAGGATAGTAAAATAGTTTTTTTTTAATTTTCTCCAAAGTCTATTCGTGCTGTTTGGTGGAATCTGAAAATGTTATATCGAATTTTGTTGAAACTGTTAGTTTGAATTTCATATCAAACGAAAAAGAAATAAAATATTTTCAATTTTTAGCAAACAAATTAACATGCAAGAAAAAGGGTGTTTCTTTTTTTTAATTTATCTTTTGGTATTATTAGCTGTTAATTGAAATTTAAAAGCCAATATATTTACATCTTCTTGAGCTTTATCGCACTCATTAAAAAAAAAAAAATAATAAAAATTCCCGATGAAACGGAGGAGAGTGTAAATGCTCCTTGCTTCCCTTTCTCGTAGCGTATGGCACCCATTATTTCAATTTGCCAATGTACTAAGCTTAAGGATGTTCGCTGATCTTTTTTTTTTGTTAACTTTTTGTCAGATGTTCGGAATCTCCTGGTTTATCCATGTAGTTCCATTAAACTTTTCGCCCGGTAACCCCTACTTTTCCTTTCAGAATTTTATTGCAAATAGTTTTAAAAGCCATTTATGAAAAACTTATAAAATCCTTGTTATTTTTTCATAGTGTTTGAAAGAAAAAATGTTAAATGTATGAAAAATCTAAAGAGAATAATTTCCCGCCAAATTTTCAATAGCGTATGTCTCAAAAACAAGAACAAGGACCTTTCATATTTTCTGCTGTTTTTTAGTTTTGTTATTTATATACTATCAATTTATAACAGTCTTTTAAAAAGCTTATTATCTTAAAAAAAGAGCAGCCAACATCCCTATACCACATCAATGCATTAAATGAAATTGAAGTTAAAATAATTCTAAAGTACTATCAAAACGTTAGTTAAAATCAGGTATTAACAAACATTAAACCATTATCGTGACGTCAGCCTATTCATTTACCGTGGATTCTTTTTCTAGAATCAACGCTTCCTTAATCTGTCGTTAGAATTGACTCACCAAATTATATTCAAATGTTTCCTTAGTGTGCCTAATTTCTTTAAGTTTGAATTGGCTAATTTACTGATTTCAGTTCACTAATGGAATTAATCTAAAAACTTACCTTCAATTTTTGTATTTTTTATATGCCTTCACTGGGAATCGAACCTTTCCTTGAAATCTGTTATGTGTGACTGACATCAACAGAGACGAAACCTCTCAGCTACCAATGGGTTGTAATTTAGATGTCTATCTTATATATATAAATGAACATATGAGACACATGGTACAACGGACACACAGGGCTTGTACCTTTATATATACATAAAAGGCAATTCTATAGTATATGTTGGTAGCCGCGAGGTTGGCGTGGTTAAGATCGATGAGTTAAAGAGTCAAGTTAAAGGTAGAGACTTTTCGGTTAAGGTTCGAATCCCTGTATTCTCTTTGTTGTCCCTATTCTTTAGTTTTTCCGTTTTTCTTATTTTGTATGTTATTGTGGATATTTTTGTAATAATAGCGGGTTTTCCCGTTTATTTTTGGATTATTATTGGCTATTTCACATATTTGAAACGAAAATGATTACATTCAATTTGTCAATTTTTGTTTTATGAATATAGTATGATTGCATCTGTTTTACTACATAATTTTACAAATGTTTATCCGCAAATCCCTATGCGAGTAAATCGTGATGTGCCTAGAATTTCGGTAACATACTTATTATATATACTTAGAAATAAGTTCGATTATCGCTATTTAGTGCATTTTTCCTTTGATCTTTTTTGGTGATAATTTTTCATATCATATCACGCTACTCGCTTGAGATGGAAAATTATCGTCAGAAACTTAGGGCGCACGTGACGTTGTCAATGTAAACATGAACGACCTCATAGGCAAAATAGCGATAAACAGATTATCAATGGTCTTTCAAACTCGAGTATGTTTCTCAGCCACATCTCATCTCAGGGCTGTTGCCCTTCGATGAGATTGTAGCTGAGAAACACCCTCTCTTTTGAAAAACCATCAATAAGTATGGTGGCCGGTTAAGGCCATTTCGCGTTTTCGCCTTTCATATTCTATAGGGCGAAAACGCGAAAACGCGAAGTCGAAAACGCGAAAATGCGAAAACGCGAAGTCGAAAACGCGAAACCGGTTTCGCGTTTTCGACTTCGCGTTTTCGCGTTTTCGACTTCGCCTTTTCGCGTTTTCGCGTTTTCGCCTTTCATATTCTATAGGGCGGAAACGCGAAAACGCGAAGTCGAAAACGCGAAATCGCAAAAACGCGAAGGCGAAAACGCGAAGTCGAAAACGCGAAATCGGTTTTCGACTTCGCGTTTTCGCCTTTCGCGATTTCGCGATTTCGCGTTTTCGCGTTTTCGCGTTTTCGCGATTTCACCTTTTCGCCTTTTCGCGTTTTTACGATATACATGTTATTATAACATTTTAATGAAAATGATTTTATCAATCACATATCACAGTGTTCATTTGATAGTGTATTAGAAATTGATGACCCCGAAGAAGCATTGTTGTCATTTTTGAATATTTTGACTGAAGTATTAAATCATCATGCTCCACTCATTAAAAAAAAAGTAAAACGTTTGTATCAAAATGAGTGGATGAATGATAAAATTTTAGATAGCATGAGAAAACGTGATTTTTATCATAAAAAAAAGATATGTATAGTTATATTAGTTATAGACTCTGGAGAAACAAAGTCAAATATCTCATCAAAAACTCTAAACAAAATTATTATACCAATATCATAAAAAACAAAAAGGGCAACAGTAGTAAATTATGGAGGCACCTACATACTGTCAGCGGTACCGACAATCATACCAGTATTAAAATAATAAGTGATTGTACAAAAAAATAAATTTTAGAACCAAAAAGCATTGCTGATGTTTTTAATGCTTATTTCACAAATATCACAGATAATCTTAATATAAATCAAAACATCAACAATAGTTGTCAAAACAAACTTGATGATTTCATATCGGGTCATGTACCAGATAACGTGTATTTTTCTATACCACTTATGAGTTATGATTTGTGTGTTTACAACTAAAAGCACTAGATGAATCAAAAGCAACAGGTCTTGATAACATAAGTGCAAAGTTTTTAAAGATGTCTTCTCATGCTATTTCACTACCACTTTGTCACATTTTTAACTTAAGTATTAAAAAATGTATTTTTCCATCTTCATTTAAACTGGCAAAAGTCATACCAGTTTATAAGAACAAAGGTTCAAAACAGGATGTTTTTAATTACAGACCAATTGTAATTTTACCACTCATTTCTAAAATCCTTGAAAAACATGTGAAAACGCACTTAGTAAATTATCTTAATAAATACAACTTATTGTACAGAATGCAGTCAGACTTTCGCGCAAACCATTCTTGTCAAACTGCTTTAACAGCTTTATTGGATAAATGGCTAAAAGCCATTAATTATGGCGATCTTGTTGGGGCAGTGTTTCTAGGTCTAGCAAAAGCCTTTGATCTTCTCAATCATGAACTGCTTATTCAAAAATTAAACAAATACAAATTTGCTTATACTTCGCTACGTTGGTTTACATCATATTTGACTGACATATATCAGATGGTGTCTATTTCAAATACATTTTCAGACGTACAAAAACAAAAAACGGGTGTACCTCAAGGATCCGTTTTAGGACCTGTGTTGTTTTTAATTTTTATAAATGATCTTCCTTTGTCTAATCCTAATCATAACACCAATTTATTTGCTGATGATAGCACCATATCAGTCATTGGACGAAACAAAAGTTGCATCAGTCAAAAACTTAATACGGTTTTACAAAATATTTTTTGCTGGTGTGATGACAATAAAATGGCTGTAAATGTATCTAAAACGAAAGCTACATGTATTGGCTCTAAACAGAAGCTTTCAGTTACATCAAATGAAAACATTAATCTTGCTATAAATGGACAACAAATTAAAGAAAGTACATGTGAAAAGGTTCTAGGTATTTTGTTGATGCATCTCTATCTTGGTCTTCTCATATTGATTATATAATAAAAAGTTAACTCTTCTTTAGCTTTACTAAAAGGATAAAGAAATATTTAAATCACAAAGCTAGACAACTGTTTTATAACGCTTACGTTTTACCTCACTTAGATTATTGTTGTTCAATATGGGGAAACTGTAATAACTTTCTATTAGATAGTTTACTAAAACTGCAAAAGAGGGCAGCAAGAATAATTTTAGACGAACATGATTACACCAAACCTTCAAGCGAATTATTTCAGGAATGTAACATTGTGCCAATTACACAAAGAATACATTATCATAAATCATTACTAATGTATAAGGCAAAACATGGCTTAGCTCCAGAATATATGTCCAGTCTTATTTTATCAGCTTCTGCAAACCAAAAATACAATACGAGATTTTCGTCCTCAGATAATTTTATAATTCCAAAACCAAATACAGAGTTGTATAAGTCTAGTTTCTCGTACAATGGACCAAAAGTATGGAATGCTCTTCCTAATTCAATTAAAAAATCAAATACAGTATTAGAATTTAAACATAACTACAAATCTATGTACTTTTAACATTACCATGAAATTTGTACTGTAATGCCATATAATAATTGTTTATTGTATTTAAATTGTATTACACATCTTTATTTATCATTATTATTGAATATGTATTGTTTATTTTTATGTAATTATTCTTGTATTAAGAGAGCCTTATTGAAAATTGGTGTAATCCAAATGAGTTACTCTCTCTAAATAAATATATTATTATTATTATTATTATTATTATTATAGCATAACATTTTAAATATAATTGGAGACAAGACTACAAAGTATGTTATTCAAATGATTGTCATATAAATTTCATATCTGTGGTTTACTTTAAATATTTTCATAAATTAGACAATTCCTTTACATTCTTTGTTTCAAATACTCTAACAAGTCATTATCTTCTTTAAAGTGTAAAATTTATAAGTTAAGCCACAATGTAAACTATAGGCGGTTTTGTTGTTGTAATTATATTTTGTTTATATACATCTATTGTTTACATGTGTATATTAGTAGATTAATTATGTTTTAGTCATGCAGTTGACATTGTATTTAGAGAGCCTTATTTAAAATTGGTTTAATCCAAATGAGTTACTCTCTTTAAATAAAGATATTATCATTATTATTATTATTATTATTATTATTATTATTATTATTATTATTATTATTACCGAACAAATTTAAAACAGATGCATTTGTATAAAATGCCTTTGAGTATACAATTTGCTTGAAATCATATTTTGACATTTTAAAATATATTTGTTAATTGACCAGATTCAGTTTCTCTATTTGTTTTGTTA
The DNA here is from genome assembly GCA_017311375.1 of Mytilus coruscus. NCBI lineage: Eukaryota > Metazoa > Mollusca > Bivalvia > Mytilida > Mytilidae > Mytilus > Mytilus coruscus. Next base: position 106,497,470 of record CM029595.1, on the reverse strand, counting down.
ATCTGGTTCTGACACGGGGAGGATTGTTGTTATAATCTACCGCATTCAACAGTATATCCCCTGTCCCTTGGTGTCTCCTGTAGATGAACAAATTTCCATCTTTGAAAATTTGAAATATTAATCAATGCGTTTAGTAATATATGGGAAACACATTCTACATTTACATGAATTTTCCATAAATTCAGGTTACTTTTTGTTTAAATTAAAAGAACATGCGACAGGTTTAGGATATGTTTGCTAAGATCAACCTACGACAGTTTTGAGGCGAGGTCTTGGATAGTCCTAAGAGGATCATAAGACATGTCATAAGATATTCTACTATCTTATAACAGGTCTTAGGATAGCTTCGCGAAACCGTCCCTAGTTTTATTTGACAAAAGTCTTATCTCCACAATGTATTAAATTTTAAACTTTTTTCACACAAGCTAATTTAAATATTAAAAATTTTAGATTCACAACAAGAGCATTAAATGAAAGATTATGTATTTTAAGTAACCATGGCGATAATAATGATTAATTTCATTTATTTTAAAATGTCCAAACTATAACTTCCAGCAAATTGTATGTTCAAAGGCATTTTATACAAATGCATCTGTTTTTAAATTTGTTCAGTAATTGTCAACAAAGAATGTAAAGAAATTGTCTAATTTATGAAAATATTTAAAATACGTCACAGATATGAAATTTATATGACAATCATTTGAATGACTTATACTTTGTAGTCTTGTCTCCAATTATATTTAAAATGTTATGTCATAATAACATGTATATCGTAAAAACGCGAAAAGGCGAAAAGGCGAAATCGCGAAAACGCGAAAACGCGAAAACGCGAAAACGCGAAGTCGAAAACGCGAAATCGCGAAATCGCGAAAAGGCGAAAACTCGAAATCGCGAAGTCGAAAACGCGAAATCGGTTTCGCGTTTTCGCGTTTTCGACTTCGCCTTTTCGCGTTTTCGCGTTTTCGACTTCGCGTTTTCGCGTTTTCGACTTCGCGATTTCGCGTTTTCGCCCTATAGAATATGAAAGGCGAAAACGCGAAAACGCGAAAACGCGAAATGGCCTTAACCGGTCACCATAAATAAGCTATAAATATGTCTTATTTTGTAAATTACGGATAATATTCAGATGCTTGATAATTTAAAGACAGATGTGTTATGTTATATTTGTATGTCTCTAACCAATTGTGAACTTAGATGTATTAATGCATCGTTGAACATGATAACATGGTTATTTAAACTCACTTACAATACCTTCTAATTAAGAAAAGGCTTTAATTTTGAAAAGACATTAACACAATAGTTTAAGTTATAAATACAATGGATTCATTGTATCTATAATACAAAAACATGGAAGGGGAAACAATAGGAATAGCATGACTTACGATAATTAGGTCTTTCCACTTTTCCGTGGAAAGACCTATTGATTTTGTTCTGATTATTATTATTATTATTTTTTTTTTTTTTCTTCCGCCTAATTTTTTTCTTGCGTAGTATTGATGTTTCAAAAGATGTCGCTTAGATATTTGGAATATGATATCCTATAGTTTATACGCTTTTAAAAATGACAACTGCGTAACCAAATACTTTACGTTGTAAGAGTTATCTCCCCAAACACTGTTTTTCTTGGGGCCACTACTCCTTCGCAACCGTAAAAGATTACGACAAATTTACTTTACCAAATTGCTCGTTCCATCTTCAGGATTAGGATTTTAATTTTGACCGAAGCCGTAATGAGATTCCATATGAGAGTTATTTCCCCTTATGCATTTGATATAAGTGATATGCATGTGAAACTGGTAAACCATAAGTGATAGAGACCTAGGGTCTTTTGATTTGAGGTCCTTGGTCCAAAAAAATAAAATTAGGTCAAGGTCAAAGGTCAAGGTCATATTATAAATTTTGATTTTGGCTTATTTTCACCCCTTTTAAAAAACCGTACAAGATATTGACAAAATATTTTATTAAATTGTTAGTTGCGACATGTCGTCACACATACATTTTGGTTTAAAGGGTACGCTAACATTAAATTAGAGTTTTCTCCCCTCTTGTATTTGAAAATACTCTTATGGTGATATAACTCATTAACCATATATAATTAAGACCTAGGGTCTTTTGATTTGAGGTCCTTGGTTTATGACCTTGAAATTGAGCTCAAGGTCATATGTTATTTTGACGTTCTAGATTATGACCTTTGCTGTTACCTCATATGTATATATGATAAAGCCATGGGACTTTTTGTATTAGGTTGCAAGCCACTTGACCTTAGAAAGCCAACCGGAAGTGACCTTATGTAAACCGGAAGTAGCTATTTTTTGTATTTATTTAATATAAAAGTATATAGAACCATATATTTTTGGAATCAGTGTCAAGTAAACATTCAAATAATACCGGAAGTAAATTTTTTCAAACCGGAAGTAACAAATTATCTCCCTTATTTATTTTTTTTGTATATAAACCTCATATTTTTGGAATCAGCGTACAAAAAGCTATCATTTGACGCTGGAAATGACATGTTAAAACGAATTTTATTATTTTCATATCAAAATAGATCTTTACAAGTGGAAAGACCTTCAATTGTTCTCTGAACAATTGGTTTTTAATTTTCTACTTAGATTTTTTTGTGAAATTGATCCGGGGGATTGATTATGTATACCTTTTCTGCTATGAAAATACATAGAATACACATGAACATGACTATATGGGAAATAATGTAAGATGATAATGGTGATTATATGGGAATATGTGACAGTTTAATTTTGCCTCATCCATATTTCAAAAAATGGGACAATCAACCAATTAAGTGAATTCGATAAATAATATTATACATTCGAAACGGTAACTTAACAACGGATCAAAAATCAAACCAGTGCTCATGACAATATGTTGATACAAGAATAAACTTTCTTGAATAATAATAAAAAAAAAAACACTTATTCATTTTACAATATTTTAGCTTTTTATATATACACAACTGAAATCAGCCAGGATGATAATGCAACAATAGCTTTTTTAGAAAGTGAGACATTTAACACTACCGCAACTTCAAGTGGTAAAATATGCTTTACATTCTGGTATCATATGTTTGGTATACATGTACAGAATCTTACTGTTACTGTTGGAGGTAGTCAGAAATTTGAAAAGATTGGCAACCAAAGTCAAGAATGGCACTGTGGTGTGATAGATGTCACAGATCAGTCAGGAAAGGTAAAAAACAAAAAACAAAACAAAACAAAAAAGCCAAGTGATGTAATTTTACTTCGGTAGATTCAAAATAGATGATTGATTGACTACATAGACTGGTTAGGTTGGGATCAGAGTACATGATAGGTAAACATTTAGAGTGGTTATTTTGGAATCAAAATACATGTTGTTTAACTGTTTAGACAGAGCTGCTTTTTTATTCCTAATACATTGCTTTTTGTACATCCGCCCGTAATCTCTGAAACACTAGAAATGGGAGGTGTTTAAAATGCTGGGAACAAAAACTTTAAATCTCCGGTTTGTGATTTTATTTCTTCAAACCCTCCCGAAACACGTGTTTTGGATTAAAAAAGACCAGTTTGCTTTGTATCACACCCTTTAATTTCATTTTTGTTCAAATGACCACTAGAATTTAAAATAGAATTTAAAATTGATTCACATTTTTATTGTTGTTATGACTATGAAGTTATACATTCAATCTGGAAATCTGCAACCCACAAATTCCTTAAAGTTCGCAGTTAGGTTAACAGATAAAAACAGGAAATAAAAAATAATCATTTCAGGAAGGTATCAAGAGACTGCCTAGACGGGGGAAATCAAACTCGAAATAATTAGGGGACACTCATAACATGTTGTTTAATTTTCACAATGACTATTTACCCATAGAAGTTATTCCCTCATTAAGCCGACACGAATGCAATTGACTAAATCAAAACTTAAGTCGAAGGTGCTATGCGTGTGGCCACAATTCGGCTAGATTTACAAATAAGGAGATGGGATGATTGCCAATCTTGATAGATATTTTTGCTTGTTAGAATGAATATATTTGAAACATAAAACTGTAGATTGTACTTTTATCTAAAAGTGTAAATCTAATCGTGAAAAACTGATCTTCTTTTTATGCTCAATGTTTGTACGGGAGCATCAATCTGTTTAATGTTTTCCGTTTCTATTACAGATAGCGTTCAGTGCATACAGATCTGAACTACCGTATTCCGTAATAGCTCTTGACTATTTTCAGGTAGTATACAATGATACATGTGGTCAAGAAAGTAACTTTGTATTTTGTTTATAACCAATGATACTGCTGGTGGAGGTTTCCTCCCCGAGGGTATCACCAGCCCAGTATGAATTATAATTGATATGGTCATAATTATACATAAGCTGTTTATAAAACTTTGAATTTTTCGAAATACTAAGGATTTTCTACCTCAGGAATAGATTACCTTAGCTGTATTTGACAAATCTTTTGGAATTTTGGTTCCTCAATGCTCTTCAACCTCGTACTTAATTTGGCCTTTTTAACTTTTTTTTAATCGAGCGTCACTGATGAGTCTTTTACAGACGAAATGCACGTCTGGAGTCCAAAATTCTAATCCTGGAATCTATGATGAGTTTACTCACAAAAAAGATATTGGACCAGAAGTGAAGCAAATTAAAAAATATACAATTTAAATTTCATATACAGTATATGTTGTAAGGTTTTGATATTTTATTAATACTTGTAAGATAAGATTAAGAGAAGTAGATGTTCGGTTATACGACACTTGTATTTTGTTTTTGTTTTGTTGCTTGGTTGCTGTTTCATTTTCGTATATCTCACATCTCGTTTTATTGATATCTTATACAGGCTTAAACGTGTATACAAGGATTTTTTCTCAGTAAGAGTCCAGATATAAAGACAATTAATCAGTGATACCGCACACATAATGGCATATCATACATGTACATGCTGGTGTACCTATTTGAATGGTACCGATCAGTTACATTCCGTGTTGTATGGTTAGAGCTGTAATAGGTACAATATTTGATATCAATCAGGAACAACAGAAACGTTTTCCTTCCAAAGACAGTCAGATTTGTAATTTTATAAATGTGTTACCCTTAGTTTTAATATACAACAATTTAACATATCCTGCACAAATCGTTAAGAGATGTGAGTTCATTCAATTAGTTTACTTATGTTTATGACAAAATCAAGAACTAAATAAATACGATAGTGTATTTGTCTGTTATATTGTTTTGGGTCGATGTTACTTCAGATATTGTGTCGTGTGATTTTTTATTATAATTTTACTCTAAGTTTATAGTATGAGTTGGTAATGGTAAATTGTGTCAAGAACGTTTTTGGTTGACTGTTTTACATATTTTGAACTATTAATATAATATATTCTCCAGATTGTGTGAAATTAGTCGCCTCGAGCACGACAAGACCGGGGACAAATAGTATTGCATCACCAACATTTTCAACAACAGAAAAGAATTATCTGCGACATCTGCGACATCTGCTTCGGGAGGCGTCTCAGGTAGGGATCTCATTTCAAACGTAAATGTTATACGTAAATATGAATCCATTTTTTTCATGGAACCAAATTGAACAAAATTTACTACTGGTATTCCCTGTTGTTAACTTAGGTAAAACAAATATTGCAAAATTACTTTATTGAAAAATGGAAAATTTTAATCCTGGAATCTATGATGAGTTTACTCACAAAAAGATATTGGACCAGAAGTGAAGCAAATTAAAAATATACAATTTAAATTTCATATACAGTATATGTTGTAAGGTTTTGATATTTTATTAATACTTGTAAGATAAGATTAAGAGAAGTAGATGTTCGGTTATACGACACTTGTATTTTGTTTTTGTTTTGTTGCTTGGTTGCTGTTTCATTTTCGTATATCTCACATCTCGTTTTATTGATATCTTATACAGGCTTAAACGTGTATACAAGGATTTTTTCTCAGTAAGAGTCCAGATATAAAGACAATTAATCAGTGATACCGCACACATAATGGCATATCATACATGTACATGCTGGTGTACCTATTTGAATGGTACCGATCAGTTACATTCCGTGTTGTATGGTTAGAGCTGTAATAGGTACAATATTTGATATCAATCAGGAACAACAGAAACGTTTTCCTTCCAAAGACAGTCAGATTTGTAATTTTTATAAATGTGTTACCCTTAGTTTTAATATACAACAATTTAACATATCCTGCACAAATCGTTAAGAGATGTGAGTTCATTCAATTAGTTTACTTATGTTTATGACAAAAATCAAGAACTAAATAAATACGATAGTGTATTTGTCTGTTATATTGTTTTTGGGTCGATGTTACTTCAGATATTGTGTCGTGTGTGATTTTTTTTATTATAATTTTACTCTAAGTTTATAGTATGAGTTGGTAATGGTAAATTGTGTCAAGAACGTTTTTGGTTGACTGTTTTTACATATTTTGAACTATTAATATAATATATTCTCCAGATTGTGTGAAATTAGTCGCCTCGAGCACGACAAGACCGGGGACAAATAGTATTGCATCACCAACATTTTCAACAACAGAAAAAGAATTATCTGCGACATCTGCGACATCTGCTTCGGGAGGCGTCTCAGGTAGGGATCTCATTTCAAACGTAAATGTTATACGTAAATATGAATCCATTTTTTTTTCATGGAACCAAATTGAACAAAAATTTACTACTGGTATTCCCCTGTTGTTAACTTAGGTAAAACAAATATTGCAAAATTACTTTATTGAAAAAATGGGGAAATTTTAACATTTTTCTGTTTTCCCGTTATCTTCAGTTATGATCAAGCAGTTATTTTGTCATTAAATTCGATTTTTTACACATTTTGAGTAATTTTTGTCTCTCAATTGAATGGTAACTAGGAGAATGCGAACGTATTTCTTCTTTCTCATTACTCAGCACCGAGAAGAATATTAAGAAGTATAATATTTCTTGGCTGCGAATTATAAGATCGTTATCAAATTCGAACTTAATCATTAGTAAAAATATATACAAACACTTCATTTAGAGAAAAGAACATAAATGTTTTGTTGCAATCCATAAAACTGTCTCATCAACATTTGTAAGGCATATAACTGTAATTTTCGATACTTAAAAATCGGATGAATTAACGGAATTTAGGAGCATCAAAATAAGATAGGTAGATTCGGAGTCCGATTGATCGAGTCTGGGAGGAAATTGAAATTTTCTGTGTTCTGTTCTCTTTTGAGCTCGCATTTAAAACTCGACTCCGCTAATCGGTTAGTACATTTCCTTATTCTTGTACTGTAAATTGCTGCACGATTACTTGTTGGGTGCTAATAAAACAAACATACAAACACACAAACAAAACTAATTTCTATATGTTATTTATTGTACCGATTACAAATTAATGACATTTCATACAAGCACATTGCTCAAAATATTTAACTTTATAGTACGTATATTCTTGAATCTCCTTTCTCATCAAAACACTCACCTTTTCTTTTGTTTCTTTCCAAATGCACTTTACATGTAATAATCAAAGTGTTGTTTCTCATAAATATGCAAAGTTCTGACTCGTTGTGATGTAAATTTTTGCGTCATAGATCTAAAATAGTGCAAGGAATGGTATATTCATATACAAGTTCCAGAACGATATATATATATATATAGTAAAAAGAGACAGCAATCGTGGTGGCTTGTCTATTGAATCTGTCGCAAAATATGCAGTCTTCAAACTAATTTGAATCTCACTCACACATGCACATGCCACCGTAGTTCATATATATATACCGTATATCGTGTTGTTTCGCGATTTGATGACAAAATGGGCAGGTTAAATTTTCACTGTGTATAATTTTCGCTGAATGCGAACATACACGCGAAAAAATAACTGAATCTTATTGTTAAAGTTACAAGCAACATAAACTTAATTAACTAACAGTTGAACGATATCAAATAAATATTAGTACTACAAACGAAAATACACTTTCAAGGAACGTAAAATATTTACATTGGAGTATGATAAAAGTTGAAAGTTTTGATCATTACAGGTATACAAATATCCTTGTAAATGGGGTCTCTAAAAACACCGCAAAGGACCTCCTTTGTGCACAAAGGAGCACAAATGACCACAAAAGAGTTTGATATGAGCACAAAGGACCTGAAATTCATTTCAAAACATGAAAATATTATAATTCATGAAGAAAAATGTAAAAAAAAATCAATTTCAATAAAAATTGCGATTTTAATAATGTACGATTTTTAGTTTTCACCGGTATCGGTTTGGAACCGACTTTATATCCGGGTTAAGTGATAGTTCGTGTATGTGAATTTTTAAATAGTTTAAATATATTAACATAAATGATAAAAATGTCAATTATTATTCTTGATATTTTATTGTTGTAATTTTTCAAGGGTAAAGCATTACCAAAACTTCGAAAATTATATAGGATAGCAATGTGTTGTTGTTGTTTTTTGTTGTCTCATATATCATCACTTTGTTTTCTTACGTATGATAATATTTTTAAGTGAAGTATAAGAATACTTGCATTATAACAAAAAAGTCAAAACTTTATATTTCCAATTATGATTTATTAAGATAAAACAAACATGATAAATAAATACATATGATTTAACAATAACATTAAAAATTTTGGTTTTGTCCTCCTTGGTCGGTGACGTTGACCAGGCTTCTTGGTGAGACGTTTAACCTTCGGTATTGCAAAACCATTTGCCGCTCTTAATATATTGTCAAAGTATCAGTATATGTTGATGGCTTCTGTGGCATGACAGTCAAGTTTAAAATTTTAAAAGGACGATCGTTAATGCCGTTCATAGGTGGATACACTGATTTTATGGGCAAACCAACACTTACTTGACGAATCTTAAATTGCTATGACGGAAAGAATCTAAAGGCACCAAGGGGAACGGTATGGCAGTAATTCTAAAAGTAGCAAATGGGGTTGAATTTTGCTATCCGTTTTTTTCAGAAATTTCAATATATACTTTGTTTTATCATGTTAATTAATCTGATTAATGGATAATCAAAATTTGAAATAAAAATTGGATATTGAAATGAAATTAATTATTTTAACAAAAGTTTCTGAAATTTACTTTCTGCTATGTATGTGTTCATACATAAATGGTTATATATATAATTGAAAAATCATATATCATTTCGAAAATTTTAACATTCGCAATATCAAAATTTAGACTTTTGCAATAGCAAGTAGATATTTTGCATATGGTTAACTATTAAAATAATTATACGAAAAGAAATAAATACCGTATAAAGAATCATCTACGCTAAGTAGCTTGTTAATTAGATTTATCATATATTGAGATAATTGATAAAAAAAAAGAAGGAGTTCAGTTTCCTTAAAGCAATGCTGATGAAAATAAAATATTTAATTTAAAATTTATAAATTGCTTTGAAATTAAACATAATTTTAAACAAACTTGAAAAAAAGTATACCTGTTGAAGTCTAGATAGACTTGACACGTAGTCGTATTGAGAGTGATTCATGTTGAATTTGTATAGCTTTGAATGTTTCAGTGAAGAATTCTCTTATTTTATATTATTTTATTTCTGATAAATTTTTGAGTAAAATGGTTTATATTTCTCATCTTTTTAACTTCAATAGAAGACGTCTTTGATCGACGCTTGTAAGATCTATATTTAGAAAACTTGTATATTTTGCATATGTCTGAAGTTTTTTTTTTGTTTTTTTTTAATATATAAATACATATAATTGTTTTTTCAACAATGTTATTGTTTTTAAAGACGGTCTTTGAACGCTGATAATTAACTGTAAAGAATATATAACGCTTTGTTCATCCCAAGCGCAATCAAGTCCTCATTATACAAAACTTATTAATGGTGAAATTGAAATCTTTACAAACAGTGTTAGCTTAATTTTTTCTCTCCGGCTTAATGTCCAGTCTTTATTTATATGTTCATGTTTTCTCAATACTTTTCAATATATAATTATAGGTATACTAACATCTTATCGAAAATGGCCGTAATCTTATGCATATCCGTACCGGTTACGGAACACGGTTTCGTAAATCTTCAACTTTATACCGATTTAACTCGAGTATTGGTAGTTTTTTAATTTTTTTTTTTGTGAGAAATGCCTTTCCCCCCATTTAATAAACAATTTCAGGTCCTTTGTGCACTTATCATACTCATTTGTGGTCCTTTGTGCTCCTTTGTGCTCCTTTGTGCACAAAGGAGGTCCTTTGCGGTGTTTTTAGAGACCGTTGTAAATGTGATTTTATTTTTTTAATTTTTACATTACATGCAAAATGTTCGGGTTATGACTCCAATCAATAGTCGCTAATTAACATTTTTTAACATGTCACTGATTGCTGTTTTGTCAAAGGGTGTGACATATTAATATTATTATGAAAACAGAAATCTTAATTGAGTATGTATATTCTGGTGATCTGTCGAACAACACAACAGACTCGATAATTAACTGTCTTTCAAACAACCATAAAACTTGGAATATGCAGGGAAATTTACGTGGGTTAAATTTTCGCGTTTCTTTATGTGCCGCGAATAAAGCGAAAATTAAACACACGCGAAAAATACCCGATATACGTTATATTTACTATTGTTTGATTTGCGGCATTCCGACTGAGATTGTTAATAAAGTGGTATACAAGTCTCTATTTGTTATTTGCTAGCATGTAAAATTGATTTATGTTCGGACGCCTGTGACACGCACCAATTACACACCTTAGCAATGTTTCTATATCATATTGAATATAAATTGTTAGTTTATTGATTTGCATTGCTCATGAAAGCAAAATAATAAATGTAAACGTGGATATTATCTAAGAATGAATAACAAATCTTCAAAACAAAATCGTATTGTTACTGATTTCCTTGTGCACTACTATATAACAAGTCTTTTTGGGGGTACGGAGAGCCAAACATGTGCAACGTTTCAGAGGATAAAACCATAAGAGCATTACTAAAGCAGCCAATACCGCCAAGAACAACATGACCCGAGTGTGTTGCAACCTTTAGTATAATTCATGACCTGGAAATTTGCAGACAAAATTTCATTAACATCATACAAGTGCTGGAACCACTGGTTACTAGACGGATGATACCCAAGGGGACTTGTAGTTCATAAGCAGCGACACAATGGTGGTTTAACGAACGTATGATACTGATGTAACTTAAAAAAGCTTTCACTTTTTATCATGGTATATTATAATACAAAGGACGCTTATTTATCGAAGTCCTTTGATATATAATCAAAGGACTTCGATAAATAAGCGTCCTTTGTATTATAATGTACAAGTTATACTACTGATGCTGCTAACTTGCCCCGAAAATTGTCCATGATTACATTGTACCAGTCTTAAAATGAGTGTTGTATATGTACATTAAAATAACTTTAAACCTTTATTTTATACATAGAACTATTGCCTATTGCGATTGGTGTTCCTTGCGGTGTTTTAATTGTGGGAGCTATAATAGTAGGTGTCCGCATACACAAAAGGTAAGAACAGCTTTATCTTAGTATACTTACAAAACACTTTACATTATGCGAGAAAAGTATTTTGGCTGTTTACAAAATTATTTTAGTGTTGCGCCAAAAAATCTATCTAAACAATGTTAGAATAAGTAGGTTTTAGATTACCATTACACGATACTTTTCTAAAGTACACAGACATTCAAGCACAGTGACCTATACATTTAAAATGCAGCTTAATATATGTTATCAATTTACACACAATAATCAATTTATTATGTATTCGTCAATTTACTTTGAATGAATAAAAGAAGATACTTCTATGAGACAGCAACCCAACAAAACAAATTACAAAATGCTTTTTTTTTTAATATATTAATACATATAATTGTTTTTTCAACAATGTTATTGTTTTTAAAGACGGTCTTTGAACGCTGATAATTAAAAATTTCTTTAAACAGTCTTCAACAATAGGTACGTGTCTACACATTATGCCGTGTCTAAATTGTCAAGAGTTAAAAAATCTGTGAATAATTGAAACAGAAAACAACTAATTTAATCAGATAATACCTTTTCTGTTATGACCTTGCCACCGATAGTCCATCAAGATTATTTAACACCTGTATCGAACCATAATAATCAACCAATTAGACCAAACAATGACTATTTACATTCAGGACAAGTCCCTAATGGACGACCACAAAGTGACGATTACCTTAAACCGAGAGAGTTCAATGGAGATTATGTCAATCTGTAAACACAACCATAGAATTTAATCCTTTTTTAAGTTTGAAATTTTTATTCAGAAATTAAATGATGTGTTCCGAATATCCTATAGAATAGTTTTTACCTTGTAGGTACAATATTTCAGCATTTTATATGAAGTATTTCTTAGGGGACGACCATTTGATATTCGTGGGATCAGGAGGTTTTTTTGCGGATTTACTACATTTTCATATGCTTATTTTCACTTTTGTACACAATTGTTATTTGCATTATGTGTCGCAGAGTCCATTTTCATCCCGTCTTATGCAAGGTTACCTATTTGCAGCTCTTACCAAGCAAGGATACTCATTTTCAAAATATAGATTTAAGGAAAGAATGTGTTAATATCTTTTCCTACTGAGAATGGTGGAATACATACATATGTACGGAACAAGTAATAAACCGATATTATGTAGCCAAATATGCAAAAAATAAAACCAGCACATAAAACAAAAAGAAAGACCTAAACAGAACTGCCAAATAGTCAAAAGTTAATTTTATAAAATAAAGGCGACAGTAGTTCATCGATGTTAAAATATAGTAAGAAGAGAAATCAAGGTTACAAACGAAAACTGAGGGAATCGCATGAACTGAAAATCTTATTAAAGATACCAGGCTTATAATTTGTTATGCCAGACGCTGGTCTCGTCTACATAACCATCTTTCAATGGCACTCGATTCAAAATAGTTGGAGGCCAATTCGAATAAAAAGTTGAAGAGAATTAAAAACCGAAAATATATATAAAGTGTCAAAATATGGCTGAGGAAAACCATGCCTTGGGGTAGAGAAACTTTAGTGTTTACAGAAAACTAACATATCAATGATACTTCATGTCAACTCAAGAGTGCTGACTACTGAGCTGGTGGTATATAAAACAGTTAATAAATGGTGTGATTGATGTAAAACGAATGTTTCACCTATAACTGTAACTTAGGCAAGTTGAAATTCATCATATTGAACGAAATATGCCGTTTAGTAAAACGCTATGTAGTCTGTTGACTTCTCAAATATGAAAACAACATGATTTGGTTTTCCCTCTGCTAATTTTCTATTTTCTTGAAGCAACATTCCAGAAACACTTAAAAATATCAGTATTATAGGATATCAAAGGGTAAGCATATTTTTTTATGAATTCCTTGGTTACTGCTTATAAGAAAGCTGTTAAACCAAGGATTCTTCATGGTTAATTGTAAGTGATTTCCTCGAAGTTTTTACAATCGGTTGATTGCTTTGGAAAATATGTCTTACTACTGATATGCTACAGTTATGGTAACCACAATTCAGTCTTCAGTTCCTCTTTCATAGCTCACCGAATGTGATTCATATGAATTACCCTGTCTTTCCTTTCTTTCGTCCGTTTGTCTGATTATCTGCCTGTATGTCCATGTACCGATGATGCGCAACTCATCCTAGCAAGCTATATGAATATTAACGAAACTACACACTTATACTAGAACACTCCCGATGGATGTGCATCAAGCAATATAATCCCGATCAAACATGTTAAAGTGGAGTTAATCTATTATATGCTTGGCGGTTGTTTTCATTTGTACCGCCTCGTTGGTCTCGTGGTAGCGCGTTCGCCTCGAGTGCAGGATGTCGTGGGTTTAAACCCCAGCCGGGTCTAACCAAAGACTTTAAAATTGGTATTTGCTGCTTCTCCGCTAAGCACGCAGCATTAAGGAGTAAGAGTAAAAACTGGTCAACTCGGAGAGTCACAATAATGTTTCGGGTAAGGTGACATGTCTTCCTGCGGACTGTTACCTTGTGAACTAGCACGTGAAAAATCCGGCTCAGCTTGTCGGTATAGTACAAAGCAGGGTTAATATTCATATTACATATACATTTTCTCATCCTGAATAAGCATGTTAATTGTAGACAGGATGTTTAAGTGACGATGAAAAACTCAGGACTATGATTTCTTTTTCAACAAGGAGGCAGGCTACACGTTTATCGATAAACGTTGAATTAGCATTTATTTAGTATGTTCCAGTAATTCAAGCAGTGACAAAAACTTATTACACATTCTCAACCATAACGCATAAAGAATGTTTACACAAAACATAAGTTATGTCGTCCAGAAAAAACTTAGGTATTTCATTACATTTTCTAAGTACTGCAAGATTTTGCACATTTCCTTGTGAAAGTGAAGTATCAATGATACGCTTAATTGTCATTTAAAACGATTTCGAAAACTTGATTTGTGTATCAATGATATTATGTTAAATTTCTATGTATAATATATTCAAAGAGGTCATTTTACAAAACAATGTAGGAGTGTATATTCCAATGTAAGTGGAATGTTGAAATAAATTTTTGATGTGAATATAGTAAAATTCAAATAAGAATATAAATTCAAGTAATAATCATAACACAAGTTCAATGTACTACTTATTTGATTACAAATAGTTTTGATACTGTCATTTTCATATTTCGTGTATTCATATCTCCCAAAAGATAATCTCATATCACTTCAAGAAAACAAATACATAATATAATACCAGACATTGGCAAGTCCATCAAATGCAAAAGTTGTATTGTCTATCTGAATTTATACGGCTCAGTCACTACTTTACAATCACCTTTTCACCGTACTGTTTCTGTGTGCTTTATTGTTTTCACTTTTCCAGCAAATTTCTAATATAGTATGTCTTCGGTTAGAAAAACCTAAACAATATTTTGAATAATTCAACGTTTCAAAAACAGTAAATTTACAGAAAATGAACATATTAATGATATTTTATGTCAATGCAAAAATGCCGACTTTTAAGAGAGAGGCGAAGCTGGTGAAACTATCGTAGAAGAAATGTCCACTAGCAGTGGCATCAACCAAGGGGTTATAAACATTCATCAAAGGTACGAGAATTATAATTTGGTTTTGGCAAACACGCGTTTCGTTTACATAAGACTCATCAGTGTCGCTCCAATAAAAGTAGATGGAATGTCAAATCAACTACAAAGTTAAAGAGCAATTTAATTTGTAAAACAGTTTATAAATGATGTGATAATTAGAAAAAAAAAATGTTGCTCCTACCATTAACAAAATTGATATTGGACGAATTGGCTACCTTTTTATGCCATGCCGTTTAATATTTAAAGCTATGTATATTTTTTTGGTCTCTCAGTCATCGAGAGATATGATTTGATTTTCTCATTGCAAATTTTCTATTTTCTTTAAGCAACATCCCAGCACGAATATATTTTCAGTATTATACGATATCCAAGGGTTAGCATTTCTTTTAATGAATTCCTTGATTTGTTCTTTCAAGAAATCTGTTGAACCAAAGAATCTTCATGGTCAATTTTAAGTTATCGCTTTGGAGTGTTTATAAACGCTACCATAATTGCTCTGGAACATCTTTGGCTTAGTTGACTATTGATATATTACATTTGTCGTAACTTCTTTTTTGTCTTTTTTTTCCTCCATATATTACCTCACCGAATGTGACTTGTCATTAGAATTTTGATATTCCATAGGAAAACTATCGGTGCGACAAGCTGAGCAGAACTGCAAACAATTCTGGAACACGCCAGTTAAACCCAGATTTTGGGTGAGATTGCTCAACCTGTAGTTTCTTTCTGTTAAATGTAATTTTCATCTTTTTTCTATATGTTCATCTGTTTTAGCTCACCTGGCCCGAAGGGCCAAGTTA
This sequence comes from Mytilus coruscus, assembly GCA_017311375.1. Taxonomy (NCBI): domain Eukaryota; kingdom Metazoa; phylum Mollusca; class Bivalvia; order Mytilida; family Mytilidae; genus Mytilus; species Mytilus coruscus. The sequence continues at coordinate 106,481,579 of CM029595.1, read as the reverse complement.
GCTTTTCTCATCACTTGGCGTCCGTCGTCTGTCGTCGTCGTTAACTTTTTACATTTTGAACTTCTTCAAGAGAACCACTGAACAGAATGAAACCAAACATGGCATGAATGCTCCTTATGAGGTGCTGACCAAGTGTTGTTACTTTGTAGCCGATCCATCATCCAAGATGGCCGCCAGCGGGGGACTTAGTTTAACATAGGACCCTATGGGAAAAACATACAAATGTCTTCTTTTAGAGAACAACTGAATGGAATGAAACCAAACATGGCATGAATGTTCCTTTTGAGGTGCTGACGAAGTGTTATTACTTTGAAGCCGATCCATAATCCAAGATGGCCGCCAGCGGGGGACTTATTTTAACATAGGACCCTATGGGAAATACATACAAATGTCTTCTTTTAGAGAACCACTGAATGGAATGAAACCAAACATAATATGAATGTTCCTTGTGAGGTGTTGACTAAGTGTTGTTATTTTGAAACCGATCCATTATCCAAGATGGCCGCCAGCTGGGGACTTAGTTTAACATAGGACCCTATGGGAAATACATACAAATGTCTTCTTTTAGAGAACCACTGAATGGATTGAAACCAAACATAGCATGAATGTTCCTTATGAGGTGCTGACCAAGTGTTGTTACTTTGAAGCCGATCCATAATCCAAGATGGCCGCCAGCGGGGGACTTAGTTTAATATAGGACCCTAAGGGAAATATTTACAAATGTCTTCTTTTAGAGAAACACTGAATGGAATCAAACCAAACATGGCATGAATGTTTTTATGAGGTGCTGACCAAGTGTTGTTACTTTGAAGCCGATCCATAATCCAAGATGGCCGCCAGCGGGAGACAATGTTTAACATAGGACCCTATGGGAAAGACATACAAATGTCTTCTTTTAGAGAACCACTGAACGGAATGAAACCAACCATGGCATGAATGTTCCTTTTGAGGTGCTGACCAAGTGTTGTTACGTTGAAGCCGATCCATAATCCAAGATGGCCGCCAGCGGGGGACTTATTTCAACATAGGACCCTATGGGAAATACATACAAATGTCTTCTTTTAGAGAACCACTGCATGGAATGAAACCAAACATGGCGTGAATAGATATAAGAAGATGTGGTATGAGTGCCAATGAGACAACTCTCCATCCAAGTCAAAATTTATAAATGTAAACCATTATAGGTCAAAGTACGGTCTTCAACACGGAGCCTAGGCTCACACCGAACAGTAAGCTATAAAGGGTCCCAAAAATTACTAGTGTAAAACCATTCAAACGGGAAAACCAACGGTCTAATCTATATAAAAACGAGAAACGAGAAACACTTATGAACCACATCAACAAACGACAACTACTGAACATCAGATTTCTGACTTAGGACAGGTGCAAACAAATGCAGCGGGTTTAAACGTTTTAATGATACCAAACCTTCACCCTTTTCTGAAACAATAGTGTAACATCACAACATAGAAAACACACTATAAAATATCAACTGAAATAGCTTAACTCAATCAAAGGACATATTAACACCATTGAACATACACTGAACAAATATAAATTTGACCTATGATACAATGTAAATTCAAAATAAATAAACTAAGGAAGAATAATAAAAGTAACATGTTATATCGGTATGAAATGTTAAACAATTTAAGAAAAACAATATGCTCGAACAAAAATATCAGCCATTTGCAATAACTTTAAACACAGGTAAATAAAATAATTTTGTTGTTAGGTATACGTATACAGTTACAATAGAGAAAGGAAATATTTTAACAAAATAAATAATTTTGATGTTCATAGTACGACGTGGAAATTTATATTAGTACCAAACACTTATCAAAGCTGGTATATAGACCAGATATAACCCTGAATAACATTAAATAACAAAAAAAGCATTACAATTAGTATCAACAGGTCAAATAAACAAGAAAGTACGATGAATGTTCCTTTTGAGGTGTTGACCAAGTGTTGTTACTTTGAAGCCGATCCATAATCCAAGATGGCCGCCAGCGGGGGGACTTATTTTAACATGGGACCCTATGGGAAATACATACAAATGTCTTCTTTTAGAGAACCACTGCATGGAATGAAACCAAACATGGCATGAATGTTCCTTATTAGGTGTTGACCAAGTGTTGTTACTTTGAAGTTGATCCATCATCCAAGATGACCGCCAGCTGTGGACAATGTTTAACAAAGGACCCTATTGACAATTTAATACATACAAATGTCTTCCTCTTAGAGAACCGCTGAATGGATTAAAAAAAAAAACATGGCATGAATGTTCCTTATGAAGTGTTGACGAAGTGTTTTTACTTTGAGGCCGATCCATCATCCAAGATTGCCGCCAGTTGGGGACAATGTTTAACAAAGGACCCTATGGACAATACATACATATGTCTTCTTTTAGAGAACTACTGAATGGATTGAAACCAAACATGGCATGAATGTTCCTTATGAGGTGCTGACTAAGTGTTGTTACTTTGAAGCTAATCCTTCATCCACGATGGCCGCCAGCGGGGGGGGGAATTATTTTAACATAAGACCCTATGGGAAATGCATACAAATGCTTCTTCTAGAGGTGCACTGAATGGAATGAAACCAAACATGGCATAAATTTTACTTATGAGGTGTTGATGAAGTGTTGCTACTTTGTTGCCGATTTACTGTTCAAGATGGCCACCAGGATTTTTTATTAAATTACAGGGCCAATATTAAACCAAATTTGGCCTCACTCATTATTAGGGTATCTGTTATGATTTTAATCTATTTTTACATGATTTCCAAAACTAAAGTAGAATCAGGTGAGCGACACAGGCTCTTGAGAGCCTCTAGTTTTAACTGCCCTTGGTATCGTTTTACTTTTTGTGTATCAACTTGTGCAGCTTAATATTAAGACAAAGGCGATGTATACACTGAAATCGGTAACTTAGAATTGAGAATGGAAACGGGGAATGTGTCGGAGAGACACCAATATATATATATATATAATCCCACAAACAAAGTTTTTATAAGGATTCATAGGAATCAGGCCGTTCTTCCCTCCGTCCATTCATTTATCTGATTATCTGTCTATCCATGTGTCCTGAAGCGCAACTCCTCCCAACCAACCAGATGGATATTTATAAAACTTTACACATTGGTAGAAAGTAAAATAACGAAAATACCGAACACCAAGGAAAATTCAAAACAGAGAGTCCCTTGTCAAATGGCAAAATCAAAAGCCCAAACACATTAAACGAATGACCAACAACTGTCATATTCCTGACTTGGTACAGGCATTCCCTTAGGAAATAGTGGATTAAACCTGGTTTTAAAGCTAGCTAAACCTCTCACTTGTATGAAAGTTGCATAGATTTCCATTATATTGACAACATTTTGTGAGCAAAATAAACAGACATAATAGATAAAAATTGGGATACATCAGTCAATATTGTGTTATAATCTTAATCACTATCACTATAAAAACAAACACTATGTCAACAAAGAAAAGCAAAATGACATATAGACATTCTATAGACAAAGTACATAAGCAAAAATAAAAGACAAGAATACAAAAAATTACCATAGCACAATAACACAATGGCGGGATGTATAAATAACGAACCACGACAAAAGGATATTACCAAAAATGGACTAAACAGGAAAGGTTAAAAATATACAAAGTCAAATAAAAAGAACACTATAACACGTAATTGAAATGATTAACAAGCCAGTACCTAGAATCTATACCTCAAGACCATCATGTTTTATTTGTGAAGTTGATACGGAATATTTATCAACAGGTCTTAGTATCTTCCGATGAAAAAGGAAGAGACGTTCTTTGACATAACCCTGGTTCATCAACTTTCTGCTCAGACACTGGTGACGTCTGAGTAGCAACTGCAAGCTCTTGAATACCGAATGAGTTGGGAAATGTATATTCCACTCCCAGAAGATGTGCATTAAGGAATATTATCTCGATCCAAAGTGGAAATGATTGTATTTTTGCCTGGCGGGTATATCTATTTTTAGTGCACGTACAGTTCTTGGTAAGGTCAATAAACAGTAAACGGGCTATGCCCTAGATTTTGATAAATTTTGCATACAACTTTGGCTCGTTGAACTATAACTGAAAATCGAAAAAAATAATGCGTTTTCTCTTTTATTTTCTTAAACATTACTGAACAAATTCTTTCAACATAGGTGAACCATTTTGTATAGAAAGCTATTTAATCGGCGAAAAACGTTCTTAAATGCGTCTTTGTCAAATTTATTCATAGATTTTTTATTTTAAATCATATGTTTTTGAAACATTGATTTCCGTTTTAATGATAGTAAACAATCATTTTGCCACAGACTTCGTTTTTGGTTTATTCACCAATCTGGAACTAGTTGGTAGCAAAAAACGTCAAAAATCGACGTTTTACGGTCTACAACGCGATGACATAACGTTTTTAGGTATTTTCCCCCTAGAACACCACTTTGAATGATGTATAACGCTAAAACGAAGTCAGTGACCCTATAACTATTTTACATCATTAAAACGGAAATGTATGCATCAACATCATATATTTGTTTTAAAGAAAAATCTATAGTTTTGATGATTTTAAGACAAAATTAAGAACATTTTTCTTCAATTTTGTGTGCTTTCTTTACAACTGTTCACCGATTTTGCAAGAATTCAGTCAGTAATATTTCAGAAAATAAAAAAGATAAATGCATTATTCTTTTGATTTTCAGTTAGCTCAACTAACCAAAGTCGTATGCAAAATTTTATTAAAATATGTTACATAGCCCATTTACTGTAACCTGACCTTAAAATATGAGTTGTAAACAAGATGTGTTTCCCCTTTTTTTAACAACAAAGCAGGCGATACGATAAATAGTGAATTGGCATTCCATTTTTTATATTGTAGTATTCAAACAATGACATAAACTTATTAAACATTATCAACCATAACGCTTACCACATGATATAATTAACTGCCTCAGTTGTCTCGTGGTAGCTTGTTCGTCTCGAGTGCGGGAGGTCGTAGGTTTGAACCCCGGCCGGGTCAAACCAAAGACTTTAGAAATTGGGATTTGCTGCTTCTCCTCTAAACACGCGGCATTAAGGAGTAGGACCAAAGACTGTTCGGCTCGGAGTCACAATAAAGTGTGCGGGTAAGGTAACATGTCTTCCTGTGGACGGTTACCTTGTGAACTAGCACGTTAAAAATCCGGCTCAGCGTGTCGGTCAAGTACAAAGCAGGGTTAATATTCATATTACATTAACATGTTCTCGTCCTGAATATCAATTTGCCGCTTGACGTTAAGCAGCCATCCATCATCATCATCATCATCATCATCATTATTATCATGATATAATTTATGGCAGCTATGAAAATCTAGGTATTTCACTAAATTTTCTAGATACTGTAGGAATTCACATTTATTTGTGAGAGTGAAGAATCAATGATAGGCTGAATTGTTATTTAAGAAGCCATCGAAAACCAGAAGAGAAAAAAGAGAAACAGTATGGTGAAAATGCAGTTGAAAAATAGTGATCACTATCACTTTTCAACTGCATTTTCACCATACTGTTTCTCTTTTGCTTTATTTTTTTCACTTTTCCAGCAAACTACCAATATATATTTGTGTTTGATTATACAGTTGTGATGCAATAAAAATAAAAAATATCAGTTTTACAACTGAAGGCGACAGTGGTTTACAGATGTTAAATTCTCGTAAATCGATTAAGAAAAGAATAATCAAGGTAACAAATAAAAACTGAGGGAATCGTAAAATCATTCTAAAGCCGACGGTAAATAGTGATAGGGAGTCCGTTCGTCTGTCTGTCTGTTCGTATGTCCTTTAATCTCATTTTTTGTATCCGCAACTGTTACTGAACCGCTAAGCATAATTTTGTATTTCTTTCACAGAATCCTAGTCAGATGCGGTTCTTTTCGTTTCTTCTTTTAAATGATTTCTGGGGTTACATGGACATAGACTTTGTCCTATTTGCACACTATAGTTCACATTGTATTCGTTTGTCCTCCTAAACCTCTAATCATAATTAAATGAAACTTTCTCAGAATCTTTACCATATAATGCCATTATAGACCACATATTTTTTGGTCCTATTAATTTTTTTAGGGGGGGACTGTTACCTTACAAAAGCATGGACTTTTCCCATTGTTTTATTTGGGGTTACTCAGTTTATATCAGCAGTTGCAGCAATTGCTACGGTTACTCGGTTTATATCAGCAGTTGCAGCAATTGCTACTAAACGCCTCTTTACAATATATTAAAAAAACATTTTACAATCTTAACCATATCATGCAATTGTGCATCCCCTTCTTTGTTATTTATTCGAAATAATTTTCCGTGTTTCCTTACCAGAGTATGAACTTTTCCATTGCTTTTTTATTTTTATTTTTTTTATCATAATCATTTTTGTGATCCTTACCAAAGCATGGACTTTTTATTTTGTTTTTGGGAGGGTACCCATTTTGTATCAACAACTCCTCAAAAGGACTTACCTAAGGTTAGATTTAATTAATTGTAAAGAGGCGTTTAGTACCAGTTGCTGATACAAATGGATACTCCCCTTATTACAAATTATTGAAATTTTCTCACAATTTTAACCATGTAATTCTATTGTGTACCTTCTATATTTTTTATCAGAATTATTCTTGGATATCCCTTACCAAAGCTTGGTAAGTTTAATATTTCGTTTTAGATTTTAAGGTTTTAATTCGAACAACACTTTACAAGTTCCATTAAATCTCGAGCTGTGCGTGATATCACGAAATTTTGTCTTGTGGCCAATCTCTTGTCTCCTGTTTTTATTATGATAAAGACATCTGAAAATTATATGTCACGTATTCTATTTACTATATGTTAACGGTTATATTTCTGAATAATATCGACTAAAAGAAATCGTAAAAAAACGTGTAAAAGAAATCGTAAAAAACTTTTAAAGGAAATTCTGAAATGAAATGATATTGTAAAATGTGATCAGACAAAACATTGGACCATTTTTTTTCTAAATTACACCTTAGAATACTTCAATTAAGCTTCCAGTTAAAGTTAGCTTCTGGACTAAAACTACAATAAGAAAATTCAAATTCAAACAATGTCGAATGTCTAGGGATCTGTTTAGCCTTCACACACGAGATCACACCCGGATTTTGGCCTTTAGTTTTCAGTGTAGTGTTTTGTAGACTGCAGTTTCGTTTTTCGTTTTTGCAATGGAATTGTAGGTTTTTCTTCGACTGATGATTTTTATTTGTCCGTTTGGTATCCACTGGCTTCTCTGTTCCAAAAAAAGCACAGAAAGATCACAAGTTTGTCAACAATTTTCCATTGCCGATAAATAAGTCTTAGTTTATTGAAACCATACCTTTATACACATTCACTGTTTTTAAGTGTACATTGTTGTATATGATGCCGATTTTTATTGCGCATATTACACGTGTTTCTGAATTAACTCTAGTTACAACCTTGGTTACCAATATGCTGATTTAAAGAGAAATTGAAAATCTAATTAAACTGACAGAAAGTACACAATCGCACAAAAAACCCATTTAGTTTATAAAGAATGAAATAACTAAAATCTAGGGGAAAATTAATCAGGGATTTAAGTGATCAAGAATGTCACAATGTTTTTGTTGTAGAAAACAATTTTCTTTAAATAAATTAAACAAGGCGATGGGGTTTGGTTGTTCATGAGACAACTATCTACCAAAGTACAAAGATGTAAAGAAAAACAGGTCACCGAATAGCCTTCAGTAATGAGCAATACGCAGACCCTGTAGTATGCTTTTGAAGGCCCCGGGATATATCTAATTTGTATTTTTTTTGCTTTACAGATAAAGCGTTTCAATTATAGTTTCAGAACATCTGATTCTAGCGTATAAGGGTACAAAAATCCCTAAAACACAAAACTGTTAAACAACTTTGTTACATGATGAAATTTGCACACACGCGCACACATTTTTACTTGCACAACCCAAGTACTCGTACAGGCAAAATATACAATTTCAATGAGAACATTTAGGATACTTTCTTGTCCCTTCTTATAATTAATTATTATTTATGTTTGTTAATTGCCACTTACACTTTGCCTAATACAAAAAAAAAAGATCGTATGTCACATTTAAAAATCATTTATAATAATTAAATTATTGATTCATGTGTCTGCATGAGTTGAATACACATATTTGATTTCTATTTGTCCACAGCCAATTTTACAAGCAAATTCAAGTATTTTCACGTTTACTCCCATTGAGAGAAGTAATACGTCATATCGGTGTTTTTGTGATGCACAAGTAAATACACAATTTTCACAAATAAGTCAATGCGTAAACTATGTATAAAGTATGAAATATGAACTTTTAATTAATAATTTCATTTAACTAGAAATTAAAGAAACAACAGACACGGCTTCCTCCGCCTCATTTTAGACTTATAACCTCGAATTTGACATAAGCAGTCATCGCAGTACCAGAATCTATGACAAACGAGACGATATTAATTTTCAAATCATAAATTTCCCCCACTTTAGCAGCACTATACCAACTTTTCCTGCATAAAGATATACTTTCCCCAACTCATTCGGTATTCAAGGGCTTGCAGCTGCTACTCAGACTTTATAAAACGTCACCAGTGTCTGAGCAGAAAGTTGATGAACCACGATTATGTCAAAGAACGTCTCATCCTTTTTCTAAAAAAGTTCATCGGAAGATACCAAGACCTTGTTGATTAATATTCCGTATCAACTTCACAAATAATTCATGATGGTACTGAAGTTGTGTATCATCTTAATAACGTGTTCTTTTTATTTGTCTTTGTATATTTTTAACCTGTACTGTTTAGTCCATTTTTGAAAATATCCTTTTTGCGTGGCTCGGTATTTATACATCCCGCTATTGTGTTATTGTACTAAGGTCATTTTTTGTATTCTTGTCTTTCTTTTTTGCTTATGTGCTTTGTCTATAGAGTGTCTATATGCCATTTTGTTTTTCTTTGTCGACATAGTTTTTTCCGTTCGTTTGATGTGTTTAGGTTGTTGAACTTGCCATTTGATAAGGTATTTTCCGTTATGAATTTTCCTTGGCGTTCGGTATATTTGTAATTTTACCTTTTGAATTTAAATGCTATTTAAACTTGAGGTAATATGAAATTATTAAAACTAGTAATTTAATATCAACCAACTCACAATAAATGTCCTAGTAGTTGCAATATGATAGAAAAAGCACTTCTATGTTTCCGAGAAAAGTACATAATTTTTTTTATATGTTTTCTAGTACCCACTAAAGAATTAACCACGGTGTTTATCTCTATGAACAACACCTTTCATATAAGTATTTATCTTGTATTTACATTTCTCGATATTTCCTCCTACTTAAATATGTGAACATTTCTTAGACCCCGTTCACACTTGGGCATTTAGATCGATTTAAACTAGATCGGTTCACTTTAGATCGATTTAAACCCAATGTGAACGCATTGAATCGATCTTTAATCGGTCTAAACTAAAACACCAAAAGAGGTAGTTAAGTTTGAATCGATCTAAAGTGAAGTGATCTAACGTTAAATGTGAACAGCAGACATCGATCTTAACTAGTACGATTGAATCGAAAATAATTTGTACGCATGAATGGCGGCAAAATTACACATGCAAGTTATTACAAAATGAATGACCAACATAAAAGGGCTGAAAATTAACGAAAACTATACGAACCGCGGTATCAACATTTGAACTTGTAATTCAAGTGAAACAATAACTTCATCCATTATTTTTGTACAAGCGTGTGTATCAACACATTAATTTGATTAAATATTTCTATTTATACACTGTGTTTACAATTTCACGGGTAATTAGGTCATATCGATTGCATCTTAAATTGTGGTTCAGATTAGAACGATAGAGATAGTTAGGATTAAAGATAATGTGAACGCTAACTGGTTTTATTTAGATCGATTAAAAAAATGCTAGTGTGAACGGAGTCATATATTGTTTCAATTTTTGTCGGATTTAGGAAAAAAATGATGTATAATAAAATATCGGTGAATGCCCACAATATATGTTAAGCCTGTAAGTTTAAATTTGACACATATTTATCAGTTTAACTCTAAAGATAAAGAAAAAGGATAATATGTGAACTAAATCCTTTCGTTTGTAATATCTATTGACCAAATTTACTGGAAAAATTAGAAAAACTTCGAATATGAACTTGAGATATAAAAAAGGACGTCTTGTTGTCCTAGTACGAGAACTTTACAAAGGATAGCGGAGGGTCAATCCTGGTTTCATATCTCAATCAGTTTTATTTTTTCTAGTATTTTAAAGCCCATGTACATGGACTAAAACATTGGAAACAAAACTACATATACAGGGATTTCGATAGTAAAAAGACGGATACAAGTGTTCGCAGACAAGGTGGATAGAATTTATACTTTAATGGGAAGTTAACCACTTGGTATTCTTATGACATGCCTCACTTTAATATCGATTGAAATTTTTTCATGCATACTTGGACAAATGTTGGAAATCCATTCAATTAGTTCACTTTTTAACAAAAGATATGATGCAAACATGAAGCAACTTAATATCCCATACGTTGTATATACCTTATATATCATGCTAAAGCTTTTTCTGCGTTGCATTGCATGCAGTTTTTATGTTACAAAATTTATTTGGTACTCATGTGTATTCATTATAACGCATTGCGTGAGAGCTGGGCTAACGACCAATGCGTGTAGTGAAAAGGACAATGAAATACCTTTGTTTTCTTTTACTTCTTCCTCATGTTTTTATTTTTTAATTAATCATTTCTTACTTCAGGAAGTGGTGCAAGGGTTGTGTTTTTCGTTGAGCGATGTGTTTCAATAAGCTAGACGTTCAAAATCAAGATGCGTGTCCATTTCCCTTTATGTTCATTCAATTTTATTTCATATTGTTTTAGTTTAATTAGATATAAGAAGATGTGGTATGAGTGCCAATGAGACAACTCTCCATCCAAGTCAAAATTTATAAATGTAAACCATTATAGGTCAAAGTACGGTCTTCAACACGGAGCCTAGGCTCACACCGAACAGTAAGCTATAAAGGGCCCCAAAAATTACTAGTGTAAAACCATTCAAACGGGAAAACCAACGGTCTAATCTATATAAAAACGAGAAACGAGAAACACTTATGAACCACATCAACAAACGACAACTACTGAACATCAGATTCCTGACTTAGGACAGGTGCAAACAAATGCAGCGGGTTTAAACGTTTTAATGGTACCAAACCTTCACCCTTTTTCTGAAACAATAGTGTAACATCACAACATAGAAAGACACACTATAAAATATCAACTGAAATAGCTTAACTCAATCAAAGGACATATTCACATCATTGAACATACACTGAACAAATAAATTTGACCTATGATAGAATGCAAATTCAAAATAAATAAACTAAGGGAAGAATAATAAAAGTAACATGTTATATCGGTATGAAATGTTAAACAATTTAAGAAAAACAATATGCTCGAACAAAAATATCAGCCATTTGCAATAACTTTAAGCACAGGTAAATGAAAATAATTTTGTTGTTAGGTATACGTGTACAGTTACAATAGAGAAAGGAAATATTTTAACAAAATAAATAATTTTGATGTTCATAGTACGAAGTGGAAATTTATATTAGTAACAAACACTTATCAAAGCTGGTATATAGACCAGATATAACCCTGAATAACATTAAATAACAAAAAAGCATTACAATTAGTATCAACAGGTCAAATAAACAAGAAAGTACGATTTGAGAGTACTCGCAGTTACTGACAGCTAGTTAAAAGCCAAAACAATTAATAATAAAAAATCATGCATCAGAGACTAAAATCAACTAAAACACATCCCAGGGATTTAGTATTTTAACGTCATGGACAGTCAAAGAAGACATGACTTGTGCAATGCCAAAAATAAATGTATCGACAGACAGTAGGATAGTTAGGAGTTTAACCATTTTATAGATCAAAATGAACGTGGGTGTGTCTTTAAACATCCCGTTTGAAAAGAATACAAATTTAGTTATGTTTTAATTTGCTGATGACAAAATCGATATTAGTGCCAATGTAAACTATATTCAAAGATCTAATTACAACATTGGTAAGATAACCTGAACTAATAAGTTTATTTAAAGGTTCGATGAGTTTACACGGATCACATAGTGATTTCTGCGCTTTAAGTACAATATTACCGTAAAATTTAGGATGTGAAATACCGTTTTTAATCAGTTTTCTACAGGTACAGCCAAATTTACTAATCAAATCTTTGTATCTATGAAAGAACTTAGCAAAAGTTTTACGTAATTTATGGTAACGAAATCCCTGACTTAATAATTTACTAGTGATGCATTGATTACGTTCGTTAAAATCTATGACATCACTACACACACGGGCATAACGAACGAGTTGGGATATATATACACCGTATGATGGAGCCAAAGGAACATCGCCGTCTGAAAAAGGAAAATTAACAATAGGGAATGAAAAATCGTCTCTTTTGTCGTAAATTTTCGTATGGAGTTTTCCTTTAGAGATAAAATGTCCAAGTCCAGAAAAGGACAACTACTACTGTTTATGTTAGATTTAGTTAAAGTAAGTTCTATTGGGTAAATTTTGGTAGTATATTTAGAGAACTCTGGATTATTTAACGAAAAAATATCATCTAGATAACGGAAGGTATTGTTGAATGTATCAACCAAGTGTAACAATGACGTGTCTTTACTGAGTTTGGTCATAAACTGAGATTCATAGCAATACAGGAATAAATCTGCTATTAAAGGGGCTCAGTTAGTGCCCATAGGAATACCTACTACTTGTCGATACACTTTATCGCCGAAACGTACATATATGTTGTCCAGGAGAAAATTTAAAGCTTCAATCATATCTTCGCATTTCCAGTAAGTGTATCTAGCATACTTTCCTTTTCGTTACAGAAAAGGCTTTAAACGAGTTACAGCAAATAAATTTGCGATGAGATTTTCAAAAGACCATTTAATTAAATATGAAAACTTTTTCTTGATAAGATTGTGTGGAAGTGTAGTATAGAGTAGAAAATCATAACTGTCAACAGAATTAAAAGGACCATCAAAAGCATGTATTTTATCTTAAAACCTCTAAAGAATTTTTAACACTCCAAAAATAATTAATACCATTATTTTCATAAGCTTTATTACAAAAGTTAATAACAAGTTCTTTGATAGTAGTAAGAGAGGTAGTTAAAAGAACTGATAGATTGGTAGTAGAACACTTACTAGATGCGGAGATGAAACGGAATTTAAATGTTTTTTTGTAAACATTTTTATATTCTCAGTTATCGTTTAAGATAATGCTTAGTCACTAACCGGTCTGTTTGTTTTTCATTCGTTTAAATTCCATTGCCATTGAAAACCACAAATTAATTGATAGCAGTTGTAGTTAAGAGAATGGCTCGTTTTTACTTGCATGTTTACCTGTTTTACAAATGTTGCTGAGATTAAAAAAATATAATAGTTATCTGTTTATTTTTTTTTCTAACCCAGCAAAAAGGGCTGCATCATGAAAAGTCAACTTATGCGTAAGTCTTTACTTAGAGCTTTACAGCTATTGTGTATTTTGTTTAAGGCGAAAAGAGATGAATTTAACATAGACGAGAAAGCAATAAAACAACGTCATAACAAAACATATGCACATGTGATAATTCGGTCAAGTACCTATACTGCATGTATGACTAGCTCTAAATCGATTTGTTCTGGGCCAGTATTAAGTTATTGAAAAGAAACGATCGATTACATCATATCTCAGTAACAAAAGCCTTAAGAAAGCGACAACCAATGACAATGTTCCTCACTTGGATCAACTACAAGCACCTGTGATTGGATTAAACTTGTTTAGTTATTGAACTTCCTCTTATATCTCAATTGAATGAAGATCGTGTAGTTAAAATATACCTTTTTTTAATCTCTTCCAAAGGAATATCAAAATATACATTTGAAACGCAAAAAGACTACAGCTAAAAAAACAGTTTATACAATTATGAAAAACTGAAGAAAAAAAAAAAAAACAATGCAAGAAAAATATATTTACAAAATTTGCAAAAAATATTTAACAATCCCAACAAATCAAAGAATGGTCGCAGTCACTACAAGTAATCACAAACTAAACATTTTGTTAATCATACAATAACGTCTACTTGAAATTAAATATCAGTGACTGTTTTTGTTTCTTTGTTTTGGTTTTGCTTTCTGTCTGGACTCATTTTTCTACAATAAAAGTGGTTAGTAAATACCTTAGAAAATAGTCAGACCTTTTAAAAGGACGAAAGCAAACATCCCTCAAACAGTAAAAAGAAACACCATACTCAAAAGAAAATAAGGACAGTTAATCCAATATATACACTGCTCGAAACTAAAAACTTAATCCCGAATAGAGGATGAAATTGATTATTGAATGCATCTATAGCATTATTATCATAATGATTGCTTAAAAAAGGGGCATTAGCTACGAGATATACAAAAAAATAGAATATGATTTCTTTTTGTTCAATCATTAATGAAAGTGATATAGTGAAATAATAATTCGCTTTTAGCAGCCAATTTTGTTCAATTTTGTCAAAATAAGCTAAGAAACATCGCTGATGAATTATTCACTTGCAAGTTAATTATTCGACCTCATTGAATCCGTATTCATGTGCCCTCCAATTTAATCCCTTTGCTGAAGATGGGTTACGCATGTATTCAGCTATTAAAAGGAAAAGAATGTCAACATTGAAAGTGAAACAAGGATGAACCATTTGGTTGACTGATTCTATATCCAACAAAAAAATCATACTTATACAGGTAAAAACAGTGATAAACATACTTTTTAACTTACAATATGATATCAAACAGAACTAGAAAAATCCAATTGCACGTGGTCGCTATCTGTTTATATTTATTTTTATGTTTATATCGGGTTATATGACCGTCGGCAGTCTTCGGATGTCATCTCGGTGGTTAATAAGTTGACGTCTAGACAAAAATACACACGAAATGTTGATACATATTATCGAGTCAATGCATTGTTAATTGTTTATTTTAGACTTTTTGTAATTTGGATATGTTCCGGACCATATCAGTTATTGGACCATACGCGTATGGTCCGGGTAATTAACTGATGATTAACGTTGAAAAGGTGTCGCATAGTTAAGAGTTTCTTAAAATGAAAATTTGACATATTCAATCATATGGTAATCAATGTGAATTTTACTTACAAGTAAGAATTATTGTGTTTGTTTAATTAGAATTTCTTAAATTTTTTCAAATTGTTTTTAGTTATTTTTAAAATGTGTTCTTGCTCCTACTCGTACTATCTTACAATAACATTAAGATCGTATATAATTAGGAGCAAGAAGACATCAATTAAGTGAAAATAAGTAGAAATTAGAAGAAATTTTGTTTCTGGGAATAATAATTTTAACACCAAGAAAAAAAAACATGTCTCAAAATAGGTAAATGTCTCAAACGCCCGTGGTTTCACTTACGGACGAAAAAGTCGACAGCTAGGAGAAAGCCGCTTTAAATTGATGCTAGCGAAGATAAAATAATAAATACACCTAAATTCAGAGAATATTCCTGAGTCGGCCTGAATCTCGGTTCCCTCACTCCGGAATATTCCGGAGTCACCTTGGATCCGGACTCCGACCACTCCGGAATATTTTGGAGTCACTTACCATGTCCATCATTAAAATTTCCGTCCACTCCGGAATATTCCGGAGTACCTGTTTGTGACCTTCTTATGTTACATAAGAACGTTTCAATCAAAATGAAGGACAAAATTCGTTAAAATCACTCAATGAAGTAAAAAATTGCTAGAAATTAAATATGCATCCAATATCCAGGATTAATAAGAGGAGGTTTGTTCGTGAGTGACAAATACATGAAGTAGCTACATGAGATGAGATGAATTAGAAGGAACAATTCAAGTCAAAAATTGTTAAAAAAAAAACCCAAAAAAAACAACCAAAGAAGAGATAGATGACTATTCGACTTACCATGCATTAAATATACTGTTTAGTTTGGAATGCAAATTCTCTTTCTGGTATTTATATACTTCATATGCCTTTAACATGTCGATGCTTTATATTAGGAAGCTTTTCGTTCGCTTTATATTTCACTTTCAATAAAAATATTTTCTGTTTTTATGGCAATATAGGGTACTCTAGAAATTAAACTTGAAAAATAAGCTTGATCTTAAACGACGCTTGAGATAAAAATAATCATTTGGTGGCTGTTGTTTGCTTTGTTTCCGATAATATCTTTAAAAAAGGAGTATCAGTACTCACTGTAAAGCATCACCGCCAGATAAAGGTACTCCCAAAGCGGTAAAAAGTAAAAAATATCTACTTCCCGTACAGTAAAAAAAAACATTCGACGTTCAATTCATCCGCTTTATTTACATGAATTACTCTGTGAAACAACAGTTTATTTCGAAATACAGTGTTGTTCAAGCTTCAATATGATATAACTTTGTTCTACGAAAACGTCAAATGAATAGTTGAAGGATAAATGTGTTTTTAAGAAGGTTGAACTCAAGCCTTTGCGAGATAACGCAATCTTTTGCGTTATAACGTTAATCTTTGCGAGATAATACAACCTTTATCTAGCAAACATAAGGAAAAATAAAAAAAGTGTGTGGCGCTAAAACTCTTCCGTAGACATTCCTGAATAAAATGTGTTTTTAACTTTTTAATTGTCCGCGTCTCATATTGTTTGAAAGAAGAATAAACACGTAGTTGTATAACATTTGAAAAACCCGTCACCGAAACTTTTCAGGAAAGTGCTTCTTATGTTTAAAAGTTAATTCTAAAAACATTATCCCGAAATAGTAAGATACTATTTATAGAAAGTAGCGTTTGATTGTGTATGCTTCTTTTTCAACATCAGATGGTTTATTAATATGTCTTAGTATCTATAGTTACGTTGCTTTACTAAGAATCAATTTAAAAAAATATAATTCTTATTTTTGTATAAATGTGTATGTTTGCAACTTAAAATATATTTCAAATATTAGCATTGGGAACTTGTATATTTTGCAAAGATTCAGATTTCAAAGATTATTAAAGACTCACCACGTGTAAAACATATCATACACAATCATCATAATATATACATAAATTTGATAAGTTTAAATAAAATGCTATTTTATAAAGAATTATGAGAGACTGTAGAAATTAAATTTAATTAAAACTATATATTTATCATGTCTATAAAGCATTTCAGTTCTGTAAAACATAACAATCAATCAAGCATATAAAAAAACTATTTCTTTTACTTAAAATATTAAAACAGATCTTGGCAACCATATCATAACACTCATTATTTTTGTTATATTAAAATTTTGTCTTTCAATTCATAATTTTACTTTAACAACTAGTTGCTATAGCAAATTATGAATTACCAAAGATAAAATTTAAATATAACACTTTAAAAAAGATACATAAACTTATCATCATCAGATGAAATATAAAATCAGCATTACTTCTTTTAGTTTCATACAATAAACGTTCACGTCAATCTGCATACAAAAGACCAATCTTATTATATAAAACATGTTTCTCATCTTCAATCTGATCTTTACATATAAAGCAAAATCTTTCATTTACAGTTTTGTTTCATAACGACCTATTTATATTCGCCAAGGAGCGACACAACACAAAAAGTTAGCAAATGCACTTCTGTATCGACTTGAAATGTTCTTACTCAAATGCATCTCTGTTTCAAAAACATCTTTAAACAATTTATAAGTTCGTAATTTTTTTTTCAACATTTTGTGACAATATTTTATTTTGCCAATTTATTTTATACTTATCAAATAAAATATCTTCTAAATGTGTTATACCATTTTAATGCAAAATATTATCTAAAAATCAGTATATAATTCTAAATTTTGTCATAAGTCTGTTACAACAGTTTTTCATTGTTTTGATAGCATATCTAAAAGCCCATTCTTTTTCATGTTCTGTGACATGATTTACCATTGACTTGTAGCTTTTTGTCTTATAATTAAAACAAAAATAATTAACTGATTAATTAAGACTTTTTGATTTTGACTTTTTTACCTTTCAGCTTTGTGACTTTCTATCTGTCCTGTCACTGTCTGTCCCGGCGCGTTACGTTTGCGCGAGCAATTTTCCACGTTTGTGCTAACAATTTTCCACGTTTGTGCGAAATTTACGTATTGAAATGTTACCTCGATTGCACGTATAATTAAAATTAAAAAAGTAACTAAAATTCGTCAATTGAAGTATGAAGCGTTAAGCGTGATTGTAAGTTCTTCCAGCCAGGCTGAGCAGAGAAAGTTGATGGCAGTTGCGCAGATTATATGATGGAAGATGTTATTAAAAATGAAAGTCGCAAACAATTTTCCAACTACTTAGTTGAAAATTTTGTGACCTGTGCGTCTATAACAAGAATGTGGACGACTGTTCATAACGAAAGCACAAAACGTACCGTTTTATCTTTGAATATGGTTTATAAAACTTAGAATGTTCCTTTCGCGGAAATTCATTTTGTATTTTATTTAAAACTTTACCTTTAAATCCATGTATTTTTTTTGGCATTGGATTAATTACTAGTATTCATTTTTATCTGTTGCTATGCATGTTTATTTTTTTCACACGGCTTCGCCGCGCGAAAATTTATTTTCAATTTTTACACAATTATTTCCTGCATTTTGTGTTGCATAATATTCATTATGCATCCATTCTTTGACAAAATTATTTGTGTTCAGTTCTTACTAGGCTATTTTAATTATTTTCAAGATCCTCCTCCTGCCACACACCCCAGAAAATCATATGGTCATCCTCTCATATAAACGAATAAAAACTTCTTTGATTATATAAATTGTTTATCACGTTCATAAATTTTCAAGAAAATTCCATGTGTTCATGGTATTCTCTGGATAAAGACACAAATAAAAACCCAGGTAATTAAACTATTTTGATAGTTGATTCGCGCAAACGTAATACCATTTGTTCCCGCAAACGTAATACCTGTCAAAATTCAAATTCGCGCAAACGTAGTCGCCCGTCTGTCCGTATAATCGACATAGGTAGACGTAAAAAAGGTCACAGAAAAAAGTCACAAATTTGTTAAGAAAAGGGAACAAATTTGATTAATGTACGAAAAAAGTCACAAATCTGATACAAAAAAATGGGGAAATATGTCATTTTTTTAAAATGAAGGCAAAACAACTTATATGTTAATAACAGAATGCTATGTTCCTGTAATAAAGCAAAATGTCGCAGGAAAATTATTTGAAATAAAATGACAATTTGTGTCATATATACGTTAATATGAATATATTGGATAGTGTGACAAAATTTTTCAACATAGTCAATGAGTAGAAAATTGAAAGAATGCATTTGCATTTTATCATAAGTTTTAAGAATCTTATGTTTTTTTATAGTACATGTAGTTGTAATTAAAATCCTTTTGTTTCTCTGAATGAACTAATAAAGTGAGAAAACAGGGATGTACTGTTTCAATGTTTGTGTTTATTGCAAATGAATTAACTTTCCAAGCTTATAAACGGTTTATTACATGAATGCAAACATCCTTTAATCTGCCGACAAAATAGAGGTAAAAATAGGTTGGCATTTGTAGTCAAAGCAAATAGTATTATAATTTGTGCAGGTAAGCTTAGTCTTCCAATTGAAATTAAAAATACTAACATTCTTCTGTTTGCAATGAATACACGTTTTTTTCTGTTTGTTTGAAATGAGGATTTTTTGGGGGGAAAGATTGATAAAAAACCGTTAAGTTCTTGTTAACAGCTCAGTGAAAGCATATTAAAGATAACTAAAATAAGGAGACCCCAAGGGTCGACCCCTTAATACAAACAGGACCTTTGCCTATTGTATGTTGTATTGTTAATTTGTTCTCGTCCTGAACTAGGAATATTATACTATACTAGTCCCAGTCCTGAAAATGCATGCAATATTTGCCACTGGACAATCAGCAACACTAATCAATCATTACGATGATAAATATCTAAGTCTAAAAAAATATGGTACATAAAATACAATACTTTATGGAATAAATTCGAATATTGTTGCAGGCAGAAGAGTGTATATTTATAAGGCGATGTTGTATCTATGTCAGACGAAAAGACTAAAAAGAATTTTAGAAAAATACAAGGACTTGTAGTATTGACAACTTCGTTTAATTTAATGATATTGAAAATTTTTATTGATTATAATTGTTGATTTTGAGATTCTTTGAAACTATTCTGTTGGGATGCATAAAATGTATTCTCCGATGGTACATTCATGTGGTGTCGTCACTTGCTTTCATTTCAGTTTTTGGTATTTTTCTCAAAAAAACAGCTTTCAATTATAAATTGTAAAATTAAATAGAATTTTAGCTACGAATCTTATCGTAATCGTATACTAAATTTTTAGCGCAAATGCTACTAACCTGTATGGCAAACGTTTTATTGGCATAAATGAGATGTGGCACAAAAAGACGAATTTTTGACATAAACAGATTTCTCCCCTAATAATCATGTAAACAAGCACATATATATAAGTTCACTTTTTTTTTTAAATTACAGTTCATTTCGGTAATTTAAAAACAATATGTATTAGATACAGAACAAAGGTAACAAAAAAAAAAAAAAACACGCTGGTAACAACCGTTGCCGTATAGTTTTACTGCACGAGTAGTCAGGTCAAGTCGAGGCGATAGCCTTGGACCTTGACCTGACTACAAGTGCAGAAAAACTATACGACTGATTGTTACCAGCCAGTTTCTTTGTTACTTTTGTTTTGTATCTGACTTGTACGACGTTTTTAATTAGAAAGTAATACATGTTTCATTGTAAAGACGGTTGAATAATTAAAAAGATTGAACACAAAAATGTCCATACTGATTTTCAAACTACGATGTTTGGAGATATTAATTTTTCAATAAATCAGGGATTTTGCGTAAACACTACCGCTTCTCAATTCTTTAACATGTGTCCGAGTAAAATTATTGCTGATTACATTGTTACATGCTGATTATATTGTTACAAACAAGCTGGTAACAACCGTTGCCGTATAGTTTTACTGCACAAGTAGTCCGGTCAGGTCCGAGACAATAGCCGAGGACCTTGACCTGATTACAAGTGCAGAAAAACTATACGGCTGGTTGTTACCATCCCGTTTATTTTGTTACTTTTGTTTTGTATCTGACTTGTACGACGTTTTTAATAAGAAAGTTATACATTTTGCAATTAAAACGATTGCATAATTAAAAAGATTGAACACAAACAATTTGCATACCGGTCTATTGATCGCGTGACACAATATTTGTTTCATTTTCCATCCCTATATCCAAAATGGGTGGACGTTTATTGACGTTGAGACTGATTATGTTCTATCACAATTCGACTTAAGCAAATTCCTTGAACAGAAGAGAAAAGGGGAAATCCTCCGTATAGTTCGATTTAGACGATTTAAAAGATTTCAGCTTAACTGCTAAGCAAACCCACGAGAGGTTTGTACAGGGAAACATTATGGTTGCAGTTACTCTTGCAGTCAGTAACTTCGTGGACACTTTATTTAATTTCAGCTTTTTGGGACATAGTTAGCTTTTTTATAATTATAATTTTTATGAACACTTTTCATATACATGTATTAGATACAATACAAAGGTAACAAAGAAACAGGCCGGTAACAACCGTTGCCGGATAGTTTTTCTGCACGAGTAGTCAGGTCAAGGTCCGAGGCGCTAGCGACTACAAGTGCAGACAAACCATACGGCAGGTTGTTTCCGGCCTATTTTGTTACCTTTGTTTTGTATCTGACTTGTACGACGTTTCAGGAAGGAAGTAGTACATTATGCATTTAGAAGAGGTAGCAAAACTAAACATATTAGAAACTTCAATGGCCATATACCAGTTAATGTAAGTTACAGTTTAAACACATTTTGTTCACTTCCTTAAGCCGAGAATTTTTTCTAAAAAATTTCAAGAATTTAACTTTATAAAAAGAACCATTTCAAGGAAAAGATGAATGTTGTTTACATTTGAGACTTTTAGAATGCAACTTCGCTAGTAAGTAATTTATAAAAAAACAGAGCTACCATTTGATTTTTTATTGTGGAAAACGGAAGGAAAGCGGGGGGTTAATCCATTTAAAATAAACAGAACTGATATTAAGTGAATGAAATGTTATAAAAACTGGATTTTGTCTTGTTATTTGATATATATATATATATATATATATATAGGCATATATTTTGGATTTTTTAATAGTTCATACATATAGGTTTTTTATATGTCTCTGATAGTGTTGATCAGGATTTAACACGTGTCACTATATGATCCAATCGCAGCTTACCGTTCAAAATTGATGACATTAGTTGAATGATTTTTCTTCACGATTTGCTGCATATTTGAACATGTATTACATGGACACTTTTTATTTATAGGATCAATTGTGCACTGGTGAGTTGATAGGGATTTATCTTTTGATTAGATTTGATTTTTTATATATATTTCCTGTCTTTTTATTGAAATATAAACGTTGGTACCAGCATTTCTTTACGTTCAGCATTGTCCAGAATACTATTCATGTCCATATGTTGAAGGAAAAAACACTTACGGACCGACCATTTAGCTTCAAAGGGGTATCTTCTTTTCTGAGTAAGAACATTATTTATTTTTTCAACGCTATCACCCAACTATTTTCATTTTTTTTTCGAAATTAGACGATTATATACGGTATACAGAAAATCGGGAATCAGATCATTATTTTGTCATCTGCTTGACCACAATATATTTTTTCTCATAAAATTGGGTATCAAAATATTTTTTAGAAAAAATACATACCCCCCTTTTTTTAAGTTAAATGGTCAATCCCTTAGTGTACTGATATGAATAGTAATTTACTGGAATTGTTTGAAATATAGTTATTGATGCTAACGTAAATATTTTAATCAAAAAGACAGGAAATATGTCGGTGAAACAAAAAGTTCAAATCTAATTGAAATTTAAAGTGCCCATGAACTCTCTGATCCTGCACGAGTGATTCTATTCATAAAAGTGTCCGTGTAACAACTAAAAGTGTCCGTGTATCATCTAAAAGTGTCCGTGTAACACCCGTTAATGTACTGTTTTTCTATAGCTCTGCTGGGGGTAAAGTCGTACAATATATTTATAAAACAAGGTAATTAAGTCACAAGGTGTACGATAAAGTGCCTATGAACTCACTGAATGCACGAGTGACTCTATTCATGAAAAGTGTCCGTGTAACTTTATAAAAGTGTCCGTGTAAGTAATAGTAATCCCATGAGGACGCGGTGTGTCAGTAATAGTTATACACCGAGGGACAGGTGTGTCTGGATAAGAAACCCCGACGGCCGGAGGCCGGAGGGATTTCTTATCCAGACACGCCGTATCCCGAGGTGTATAACTAACTTACACCCCATTCTAAACCCTATATTTCTTAACATTAATTACTAAATGAAAAAGAATGGACAGCATATTTATTTACAATATCAAACCATAATTTATAGAATTTTTTTACATGAAACCCCACTTGTAACCTTACTTTGGCTATCTTCGTTCAAACTTTGACAAGTGAGTAGATTTAACAGATGTCAAAGTTGCTGTTTTGCATATTCCCGTTAAATCCATGTGCTAATATGGATCAGCAGGTCAAGGTTGACCGTTTCGTGCATTCTTAATTAAAATAAAAAACATCATGCTCCTGGTATACAGTTGTCAATATGGACGGGTATAAGACGGACGACATTTTGTGGCAAGCGTTGGATTTGGTAGAAGAGACTAAAGATGAAGGCAATATTATACCCCAATACCCCAAAGTACTTACCTGTATCAGTTTAAATAAAGGTAATCATAACTGTATTTTATATCTTACGATTTTATCAAAAACAAAATCCCCCACCTCTTCTCGAGAATAAACAAAAATTCATATTCGAACACACTAAGGGATAGGTGTGTCTGCATTAGAAACCCGACTACCAGACACGCTCAACATACAAAATTTAATGTAGAGGAACTCCCTTTTTGGGGGCAACCAGGGGCTGGTCCAGCCGAGGGTTCCCAACTCAAGAGAAAAAAGGGGGGTCCAACCATTCAAATGCATTGATCTTTTAAATAAAAGTCGGGTCCAATCCGCGGTACCCCCAACCCCGGATCGGCCACTTGGGGGGAGGGGGGAGGGGAGGGGAGTAGAGACATATGACTGGGATAAAAAAAATTACCTTCAAGCAAAGGAGTATTTAAAGGATTATTTTTGTATTCCATATATATGCTTATTGGAATTTCCTAAAATGTGTTTTTTTAATATCATGAAACAATTTGTAGTGAACACTATTAGTAATTTTTTATGTTCATACTATTTAAAAAATAATCAATTTCTATTGTTACGAATAACAATGGATTTTGTTTGCGGGATGTAGAAGCAGGGGTTTCCAGAAACCCCGCTCGTCACACCCTGTGGTCAAAATCCATTGTTATTCGTAACAATAGATCTATTCAATTTACACTTGTTTCAGAAATAGAAACTATGAAGTATAACAATAGAACTGGGGTGTAAGTGTAAGATCACACCGACGGCCGGAGGCCGGAGGGTGATCTAACACTGACACACCAAGTCCGAGTGGGATAACTATTTTACATCCCAGCTCTTCTAGACTATATGAAAAAAACATTTACGCTTCATAACATCTAGTTCAGAATGCCATACAATAATTATAATATTATACTTTATATATTACTATATAGTATATTCCCTTAATGAGCCCCGGATACAATGTTTAAATATGTTAAATTAACAGAGAGTTTGTATCCAGTCGTCCTGGTGTAGAGGTATGAATCGTGGCTTCATATCATAGACACTGGAAATGTTGTGGATTTTTTCTACATAAATTTTGAAAGTTAGTCTATATTCCGCATAAAAATTTCTAAGTTTTATTGTGTGTTTGACATTCTCGCCAAAATGTTACAGAACAAAAGAAAGCATGCAAAACAAAGAAACTCAAGGTAGGGTGATCTGGTAGGGGTGATCCGGCTCAGATCACCCCTGTTAGAACAAAGGAGTTGGGATGTAACACCCATTAAAGTACTGTTTTTCTATAGCTCTGCTGGGGGCAAAGTCGTACAACTATAAATGCAGTTAAAGTTGCATTTATTTATTTCAATTTTAAAATTCTTTTTGATTTTTAGTTATTATATAATTTTACTTGTTATTCCATTCGATTTCAAATTATTATAACCTTTAAACTACCTCTTTCCTAAAAATCAAATGTTGTTCTAAAACAACATGCATTCACTAAAACAATATTTATTAAATTTATGGTGTTGGCTTTCAAGGAATAGATACAGAACAAAGGTAATGAAAAAAAAAAACTGGCCGGTAACAACCATTACCGTACAGTTTTTCTGCACGAGTAGTAGTCAGGTCAAGTCCGAGGCGATAGCCGTGGACCTTGACCTGACTACAAGTGCAGAAAAACTATACGACTGGTTTTTTTGTTACTTTTGTTTTGTATCTGACTTGTACGACGTTTTTAATTAGAAAGTAATATATGTTTCATTGTAAAGACGGTTGAATAATTAAAAAGATTAAACACAAACATGTCCATACTTATTTTCAAACTACGATGTTTGGAGATATTAATTTTTTAATAAATCAGGGATTTTGCGTTAACACTAGCACTTCTCAATTCTTTAACATGTGTCCGAGTAAAATTATTGCTGATTACATTGTTACATGCCAGTGACGTATGAGTAGACTGAAAAGGGGGTGCAAACTTCTAAAACTGACAAGCAGAAATAAAACCTTTTCTCAATGATAGTATAATAATCTAGAAGTAAGTTAATGTCCTCTTTCATAACCATTTTCTTATTTACCAAAATAAAAAAAAAAATATGACCAAAAAGTATGAGGGTGGGGGTGGGGTCAAAACAGCTTTGTCTGGAATTTCCTACCTTCTCCGGCTCCTATGCCTCCATATACCCCTCAACTCCAAGAAAAAACAGAAACATACATACGTACAAACAAACAAATAAACAACAAAAATATGAATAACACATTTAAGATTTAAAAATTCACCCATAAAAATAAAATAAGAAAGAGAAATCAGACAATCGCAAATATACATGTAAATATGAAATCAGAAGAGCAAATATATGAATACAAAAACAAATCCTTTTTCATGGGGAATAAAATGTAAAGAAAAAAATGGATTTGGTCTCGTTTTGAATTTTTGGATCTAGATATTCTGGAAATCAAATGTTTCAGTTTATTTTCGTACTCATTAGTGTATTGTGAAATAAGGGTAGACCCAAGGATTAATCACGTGACACAATATGCTTTCATTTTCCATCCAATGTCCAACATGCATGAATGGGTGGTTGTTTATTTGACGTTTAAACTGATTTTGCGCTATTGAACTTTGACTTTGACTTGAACAAATTCATTGAAGACGGAGAGAAAAGAGGCAATCTCAGTGTATATAATGTGCGAATCCTAAAATGTCATTTCACTGTATCCGTGATGAATTTCTGATGTAGAATGATAAATAAACAGACGACAAATTCAAGATTTTTGAATAAAATAAGAAATACTATATAATGTGTACTGTTTTTATAAATTCATGATATAGGTATGAGATGCAGACGGGTTTTCAACGCGCCTACAGCCATCCAGATGCAAAATTGATACACAAATAGATAAATATTAAGAATAGTTCACGAACAAGAGATTTAAAAGTAGCAGTTAAGTTTCATTTGCAGAAAAATGTACCTTTTAACATAATTATTAATGTTGTTTAACTAAATAGAAAATGAAAGGATATGGAGTAAATGTACATGGGACAAAATCGCACACAATACATAGAAAACATAGAAAATTATCAATGAACAGGGCTTTTATTCCTGTTCTTAAAAACTGGTTTTGTTATTCAGCTTGTTGATATTGAATCAAATTCCACTATGTTGTTTTCGTTATGCGATTCATGTTTACTGTCGAATAATGATACTAGACTTTCATTTTCACTGTAGGGCGATTCATTTCTATTGTATATGCGATGCATTTTCACAGAAGGAAATTAATTAATTTTCATTATATAAAGTCTTAATTCAGCCGACTCTAACAAAATTTATGAAGTCAGAAGGATTGATTATATATGCATACTTAGTGAGTGAAAGTCTGAGGTAATATATCAATAAATTCCTTAAACATGGTATTTATTGCTAATATAGTCAATTCTATTTTCTCAAATAATTTGTCCTGATCTATATGTAGGATAAAATGTATTCTTTCCTATGACACGTCATCATTAAATACATATATCTTGGACAGTTAAGCCAAAACACGTCACCGGAAAAGCAAAGTTTCTGTGTCGGTCTAAATCTACATCGCATACTAATAAATTAAACGTCATTAGAGCTAATATCCTAATGCTTGTAGTTAAAAGGTGTGGTTGACCTTGATTGTGTAAATGTTGCCTAAGCATTGTAATTAAGAATGAGCAAACGTTTATACAAACAAAGCAAGCAAGCCAACCTAACCTTTAAACTACAAGCGTTAGGAAAATAGCTCTAATGGATGAATTTGAGATAACAAAGAGCATTCACAAAACGATCTTCATTTCACGATTGAATGAGTGGAAACGTTTTCATCTTGCACAAACAACTGACGCTTGGATGACTGGATAATTGATATTTATCATGTCATTGTGTACTAATCTTATACAGTAAAGAAAGTCGAGCAACAGTCGAGTCACCTTAAATATGCTTGAATTTCTTATAAGTCGGTGTTACAAATAAGCCAATACGCAATTGTGAGAATACAAAGAAATATTGAAAACAGTTCATTGTTAAATATTTAAATGGTTCTATACCACGGGGTATAACCGCCGTACAGTTGATTCCGGACGTTAATCGCTACATCGCGAAGCAATGTTGGTAGATATTTACACCAAAGACTAATTGACTAACTGTTCAGTTAAGTCTTCAATGTTTATGAAAAAAAAGTTTACTGCTCCTGGCAGCATTGTATATCATTTATATTACATGAACACCATGTGACTATTTTAAATAGACAGGTTTGTGAATTACTTGTAAACATCGCGAAACAAACACTATGTGTAACTCAAATTTGATTAAACTACAAATAGAGCATAATTGGTTGGCTCTTTCACTAAATGCGACCGTGTATTTTGTGCTTTGTTGTTGTTTAAATACATAATAGAGAATTCTCGATATCTGACTTTACTAACGTCATACATAAAGTATACGTAAGAAATCACAATTAAGACCATATTTGAGATTGAATTGTCTCCCTTTTTCCGAAAAAAAAAATGACATATTAAAATGCATTCAGCTATAATTTCGCCATTATCTTCATATTTTTTCTTAATCTAATTAGGATATTTGAATTAAGACAACATTGTTGTAGGGAAAAATATTTATTTTCAGTTAGGGAATCATGAATACATTGGACAATTAAAACAATCTTTTGTTGGTGGATACTGTACGTGTAAGTCTTCAGATATACCTTATAGTCAAGTCAGAATCAACATGTGTGAAATTATAAAAAATCAAATGATAAATATTTATGGTTGATACAAAACTTCACGCCAACATATAAATGTGTCGTATATCTTATTTCAAGATAGTTCTTGTTTGTTTATTGTCGTCAGTACATAATTAAGGCAATCTGAAATTAAGCCCTGGGTCTGGACTAAAGCTCCGTGATGAAGGCCATACGGTAACCAATAGTTGCTTAAAATCAACATTATTCCCCCTGGTAGTTAGTTATCTGATTTTTAATACTGTTAGACATCGACCATTCATCTTTTGTGGTTGAACAAAGGATTTTTTAAAAGTTTGATTCTTTATTGCTTCATATATACTTCATCAAATTGTCTGTGCGAAATAAAATGCCCCTCCGCACCAAATATTTAAACACATAAAAAGATGGTTCGTTCCTTCTATGATCTTAACATTAGAAAGAAAATTAACGGAACATCTGAGTTGCTATCTCCTTGCCATATTGTACCAAACATCTCTTTAAACGAGTATCCACAGTAAGGTTGAACACATAAATAACGAAGTTATTTTTTGGGAAGAACTTCTTGCAAATACGTTTACGAAATATCGAATGAAACAAGTGTGGACACAGGCTAGCGTGGATAATATCCAGCATATAAGAGAATTGCACGGTCAAACTCATAAGACCCAAACAAATTCGATCTTGATCTGGATTTTGTCATGGACATTTGCCAGCAAGACAATACCACCAGATAGACCACCAGAAAGACAGACATACAGACAGATAAGACCACCAGACCGACAAGCCCATCAGACAGACAGACAGACAAGACCAACAGACAGTCACACAAACAAGACCACTAGACAGACACACTAAAAGACCACCAGACAGACACACAAACAAGACCACCAGACAGACAAGACAATCAGACAGACAGCCAGCCAGACAAGACAACCAGACAGACAGCCAGTCAGACAAGACCACCAGACAGACAGACAGACAGACAGACAAGACCACAAAACACACAGACAGACAGACAGACAAGACCACCAGACAGACAGACACACCAGATAGATAGACAGACAGACAAGAACACCAGACAGACAGACAGACAAGACCACCAGACAGACACAGACAGACAAGAAAACCAGACCAGACCACCAAACAGACAGACAGACAGACAGAAAAGACCACCAGAGAGACACACAAACAAGACCACCAGACAGACAGACAGGACCACAAAACAGACAGACAGACAGACAGACAGGACCACCAGACAGAGAAATAAAACCAAACCACCAGACAGACAGACAGACAGACAAAACATGAAGACAGACAGACATACAAGATCTTAAGACAGACAGACAAGACCACCAGACAGACATACAGACAAGACCACCAGACAGACAGACAAACAAGACCACCAGACAGACAGACAAACAAATATAATAAAGTCTCCTACAGCTCAACTTCACAGGTCAGGGACTTATATAACTAGTTAATATAAAAAAGAAGATGTGGTATGATTGCCAATGAGACAACTGTCCACAAGAGACCAAAATGACACAGAAATTAACAACTATAGGTCACCGTACGGCCTTCAACAATGAGCAAAGCCCATACCGCATAGTCAGCTATAAAAGGCCCCGAAATGACAATGTAAAACAATTCAAACGAGAAAACTAACGGCCTTATTTATGTACAAAAAAATGAACGAAAAACAAATAGGTAACACATAAACAAACGACAACCACTGAATTACACACTAGATGAGTAACTATCTATATCAATCAACAAAATGTTTTATAGCTAATTAGGCACAAGTCCCATACAAATCAATTTAGTTTAATTACCAATTAAACTTAACCCAAGTTAAACTTAATCAGCATATCTTTGCGTCTTGGCTTTAAACGCCATATATAAATATTTAACATAACGTTGCTATGAAATAAAGAGAAGAGCAAATATATTTGCTGGTTCCCGCAAGGTACATGAAATACTGTTGAGACTGAATATCTCCAGATAAGCCTTTTTCAACTGATTTTTACAGTTCGTTCTTATGTTGTACTATTACAACACTGTTCCAGGTTAGGGGGACTCTGCTAACATCTTTAACCCTCCATATTACGTACATATGTGCCTGTCCCAAGTCAAGAGCCTGTAATTCAGTGGTTGTCGTTTGGTGCCGTGTTACATATTTGTTTTCGTTCATTTTTTTGTACATTAATTAGGACGTTAGTTTTTCGTTTGAATTGTAAAACGTTTTACATTTGTCTTTTCGGGGCCTTTTATAGCTGACTATGCGGTATGGGCTTTGCTCATTGTTGAAGGCTCTACTGTGACCATTTTTAATTTCTGTGTCATTTGGTCTCCTGTGAAGAGTTGTCTCATTGGCAATCACACCACATCTTTTTATATCTACAGATCCTAGGTAAAATGAAGACAAAATAAAGTATCAGATTACCTAAAATATCGACACCAGCAAGTCAGACATTTATTAGTCTTGCTTTGTTTAAAAAAAACACAAGAAAACCAAAAGTAACACCCGAGCAGTTCTTGTATAAATCAATGATTTCAGTTCGACAAAATTTATTCATTCTTTTAGCAAATGCAAATTTTAGTCTTTGGTTAAAATAAAATTGTATTTGAAAATTTAAATTGATGACCGCACAATCAGTCATATCTATTCAAACAAAAGACAGCCAGACGAGCACGACGCATATAGATTATTTTTTAAACCCATTTATCACTATAACATTTAAAATTAAAACAAACTAAAGATAACAATGACGGAATAAGGCATAAAAAAGGCGAATAAGCATTTTTTTATAACAGTATACTCCTGTAAAATAATATAGAACATTTATAAGAATTTAGAACATTTATTAAGAAGATAGGTATTTACAGACACCCGAGATGGGAAATGTCATCTATTGTTGAGCTGTGTGCTGCCCTGTCTAAGAGAAGAGCTGATTTGATTAAAGACGTTTACAGTTAATAAATATACTTGCTATTGAATATGTTTAGATACTGAAATAAATCTTAGTTTATGTAATTAGAGGTTGTATCTGTTTGAATTGTTTTCTCAAAGTTCACAAATGGGTTGGTTTATATTATAAACTTGTTCAATTAGTATTGTCCATTGACTTTAAAATTCCTATTATTGTTTAAAAAGATATACATTTGTTTGTACATCGTTCTACTGTTTAATTGTTCATAAATGTGTCAATAACAATACCTTATAGGAAGCGGGGCATCTCAAAATTATCGAATAACTTATAAAAAGTTAGATTATAGAACAAAGAATGGAAACGAGGAATGTGTCCAAGAGGCAACAACACTAATGGCTAATAAATAAGAAGATGTGGAAAGAGTGCTAATGAAACAACTCTCCAAGTCACAATGTATAAAAAGTAAACAATTATATGTCAAAATACGTCCTTCAACACGGAGCCTTAGTTCACACCGAACAGCAAGCTATAAAGGGCCCCAAAATGACCATTGTATCACAATTCAAACAGGAAAACCAACGGTCTAATCTATTTTACAAAACGAGAAACGAGAAACATTTATCAAACATACCAACAAACGACAAGCACTGTTCCTGACTTAGATTCCTGACTTAGGACAGGTGCATATAATATATGTTTGAACGTTTTAACAGCACCAACCTTCACCCTAAACCTGATACAGCAGTATAACATTACAAACAGAAAAGACGCACTATAAAATATTAATTGAAAGTGGCTTTACTCTTAGACTATAAAAAAATGAATGTAATATGAAATCGTGTACCAGTGTATGACTGACATTTCTGCAAATTTACTTTTCATATGTTGTGATGGCTCTTGCTCTTTCTGCATGAAAGAAAATAAACTTTCAGAAAGTAAAAAAAAATTATAATTTTGCAGCCATCAGCTACATTTTCTTTTATCTGTTTTGACTCCTTATAATTATAAAATCTTGATTTATTTCCTTGCAAAACTTCTAAGTTTGTTCGATTTCCTGTAGTATGTGCTGCAACGCATTTAAAAGTTTGGAATTGATGACAGGGGACTCTACAAAGATCCTTTAGTAATCTAAATAAATGTTCATCGGTTGACAAATAACATTGCACATTAACGTAACAACTGAAATTGTAAAAATACAAATGTCGTCTTCACCGAAAACTTAAATAATCAATTTGGAAAAAATGTATCAAATATGTCAACTTTAAATTAAAAGATACTGATATATTTCATTTTATCTATAAAAATCGTATTTTTTAGCTTACTGTCAAACAAATTTAAATCTGTCAAACAATCACCGACTTACCATCTTACGTATGCAAAGTCAGTGATTAAGTTCGTAATACATAAGTTTTCACCTGTTTAACGGTCTAAAAATGATTTTGGGAAAAGAAAGACAATCCAAATTAATAATTTTCACTTTCATAGGTACAATGTATGTTGAAATGACGCTTGAAAGGTATAAATAACATGTAGTTGACGCTTCATACGTACAAATACCATTGTTAAGTAACATTTAATGTATAAAGTAGATACTTATGTCGCTTGTGTTGCTTTCTCTATTACGAATGAGAAACCCGTTGTTTTAATTTTATTTGAAGACATTTACTTGAAAAACTGACCTCAGAATTTTGACACTGTACGATTCATTCTCTTTGTAGGTTGTTTTGTTTCTTTAGTACGGTGCGTTGTATATTCTTGTACTGTTCGTTGTGCAAAAGCCTATCAATACGGTAGAAATATGTATGACACGGCGTGACAAATGTTCAAAGCTTTTTAAAGCGAGTTATAAAACTTTTAAATAAAATTCGTCGTAGAAAAACGTTATATTCATGGATGTTCTGCTCCAGTAAATTTTCGGATCCATAACAAGCTAATAACAAACTCACCAACAATATTTGAATATTCATGATATGAACGTGGTTATACCCGTGTATATTCAAGTAAGCTTCTACGACTAGCTTGCATTTCAAATTGTAAATATCATCAATATTAAAGTCATTTAAAAACTATTTTCAGTTGTTGTATGTCGAATAATCATATAAAACGACAATGAAAATTCATCGCACTTCCAAAAATTCCACATCAGAAATGATTGCACTTACAGTGATAATTCATCACATATATAGTTAAAATGAATCGCATTCAGTAATCAATATTATGGATTCTGCTGCTTAAATAACACTTTTTTGGACTTTAATCCTGTTATTATACATTAAAAAGTTATATTCTAATGAAATTCTGTTAAAACATACATTCAAATCTATTATTTTGTATTTTCAAAAAGTAAACAAACGCATTTTTTCCCATCATCCTTTATTCTACAATAGACATACTCGCATACAACAGTGAAAATGAACTAACTGGATTCGCACTTTATATACACTGCAATCTTCCGTAAAGTTAAATATAGACGATTCGGAAGATTCCAGTTTTACTACTAAGCAAACCGAAAAGAGGTTTGTGCATGGAATCATTTTATGGTTACAGTTACTCTTGCAGTCAGTAAATTCGTAGCCACTTTATTTTATATAATCAGCATTTTTGGATATAATTAGTTTTTTTATCAATATAATTTTCATGAACTCTTTTCATGTAAATTATATTTATAAAAACAGGTGATTGGGTCACAAGGTGTACAATAAAGTGCCTATGAACTTACTGAACGCACGAGTGACTCTATTCATAAAAAGTGTCCGTGTATCTTCTTAAAAAGTATCCGTGTAACACCCGTTAAAGTACGGTTTTTCTATAGCTCTGCTGGGGGCAAAGTCGTACAAAAAATGTAGGCCTTCCAGGAACCACATAATAAACATAACTGTATCCATGTAAATGTCAAGTTTATAAAACAATGCAAACTGATCGTTATCAAACTAGTTATCTGGCTTCAATATACTATTTACAGTTACAGTCTTATTAGAGAATTTTAAGTTTCAAACGAAACTTACGTACGTAAACGCAAGTAACTTAGGCTTACAATTATAAGACATAATATGAATTGTGGCTGTCTCCCTTCGCCGGTTTCAGCATTTCAGTCGGGTAGTTATACTAAAATAACATTCATGTATCAGGCACGGACCATTCAATTTTAGGGGGGAGGGTTTAAGATGAAAATATTTCTGGCCCTGATTTTGACTGAAATGAAATGTCAAAATAAACAGGCAGGACTCGAATTTATGGTGAAAGAAATTTTGGATGAGCATTTTCAAAATCAAAAGGCAGAATAACAAAAATTGGCCACAAAAAAAATGATTCAGAATACAAAGAAAAAAATCGTGCAACCCTCCCATAAAAATCAAAGGGTTGCTCCCTTATTGAAAAACATGGACATTCTTTCAACTGAACGAAAGTAATATGTGAACAAGTATTAGAAAATAACACATTTATGTAAAAAATAATTTACCACAAACGTTTTCGGTAATTGAAAGTCAAAATTTTGCTTTTTTTTTATATGCTTTTTCTCGGGACAGAGGGAATTTATCGACCTTACTATACCTAAATACAAATAGTTCTGTATGGAACGCCAACACTGTCTTGTTATGCCCATTTTCATTATATGATGTGCATTTACCTTAATATGATGTGCACTTGTCATTATATGATGTCCAAACACCTTTATATGATGTGCAAATATCCTTATATTATGTGCAAGTATCCTTATATGATGTCCAAACATCCTAATATGATGTGCAAATATACTTATATGATGTGCATATATACTTATATGATGTACAAATATACTTATATGATGTGCAAATGGTCTTATATGATGTGCAAACATTCTTATATGATGTGTAAATATCTTTATATGATATGCAAATATACTTATATGATGAGCAAATGTACTTATATGATGTGCAAAGATCCTTATATGATATGCAAATATGCTTATATGATGTGCAAATATACTTATATGATGTGCAAATATCCTTAATGTGCATTTTCCATTATATTATGTACAAACATCCTTATATGATGTGGTTTTATCATTATATTATGTGCTTGTAACCTTATATGATGTTGTTTATTTTACTTCATTATATGATGTCGAAACGCCATTATATGATGTGCTTTCATCGTCGTTATGGTCAATAAACATGATTACGATTAGAACGATTACTGTCTACGTCATAAATGATTCCGATCTGCATCTGTGGAATTACTATACACTCGGCTCAAATCTGTAGATATCATTTGGAAAATGGTTGAGATTTAAAATGAGATAACCTTGGCGTGTTGGTACCTCGTTTTAAGATGTAAAAAATCACATCTGATATTGTTGGAAAATTATCAAAATATGAATTGCAAAGTTTAGTTTTAATCGATGGGTCTACAATAATGAACATACTGTTGAAATTATTAAATTTAAGAAATAATTCTTTTATGCCATGCTCTATGCTCATTTTAACAAGGGAATAGCATTATATTTGTCAATATCTTTATACCTAGCGTTAGCGTTTTTTCTATAAGAAGTTAATACATGAATTTCCGTAATGTTCATTTTTGTAAATTTTGCCTTGCTGATCATTTTAGCTGTTCAAGTTTCCCTTTATATATTACTTTTCTTAAGATAGACACAAAAATGGGCAAAAAAAAACAGACATGATTGATAGGGTATCTGATCATATAAGGGGCCGGTCATTTGTAACCTCAAAAAGAGGGGATAGGAAGAAATAAAGGGGGCCTAAAATTTTATTATATTTGGAATGGAAAGGTTGTATTTAATTTTTTATAGTTATAGATTTGTCGCCGTATAATGTTATGGCGATGTCTTCATCATCCGTAGACTTCAATTTTTACGCCTCGTTCCGCTCGCCTCAACTGTTAAAACCTAAATCATTAGTTTCAACAATTTCTTTTAACAGTGTGTTTTTCATCTGAAGCTAATATTGAATGAAGGTGTGGTAAATATCAATGAGACCATAACCGGCATATCCAAATTAAGTTCACTGAAGTCGCAAATAACTTCCACACTTGATTTTCTAGATCCACTCCTGACGCAACATTTTAAACTTTTAATGCAATAGAAACTTCATGCGTTTTTGTTGTTGTTATTACGAACAAAAGTATTGAAAATGTGTTTGTGTGTGATTGTTCGGTAGAGGCTTCTTTGGGGAAAAGGGGGTTGAAATGTTTATATCTTTGGAAAGGGGGTTCTTGATTGTTTTTCCTTCTTCAAGGTGTATAGACTTGAAAAAATAAGAGAAATTCCAATGTTTCCTCCCACGTCGACTTTAATAAAAAATAACATGGTTATTTTTTTTAATTTCATTATTGTTTTATTTTTTCCCTCATTTTAAATGGAAACAAACTATTTCGCTTCCTTTCTGAAATAGATAAAATCTCTTTGAAGAAATTTGGAATCAAACATTTACAAAAAAACATGCCTCCCACTCACCAAAAAAAAAAATCAATGGTCGGTACGTTAGCCCTGTTTACTTGAGTCTGGAGGTGTATATATGAGCGGCCTCCCACGAAACCTTTTATATTGCTTGTTACTGTCTAGTGTCTACTGCTATCGTGGTGGCTCGGAGTCAGAATGATGTGTCTGGGTAAAGTGACATGTTTTCCTTCGGACTATTACCTTGTGAACTAGCATGCTAAAAATCCGGATCAGGGTGTCGGTCTAGTACAAAGCTGGGGTTAATATTTATATCACATTAACATGTTCTCGTACGAATGTGGCCGAGTGGTCTAAGTAGTCGAACTACTGTATCACTATCCTGTCAACACTTAGGTTGTGAGTTCGAATCCTGCAGATGGCAGGTAAACTCGACTCCAATCTTAATTGACTAGAATTGTCAGTTGTCCCACCGAAGGTCGGTGGTTCTCTCCGGGCACTTCGGCTTCCTCCACCAATATAAACTCACCGCCACGAAATAGCATGATAGTGTTGAAAGTGGCGTTAAACAACAATCAATCAACAAATTAATCAATCAATCATCCATACCGGTATAATTATGGCTTCTATATCTATATCTTTATTCTCATAAAGTCAATGCAGGACATCAGTACAGAGATAACAACAATAACTATTTTAAATATATTCAAAACAAGGGAGAGAGGTTACAAAAGTCACTAGCCAGGAGGACGAACACAAGTATTAATATTTTTTATAACCGAACAAAGCTTCTTCAGGACTGGTTTTCGAGTACTCGACATAAGTTCAGAGAATTTAACTGTATTATGTCGTTGTACAAAATAGGAGGATAAATACGCTTTACGTTTTTGATCGAAAAAAGTACATTCAAATATATAAGTGATATTCGTCTCCAATTTGTCGATTGTTACATTGATGGCAAAAACGGGTTTCTCTTAATACGTTTTGCCACCTTCCTGTTTCAATCGGCAATTTGTTATTAGTCGATCGAAATCGACAGAGAACAACGGCATCTTTAAAGTTCAAAATATTAAAATATTCCTCAAATTCCCGGGTTTTCCTTAAAAAAATTGTAGTTTTTGGACGAATTTTGGATTAGCATATTCCATTTCTGAAAAAACCTGTTCTAACAATCTTTGCTTTATAACAGTTTTTAATCAATCTTAATTAATGAAATTTTGTGTTTCCCATATACATGTATGTGAGAAACCACAATTTTGAAATATTTTTTTGACAAACAGAATCCATGTAGTCTGCATGTTATGATGAGCGTTCATATGGCGAGAGAGTTAATATGATATAAACGAAAACTTTGCTTGTTTTCCGGATATCAAATTTACCAAAAATAATACTATTCGAACTTTTATATCTATGTCGACCGGATGGCGACCTAATTGCCCGTAAACCATATAATTTGGTGTTGAGGATTTCAGATTTAAAAGTAATTTACAGAATTTTAAATGTATCTTTTCTGGTATATCATTATTACTAAAACCCCATACTTCGCTCCCATACAACAGAATGGGCTTGATCATTTTGTCAAAAAGATCAAGCTGACATTGTACAGAAAGCTGATACATCCTTCCCATTCTCAGGATTTCGTACATGGCTTTTAAGGCCTATCGGATAAATGTTTTTGTCATATTAAAATTCCCTGTTTTAGTAAATACAATTCCCAAATAGTTATACTGCTTAACTATCTCAATGTAAGTGTCATTGTAAGAAAATCGGAGATTTTTTGACAAACGTCCAAAACCAAACACTAAGGTTTGGTTTTGTCAACGTTTACTTTCAATTTCCAAGCCTTACAATAACCTTTGAAGGCATTGAGTTGAGTCTGCAGGTCCTGTGCTGTTTCGGCCAACAATACCGTGTCATCTGCGTACAATATTATAAAAAACGCAGAAATTTTCTTAGTCATTCAAAAGTAAAGAAAATAGGAAAGGTGATAAGTTTTCTCCTTGTCGTACACCATTGTCACAATGCAAAGTATTCCGAATTACAATTATTATATGATACACTAGATTTAATATCACTGTACATATTCAATATTACATTATACATCTTACCATGTATTTTATTCAATAACATTTTATAAAACAGACCATCTCGCCATATTATGCATGAGTAGATAATTTTATAGCTATTGTTATGAAATATTTTTAAAACTGACTGTGAGTTCATTGGTGTCTTTTGCAATGAATAGAAATTAGAAGATGTGGTATGAGTGCCAATGAGACAACTCTCCATCAAAGTCACAATGTTAAAAGTCAACAATTATATGTCAAAGTACGACCTTCAACACGGAGCCTTTGCTCAAACCGAATAGCTAGCTATAAAGAGTCCGAAAAATTGTTTTATCGTATTTTCGACGCAGCCGGGAATTTCTTCAACTAGCTCCTGTATTAATTGATCTAAATCTTCCTCCGAAATGTTCGAAACGTTAATTTTTGTTAAATTGCATTGTCTCACTTTTCCTGTAAATTGCACTTTCGATAGCGATAGCTACAGATTTGAG
This sequence comes from Mytilus coruscus, assembly GCA_017311375.1. Taxonomy (NCBI): domain Eukaryota; kingdom Metazoa; phylum Mollusca; class Bivalvia; order Mytilida; family Mytilidae; genus Mytilus; species Mytilus coruscus. Next base: position 106,442,119 of record CM029595.1, on the reverse strand, counting down.
CCGGGTTTATAGTTACTCCGCAGAAGCAGATCGGAATCAGTTATGACGTAGACAGTAATCATTCTAATCGTAATCATGTTCATTGACCATAACGACGATGAAAGCACATCATATAATGACGTTTCGACATCAGATAATGAAGTAAACCGAACCACATCATATAACACGCACATAATATAATGACACAACCACGTCATATAAAGATGTTTGCACATAACATAAGGGAAAATGCACATAATATAAGGATAGTTGCACATCATATAAGGATATTTGCACATCATATAAGTATATTTGCACATCATGTAAGGATATTTGCACATCATATAAGTACATGTGCACATCATATAAGTATATTTGTACATCATATAAGTATATATGCACATCATATAAGTATGTTTGCACATAACATAAGGGAAAATGCACATAATATAAGGATAGTTGCACATTATATAAGGATATTTGCACATCATATAAGTATATTTGCACATCATATAAGGATATTTGCACATCATATAAGTACATTTGAACATCATATGAGTATATTTGTACATCATATAAGTATATATGCACATCATATAAGTATGTTTGCACATCATATAAGGATGTTTGCACATCATATAAGGATGTTTAGACATCATATAAGGATATTTGCACATCATATAAAGGTGTTTGCACATCATATACTGACAAGTGCACATCATATAAAGGTAAATGCTCATCATATAATGAAAATTGGCATAACAAGACAGTTTTGTCTTTCCATAGTTCTGCATGGTCGTCGTTCTATCGAACTGACGGAGGAGCGTTTAACTAAATAGTTCTGCATTGTCGGCGTTCTGTCGAGCTGACGGAGGAGAGTTTAACTACCTGACTATACCTATATAGTTTAGCATGGTCGGCGTTCTATTGAACTGACGGAGGAGAGTTTAACTACCTGACTATACCTAAATAGGTCTGCATGGTCGGCGTTCTATCGAACTGACGGAGGAGAGTTTAACTACCTGACTATACCTAAATAGGTCTGCATTGTCGGCGTTCTATTGAACTGACGGAGGAGAGTTTAACTACCTGACTATACCTAAATAGGTCTGCATGGTCGGCGTTCTATTGAACTGACGGAGGAAAGTTTAACTACATGACTATACCTAAATAGTCTGCATGGTCGGCCCTTTGCCGGGCTTCGGTATATTGATATTTATATATAATTATATATATAATTAATATTTTTAAAAACAAAAAATAAAAATTAAATAACCAAACATAAACAAAAGAAAAATAATTAAAAGTTATAAATGAAAAATAATAAGCCAAAAGTAAATCAAAAAGAAAAATAATAATGTTGAAAGTTAGATAAGTTATATAAATAAAACATTAGAAAAAAACACTGTAAGACGCAATGGGAAAGGAGGACTGGAAATTTGGAAATAAAAATTTTAATGCCAAAGTTTGAGAGGATGCCGCCGTTTTGGAAAGAAAAAAATAATGCCAAATGTTGGTGTGCGGAAAGGGTTTAGAAAGTAAAAAGTTAAAGCCAAACTGTGAGTCCTCTGAATTAAGAAAGAAAAAAATAATGCCAAATTGAGGAATGCTATGTATAATTTAGAGAAACCAACAAGGTGTATGTAATTTTATAAGCCGAATGCGTGTGCTTATTGGCGGTGCAAGTGTAGTGCGTTTTATTGTTTGATATTTGAAGTGAAGAATATGTATGGAATTTGAGCCGAAATAATTATAGACAAAAGGTGTATGTAAAATATTAAGTTGCTTTGTACCAGACCACCGTAGTTGTGGTACTTTGAGGTGCGGGCGCACCGGGTGTTGCACGCAGATTAACAACACCCGCACAGAAATCCACGTCCCTGCACGACGGGTTCTATCGAACCAAAAAGGAGCATTCTATAGGGAGCTTTCTCAACAGGTGGCCCACAATTATTATGATTTTGCATAGTTACTTTGTAACCGTAGTATATTCTCTAGGAGGGTTGAGATCTCACAAAACATGTTTAACCCCGTCGCAGTTTTGCGCCTGTCCTAAGTCAGGAACCTCTGGCCTTTGTTATAGATATAGGAAGATGTGGTGTGAGTGCCAATGAGACAACTCTCCATCCAAATAACAATTTATAAAAGTAAACCATTATAGTATGTTTTTTTTTAACTTTGGTTCATTTATATGTTTCGGAGTTTAGTGTGACGACTATTTTCGCTGAACTAGCATACATTATTGTTTAGGGGCCAACTGAAGCCCGCCTCCGGGTGTGGGTTTTTCTCGCTGTGTTAAAGACCCATTAGTGGCCTTGGGCTGTTTTGGTCAGGTTGTTGTCTCTTTGATGCATTTCCCGTTTCCATTCTCAATATTTATCTCGTATAAATTTCAATTTCAAACTGTATTAGGATAGGATTAGTGTCCGCCTCAAAGGAGGTAATCTTATATTCGTGCTCTAGGCGCCTTAGATATATATCAGTTAGGGACCGACCATATAACTTGAAGGGGGCATGTTTTTTTTGGAGTAAGAAGGATGTTTTCGCGAATTTTTTTTTAGTTTTTAATCGCGACATCTTATTTTTTAAACATTATTTTATATGGTAAAATTCCGCTCTTAAATTTTTTTTTACACCTCCCTGGTAAAAATGTTCATTTTTCTAAAAAAAAAAGCATAACACTATTCATTTAGGAAAATACATGCCACGCCCCCTTTTCAGGTTTAGTTCAACATCACATAGGAGGAAGAGGAAAAGGGAGGGGGAGGTAAATGTAAGTAGCGTATAGTACTTTTGTTAAGCGGTCTTCCGGATATTTTAAAAGAGTAATTATCTTTCCCCAGCGATGCTTCGAAGGGTAATAGTAACACAAAGCTACCTTCAATCCTTATGTCTGTCCGTCGGTCCGTCCGTTCGTAACACTCTTGTTGACACTCTTGAATCTGCATTCTTCAAGGGATTTAAAACATGGCAAATTCATCACACCGCGAGATGTTCTGTTTTCACTTGCCATAATGGGCTTTCCTATGTAAAAGTTTTCAAAATGCTTTTCTTGATAGATTATTTTTAATGCCCCACACATGTCACAGATCATTCATTTTAACAAAGAATAATTGAGTTATCAATGAGACCAACAAAAAATCATGTCTGGTAATCTTACAAATATTAATAAAAACCCTGGCAATCAAATAATCACTCACTAACGGTCTAATAATCAAATAATCGGGGTATTTCAATATGCCGAAATATTAGAAAAACATAACAATCCACAGATATATATTTACCTGAATTACTGAACTTGTGAAACTCTTTTTCTACGAAGATAGGAAAAATTATTAACTGTATATCATTTAAAATATACCTGTGTCCCCTGCGAACAAAGTTTGCCTTTTCGTATTTTTAAATAAAGTGAAAACTCTCTCTATCGTGGAATACGTTATTTTAAAATAGATTTGAACTTAATGGAAAAAGGGAGACAAACACAATTTTACAAAGACCAAGTTTAGGCATATGACGTTATTTTGAAGTGCATTTCTTTTAGACAATAAATTCAAATTAAAAAAAAATTGCACCTGCTCTATCTCAAAAATATTTTACCAGTGTAGTGTACTACTATTTGGACAAATAATATCAAAATTATAGAAAAGTCTACCAGCTCCAACTGAAAATATGGACAATTCTATGTTAAGGGGGTCTAAAATTCAGTTTTACTGCTTCAGACATACTAATTTTTTACCTTTTTTAGCTGGACCAAATCACTACTTAACATACATATTCAGCTCCTTACTTAATATTTCATGCATAAAATATAAAGAAATAAATTTGGAAAGTGTATGAAAAAAATTTGCAAGTTATACACTGTCGACACTAAGGACGATAACTGTGTCCTTTGACCGTATTTCGTACGTCAAAATATACGATTTTTACAAGTTTAATGGCCAAAGGGAGATAACAATTAACATGTATTCGAAATGTTAAGGGAAATTACGTCAAGTACGTCAAAAACTTAAAATTCTCTAATATGACTCAGTGGACATTTTATAACAAATATGAAATGGAATCAACGAAAATGCTGATAAAAAACAAATGCAGCTGTTTATTTTCAATTCATGAAAGTAGTGAAATTTTATTTCATATATTTACCAATAAAACTTTTATATTTTTTCATATTTAAGAATTTTGTAATTTTGTTGGTGTGTTAAAGCATTGACTGAAGCACATTTCGTATGAAGCGCCTTTCTGAAAATGTGCGCACGATTAACGCTTAAACAACCCTATAAGATAACACAAAAAAACCCCATTTAACTCTTATATAACTACATTTATATGCTACGACCATGAAATTACGAGATATATCAAGCTTTTGGTGTATTTTGCTATGCATTATCATGACGTTGTCATGGGAAGCACGTGCAGTCATTTATGTTGCATTTGATTGGGAAATAAAAAGTGATTGTGAAACGCCTCGCGATTGTTGTTATCCAATCAAATATATGTATTATTATCAATATACATGTTTATTATAACTCTTTAAACAAAAGAGAAAAACAATGAAATACTTTTAAACACTTTTAAATATTTTAATTAAATCCTCTGAAAATGTATGAAAAACACATTAAAAAATTCGTTAAATCAAATTAACTATGTTACTGTTCTCATTATTTGACTTTATTTCCTGTGACTTTTTATCCGTGACTTTAAACAAGTTTAATTTTGCCAAGACATGTATCATGGTATGATTTTCAATTATTTGAATTGTAAATTTGATAATTTTTAATTTATAAATTTGTAAATGCTGATGAACAGATCAGTTAACTGCAGAATCAATTTTATCTTTCAAAAAGAAATTATTTTCAAAGATTAAAAAGTTTCGCATACATATATTCAAACCGGATTGTCAACTAAGTATTTGTATCTTTTAGTGTAATAACACGTGTCGCTTTTTGTTTTTATCATTACTCCGACTTTCTGCCATATGAATATTCTGAAAAAGATTGAAAAAGAGGACGAGAACAATTCATGAAACTAGTTTAAATTTTCTTCTCTCTCTCTCTGATGTCCCTGTTCCCATTCTGTCCGTGCTTGCATTATGTGGTACGTAATGCTTTGTTTTGATGTGCTGTTTTTTTGTACCTACAGTATTTGTTTAAGTCGGTGCGGGATGTTTGTGCTTTTTCATATGACATTTGCGCTTTTTTTAATGGAAATTTGCGCTTAAATTTATAGGACATTTGCGCTTTTACAATATTTGCTTCTTATGAGTACCTTCCTATTTTAACCGGGCTTAGGACCGGTAGGTTTTACCTGGAAGAGTTAAAGTCATAATTTTCGTTATTGTTAAAAGTTTTATAGTCATTTCATAGCACATTTGTGTTTAAAAGTTATTTTATAGCACATGAATATAGTTATATAAAGCTAAAAGTAAACATTCTAAAGACTTAAAGAAACGTATATTCATCACAGGTCAGTTTTCGCTTGATATCTGTAGCTCAGGGAATGAACAAATTTAGCTCATGTAATCTGTCCTGACTGGTATTTCGCCTACATTGCAACTAAATATTCTAGTCTCTCTTTCTCAACTCTTGACTGAGGTCCCTGTTCATCAAGATAACGAATTTTAATGAATTTAACCGACTGTTGTTCAGTGATAAAAAGCCATCGTGACATATACCTTTTTTCCCTTTATTAGTCAATAACCTTAAACTCTATGTTCAAGACTGTGTCAATAGAGATTTACGGAAAGTCGCGGTATCGACTGTTGACAATGGCTTTGACCGGTAAAATGAAAGGGGTCGTCTTAAATGTGAAATTTACGGTGCACTTGATTCATAAGGTTTTTTTTTGTGCAAAAAAAACCAATTTATTGCTCCGCCGGTAATAAGCAGCAAAATTTGAATTCAGAGTTTTCTTAACAGCACAATTTAATTTGATGTATCGTCAAGCTCATAGTCATAATATATGACGCCAGATAAGTACATTTGAATGATTTTCTGCAACTATAATGCTAAGGGAGCTACCATTTGATTTTTATGGGGGGGGGCTAGGATGAAAAATTTTGTCCTGCATTTTTTTTAGTTGAAATCTCTGTCCTGCCTTTTTATTTTTCACTCTATTCGGTCCTTTTTTTTTCTCAAGTTTATCCTGACTTTTTTTTTACTTAAATTGACATCCTGACTTTTTTTTTGCAAGTGCCTAATCCTGCCTTTTTTTTTTTTAACTCAAAACTCCTGTCCTGCCTATTTTTTTCAAATTCCATCTAAACCCCCATAAAAATCAAATGGTAGCTCCCTAAAGTGTACAAATAAAAAATAAATCCGATTTTCTGATAGAAATATTTCCTGTTCCACAGATACAAAAATAAAGGCAATAGATATAGGAAGATGTGGTATGAGTGCCAATTAGACAACTCTCCATCCAAGTATCAATTTATAAAAGTAAACCATTATAGGTCAAGGTACGGCCTTCAACACGGAGCATTGGCTCACACCGAACAGAAAGCTATAAAGGGCCCCAAAAATAATTACTAGTGTTAAAGTTTACCAGCGGGGAAAAAGGAGGGGTGTTAACAAATAATCAGTGTTGATTGACATTTGTGCCAACCAATTAGTCTAAGAGGCTATGTGGCCATTCTTACAACCTTCATGGGCCATCGGACACAATTTTGGAAAATGGCAACCTAAATAAAGAATGTCTACCAAGTTTGGTTTGAATGGGCCAAACAGTTTTTGACGAAAATCTGTTATTAACCAAATCAGGTTATGGTAGCCACGTTTATAAATTTGTCGAAATAATCAGTTGCAGTTTTAGCGAAGGATCATCCCAGAAACAGTTCTACTATCTAAATCGTAGTTTTTGACGAGAAGTCGACTGCTCAAAGGCTTTGATGGCCATTTTTAAAATTGGATAGGGCTGTCAGATATAAATTTTGTAGTGAACCAGATAAAGAGCATTCCTATTTTGGTCATTTAAAAAAAATGTCGAAATTACAACTTTTTAACCATCCTCTTTATGTTGTCTATCCTGTTACTTAAACTATATATATAGTAACAGAATAGACAGTAACAATATAGATAAATTTCTTTATTTATGAATGTTGTTGTGAAATAACTATACTCCACTCGTTGCAGTGATAACGTTTTTCTTCTGCGGGCTTGGTTTCCAACACGTAATTGCACTTTTTACAAGTGTAATTTTGTTGTCATTTATACATTTGTTTGTAACAGCATAGACACGACAGAAGGGAACGCACTTATTTTTTTACTCAAGCTTTTGAATCCTTTTCTATACAATGTGATGTAAGAAACGTGCCATGTACAATTTTAAGGATATTTGTGATTTTGAATCATAACTGAAAAGTTTCATATCCAAAAGGAGAAATAATTTACCGGTTGATCTAGTATCGGTTACAGGATGACATGCATTTCATGAACGTCGATTGAAATTAGTTTGTAAGAAAACGTGTTGCATTTAAAAATAATAAAGAAACTGTGAATTGTTATTAGAGTTACTATAAACATTCTAAAATAGTTAATTTTGCAGATTTCAAGGCAATCAGAAAACATGCAAAAAAAATAATATGAAATTTGTTACCTTGACACTGCATGTACGCACATAATTTTATATTATGTATAAAACTTACTTAAATTTTTATATTATAATCTCGTGTAAGTGGATCTAAATCGTGTTTATCATTGATTTAAAGACTCATAAATGCAACAATTTTTCATTTAAACACTTTCAACTACGTTTTTCATTAAAAATACAAATTTTAGCATATGTGTACTGAATTGTTTTTTTTTAAATGACCCGTACACTAAGTTTGGTTCAAATACATTTTAAGCCTTAAAAGACAACGGACAACAACGGATGCCTAGTGATCATGACATTAACTCGCAGACCTTTGACCCAATGAGCTAAAAAAAGGGCAATACGATTTGTGAAATTGTATTTGACAGTTTATTGTTTTATTCTAACAGGTATTTGCATCTTTTACCTTGAAATGCAAATCGTTTACTACATTTTGTTTAATTTTGAGACGACCCCCTTCATTTTTCCTGTCGAAGTTGGTGTAAACAGTCGGTACCCAGACTTTCCGTAAATCTCTAGTGTGAACTAACTAACCACGGATATAAGTTGAATTTATTTACGTAATGATTACAATTCATTAAAATTACAGGTAGACGACTATAGGTAAAAAGCGCAAATGTCTGGTCAATTTAATACAGGCGTATCAAAATGTAAAGCGCAAATGTCCATAGTGTTTGGAGCGCAAATGTCCTTTCGTGTTACAGGTAAAAAAGCGCAAACGCCTGTGCCTTTTTTATTTATTAATAACTTTATAAGATTCCAGACGAATTTTTGTGCCATGATATGTGCTAAACACTACAGCATTTTACTTTGCAATAAGTGCAAAGAGTGATGACATTTAATACATGCAGCCTCTTCCATTTAAAACAGCTGCTTCCCTTGAAACTTAAATAAGAAATAAGATAAAACAATTTTTTTGTGTTATAACGCAAACATAGGAAAAAATATAAAGAACAAGTTTTTGTGGCGCTAATACGCTTCCACACGAATCATTGTATGAACATATCTTTTTTTTCATATGTTGTCCTCTTAATAGATTTGTTTGGATTGCTGCCTTGTTGACCTAAGCTAAAGATTGTCCAGATCATAACTATATTGCAAAGGTGCTTTTATCAAATAAAAATACCATATTCTGTAATAAATAAATGGCTTCATAAAACTTCAATTACAACATTGAGTTTTATTTTAATGTATAATTATAACATACATGTGTGAGCAATGCAAATAAATCAACTCGGAGGACTAACTTTTCACAATCATTTCTAGTTTGTATATACTAGTATAAGTTATCTTTACAATTTCATGAATATTTTCATATGCTTCTAAGTATAGTAATAAATATAAGATTGTCTAGCGATCATCTGAAGATGATCCAAGAAATAACCATCTGAAGATAGCTTTATTTTCCAACCTGTAACATGCCACAGCAAAGATGTTAATGTATTTCTGGAAATATTGCAAGAAACTTCATTGACATAGCCCCTGGACCTCGGTCTCTAAAAACCCAGCAAAGGACCTCCTTTGTGAAAGAAAAAACAATTTAGCACAAAGGACCTAAAAGGAGTTTAATAAGAGCACAAAGGACATACAATTGTTTATACAATTGGTAAAAAAAGTCATTTCGTAGGAAAACACATATTTGTTTTTATTAAATATTGCGAAAATCGAGAAGTTGAATAAACTGGCCACCAGCTGATTGATGCTCCGCCTACGAAGCCGTCTTCCAAAGTCGGTACGGATATGCATACGATTACGAGATTTCTAAGATTTTCAATTATAGACTCATCTAGTAGACGTCGCGTACTGTGTTGGTGTTAGTTATATGGTAACGTCAATTTGACGCTAATTTTCATGCATTGTATAAATAACGTCGTACTTCTTTCATTTCGTGCAGTTAAATAATGTTTAAAGTATTGTGCCATTGTTTTTTTTTTAGAATGGTGCCATTGTGGTTGTTTTAATTCTTGAGCAACTTTAAAAAAAAAAAGCATTTTAGGCCAAGAAAGATATATATATATATTATTTTTTGTCAGATATATAATATCTCCAAGAGACACATTTCTGATTATTTTAGTCCATGTTTGAAATTTTACATATTTCCAACATTTTGAATTTTTATTCAAATAATCTGTAACACATAAATACTCATTTCAACACATTTAAGTATATTCTGGTTAATATCTTCAGAAAGTGTTAACTTCACCACTACGTACACAAACATCAGTGCATATATATAAACATGAATTTGATTGAAAGAGGCAACATTTTTTTTTAATCGATTTGAAATGTAGTGTATTGTAACCTTGCATGTTTTCTTTTGTCTGCTTTTTATAGTTTCTGGATAACATTTTTATTAGTTGAAGTGTTTATTTCATCACCTGTATTAAAGGTTAAGTATCAATTGTTGAAAGCAAATTCAAAATTTAAAACTAAAATAATTTTATCTAATTTGCCAACATCAAATAAAAGGAAATTTAATCTTAAAGGGGCATTAGCTGTCAAATTCATGTTCATCGATTTGACTTAAATTCTCATATTTGATTTATAACATACTAAAACGTATATCCAAATTACAATAAGTCTGAAATAAACAATTAACAATGCGTGGACTTGATAATATATATCAACTTTTCGTGAATATTTTAGTCTAGACGCCATCTAATTAACCATCGAGATGACCTCCGAAGACTGCTGACGGTCACATAACCCGATATAAACATAAACATAAATATAAATAGATAGCGACCTCGTGCAATTGGACTTTTGTAGGTCTGTTTGATTTCATGTTATAGGTTGAAAAAATAAGTTAATCATCGTTTTTACTTGTATAAGAATGATTTTTTGTGGATCGAATCAGTCAACGAAATGGTTCACCTTTGTTTCGCTGTCAATGTTGACATTCTTTTCCTTTTAATGGCTGAACACGACTAATACATGCGTAACCAATCTCTAGCTAATGGGTTAAATTGAAGGTCACATGAATACGGATTCAATGAGGTCGAATTATTCACTTGCAAGTGAATAATTCATCAACGATGTTTCTTATCTTATTTTGACAAAATTGAACTAAACTGGCTGCTAAAAGCGAATTATTATTTCACTATTTCACTTTCATTAATGATTGAACAAAAAAAAAATCATATTCTAATTTTTTCATATCTCGTAGCTTATGCCCCTTTAACTATGAACAAGTAAACGGATACAGTTCACTGCGTATCATCGCCACCGGAAATTGGGTACTAATGAAGCGGAGAGAAATGGAAAAAAAGTAAACAAGGTAAGAATTCATTCAATTTAAAGCATTTCTACTGATTTGACGAGGGTACCGCTTAAGAAATGATTTTCTGATATATAATTCTTTAAATTATTAGGCCGATAAGTACAAAATTAAGACAAGATTTTGTGTTATACTCAAGAACTTGCCACTTAGTACCTGAAAATTTCGAGGTCGATCGTCCTCTGTCGCCTCATTGGCAAGATATTCAACTGTTTTTCATTATTTTTCCAGACACTTTTTTAGATTATTATAGTGTGGCATCATGTTTACTGAAATTTGTTGTCAAAATGATGTTTTTTAAAGAATATAGACCATAAAAAATAAAGTCTAGGGTACGTCAACTTGCTCGTGTTGACAAATTTACTGTATGGCAACTTGTTTTCAACTGTATGGCAACTTGTTAATTTCAAAATATTTATTTGCCGTTTTTTTAAAGAAAATAAAGTATTAGGTTCAAATATCTTATTATGCATTTGATAAAAATACAATTCGCTTGACACCATTCAAGATGTATACACAATATAAGGCTTGAACAAAGTCCTATTGCATCTTTTACATGTCTGATGTATACAATATGAATACGGCATATACAAAAGCTGGCAAATGTTGTAACTTTCGGAAAGGCATGTCACTGTTTTACTGACCTGTTGTGATGCCCCTGACGTAGCGTTAAATGTTACCCATGTCCGTCCGACCCGTCTGTCCCGTCCGTCCAGAAAGTCCCAAAAAATTGGTTTCCGTTCTCTAACTTTAGTATGCCTTAACCAATTTTTTTTAAAACTTACACGAAATGCTTATCACCACAAAACACAGATCAAGTTATAAAATGGGTAGCTTCACTGTTACCATTCTTGAGTTATGCCCTTTTATAAATGTCGTTGCTGTTCTTAAACTTTAGATTGCCTCAACCAAATGTTTTAACCATACAACATTAGTCAGCATTTGCATATAAGTGATGAACATTTCGGGGATGGGTTGTGGGTGGAGGGAAGGAAAGAGGTAAGGGCAGGAGAATTTTTCCGCATTGAATATTTAGAACCATTAAGTGAATGAATTCTCTTTCAACTTTCAGATAAAATGAAATATAAATGAATTATCATTCTCTGCAAAAAAAAATGTATTGCTACACCACGGCACAATGTTAAGGGGGGTTTGAATGCTCACAAACATGTTTAACCCCGCCTCATTATATATGTGTCTGTCCCTGGTCAGGAACATGTAATATAGCGGCTATCGTAAGTTGCTGCCTGACATATTTGTTTTAATATTTTGTCATAAATCAGGCAACTTTGATACGGTATGGATTTTGTTCATTGTGAAGTGTATAGTGACCAATAGTTGGTCAAATCTATTTCATTTGGACTTTGTTTGAAAGTCCTCTCAGTGAAAACCATTCCACGTCTCCTTTTTCAATTAATGTTATTGTCTTATTTGTAAAAGGCAGATACAGCCAATATATTAGAATAAAGAAAATTAATTTTTAAAAAAACTTCATCTCTATATAGTAAGAAATGAACAAGCTCGGTGGCTAACACTGTTTGAATTTAAATAAAATATTAACCTTAGATTAATCATTTTTGGAAAGAATGAAAGAAGAATCTGATACAAGGGATACAAATCCGGCTGTGGCTACGGCATAAACTATCTATTTAAACTTTCTACTTGAGAATAAAGATGACCTTGTATGAAGTGTTTTTGGTTGTCATCTTAATATTTTATACTTATTAATACAATTCACAAAAGTGAGCATCTTCGACTTGTAAGTTTAAAGAATTATAATAAAATAACATCTAATAAGGACAGGTTGAAATATTTTTGAATCCTGATGGTGCATACTCATAAATTCTTTTGGAAAAATCCACGTAAATCTAAATGTTGATTTGATAGCGTTCATCTATTTATTTGCCCTCGTAAACAATTTTGTTAAAATATCGAAATCGGTAAATTCTTATCGTGAAAGAATAAGTCGGGTACACCTTTTTACATTCATGCGTGCTTAAGTTGCACTTTTTTCTTCTTATTAAGAAAAATGATTTTAATTTGAGAATCTATCTAAAGATTAGATTATTTACACACACAAAAAATAGGGCTTACTGTTGATTTTGAAACTCTATGAATTCACATTTATATTCAACCAAACAGATAGGCCGAGATCCATACCTTTATAAGTTTCAAAACAGAGAAGGTGTGTTTGAAAACAAATAATCACGTACTGCTATATCTTTTAAGGCAAATGCAAGTCTTACTTGTATTAATTATATAATTATAATTGGCACAATATCACATTAAAATTTACTGAGAAATATTATACATAGTAATCATGAAAATGTACTACTGTAACAATGAAAATTCGGACGAATACACTCCTTTTCACTACACTCCATCTACTCCTTTAAGTTTAGGCCAAACAACCTTAGCAACACATGCAACAGTCTTTTATTATTTTTTCCCTGTAAATAAAAAGATTGATTGAATTTACTTAAACTAAAAAAAAAAACACAATCTTATTTTCAATAAGAAACAAGAAAATTAATTCGAAACACAATTCATGATTTATTTCTCCTAATTTTCAATGAAAACAAAGTATTTTCTTCACTTTTCTTTTAACAAAATATTCATTTCAGAAATTAAAAAAATAAACAATAAACAATGTTGAAGACCGTACCTTGACCTATAATGGTTTACTTTTATAAATTGTAACTTGGATGGAGAGTTGTCTCATTGGCACTCATACCACATCTTCCTATATCTATTTAACCCAGCACATTCTTTATGTGTCTGTCTGAAGTCACGAGCCTGTAGTTCGGTGGTTGTCGTTGGTTCATCTCTGTCATATTTGTTGTTTTTCGTAAATTGTTTTGTTATGAGTTAGGCCGTTAGTTTTCTTGTTGAATCCTTCCACAATTTTTAAGTCGGGGCTTTTTATAGCCGACTATAAGGTACGATTTTTCGTTGTTGAAGGCCAAACGATAGCATATAATTGCTTACATACACTTTATTTTACCCTGGTGGATAGTTGTCTTATTTGCAATCATACAACATCTCCACTGTTTATATTTAAAAAAAAAACAGCACCAACAAAAGATGAATGGTCGGGTTTTTTTTATTGAACTTACAAAATTTCACCCTGACAACAAATAAGACAACAGTCGGACTGTTAGTATTATAACGATATATGAATGTATTTAGGATAATATGGTTGAAAAAAAAACCTTTTTGTCTTTAAAAACACAAAGTCAAATAGAGGTACGCAACGACGACTTCTGAACGAAATTAACGGCATATATTTTATAATATTTGATAAGTAGTTTATTTTGTATATTTTTAAGCCGGTAAAGCTTTGATACAGCCAAAATATCGTCACTTGTTAAAATCTAAACAGTGATTAATTTCATCTTTAAATTACAATATATTGCACGACGCCGTACAGACAAAAGTTGTTATTTTGCAATTCGCCGTACAACGTCCGGCAATTCGCCGTACAATAAACAAACAATGTTTTGGTCCATATTCTTTAAAAACATCTTTATGACAACAAATTTCAGTCAATATGATGTCACACTATCATAATCTAAAAACGTGTCTGGAAAAATAATGAAAACCAGTTGAATATCTTGCCAATGGGGCGACAGAAGACAATCAACCTCGAAATTTTCAGGTACTAAGTGGCAAGCTTTGGAGTATAACACAAAATATTGTCTTAATTTTGTACTTATCGGCCTAATAATTTAAAGAATTATATATCAGAAAATCATTTCTTAAGCGGTACTCTCGTCAAATCAGTAGAAATGCTTTAAATTGAATGAATTCTTACCTTATTTACTTTTTTTCCCCATTTCTCTCACCCAATTTCCGGTGGCGATGATACACAGTGAGTTATTACTTTTAATGCAAGTGTGACATTTCAACGGATTTAATAAAATGAACAATATAGGACATAATTTAAACAATATTTACTAATGGAAGACATAGAAAGTTTTATATTTTTTGTATAATTTTGACATAGGAAGAGTGGATAGATAAACTGTGATTTGTGTCTGCAGCATTCGTCCGAATTTTGAAGAGCTCTTTATATAATGAACGATTTGTGTTTTGTGACAGAAATAAAAATTTCAAATAATCCTAAATTCTGCAATGATCTTTTGAAATATTGTAACAAATTTTTTTGTTTTTTTCTCTTGTCATATACGGAATAAAATGAAATATTATTTTCGGAATAATCTATTTGACTTATTTTTTAATATTACTCTTAACTTCTTTCCTATCCATATTTTTTTAAAACTTTTTTTCGGCTTATCCACAAAACAAAGTGAACTTTTCGTCCTGGTCAGACGCGTCCAGTTAACGATGACGTCTTTAGTAAAACATATGTCATTAACACCAAAGACTGCTCTTTCTAGAAATACCTTTTTTTTTCTTCAAAAAGTTAAACAAAGACGAGAATAGCATTAAAACAACGCTGGTCATATGTTGCGGTGTTACTTGTCCACACGCGCAAAATCAGTGTTATTAGGGATCATTCGAGTTACAAAATGAAAAAAGTATTAATTTTAATGCATATTCAATTTCTACTTTTAATTGCGCACATTTTGATATATACATTTATACAGTTATCAATTCCGAAACTTCGAACAAATACAATAAAGGCGAACTGGAAAGCAAAACCCGTATTATGACCAACACCGTACGCGACGTTCGACATATTTTTCATACATATATGTTTAAAAATATTGCAAAACATGAACATATAAATAAAGGCTGGACATTTTACATAAAAAAATAAAGCGAAAGTTCAGTTCCACAAATAATAGCTATTGTATAATGAGGACTTAATTGCGATTAGCATGAACAGAGATAATTTTTTTACAATTAATTATCAGTGTTAAAAAGCAATCTTTAAAAACAAAAAAACTGTTTTAAATACAATTATATGTATATGTATTATATTTTACAAGAAGGTTTAAAATGAGAGAATTTTTTCATAGAAACATTCCTCAAAACCATAAATTCACGACGATACACTCACATTACAATTACGTCTAGACTGGGACTATTATACTAACTTTATGTCCCAGGTCTAGACTACAACAGGTATATTTTCTTTTTCATCAAACAGCCCAACGACATAATTAACTGAAAGACAGCTGTGCAGTCCATTTTTTTATTGAATAGTGTGTATTTTTTGTTCCTCATAGCAATTAAAAGATTCGAAAATAAGAAACTTCGGTAGATACTTAGTTTTTGTCCATTATATTTTTTTTGTCCATAATAACATTTGGCAAAACAAAGTATATATTGACATTTCTGCAATACGGATTTAAAAAAAAATATTAATTTCATAGTTTAAGAAGTACTACCATACCGATC
The DNA here is from genome assembly GCA_017311375.1 of Mytilus coruscus. Classification (NCBI taxonomy): domain Eukaryota; kingdom Metazoa; phylum Mollusca; class Bivalvia; order Mytilida; family Mytilidae; genus Mytilus; species Mytilus coruscus. The sequence continues at coordinate 106,425,909 of CM029595.1, read as the reverse complement.
CTTTTTGCGTCTTGTGAAACATCTTCATAGCAATTATGAATCGCAAAGCAAGAAAATTTCAATAGGTACTCTGTTTTTGTCCAGAAGATATTTTGACAAAACAAAGTTTAAATTGAAATATATTCATTCCTATCAACAACAGAATATTATATTCAAAGATACGGAATTACTGCCGTACAGATCCTTTCTGTCTCTCGTGAAATATTTTTCTCATAGCAATTATGATTTATAGAGTAAAAAAAAAAAGATAGATACTTTGTTTTTGTCTAGAATAAAACTTGATAAAACAAAGTGAAAATTGACACTTCATAATATACGGATCATCAAAATTCATATATAGATATAAGAAGATGTGGTATGAGTGCCAATGAGACAACTCTCCATCCAAGTCAAAATTTATAAAAGTAAACCATTATAGGTCAATGTACGGTATTCAACACGGAGCCTTGGCTCACACCGAACAGTAAGCTATAAAGGGCCCCAAAAATTACTAGTGTAAAACCATTCAAACGGGAAAACCAATGGTCTAATCTATATAAAAAACGAGAAACGAGAAACACTTATGAACCACATCAACAAACGACAACTACTGAACATCAGATTCCTGACTTAGGACAGGTGCAAACAAATGCAGCGGGTTTAAACGTTTTAATGGTACCAAACCTTCACCCTTTTTCTGAAACAATAGTGTAACATCACAACATAGAAAGACACACTATAAAATATCAACTGAAATAGCTTAACTCAATCAAAGGACATCTTAACACCAGTGAATATACACTGAACAAATAAATTTGACCTATGATACAATGTAAATACGTCTAGCTTCCGACACCACTATTCAAAGACACCCAGTTACTGCAATACCAGTTCTATTTTGCGTCTTGTGAAATATTTTCTTAATAACATATAAATTTGAAAAAAAAAACATAGTTTTATTGCGTCATTGAAAAAAATCAAAATTAATGTTATCATAGCAAAATATACGAGACTGCTTGTTTAACGGCCAGTGACAAATATTTCAGACATATTCAGAACGATTTAAATATAAAACTATGTATAATCAGACTCATTCTAGTTTGTATTTGACAATTCATTGATTGATTAGTGTTTCTTTTACGTCCATTCTGGGACTTATACATTTATATATTGGTCATATATAGGTCCAGTGGCAAATATTGCATGCATGTTTAGGACGAGTAATAAGTAAATGGAGTTTCTGTCTGTGTACTTTTCTACAGAAAAACCTTGCCAAAATTAGTAGTTTTAAATAATAAATTGTAGTTAATTTCTCTGATCATGGTTTGAGGACTGGGACTAAAAATTCATTATTTATATATTTATAAATTACCTTCTACAGATATACATGATTATTTACCTATATAAGTTAATAGTGCAATTACCGGAAATGTCAAGTCTTACTGGTGTGGATTGCAGATTAAAATCCGAACAGTTTAATTCCAAGGAAATGTCACTCATTATACTGTTTTATTCTAATAGTATCATTTTAATATATTGAAACTTTTTTCTGAACTATGTATTTACGAGAAGGAAAAAAAACCCCATTTAACTCAATAATGTATTTATTTTATAAGAAAAAAGCCACATAACTTTTTTTTAAAATTTAAAATTTTTTTTAAACGTAAAATATTATTATAAATTGTTTGCCACTTAATTGAAAAAGAGACTATCTGTTTTAAAAGGAAAGTGAAAACAAGTTGCTTTCTTTAAAAAAAGAAAAGCAATACGTTAACCCGAGACAACCGACTGGTCAACAAAAAAAATGTTGCTGAATGTTTTTGCTTTTGATTTGAAATGATTGACTCGGAGTACAATAAGGTAATGATGATGTTAATACACCTTTTTTGAAAATGTTATTGTGTGAAGATTCTTGCAAAAGTCAATTGAAAGCACTGTTGGATTTTAGTTGTAAATAGAAAAGTGTATACAGCTACCATTTGAATATATTATTACCTTTTAAGGCTTGACCATTTTATTTATTTCTTAAGAGTGTAAATAATTTTTTCTTCGTGTTTAATATACAAAGTCCTAATCCTATTGCAATTCCCAGTTTCTGCAAACCGGATGTCTATAGCAAATTGCTATTTAAATTTCAACACTCAGTTTGCTTTATAACTTGATGCATTTATTTTATCTTTTATATTTTCATATTTGTTTCCTTGGTGCCTTCAATTATTAGTATACTCATTATTGAAGCAGTCTATACTCATGATAGAGGTGGTATAGAGAAATTGGAAGTCTAATTTACATGTGAAGTGTAATTCTGTGTCATACAACTTATAAGAAGGTTTCGTATTTTGTTCTTGATAGTAACACACCAGCTTCATTAGGACCTCATATATACTGACAATATTTTGGTCTTATAAATCATCTCAAATTTTAATGATTTCCTGAAGTTACTTAAATCAATCCAAATATTTTATAGTAAAAACTTAGTTTTGAAGAATTTCTTGTTTTCAGAAGTTTTATGAATACCTGGACATGCTCTCAATGGAACCAATTTATATAAAAAGTTATGTCTGATAAAAGTCAATTAACTAAATCATAGATCACAGGATTAAAATTTTGTACACCAGACGCGCGCGCGTTTCGTTTAAAGAAGACTCGTCAGTGACGCTTGAATTGAAAAAGTTAAAAAGACCAAATAAAGTACGAAGTTGAAGAGCATTGAGGACCCAAAATTCCGAAAGGTTTTGCAAATTACAGCTAAGGTAATCTATTCCTGAGGATAGAAAATCCTAAGTATTTCGAAAATTTCAAAGTTTATAATAGGAAAGTCACTCAAAAAAAGAAAGAAAAGGAAACGAGGAACAACTAGAGGTCAGAATACCTTAATGATGACCATGCTTCAAAGTCACATGTCAAGCTCTTACTGCCGTGCCCTAAATTTAGTTAAGAAAAGCGAAAATTCACATTCCGTGAGTGAAATTAATATTTATGCATGCACATGGTTTTCTTGCGCAAGAAATAGTATTGACTGATTGATTGACTGTTGGTTGCTAAACGTCCAGTGGCAAATATTCATGTATGTTCAGGACGAGAACAAATTAACAATAAATACAATAGGTACGTCCTGTCATTGAGGCCGTCCGGGCTGAAGGTCGGGGAAATTGTGGACTCCCACTGGAAAATGAGGGTATATTGGATAGGGACATAAATTGTTCCTTGCAACAGGTCACATACGGATCCTTTAAAGAGTTGTTGAAATAGTTTTTAACGTTCAAAGAGTGTGGAATTTTATTTACACGAAGCATCGGATTTAACGTTCTCATTCAGACGGGACGTGGCTGCGTACTTGCACATCCCGCACTGAAAAATGGACGCCCCACTTTGGCAAGGGTTTTACTGCTGGTCGGAAGAAGACCAATAGCGACCATATTTCTATTCTCCAGTCACCCTTGGGGGTTAGAAAATGAAAGGCATACGCAATGATATTCTGGATTAGAATATGCATTTGCGTTATCACGTTTATTTATTCTAGGCTCAAATCTAATGAAACTTAGTTGAATTCGGATGTCAAACTATCTACCTTAAGTGGTTTGACTCTGGATTCTTTGCCATTTAATCCGGCATTTTTGTGAACGAATACCGATATTGTTGTCAAATCGGTATTGTTGTGTTGTGTGAACAGGTTGCAATATAATGTAAATCAATGCATACAATTTTTTTCCGAAAATTTTAAATACACTACCAATAAACACCAACGTCAAGTATTTACTGATGGACATTTTTCTGTCAAATTATTCACTTCTTTAAGTCCGACTTTCCATTTTATTAATTTATTACTATACAAAATATTAGCAGAGACTTATAAAACCATACTAAAATTGTATAAAATAATTAGCGTTGTAATTAAATGATTATTGTAAAATATTAATTACGATTTTAAAATCTTTGTGAATTGAAACCATGCAACTATTTTGTTTTTCATTCACCACAGTTTAACTTTTAGATACCAATTTAGTTGTGTGCATCTCTGATAATTGGTGCTAATTTGTTGCATAGAATTTTCGTCAATGTCTTCACTGTTAAAACTTGAGTGACATGATATATAACTATGATTATTAATTGATAAATTTAGTTGCAGTTTAAACTTAATAATTTTAATGAATATTCCCTTGATCTGTAAGTAACTATAAATGAAATTAAATGTTTTGACAGAAATATCGTTTTCTTTAATTATCTTTCTGCTTTCCGATCACTGTGTTTCCGACCTAAAATAACTATTTTTAAGAGAAATATCGTTTTGTTTAATTTCTTCTTGCTTTCCAGTATTTGCTCAGGCTATGATTAAAATACAAAATCTCACGTGGTAAACTTTCAGAAATAATCAGTTTATTCTGGGACATAATACATTGTCAATATACTATTCCCAGGTTTATTGTCACAATGCACAATAGCACGTTGTATTAAATACTACACACACAAGGCGTACAAGGACCGTCTCAAAACATAAATTATGTAATTGTGTTATCATTATACTTGATATTTAATAAACATTCTCATATGTTCTGTCAAACGGCAAATAGGTTGGAATAAATAAATGATTTTTTTACTGCAATCCAGTCTTTACTTTCCGATCGAAAAACGAACTTTGATTGTTGAAATATACAATGTCACATGATAGCCTATCCATAGAGGGACCGTATCACAGACATAGATAACTACCTATATAAATGATCGAAAATTTTCAAGACGTTCCGATAATCTTGTTTCCGAGGATATCGAATGGCCCATAGAAGCTTCCAAATATATAGGCTCAGGGGTTCACGCAAAAAATAATTTGCTTCTATTTAAATTAATGAAAACAATAAAAACGATATTGATTTAATGTATGTGAAGTTAGCGGCCGGTTCGTTATTCGATATTCGGTATTCAATATCCAATCGACTGCTAGCAGTCGATTCGATATTCAAATTTAGTTGAAAATCATAAAAAATAAAATATTCGATAACATTGAAAGCATGATTGTCATAGTTAAGAGGAGTGAAAAGATATGTAGGAAATCGTTTTATGACCCCTTCAAGCTGTCAAATATAAACCCTAAGTAAGTTGCATATTTGTCTTTTTAAAAATTGATTTTTATCAATAAAACGACATCAAAAATGTACTTTCATATATAATATTTCTTAAAACAAAAACAAAAACCAATCACTCTAGAAACATTTAGAAAATATAAATATTTATGGAAAGCCTAAAAAAAAAATATATAGTGAAAACCTACCGGAGACCGCTTAAATGACGGTGAGACCCCCCTGGTCTTTAAATGTCCATAAAATTCGACGATATCTTAGACTATGTATATATAAAGATTGTATCAAAAGGATTTCCCAGAATAATGTCATCTTCGATATCTACGGAGGGCTTAAATTGTCACTTTCCAGCTAAAAAATTGTCGAAAATTCAGGACAAAGGGCACAGGGCGATGGTGAGACCCCCTGATCTCTCATTCTTCCCAATATTATGCAGATAATTATTTAATATGAAGATACAAACGTGACTAAAATGAATTTGGGTAAACTTCTTGTCTTCTATGTTTACGGAGGGCTCAAAGTGCCAGTTTGATATTCAAAATATATAGTGAAAACCGATCGGAAACCGCTTAAATGACGGTGAGACCCCTCTGGTCTTTCAATGTCCATAAAATTCGACGATATCTTAGACTATGTATATATAAAGATTGTATCAAAAGGATTTCCAAGAATAATGTCATCTTCGATATCTACGGAGGGCTTAAATTGTCACTTTTCAGCCAAAAAATTGTCGAACATTCAGGACAAAGGGCACAGGGCGATGGTGAGATCCCCCTGATCTCTCAATCTTCCCAATATTATGCAGATAGTTAGCTAATATAAAGATACAAACGTGGCTTAAATTAATTCGGGTAAACTTTTGTGTCTTCTATGTTTACGGAGGGCTCAAAGTGCCAGTTTGATATTCAAAATATATAGTGAAAGCCTACCGGAGACCGCTTAAATGATGGTGACACCCCCCTGGTCTTTCAATGTCCATAAAATTCGACGATATCATAGACTATGTATATATAAAGATTGTTTTTCACTATAAATTTTGAATATCAAACTGGCACTTTGAGCCCTCCATAAACTTAGAAGACGAAAAGTTTACCCAAATTTCTTTTGATGTCATTTATATCTATATATTAACTAACTATAAACATAATATTACGAAGATTGAGAGATCAGGAAGATCTAGCCAACGCCCTGTGCCCTTTCACCTAAATGTTTGACGATTTTTATTTGAAAAGTGACACTTAAAGCCCTCCGTACATATCGAAGATGACATTTTTCTGGGAAATCCTTTTAATAGCATCTGTATATATACAAAGTCTACAATATTATTCAATTTGCGGATATTGAACGACCAGGGGGTCCCACTGTTTTTTCAACGGTCTCCGGTAGTTTTTCACCATAAATTTTGTAATATCAAACTGGGCCGGTGGCACTTTGAGCCCTCCATAAACTTAGAAAACGCAAAGTTTACCCAAATTCCTTTTGATGTCATTTATATCTATATATTAACTAACTACATACATAATATTATTAAGATTGAGAGATCAGGAAGATCTAGCCAACCCCTTGGCCCTAATTCCTGGATATAGCTGAATATTTATTCAATAGAAAATATCTTTTCTTTGGCTTTCCATAGTAGTCTCTATTTATGTTTTTAAATCTTAATAGAGGGGCAGTTTCTTTTTGTTTCTTGAAATATCATCTTTTAAATGTTTATTCTTGATTATATTATATTGATAAAAATCTATAAGGTCATAAAGAGAAATATTCGATTTACATAAGGGTTTATATTTGAGGACAACGACAATTTACGATAACTTGAATTGGTCACAAAAAAGATTTCTTATATCTCTTAATTTTTACAACTATTAACTAATAACTATCATGCTTTGAATGTTATCGAATGTTTAATTTTTTATTATATTCAACTTAGAAAATTTGAATATCGAACCGACTGCTGGCGGCCGGTTGGATATTGAATATCGAATAACGAATAACGAACCGGCTGCTAACTTCACATACATATTGATTTAAAAATATACTGTTTCTGTATGTTATTAAAAAAAAAAAAAAAACTGTTTGAATTAAATCGTAAATCGTATTTTTTTCCACAAGTGTAAAAATCTCTGTAAAAACCAATGACCCCACACAATTTGGGAGGTTGAGGTCTTAATCATTTTATTATTATTATGAGCTTGATTTCAATGTTTTCTTCTTAAAAAATAGTACATTATCGTGTTCAATACAAAAACAATCACATAACTAAAAGCTAGGTATAATACATGAATGTATTTCAAAATATAAAAGCCATACAATTTGATTAATAAGAACATAGTTTAATTATTAAAGTCTTGATAGGTGTAGAAGCATAATTATACCTTTATAATCTTGAATGTGAAAGATATTCATCAGATAGTAAATATACGTGAATATATATATTGCAAAAATCCTTGGTCATTATAACTTATCAAGCTTAGTTGCTTTTTTTGCATAAAACCCGAGAACACGAAAAATAAGTCACAATGATGACAAATTAATTAATTATGATTAAGTTAATTTTTTATTTAATTTTTTTAGTTTTCATGCATTTGTCATCATTAATCTACTGTAATTTTACTTCTTGTATCATGTTTTGGAATTGTAAATAAAAGATTATACATTTTGTTTGTATGAACAATTATACCATTATACCTCTTAGACAATAATCCTTAATCTGTCATATCAGAGACATATAATACAATTGTATCATATGTTACACACAGTATCTGGTCATATTATCTAAAAAATATATATACATATTCCTGAATATTTATTTGAATAAACATTTTCTCCAAAGAAATATAACAATGTAATTTTAACACATTATTTAGTATATTTATTAAAAAAATACATATATATATATACATCTAAACAGACTTTCTCCGTGGTTATACAGGGCTAACACCGCCATTTATATATACTTCGTCTGAAAGTTAGCCCAACAATGTTAGACCTGCAAATTTGCTAACGCGAATTTTTGTTCTTCCCTCAGCATGATTCGTACACCTGCTTCTGTGACATCGTGGCAACATCGCCTGCACTGTGTCCAGTGCCCTAGACTACTCGACCACCTACGCTATAAAATAAAAAAGACCTGCCCAGAGAAAAACGACGATTAACCATTACTGATCTGCCATGAAAAAGACGACGATAAACCATTACTGATCTGCCATGAGAAAAACGACGATAAACCATTACTGATCTGCCATTAGAAAGACGACAATAAACCATTACTGATCTGCCATGAGAAAGACGACGATAAACCATTACTGATCTGCCATTAGAAAGACGACGATAAACAATTGGTGATCTGCTATGAGAAAGACGACGATAAGCCATTACTGATCTGTCATGAGAAAGACAACAATAAACAATTGGTGATCTGCTATGAGAAAGACGACGACAAAGCATTGGTGGTCTGCAATGAGAAAGACCACGATAAGACATTGGTGATCTGCCATGAGAATGACCACGATACAGCATTGGTGATCTGCCATGAGAAAGACCACGATAAAGTATTGGTGATCTGCCATGAGAAAGACGACGATTGACCATCACTGATCTGCAATGAGAAAGACGGCAATAAAACATTACTGATCTGCCATGAGAAAAACGACGATAAACCATTACTGATCTGCCATGAGAAAAACGACGATAAACCATTGGTGATCTGCCATTAGAAAGACGACCATAAACCATTGGTGATTTGCCATGAGAAAAACGACGATTAATCATTTCTGATCTGCCATGAAAAAGACGACGATTAACCATTACTGATCTGCCATGAGAAAGACGACAATTAACCATTACTGATCTGCCATTAGAAAGACGACGATTAACCATATGATGGGGTGTTTAATTTCTTTATCATTTAAATTTGTAGGGCATTTTTCATTATCTTTACAAATTACGCTTATTCTGTAAAGTTTGCATACAAATTATCTTACTTTTTAATTTTTCTGTAATTAAATGATTTCTTCATTCTGCACATCGTTCATTTCTGTAATCAGTATTTTATTTCCTAATTCTTTAATTTTTCACAGTTATTCTTTATACTTTAAAACCCCATTATTCCGTTTTTTTTTAATATTTCTTGCTCATTTTTGTCCATTATTCTCTACATGTAAACCACACCCAGACCCTCAACTATACGCCTTTGTCATACTTTTCGTGTCAACTCTACAAGGTATAATCTAGATAAAATTTCTCGTTAAGTTCTCAAAGAAAGCCATATGTGATTTCTTAGATTTAGAAAACATTCATGACTCAGCCTTTCATCGGCAAAATTGTAAAAATGATACTCATAAATAAAAGGAGATGCATAGTATACGTCAATGTGACAGCAACCTAAAGACAAAAATTACTAAACGACACAAAAATGTCAACGTATATTCTTCAACAATAGACAGGTGTCAATACAATATACATGTCAAGATCTAAATCGTTCCGAGTGTATATTAAAAGTTTACTAGCGGAATAAAATGTTGATTTACTGACGAACTAAAACCGCGTTTATCAGATAACCCTATATCTTGTTTCGTCCTTTAAAACTGTAAAATACATAACACGTAACGGGTGAATTGTAATTCATATTCATGAAAAATATTTACATGTATATAATAAGCATAAAATTTAAAAAAATACATTAATTGAACGACCTTTAACATGTCAAATAAGCTAAATATCACAAACTTGGTGACAAAATAGAGATCATCTATGTAAAATCTATAAATATACAAGGAAAATGTGAATTCTTAATAACCCAAAATGTATATTGACAGGTAAATGTAATTTAAATACACAAAAAAATATATCAATGTACCCGGAAGTTTTACTGTACGAATATGAAGACAAATACTGTTCCAGTAGTAATATATTTTTCTTTTTTGTGTAATTATGGTGGCATATATGCCGTGGTTCCAATAGGTGAGTAGCGCTATTTTGATCTTTGTTTGTTTCTAAACTATCGATGTTCTCATCATAATAATCTATAATGATAAGTTTGGTGTTATATGAGATAAAAAAAATTTTAAAAATGTATGCATTAGACATAATATATAATTGTATCTAATGTAAAGTGCATATAAGTTTAATAAAAACAGAAGATAATGTAATTTTATAACTTTATTATAGGAAATTTAAGCTGCAGTTTTGAAACAGATTTTTGTAATTGGAATACAACATCCTCAATTTGGACACGATATAATTATGAACATAGACAAAGTGGCGATACAGGCCCCAAGAATGCAAAAGATGGAGGTATGTTATCCCAAACAACTGAACTGAATAAAAATATACACATTTATTCACTGCAGTATAGCAATATTGAATGTTGGTTTCAAAACAACAGTTACTGACTTATTACACTGTTTGATTTAAAAAAAAAAACAAATAAGTTTGATCTGTGACTTTCTTTTGTTAATCATTTTACATCCTGTATTGTATTAAAAACAAACAAGAAATTCAACAAAATAATTTGATTTTGAAATGCACGTCAGAATTACTATATTGCTAGTTAATTTTACAAGTGTTTTTGTAAAAAAAAAAAAACAGGCGGAAAATACCAAGGGAAACATTCAATTCACAAAAGACGAGGAGAAACTGACAGCTCCATGTCAAAAAAAAAAAAAAAAAAACGAAATCAATTTTAAACTAAATATATAAAGCTTCTTTAAAAGTTTGGCCTGATGAGTAAAAAAGGGGGCGGGGTATGATTGCCCTGTGCCTCTATGTTTTCGTAGCGTATGTCACTTATAGTTTCAAAAAGTTATGTAAAATCAGGTATACAACAGAAAGTGAAAGAAATAACAATAGGTCGAAGTTTTAATGGAGTGAGACAAGGTGATAGATAGGGTAAACCTTTCCTGCTATCAATGCAGCACCCGGGAAAACCTTTCCTGCTATACATGCAGCATCTGTCATACGGTTCCAAAGTCTCATTCAGTAATAACTAGGATTGTGACAAATGGGAAATAATGTTAGATGACGATAATGAACATGTTGGATTATGTAACAGTGTTATTTTGTCTCTTATGTGTTATAGAGAAACTGGGACAGTCAACCAGTCCACCAATGTAGTGAATTCAATATATAATAACATTTTACGTTCGCAACGGTAACTTAACAAATGGTCCAAAAATAAAACCAGTGCGCATGACAATATGTTGATCCCAGAAGATAATAAAATAGAAAAAATAATTCATTTACAAATTTCAGAATATTATATTCACACAACTGAAATCCTACCGGGTGATAATGCATCAATAACTCGTTTAGAAAGTGAGACATTTAACACTGCCGCAACTTCAAGTGGTAAAATATGCTTTACATTCTGGTATCATATGTTTGGTATACATGTACAGAATCTTACTGTTACTGTTGGAGGTAGTCAGAAATTTGAAAAAATGGCAGCCAAAGTCAAGAATGGCACTGTGGTGTGATAGATGTCACAGATCAGTCAGGAAAGGTAAAAAAACAAAAAACCCAAGTGATGTAATTTTACTTCGACATATTCAAAATAGATCATTGGTTGGCTACTTAGACTGGTTAGTTTTGAATCAAAGTTCACGATTGGTAATAAGACTGCATGGTTAGTTTGGAATCAGAGTACATGATTGGTAAACATTTAGAGTTGATAATTTGGAATCAAAATACACAAGTGGTTTACTACTAGACTGATTTTTTTGGAATCAATGTACATGCTTGGTTAACTATTTAGATGGATGCTTTTTTATTCCTAATAACATTACTTTTTTGTACATCCACCCTAAACACTAGAAATGAATTAGAAATTGTTACTCCCAGGTGAGATAATAAAACCTCATCACTATTCTAGATACAAATTATTCTATAACTTTATGACTTATAAGTCTTTATGCATGTTGTCTAGGCTGTACATGTATCTCAAGAACGCATAAAAATCATAATTTTCATATAGGATCTAAATGTTATAGTAGTAATCTTTGCTTACTCCTTTCAAACCAAATGGTATAGTATGCAATGTGGGGCTGAATTTGTTAAACACTATATAACCACTTTTTCAAAATTTGCTTTGAATAAAATATAAAAGAAAAATGATTCCCACGTACCACAATGTACAAATTTATATGATGATTACCATGTTTGAAATTTATGTGTCTATTTTTTGTACATGACATGAAACCTTTCCTATCCTAAACTTTGAAGATGAAATTCTAGAAGAACCTTTGATGCAACTTCAATCTTATTTTCATATAAAAGATCAGAATTGGTCGATAATATATATATAGATAATATATAATTGTACATAAGGGCAATTTTCAAACAAGGTTTAATGTTTATATCTTAAATTCAAACAGTATTAGTTAAGCCAATTGGGCATTTTGGTTGTTTTTAATTTTGGAAAGGAGGCTGAATTCAGTGCATACAAACAATTATTCAAGAAATATTTTACTTCTAACCAATGATTGCTTTTATTCTAACTTGGATTATGTACCTCTGGTGCTCCTTAAAATCTATTTATAGTTTCTATCTTGTATTTCTTCTTGTAGAAATGGATATAAATAACCATTTACAAATAAATGGCAGTTGCAGTATAAAGGCACATACACAGCACACACACCTACTCCCACTTCAGACTATCTTCTATTTCTTATTGCAAGTGCCTTTTTTATCAGGATAGTAAAATAGTTTTTTTTTAATTTTCTCCAAAGTCTATTCGTGCTGTTTGGTGGAATCTGAAAATGTTATATCGAATTTTGTTGAAACTGTTAGTTTGAATTTCATATCAAACGAAAAGAAATAAAATATTTTCAATTTTAGCAAACAAATTAACATGCAAGAAAAAGGGTGTTTCTTTTTTAATTTATCTTTTGGTATTATTAGCTGTTAATTGAAATTTAAAAGCCAATATATTTACATCTTCTTGAGCTTTATCGCACTCATTAAAAAAAAAAATAATAAAAATTCCCGATGAAACGGAGGAGAGTGTAAATGCTCCTTGCTTCCTTTCTCGTAGCGTATGGCACCCATTATTTCAATTTGCCAATGTACTAAGCTTAAGGATGTTCGCTGATCTTTTTTTTGTTAACTTTTGTCAGATGTTCGGAATCTCCTGGTTTATCCATGTAGTTCCATTAAACTTTTCGCCCGGTAACCCCTACTTTTCCTTTCAGAATTTTATTGCAAATAGTTTTAAAAGCCATTTATGAAAAACTTATAAAATCCTTGTTATTTTTTCATAGTGTTTGAAAGAAAAATGTTAAATGTATGAAAAATCTAAAGAGAATAATTTCCGCCAAATTTTCAACAGATCAGTCAGGAAAGGTAAAAACAAAAACCCAAGTGATGTAATTTTACTTCGACATATTCAAAATAGATCATTGGTTGGCTACTTAGACTGGTTAGTTTTGAATCAAAGTTCACGATTGGTAATAAGACTGCATGGTTAGTTTGGAATCAGAGTACATGATTGGTAAACATTTAGAGTTGATAATTTGGAATCAAAATACACAAGTGGTTTACTACTAGACTGATTTTTTTGGAATCAATGTACATGCTTGGTTAACTATTTAGATGGATGCTTTTTTATTCCTAATAACATTACTTTTTTTGTACATCCACCCTAAACACTAGAAATGGGAGGTATTTAAAATGATGGAGAACAAAAACTGTAAATCATCGGTTTGTGATTTTATTTCTTCAATCCATATACCCTCCCAAAGCAGACCCACTTTGACTTCATTTTTGTTCCAGTTACCACTAGAATTTAAAATAGAGTTTAAAGTTGATTCACATTCTAATTGTTGTTATCACTATGAAGTTATATATTCCAAGTGGAAACCTGCAACCCACAAATTCCTAAAAGTTCGCAGTGAGGTTTACAGATAAAAACAGGAAGTAAACAAAAATAATCATTTCAGGATGTTATGAAGAGAATGCCTTGATAAAAAAAAAAAAAAAAAAAAAACTCGAAATAATTAGGGGTCACTCATTACAGGTTGTTTCATTTTTACAATGACTTTTTACCTATAGAAGTTAATCCATCATTAAGCCGACGCGAATGCAATTGAGTAAATTAAAACTTAAGTCGAAGGTATTGTGCATACGGCCAAAATTCGTTTAAAAGAAAGATATACAAATAAGGAGATGTGGTATGATTGCCAATGTGACAACTATCCAACAGTTTCAAAAGGACGAGGATGTATTTGTATGGTAATATATGATCTTGATAGATATATTTGCTTGTTATAATGACATATTTGAAACGTAAAACTGTACATTGTACACTTTCTAAAAAGTGTAAATCTAATCGTGAAAAACGCTTTTTTATGTTCAATGTTTGCACGGGAGCATCAATCTGTGTAATGTTTTCCGTTTCTATTACAGATAACATTCAATGCATACAGATCTGATCTACCGTATTCCGTAATAGCTCTTGACTATTTTCGAATAGTATATAGTGATACATGTGGTCAAGAAAGTAAGTTTGTATTTTGTTTTAACCACTTGGTCGATGCTACTGCTGGTGGGGGTTTCTTCCACGAGGGTATCACCAGCCCAGTTGTCAGCACTTCTGTGTTAACATGAATTATCATTGATATGGTCACAATTATACATTAGCTGTTTAAAAAACTTTGAATTTTTCGAAATACTAAGGATTTCTACCCAAGGAATATATTATCTTAGCTGATTTTGACAAAACCTTTTGGAATTTTGGTTTCAATCTCGTACTTTATTTGGCATTTTTACCTTTTTTATTCGAGCGTCACTGATGTGTCTTTTACAGACGAAACGCGCGTCTGTAGTACAAAGTTAGAATCTTGGTACCTATGATGAGTTTATTTACTTAAAAGATATTAGACCGAAAGTAAAGCAAATAAAACAATATACAATTTGAATTTCATATACAGTATACGTTGTAAGGTTTTAATATGTTTTTAATACTTGTAAGATTAAGAGAAGGAGATGTTATTCGATTATACGACACTTGTATTTTGCTTTTGTTTTGTTGCTTGGTTGCTGTTTCATTGTCGTATATCTCACATCTCGTGTTTTTGATATCGTATACAGGCTTAAAAGTGCAAACTAGGAATTTTCTCAATAATAGTCAAGTTATAATGACAATTAATCCGTGATACCGAGGTTCCAACTTGAACGGTACCGACGAGTTATATTACGCGTTGTAGGGTTAGAGCTGTACAATTATTGATATAAGACAAGGAACAAAAAAGGGATGTGATAGGTACAATAATCGATATAAGACCAGGAACAAAAAAGGGATGTGAAAATTACAATAATTGATATAAGACAAGGAACAAAAAAGGATGTGATAGGTACAATAATCGATATAAGACAGGAAAAAAAAAAAAAAAAAGGATGTGATACGTACAATAATTATTATAAGACAAGGAACAAAAAAGGGATGTGATAGGTACAATAATTGATATAAGACAGGGAACAAAAAAGGGATGTGATAGGTCCAATAATTGATATAAGACAGGGAACAAAGAAGGGATGTGATAGGTAGAATAATCTATATAAAACAAGGAAAAAAGGGATGTGATAGGTACAATAATTGATAAAAGACAGGGATCAAAAAAGAGATGTGATAGGTACAATAATTGATATAAGACAGGGAACAAAAAAAAAGGATGTGATATGTACAATAATGGATATAAGACAGGGAACAACAAAGGGATATTTTAGGTACAACAATTGATATAAGACAAGGAACAAAAAAAGGGATGTGAAAGGTACAATAATTGATATAAGACAGGGAACAAAAAAAAAAAAAAATGGATGTGATAAATACAATAATCGATATAAAACAAGCAACAAAAAAGGGATGTGATAGTTACAATAATTGATATAAGACAGGGAACAAAAAAGGAATGTGATAGGTACAGTAATCGATATAAGAAAAGGGACAAAAAGGGATGTGATAGGTACAATAATTATTATAAGACAAGGAACAAAAAAGGGATGTGATAGGTACACTACTTGATATAAGACAGGGAACACATAATGGATGTGATAGGTACAGTAATCGATATAAAATAAGGAACAAAAAAGAGATATGATAGTTACAATAATTGATATAAGACAGGGAACAAAAAAGAGATGTGATAGGTACAATAATTATTATAAGACAAGGAACAAAAAAGGGATGTGATAGGTACAACAATCGATATTAGACAGGGAACAAAAAAAGGATGTGATAGGTACAATAACTGATATAAGACATAGAACAACAGAAAAGTGTTCCTTCGAAAGACAGTCAGATTTGTAGTTTTTATGAATGTGTCAGTACAATTAGTTTTAATATACAACTAGAGATTACACATATTCTGCACAGATCTATATGAAATGTGAGTTCATTCAAAAAGTTTACTTATGTTTTTGACAAAAATCAAGAACTTATTATATACGATTGTGTATTGATCTGTTATATTGTTTTGGGGTCGATCATACTGCAGATGTTTTGTCGTCTGTGAATGTTTTTTATTATAATTTTACTCTTAGTGTATAGTATGAGTTGGTAATGGTAAATTGTGTCAACAATATTTATGGTTGACGGTTTTTACATACTAGTATTTTGAACCATTATATTCTCCAGATTGTGTCAAATTAGTCACCTCGAGTACGACAAGACCGGGGACAACTAGTATTGCATCACCAACATCTTCAACAACAGCAAAAGAATTATCTACGACATCTGCTTCGGGAGGCGTCATAGGTAGGGATCCCATTTCAAACGTAAATGTAATACGTTAGTATGAATCCGGTTTTTTTTTCATGGAACCAAATTGAACAATGCAGTACAACTGGTATTTCCCTGTTATTAACTTAGGTAAAACAAATATTACAAAATAACTTTAATGAAAAAATGGGGAATTTACCTTAACAATTGTCTGTTTTCCCGTTATCTTTGTCATTAAAATCGATTTTTCACATATTTTAAGTATTTTTTTCTCAATTGAATGGTAACTAGGAGAATGCGAACGTATTTTCTTTTTTCTCAATTCTCAGCATCAAGAAGTTTAATAGTTCCTGGCGGCGAATAATAAGATTGTTATTAATTTCGAACTTAATCATTAGTAAAAAATACACACACTCCATTTAGAGAAAAGTACATTAATGTTTTGTTGCAATCTAAAACTGCCTCTTCAACATTTGTAATGCATATAAATAAATATGTAGTTTTCGATACTTAAAAGTCAGATGAATTTCCGGCATTTAGAAGCATAAAAAACATAGGTAGATTCGGAGTCCGATTGATCGGGTCTGGGAGGAAATTGAAATTTTCTGTGTTCTGTTTTCCTTCGAGCTCGCATTTAAAATTCGACTCCGCGAGTCGGTCTAGTACATTTCCTTATTTTCGTACTGTGAATTGCTGCACAATTACTTGTTTAGTGCTAATAAAACAAACATACAAACATACAAACAAAACTATTTTTATGTTTCTTATTTTTTGTACCAAATACAAATTAATAACACTTTATACAAACACATTGCTCAAAAATTTAACTTTAAAGTCAGTACATTCTTGAATCTCCTTTCTTACCTTTTGTTTCTTTCCAAATGTACTTTACATGCAATAATCAAAGTATTATTTCTCATGATTATTCAAAGTTCTGACCCTTTGTGATGTAAAAACTTGCGTGATAGATTTAAAGTAGTGCAAGGTATGGTATATTCATATATGAGTTCCAGAACAATATATATATAGTAAAAAGAGACAGCAATCGTGGTGGCTTGTCTATTGAATCTGTTGCAAAATATGCAGTCTTCAAACTAATAGAATCTCACTCACACATGCACATGCCACCGTAGTTCATATACATATATATTTACTATTGTTTGATTTGCGGCATTCATCTGTTCATTCATTTCTCTTATTCATCACGGCTGAGACTGTTGATAAAGTGGTATACAAGTAAGTCTCTATTTGTTATTTGCCAACAAGTAAAATTGGTTAATTTTCGGATGCTTATGACACACAACAATAACACACCTTAGAAATGTCTCTATATCATATTGAATATAAATTGTTAGTTTATTGATTTGCATTGCTCATGAAAGCAAAATAATAAATATAAACGAGGATCTCATTTAAGAATGAATAACAAATCTTCAAAACAAAATCGTATTGTTACTAATTTCCGTGTGCACTACTATATAACAAGTCTTTTTGGGGGTACGGAGAGCCAAACATATGCAACGTTTCAGAGCATAAAACCATAAAAGCATTACTAAAGCAGCCAAAACCACCAAGAACAACATGACCTGGGTGTGTTGCAACCTTAGCTTTAGTGTAATTCATGACCTTGAAATTTACAGACAAAATTTCATTAAAATCATGCAAGTACTGGAACCACTGATTACTAGACGGATGATACCCATGGGGACTGGTTGTCCATTAGCAGCGACACAATTGTGGTTAAACAAACGTATGATACTGATGTAACTAAAAAAAAAAACTTTTCATTTATAGCATGATAAATATCTCTATATATCAAAAGACTTTGATAAGTAAGCGTCCTTTGTATTGTTATGTACAAGTTATACTACAGATGTAATTTGTATTGTTATGTACAAGTTATACTACAGATGTAATTTGTATTGTTATGTACAAGTTATACTACAGATGTAATTTGTATTGTTATGTACAAGTTATACTACAGATGTAATTTGCCTCGAGAATTGTCAAAGGTTACATTATACCAGTCTTAAACTGAGTGTTGCATACATACATTAAAGTAACTTTAAATATTTATTCTATACATAGAACTATTACCTATTGCGATTGGTGTTCCTTGTGGTGTTTTAATTGTGGGAGCTATAACAGTAGGTGTCTGCATTCACAAAAGGTAAGAAAAGCTTTATCTAAGTATACTTACAAAACATATAAAACTTTATGCGGAAAAAGTTTTCGTTAAGTTTTGTATTTGCTTTTTACAAAACCATTTAAGTGTTGCACAAAAAAATAGGTAGTCAACTACATACAATGCAAAGAAAGTTAATCTGGCTAAACAATGTTGGAATAGGTAGGTTTTAAATTACTATTACACAATACTGTTCTAATGTACACACAAACATGCTAGCACAGTGACATATACATTTAAAATGCAGCTTCGTATGTGTACCCCAAATTATACAAAATTATCGATCTATTATTCATTCGTCAATGTACTTTAAATGAATAAAAGACGAAACGTCAATGAGACAGCAACCCAACGAAACAAATTACAAAATGCATTTAGAGTTTTATAAACAGTCTTCCAACATCATACCACATCTTCTTATTTTTATATTCAACAATAAGACCACATCGATTTAATTTCTTGTTCTACGGATTTTTCCACTCCAGAAATTGGGGCGAGCGAGCGATTTGAAAATTTTAATAAAAAAAAATTTAATTTGAAAATTTTTGAGGCGAAGCTTGAAAAGTAAAGGCGAGCGATTATATTTTTTTTTGTAAACATAAAATCATAGGTTCTGACAATATTGATCAAAACAAGATGGTATGAAACTTGATTTTCCACTTGTACTTTGACATTTCTTTAATTTATCAACTGCTGAAATGTTTTTTTTCCTGTTCACCAAGACATGTAATGCCCACTTTTAATTGCAGCATATTTAAGACTTCTTGTATTACTGTTACTTTCTGAGGACATCAGAGCTTTAACTGAATAATTGAATAATTATTTCAACTGCCTTGAATGATCTCCATTGAATTGTCATAGATGTCTTTCCTCCTTCACCGGACATGACTTAAAACTAGCAACACGGCGGGTGTCCTGCAAGAAGCAGGAACTGCTCATCCTTCCGGAACACCTGAGTTCACCCCTAGTTTTTAGGGATTCATGCTGTTCGTTGATGTGTGTACTTTTTAGTTTTTTGTGTTATATGTTGGTTGTCTGTGTCTCCGTCGTTTCGGTGTTCTCATTTTTGTTCTTTGTCTTTTTTGGCACTTTATATATAAATAAGATGTGGTATGAGTGTCAATGAGACCACTCTCCATCCAAGTAACAATGTAATTAAAGTTAATAATTATAGGTCAAAGTACGGCCTTCAACACGGAGCATTGGCTCACACCGAACAGCAAGCTTTAAAAGGGCCCCAAAAAGACTAGTGTAAAACAATTCAAAAAGGAGAACAAACGGTATAATCTATATACAAAACGAGAAACACCTATGAACCACACCAACAAACGGCGTGATTTTGTGGAGAATCGTCCTTGACTTTGATATGAAATCTGTGTTTATGCTCGAAACAGTTTAAAGGGTGGCGATTTGACGTGGACTAAAACGCTCTGGCGATCGCTTTTTATTTTTTTAATGTTTACAAAAAACCGGCGCGGGAAATAGACACGATTACTTTTCCGGATGCGGGAAGCGGGAATATTTAAAATATTTTTTTCCGTTTAGAAAAAAAAAGATATGTGCGGGCGGGTCCGTCGAACAAGGAATTAAATTGGCGTGGCCTAGGTAGGTTTATACACATTATGCTGGGTCTAAATTCCCAGGAGTTAAAAAAAATTTGTGAATAATTGGAACAGAAAACACATAATTTAATCAGAAAATACCCTCTCCGTTATGACCTTGCCACCGATATTCGAGTATAGGATGACATAATTTCATATATGTATGGTATGATATTCGAGCTTGATTTCTCGAACTGCGAGTCTTCTGTGATAATGTATTTCATAATAGTTTTGTTTATACTTGTGTTCTTAGGGAAGTATCTATTGCACCGTTTATTACAGTTAAGTGTTTTCCCTTACCGATTTCTATTGTATATAGATCTAGGAAGATGTGGTGTGAGTGCCAATGAGATAACTCTCCATCCAAATAACAATTTATAAAAGTAAACCATTATAGGTCAATGTACGGCCTTCAACACGGAGCCTTGGCTCACACCGAACAACAAGCTATAAAGGGCCCCAAAATTACTAGTGTAAAACCATTCAAACGGGAAAACCAACGGTCTAGTCTATATAAAAAACGAGAAACGAGAAACACGTATAAATTACATAAGCAAACGACAACTACTGTACATCAGATTCCTGATGTTCTTTTATATACCAATTTCTACTGCCTGTTCTTTACTGTATCGATTTCTAATGTAGGTTCTTTGCTGTGCCGATATCTACTCTATGTTCTTTTTTGTACCAATGTCTACTGTATGTTCTTTCCTGTACCGATTTCTAGTGTATGTTCTTTATTGTACCGATTTCTATTGTATGTTCTTTCATGTACCAATTTCTTCTATATGTTCTTTCCTGTACCGATGACTAATGTATGTTCTTTTCTGTGCCGATGTCTACTCTAATAAAAGTTCGGATTATAGAGAAAATTTATCATTCAACAAATGACCCCATATTGAGCACACCATATCGGTTACAAAGAGAACACTTTTGGATTAGAGAGTTGGGAACAGCCATTTCATATGGAGGCAATGACAAAATTGATGGTGTAGGTATTTTGTCTAGTCCAAGGTTGTCAATACATTACAATTATTTAACACTTCTGCTCGACGAAATAGAAGTCATGGTCACAGAAAATATACAACACCCGCTGTTCGTATCCACTACTTCCAAAGTTGAGGAAAAACGAATTTTTTTAAAAGTAGAATTCGCCAATAAAGGTTTAGATGTTATGAATATTAGCAATATTTTCCACCAGAAATCTGTACAAAAAACTATACCTGATTACTTCAAAAATAAAGCTACACCTGTAATTTCATACACTTACACCAAGCCTATTGCATTCACGATTTTCAACCACAAGAAGGTTTTAGATGCCTTTGACCTCAAAGATGTGAAATCCAAACCTCCGGATTGCTCATGTGCATCGTCAAAATACAATTATAGTCCAGCTGGTCATGTTAATACTGGCGACCTTGCCATCGTTACTAATGAACAACTAAGTGAGTTGTTAACCAAGGGACTAAAATATAGAATTCCTCAGCCCATCAACTGGAAAAAGAACTTCAGGTTACTGATGGATGCAGTGGAAGACTATTCCAGAAAATGGGTAAAGCGCAAGCCAGATGAACCAGAACTGGACACTCTGTCTGAATGGATCAAAGCTATTCGATCATGCATTCAGAAACGCATTCAGAAACTACGATGTACTATGAGCACAAGGGATTCTAACCCATTCAAGAACCCGGAGGTTGTGGATGCTTTATCCTCTTTGCATGACAAATATGTCGTTGTTCCAGCAGATAAAGCCTCCAATAATATTGTCTTCATATGTAAAAACCATTACTTGGAATGTCTCAAAAAAGAGCTTAGAATAAACAGCAAAGCTGGTAATCCTACATATTCTTTAACATCATTTACAAAGGATGAAATTTTATAAAATCACAAATCTGTCCTTCTTTCTTTTGGTATTAACATCAAAGAAAACCTACCGTCATTATACTGGATACCAAAACTTCACAAAACTTCTTATAAAGAACGATACATAGCCGGATCATCAAGATGTTCAACTAACATATCTCTAAAGTGCTGACTATTATTCTTTCTACAGTGAAAGATGGCCTTCAAAAATATTGTGATGAGATATGTTCCACCAGTAGTGTCAATCAGATGTGGATTCTTAAAAATTCTAAAGATCTACTGCTATATCTCAGATCACAATCTCTGCTATTTTGCAGCAACATTAAAACTTTTGATTTTTCTACGCTTTACACTACTATTCCCCATGGTCAATAAAAAGATCGACTTCACCATCTCATTAAACAGAGCTTTTTTTCTATAAAAATGGGAATCGTAGATATAAATTTCTTGTTTTGGGTTATAATAATTCTTATTTTGTGAAGAACCACTCTGATTCTACCAGCAAATATACTGAAGATGATATTATCAAAATGCTGGACATTTTGATCGACAATATATTTGTTAAGTTTGGAGGATTGATATTTCAACAGACAGTCGGTATTCCAATGGGTACTAATTGTGCACCCCTACTGGCCGATTTGTTTTTGTACTCGTATGAAGCAGAATTCATTCAAAACCTTCTAAAAGACAAAAAGAAAAAGCACCTTGCGAAATTCTTTAATTTTACTTTCAGATATATTGATGATGTCCTATCACTGAATAACCCGTATTTCAGCCAGTACTTACAGCTCATATATATCCCAGTGAAATTAAGGATACTACTGATACTAGGAGGACTGCTTCATGCTTTGATCTTTTACTCAATATTGACACAGAACGACGACTTCACACTAAAATCTATGACAAACGGGACGATTTCAACTTCCCAAATATTAATTTCCCATTTCTCAGCAGTAACATACCCTCTGTCCCATCGTATGGTGTTTACATATCTCACATTATACGTTATGCTCGTGCTTGTTTACACTATACGGACTTCATATACAGGAGTGTGCTCCTTACGCAGAAACAGCTCCAACAGAGTTATGAGGAGGAAAGATAAAAAATGACACTCCGTAAATTTTATGGACACCATCACGAATTGGTTGATCTATACGATGTGTCTGTGTCTTAACTAACTAACGACAGTTTTACCACGTCTTAGATTGTGGTTTACCATCTACGTCGTCTGGTCTTCTAAGTACCGAACGTGACCTATTCCCGAATATGACTGTTTTGCTGAGTGTAAATTCGCATTGCTATTAGACGTGTCTCAGTATTTTTACATCCAACATTCATGCATTAAGTTACGATGTTCCATTTGTAATTCTGGTTGGATGTTGTTTTATGTCTTATCGTTTGTGGTTTTAATTCTTTTTTTATTTTCTTTATGTACGTAAAAGTAAAGATAATAATCACCTAGTTCATTTATATGATTTTTAGGTTAAAAGCAACTATATGCACAGGATTTATTTGTTTTTTCACAGTTTGATTTAGAAGGAAAATCATGGTTATAAAATACAAATAATTACACCATTACTAACACAATTCTATATTAATATTCTTGTAATGGTTAGAAAATACATCAAATAACACCATTACAAACTTAATCCCGATTTCATATTGTATTTTTAGAAATTTACCTGTGAAGTGACTTTTTGTGGCGTTGATACATTCGTGTGACCTACAGTTAAATATTCTATTGTGCTATTTTTGTGTTCTGTCGTAAATTAATTTTAGGTGTTCGTTGTTATTCTGTGGTTTACATGTTGAAATGGACTATTATATTATTTATCTATGTATTTCTCTGTACTGAATGTTCTTGCATTTATTTGTACTTTATTCCTGTCACGTAATGTTGTCATTTTAGCGGTATTTTTAACATTGCTATATAAGCGGGAGGTTTGGCTAGCCATAAAAACAGGTTCAACCCACCATTTTTTCTTAAAATGTCCTGTACCAAGGCAGGAATATGGCAATTGTTATCACATAGTCCGTTTCTAAGCATGATGGCATTTATTTTTGTAGCAGTTCAGTGTTTCTGTTGTTCCGTTTTGTTTCCTCTTATAGTTGATGTGTTTCCCTCAGTTTTGGTTTGTGACCCGGATTTGTTTCAGTTAAATCGATTTATGACTATTGAACAGCGGTATACTACTATTGCCTTTATCTCTGTTATTTCCTGTACCGATTTCTAATGCAGGTTCTTTTATGTGCCGATATCTACTCTATGTTCTTTCCTGTACCGATTTCTATTGTATGTTCTTTCATGTACCAATTTCTACTGTATGATCTTTCATGTACCGATTTCTAATGTATGTTCTTTCCAGTGCCGATGTCTACTCTATGTTCTTTCGCGTACCGATACCGACTCTATGTTCTTTCGTGTATCGATTTCTACTATATGTTCTTTCATATGTCGTTTCTAATGTATGTTGTATGTTCTTTCGTGTACCGATTTTTAATGTATGTTGTTTCCTGTACCGATTTCTACTGTATTATCTTTTATGTACCGCTTTCTACTGCATTTTCTGTATGCACAATTTTTAACTCTTAAGATTAAATGGGTCTGAGATCAAGCAAAACATGTTCTAGCCCAGCCGCATGTTCATGTGCCTGTCCAAAATTAGGAATAAGGACACTGACTGTCTTATGAAATATTTAATGTTTATTTTTTTTATTTTGAAACTTTTATTTTATACCAGGTCTTTGAGACTTCTGATTACACCCCATAGCAACAGTTTAATAGATTACAAAAAAGCTTTGACCAATCTTTAATATATATTCCTGCTGTAAACGTTTTGGTAAAGAACATATTACATAGATTGATATATGAGACGCCACTGCAACACGAAATCTTACCAAAATATTGTTTATCCATATGCAGTATTATAAATAGTTCGTTCCATGCAAATATTATATATATTTACGTAGATTAAATTAGATTTCTTTCTGATTGAATGGAATGGAAGAGAATTGTAGCCTTTTTGTCAGTGAAACTCATTAAGTCAGTTTATACATTGAGCGACCAGTTAAGAGAAATAATTATAACATTACGCGGTACATTTTTTTTAAATATCAACCCAATTCAAGTTCCAGAGTATTATCACATATTCTAAATTTCGGAATAGGTTTACGAATTTCAAAAGTTGAATGTGATAAGTAAAATTCTCTTATCTCTCTGTATCTTTTTTGAGATTCTCGTAGTTGTTTACATAGGGTTTCACTATTATTTTTATAGAAGTTTCTTATAATGATTAGAAATTCCTATCTTAATTACATAGTTCAGAAATTTGTCTCCATTTTTAGTATATTTGCACGAAGACAACTGTTTAGGTATAATATCTTTGACATATATATACCACGAATAATTTTGTGCATCTAACATCTTACAGATTTCAAATGATTCCTCTAATAGGGGATTAATATCTTTAATATGTAGTCTAGCCAAATATAATGTAGATTGGACTTTATTATGGTTTTCTTTTAGTAAACTTCCCACTTCAAGACGAGTTGCTGAATTTGATAAGTATTTACAGAAAGATAAATGGGCCTTTTCAAGAGGTGATTTATCTGTAAATCAAAATGGATCAACAATTTTGCTACTACAGTTAGCATAATCTATTGCCCTTATAAAAGAAGGTACCAGTCCATTATGCACTTTTCAACATTATAAATTGATACAGATCTGGCTAAAGAATCAAACAAACTGAATTCCACTTTGATTGGCTCATTACCAATAGCTGCAAAGCGAGAATATAAAGCAAATATCACCTTCATAGCTTTCTTCGCTAGAGCCTTAAGGCTAGAATTAAGATGGTAGTGTATACTAAGAACAGTCCACAGAAATTTATCTTCTATTACATTACCAAGGAACTGGTTTTTATATTGGATAAATGGCTTTTCTGCGTTGCATTTTTTTCTGAAATATTATAGATTTTGTCTTCATTATGTTAACTGTTATGTGCCATTTGTCACAGATAATCATTTTAAAAAATATGTAATACCAAATGTATAATATTACAGAAAACATTCAAAGAAGTTTGATGGAATCAGAAGGACTATTGGTTCTAATAATCCGTATGACACTACTCCTAGACAGTCGGTAGATGGTATATCTGGTGTTTACGACGACGAAGAAATTTATAACGAGATTAACGAGGACGCTATGGAAGGCACTGATAATGGTGGTTACTTAGATGCACTTCCGCCCAGCTATGATGAAATAGGTAATGTCGAATTACGACAAGACGGTACTGCCGGGTACATCAACCATAAATCAGAAAGACCATCAAGTGAGGATTATTTAACACCTATATCAGCCCAAAATAATCAACCAATTAGACCCAACAATGACTATTTAGAATCAGGACAAGTCCCTAATGGACGACCACAAAGTGATGATTATCTTAAACCGGGAGTGTTCATTGGAGATGATGTTAATCTGTAAACATAATCATAGAATTATTATTCTTTTTTATGTTTGAATTTTTATTCAGAAATTAAATGATGTGTTCTGAGTATCCTATAGAAGAGTATTTACCTTGTAGGTACTATATTTCCAAACAGATTACATTTTTTTTTTCGTTTCATCATTTAATATGAAGTATTTCTTAGGGGACGACCATTTGATATTCGTGGAATTAGGCGGATTTTTTGCGGATTTACTTCATTTTCATATTCTTATTTTCACTTTTGTACACAACTGTTATTTGCATTGTGTTTCGGAATATTCATTTTCATCCCTTTATGCAAGGTTATCTATTTGCAGTTCTTACAAAGCCAGAATATTCAATTTCATAATCCTCCTGCCCTCTCCTTTCCCCTTCAAAACTCAAATGGTCGTCCCTTTATAAATTTTAGGAAGGAAAACTTGTATTTTAATGTGTTAATGTCTTTCCTTACGGAGAATACTGGAATACACACATTTGTATGGGACAAGTAATAAACCGATAGTATGACAAAAGACATGTTGTTTTATTGACTTCTTTAGATGAAAGCTAAGCAAAAATGTTTACAAGTTATTTTGCTAAAAATTTATTTGCATTATGAAGACGAACATTTGATTTTTTGAGGTTGGGAAGGAGTATTTTTGTTTAAACAATTATTTCCTGCACATTGTAGGGTAGAATATTTATTTTCATCGTAAAAGTAAAATTAATATTTTTTCCTCATTTCATTTTTCGTTTTCCTAAATAAATCAGTTCAAACTATGAAACACCATTAAAAATGTATTTGTAATTAAAAAAAGGCAAGGAAGAACCATATTATAGTTTGTAAAATTTTTATGTTGATATTGGAAACATTAAAACTTGTTCCACAAAAGTGTGAGTGATATATCTACCTCAGGCAAAGTTGACCTTAGATTAATATGACTATTATATTTAGGTCCTTTTTAGTCATATATATCTTCAACTGTTTCGGTTCTTATACATCCTAGTCTTTCAAATATTGGCTTTCAGAAGGTAAATCTCCTCGGACGCATGAAATTTATAAAGTGTTGTTTTCATTTTTTTCTGTAGCCAACTTTGCAAAAAATAAAAATATCAGAGAAACAAAGTTAATTTTATAAAATAAAGGCGACAGTAGTTCATTGATGTTAAAATATCTTAAATCTAATAAAAAGAGAAATCAAGGTTACAAACGAAAACTGAGGGCATCGCTTGAATTTAAAATCTCATTAAAGATACCAGGCTTATAATTTTTATGACAGTTTCGCATTTCGTCTACATAGCCATCTTTCAATGGTGCTCGATTCAAAATAGTTGGAGGTCAAATCAAATAAGAAATTGAAGAGAATTAAAAACCGATAATATATGATAAAGATGGGCCAAAATATGGCCAAGGCAAACCATGCCTGGGGTAGAGAAACCTAAGTGTTTCTTTGTAAATTACATGACTATATCAATGATACTTCATGTCAACACAAAAGTGCTGACTACTGAGCTGGTGGTATATAAAACCATTTATAAATTGTGTGATTGATGTAAAACGAGTGTTCCACTTATAAATGAAACTTAGGAAAACTGAAATTTATCATACTGAACGAATTGCAGTATGTTGACTTCTCAAATAAGAAAAGACATGATTTAGTTTTCCCTTTGCTAATTTTCTATTTTTTTGAAGCAACATTCCAGAAAAACTTTAAAATATCAGTATTATACGATAACATAGGGTTAACATTTCTTTTAATGAATGTCTTGGTTTCTGCTTACAAGAAAGCCGCTGAACCAAGGATTCTTCATGGCAAATTGTAAGTCATCTCCTCGAAGTTTTTACAAACGCCAACATGATTTGGTTGATTGCTTTTGAAAATCTGTCTTACTACTGAAATGTTACATTTATGGTAACCACTATTCAGTCTTCCTTTCCTCTTTCATAGCCTCACCGAATGTGATTCATAGGAATTACCCTGTTTTTCCTTTCGTTTGTCCGCTTGTCTGATTATCTGCCTGTATGTCCATGCACTCATGAAGCGCAACTCCTCCTAGCAAGCTAAATGACTATTAACGAAACTACACACTTATAGAACACTCCCGATAAATGTACATCAAGGCTTAGCAATATAATCCCGATCAAACATATTAAAGTGGAGTTAATCGATTATATGCTTGGTGGTTGTATTCATTGGTGAGTTCACTCACAGTTCTAGTTAAAATATGAGTTGCAGACAGAAAGTGACGATGCAAAACTCCGGATTATGATTTCTTTTTTCAACAAGGAGGCAGGCTACACGATAAACGTTGAATTAATATTTATTTAGTATATTCCAGTAATTAAAACAGTGACAAAAACTTATTACGCATTCTCAATCAGAACGCATAAAGAATGTTTACAGAAAACATATTTTTGGTCGTTTATTAAAAACCAAGGTATTACATTACATTTTCTAGGTACTGCAAGATTTTCACATTTCCTTGTAAAAGTGAAGTGTCAATGATAGGCTGAATTGGCATTTAAAACTTGAAGTCTTTATTTAGTCCTTGTAATTCTATGCCTTTCACCTTACGATACGTTTGGTATTTAAAGCTTATATAACTGGTTAGTGTAACAAGGAGATTATGTTAAATTTCTATGTATAATATATTCAAAGAGGTCGTTTTACAAAACTGTAGAAGTGTATATTTCAATGTATGTGGAATGTTGAAATAAATTATGACGTGAATATAGTAAAATTCAAATAAGAATATAAATTTAAGAAATATACATAACATATGTGCAGTGTAGTACTTAGTTGATGACAAATATTTTTAGTATTGTAATTTTCATATTTCATGTATTCATATCTCCCAAATGTTAACCTCATATCACTTCAAGAAAACAAATACATAATAAAATACCAGAAATTGGCAAGTCCACCAAATGCAAAAGTTATATTATCTATTTGAATTTAATGCGGCTCTATCACTACTTTTCAATTGCCTTTTCATCATACTGTTTCTGTTTTGCTTTATTGCTTTCACTTTTCCAGCATATTTCTGATATAGAATAATAGTATGTCTTGGGTTAGAAAAATCTAAACAATATTTCGAATAATTTAACATTTCAACAAAAGTAAATTTAAAGAAAATGAACATATTAATGATATTTTATATCAATGCAAAAATGCCGACTATTAAGCTGATGAAACAATCTTAGAAGAAATGTACACTAGCAGTGGAATCAACCAAGGGATTGTAAACATTAATCAAAGATACAAGAACTATATTTTAGTTTCGGCAAACGCACGTTTCGTTTACATAAGACTGATCAGTGTCGCTCAAATCAAAACAGATGGAATGTCATATCAAATACGAGGTTGAAGAGCAATTTAATTTGTAAAACAGTTTTTAAAGATGTGATAATTGAAAAAAAAAAAAACAAAACAAATGTTGCTCCTACCTTCAGCAAACTTGATATTGGACGAATCGGTTACCCTTTTATGCCATACCGTTTAATATTTAAGCTATATATATTTTTTGGCCTCTCAGTCATCGAAGATATGTTTTGATTTTCTCATTGCGAATTTTCTATTTTCTTTAGGCAAAATCCCAGATCGAATGTATTTCTAGTATTATACGATATCCAAGGGTTAGCATTTTTTTTAATGAATTCCTTGATAAATCATTTTACTTACAAGAAATCTGTTGAACCAAGGAATCTTCGTGGTAAATTTTAAGTTATCTTTTTGAAGTGTTTACAAACGCTACAATGATTGCTCTAGAACATCTTTGGCTTAGTTGACTATTGATATATCACATTTGTCGTAACTTCTTTTTCGTCTTTTTTCCCACTCATATAACCTCACTGAATGTGTCTTGTCATTAGAATTTTGCTCGTCATGAGCAAAACTATCGGAGCGACCAGCTGCGCAAAACTACAAACAATTCTGGAACCCGCCAGTTAAACCCAGATTTTGGGTGAGGTTGCTCAACCTGTAATTTTGTTTCTGTTAAATGTAATATTCATATTTTTTCAGTATATACATATGTTGTGTTAACTGACCTTCGTATCGTTTTACTTTTTGTATATTATCTTGTGCAGCTTAATAAGACAAAGGCGATGTATACACTGAAATCGGTAACTTGAAATTGAGAATTGAAACGGGGAATGAGTTAAAGAGACACCAATATTGTTTTGCATGCACACGTATAAAAATTGCGGTTTTTATCCAACGCAATCATAGGTTTGAACGTTGTTTTCCATTTAGACTTGTTTATATTTTTTCGTTTGGGCTTGTATTATCTTTGCCTTCGGGTTTATATTATCCGTTCATCCTATTTCGACTCTTCAAAATTCAAGAGTCTATCTTAAATTGAGGTAAAATATGGTTTCGATTCCTTACATCATTGAAGAGACATTAATTGTCAAAATCCGGATATGGTGTAGTAATTTTTGCACCTTTTGTTTGCATATACCATCTTTTCCGCAAGTTTATTGTTTTCTGTTTGGTATTAAATTAATAGTTAAGATCCAGTTTGTTACATCTGGTGATCCGTTTATTTGGCAATCGCTAATGGCAGTCAGCAGGGTTTAAGAACATCCGTTGTTCGACCTGCTAGTTAAATGCGTTTTGTTAAAATATACTTTTTCACTTTTTTGGTCTTTTTGAAAAATGTTGTTTGTGCTGTATTTAGACCCCTCTACCAAGAAATTTGTTTAAATGCACACGTATAAAAATTGCGGTTTTTATCCAACGCAATCATAGGTTTGAACGTTGTTTTCAA